>OX387214.1:42500-1503357 GCA_947561695.1 Tyria jacobaeae
GGGAGAGGCTTAGCCACCCTCTCGCGTTCCGTAACCAACAGGGGCTCAACAATGACCTGACTAGTGGCTCCAGGAGGGTATGCTGGGAACCTGTTGGCCGGAGGGCTTGCCTTAACTGGCCGGCCCACGTCAAGGAAAAGACTTTAAAACCCGACAGCAATGTCGTTAAAAGCGGACCTCTCGCTGTAGGCTGTGGTTCCGGCTATGGCCGGCGGCGATGAGTGTCGGGCTGCCGTCGCCTCGTTGCTGATGGCGGCCACGAGGAGAGGCTCTGCTGGGGCGGGAGTGGGCTGGGCTCGCTCTTCCGCCCCGCGGGCCACCGGCGGGGGGACGCCGGCGGGCGCAGTTCGCACGCGTTCCTGGGTGGGAACGCCGGCGGGCGCAGTTCGCACGCGTCCCTGAATGAGAATGGCCACGGGCGGTGGGTCGGGGGACCTGCTGCCCCATGCTAATGTGGCGGAATGCGCCCCTCTGTGTTTCTGGGGTGCATTCATGAGGAGAGCCCGACAAACAAAGGGCGTCCCTAGCCGAGTCGCGGTGAGCAAACTATCCCGTGGCTCGGATTAGGTGAAGGAGGAACACCGTGGTGGTTTAGTGGGTAGTCTGGCCTCTTTTTGAGGTCAGGAGTCCCACACGAAGCGAACCCCCTGCCCCCGTGGAGGGTGAGCGAAGTGCCTAAATGCATTCCACCACGTAAAAAAAAAAAAAAAAAAAAAAAAACCTAACCTAACCTAACCTAACCTAACCTAACCTAACCTAACCTAACCTAACCTAACCTAACCTAACCTAACCTAACCTAACCTAACCTAACCTAACCTGGGGCGCTGGTCGGGTAACCTCCACGTTGGCTTTCCCGTTTCTTCCCCCCTTGGACTACGGTCCTGGGGAGCAGAAGCGTGGAGGCTGGTGCGCCCTGGACAGCGGTCAGTATACTCTGACTCTGAGGGGATCGAGCTCTGTATGCTGGCCGTTGACTAATAACCCGACAGCCCTTATCAGGGCTAGCTGACTCCATTGCACGAGGGGGTCGTGGGATCCGCACAGCCCTTTTCAGGGCTCGCCGTCGCTCCCTTGATCCCTCTGCTTTCAGAGGGGACAGGGGAGAGACGGTGTTAGGGATCGAGGGACGGGTCGGCCCACTGCTCGCGCGGGGGCTGACGGGCACTTGTGCCACCGTGGGAGGTGGGAGAGGCTTAGCCACCCTCTCGCGTTCCGTAACCAACAGGGGTTCAACAATGACCTGACTAGTGGCTCCAGGAGGGTATGCTGGGAACCTGTTGGCCGGAGGGCTTGCCTTAACTGGCCGGCCCACGTCAAGGAAAAGACTTTAAAACCCGACAGCAATGTCGTTAAAAGCGGACCTCTCGCTGTAGGCTGTGGTTCCGGCTATGGCCGGCGGCGATGAGTGTCGGGCTGCCGTCGGCTCGTTGCTGATGGCGGCCACGAGGAGAGGCTCTGCTGGGGCGGGAGTGGGCTGGGCTCACTCTTCCGCCCCGCGGGCCACCGGCGGGGGGACGCCGGCGGGCGCAGTTCGCACGCGTTCCTGGGTGGGAACGCCGGCGGGCGCAGTTCGCACGCGTCCCTGAATGAGAGTGGCCACGGGCGGTGGGTCGGGGGACCTGCTGCCCCATGCTAATGTGGCGGAATGCGCCCCTCTGTGTTTCTGGGGTGCATTCATGAGGAGAGCCCGACAAACAAAGGGCGTCCCTAGCCGAGTCGCGGTGAGCAAACTATCCCGTGGCTCGGATTAGGTGAAGGAGGAACACCGTGGTGGTTTAGTGGGTAGTCTAGCCTCTCCGAGGTCAGGAGTCCCACACGAAGCGAACCCCCTGCCCCCGTGGAGGGTGAGCGAAGTGCCTAAATGCATTCCACCACGTAAAAAAAAAAAAAAAAAAAAAACCTAACCTAACCTAACCTAACCTAACCTAACCTAACCTAACCTAACCTAACCTAACCTAACCTAACCTAACCTAACCTAACCTAACCTAACCTAACCTAACCTAACCTAACCTAACCTAACCTAACCTAACCTAACCTAACCTAACCTAACCTAACCTAACCTAACCTAACCTAACCTAACCTAACCTAACCTAACCTAACCTAACCTAACCTAACCTAACCTAACCTAACCTAACCTAACCTAACCTAACCTAACCTAACCTAACCTAACCTAACCTAACCTAACCTAACCTAACCTAACCTAACCTAACCTAACCTAACCTAACCTAACCTAACCTAACCTAACCTAACCTAACCTAACCTAACCTAACCTAACCTAACCTAACCTAACCTAACCTAACCTAACCTAACCTAACCTAACCTAACCTAACCTAACCTAACCTAACCTAACCTAACCTAACCTAACCTAACCTAACCTAACCTAACCTAACCTAACCTAACCTAACCTAACCTAACCTAACCTAACCTAACCTAACCTAACCTAACCTAACCTAACCTAACCTAACCTAACCTAACCTAACCTAACCTAACCTAACCTAACCTAACCTAACCTAACCTAACCTAACCTAACCTAACCTAACCTAACCTAACCTAACCTAACCTAACCTAACCTAACCTAACCTAACCTAACCTAACCTAACCTAACCTAACCTAACCTAACCTAACCTAACCTAACCTAACCTAACCTAACCTAACCTAACCTAACCTAACCTAACCTAACCTAACCTAACCTAACCTAACCTAACCTAACCTAACCTAACCTAACCTAACCTAACCTAACCTAACCTAACCTAACCACCGGAAACAAAAAGAAGGTCGATTGATAATATGGACCTGTATAGAAAGCAGCAGCAGAACTACGCTGACCTACCGAGCGACCAACTACTCCAGGAAGTGATGAAGACCTTTGAGGATATACCCTCTAAGGTCCAGCAGTACCCTCAGATGAGGCGGGACATCAAGTCCTTCCTGGAGACACAATCGGACAAAAGTATCCGCATACTCTTTGAGTTGAGTAAGCGGATGAAGAGTCTAGAAGTAGCAGCGTCCGGGACTAGGACACATACAGGAGCTTTGTCTTCTGGAAAAGAAGAAAAACTGCTGGAAAAACTGGGAGAGGTGGAAAATATACTAACCACGCGGCTCAGTCAAATGGAAGCTAACCTGAAGCATGAAATAGCGGAACTTAACTCAGGAAACGACGATCGAGGCTCTGACATCATCGATAAGATAGTCGACAGAATTGACGAAACCAAGGTCGCAATAGACATAACGACTGAAGTGGTCGTGGGCCGGACGCAGGCTCTTCTCGAAGACCTGGTTGGTACTGTCGCCGGAGATGTCGCCGAAGCCAAAACGCAAATAAACGAGATTGCAAAGGGGCTGATATCTGAGAACAACACGGTTCCTAAAACATATGCCAGCGCCGCAGCAGCCAGACCCGGGCGTCGCCCGGCGCTTCATTCGATGGCGGTGACCTTCGAAGACAATCAAGAGACTGCTGAAGAGGTACTCGCGAGAGTGAAGAAGGCGGTCGACGCCAGGGGTACTGGCCTCAAAATAAATAAAGTAAGGAAGGCCAAGAACAGCACAGTCATATTAGGCTGCGATACGGAAGTGGAACTGGATAAGGTGAGAGAGAGGATAGAAAGCCGCGGTGATGGGTTAATCGTAGCGCCCATGAAGAACAAGGACCCACTCGTCGTCCTTAAAGACGTATTTATGGACAGTGACGACGACGAAATGATCAAGGCCATTTATGCCCAAAACACCGACATCTTCATGAGCCTAACACAAGAGGAGAGGGACCTTACAATTAAATATAAAAAGAGGACCAGAAATCCTAAGACCTCCCACGTTGTCATCCAGGTACGGCCAAAGGTATGGCAGAGGATGACGGAGGCTGGCGCCCTCTATCTGGACCTGCAAAGGGTTAGAGTGGAGGACCAGTCTCCGCTCATCCAGTGTACGAAGTGCCTTGCTTTCGGCCACGGCCGCAAATTCTGCACCGAGAGTGTGGACAGGTGTAGCCACTGTGGAGGCCCGCACTTGCGCGAGAAATGCGCCGATTACACCTCGGGAATCGAACCGCAGTGCTGCAATTGCTTGCACTCTAGGTTGCAGAGTACGGATCACAACGCCTTCAGTATCGAGTGCCCAACCCGCAAAAAATGGGACTACCTAGCGCGATCAAACACGGCATATATATGACTCACCTACTCAGCTGTACGCACATACATGACACAGAAACACACAAACACACATACACACTGATATAAAAGTATATAATAAATATATATGGATATATCAAAACATGCAAACAAACACAGAGCACGTACACAATAACTAAATAGAAAACAGCCTAAGAATCAATTCCGCAACAAGAAATGCCAATAAGTATATATATATTAGAATATATATATTATTGACAAAGAAACATAGAGAAAAGAAATAAAAAAGGAAAGATACACTGAGTCAAAAATGTCATCCCATAGTCTAAACAATACTTAGTAGACATTTTAAATAAAGTCAATAACGGAAGGAAGCATATAATATAAGTTAAAAACATATTGTTAAATAGAATAAGAAATAAAAAATTGTAACCAAGAACTGTATTGTTAGAAAAGAACTAGACGTTAAGAATTATGTAAGAGTAAGGATAAAGAATTGTGAATAGAATAAGGAATAGATAGTAAGCTCAAGATATAACAATATAACAATGTACTGTAAGAAAATAGAAGTTAAGAAATAATTTAGCTATATTGTAATGTACAAATTTGTTAAACTTTTGTTAAGCATATAAAACATGTAGCAACACTATGGTTAAATTAAATGGTCATATCTGAAGGAAATTATTCCCCCAGTATATAAAAAAAAGAAAAAGTAGTCAGAGTAGCGGGAGTCCCACCCGGCTAAGAAAGGAAGGTGATGGATGAAAGAAAGATATAGTATGAGGCATGTCAGTGCGAGAGGCATACAAGCGAGAACTGGTATGAATGTTGTACCTAGAATAATAAGGTCCCGGTGTTAACATGATCGGGGAAAAGCAGGAAAAAAAAAAAAAAAAAAAAAAAAAAAAAAAAAAAAAAAACCTAACCTAACCTAACCTAACCTAACCTAACCTAACCTAACCTAACCTAACCTAACCTAACCTAACCTAACCCGGGGCGCTGGTCGGGTAACCTCCACGTTGGCTTTCCCGTTCCTTCCCCCTTGGACTACGGTCCTGGGGAGCAGAAGCGGGGAGGCTGGTGCGCCCTGGACAGCGGTCAGTATACTCTGACTCTGAGGAGCTCTGTATGCTGGCCGTTGACTAATAACCCGACAGTCCTTTTCAGGGCTACCTGACTCCATTGCACGAGGGGGTCGTGGGATCCGCACAGCCCTTTTCAGGGCTCGCCGTCGCTCCCGTGATCCCTCTGCTTTCAGAGGGGACAGGGGAGAGACGGTGTTAGGGATCGAGAGACGGGTCGGCCCACTGCTCGCGCGGGGGCTGACGGGCACTTGTGCCACCGTGGGAGGTGGGAGAGGCTTAGCCACCCTCTCGCGTTCCGTAACCAACAGGGGCTCAACAATGACCTGACTAGTGGCTCCAGGAGGGTATGCTGGGAACCTGTTGGCCGGAGGGCTTGCCTTAACTGGCCGGCCCACGTCAAGGAAAAGACTTTAAAACCCGACAGCCAAGTCGCTTAAAACCTATGGATACCGGGGAACCTCCATAGTATGTGCCCCGCTTCCTGGAATGAGCGTCACCCGGGAAGTGTAATTTGTTCGTCTCGTATTCGTGGGAAGTGTATGGATATAAAATTAAAACAATACAAAAACAAAGAGGAGGAGATGGAGACGGAGACCGCAAAGTCCTCTGTCTCTCTCACTGAGACGGTGCCAGTGTTGGTGCCAGTGGTGGAGATGGAAAGGATGGACCCGGCGGTGGTGCTTGAGCGGTCATCTGCTGACAGCACACCTGGAGCTACACGCTCGTCTTCCCCAGCAGTGGGAAGACTCTGGCGCAAGCGAACCAACTCCTTCACGGAGTTGGACTCGCAAAGCGACGGTGGCTCCGTGGATGGGGGCCCAAAAAGAGGCCGTGGCCGTCCCCCGAAAACGGGGGAATATGTCGGTCTAGCGAAGGCGAAGGCTGAGCTCAACGCGGCCAAGCAGCGTGAGCTCGAGCTTCAAGCCGAAGAGGAGCTCGCGGATGAGCTGCGACTGCTGCGGCGAAGGGCTCTCTACATTAGAGAGACCCCTGGCCCGCAGCCTCAGCCCAGTCTGCAGCCCCAAGCGGGACCGGCATCCTCGGCCACCGAGTCCCTCAATGTGGAGGAGATTTCGGGCTCCATAGAGGCGGCGGTGAAGGTGGTTGAAACCATCGCCCAAAAGAGCTCGAACCTCAAGGGCCAATACGTGCGGGACCTCAGAGCCGCGTGCAACTCCATCATGGAGAACACGCGCGTTCTCATGTCCCGCACGGAATCGGAGGAGGTGGCCAAGCTACAGGCCGAGCTGGCTGCTGTACGGGCTGAAATGCGGGCCTTGAAGCGGCAGGCGGAGGCTGCGCCGCCCCCGATGAGCCGTGACGAGATCGGCTTTCTCGTCGACGCGCGAATCGCGGGGATCGCGGACCGCCTGCTGCCGGAAACCCGCATCCGTCCGCCTCTGCAGGCCGACAAGAGGGGTGCGGCACGGTCTGCCGGGCCTGAGCCCGAGCCTGAGGCGTCTCCCTCAAGGCCTCTCCCCCCTCCCCTCTCTTCTCCAATGCCAGTCGGGCAGGTGGAGGAAGGGCCGTGCCTTACCGGGCCGCCGGAAGGGAAGGGGGAGAAGAAGAAGAAGAGGAAGAAGGCGGGGAAGAAGACGGCCGCGGCGAAGGAGGCGGAGGCTGCCCGACTATCGCGGCAGTCGCCCCCGTCGACTTCGACTTCGACGACGTTGGCTCCCGCCCCGCTCCTGCAAAGCGGATCGTGGAGCGAGGTGGCGGCTAGGCCAAAGGCGCCTAAACCGCCCCCTGTCGGGTCGGCTGCCCCAGCCGCTAACACTCCGGTAGCGCCAGCCACCAAGCGGAGGAAACGGAGGCCCCGCAAATTGCGCACCCCGCAAACGGCAGCGGTCACCATCACGCTGCAGCCGAGCGCCGCGGAGCAGGGCATCACATACGCGCAGGTGATGTCCAAAGCCGAGAGGTCGATAGACCTCAAGGGCTTGGGCATCGACGGCCTCCGACTCCGCAACGCCGTAACCGGAGGTCGGATCCTGGAGGTGGCTGGCGCCGACAGAGCCCAAAAGGCCGACCAGCTCGCTGCCAAACTCAGGGAGGTGCTGGAAGAGGTCCGCGTCGCTAGGCCGGAGAGATGCGTGGAGATGCGCATCTCTGGGCTGGGCGACTCGGCCTCGAAAGAGTCGGTGGCGGAGTCGCTGGCGGCGGAGGGGGGCTGTGCTGCCGACCACATTAAGGTGGGCAACATACAGCGCCCACCTGGCCGACAGGCCACTGCCTGGCTGCGGTGCCCGGTTGGGGTGGCCAAGAAGCTGACGGATGGCCGCCGAATCGTCGTCGGGTGGTCAGTGGTCAGACTGACCACCCTGGAATCGAGGCCGGCGCGGTGCTTCCGCTGCCTCGAGCCGGGACACGTCGGGGCCAAGTGCTCTGCGGCCACTGACCGCAGTGCGCTTTGTTTCCGTTGCGGGCAGGCCGGCCACAAGTCGGCCACCTGCTCCGCGGCGCCCGATTGCCCCGTCTGTTCGGCGGAGGGTGCGGCGTCCGGCCACCGGCTTGGGTCGGCGGAATGCAAGGCGGCCTCCCGAAGCAGGTGGGCAAAAAGGAGAGCAGCAGGTGGGGCGAAACCCACGCCCTCGCCCACCCTGCTGCAGAATGAGGAGGAGATGGACACCGCCCAAACATAATGGCCCAAACCATCTCCGTACTGCAGGCCAACGTCAACCACTGCGCCGCGGCTCAGGACCTTCTGGCCCAATCCATGGCGCAGTGTCAGACGACATTGGCAGTAGTCGCCGAGCCGTATTGCATTCGCAACAGCCCTGACTGGGCCGGCGACCACAGCGGCTTGGTGGCTATCGTCGCTCGGCGATCGGCTCCCTTCGACAGAGTGCGGAAGGGCCGAGGGTGCGTACTCGTCGCGCTGGGTGGCGCTGCGGTGATTGGGGTGTACTGTCCCCCCAGCAGAAGCCTCGCCGAGTTCGAGCAGTTGCTCACGGAGGTCGGGGCTCTGCTGGCAGAAGTACACCCCACCCCGGCTGTGGTGGCCGGGGATTTCAACGCTCACTCACGGGCGTGGGGATCCCCGGCGACCGATGCCCGGGGGGAGATGGTGGAGGAGTGGGCGGTGTCCCAAGGCTTGGTGCTGCTGAACCGAGGGACGGTCCATACGTTTGTGCGGGACCGGGCCGGGTCGATAGTCGATCTTTCATTCGCGAGTTTTGGCCTGGCCCGTCGCATACACAACTGGCGGGTCGTCGAGGGGGTGGAGACTTCGTCTGACCACCGGTATATCCGGTTCGACATCGTCCCTGCCCCTGCGGCGCCTCGTGTGGCACTGGATCGCCCCGTTTCAGGGGAAGGCCCGCGGTGGCGGCTCGGAACGCTGGACCGGGAGCTGGCCCGAGAGGCGGCTATCGTCGAGCGATGGGCTGCTGTCGACAGCGGTCCGGACGTGGACGCAAGATGCGAGCGGCTCACTGGAGCGCTGACTCGCGTCTGCGACGCGGCGATGCAGAGGGCGAGACCTATCCCGCCTCGGAGACGGGTGTACTGGTGGCGTCCTCACCTAGCCAGGTTACGTGCCGCGAGTTACGCGGCCCAGAGGCGGTACACCCGCAGCCGAAGGCGGGCTGTTAGAGATCTCGCCCGCGAAGAAGAGTTGCACGCCGCGTACCTGGCCGCTCGTCGGGCCCTCGGCTCGGCGATCATAGCCGCCAAGGATGAGGCCTGGAGGGAGTGGCTCGAGAGCCTCGACCGAGATCCGTGGGGGCGCCCGTACAAGACTGTGAGTCAGAAACTCCGGCCTTGGGCGCCTCCCCTCACCAGAACTCTCGAGCCGAGTCTTCTGGACCGAGTGGTCAGTTCCCTCTTCCCTGCGAGGGAAGAGTGGGTCCCGCCGCGGATGGCAGCATCAAGCCAGATGCCGTCAAACGAAGGGGCAATACCTCCCGTGTCCGTCGGCGATGGAAAATCGGCAAGCTCGTGCTGCTCAAAAAGCACGGGCGCCCAGCCGAATCGCCGTCGGCCTACCGCCCCATCGTGTTGCTCGACGAGATGTGCAAGCTGTTTGAGCGGGTGCTCGCTGCGCGTCTCGTCCGCCACTTGGAGGGGGCGGGGCCCAATCTGAGCGACGGCCAGTTCGGCTTCCGTCGTGGGAGGTCGACCCTCGACGCGATATCCCGACTGCGGGTCAGCGTCGATGAAGCGGTCTCCGGGGATGAGGTGCTGTTGGCTGTATCGTTGGATATATCCAACGCCTTCAACACCCTCCCCTGGGAAACCATTGCGGAGGCGCTGAGGTACCACAATGTCCCGTGTTACCTCAGGCGCGTCCTTGCGGACTACTTCGTGGACCGGGTCATCATTTATCCGGCCCAAGGCGGGGTAGTGCGCAGGGGCATGTCTTGTGGCGTTCCGCAGGGGTCGGTCCTCGGGCCGCTCCTGTGGAACATAGGTTATGATTGGGTCCTGCGTGGTGCTAATCTTCGGGGGGTTGGTGTAATCTGTTACGCCGACGATACCCTAGTCACCGCGCGGGCCCCCACATTTCGGGACGCCGCCGTCCTTGCCACGGCAGGTGTCGCCCACGTAGTGCGTCGAATCGGGGCGCTCGGCCTAAAAGTTGCCCTCGAAAAGTCCGAGGCCCTTTTCTTCCACGGGCCACGGCAGACGCCGCCTAGAGATAGGACGATTATGGTGGGCGGCATCCCCATCGCTGTCGGGACCAGCCTGAAATACCTCGGGCTCGTTCTCGACAGTCGGTGGCGGTTCGAGGAGCATTTCCGGCAGCTGGCACCGAAGTTGCTTGCATTCGCCGGAATGCTCTCGCGGTTGCTGCCCAACAGCGGAGGCCCAGGGTCTGCCTGCCGCCGCCTCTATGACGGAGTGGTGCGCTCCAAGGCGCTCTATGGAGCGCCTATATGGGCGGAGGCCCTGTGCCCGGCGAATATGGCGCTACTGCGACGTCCGCAGCGCGCCATCGCGCAGAGAGCTGCACGAGCGTATCACACCGTCTCTTACGAGGCGGCGTGTCTGATTGCGGGTAGTATCCCCTGGGATCTCGAGGCCGGCGTACTCAAGAGGGTGTACGACGAGGGCGCCCTGATGCGGCGTGATCTCGGCGGTCGGCCGCCTCCGGAGGAGATCGATCGCTGGAGACAAACAGCTCGCGATGATCTCTTCCGGAGATGGGCCGAAAGACTGCGGGCAACCCGCGGCGGCTCGCTGCTTGTGGGGGCCGTCCGGCCCGTATTGCGTCAGTGGGTGGAGAGGGGTCATGGGACCCCAACATACCACCTCACCCAACTTCTCACGGGCCATGGCTGTTTTGCCAAGTACCTGTGGGAGGTGGTGGGGGTGGAGTCAGAGCCCCGGTGCCGAAACTGCACCAGCGGCGACCCTGACACGGCCCACCACACCTTGGCCGTGTGTGAGGCGTGGGACGGCCAAAGGACGGCCCTCATGAGCACCATCGGTGCGGACCTTTCGCTGTCGACCGTAGTTCCAGCTATGGCCGGCAGCGAAGAGTGTTGGGCTGCCGTCGCTTCGTTCGCTGACGAGGTGATGGCGGCCAAGAGAGAGGCTCTGCGAGAGCGGGAGCGA
Source organism: Tyria jacobaeae (assembly GCA_947561695.1). Taxonomy (NCBI): domain Eukaryota; kingdom Metazoa; phylum Arthropoda; class Insecta; order Lepidoptera; family Erebidae; genus Tyria; species Tyria jacobaeae. The sequence continues at coordinate 53,275 of OX387214.1, forward strand.
GCTGGGCTCACCCTCCCGCCCCGCAGACCCCCGGCGAGGGGGCGCCGGCGAGCACAATTCGCCCGCGTCCCCGAATGAGAGTGGCCACGGGCGGTGGGTCGGGGGACCTGCCGCCCCATGCTAATGTGGCGGAATGCGCCCCTCTGTGTTCCTGGGTGCATTCATGAGGAGGACAGGCCCCATCATCTGGGCACGATGGCCCGGATGGTGGGGCCTCGACAGAGACGAGCCCGACAAACAAAGGGCGTCCCTAGCCGAGTCGCGGTGAGCAAACTATCCCGTGGCTCGGATTAGGTGAAGGAGGAACACCGTGGTGGTTTAGTGGGTAGTCTGGCCTCTTCTTGAGGTCAGGAGTCCCACACGAAGCGAACCCCCTGCCCCCGCGGAGGGTGAGCGAAGTGCCTAAATGCATTCCACCACGTAAAAAAAAAAAAAAAAAAAAAAAAAAAAAAAAAAAAAAAAAAAACCTAACCTAACCCAACCTGGGGTACACACCCAGAAAATACACGCACGATCTACCTTCACGTCATAGAGCCTATCATCACCTACGCCGCGGGAATATGGGGTCAAGTGGCAATGAAAAAGGGTGCACGCAAAGAGCTGGCCAGCCTGCAGCGAGGCTTCGCGTTAAAGGCCATCCGCGCCTTCAGGACAGTGTCCACCAACGCTGCACTGGCACTGGCGCAATTCATGCCGCTTGACCTCAGAATCCTCGAGGTGCATCAAGTAGAGCAAACTCGCCTCACCAACACTACTCACTTTTTGCCGGAGGATGTTAGGCTGGAGCGACCTACACCTGTCCGCGAACTACTACACCCAGCCCTAAGAGTGTCAAAATCTGACCTAGACCACCAAGAAGCTGACGAAACACACCAAATTTACACTGACGGCAGCAAACAAGAAAGCGGCGCTGTGGGAGCTGCCTTCGTGTGCTTTGACTCAGGTGGCTTAGAACAACCGACCATAACCAAAAAATTCAAATTACACGATTCTTGCACGGTCTTCCAGGCTGAGCTCTTTGCCATCCTGGAGGCCTGCAAATGGGCGACTCACAAATATCAAAACACTGTCATCTACACAGATTCCCAAGCATCACTACTAGCAATAGCAGACAGAAGTAACACACATCCACTCGTCACACAGATACACAAAATTATACACACACACCGCGTCACAAAACAGATAACATTAAAATGGGTCAAGGCACACAGGGGCAATGTTGGAAACGAGGCTGCCGATGCTGAGGCAAAACTGGCTACCCTGCTTCACAGGGCGCCGGACTACAGCTCGTTCCCAATGTCCTACGTAAAATATAAGCTCCGCATGCGTAGCCTGGACCTGTGGCAGGCGCGCTATACCTCCAGCGAACAGGGACAGCACACCAAAAGCATATTCCCTAATCTAGCCGACATCGCACACTTCCGGAAACATACAGACATACACTTCCACACAACACAGATACTCACCAACCACGGCTTCCACAAGACATACTTACACCGGTTCCACATTACACCAGATGACTGCTGTCCCTGCAACACCAACACACCCCAGACAGTGACGCACTTGCTGACAGACTGTCCGAGGTTTGCTGCGCGGCGAATGCGGCACGAATCACTCTGTATATACTATGATATTGAGCCGTATAGTGTGGCAGAATTGCTCAAGAAGGAGGACGCGCTGGCAAGCTATACGGAATTCGCGAGCCATATTTACTCAAAACTAAAAGCCTACAATGGCACGTGAACTATGTATAAAGTATATTTATATTTGTTGTTGTAACATATCTATTTAGATCAAGTTTTAATAATGCGACATCCTCGGTTGCGGCAGTAAACGTATCAAATCGCGTAAACTGACGCAAATAAACCATAATGCGAAACAAAACCTGACTTTCTGAAAATCCAAAATTCAAAAAAAAAAAAAAAAACCTAACCTAACCTAACCTAACCTAACCTAACCTAACCTAACCTAACCTAACCTAACCTAACCTAACCTAACCTAACCTGGGGCGCTGGTTGGGTAACCTCCACGTTGGCTTTCCCGTTCCTTCCCCCCTTGGACTACGGTCCTGGGGAGCAGAAGCGGGGAGGCTGGTGCGCCCTGGACAGCGGTCAGTATACTCTGACTCTGAGGAGCTCTGTATGCTGGCCGTTGACTAATAACCCGACAGTCCTTTTCAGGGCTAGCTGACTCCATTGCACGAGGGGGTCGTGGGATCCGCACAGCCCTTTTCAGGGCTCGCCGTCGCTCCCGTGATCCCTCTGCTTTCAGAGGGGACAGGGGAGAGACGGTGTTAGGGATCGAGGGACGGGTCGGCCCACTGCTCGCGCGGGGGCTGACGGGCACTTGTGCCACCGTGGGAGGTGGGAGAGGCTTAGCCACCCTCTCGCGTTCCGTAACCAACAGGGGCTCAACAATGACCTGACTAGTGGCTCCAGGAGGGTATGCTGGGAACCTGTTGGCCGGAGGGCTTGCCTTAACTGGCCGGCCCACGTCAAGGAAAAGACTTTAAAACCCGACAGCCAAGTCGCTTAAAACCTATGGATACCGGGGAACCTCCATAGTATGTGCCCCGCTTCCTGGAATGAGCGTCACCCGGGAAGTGTAATTTGTTCGTCTCGTATTCGTGGGAAGAGTATGGATATAAAATTAAAACAATACAAAAACAAAGAGGAGGAGATGGAGACGGAGACCGCAAAGTCCTCTGTCTCTCTCACTGAGACGGTGCCAGTGTTGGTGCCAGTGGTGGAGATGGAAAGGATGGACCCGGCGGTGGTGCTTGAGCGGTCATCTGCTGACAGCACACCTGGAGCTACACGCTCGTCTTCCCCAGCAGTGGGAAGACTCTGGCGCAAGCGAACCAACTCCGTCACGGAGTTGGACTCGCAAAGTGACGGTGGCTCCGTGGATGGGGGCCCAAAAAGAGGCCGTGGCCGTCCCCCGAAAACGGGGGAATATGTCGGTTTAGCGAAGGCGAAGGCTGAGCTCAACGCGGCCAAGCAGCGTGAGCTCGAGCTCCAAGCCGAAGAGGAGCTCGCGGATGAGCTGCGACTGCTGCGGCGAAGGGCTCTCTACATTAGAGAGACCCCTGGCCCGCAGCCTCAGCCCAGTCTGCAGCCCCAAGCGGGACCGGCATCCTCGGCCACCGAGTCCCTCAATGTGGAGGAGATTTCGGGCTCCATAGAGGCGGCGGTGAAGGTCGTTGAAACCATCGCCCAAAAGAGCTCGAACCTCAAGGGCCAATACGTGCGGGACCTCAGAGCCGCGTGCAACTCCATCATGGAGAACACGCGCGTTCTCATGTCCCGCACGGAATCGGAGGAGGTGGCCAAGCTACAGGCCGAGCTGGCTGCTGTACGGGCTGAAATGCGGGCCTTGAAGCGGCAGGCGGAGGCTGCGCCGCCCCCGATGAGCCGTGACGAGATCGGCTTTCGACAGAGCCCAAAAGGCCGACCAGCTCGCTGCCAAGCTCAGGGAGGTGCTGGAAGAGGTCCGCGTCGCTAGGCCGGAGAGATGCGTGGAGATGCGCATCTCTGGGCTGGGCGACTCGGCCTCGAAAGAGTCGGTGGCGGAGTCGCTGGCGGCGGAGGGGGGCTGTGCTGCCGACCACATTAAGGTGGGCAACATACAGCGCCCACCTGGCCGACAGGCCACTGCCTGGCTGCGGTGCCCGGTTGAGGTGGCCAAGAAGCTGACGGATGGCCGCCGAATCGTCGTCGGGTGGTCAGTGGTCAGACTGACCACCCTGGAATCGAGGCCGGCGCGGTGCTTCCGCTGCCTCGAGCCGGGACACGTCGGGGCCAAGTGCTCTGCGGCCACTGACCGCAGTGCGCTTTGTTTCCGTTGCGGGCAGGAAGGCCACAAGTCGGCCACCTGCTCCGCGGCGCCCGATTGCCCCATCTGTTCGGCGGAGGGTGCGGCGTCCGGCCACCGGCTTGGGTCGGCGGAATGCAAGGCGGCCTCCCGAAGCAGGGGGTCAAAAAGGAGAGCAGCAGGTGGGGCGAAACCCACGCCCTCGCCCACCCTGCTGCAGAATGAGGAGGAGATGGACACCGCCCAAACATAATGGCCCAAACCATCTCCGTACTGCAGGCCAACGTCAACCACTGCGCCGCGGCTCAGGACCTTCTGGCCCAATCCATGGCGCAGTGGCAGACGACATTGGCAGTAGTCGCCGAGCCGTATTGCATTCGCAACAGCCCTAACTGGGCCGGCGACCACAGCGGCTTGGTGGCTATCGTCGCTCGGCGATCGGCTCCCTTCGACAGAGTGCGGAAGGGCCGAGGGTGCGTACTCGTCGCGCTGGGTGGCGCTGCGGTGATTGGGGTGTACTGTCCCCCCAGCAGAAGCCTCGCCGAGTTCGAGCAGTTGCTCACGGAGGTCGGGGCTCTGCTGGCAGAAGTACACCCCACCCCGGCTGTGGTGGCCGGGGATTTCAACGCTCACTCACGGGCGTGGGGATCCCCGGCGACCGATGCCCGGGGGGAGATGGTGGAGGAGTGGGCGGTGTCCCAAGGCTTGGTGCTGCTGAACCGAGGGACGGTCCATACGTTTGTGCGGGACCGGGCCGGGTCGATAGTCGATCTTTCATTCGCGAGTTTTGGCCTGGCCCGTCGCATACACAACTGGCGGGTCGTCGAGGGGTTGGAGACTTCGTCTGACCACCGGTATATCCGGTTCGACATCGTCCCTGCCCCTGCGGCGCCTCGTGTGGCACTGGATCGCCCCGTTTCAGGGGAAGGCCCGCGGTGGCGGCTCGGAACGCTGGACCGGGAGCTGGCCCGAGAGGCGGCTATCGTCGAGCGATGGGCTGCTGTCGACAGCGGTCCGGACGTGGACGCAAGATGCGAGCGGCTCACTGGAGCGCTGACTCGCGTCTGCGACGCGGCGATGCAGAGGGCGAGACCTATCCCGCCTCGGAGACGGGTGTACTGGTGGCGTCCTCACCTAGCCAGGTTACGTGCCGCGAGTTACGCGGCCCAGAGGCGGTACACCCGCAGCCGAAGGCGGGCTGTTAGAGATCTCGCCCGCGAAGAAGAGTTGCACGCCGCGTACCTGGCCGCTCGTCGGGCCCTCGGCTCGGCGATCATAGCCGCCAAGGATGAGGCCTGGAGGGAGTGGCTCGAGAGCCTCGACCGAGATCCGTGGGGGCGCCCGTACGTAAGACTGTGAGTCAGAAACTCCGGCCTTGGGCGCCTCCCCTCACCAGAACTCTCGAGCCGAGTCTTCTGGACCGAGTGGTCAGTTCCCTCTTCCCTGCGAGGGAAGAGTGGGTCCCGCCGCGGATGGCAGCATCAAGCCAGATGCCGTCAGACGAAGGGGCAATACCTCCCGTGTCCGATGCCGAGTTAGGGGCCGCGATACTGGCACTCCGGTCCAGGAATCGCGCCCCGGGTCCGGACGGAGTCCCTGGGAAGGTTATTGCCACAGTCATGCCGGCATTAGAGGAGGAGACGCTGTCCCTCATGTCGGAGTGCCTGGCGTCGGGGAGAGTCCCTCGGCGATGGAAAATCGGCAAGCTCGTGCTGCTCAAAAAGCACGGGCGCCCAGCCGAATCGCCATCGGCCTACCGCCCCATCGTGTTGCTCGACGAGATGTGCAAGCTGTTTGAGCGGGTGCTCGCTGCGCGTCTCGTCCGCCACTTGGAGGGGGCGGGGCCCAATCTGAGCGACGGCCAGTTCGGCTTCCGTCGTGGGAGGTCGACCCTCGACGCGATATCCCGACTGCGGGTCAGCGTCGATGAAGCGGTCTCCGGGGATGAGGTGCTGTTGGCTGTATCGTTGGATATATCCAACGCCTTCAACACCCTCCCCTGGGAAACCATTGCGGAGGCGCTGAGGTACCACAATGTCCCGTGTTACCTCAGGCGCGTCCTTGCGGACTACTTCGTGGACCGGGTCATCATTTATCCGGCCCAAGGCGGGGTAGTGCGCAGGGGCATGTCTTGTGGCGTTCCGCAGGGGTCGGTCCTCGGGCCGCTCCTGTGGAACATAGGTTATGATTGGGTCCTGCGTGGTGCTAATCTTCGGGGGGTTGGTGTAATCTGTTACGCCGACGATACCCTAGTCACCGCGCGGGCCCCCACATTTCGGGACGCCGCCGTCCTTGCCACGGCAGGTGTCGCCCACGTAGTGCGTCGAATCGGGGCGCTCGGCCTAAAAGTTGCCCTCGAAAAGTCCGAGGCCCTTTTCTTCCACGGGCCACGGCAGACGCCGCCTAGAGATAGGACGATTATGGTGGGCGGCATCCCCATCGCTGTCGGGACCAGCCTGAAATACCTCGGGCTCGTTCTCGACAGTCGGTGGCGGTTCGAGGAGCATTTCCGGCAGCTGGCACCGAAGTTGCTTGCATTCGCCGGAATGCTCTCGCGGTTGCTGCCCAACAGCGGAGGCCCAGGGTCTGCCTGCCGCCGCCTCTATGACGGAGTGGTGCGCTCCAAGGCGCTCTATGGAGCGCCTATATGGGCGGAGGCCCTGTGCCCGGCGAATATGGCGCTACTGCGACGTCCGCAGCGAGCCATCGCGCAGAGAGCTGCACGAGCGTATCACACCGTCTCTTACGAGGCGGCGTGTCTGATTGCGGGTAGTATCCCCTGGGATCTCGAGGCCGGCGTACTCAAGAGGGTGTACGACGAGGGCGCCCTGATGCGGCGTGATCTCGGCGGTCGGCCGCCTCCGGAGGAGATCGATCGCTGGAGACAAACAGCTCGCGATGATCTCTTCCGGAGATGGGCCGAAAGACTGCGGGCAACCCGCGGCGGCTCGCTGCTTGTGGGGGCCGTCCGGCCCGTATTGCGTCAGTGGGTGGAGAGGGGTCATGGGACCCCAACATACCACCTCACCCAACTTCTCACGGGCCATGGCTGTTTTGCCAAGTACCTGTGGGAGGTGGTGGGGGTGGAGTCAGAGCCCCGGTGCCGAAACTGCACCAGCGGCGACCCTGACACGGCCCACCACACCTTGGCCGTGTGTGAGGCGTGGGACGGCCAAAGGACGGCCCTCATGAGCACCATCGGTGCGGACCTTTCGCTGTCGACCGTAGTTCCAGCTATGGCCGGCAGCGAAGAGTGTTGGGCTGCCGTCGCTTCGTTCGCTGACGAGGTGATGGCGGCCAAGAGAGAGGCTCTGCGGGAGCGAGAGCGAGCTGGGCTCACCCTCCCGCCCCGCAGACCCCCGGCGAGGGGGCGCCGGCGAGCACAATTCGCCCGCGTCTCCGAATGAGAGTGGCCACGGGCGGTGGGTCGGGGGACCTGCCGCCCCATGCTAATGTGGCGGAATGCGCCCCTCTGTGTTCCTGGGTGCATTCATGAGGAGGACAGGCCCCATCATCTGGGCACGATGGCCCGGATGGTGGGGCCTCGACAGAGACGAGCCCGACAAACAAAGGGCGTCCCTAGCCGAGTCGCGGTGAGCAAACTATCCCGTGGCTCGGATTAGGTGAAGGAGGAACACCGTGGTGGTTTAGTGGGTAGTCTGGCCTCTCTTTGAGGTCAGGAGTCCCACACGAAGCGAACCCCCTGCCCCCGCGGGGGGCGAGCGAAGTGCTTAAACGCATTCCACCACGTAAAAAAAAAAAAAAAAAAAAAAAAAAAAAACCTAACCTAACCTAATGTCGTTAAAAGCGGACCTCTCGCTGTAGGCTGTGGTTCCGGCTATGGCCGGCGGCGATGAGTGTCGGGCTGCCGTCGCCTCGTTGCTGATGGCGGCCACGAGGAGAGACTCTGCTGGGGCGGGAGTGGGCTGGGCTCGCTCTTCCGCCCCGCGGGCCACCGGCGGGGGGACGCCGGCGGGCGCAGTTCGCACGCGTTCCTGGGTGGGAACGCCGGCGGGCGCAGTTCGCACGCGTCCCTGAATGAGAGTGGCCACGGGCGGTGGGTCGGGGGACCTGCTGCCCCATGCTAATGTGGCGGAATGCGCTCCTCTGTGTTTCTGGGGTGCATTCATGAGGAGAGCCCGACAAACAAAGGGCGTCCCTAGCCGAGTCGCGGTGAGCAAACTATCCCGTGGCTCGGATTAGGTGAAGGAGGAACACCGTGGTGGTTTAGTGGGTAGTCTGGCCTCAGGAGTCCCACACGAAGCGAACCCCCTGCCCCCGCGGAGGGTGAGCGAAGTGCCTAAATGCATTCCACCACGTAAAAAAAAAAAAAAAAAAAAAAAAAAAAACCTAACCTAACCTAACCTAACCTAACCGGGGGCGCTGGTCGGGTAACCTCCACGTTGGCTTTCCCGTTTCTTCCCCCCTTGGACTACGGTCCTGGGGAGCAGAAGCGTGGAGGCTGGTGCGCCCTGGACAACGGTCAGTATACTCTGACTCTGAGGAGCTCTGTATGCTGGCCGTTGACTAATAACCCGACAGTCCTTTTCAGGGCTACCTGACTCCATTGCACGAGGGGGTCGTGGGATCCGCACAGCCCTTTTCAGGGCTCGCCGTCGCTCCCGTGATCCCTCTGCTTTCAGAGGGGACAGGGGAGAGACGGTGTTAGGGATCGAGGGACGGGTCGGCCCACTGCTCGCGCGGAGGCTGACGGGCACTTGTGCCACCGTGGGAGGTGGGAGAGGCTTAGCCACCCTCTCGCGTTCCGTAACCAACAGGGGCTCAACAATGACCTGACTAGTGGCTCCAGGAGGGTATGCTGGGAACCTGTTGGCCGGAGGGCTTGCCTTAACTGGCCGGCCCCCGTCAAGGAAAAGACTTTAAAACCCGACAGCCAAGTCGCTTAAAACCTATGGATACCGGGGAACCTCCATAGTATGTGCCCCGCTTCCTGGAATGAGCGTCACCCGGGAAGTGTAATTTGTTCGTCTCGTATTCGTGGGAAGTGTATGGATTTAAACTTAAAACACGCGCGTTCTCATGTCCCGCACGGAATCGGATCGTGGAGCGAGGTGGCGGCTAGGCCAAAGGCGCCTAAACCGCCCCCTGTCGGGTCGGCTGCCCCAGCTGCTAACACTCCGGTAGCGCCACCAAGCGGAGGAAACGGAGGCCCCGCAAATTGCGCACCCCGCAAACGGCAGCGGTCACCATCACGCTGCAGCCGAGCGCCGCGGAGCAGGGCATCACATACGCGCAGGTGATGTCCAAAGCCGAGAGGTCGATAGACCTCAAGGGCTTGGGCATCGACGGCCTCCGACTCCGCAACGCCGTAACCGGAGGTCGGATCCTGGAGGTGGCTGGCGCCGACAGAGGCCAAAAGGCCGACCAGCTCGCTGCCAAACTCAGGGAGGTGCTGGAAGAGGTCCGCGTCGCTAGGCCGGAGAGATGCGTGGAGATGCGCATCTCTGGGCTGGGCGACTCGGCCTCGAAAGAGTCGGTGGCGGAGTCGCTGGCGGCGGAGGGGGGCTGTGCTGCCGACCACATTAAGGTGGGCAACATACAGCGCCCACCTGGCCGACAGGCCACTGCCTGGCTGCGGTGCCCGGTTGAGGTGGCCAAGAAGCTGACGGATGGCCGCCGAATCGTCGTCGGGTGGTCAGTGGTTAGACTGACCACCCTGGAATCGAGGCCGGCGCGGTGCTTCCGCTGCCTCGAGCCGGGACACGTCGGGGCCAAGTGCTCTGCGGCCACTGACCGCAGTGCGCTTTGTTTCCGTTGCGGGCAGGCCGGCCACAAGTCGGCCACCTGCTCCGCGGCGCCCGGTTGCCCCGTCTGTTCGGCGGAGGGTGCGGCGTCCGGCCACCGGCTTGGGTCGGCGGAATGCAAGGCGGCCTCCCGAAGCAGGGGGGCCTCGACAGAGACGAGCCCGACAAACAAAGGGCGTCCCTAGCCGAGTCGCGGTGAGCAAACTATCCCGTGGCTCGGATTAGGTGAAGGAGGAACACCGTGGTGGTTTAGTGGGTCTGGACTGGTTACTGGACAGCGGTCAGTATACTCTGACTCTGAGGAGCTCTGTATGCTGGCCGTTGACTAATAACCCGACAGTCCTTTTCAGGGCTACCTGACTCCATTGCACGAGGGGGTCGTGGGATCCGCACAGCCCTTTTCAGGGCTCGCCGTCGCTCCCGTGATCCCTCTGCTTTCAGAGGGGACAGGGGAGAGACGGTGTTAGGGATCGAGGGACGGGTCGGCCCACTGCTCGCGCGGGGGCTGACGGGCACTTGTGCCACCGTGGGAGGTGGGAGAGGCTTAGCCACCCTCTCGCGTTCCGTAACCAACAGGGGCTCAACAATGACCTGACTAGTGGCTCCAGGAGGGTATGCTGGGAACCTGTTGGCCGGAGGGCTTGCCTTAACTGGCCGGCCCACGTCAAGGAAAAGACTTTAAAACCCGACAGCAATGTCGTTAAAAGCGGACCTCTCGCTGTAGGCTGTGGTTCCGGCTATGGCCGGCGGCGATGAGTGTCGGGCTGCCGTCGGCTCGTTGCTGATGGCGGCCACGAGGAGAGACTCTGCTGGGGCGGGAGTGGGCTGGGCTCGCTCTTCCGCCCCGCGGGCCACCGGCGGGGGGACGCCGGCGGGCGCAGTTCGCACGCGTTCCTGGGTGGGAACGCCGGCGGGCGCAGTTCGCACGCGTCCCTGAATGAGAGTGGCCACGGGCGGTGGGTCGGGGGACCTGCTGCCCCATGCTAATGTGGCGGAATGCGCTCCTTTGTGTTTCTGGGGTGCATTCATGAGGAGAGCCCGACCAACAAAGGGCGTCCCTAGCCGAGTCGCGGTGAGCAAACTATCCCGTGGCTCGGATTAGGTGAAGGAGGAACACCGTGGTGGTTTAGTGGGTAGTCTGGCCTCTTTTTGAGGTCAGGAGTCCCACACGAAGCGAACCCCCTGCCCCCGCGGTGGGCGAGCGAAGTGCCTAAACGCATTCCACCACGTAAAAAGAAAAAAAAAAAAAAAACCTAACCTAACCTCAGCCGCCCTCAGCCCTTGTAATTCTGCATAAATAGTTGTTAATTTTGTACTGAAAAACCTGTTTTTAGACCATAACTTTAAAAAATTATACTACACTTACCTTTCATATTTACACTGTTGGACAGCTCTCGCCGAGGCGCTTCTAACGACACCACTCACGTGCGGCTATCTCTCACGAAACGTCAAAAAATTCCCCTTCCACCCTCCCTTCAGGCATATTTAAACTGCATATAGGAAGAGGAGAGCACTTCCGGTCCAATTCTTCAAAAAATTTTTTTGTTGCGGAAATATAATCCTTGAGTGTCCTGGTACCGGTGCGAACAATTTCGCTCTCACCGGCGTCCTTGTACTCGGCTTGGAACCACCTCCACACTGAAAATAGCGTTTATTTCTTGACTCACTAATTTAACTCTGAATAACTTCTAGTCGACCGTACAAACATCTGTTCTTCTATAAAATCTCTCATATCCGGTCTCGCCCAGAGTTCCACAGACTTTAGTGGACACCGAGATGGCACCGTCTAGCGGCGACGTCTCGTCTCTCCCGGCAACTGCAGCAGATGCAACTAGCACCGAGTCGTGCATAAGCACGTTAAACAAACTCGCCGAGCGCATCACGGCTGCTATCGCCGAAGGGAAAAATGTTACGGCCGTCAATAAGCGACTTATTACTTCTGCGGCGAATGAGATCCGGTGCGTGGCCGCTAAAATACCCACCTTTTCCGCCCCGCAGGAAATCTGCGCGTCCCAAGACGGAAACCTGCGACAGGAAATCGCTACCTGCGTGCGCGAGGAACTTAGTAAGCACCTCGCCACGATCACGACACCACTCACACCCGCACCGTTGTCCATTACTTACGCGCAGGCGACGAGCGCCCCGACCTCTCGTCCAGTGACTAAACCACCTCCGCCTGTTAAACCTGCCCTCATCGTTGCGCCGCAAGGCAACAGCACGTCCCAAACACGTCAGGACGTAGTGCAGTCAATTAAAAACGAAGTCAATTTCCGCACCACTTCGTACGCACCGTCTAGAATACAGGCCGTGTCTAATAATAAGTTACGAGTGGAATTCGAGACTGAGCAACAGCGCGATGAAATACTAAAAAAGTTAGAAAAGTCCTCACAACTCACTGCTGAACCGGCCAAGCTATTGAGGCCAATGATTATTCTTAAGGGAATATCATTGGACACGCCATCAGAAGAGCTGATCGAAGTCATCCGCGGTCAAAATGAAGAGCTGACTGCCCTTGTGGTCGACAGCGATGATTTGCGGCTTGCATTCAAGCGAAATAACCGCAACCCTAAGTTGTACAACGCCGTCCTTATCGCCAAGCCCGCCATATGGCGCAAAATAATAGACATGGGGCGCGTCTGCGTGGATTATCAACGGGTACACGCAGAAGACTTCTCCACATTCCTCCAGTGCAGGAAATGTCTGCAGTTCGGTCACATTAAAATAAAATGTACTGCGACACAGGCACCCTGCTCTTACTGCTCGGAAGAGGGGCACGATACCAACAGTTGCCCTCTGCGCGAGAAGAAAGGCGCACCCAAGTGCTATAACTGCTTACAGCATAACACTAAATACAACACCACCCATGACGTCGGACACATGGCCACCTCCAACATTTGCCCTCGAGTGAAATCAATTAAAGCCAAAATAATTAACCGTACTGATTATGGACAAGCAACGCATTAAAATATTACAGTGTAACATCGACCGATCTATAAATAGTCTTCACGAATTTCTTACATATTTTTGTAATGGCCAATACGACATCGCCTTGCTGTCCGAGCCCTATATAGGCTCTGGCAAAGAGGTGAAACCGATTTCTGGAATTGACATCTACCAATACTCGAGAGGGTCTAATGTAAAGGCGTGCATTTTTGTAAAACAAGGGCGCGGTGTGGTTTTGGGGGAGTCTAGCCTATCGACTGCAAATCTATGCGTCATACAAGTAAAAACTGGTCGTCAGAAGCTGTACCTGGGATCCGCTTATGTGGAACCAAATGACGATACATCATCCACGCTAGAGGCTATCGACTACTTTCTTAAAGCTACATCGCGTCACAAGTGCATACTGGGAGGTGACTTCAACGGCTGGCACCCAGTATGGGGAAGCACACGATCAAATAAAAGAGGTAACGACTTAATGGAATTAGTCCAAACTAATGATCTGTACGTCTGCAACACTGGCGATACTCCGACATTCGAGACGGTGACGCATGGGCGCGATCGATCGTCAATCATAGACGTGACATTAGCGTCTGGCCAAGCCTTCGATATGGTCGGTGAGTGGAGGGTCAACCTTGAATGCTGCACCACGTCACAGCATAATGCCATAGAGTTTCATATAAACACAGAAAAACCAACATCATCCGGAACATGCAACGCCTCAACTTTCATGTTCAACACCGAAAAAGCGAACTGGGCAGCATTCAGGGATGCCGTGCTGCAAGAGGTAGCATTGTCCGACATACTTGAAAGCGACGTAAGCAGCTTAGATAAAGAAGAACTCGAGGCTCTCATCAGTCGAATAACATCCTTGATACGAGGCTGCTGCAAGGAAACCATGCCCATTAGAAGTGGAAAAGCCAAGCAGAAACCTCCTTGGTGGAGCGATACGCTGCAACGGCCTGCTGCCGGTCTTCGGGAAGCTATTAGAGAAACTATTTATTAAAAGAGTTGTCCACAAAGCAGAAACGGAAAATAAATTAAACAAAAACCAATTTGGCTTTCGTCAACAAATGAACACTACACTAGCCTTACACACCGCACTAAAATACATCCGCCTAGCAAAAGAAAGCAAAAAATTAGCTATCGCAGTCTCATTAGACATAAAGGCAGCGTTCGACAATGCTTGGTGGCCTGCCCTCTTTCAACGTCTGGCCAAACTTGATATACCCAAAAACATCTACGGGCTTATCAAAGACTACGTAAAGGACCGAACAGTCACGCTGGATCACGCCGGAGTGCGCGCGCGCAAAGTACTTACGAAGGGGTGTATACAGGGGTCTGCATGTGGCCCCGTTTTGTGGAACATGATCCTGGATGACCTCCTAGACATGCAGCTGCCAGCGGGCTGCCACATGCAGGCCTTTGCGGACGACGTTCTCTTGATAGTTACCGCTGACAAACAAGAAGAACTGCAAACAATATCAAACAACATCCTAGCAGGTATCAGTAACTGGGGAACTAAAGTTAAGCTTAATTTCGGACCAGCCAAAACACAAGTCATAGCTTTCACGCCGAAGGCCAAGTCTGTGCAGCTCAATATGGACGGCACAAACTTGACATTCGTCCAGGAAATTAAATTATTAGGCATCATAATAGATGAAAAACTCTTATTTAAACGACATCTGAAATACGTGATAGGTAAGGCCACGCGCATTTATAACAAATTGTGCGTTTACACTAGGCCAACCTGGGGTACACACCCAGAAAATACACGCACGATCTACCTTCACGTCATAGAGCCCATCATCACCTACGCCGCGGGAATATGGGGTCAAGTGGCAATGAAAAAGGGTGCACGCAAAGAGCTGGCCAGCCTGCAGCGAGGCTTCGCGTTAAAGGCCATCCGCGCCTTCAGGACAGTGTCCACCAACGCTGCACTGGCACTGGCGCAATTCATGCCGCTTGACCTCAGAATCCTCGAGGTGCATCAAGTAGAGCAAACTCGCCTCACCAACACTACTCACTTTTTGCCGGAGGATGTTAGGCTGGAGCGACCTACACCTGTCCGCGAACTACTACACCCAGCCCTAAGAGTGTCAAAATCTGACCTAGACCACCAAGAAGCTGACGAAACACACCAAATTTACACTGACGGCAGCAAACAAGAAAGCGGCGCTGTGGGAGCTGCCTTCGTGTGCTTTGACTCAGGTGGCTCAGAACAACCGACCATAACCAAAAAATTCAAATTACACGATTCTTGCACGGTCTTCCAGGCTGAGCTCTATGCCATACTGGAGGCCTGCAAATGGGCGACTCACAAATATCAAAACACTGTCATCTACACAGATTCCCAAGCATCACTACTAGCAATAGCAGACAGAAGTAACACACATCCACTCGTCACACAGATACACAAAATTATACACACACACCGTGTCACAAAACAGATAACTTTAAAATGGGTCAAAGCACACAGGGGCAATGTTGGAAACGAGGCTGCCGATGCTGAGGCAAAACTGGCTACCCTGCTCCACAGGGCGCCGGACTACAGCTCGTTCCCAATGTCCTACGTAAAATATAAGCTCCGCATGCGTAGCCTGGAACTGTGGCAGGCGCGCTATACCTCCAGCGAACAGGGACAGCACACCAAAAGCATTTTCCCTAATCTAGCCTGGAGGTGGCTGGCGCCGACAGAGCCTAAAAGGCCGACCAGCTCGCTGCCAAACTCAAGGAGGTGCTGGAAGAGGTCCGCGTCGCTAGGCCGGAGAGATGCGTGGAGATGCGCATCTCTGGGCTGGGCGACTCGGCCTCGAAAGAGTCGGTGGCGGAGTCGCTGGCGGCGGAGGGGGGCTGTGCTGCCGACCACATTAAGGTGGGCAACATACAGCGCCCACCTGGCCGACAGGCCACTGCCTGGCTGCGGTGCCCGGTTGGGGTGGCCAAGAAGCTGACGGATGGCCGCCGAATCGTCGTCGGGTGGTCAGTGGTCAGACTGACCACCCTGGAATCGAGGCCGGCGCGGTGCTTCCGCTGCCTCGAGCCGGGACACGTCGGGGCCAAGTGCTCTGCGGCCACTGACCGCAGTGCGCTTTGTTTCCGTTGCGGGCAGGCCGGCCACAAGTCGGCCACCTGCTCCGCGGCGCCCGATTGCCCCGTCTGTTCGGCGGAGGGTGCGGCGTCCGGCCACCGGCTTGGGTCGGCGGAATGCAAGGCGGCCTCCCGAAGCAGGGGGGCAAAAAGGAGAGCAGCAGGTGGGGCGAAACCCACGCCCTCGCCCACCCTGCTGCAGAATGAGGAGGAGATGGACACCGCCCAAACATAATGGCCCAAACCATCTCCGTACTGCAGGCCAACGTCAACCACTGCGCCGCGGCTCAGGACCTTCTGGCCCAATCCATGGCGCAGTGGCAGACGACATTGGCAGTAGTCGCCGAGCCGTATTGCATTCGCAACAGCCCTGACTGGGCCGGCGACCACAGCGGCTTGGTGGCTATCGTCGCTCGGCGATCGGCTCCCTTCGACAGAGTGCGGAAGGGCCGAGGGTGCGTACTCGTCGCGCTGGGTGGCGCTGCGGTGATTGGGGTGTACTGTCCCCCCAGCAGAAGCCTCGCCGAGTTCGAGCAGTTGCTCACGGAGGTCGGGGCTCTGCTGGCAGAAGTACACCCCACCCCGGCTGTGGTGGCCGGGGATTTCAACGCTCACTCACGGGCGTGGGGATCCCCGGCGACCGATGCCCGGGGGGAGATGGTGGATGGCGGCGATGCAGAGGGCGAGACCTATCCCGCCTCGGAGACGGGTGTACTGGTGGCGTCCTCACCTAGCCAGGTTACGTGCCGCGAGTTACGCGGCCCAGAGGCGGTACACCCGCAGCCGAAGGCGGGCTGTTAGAGATCTCGCCCGCGAAGAAGAGTTGCACGCCGCGTACCTGGCCGCTCGTCGGGCCCTCGGCTCGGCGATCATAGCCGCCAAGGATGAGGCCTGGAGGGAGTGGCTCGAGAACCTCGACCGAGATCCGTGGGGGCGCCCGTACAAGACTGTGAGTCAGAAACTCCGGCCTTGGGCACCTCCCCTCACCAGAACTCTCGAGCCGAGTCTTCTGGACCGAGTGGTCAGTTCCCTCTTCCCTGCGAGGGAAGAGTGGGTCCCGCCGCGGATGGCAGCATCAAGCCAGATGCCGTCAGACGAAGGGGCAATACCTCCCGTGTCCGATGCCGAGTTAGGGGCCGCGATACTGGCACTCCGGTCCAGGAATCGCGCCCCGGGTCCGGACGGAGTCCCTGGGAAGGTTATTGCCACAGTCATGCCGGCATTAGAGGAGGAGACGCTGTCCCTCATGTCGGAGTGCCTGGTATCGGGGAGAGTCCCTCGGCGATGGAAAATCGGCAAGCTCGTGCTGCTCAAAAAGCACGGGCGCCTAGCCGAATCGCCATCGGCCTACCGCCCCATCGTGTTGCTCGACGAGATGTGCAAGCTTTTTGAGCGGGTGCTCGCTGCGCGTCTCGTCCGCCACTTGGAGGGGGCGGGGCCCAATCTGAGCGACGGCCAGTTCGGCTTCCGTCGTGGGAGGTCGACCCTCGACGCGATATCCCGACTGCGGGTCAGCGTCGATGAAGCGGTCTCCGGGGATGAGGTGCTGTTGGCTGTATCGTTGGATATATCCAACGCCTTCAACACCCTCCCCTGGGAAACCATTGCGGAGGCGCTGAGGTACCACAATGTCCCGTGTTACCTCAGGCGCGTCCTTGCGGACTACTTCGTGGACCGGGTCATCATTTATCCGGCCCAAGGCGGGGTAGTGCGCAGGGGCATGTCTTGTGGCGTTCCGCAGGGGTCGGTCCTCGGGCCGCTCCTGTGGAACATAGGTTATGATTGGGTCCTGCGTGGTGCTAATCTTCGGGGGGTTGGTGTAATCTGTTACGCCGACGATACCCTAGTCACCGCGCGGGCCCCCACATTTCGGGACGCCGCCGTCCTTGCCACGGCAGGTGTCGCCCACGTAGTGCGTCGAATCGGGGCGCTCGGCCTAAAAGTTGCCCTCGAAAAGTCCGAGGCCCTTTTCGCTGGAGACAAACAGCTCGCGATGATCTCTTCCGGAGATGGGCCGAAAGACTGCGGGCAACCCGCAGCGGCTCGCTGCTTGTGGGGGCCGTCCGGCCCGTCTTGCGTCAGTGGGTGGAGAGGGGTCATGGGGCCCCAACATACCACCTCACCCAACTTCTCACGGGCCATGGCTGTTTTGCCAAGTACCTGTGGGAGGTGGTGGGGGTGGAGTCAGAGCCCCGGTGCCGAAACTGCACCAGCGGCGACCCTGACACCCACACACCTTGGCCGTGTGTGAGGCGTGGGACGGCCAAAGGACGGCCCTCATGAGCACCGTCGGTGCGGACCTATCGCTTTCGACCGTAGTTCCAGCTATGGCCGGCAGTGAGAGTGGCCACGGACGGTGGGTCGGGGGACCTGCCGCCCCATGCTAATGTGGCGGAATGCGCCCCTCTGTGTTCCTGGGGTGCATTCATGAGTAGGACAGGCCCCATCATCTGGGCACGATGGCCCGGATTGTGGGGCCTCGACAGAGACGAGCTCGAAAAGAAAAAGGGCGTCCCTAGCCGAGTCGCGGTGAGCTAACTATCCCGTGGCTCGGATTAGGTGAAGGAGGAACACCGTGGTGGTTTAGTGGGTAGGGCGAGCGAAGTGCCTAAACGCATTCCACCACGTAAAAAAAAAATAAAAAAAATAAAAAAAAAACCATGATGGAAGTGGAACTGTCAAGGCGGCAGTTATAGTTTTCAACCCCGAACTCGATATAATACAGTGTCCGGAACTCACCACGAATAACATCGTAGTGGTGAGCATCCGGTCGAAAGCTTGGGAGATCACAGTAGCATCTTTATACTTTGAACCAGACCAGCCTATAGAACCATACCTGGAACAATTGAAAAAAGTGGTAGCAAAAGTAGGCCGAAAGAGACTGCTTATTGGAGGCGATACCAATGCCAAGAACACCTGGTGGGGCAGCACCCTAAATGACCAGAGAGGTACAGAACTGTCCGGGACCCTTGAAGAGTCAAACCTGCAGATATTGAATAGGTGCGAAATACCAACCTTTGACACTATACGGGGAAATAGAAGGTACACCAGCCATGTGGACATTACAGCCTGTTCCACAAACATGATGCCATTAGTTACAGACTAGCAACTCGACGAAGGAGTAACAAGCCCAGACCACAATATCCATCTCTTCAAAATAAACCTGCGCAGAGAGAAAGGGATGTGCATCCAGCGAACGACTCGCCTATACACCACGAAGAAAGCGAATTGGGAAAGGTTTAATGAAAAACTGGAACAATTCCTCATCGAAAACGACATAACTACGTCAACAATAGGCAGCGTCGAAAGGGCAACTCAACTGGATGCACTAACTAACACCCTGACTAACTGTGTGACAGCGGCGTGTAAGGAAAGTATACCTAAAAAGTCTAAATCGACAAGACTCTCAATGCCGTGGTGGTCAGAAGAGCTCTTCCAACTTAAAAGAGACATGGTAGCCAAAAAACGACGTATAAAACGGGCAGCACCGGATCGAAAAGAGAGAGTTGTCAGGGAATACCTGCAGGCCAAAGAGTATTACGAGTGCCAGGCCAAGAAAGCCCAGATTCATAGCTGGAAGGAATTCTGTGAAAAACAAGATAGAGAGGGAGTTTGGGAAGGCATATACAGGGTGATCGGAAAGACCGCAAAGCGATAGGAGGATCTACCACTAAGAAAGGACGGTGTGTACCTAAACCCAAGAGAATCAGCTGCCTTACTAGCCGCTACATTTTTTCCTGAGGATAGCACAGAGACGGATGAAGAGGATCATTGCCTTATGAGAAAATTAGCACGAAACATAAACTTCCCGGGTCATGATGACATCAATGATCCGCCGTTTACTAGTAACGAGCTGAGGACCGCGATGGTAAGCTTTAATCCAAAGAAAGCACCAGGAGCGGACGGCTTTACCGCGGATATCTGTTGTCGAGCAATCTCTCAGGATCTGGACGTGTACCTTGCCCTGTACTGTAGTTGCGAATCCTTTAGAGACCTGTTTAAGGAAATTAGCATCCTGTCGGTGCCATGCCAGTATATTTATAAAAACATTATATACGTAAGAAAATCTGCACCTATTTACAAAACGATGCGAAAAGACATATGTATATTACGAGAGAACTAAATAAATTAGTGCAACCAAAATTTAGAATAGCAAAATTACAAACCTCTTTTATGGGGTACTGTGTTAAAATATATAAAAAAATACCTCCTGATGTTCTTGCATAAAAAACGCACGCTTTGTAAACAAGAATATTACAAAGTGGATGATTGATTGGCTGACAAAAAAGAAGTTTCACTGGTGTGTTCGTTTTTTTAACAGTCTTGGTTTTATTAATTGACATGTAATCAGTTGTTGATGTTTTCAGTTATTATAACTACCATATATACTATTAATACGATATGGACTTGAGTAATTTACAATGTAGGTATGTTTAAAAGACATTATTTAGGTTTATCTTTAGTGTCTCCTGGCAGTTCTGAGTATGTCGTGCTCGCCTAAAAGTCCTGCCAATGATGGCGATGTGTCGGGTCGTTCGGCTCCCTTTGATATGGTTGAGATGGATGATTGCTGGCGCATGCGCCATGCTCGTGAACGAGTGCCGTTGTTATGGGGCTGGTCATCTCCGTACTGCTATTACTTAACATAGAATACTAATAACCGTTTTTTAGGATGATGTATTACATTGTCCTCGCATGTCTTACCTTATTTTATTTCATGTACACTTATGAACTGTTACAAAAACTTGTCAAGTATCTGAAAAAGAGTATCCTTGGAGTTTCTTACTTGTTCTTCTCCACAGGATCTACGTATTGGAACAGTCAACTGGCTTCATGACTGACTTGGTGTGACCGACTCCCTCTCTTGACGATTCAAAAATACTTACGATTGGTTCAATTGAAATAAACGATTTTGATTTTTAATCACATAAGTAGTCTATATGGTGAGAAATGGCAAGGACGGATCTAGGGCTGAGCGCAGGTCGATTACTGATACTATTTGGAGGAGAGATGGAACGTCCGGCATCGTCGTCGTCACTCACTCGGCAAAACAATGCAAGCATTGTTAGACTACCGGTTTTGTGTGTGACCATTGTCATTATATAATTATAATGTATAAATAAACAGTATTTTCTTTTCTTGTTTACGTTCTTCATATTTTTGTGAAAGGTCACTTCATATAAAATTCAACTCAAACTTTGCCTATTAAATACAATAAATGATTTTAAACTTTCGTTATTTGAATACATAATTCAAAGTACGGCCATTGCAACTCACTGACGCAGTAAACAGGTACCAAGGTGTAAAACCTTAAACATTATTAGCCGCAGTTACAGTTATGTAGCCCTACTAGTTACCCCTACCGGTAAGGATAAGTATAATCAATATTTTAGCAGTTACTAGTGAACAGTAAACCAGGCTTGAACTCGATCAATGACATTATAAACATCGTCAGTTGTTGGCGTGTCTATTTACTTTAACAAATAATACTATTTTTGATTGCCTATCCAGTGACTCGGGGAGATCATGAATATATACTAGAAAGCAAAATATCGATCCTTGCGGAACGCCCAATTTTGATCCTCCTACTCCCATGTACATGTGTGTATCTAAGCATTCATGCTACCGCGTAAGCATATTTTATTTTCTTTACATTCGGTATTGGTTATATTACAATCGCAACACGCAATATGAACAAATATATTTAAAGTACATAACGTTTATTCGTTTTATTTTCATAGATATGGAGAACATCCAAGAGCGTGAGCGTCACACAGGCAGCGGCACGCGCGCCGGGCTGGCAGTGCGCGCCGCCAGCTTGGCGCGGTTGTAGGCCAGCACGCCCAGCAGCGCCAGCGCCATGCCGCCCAGGTTCAGCGGCGACGCAGGGTTGCGCAGCAGCAGCAGCGACGCGCCCACCACGGCCGCTCGCTTAGCGGCCGATGCGACGGCGTAGGCCAGCGGGGTGATGCGCGACAGCACGCTGAAAGCGGCCACGGCCTGCAGCCACGCCAGCAGCCCGTCTGCAGCCAGCAGCGCGCCGCCCTCTGCCCAGCCTCCGCGCGGCCGTGCGCCCTCCCACAGCGCCGCGCCGTCCCGCCACGCCCACACCGGCAGGAACATCACCAGCGCCATCCGCCCCAGCGTCTGCGGCACAATACAACCCACGGATGGCAATAACACTTCATGTGAAGCCTGAATCAAATTACTGGGAAAATTCTACCGACTGGGAAAATGTTTACAAAGCTCAAAAGCAATACATACGAGCAATGTAAAGGCTCAAACGAACGGACGGCTGTAAGCCACTTCTTAACGCCTTAAAGTTGCTCACCCTGCTGAGCATATACATATGTATATACTGCAAGTTTCTATTTTCGTAAAAAAGAACGCACAACTATTTAGAACGCTGAGCGCTCGCCGACATCAGCATTCAATAAAAATAATACCTAATAAAACGGCTATCTTGAATAAAAGTCAAGAATATATAATAAATTACCGATTGAGCTGTGGAAAATAAAAACAATAGATATATTTAAGCAACAGCTAAAAAACATATTGGTTAACAAGGCGTATTATACCGTTAAATAATATTTAGATGATAAGAATATCAAGCTCAAATGAATTTATTATTATAATGTTAACTACATTTATTCATAGGGACATGATTAGTTTATACAATTGCATTATAACATTTTACTACTTATTAGTTGACTACATGACTACATGAAATCATTAATATTTGCATACCGTAATTGGTGGAAGATGGAGTAACTTTGTTTTATTATTACACCTTTGTACCTACCCATTCCCGCAAATAAAGGAATTATATTACTATTGCAATAGTTACTAAAAACACTACACAAATATATACCTTTAAAGTCGGATTTTTATTAATTAATTGATGCTAATTCACCACAAATATTCGAAATTGTCTGGTTAGTGTAAGCGAACACACTGCATTAACCTGTAGCAGACGCAGATGGTGTACGCCGGTGTCTCGCATAACGCGCTTGGAGTAGATATGCTGCAGGCTGAGCAGCGCTGCGGCAGCGAGTGCCGCGCCCAGCCCGAGTGCGTCAAACTGCAACTCAGTAGCCGAGGCTACGCCCACGCCCAGTGCGATCACGACAAGCGCCAACTGCACGCCGCGCGTTTGTCGCTCGCCGAACAGAACCCACGACAGTCCAGCTGTCCACAGTGGGGTCGTCGCCTTCACTGGACCACATGCAAATAAACTCATTATAAAGGAGCCGCCTAATGCACTCTCTCGTCGACATCATCGTAAAACGGTTAAATAAATAGGAACATATGCGCAAGTACTTGTAACAAGACCGATGATACGATGCAGCACAAAAACCCCCTCTGGGCGCCATAAATCATTTACTTCAATACCTAAGTGACGAACGATTGGCCGACTTCCATTTCTACTCAAAATCTTTAGTCAAATATGTGATCATTCATATATTATTATACCTCGACATATCCTTTG
The DNA here is from genome assembly GCA_947561695.1 of Tyria jacobaeae. Lineage (NCBI taxonomy): Eukaryota > Metazoa > Arthropoda > Insecta > Lepidoptera > Erebidae > Tyria > Tyria jacobaeae. Next base: position 76,372 of record OX387214.1, read on the forward strand.
TTTTTTTTAATCAGTTCTAATTCTCCTAAGATTTTAAATTATATCTTCGTTTTTAAGTTCCTATCTCTCTTCTATAAATAATCTTTCTCACCGGAACCGGAATCAATAATCAATCTCTGTCTGTTTGTTGCCCCCCTCCCTCTATGTCTAATCCTCTAGAATATGTCTAAAATCAATTTGAAAGTTTATAGGAAAACTAAGTATGCAACAGCAAAGTACACATTAGTTCTATTTAGTAATTGTAGGCATACACTGACATACCCACTTTGTGAAGATAACACATACTTTCTCGTGCCACTAGCAAGCCAAGTAGAAGAGCTATATATTAAACACCTGTCAACTAAAATACTCTATTTAAGTCAAATAAAGTAACATTTCATTTCAATAAACTAACAATTCTGTTCTTTAAATCCTAAAGTGCCTGGTTGACAGCCAACGGCAATATTGTGTATGCGGGTGTTTAATACATAGTCTGCCTACCCTGTCAGAATATAGGTGTGAGAATATGTATGTATGTATATGTAGGATAATATTTCTTAGAAACCATTAACAACATAACTAGCTTGTCCACATGGAAAGAAATAGAAAATACTTTGAGTATCTTATAGTATTGTATATTACTAGAACTTGCCCAATGTGACTATAACTAGAATGAGATACTGAGAAACGATTGATACCTTCAAGCATCAAAAACTTTTCTTTAGAAATTATTCCTATGTCCTTCATACTCTTCATTGGAACATTTTCTGATTTTCATTTATTTAGTATCTACTAGTGCCACTTGTTGCCACTACCACATTTTGTGGTAGGTAGCCTCCGAAATTGGTGAAAAGACAATCTATTTGTCAGAACCAGTTCCTCTATTGTCCGCTTCTTCTTTTAGACACGGGAGTTACATTCCTATATTATCCAATTTATCAATAGAATATAGTATAATATAGTAGGAGTTGTGTAGTGAGTCTGTTTCATCACTACATTTGCATTCCAAGGCAGCATTTATCATTTTAAAATTGAGAAAAAGAATAACCGTTTTTGAGTGATTGTATAGAAGATGTGATGTATGATAAGGCTTTAAGTCTGAAAGTATTATGCAATAAGTACAATATTTATATTTTGATTGTATACTGTGTCCAAGCAGTGATTTTAAGTATTGCAAGTAATACATTGATGATTGTCTGAAGGAAATGAAAGGGAAAGAATGTGGCTGGAAAATGAATGGGTTACTCGTCAAATGTCTCGTATATGCAGATGACCAAGTAATACTTGCATCATCATCATTAGAAAGAAAGGGTATGAAAATCAATGTGAGCAAGGCGAAAACTATGGTTTTTGAAAGAGATGAAAATAGAACGTTCTGTGAACAAGTGGATGAATTTGTATATCTGGGATCAAAGTTTACTAGGGACGGAAAGAGTGAGTGCGAGTAATGCCATCAATGGCACATTGCATACTCTTATGACGAGCCACAGAGTCTCAATGAAGTCTCGTGTGGCTGTGCATAGAGGTGTGTTGGTGCCAACACTTATGTATGGTAGCAAAAGTTGGGTATTGCAGAAGAAGCACAAAAGTAGAATTAATGCAGTATGAAAACATTGCAGAGTATAGCTGATATGTGATGTGATAAGGGATCAGTGTGGTATGAAAGAGGATGTAGTCACTAAAGAAGAAAAAAGTATACTGTACTAGTTTGGTCATATCAAAAGGATGAATGAAAGAAGATTGACAAAAGGTATTTATATGGAAGAGGTGAATGGAGTTGTCAGAAGAGGAAGACCTAGGTGAATGTTCTTGGACCAAGTTCAAGACAATCTAAGCAAAGGCCAGGTCAAGTGCCTTTAACCGACGAGCCTGTATGCAAAGGGGATGAAAGTTGAAGAAGCGAGAAAGGTATGTCAGAATCGTAACAAATGGAAGGAAGTGGTCTCTGCCTACCCCTATGGGAAAGAGCCGTGATATTATGTATGTATGTATGTATGTAGTTCTTAAATCACAATGTGCTTAATAAGGTAGTACTAAAAGCAATCATGGTTACACCATAAATTTTAAGGGTAGAAACACTATTTTATAAGGCAAATTAGCAAATAGTCCCTATTTTTATTTCACTATGTCTTTTTTTATATATTTCAGTTATTAATTAATAATTTGGATAACATTATGATTGCAATAAAACTCCTATATAAAACAATAAGATAATATATGTAGATATTTAATAAACAAGTTTATATTAAAACCATTTAACATTCTACATTCAGTTTAAAACTAAGATACTAATTGACTTATTCATGTGTCAATTATTATTAGAAGTACAGATAAAAAGACAAAACATATCAAGGTGCTTGACTTCCTTACCTAAATACCTCTAGTGTATAAATAAATTATCATGTGATACATAAACTATGTTTCATATGACAATTAAAGGTGGCTTGAGTGAAATTATGTTTAAAAAATTACAATCTTATGAAAATATCAATGGTTAAATAATGTTTCCCCAAGCAAGACAAAAATGCATAGCAATTAGTGAAAATAGATAGAACTAAAACTACCCTTGACTGAATCCTCTAGGATAGGCATGGTAAACCAGACAAGACACAAATTTGCTATGTCAATATGTATTAAACACGTAATAGGCTGTAAATAAGTTAGAGCACTGCCTAAGCAACTGCAGCTGCTGTTGTAAAGCAGCTAAAATATAGGTTATCCCAGTAATATAAATTTAATAAAGCATTACCTTGTTGCGCAGTACCACTACTAAGTGGTAGCCCACACCACTCCCATATGAATAGATAGAGAGATACTCTTTATTGTACACATTAGGTATCAAACAAAGAACATAATCTGCGATCTTTTCCAGACAACCTGATGGACTATACTGTAAAGACTGGAATCCCTTTATAATGTTAGTCATGTATTTGCAATGATAAGTTAACAAGATTGTTAAGCATATAACAGATACAAATAGCTATCTCACCAGTGTGTGCATACGAAATAGGCACTTTCCAGATAGACACTTGAGAGCATACAGTGGTGAGAAACTTAGCGAAGGCTAGCGGCACGAGCACGCGCCAGTAAAAGCGGCGGGTGAAGTCGGTCGAGCGGCGCACTCCGCACACCGCGAACGCGGGATAACTGCACACAACAATCGACAGCAGCTGCACCATCGTCACCGACATCGGATACGGGAAGTCTGTTAGCACCAATTTACCCACCACATTGCTGGCCGAGCTGATGGTATACCACGCTAAGCACAACCCTACCACTACCAATGCCTCGCGGCGGGAACCGTCCATGCCCATGGCTGCCGTCTAACACTTCCTTATTAAGTAGTACCATTTGAGCTACAGATAGACGCACACATTTCTAGTTCATGACTGTATTCCTTTAAAATCAAGACACTTCTTATCAAAGACATCCTCTTTTAAAATAGATCCTATTGACAACGGTCGAACACCCGCGTCAGCATATGTTACATCGCGACTTTTATATATCACTAAAAAAAGAAGAGCGTGGTTGATATTTATTTTAACTTTAACTTATATACACTAATATCTTATTTTATAAGTACATTTTATCTACATAGAAAAGTTCAACTACTGTTCTATGTACAGCAGAGCTAATCAGCTGTCAGATTGTCAAAAATTGATTACGTCAAAGAGGCTGCCAGTACAACTAAATAAATTTTAACTACTTCTGAATCCAAGAAATAAATAGAAAATGGTCAACAAGTTGGTGCCATTCAATTTTTAATCACCTTGATTGTAATAATGACAACAGGAATAACAGAAAAATAGAGAAACAATTTATGTAAAACAGTCGGGTCTCAAAAAGTTTAACCAACTTCGAAAAGGGCAGGTTCACAATTAGACAATTTTTTTATACTTTTACGCCATAGATTTTAAATCATTTTCTGTAAAACGCTCACTACGGCTTCCGAAAAGGAAAATCAAATGAACATGAATTAAACCTTTAGAGAGTATTTGTCGTAGGTGGTAGAAATAATACTCTTGACTCCAAACTTCAGAATGATTTATTGTGATCCTACGAAATTGTGGCACCTAATTAAATTAATTGACTTTAAAAAAGTTGATAACTACCTCCAATATGCCTTTCAAATTCTTTTCTGTAATACATAAGTATTACAGAAAAGAATTTTGCAGTTTAGAGGAGATTATAAAATCTCCTCTATAAAAAGAGGATGTTTTTGATAAAGAAAAATATAATTAATTAATACATGTAAGTTGAAAAGTGCAAAAGTTGTAAAAGTGTTCCTCGAGGGGTTGTTTAAAACTTCACATTGAACTAAAATCTATGCTTATAATAACATTGTAACAGGACGATATCTGTACAGTATAGATGTTGAACAAAAATGAATATCTTTACTAGAGCAACAGAAGCCAAACAATAATTTCTAGATTCTTTGTCTGCAAGTCTCTCTGTCTTGTCCGTCACAAAATAGGATCCTTCTCCAATCGGCGGAGGTGATTATGCCTGCACCCGCGGTGCAACGGTCGATGTTGGGAAGTCATATATTATATATTCAACGTACTGCACTGATTAGTATGTATATTTCATATATATATATATATATATATTCTTAAATTTCTATCATATATCGCGATTCAAGATCCTACTACGTCATTAGAGTAGTTGATAAATCGTTTAGCTTGTCTTCGCTAGATGGTGCTGATATATGTTTTTGTTGTATGAGTAAGTTACCACACTTACAGTGGGCGAATGCTAGTAATAACAAAATTGAAGTTTATACAAAGTATTTTTGTCTGATCATTTTAATCTGCCTTCTTCGCTACTAGATACTTTTTTCTTCACCTAACGATAAACATGCATAGAACGCAGTATGATCGAGTTACCGCATCAATAAGAGTTCATAACAATTGATACAGAATTAAATAATTAATTCAGAATAATTCTTATTTCTATATGTACTACTATTCTGCCAAACTGGTTGACATGTTTTAAGAGATCATGGCTGTCACCTGATGATTACATTAGTTCTCGCAACACTAAATAATGTTATCTATGACCTATGTACATCTGTCATGTCGAAAACAAGAAAGTTTTTATTTTCCTTTAACAAATATTACTTTATTTAATTTATATAATTTAATTTATCGTAATGAAGTAACTTATAATAGTAATTAATCAGAGTGCTTTTAATAATACTTGTAAATATGAGGCATTGCTGACAATAGAACAAGACAAGGAACTCTCAAAACTTAATTCAGTACGTACGTTCTCGTAAGAACTGTACTCAACACAATTTGTTGTAATCGTCTGATCGTCCTCTGGAATCCTAAGGTGAGTTCTAAGCCAGTACAGGACGAGATTCTCTCGACCCTATAGATTTAAAAGTGGATAGAGGTACTCCACCCATTTCATAATAAATGTTAATCAGATTATTATTTCACTTATCATTATCACGCTGTGCAATCTCATGAACATGCTCTCTGTTGCTGAGCATACATTTTACCTGTCTATGTATCGTAAGTAGCAGTAAGTGTTGGCAGCAGTAGTTGTTGAAATAACACTAGAAATAAAAATGTCTTTTTTTCTAATTTTGCAGTTTTAACAATTTTACTTATATTAGTACATTAGTTTTCATTAATATATTCACATCATACACATGTTACTAGCTGTGCCTTGGCATTACTTCTGTACACATATACTTGATACTTAAATAAAATAAACACTATGTTACTTCTGAATATCTTAACTTTCTAAATATAATTGATTATTATAATCAAGTCTGTAATTTAGGGCTTACAAACAAACCGAAATATCACTATTAAAATCGCAAAAGAAAACATGTTAATATTAGGTGTTAAAGAGTGAAATTGATGTTACATACAAAATAAATATACAGTCAAAATCTGTTATGACAGCATCAAAGGGGCCAGTCATATTGAGTCATTAAAACCGATAGTCGTGACAACCTGTGATGTTTTCGAGATAAGAAGTCCAATTTTATTATGTATTACTGAATGTGTTGTTGCGGTATTGTTTAAGTACTTATAATTCCATGGGTTGCTTAATAAATCCATTGGAAATATAGATATATAAATGGTCCGTTTATTGGCACATTATTAGTCCTTTGAAATTTAAACCACTTTAACAAAGCTTTGCTGTTCTAGTTTGTTTCATTTTCAAAAAATGTGATACCCCATATTCTTTTACTAAGTATTTGATTGGAATTCCACTCTCTAGCTTTGATATAATACACAATTTTTGTTCAATATTAATTTGTTTCCTTTTTCTTTGCAACATTTTTAAAGTTTTGTGACCTAAACAATGTGGCCATAAACAGTTTTGACTTTACATTTCATTAGATAGTTGTTTATGCCTTTGCTGTAGAAATCTGGGGATGTGGACTTAACAAACTGTGTAAAGGTATTTTGTATTGTTGCCTGGATACTTTTTATTCCCATAATAACATCGAGTAAATGACCAAATGCGGAAATTAGTAAATATAGTAATTACTAAAGGTGGCCATGTAGATGTAGCATGTTTTGATTTCTGCAAAGATTTGATCTTGTAGACAATGATAGCCTTCTTAATAAGTTAAATTTAATTGAATTCTCCTCAAGTCTTTTTTAAAACAAATAGCAAGTTATCTTAAAGACTGCAGACATTATGCCAAGATTGGAAGCAATAGATTTCAGGAATGCTGTACACGTCCAGACCTAGGCCAAAATAAAACGCTATGTCCTTCCCAGTTTCTAGTCATGATAAATGATTTACCAAATATACTTTGTGAGGCTAAGTGTGATGTTTGCTGATGACCTTAAACTATTTCTTTCCATCTCTGATACCAAGGATTCCCAAGAGTAAGACTTTTACCATTTTCTTCTTTCTATGAGCTTGGAGGGACACCAATTGAGCATGTAACTACAATATAATATTAAAGGACTTGGAATAATAATAGACAGTCAAATTAATTTTTATGATAATATATGATAATAATATTTGTTTCAATTTAGAAATACAAAGATTCTCGAAATATTTATAATGCATACATCCACAGCCAACTGGAGTATAACGCTATTATTTGCAGTCCCAATGAAAAACTTGCCCATAAATATGCTTGTTGCTGAGTGGTAAAGAAAATAATCCAGCAGCATGTGCGAGTGTACAATTTTACCCTCCTTATCTATATATATATGAGGAGTTTGATATAAATAACACCCCTCTATCTCTACTCCTTACCTATCGAACATTGTGGTGCTTAAGTTCAACTGCTAATTGACCCACAATTTTTGCAAGCTCAAATGAATCAGCCAACATATTTTATATTATAAACTCATTGTGATGAAAGAAAAGTAATGAACTTATGACACATCTGGATTCATAAGTAATTATTATAGATATTTGATAACTGACTCTTTTTTGTTCACCTATTCTAATTATTTTCTTGTCTGATATTATTTGTATTGTAATTTTTTTTATAATATAGTGGGACAAAGAACAATTGATCACCTGATGTCAGTCCGCTGTTTATGGACAGCTACAAGTCGTACATAAGCTACCCCCTTTTTCTGCGGGGAGGGGAAACAGGAGAGGGGGGATGAGGGGAGGGGAAAGAAGAGGAGGGGAGTTGGGCCTCCGGAAACCTGATAAATTTTGGCAAAATGCTTCACAACCGGTTTTGGGTGAGGCTGTGTTATCCCATCGGTCGAGGCAGCCCATAAGTGCTTAAGCTTGGCTCTATGATGATAGAATTTATTTTATTTATAAATTCCAAAAAAAAAATGTCCAGTGTATAATGTCAACTCACATATAAAAGATTTGGTTTTTACTGTATGCTGATATTGTTTTATTTGCAATTTTATACTTTATCCCTTAATATTATAAATATATTAGTTCTGCTGAGTTTGGTTTCAGATGAATGGCCATTTGATCTCAAACTAAGCAGAGCTTGTTTTAATTAAACTCACGGGTATGACACTGTCATACTCATCATCGTCTTAACCCTATCCCAAATAAAATTGGGACAAGGTCCGTGCAATGTGTTATCTTCTTCCATTCTACTCGATCATTCTTCATTTCAATGCTTTCCAGCCTTTCTAGCCTCTTTCACGCAGTCCGTCCATGTTTTCTGTGATCGTCCCCTACTCCTGCATCCGTTAACTTCCATACATAAACTTTCTTCACGACATTTGTGTATCTTAGTTATCCTTTTCGTATAGTTATTTTATTCTGGTGTTGTCATAATGTAGAAAGCGACCTGTTTTTTAATCGTTGATAAAGAAACAGGTCACCTTTCGACATAAGGAATTTTGTGAATTGCATGCTGTAGGTGCGGGAGGGGTTAAAGGGCGCGCTACGAGGTGATGGTGCCATGGCCTCGCGGCGCGTGACGCGCAAGTGGGAAGTGTTCGCGGGACGCAACCGCTTCTGGTGTGACGGGCGACTGATGACAGCGCCGCACCCCGGCGTGTTCGCGCTCACGCTGGCGCTCATCTGCGGCACATGCGCGCTGCACTTCGCCTTCGACTGCCCCTTCCTGGCTGCGCACCTGTCGCCCGCCGTGCCGGCCGTGGGCGCCGCGCTGTTCGCGCTGACGCTGTCGGCGCTGCTGCGCACAGCGCTGTCCGACCCCGGCATCATTCCGCGCGCGGCCGCAGCCGAGGCCGCCGCGCTGGAGGCTGGTGAGGCCGCGGCCGTGGCGGGTGCGGGCCGGCCGCCGCCGCGCGCACGCGAGGTTCTGGTGCGCGGCCGCCCCGTAAAGCTCAAGTACTGCTTTACGTGCAAGATGTTTCGGCCGCCGCGCGCGTCGCACTGCTCGCTGTGCGACAACTGCGTGGAGCGCTTCGACCACCACTGCCCGTGGGTTGGCAACTGCGTGGGCAAGCGCAACTACCGCTACTTCTACACGTTCGTGGTGTCGCTGTCGTTCCTGGCGGTTTTCGTGTTCGCGTGCGCGGTGACGCACCTGGCGCTGGAGACGCGTCGCGCGGGACTGGCGGCGGCGCTGCGCAGCTCGCCCGCCTCCGCCGTCACCGCCGCTGTGTGTTTCCTGTCCGTGTGGTCGGTGCTTGGGCTAGCTGGCTTCCACACCTACCTCGCCTCCACCGACCAGACCACCAACGAGGATGTCAGTACCCACCCTGGCAGCATACATTCTGATATTTCTATGTTACCTTATTATCAATAACCGATAATGTGTTGTGTGCACAGATCAAGGGTTCATTCTCGAGCCGGCGCGGGGTATCAAACCCCAACCCTTACTCGCGCGGCAACGCGTGCTCCAACTGCTGGCACGTGCTCTGCGGTCCGCTAGCGCCCAGCCTTATTGACAGGTGTGTACTTGTTGAAGCCTCTGATAAATTAATTTCAATAGATTCATTACTTCTTAAAGAAGTATTACGCAACCACATTCACGAAATGCATAGACATCGAGATTAAAGAATTTCCTCCCTTTTGAAGTCAGTGCAAAATGTATATTATAATTTTTGTAATGAGCATCATGCAATATATACTTAGTCTGCCATAAATACAATTTAATAAAAAAAACAATATTAAATTTGAATTGTGACTGTCAGAATGACATATGATTATTAATTTTTTTATGCAAACGAGCAGACGGGTCACCTGATGGTAAGTGACTACCTCCGCCCATGGACACCCGAAACTCAAGAGTCACAAGTGCGATTTTAGGTAGGAGTACGCTCTTTTCTTGAAGGTTTGAAGGTCGCATCGGTTCGGAAATGCGGCAGGTGACAATTCGTTCCATAAGCTGGTTGTGCGAGGCAAAAAGCTTCTGGAGAAGCGCACAGTGGTGGAGTGCCAATCGTCCAGGTGATGGGGATGGATGTTTTGTGGCGTAGGACGATGGCGGAAACCTGCCGCCGGTATAAGTCCGAACAATTCCTCTGAACACTCCCCATGATACAAGCTTATTATTATGCTTATTCATTGTGCTTTCTCATTTTTGCGCCTGTCGGTGTCAATTTTTTTTTGTGATGGAGGTGGGTGGCATAGGGAACTGAATTGCTGTGATAGCATTACACAAGGTACTTTTGGAGCCAAATGCTACTTTTTCACTTCTTCTTTTTCACTTGAGAGCACTTTCCGCCGAACGGCCCTGTAGGCGCGTCTGGAGCTCTCTATAGACCCCTAATTACGATCGTAGTATTGTCTTCTACAACGTTATTTATTTATTAATTTTGCTTGATCTAGTACTTTCCATTATATTCTAATTTTCTAAAGAAACATCCCCACTTACTAAAATTTTCTATAAAACACCGAAATCACAAACAAAAACCTATAGAGACCGCCGGGGCTTGAACTCACGGCATTCGGCTCGCAGCCGTAGCCATTGCTACCGTACCGTGAACCGTCAATTTTTCTTCGAAAAAATCCTATGGATTGTTTGTCTGCGCGGTGACGTAGCCATGGCGTCACAATAGGTACAATTAAACCTCCTCTGTCTGTGACGAAAAAAAAACTGGCCCTAAGTATTCATACGGGAAAAGTGATCAAAGCAGTGAAGGAATGAGTTCGAAGAAATCCTGTCCATTAGCAAAAGATTTTGTTTTGGGAAATGGATCTATATCCACCTAGAACCATGTCGCGTATTTTTAAAAATGATTCAGGACTTGCAGCATATAAGAGACGCAGTGTGCTTAATGCAAATTTAAGACATATGATTTTCTCATAGATGCCACTGCCAGAACTGGATAAAATTGTAATAAAATAAAACATGGTAAGCACCAGCATTCAAATAAAAAAAATCATCAAAATCGGTTCACCCAGTCGAACGTTCTGAGGTATGGTTATGGTGTACGCGGTATAATATCCGCAACTCGACGTCGTCTGTGCGTGTGTTTTGCGTGACAGGGTGAATGGCTGCTATTGCCATCCTAACTCCTCAAGATAATTCAGCAAACCTCGGGGAGAGTCTCTGGCGGTCCCAGGTGTTTGGCCCGGTAAGTGGCCACTCTTGTGCACTCCAGAAGGACGTGGGCAGCCGTCTCTTTCTCCTCCAATCATGCTCTGCAGAGAATGCTGTCGATTACACCTATATTAAACAGATGTTTGTTAAAAGGACCATGACCCTATATTACCTGGGTTACTATCCGTAGTTTTGGACGTGGAAGTTTTAGCAGGAAAATCTCCGGTTTATGCGAAGCAGAGCCTCCTTTGCCTGTCTGCATCCGCTCACCTCTGTCCAGTATTTGTCATGTCATTGTCATTACCTTAGTATGATGTAGGCCATCCAGAGGGAAGGGGAACGATGGGTTCAGGACCTATCGCAGCCACCTCTGATCCTTTTCTGGCTAGTTCGTCTGCGGCATCGTTGCCTCGTGAGTTGCTGTGACCTTTGATCCATTGCAGATTTACGTGTTTATTCGACTGGTGACTGTCGTATATAAACTTTGAGGTGATAATATTGCCTATAAAAAAAAAATGAATATATTTTGTAGGTTGTTCAGTTCTCTTATGCACACCTTTTCAAAGGCTTTTAGCACGAAGGAGGTTAGGCTTATTGGTCTAAGATTTTGCATCGGTGTAGTCACTCTTGCCTGGTTTAGGTATAAAGGTTACTTTCACCTCCCGCCATTTCATGGGAACGTATCCATGTGCAAGACACGCCCTGAATATAATGGTCAGCATGGAGAGAAGAGTGACACCTCCCCATTGCAATAGAGCTGGAAAGACCTTATCTGGTCCCGCCGATTTAAAGGGACGAAACGAGTTGATAGCTCACCTTGCAATTTAGGTGGTTACTAGTCAAATTTGAGAATCTCCTCTTTTTTTAAGTCGGTTAAAATGACCATGTTTATGTTCAAAGCTCTATAGAGCTTCCCAATTAGTCAGCAGGGTATAATGTGGGCATTATCTGACTTCCGTGATCAGTATCAGTATCAGGTTTGGTGGGGTGTTAGGTTAGGAAAGATGTCTAATCAATATAACGGTTAAGCCTCTTAACAACACCGTGTTCCATAATCAAGAATGGTACTTTCAGCCAGACTTAGCACCGGGGCATAAAATCGATCCACCCAAGCGTGGTGAGAACCAACGTTTCTGACTTCATTGAAGCTGAAGACTGGCCATCATCTAGTCTTGTTCTTAATCCCCTGGATTATAATTAGTTATATGGTAAGTTTTTGAGAGTATGGCATGATCTAAATGCCATGATATTGTGGAGTCCCTAAAACAATCCAAAAGTTTGGGCGTGTGTTTGAAGAATTTTGACATTGAGAAAGTGCGAGTTGCTACTCATAACTAGTCAACAGTTAAAAGACTATTGAAGTCAATGGAGAACATTTTGAATAAGCTTCATATATATTAATGTATAAACTGACACACTACACTAATAAATGTTTTATGTGATGGAAAATAAAACAGATTTTTGTTTGTAACAATATTAATGGCAAGACTAGGTACAACAATGTCCGTTTGTATTCAGCATTCATACTCGTACATATAGCGCGCCGGCCCCGCAGTGGATATCGCTAATCCGTAAGGTAGGCTAGGATGTGTACATATCTATGGACTATGAATGTTAATTCCGCATTATTTCCAAAATATTGAAATAATGATTATCAGATTCAAAGAGTTCGAGTGTGTAAACAAACAAACAATATAAACGGTGATCCGCACTCGTTCCAGACGCGGTGTGTTCACGATCGATGTGAGGGACGAGCTGCCGCCGAGCTTCGTGCGCGCGCTTAACGCAGCCTCCACGTCCCCCGCGCCCGTCGTCGTGCAGGCACCCGCCGCGCCGGGGCCCTTTGGCCCGCCGGGCCTCCAGGGCCCGCCCGGCCCCCAGGGCCCGCCCGAGCCACCGGAGCCGCTGGCGCCCGCCGGCTCACTGCAGCTGTCCGCGTACGGCGGCAGCTACACCAACCTGTTCGAGGGCGGGGAGGGCACGCGGCACGCCTACATGAACCGCTCGCTAGACGTAGAGGCGCCCGCTCCGCCTGCGCTGAGTGCGTCGCGCCTGCGCCTGCTGCACGACACCACCATGATCGACGCCGCGCTCGACCTGGACGAGCCCGAGCCGCCGCCGCACCTGCCGCACGCCCTCCCACACCAACACTCACACCCGCCTCCCCCTCGCGCGCTGGCCGCGCTCTGACGCGGGGCGCGGGCGCGTCCTCGCTCCCTCTACTGTAAATATATATATAATAAATAGCTTGTATTCTAGAGTTTATCTAGCGTTTTATTTACCTTGCATCATATTCTCTGAAGTCACAATAGCATAATACTGATTTTCCAACGTTTCACTCTCTTGTAACTCTGTCTATTTGACTGGAACAAATAATTAAGTCTAGTTCGTCCTGAATGTTAGAAAATTGATTAAATAACAATTTATATCCTTGCAATCGCTCCTGTAATTCAGCTTTACGAGCTTCTGTTATGTGCAAGTCATTCAATCTTCTCTTATTTAACTTATAAACAACTTATTACAATTATAAAATTCATTTACACGAATTAATTACAATTTCACACGGTAGAAATCAATGTATTAATTATAAAGGATTCACAAGTCACACCGACGCAAACCGGCGGAGCTGCTCTCGACCGAATCACAAGATTTAGTAGTCACGAACGTCCCTTAAGCTGCCTTTTATAGGTAGCGAGGCCCTACCGACCCACACCAGAAATAAAAAATATTTGCCATCTAACAGTACATATTTCGTGAACAAAGTAAATTTACCTTTAATACAACCCCGTTTTTTGGCTAAATCTCGAATAATATCCTCATTACTCTCTGTATCTACAAGGGAATGCCTCTTTTTAGTCAATTTGGTGATCTATAAGAGAAACGAATCAAACACTAACGGCGTTCTCGTTGGAAGGTGTCGGTAGCCGCACACTCGTTTTTAAAACTGGAATTTGCACAAATAATAGATAGCACAACTGAGCACCCGCACGGATTAGAAAGGAAAATGATTAGTTAACTTGACCGTTGAGGTGATCGCCAATCCGGCTCGCAGGACCAGAAGTGTTGATGAGCTTAAGCTTAATAGCGTTGTGCGAGTATCGAGCGCTTAGTTAAAGCTTGCTCGCCCTTAAGTGGCGTTAGTCGTTAACAGTATGTTATATCGCCTGCAACTTTATAAGGCGCAGGTTCGGCCGCACATGGAATACTGTTCTCATCTCTATGCAGGTGCACCCCAGTACCAGCTTCTCGCTCTTGACCGCATTCAACGGAGAGCGACTCGCATCATCGACTTGACACCTTGGCGTTGCGTAGAGATGTAGCTTTACTCAGCATCCTCTACCGCTTGTATGCTCGCTATATTATAGATAGTTTTTATATTTCAAATAAAAACGTTTAATTTGAAAAAACCTTACAATTTTTTTTATTTCGTTACTTAACATTTCTTATTCTATTTAAACTGTCTAATTTGTATGATCCGCCGGCAGTGCGTTCTATTTGTGAGGCCTTTCATATGATACCGTGTTTGTGCCGGCAGTCATTTTAGATTTTAAATTTGTCATATTGTAGTGTTATACTAGTAAAACCCTTACCTATAGCCTTAAATTTAAATTTTGCCATTTTGTCGGTGGCCATTTTGGATTTACAATGACATTGAATTGTTTTGTCATCAGAACCAAATCGTGACGTGAAACGTGAAGGGTAAATTTTAACTATTTTTTACACTTCACATTGACAGATTGATCTGATATTAATTTGGTACAAACATTTCGTGTTTGGTGAACATAATTTTAATGAAGTCCTAGCTTTAAGTATGATCGTATTTTTTGTTTACTTCGTTTTTAGATGTTTAAGCTAATAGGGGAAACTTTACCGGATGTAAATAAAACAATATAAGAAAACTAAATAATGTATGAAAAGAAAATAATGTAAAAAATAATATAACATATATTATATTAAATGTGCATTTTATAGTTTACCGACACAAACTCAGATAGTTCGGTTTCTAATAAAAATGTATAGATTATGTAAACAGATCATATTGAAATAGGTTACTTTATCATTTTATTTTGACGGAGATTCGTGCGTTATACACGAGACTAAGACAAGCATTCGAAATATAAAAATGGTGATACTCATGGCACAATGTATGCAACGATGTTAAAATATAACCAGAACCATGTAAATATCATTCGGTTTAACATTCTTATTTTTTATAATGTATAAAAAATGTATGTATGTATCGTTAGTGACAAACAACAAATAAAAAAGTCTGATATAAATAAAATTTATTTACATTAACCTAATAATTATAATCTCACATAGAGCACATAGAGCACATCAGCAAGTACAAAAAGTTCTACTGCCAAATATTCGTCACACGGCCGACAACGAGTACAACTAAAGAGGGAGGGTGAGTCACCCACACCGCTGGCCAGTCAGTCTTCTGTCGCGCTGTACCCAGGGGATCGGAAGTACCACCTCGTAATGAAACAGGGTAAAGCGTCGACGTGCCTGCGTGTGTGTGTTTGTGTCTACAGCTCGGTGTGTTCGTCCGCGTCGATCTCTTGCGGCTCCTCGTGCGCGTCGTCGAGCGGCTCGTCCTCGGGGGTGGCGTCGGGAGACACGCCGAGCATGCCCTGCAGCATGCTCTCCACCGACTCCGCGAACTCCACCGCCTGCCCTTCCTGCAGCATGTAGCCCGACCTGCGAAAACAGAACCATTGCATTGCGGCACACGATGATAATAAATGTTAAATACTAGTATGTACCATTGTTACTTCTATTACAAAATAAATATTCTTTGAAAGGAGAATCATATGAGCGCAGCACGTACCGTATGGCGGCCGTGCGGTAGAGCGTGTTGGCCGCGAGCGCGGTGTCGGGGTGCTCGGGGTCGTCCAGCACGCGCCGCAGCAGCTCCACGATAAGCGGATGGCGAGGGTTGATCTCCATCATCTTCTTTTGCGTTAGGTGGTGCTTGCGCTGCGCGTCATCAGCCTGTAAGAAACTCGTTCTCGTTAGTATCCCAGTCGTTCGACAGGTGCGTTAGTTGCAGGCTCGTGCTCACCTTCTGATGCGCGTTGGAGAGTGCGAGGCGCTCCATGTTGCCGGTCCAGCCGAAGGCGGTGGCTGCGAGCGCGGCGGGCGACTGCGACAGACGCCGCGACACGGTGCAGCGCGTGATGAAGTCGCCAAGCTTGTTGCTCAGCCACGACGTTAGCGGCTCGAACTGCTTCCTGTACGCCTCCATGCGCTCCTGCTCCTGCTCGCCTGAAGTAAAGATAAATCGGTTGTAAACCAATGCTTACTTTGCATTTCCCCGAAATAAGTGAGGAGGCCGGAGGCCAAATTACCCTAACCTTTTTCCTATCCCCTGACCCCCGCCCCTTTCCCATCTCCTCATCTTCCCTCATCACCCTCAAAGGGAGATGTCAGTCCGCATTATCGACTGTCCTGAGATCACCCAGTCTCTTGAGCCTCTGCAGTTGCGAAGAGATGTCGCCTCTATGGCAGTCCTCTATCGCCTACATCACGGGCAGTGTTCTGACGAGCTCTTCCAATTGGTCCCACCTTCTCCCTTCCTCTACAGGACTACACGTGCTGACCTGAAGACTCACCGCTTGAGCGTCGAAAATATACGTACCCGAACTAAACGGTTTGGCTCTTCTTTCCTGTGCCTATCGGTAAAGCCGTGGAATTCTCTACCAGCGCACGTGTTTCCTTCCCACTTCGATCCCGGGTCTTTTAAGCGGGGCGTGAAAAAGCATCTCACCAGGTCGCCATAGTGTGGGTCACCATGCTGCATTGAGTAGACTTGCAATGAGGATGGTGACCACCGCTCTTTGACTCCACCTATTGCTTTCCATCAGGCAAAGAGGAGTCACTATGGTAGCCTAATATAAAAAAAAAGAAGGCGGGAACCGCACTTACGACTCATGAGTTGTTGGTGTCCATGGACGGCAGTTGTCACTTACCATCAAACAACTTGTCTGTACGTCTGTCCCTCTATAATATAAAAAACGTGTGCGTGTCGCCCGACAGAAGTGATAATTTACTCATTCTCTCATTTTTTCATTTACTGATCACTCACTCATTCACACGTCTGTCCGAAATACGGCTAGCGCTGTGGGTTAGAGTTAGAGAAGAGGGGTCGTATGTACGCGTTACGTAACGAAGCGGTTTACCCTCACATAAGAAGTTATCACTTCAAAAAGCAATCAAGATACCTAATTGAAAAAAAACAATCAACAAAAGTATGGGGAGCAGTACTCACTTTCCTCGAGATCGAAGATTTCCTTGGCGATGTTCTGGAACTTCTTGCCGTCGTACTCGGGCAGCGAGGAGAGGCAGTACTCGTCCACGGCCTCGGTGAGGTACAGCACCTCGTAGCCGCGGCGCACCAGGCGCTCGGCGAAGGGTGACTTGCGCACCTCGGCCTGCGACGCGCCCGCGATGTAGTAGATGTGGTTCTGTCCCGCCTTCATGCGCGACACGTAGTCCGCCAGGAACGTCATGTCCTCCCCGTGCGATGAGTGGAAGCGCAGCAACTTCGCCAGTCGCGACCGGTTTGACGGGTCCTCGATCACGCCCAGCTTGATGCTGAACGACCACGACACCAAATTTATTATCGATTGCTACATACTCTTGAGTCTTCTACCACTAGGATCTACTTGTGAACGATATTTTCTATGTTGTACTCACCCTAATGGTGTGTTACCACAAGGGCGACTACAGCATAGAAAATATCAACACAAATTTAAAGGTAGCTGAGATCCTTCTGGACTTGACTTTCGCTTTTGACACAGTAGATACGAACTATTGCACTCAAAAATGAGTAAGCTCACTAAAAGAAATAAGGGATTAGGTACTAATTTATTTAAATAAAGGAAGTAGATGAAAACAATTGTCCACAAAATACCGATCGCCACTTTTAAATGTCATAAAAGGCGTACCGCAAGGTTCATTATTAGGGCCTATTCAGATCATACTTTTTCACAAACGACTTATTGAATTTACTTAGTGTAAAAACAAATGTTTAACTAGTGGTGGTTGCAGATGTTACAAACGCTACAATAAGTGCAGCCAATCTTAATTCCTTAAATTTAAAAAGAAATGAAACATTGAAAACTTTGCAAGACCGGTTTTAGCTAATAAACTAACAGTTAATATAAAAAAGACGAACAATATCTTTTTTAAAGCCACAGACAGTAGTGCTGATAAATTAGAAGTTGCATTGCCGAATTGGATAGCTAAAAGTCTATCGACGCCTTTATCTCTTCAGCGTGCGATGCGATTAGGAGCTTTCGGGATCCAGTAGGAATATATATCCTAAAGTTAGTTTATTGTGAACGAAGTGTAGGTTGATTTAGTATACGACTTCGATACAGACCCAAGTCCGTGGTGCCTTGTGTGCATATATTTACAGCTTTATACTATTTATCCAAATATAAAGTTACTTACAAAGGTTAGGCAGGGATTAAACAAAAGACACATCTTTAACATACATTACGACCTAGATTTACCTTCGCACAGAGTTTGATATCTAGTTAGTTAGTTTTTAGTTTTTATATAGATGAAAGGTGTCATATAGTCTTTAAGCCTTGTTGAAAAACCACTTTTAATCTGTCCATGTATTTATAAATTTGAATTTTGGTAAAATATTATTTTTAATGTAATAGGTAGTTTAAATAGTGACATGACTCTTTTTACTTACTTGTTCTATTTTAAAATGTATTTTTTTAATTACCATGCATTTATTCTAGATGATGTGTAACATTTTACTGTATTTTAAGTTTCTATATTTTTATGACATTCAAACAATTATATAATGAAAAATATTACTAATTTTACACTTTTACTTGACCAGTACACTCCATTAAAAACAATAAAAAATACATTTGTTAGTCGGAGTACCGTTAAATAGATAAAACGAACATTCTCCATTGTCTCTGAATAAATAATAATAATTAGTAGTATATATACTAACTTGGTGGAGTACTCCTTCCAGAAGGCCATATACTCGTCGTCGGGAATCTTCTTGAGCATGTCCAGCACTTTACGCACCAGCTTCTTCTTTATGATCTTGATCAGCTTGTGCTGCTGCAACGTCTCACGTGACACGTTCAGTGGCAGGTCGTCACTGTCCACAATACCCTGCACATATCGAGGATATTGTAGCTTTGCAGCCGTTAAGAGTTCTCTAGTGCGATGATAGGAACTCATCACTGTGCGTGATTAAGATGTATGCACTCTCAGCTCAGCTCATTTGTTGTAAACGAGCGCGTTGCCATTTGTGGCATAACAAAGTAAATTAGTTTTTAACTACCAAATTAAAGTGGAGGTTTTTTTCTTTGGAAACAATGTTAGTTTTTACTGTAAAATAAAAGAAACATGAAATTTTTATTTTAGATAGCGGAAAACGCTGGAGGAGTCCTCGGTGTAGCAAAACACGCCGACGATTTAACAATAAAGTAGGTAGTGGCTAGTGTTTATTCATTTAAAAAGGAAAAGTAGGGGTCCCAATAAATTGCAGATGTGTACCTGTATGAAGGCGAGGTAGTTGGGCATGAGGTCGTTGAACTCGTCGGTGATGAAGACCCGGCGCACGTAGAGCTTGATGTGGTCAGTCTTGGCACCGTAGCGGTTGAACGAGTCCGAGGGCTGCACGCGCGGCACGAACAGCAGCGCGCGGAACGTCACCTCGCCCTCCGCCACGAAGTGCGCCCTGACCATATACCACCACTCCAGTATTACTTACGTACTTACTTACTCTACTACACCACACCAATTCTCTTTACACCACTACCAAATCATTATGTATTCTTAATTCCTTCTTTACAAAAATATACCTTCGAGGTGAAAAAATTATTGTAAGAGCATGTGATAATGACATATCACTTCTATCACTAACTGCATCTCTTAATTCATGCCTTCCAGTACGTAACAAGACGTAGACGTATGAGTGGGTTGTGAGCATTCACTGCCATATTCTTTTGTTTGTAGAACCACAATAACTGAACCAGTTTGAATACAATACGTAATTTGAATGCAGGTTTTTTACATTTAAAGGTATACATTATAAACTGTTTATATTTAATTACAACCAACCTTGCGAGAGGTGCTGAAGTGTCTTTGGTGAGGCTCTTGTAGAATTGATTGTACTCTTCATCGTTGACCTCGGAGGGCTTGCGGGTCCAGAGGGGCTTGTTATCATTCATCAGTTCCCAATCCCATACCGTCTTCTCCGTTTTCTTGGTCTCACGCTTGTCTTCCGCAGCATCCTCCACCTGAAATGTGCCACATGAGTATACACTTATGTATTATATTACAAATTACTTAATTATAATGAAATAAATTATTATTATTATTATTATTAACTCGTACCTGGGCATCATCATCGTCGTCGAGTTTGTCTGCGTCGGGTTCGTCGGGCTCCTCCACGGTCTCGGTGCGCGAGGCCCACAGGTAGATGGGGAAGTTGATGAACTGGGAGTACTTCTTCACCAGGTTGCGGATCGTGTCGGGCTGCAAGTAGTCTGCCGCCTCCTCTTTCACGTGTAAACTGTATCATATAAGCAAATTTATTGCGTGCTGTAGAACCGTTTATGTGTTTATAATTAACAAAATGATGGTGGCACTTGGCAGTGTTAAAAGGATCATTTTTACATACACATATAGTTGAATATTTGCACACTCGTAGTTAGGCTAGTAGAAAAACTGCCTATTCTAATAACGCAAGCTACTACCGTTACTGAAAACTTACATGTTACTGATGGTATTGAATTAATAAAAAATAAATTGATGTATTCATGTATCGTGCATTAAAACCCTCTTACAGTTATAAAGTAGTAATTGTAAATTGCATTTTGTACACATTGCTGTGCCGTCACATTTAATAAACAGTGTTTGTGTTAAGAAATACTAAGGTGGCCATTGAACCCAGTGCAACGTAAAGCTTTTTGTATCTCTCTCTAGTCTTTTATGTAAAGTGCTCAATTATTCATAAAAGTATCATTACTGTGTATACATCATCAGAAGTATCTTAAAGTTTATAAACACAAAACGTTGTATACAGTAATAATCATTTTGGATTTCTATGTATGAGCCACGCTATACGTTTCTTGTATCATGCCTTTATACTTTAAGCTGTGTCAACACCTTACTTCATGCACTGCTTAAATCATAATTTAATATTCGACTATCAATTGACGTGTAGTCAGTTAAATGTATCTCCGAGTGTAACGATTTATCACACGACCGTGCAACCTATGAAACATTTAATCGAATCGAACGCCGAAATAATAGGTATCGAAAAGTTGCCAATTCGCCTTTAACATTTTTGAAAACTTAAGAGTATTTAAACAGATGACGTCGTTTGTAAAGCGCCAAATTGTCAATTTAGCATGTGCATAGAGATAAGCGTGCGAGTTCGTACGTGATATGCGTGCCTCGCTTGAGCGAGTCGCCGCGCGGGTCCTCCACGACGCTGAAAGAGCTGGCGTCCGACTCCCACATGTGCTGCTTGTCATCGTTGTGCTTCGACACCACCGACACCTTGTCCGCAACCAGGAACGCCGAGTAGAAGCCCACGCCGAACTGGCCGATCATGTCGTTCATCTCCTGCGCTCCGCTCTGTAACACGTCACGAACGTTGCCCTTCATATGCCTGCACTTCTCCTCACTGAGTCTGACGATATTCAAACCGATTGAGAAATGTTAGTTACCTTTTCGGAGTCCTGCATTTTCGAGAGGAACTCTGCGGTGCCGGACTTGGCGATGGTGCCGAGATTGTTGATGAGGTCGTTGCGCGTCATTCCGATACCAGAATCGATGATGTGTAGCAAGCGCTTCTCCGGATCGGCCTTGATGCGGATGCTGAGGTCGTTGTTAGCGTCCAGAACGTTACGATCCGTCAAGGACATCAAGCGAATCTTGTCCAAGGCGTCGGACCCGTTCGAGATCAATTCACGAAGGAAAATCTGTAATTGTACACAGTATAAATGAGTTATGTCGTTTGTGCAATCACTGATATGCAGTATATGTCAGCTGCCGCGCCGAGTGTTGTCGGTTTGATCACCGCACGGGGCAACACTTTGTGTAATCCTCAAATTGTTGTTCTGAGTTTGGGGTGTTCTTTGTGTCCATTGTTTGAATGTTTGTACCTGCGACACAGGAATAAATCCTAGTGCGGGAGTTGTCTTAAAAAGAAAAAGAAAGAAAAGATTTGAGCATGAGTTTGTCAGCTTACCTCCTTGTTCCTGTACAAGGAGTTGATGATGAGTTTCATCATTCGATTGACCTCGGTCTGGAATGTGTAGTTCTGCGCCTTCTCCTTCAACTCCCGCATTTGGGCCACGCTCAGTTCGTCCGGAGATATAGCCTCCTCCTCCCGCAATACCGCTTCAGCATCTACACAAGGCAGAAACCACAAGTTTAACAAATAACTAAATTAATTAAAAGCATAATTCAATAAAGGTATGAATTGGAACGTTAGTCGGTATTCAAGGGACAGCGCTTCACCCCAATTCAAACTATAGAGGTGCCTAGACACGCCGCGTGCATCGATCAAACAACACAGAGCGGGAGTGTAACAACGCCCTCCGGTATTACGTGAGACATGGCGAGCGCGCGCGAGACGGAGGTCGCATCCCCCGAGGAGCTGGTCCCGTGCGAGGCGCCCGCGCCCACCGGCCTGTGCCGCTCGCTACACGCGCGGTCCTTTAAACTGCGCTTTGCTTCCCACCGCGAGCTGGGCCGTTCCTACGTGTCGCTGGTCAAGCCCCTCGGCCTGCGTTAGTTCCATTTTACTAACTATTTCAGTTACAAGAGTACCTAGCAATATTCTCACACTCGTTTTTATCTCACCGTTGACAGCAGCCACGGTGACTGGCAAGTTTTACTGTCGCGAGCAGCCTACACAGGTGGACGAGGAGGGCACGCGCCGCGCTCTACGACGGATCCAGGACATGTTCGAGAAGGGACCTCGCGAGAAATACGATGCTCCTTACACCAGCTCCCAAGTGTAGGTAGCTGATACTGAGGTAGGCCACTCAATTATTGACATTTAAACAAACTAGTTTATGGCGTTCAGGTACGGGTGGTACGCAGAGAGGCCTGATGCTGCCCTGGTGCGAGCCGATCGCCGCCTCAGCCACCACATCCGCGACTCGGCTTGGCTGCGCGCCCGCCTGTGCGTGCTGGCGGCCGACGAAAAACTTAAGCAAGGATAATAGCAACATGACCCTCCGACAATTAAGCACAACCACCTTGAGCAGTAGGACGCTCCAAACAATCTTATAAAATATACAAATATTTTAAGGATTATTTTTATTTCATTTAATAATTACACTCGGTAATACTAATCCCAATAATGAGATAACTGTCACAGCGTTATATTGCTGAGCATTCACTGTGCAACTTTACAAAGAAAATTATGGTTAAAAAAATAAACAAAGGTCCAAGTCCGCCAGGACTAAGTGAAGTTAAATAAACACCATTTACTGAACCTGCAACTGTAAGGATGTTGGTATTCCATACTAAAAGATTAGTGGAACAATCAACTCAGTTTAGAAATCAGCATGTGTCATACTCAAAACACAACTGTACAACCATCAAATCTGTGTCCTTAACATTGTGTTATCAATCATGTTTAATGTTATTAACTGACTGTTCCAAGTTTGTAAGCATTATAGCATTACCTTTAATTAAACACAAAATATGAACACACACCCATATACTATAATACATATATATGTTCAATATACAAAAAAAACAATAATGAACACTAACCACCAAGTCTTTTTAACCAACTGCATAAGTATAGATAGAAAGATAGAGCATATTTTAAACCAAAATATAATACACAAAAAAAAGTATGTGAGTTATAGAACATAAGGTCAGATACCTTACAATTTTTATATTCATATATGTGGGTCTATCAAAGTTGTTTCTTACATATCAACATTATCTTAAAATAGTTAAGAAGCAATTTAGGTATATATTTTGATATATGTATGAGTAGGCATTAGAAGGGTAGCCCAACAATTATTATTTTAGTTTAATAATAATGTACTGTGCATACCACTGAAGTCCATTGAAGTGCCCTTGCAATTAACATTACAATCAACTTTATTACTGAATGCTACAATTCATATCAAATGCTATATATTACAGTCAGTTTTTTATCATATAATACATTGAATTAAGATAATGTGATGATAAACAAGAAACCTTATACTGCAGATAATCAATAATTACTGCGTTAAACTCAAGGAAAAGTAATAAACTTTAAAACCTAGCTAATTAATAGTAGACATAATACTTTGCAATTAGTTTGTTTGAAGACAATACCCTTAGGACTTAAGAATGACTCTTATGACATGGGGAATTTGAGGAACATAAAAAAGATACTAAGAACAACCAAACCTGGAACAACTATTTCTAGATCAACAAATTTTTGTCAAATGTAAGAAACAAACCTATACATGCTTTTTTTGGCACTGAAAATGTTAAACAATAATTCTATCAGAATATGGTCCCACCAATGCAAAAGGGGACAAGCCTAATAGCATCCACCAAGCACTAGGGATTCAAGATAGAATCATTGGGAGTTTATTGAAAGGGAAAGATTGGACAAAAATAGATGGAAGATAGTAAATAGACAACTTCAATATGTAGAGCACAACTTATTGAATACTATAACTCTTAGTGTATTCAAAATTACAAAAAGCAAAACTTAATAGTGATTTAAAATATTCCCTCACACTTTAAAGTTATAGTGTCTGTTTCTTTGTCTCATTTTATTTATAATACCTATCATTAGTATTTCCATATAACAGTTATGTACATAAAACCCTAAAAGTCAAATAAAACAACTATGTGTTAATCAAATATTTGTAATGCACAAGATGTGTACCTGTACGAGATCCCTCGCGTGACGCTCCCAGGTCAGCGTCCACCGTTACCTCCTCCACGGTTCCGACCCCCAAACCTTCCTCCTGAGCACACGACCATCCTAAAAGACAACGTATTTACAAGAATGTTTAACATCGGAGTAGGCATCATCGAAATTTCTAGGCCCCGCAGCACAAAAATCTGCGTAAGTACAACATTAGACTACTTTTAAAGACTTTTAAATTATTTTTAGACTTTAAAATAAAGAAACTTCTTTCAGAAAACTTGAGAAATTAGTATAAAACCATTCAAAAAGTAAAAACAAAATACGGTGACTACACTACGTAGACAGCTCACCTGCAAGCAGCAAAACGCCGAATCCCAGCAACAAAATATATTTCATGTTAGCAATTCCTTAGAATAAAGTGCTTAATAACTATCGCCCTATGCTTAAAGAAATTAGTATATATTAAATTATTTTTTTACAAGTCTTCGTTCAACTAGTCCACGTTTCATTTGAATCGCGTCCAACTACTATCTCAAGACTTCAGTTCGATGATGGGTTGAAGATAGCCTCTTATTGGGAAAACAAAAGTATGTGGGATATGAGACTGTATTTGGACGAATAATTTCTAAACACGACATACAATTGACAAATCGCAGATTAAGAAATACAAATGTCGATATCTCATTGGCCAGAACTAAGTATCAACTTCGAAACGTCAGCTGTTGTTCCATTTCACTCGACGTACGCTTGATGCTAACTAATCCACCACTGACTCGTTAGTATAAAATTTAGACATTAGATTTAATCTAACTTAAGATTTCAATCTAAACCATTTTTTTTAAAGAGGATACATTTCTATTACCTATATGTCTATGTTAGATGTGTATTTTTAAATAATTATATAAAATGAAATAGATCGAACGCAACATTGTTTTCCATTTTGTTTCATCTACTAATTCATAATTAGACATAAATCACTCCTTCACGCGTTGCGTCGTCTAATGTTTTCATACCAATGGATGTAGCCATATAGTAGTGTATTTGGGCCATAGAAAACAAGTACGCGCTGTTATTGCAACTTTGATTGGATTTAGGGTAGTGCGATTTTTTTCCTTAATTACCGCACCTAATCATGGGGTGCGGTAATTAACAAAAAACATCGAAGATTTAGGCATCCATAGCCACTACTACGTGGCTACTAATACAGCGCTCTCGTTCATACCACGATGTAGAGAGCATACAAAAACTGCCAAAGCTATAGTTCCTATATACTTATACTACTCTATGGTGCCAAGGGATTCGACTGTGACATTGTGCATCATTGAAGTCATGTAAATTTTTTATATATATAATGATAAGGACTCCATATCCTACCACAATAACTCCACCTTGCCGTTTTTTTTCTTACCACGGAGGGCGTAGTGGTGTGAAGAGTCCACCTGATTAACGGCGAAGGTTAGTAGGCGTACACATAATTCTGTACACGCCGCCTTTGTCGGTGGTCGCCCGGAGCTGGACCAGGGAGGGGCTGGCTGGGTTCTCATATGGCTCGGATAGACTGTCTAGGCGGCGTGAAGATTGAAGTGGCCCTTCAAAACTACAAGCTACCGAAAAAAGGATACTCTATATTTATCTAATCTAAAGACATCTTCAATGGTTGCTAAAAATATACCGATTGAAGGGATGCAACTCCACTGATAGTGCACCTGGCAGTAAAATTAAGATACTTACCTACTACATTACCTTATTAAAATTTCAAGCCAAGGTATATCTTTTATTGTCCCTGAAGTACGTTTGGCATTCAATGACGTGTTTTAGGTTTTAATGAAGGTATGACATGACTGACCTTTTGTAAATTAAAATTTCACCTTGTATACTTACATATGTGTGCATACTTCAGGGTAGGTTTCAAAGTTAGTATGTATAACTTATACATTCGGCATTGCTCTATTGGCACGCTATTCTAATAATAGACTTTAGAATAGATTAGCCTTTGAAAATGGTAAAAAGTGAAAAAAAAAGTAAGAGTAGTAAGATGAAACCCATTGAAAAAGGAAGAGAATAGAATAAAAATGATAGGAAAAATAATTTACGGGCGATCTGAAGTCGGGAAGGGGAAAGGAGAAGGTGAGTTTTTAAGAGCAAAAAACGGTTCATCTCAATTTCCTATGGAAAAAAGTTAAAATTTTCATTTACCGTAGTAATGTATTTTTTTATACACCAGAAAGTAGAGAATTCAAAGAACAAAAAGCCCACTAACTTTTTTAAAAAAAGCTGATTGTTTGATGTGAGAATTTTCGATTCCAAATTAGGGTGCTTTTTCGATATGAAGTCAAAATAAGGTAAGGTGGTTAAATCAAAAAAATTACAGTGTCTTTGAAGCATAAAAAGGTAAGTCAGTTTTGCCGGAAATCGAGATTAACCGTTTTTTAACCTTAAAAACTCACCCCTTTCCGCTTCCCGACCTCATCACCCGTAAATTATTTTTCCTTTAATTTTTGTCATATTCTCTTCCTTTTCTAATGGGTTTCATCCTACTATGACTTTTGAATAATAATTATATAGACTATTTAGATCCTATTGTAAATACAATCTACATTATCATAGATTTTCATGAGTGACACAAAAAAAACCGACAACAAAGGGACTGGTGGCAGACCCATCTGTCGACGTTAAATACCTACCACAGACGAACAAAATTTCCCCACTCATTACTACAAGGACGGTATACTGGCAACACTTACACGAAAATAACAAGACATAATTATTTACTACATAAGTTTAGCCATATTCAGGATTACGTGTACCTAAGCAGAGCCAATTTCTCTTCAGTTATAATACACTGATTATATACAAAACAACACAGTGCCTATGTATATAAGTGAATGAAATGAACAACCAGTATTAGCTAACTTTTGTTGGCTCATTTGCCACAACCAAAAAAGAAGAAGAAATTAACAACACATACAAAACATTCTTTTCCAAGTTGGCAACACTAGTTCCTTCATAATTTCGTTTGTTTTGTTACACATTGGAAAGCATATCTTTTTCTATTTAAATTGATAACTGAATTTACTAGATAATGCAGGAAGGTAGTTCACCTAAAATCTCAAGTTCCCGCAAACGAGTAATCTATAAGCCAAGTGCGTGGCGCATACATCAGTTTGAAATATGGAGTGGCGATCTCCTGTGCAGAGCGGTAGCCCTACGTGTCCAGGGAGCCTTGCTGCTGTGGCTGGGTGGTGGGGGCCCGGCGCAGCTTC
The DNA here is from genome assembly GCA_947561695.1 of Tyria jacobaeae. Classification (NCBI taxonomy): domain Eukaryota; kingdom Metazoa; phylum Arthropoda; class Insecta; order Lepidoptera; family Erebidae; genus Tyria; species Tyria jacobaeae. The sequence goes on from OX387214.1 coordinate 104,441, forward strand.
ACGAAATAGCTTTAGGTATGCCGGCTCCCACTGATAGTGGCAACCGCGACGCGCTTGCGACCACGCTTGTTGGCGCTGATGGGAATGCAGCTGCAATGGCCCGTCGCCTTTCCGCAGCTCTCGCCAGACCTATATATGTGTGCAGTGGAGTTGTCTTCGACCGCTTCACAATGCCGCTTGTTGAACGAGGTTTGTTTGCAGAAATCAAAAGCCGACCAGAGTGTTTTTAGTTATCGTTTAAATTTGTTATGGATATGGTATACCATTCACTAAGTGTAAGGCAAGAAGTGTATTACAATAATGAAGAAAGAGGAATCATTGATTGTTGTTACTACCAGTAAATATAATTAATTATTTATTTTATTTATTTTTGTTGCAAGGAATATTATTAATGCAAGCTGCGAGCATTAGCATAGCATTATATAAGCAGCAAAATAATCTTGATAACAATATGTCAATAAAATGTTTTCTACTATTTTATTGAATTATTGTTATCAACATTAATTATTAGAAGCATTCAAAGTGGTCACTATTTTGTTAGCAACTAAGTTTTTAATATGATGTTATTTGTCAATGTTTATTTTTATACTTAAAAAATTCAATGAGAAATGTTTGTCATGCTTAGATTAAATTAAACTGTATTTGAAGTCATAAGTGACTTAGTAGGTGGTTAGTAATTCTATGTGTACTTTTTCAGCACTCTTCACTTCTTTTCCCTCTCACATTCAGCAACATTAACAAATTGCTGGGTTAAATGTTTCTGTATATATTACAAATCCTGCTATATTAGGTGGACAGAGAAAATTCACTAATCATTTTCATGAATGGGGAGGATGGGTCTTGTGTATATGTTATGTGATATTTTCACCGTTGTGAACCAATTTCAATACATACTTTTTTTTTATTAAAAAGGTTGACAGTTATTTTATAATAAACATTGAACAATCTGTTTTATTTATTAGATAAAGTACATGGTATGTAGACATCATCACATTTAACATATATTTAATAATACTTACCTACATTATGTAATCAAAATTTTTTCAAAAGGGTTACTTATTGTATGTATGTACATATTAATTTTATATTCATTTATTGAAAATAGAAACATAGTAGGGATCTTATCTTAAAAATGTGTTCCTAAACTCTTAAAACATATGATATAATGTAATTGGGATAGGCAGAGACTACAGGCTGCCATTCCTCTACCGTCATTAAACCTGTACTACTGTAATTACCTATGTCACAATCGTAGCAGAAAAAAATGTACTTTGTTTAATGACTTTTTAATTAGGTACGTAAAGTGGGTATTATATGGCTGAGTACAGCGTTCGCAACCCTCTTAGTGACGCTCTCGATGTAATCGCGCGGATAGAGATCCCGGCAAATGTACATACCCAGGATACTAAGCCTATCCTGTAGTGGCAGTTGAGTGTTGTGAAGAGTAGGATCGAGAAGGAATTGAGAATTTTTGTTAGAAAACGCGCTGAACTGGACCAGATTCTTACAACCCCATTGAGAAATGCTGTTCATGATCCGGTCGAGCTCAGCGACAGCTCGTGTCGTTTTTCCTCAACGTCTGCTAGTTGGCAGCAGGATGTCCAAAATATGCCCGTGTACTGTGCTGTCGTCTGCATAACAATGTATGTTGCCAAGGACCAACATGTCATTGATATGCAGAAGGAACAGCGTGGGCGATAGGACGGAGACCTAAGGTATACCAGCGCTAACCAGCTGAAAGTCAGAGATCCGCGCCGTCGCAGAGAACCCTAATGCGCGCCTGTGGAGAAAGGCAGCAACCCAGGTGCAGAGTTTGGGTGGCAGACCAAACTGGACTGGACCAAATCGCGGGTCTTCCCCCACAGCCACACTAAATGAGTAGGTTTTACGTTATGGTATTTAGAAACGAGAAAGAGTACCGTTTATGGTTGCTGGTTGTCTAGATGTACCTGGAGACTGTTATTACTTAAAATATATGTACTAGTCATTTATTAAAATAAATAAATATATATGTTTTAGTCCAATGCGTTACATTGTCCTCAAATTACATTTTCTCTTATAACAATGTAACAAAAAAAAATTTAAAAATGCTTGCAGAAGAGTGTTCTAAGAGTATCTTGTCTGTTCTTCTTTATATGCTACGTATTGGAACAGGCAACTGGCTCACGACTGACGCTTAATGGCTTCTGTTTCTTACATTTCAAATATACCTATCATTTGGTTAATTATTCTAAATGTTTTGTTTGCATTCTCACATCAAACGCTCTTCGCCATGATTGCCGGACGATAAAGTAGGTGTCTAGTAGAATACGGCCACACCGTCTCTTCCCGTAAGTGTCGTAATAGGCTACTTATATATGTATACATATGTATATGTATATCATAGGGATCTGACTTATATGAATATCAGACAGTATACAGGCTGCTTCAGAAAGGTGTGGTCATATTTTAGGGTTGTATAGTTGACCCCGTGAATAGTGGTTTTAGGAAAATTCGTCATTTTTAATACAAATCCTACTTTATAACTGACAATTGATTCTTAAACAAGATTTATAAAACTATAGGTATTTAGTAGTAAAGCTGTAGAAGGGATATACGTTTTTTTGCGAAAATGTAGGTTTGCTTAAAAATTAATAAATTGAAAATGACAAGAAAGTTCACAGTATGTTTAGAAATGTGTACGTACACACCAGGAGAATATATAAAATTATTATTTTTTCAAGTTACATCAACTATATGTCGGTTACAGATAACGCTCTTAAAATTTAACTACACCTTCCTGCAACAGCCTGTGTATACAGACATACAGTGTCCGGGTGGCAGCAATAGGCTTGCTCCGCAAATGGGACAATTATTGTTGGCAAAAAGTAGGCGTTGGAGACGCTTTGTCTGCCTCTTCGCGAAAGTGGGCGTGAGTGTATATGCGTATACCTCTGCATGTATGTTGTAATGGCAGATAGAATGATGGAAATGACGACAACTAAAGTCATACAACACACTGACACGACGTTGCAGCTTCGAGTGTTGTGGGTTCGATCCCCACACAAGACCACTTTTTGGTTATTCATAAAATGTTGTTCTGAGTCTGCGAGTTTGATACTTAAATGTAGTCACTTACTAAAATGAAGTCCGAAGTATTTTACTTTATATTTTATACTAAGGACTTCATTTTAGCAATCAGTGAGTGATGCAGGCGGTCAGAGATGCTATATTACGAATTAAAATAATAATGAAGTACCTACTTTGCAACATTAAACCCAATAATGTTGTAAGCCAAACAACACAGAATTTAATACCATAGCCAAGTTAGTTTAAGGAAAGAGATCCCAAAAGGTAAATATGTATTTTGCAAAGAATCTGAACACAGTGTTTTTTTTTGAGGAAAACATTTTATCTTTATATTCATCACTTAGTCGATGGCAGTCCACTTCTGGACATAGGCGTCTTCCAACGTGCTCTTCAGCACCCACAGCCATCGCAATCCAGCTGGCTTTCTTAATAAAAGAAAATTTAATATAATTGATGTATAAATTGTTTGATAATTTGATATAAGTATTATGGGTATTGTTTTTTATTCAAATTAAATCTAACAGAAATCAAATCACACGGATTATAATTATTATTATAGCTTTATTTTCCACCTAACACAACAAATATACATGCAATTATAATAATTTAATTCCCGTTTCATTGTTATGTGTCACTATGGGTAAAAGCCTCCTCCATTCCATTTTCCCCTTTCCCTGTGTTTGGCCATATGCAGCGAACTTTTTCCAGCTATGTTCATTATGTAATCCGCCCATCTTTTCTTCTGTCTTCCCACTTTCCTTTGCCTTTTTCTTTTTGTATTGTAGGGAGATTAAACCGTGTAAGATGAAATTTAGCATAAACGTTACTTCGATTTAATAAATCGTACTTTTTACATGTTGCGCATACAAATCATTCGGGTCTACAGATTTATTGAACGGGTTATACATCCGTTCAATAAATCTGTAGACCCTTCTGTCTGGTCATAAATATTGCTACTATAAAAAAAAACATAATATTACATTTGAATTTGGAATCTGTCATATGTATACTTGTTCGGTGTTATATATTTTTGTAATTTTAAAATGGAGTGCGGTGATAAAGAGAACTGAATTGCTGTGATAGCATTACATAAAGTAGGTATGGAGCCAAATGCAATTTTAGAAACTCCATCTGCTTGGTGTTAGTCGAATGTTTGTTATTGATACAATGAAACCTGTTGAAACCTGTTTGTGGCAGAAAAAGATCTGGCTCTTCCACGTATTCGTATGAAAAAGGCGATCAAAGCAGTGAAGGAAAGAATTCGCAGAAATCCTGTCCGAAAGCAATATATTTTATCTCGTATTTTAAAAGATGTCTTAGGAATTGCACTTGCACTTGCTTGTAGCCTATAAGTGACACAGTAGTCATTATTTAGATAATTTGATAATGAATATTGTGGTGTAATAAAAAAAAACTTCATGAGCGCTACGGTGACGAGAAGAAAATTACTATTGAGAAATATTTTAACTAGTTGAATGACCGAGTTTATGCTCAATGCTCTATAGAAGCTTCTCAAGTAGTCAGGAGAGTATAACATTAGTGGGCATTCTCCGTCTTCAGTGATGGTGTGGTGGGGTGTTAGCTTTCAAGAGGTGACAGTCACATTTTTATGAAAAAGTTTTCAAAATATCGGCACAGATGCATCAAGATACGATTCTTCAGAAGGTAGTTAAGTCTCTTAACAACACCGTGTTCCATAACCAAGAATGGACCTTTCAACGTGACTCAGCATCGGGTCATGAAGCTCGATCCACCCAAGCGTGCGTGCATGTTTCTGACTTCATAAGAGCTTAAGACTGGCCGTTATCTATTCCAAATTTTAACCAGCTGGATTATGATTTATGGTCAGTTTTAGAGAGAATTTTCTAAACAACTTTACGAGCTGTAACTAATGATCATTGGGAGTCCCTAAAACACTTAATAAGATATTGGCAGTGAAGAATTTTACCATGGAGAAAGTGCTTGTTACTATTGATAAATCGCCTCAACGTTTAAAGGAGTATATTGAAGCCAATGCAGATCATTTTGAATGAGCTTCATATATTTTTAATGTTATCATATTAATGTATAAACTAACACACAAAATCAAAGTCAAATCATTTATCAACCGACTTCAAAAAGGAGGAGGTGTGACTTTCGACTGGATGAACCATTTTTTTATTTGAAAGCTGGTGCTTCCCGTGTGGACCCATTTTAATTTGGTCCAGTTCTGACAATGCCATCCATGAGAAAACCATATAAGTCTTTAATTTACATTAAGCATGTGATATTGAGTTATAATAACTCAATATCACGCCAACTGATTTTGATGATTCTTTTTTTATTGGAAAGTATGTACAGAGACAAGAATGACAAGAGAATTAAAAGAGTATTTAGATGAGAGATTGGTCCAGTTGTGACAATGGTATCCATAAGAAAACCATTTTAGTCTTTTATTTCATAATAGACGCTTTAAAGTCGGTTGTCTACTTTTTTAAGTCCGATTATTTTAAATAGGCCCAAAAGGCACTTTTGAACGTCAACATTTACATTGAAATAGACCTTATTTTTTTTATGCGATAAGGGTAAACGAGCAGACGGGTCACCTGATGGTAAGTGTCTACCGCCGCCCATGGACACCCGCAACTCGAGAGTCACAAGTGCATTGCCGGCTTTTAGGTAGGAGTACGCTTTTTTCTTGAAGGTTTGAAGGTCGTATCGGTCCGGAATAATAATTATCGGAAAATACGGCAACTGATTCTAGTCGCCCCTTCCAGAATGTAGTTCCGTATGGATAACAATGGGCAAGAAACAGAACCGTTACCCCTTTTAAAATTAAAAGTGTATTAAAGTTTTGTTTAAATACAATCATTATATATAATTATGTGTGTAAACGATGCACGCAAAACAAAATTATTATACCGAAATAGGTAAAAAGAATGAAATCGAAGCAACGACATATATATTAATTTTATGATAGATACATAGTGCTCACATATTTACAAACATAGTAAAAGTAAGTATACGATTTATATCGAATATTAACAAGTTATAAGTCAGTGTGTGAGTTAAAATAATCACTGAGTGTAAATTGGTGTCACAAAGATATAATTCCTTATACAATACAATTAGCAACCAGTTTGATTTTGTCTAGACTCTAAATAGTCCTATGGAGCAGGACCAGTATGTTTCCAAGCGTTCTCATCTTGGATATAAACCTCTAATTTATAATATAGGGGAAGACCGGCCAAAGTGAATACCCCGGGCAAAGCGAATACTCCCCACTACTCCTAAATTATTGGTGTTTCATTCAACACGCCACCACTGTTTCGTTCAGCCATCTTGGTTTAGTTCGCGGCAAACATCGAAGTGAGGGCCGCGTTGCGTCCCGTCCGCGGAGTGGAGATTTGTGTTTTCGTAAATAAAATATTGATTTTAAGCAGTAAGTACAATTCAATTCTCAAAACAATTCTCCTGTATTACTAGTTCTTGATTTTTAGGAATGTCTTTTCGGTAGCATATCAAAGTTGGTTTTTATGGTATATTTAACAGAAAGTCAGAATTATTAGTTTTTGTATGAAATGTGTTAACCTAACAACTTACCTAGTTGGGCAAAGTGGATATAGTATCCACTTTGCCCGCCATTTCTCATTGGTGACTTATTATCTAAAAATGTCTTTTATTTGTTTCAGATGGTGAATAAATATTAAAAAAAAACTAAGCAAGGGACGTGGGATGAAAATGCTATGCAAACGGCTATTAATTTGTGCAAAGCTGGAGAATCAATAAAAAGCACAGCTAAAAAGTATGGTTTGGCTTATGCAACCTTGTATAGGCATGTAAAAACCAACATCGCTGCTTCAAAACTTGGTCGATTCCGTCATGTTTTCACTGAAGATCAGGAAATAGAATTGGTGAAATATCTCAAAGATATGGATTCTGTATTTTTTGGCTTGACTCGAGATGAATTAAAAAATTTTGCGTTCATCTACGCCAAGAAAAATAATTTGAACTACCCGAATAACTGGGACAAGTACGAAAAAGCTGGTGACGATTGGCTATCGTCTTTTTTGTCTCGTCACGATCAAACATCCCTCAGGACTCCAGAGGTAACATCGGTTGCAAGGGCAAAAGGATTTAACAGACATGAATTTGGACGTTTTTATGAAAACCTTGAAGCTTTAATAGTAAAATATGATATTGATGCATCTAGATTATACAACATGGATGAAACTGGTATATCTACAACCACAAATAAGCCGCCTAAAGTGCTATCAACGAAAGGAAAGAAACAAGTGGCCATAATCGTCAGTGCAGAACGTGGTCAATTAACTACTGTCATAGGTTGTTGTAATGCCCCTGGTTCATTTCTCCCACCATTCTTAATTTTCGCCTCCCGGCACTCAAGGAACCTGTACTCCAAATGGTTGGACTTCAGGTGAGGTGTTCTTTGATTGGATGCATTTTTTTGTGGAAAATGTTCGACCTACCACTGAGAAAAAAATACTTCTATTATTTGATAACCACGAGAGCCATAAGTATTACCCAGCTTTAGATTACGACAGCAAGAACAATGTCGTAATTTTATCCTTGGCCCCACACACAACTCATAAAATGCAGCCCATGGATGTAGCGGTTTACGGCCCACTGAAAACTTACTTTGAAAGGGAAGTAAATTTCTTCCAAAAATCGCACCCAGGACGAGTTATAAATCAATACGATGTAGCCAGACTATTATCACCAGCTTTTCTGAAAAGTGCAGTAGCTCAAAATGCAATTCATGTATTTGAAAGCCCTGGTATTTGGCCAGTGAATAAATATGCTTTTGGTGACGAAGATTACGAACCAGCCGCTGTGATTACAGGCACTTCTAAAATGAATATTGGCACAGAAAGTACAAACTAACTAGAAACGATCGATATTCCCAGACCTTTTGCAGAAACTTCTTCAACTCCTTCGCCTTCATTTCTTCAAGAACAGATTCCATCAAATTCTGTAGATCCTCTATCAGAAATATTTCCATCTCAGAACTCCCTCTTGTGAGTTTCAAGACTTTGTTGCGCCTATTGTTTTCGGAACGACACCACACGGTTTTTTGCCTTTTTAAGATACCCTAAACCGTCTCTAGGTAAAGAACCCCTTGGTTTAATAAATAAAAATCACTTTCCTATTGCCGCCTTCTGCTACGCAAAGACTTTCCGCAACAAAACTCGTCAACTTTTATTTATCTGTTCAAATCCCTACATAATTGTTAAATTGTATGGCTTCCATCATTGGTATTGACTTGGGCACAACAAACTCTTGTGTTGCTGTCATGGAGGGTAAAACACCAAAGGTAAGTACTTAGCTTTTTATTTATGTAATGAAATGTACTTAAATTTCTTTGACACAGGAGTAGCGTTTTTTAATAATACATTTTATTTTTGACACTTCATCTTCCTAAACTTATTCAAAAATTTATTTGGGGTGGTGCAATGTGTATGTTGTAAGAGAATTTGGCTTGTTTCTTGTATGACCCTCTGCATTGGAAATTTTGTCATTTTAGGATGGGAAAGAAGTAGGTAGTAATAGTAAAGGAATTTGGGTAAAAGATAAAGCTTGGATGAGGAGATGGGACTGAGATGGCAGTAGCTTATAGAAGCCAGAGTAACATACCAAATATCCTTAACTTCCTGTTATTGTCACACGCATTCAATAGGAATTGCAATAGACTTGCACGGGTAAATTATTTATGTAAACTATGATAGAATGTGAGCATTTTAATGTTACAAGAACTTCTTGTAAACTCTTCACCACATTTCGGAATTATTATTTGGTTTTACACATTTTTATGATTTCATAGAATGAAATGTCATGTCATGCCATTCATAGACACACTACTAATTAAATGTTTTATTACATCATACATATATATTATTTAATTCAATTCTTCATTGTGGCTTTTGTGGAGATGCGACCACATGTTTATGATGAAAGATATATGAAAGACCTACAAATGAAGGAAGTTTTTGGTGAGCAAAAAGGTCAAAAACCATTAATGATAGAATTACAACATACTTGTCAAAAATTTGCAAAATAAAGTTCTATTATATTCTAAAACTATATAACGATATAATTATATTATATTTTCAGATTTTCATTCTATTTATGTTAAATTGCATTTCTTGAAATCTAACTGCAACCATTTAAATGTTTATTAGTTACTGAAATATAAAGAAAACGAATTAGCGTAAATTAATCGTTTATATCCACATATACATACACTCGCATTTTGCTAATTAGAACCTGATCCCACAAACAAGCTTATTGCGTCAACCGGGCACTTTATGACAGTATACATGTCTGATAGATAACAGTCCGATCCCTTTGTCGCCTTGTACGGCGGCGGGTTCTACTCTAAGAGAGACTTTTAACGGCCTTTTGGCGTAAACGGAAATTACATAAATCGGAAATATTAACCAGTACCCCAATCAAGGAAGATCAAAGGCAGAAATATGAGAAAAATAAAGTTAAGAATGTTACTAAAAGACTGAATGATAGGTCAAAAAATGTTCCTAAGAAGACTAATACAAAATCTGACAAAGACAAAAAAAACTGCTAAAAAGGTTAAACAGCCAAAGAATTTAAGGATATTTTATGCTTTTTTTGCGGTCATATATATATACATATATAAGAAGACGGTAAACCAATTGAAAATTGGATTCAGTGTGACATTTGTCAACAATGGTGTCACGAAGATTGTTCTGCTTTCGATGGCACTCAAGGGTATACCTGTAACAATTGCCAATCTTAATTTTCTAATTTTATGGTCAAGTAGAGTGTTTGTTTTCAGTTTATCAAAGTCATTTCTATGTTTTCAGAGATTGAATATGGGTATTCACTTTGCCCAAGTACTGTGTCCGCTTAAAATACTTTGGTACTTTTTAAAATTTTAATTGCAGTTAATTAGTGTTTTAATATTAGTGGTAACCGATGTTCGTATTTGTAAGAGCAATAAATAAAGACTGGTTTGTGATAATTATTTTGTTTTTGTATTGTATACCTTTTCTGCTATAACCTTAAATACCTTAAGGTATCCACTTTGCCCGACCTTCCCTCTAAATAGTCCTATGGAGAAGGACCAGTATGTTTCCAAGCGTTCTCATTTTGGATATAAACCTCTAATTTATAATCTGCAATTACAAACACACAATTGTACAATATAAATGCCAGTTTCTTGAGCATCAATTTCGATGAATCCATACAAAACCACCAACATATAGAAACGTGATTCACTTTTTATCGCAGTTCTGGTTATGGCTATACGTCTTTTCACGTCATCTACGCAGTCAACCTTATTTAAGGTAACACGTACCCCAAGGTACGTACGTCTGAACCACGTCGCAGTTCGCTATCTGTGTCACTACGGGCGAGTTGTCGTTGACGCGGTCCACGATCATCATTTTGGTCTTAGATCGGTATATCTTCAACGCAAATGTAAGGCTTACGCGGTTAATTTTAAGAAGTAATTCTTTCATTAATCCAGCATTACTCGCAAATAAGGTGATGTCATCTGCGTATCGCAAGTTGGTAGGTAATCTTGTATCCACCAATTGTAACACTATCGGTCCAGTCTTCAAGAGTGATTTACATAACAAGCTCGGTGTAGTTATGGCACTTCTTCAATTTTAGTGTGAGAAGATTCATATATGGCCAAAGGTTACAGTGTTTTCTTATAAATTATAGATGGCACGAATTTAATTAACCAAGTTCCATTATTAAAATAAGGTTCTACAAGTTTTAGGACTAGGCCTCTGATGCCAATGCTTTGAAGTTTCTTTGCGAATAAACCTACTATTAGACGACTGTTTGTAGATCACACAAATTACCGATAACCACTAGACAGGGGTTCCCAAAGTTATTTTGTGTACTGCCCACTTTTATAATAAATGATTGTTTAGCAGCTATATTAGCGGAGTTAACTTGAGATCTGAGAGCAGTAAGTAGTGCACAACTGCGCTCAGGTCTATATACACCTGCCAATGAGAATGATTATTGAAACGCAACTTTATGGTATTCAGACAGAGTATCTTTTATTCAAAATAAAACAAACATTATCGATTCTAATATAAAAACTAATGTGAAGGATGAATCTAATGCTGTTTAATGAGTTTCTTGATATCAGGTTCCAATTTACTCAAGAACAGCCTCAAGTCACCACGTTCGGTCAAACGATTTCTCTTTTTAGTAAGTAGCGCTGCCACAGCACTATCTCCAATTTAACACAAATATGCCCATGGGAATGCTGTCAAGAATCATTGAACGATTGACCACAATCCAGGGTACAACTGAGGTGATATTGCTGTGTTGAAATTTGTAAACGGATCTAACTCCCAATCTGGTATTTCCAAGTTCAAAATGTCCTGGTGAAGTCAATGTTGAGGTTTTCCAAATGTTGGATAACAAGTCGTCGTTACTGCAGGATACTGATAAATTCAGAAAATGGTGAAAGTCACGTCTGCCCATATTCATTTAGTGGTAAAGCAGTTTGGAGCGAAAGCAGCAACATTTTTTGTTTTAATTAAATTTAGTTCGTCGCCTTGCAGTTGGAGATTCATGGCGTTGAACAATTTATACAGGTCTGTCATGTAAGCTATATCATTTTTTGATGTAATGAGCTCTATCACGGAGTCTAGCAGGTTGCAAAATCGAGTCAGACAATTGCCTCTTGATAGCAAACGAACTTCAGTATGAAACAAACGGTTGAAATCTTCGTCATTAATAACACAAAGCCGAGAAAATAATATATCATTCAAACAGCTGTTACGGATTTAATTAACTGCTTTGATGACATATTGCAGTGATTGAAATAGTCGTTCGTTAAATTTCTAGCAACCAAATGCTGTCTATGAATAATGCAATGTACAGCAAGGAAATCTGGAATTTTATTTTTTAAGTACGGTATGAAACGCTCTGGTACAGGGTGCCATAAACACTCTGTCATAGTCCGAGCGCCATCCGTAGCAACTGATATAATATTTTTCAAGGGAATCTCTTTCTCACTCCAAAACTTTTCCAATCTATTGAATATGTATTTAAATATACAGTTTTACTCACGTGTGTATTTGCTAGGATACCCTATTAGTTTCGATCTCGACAGGAGGCCTTTTTCAAGGAGTAATTCGTCCAGTCGCGACAGTATCGGACGACTAGTTGGGCATCCCCGAAATACACACGTGAGTAAAACTGTATATTTAAATAAGTATGAATCTAATTCACGAAAGTTTTTATTCTAGTACCTAATATGGTTTTGTGCCGGTCTCTAAATTTTATAGCTAACAATATTTCTAACATATTTTCTCATATTTTATAAAGCAACAATCTTAGACCAATAAACCACGGGACGCGACACTCTGTGTTTCTCGCCTATAATCATTTTGCCACGAACCGAGAACTTTAGACTCGGTAATTGACATCGGACTGTCAGTATCATTTCTCTTTCTTTCACCCGTAAGTACACTTAAGACTTATTTTAATAGTAATTTTTTCTAGAAACAATAAAATGTAGTATGAAATTGTCAAATAATACGCTTAATTAAAAAAATACTCAGTAATTAGGACGGCTCGGTTGAGAGTTGTTGGTTTATAGGTTATCTTTTGTGTTTTTGCTTATAATTTCATATTTTAGCTTAATATAACTGTTTGTGTGGACCTCTTACTACAATAAGTAAAGAACAAGGTTAGTGAATATTGTTGACCACGCTCATTTCCATGGAAATGAGCGTGGATAAACCCCCTGATGGGGGCGGTTGTTTATCCCCCGATAAATCATTAAAAGCTACGAAGCGGCAGTCAGACACTGTCTTTCCTGTTGACTTTGATGGTAAAAAAGTCCGTTCCCCTGCTGAATCTATACAATCCATGTACTCAAAACCGGGATTTGAATCAGATTCCAGGCGAGAGTATTCAGAAGCCGATAAAGGTCCATACACTGTATATGTATCTAGACTTGAACCTGACCCATCTTCTGGCCTCTCTTTTAAAGCCCTTAAATTTGCACAGTTTTTATATAAAAACAAAATACAAGACATAATAGAAGGTACTATTAAAAATATGGGCCGTAACAAGATATCTGTGAATTTTACTCTCGTACCTCAGCTAATAATTTTGTGAATTCCTCAATTTTGACAGAAAATAACTATATGGCAAATATCCCACGATTTCAGGTATTCCGTATGGGGGTTGTTAGGGATATCCCTACCGATTGGACCCTAGATGAGTTAGTCTCCGGAATTTCTGTGCCTAAAAATTGCGGAGAAGTTGTTCGCGCTAGACGTCTTAACATTAAAAATAAAAAAGATGGGCCCGCTGTGTGGGTTCCATCTAATTCAGTTGTTCTCACATTTTTAGGCCAGACTCGCCCTGAAAAAATCTTCTGCTTTAATGCATCTTTACCTGTCTCTTTATACCAACTACCCACTATTCAATGTAGGAATTGCTGTCGGTTTGGCCATATTGCTAAGCAATGTAGGTCTCAGCCTCGATGTTACAAGTGTGCCCAGCCCCATTCTGGTGACTCATGCACAGTCCCTGAATCTGAAGTATCCTGCTTCTTGTGTCGTGGAGACAGTCATTGTGCTACGGATAACAGATGTCCCGAGCATAGTAGACAAAAATCTATTAAAATTGTCATGTCTGAGGAAAACATAAGTTACATTGAAGCATCCGCCCGATTTCCACAATATTCTAGGCGCCTATATTCTGAGGCAGTCGCTAGACCTCAGTCACTCGATCTTTCTTCTGTAACTCCTCGTTCTCATTCATCCTCTATCCCTCCCGCTCCTACTTCTCCTACGAAAACCTATAAAAAAACAGTTATTCTTTCCCCCCGTCGCAAGTCTGTGCTAGGGAAATCCTATGACATCCATGACCATAATTCCTTAACTCGGTCCCCACCATCGTCCCATCCCAACGGTTGTTGCCTCAAACCCTCTACCGAGACCACACCCCTTGTTACCCCCAATGATAATCTCGTCCAGCTCCTCCTTTGCTCCTTAATTAATATGCTGACAAAAATGTCAGATGCCCTACCGCACGACGTTGCAGTTCTTGTTGAACAACTACTTTCAGTTCTCTCAAAAAATAATACTTCTAATGGTTCTTCAACTCATGCAATGGAACTGTAGAAGTATTAGACGTAACAAACAAGATGTCTCTTACTTAATAAATCAATACAAACCTATTGTGTTTGCTGTTTCAGAAACCTGGTTAAAGCCTGATTCTCATTTTAGAATATCGGGATTCTCCTGCCTTCGTGACGATAGATATAATGGCTGGGGAGGTTGTGCCATATTAATTAATAGAAATATATCATTCTCTCAGCTCTCTTTACCAAACCATAATGCTGGCTTAAATATCGTCGCCCTTAGAGCTTTAAACGTATCCTTTGTCTCTATTTATATTCCCCATCCAAACTCCAACACTATTTCTGCACTAAAGTCAACTCTTTTAGCTATTCCTTCTCCTATAATTGTTTTAGGCGACTTTAACTGTCGCCACAAGCTATGGGGATCTCACTGTAACGACCCTTGCTCCTCTCTCTTACTTGATCTTTTCGATGACTGTAACTTGTGTATTTTAAATGATGGATCTCCAACTCGGAGAGTTTCACCATCGCAGAATATCAGTGTGCCAGATCTTATATTATGTTCCCCCACCCTAGTATCGCTCCTTTCCTGGTCTCCCTTACCAAACTCCCTGGGAAGCGACCACTTCCCTATCCTAATTTCTTTTTTCCACTCTCCTTCATATTCTCCCCAACTTCTACACCCCCTTCTTAAATATCGAGTTTCCCAAGCCAATTGGGAGCAATTTTCACTATTGTTGGATTCAAATTTAGCGTTACTTCCTCAAACGAATTCCTCAAATTTCCTCCTTCTCTACGACCAATTTATCTCTGCCATTAACTCAGCTGCCGATTATGCAATACCCCTAAAACGACTTTCCTCCAAATTGACCTATTCTCCCCCCTGGTGGGATTCTGAATGCACTGCTAGTGTTAGAAAGCGCAAAGAGGCTGAGAATAAATTTGCAAAATCTCTGTCTATGACGGATTACCTTAATTATAAAAACATTGCTGCTGGTACAAAAAGACTGCTCACTTCTAAAAAATTTTTAGGGTGGCGTAAGTTTTGTGAGTCTTTATCGCCTCGCTCAAGCCTTTCCCTTATCTGGAAAAAGATAAAGTCATTCCGCAGAAGTATCGATTACACAAACATTTCTAGCAATGACCCACAATCGTTTCTTCACGACTTTCTTTGTCAACTAGCCCCTCCATATGCTCCTAATCACGACTGCTTCCCTATCTCCTACTCTCCTGTTCCAGATT
Organism: Tyria jacobaeae; assembly: GCA_947561695.1. Taxonomy (NCBI): domain Eukaryota; kingdom Metazoa; phylum Arthropoda; class Insecta; order Lepidoptera; family Erebidae; genus Tyria; species Tyria jacobaeae. Next base: position 119,856 of record OX387214.1, read on the forward strand.
CCTCTCTAGATCCCATGGAGAAACCCTTTTCTATCTCTGAACTATCATTTGCTCTCGACAACCTCCATGACTCCTCTCCTGGTATTGACGGTATCCCATACTCCTTTATTCGTAAATCCTCCAACTCCTGCAAAATATTCTTCCTCAGCATCCTCAATGCCATTTACAGCTCCGGTGAAATACCTGATTCTTGGAAGACTCAAATCATCATTCCTATTCTGAAACCTGGGAAAGATCCCAAAAATTCCTCTTCATATCGTCCTATTGCGCTTTCCTCAGTCATGGCAAAAATCATGGAAACCTTAATTAAATTCAGACTTGAATGGATAATAGAACACAGACAAATATTAGCTAAAAGCCAGTTTGGCTTCAGAAAAGGTATGGGTACTTCGGTCAGCCTTAGCATCTTAACCTCGGAAGTCCGCCTTGCATTTACACGTAGTGAAAATATTATTGGTATCTTCCTCGATATCTCCGCAGCCTATGACAACGTTCATCTTCCTCTTCTCAGGCAGAAAATGCTACAGCTGAGTATTCCAGCGAGGATGGTTCAAGTCATCTGCAATATGTTCATGAAACGTTCTATTTCTATTCGTCATCAAGGCTCCCTACTATCTCCTCTGCTCGTATGGAAGGGCCTTCCACAAGGATCAGTACTTAGCCCCATCCTATATAACATTTATACCTACGACCTAGACCTGTCCGTTAACTCCTTCTGTAAAGTGCTCCAATACGCTGATGATGTTGCTTTATATTATTCATCTCCCTCCTTCTCTACAGCTTCTTCCCGCTTAAACTCTGCTCTTAAGTACCTAAACATTTGGCTTGTAGACCACTATCTCTCTCTCTCTGTTCTGAAGTGCAGTGCTGTTGTTTTCACTCGCAAACGCAATATACCTGACATTAATCTTTCTGTTTCAGGAGAAACAATCCCAATTAGAGATAGCATAAAGTTTCTAGGCTTCACTCTTGACTCGAAATTATCAGGTCTTCATCATCTAAACTACGTCATCAAAAAGAGTGAAAGGGGGGTGAACGTTATGCGTTCCCTATCCGGGGTTCGTTGGGGTTCCCATCCCTTCTGCCAAAAAATTTTATACAATGCAATAGTTCGCAGCCATTTTGATTATGGTTCTTTCCTTCTTGAACCATGTAGTAAAATTGCCCTATCCAAGCTGCAACTAGTCCAGTCTAAATGCCTACGGATTATAACTGGAGCTATGAAATGCTCTCCGATAAATGCTCTCCAAGTTGAATGTTTAGAACCCTCTCTTCAGCTCCGTCGCCAGCTCCTAGCTGACAGGTACTTTTATAACGCTGCCCAAAATAGTTCCCATGCCCTTTTTCCCATATTACTCCAACTATCCACTCTGGTCACTACATCGATGTATTGGAGACACAAGACCCATCCATTGCTTCTAAATTCCTTTATAAAAATTAGAAATCTGTCTACTCCTGTTTATCAATCTACTTCAAATCCTCTCTTTGATTTAGACTACCACTCTCTAATCATGCAACCAAAAATTATTCTTGATTTTGGCATTATTAAACATTGTCCGACAGCCAACGAAAAATTCCGCCATGTCATAGAGAGAGATTGGTCTGATTGGACTACTCTCTATACTGATGCCTCAAAATTATCCACGGATGCATGTGTTGGTTCTGCAGTCTGGATCCCTAAATTCAAAATTATTTTGAACCACAAATCCTCTTCCTATAACTCCATATTTACAGGAAAATCCATTGCTTTGTTGGAAGCAGTCTCATATGTCGAATCACATAAACTTAACAAGGCGCTTATTTTTACAGATTCCCTTAGTTGCCTAAAGGATCTTTTAAAGAATCCATTCAAAGCACACAACAATTTCCCTTTAATCCTCAGAATTAAAGAGGTTCTTCAAAGATGTCTTTTGTCTGGTATTGAGGTAGCACTAGCTTGGATTCCAAGCCATTCGGGTATAGCTGGCAACGAAACTGCGGACTCCTGTGCCAAAGTTGCTACACAGTCAGGATGCATCACGACTCTTAACTTCTGCTTCTCTCAAGATCTGCGTTCCTTGGCTAAATTTTCACTAAATGAGTCTTGGAATGACACATGGCTCTTTACAACCCTCAATCCCAACTAGACCCTGGTTCTTCAACCAAAAACATATTAATAAGTTAGCTACCTCTACTATAATTCGCTTACGGTACGGATTTGTTACCACCCCAGTATTCCTTGCCAAACTCCGAGTTCGGGATCACTCTCTATGTGAGTGTGGTCTCGAGGAAGGCACCCTTGACCATATCTTTTTCTCTTGCCCTAAACTAATCATTCCTCTTTATGATCTTCTCCCTCCACAGATGTCTCGACCCGTTAATTTGGCCCATCTCTTAACATTAGTTCATACCCCACTTGTCAGAATTCTTTACAAATTCATTTCTTTAAATAAAATCCATTTATAGTTTTTTCTTGTTCATTGATGCCCTAACCATCTTTTGTTCTCCCACAGATCCACAAACACAAACAGTTATTATTTTATTTACTATCATAAAATTTTAATCTATATTACTAATAAATCAACTTTCCACTTTGACGTTGGCAAAATCATCGATAAACGATGGAGCCATTGTAGGGAAAAGAAAAAAAAAAAAAAAAAATACTCGCTATAGAATGCGACCAAACGAAAAATATGTTCTATTGTAATTAGTCGGATTATATCAGTCAATAATTCATTTGTTCACCATAATTAACGTAGATCGATACGTAGTAGTAAGTAATCGATAAATGAAAATTAAATACGGACTTATTGATTTTACAAAATGATGTCAGAAAATGTGATTGATTTTTTAAATGTAAAGAAATCTATTTTATTCATGTTTTTATTTATTTTTATGCCATGTGAGTATCACATATTGTTTCGTGCTTTTTTTAGATTTTCAAAAGATCCGTTTCGAAAGAGAAAGAAGGTAGAAGCAGTTCGTAGAAAAGATACATGAATTCCCACTAAACACCATAGAATATTCGGTATACATTTTAAACCAGAAAGTTATAACAAAAATGCAAAAAGAAAATTGAATTTACCCGAATCTGTAAGTAATGTATTGGTTAATTATTGTAAAGTAACATAGCGGAATACTTTTAATAATAACAATAATAATATATTCTTTATTGTACACCAAACAAATACACAGAAACAGAATTATATAAAAGAACAAGAAATGCACAATGGGCGGCCTTATCGCTAAGAAGCAATATCTTCCAGGCAACCTTAGGATGGACAGGAACGTGATGAAAGACGTGGGTTTTGGTGTAAAAATATAAAGTGGAGCTTCATGGATTGCATAAATATAATGACGTTTGTATATTTAGGTGTATTATACATATATATATATATATTTTTAAATAGATTAAGAAAAATATTGAGACTGAAAAAGTTCCACGTACTCAGCACTCTCCTGAACTGAGAACTTTCTACGTAAAAATACGGGAGAAAAACGTTAAAGGGGTATAGTACTATAGATAGCAAACCTGGCTTTGCGAGTGAATCATTAAATGCAATAAAGATAAGAGTAAGGGTGAAAAAACTTTATGGTGTCCTTATAATAGACGAGTCTGAAGAATTTCACCCAAATTCTGGAAGAATCTTTTGGTTTTCAAGATTTTAGATTTACTATTGAATCAAACTGTAATAGACACGCAATAGAGGTATTAGTATTTCTGCTCCTTGCATTCAATGAAGCTTGAAAAATTCCGATTGGTTATTTTGCTATTAATAACATTAATGCAGAACAAAAATCTAATGAATATAATCGAATGAAATATAATCGATACCTACTGATATATTTTCGTCGTTCAATCATTCAATCGTTCATCGACATCTATTCAGGGAACACAGCACTAGTATAACATCAAAGTGTTTGAATCAGATTTCACACAATTGTTCAAGCGTGGCGCCGTGGTTTATTCTAAGGCAAGGTCTAAGGCAACAATGCTTCATTAGTTGGTAAAGTGGACTCATCGAGCTGAATTGAGAATTCACTAGTCCTCAGATGATTGCACAATGATTCTTCAATGTTTTCAGCGCTTTTATCAATTCGTCTTTGCACAGAATTATTACTCAAAGGATTTTCCGGATAATATCTGCGGCCGGTTTATGAAGCACAGTAGTTATTACCTCCTTTATAGCTGCCAAAATTAACTCTTCTCCGATGTTGTGTGGTTTGCCTTTTTGAACAATTAACAAAGAGATATTGTACGAAGCTCGAAGTCGTGATCTTGCTTAGAAGCCGCCGAAAAGAGTTTTGCTACACTTGGCTCAGTATTATGCTTCTTCTCTAGGTCTTGAAAATATGTTACATTCTTGTCTTTCTTATCTGGATGCATTTTATCCAAATGATCTTAGTCTCTTCAAGACTGCAAGATGCTTCATTGCTTCATTCGAAAATGTTTTAGACATAGAAGGCACAAAGTCGACGATGGGTTTGTGGGATTTTTATTGAATCAGAATTTAATATATTCCGCACAGTATTGCCGTCTCTTCGTTTTCAGTGTTGAACTTAATTATTGCTTATTTAGTACGCGCGAAAATAAAATAAATATTTCGTTGTTTATATAAGATTGCATGAGCAGCACCCACCGACAGGAATAAGACGAACATGCATAAACCCGTTTATCTCATTCGACGCTCAATCGTACTCAACAAGTATTCTATGAACCAGTCGATTGATACACGAATGCACACAATTATTTAACAAAAACTTGCTAAAACCTGCCCGCGGTCTATTATCTACAAAAATATGTAATTTATCTAGGAATAGTAATAACTATTAAAGTGCGAAAGTGTGTCTGTCGCCTTTTTGTTTGTTTGTTTGTGTCGTGTGTACTTTCGTTTCGAAACGGAGCGACCGATTGACATCATTTTTATTTTATTCATTCAATGAGTAGCATTAAAAGCCCGATAGGAAATTATTGATATAAATTATTTGATATTTAATGATTATAATTATTTATTTAATTGTCTGTTTACTTCATTTTGATGTAATGGAGAATATGGATATATAGATAAATAAATCCTATCGTGCTTTTAATCCTACGAGGGATAATTAAAACAGTATATTTTATGCAGCGCGTTTAACGTTAGGAATTCATTGTGTCCGCTATTTGAATGTTTCTAAAGTTCCACGCGATACACGATTTAATTCGACTAGTGCTTAATCTAGTCTGTTAAAGAAGCAATAACTGAAATAAGGTATGTACTTTTAGAGATGTAACTTTTTAAAATTAAAAGTTTCCGAAAACATAGCAAATAACTGTGTACTGTGAACAAACAAATGTTTTTATTCTGCCCAGATCAGATATTCTTAATACTTTAGTTATAAATATGGTGCTATGACGAAACATATTCTGTAAGTGTGTGTGCCCCTCCCGCAGACCTAGGTCCCTTGTAACCCGTCAGTATAGGCGTACACGTCTCGTCGGTGCGAGTGTCGGGAATCTTCCGCGGTGAAACTTCAATTGTATATTTTTGTTACTGGTTGTGATTTCAGTCAACTTTTTGTTTCATTACACTCTTTATTCTTTATTACGTTTTATTGTTGAATAGTGTTTATTTATTTTATAACTAAAAAGGGCAAGTAAATCAAAAAGTATAGTCGCCTTAGTTACTTTTGCGGATAGTCGCTCTAGGCGCAACTATCCGCAACTACATATTTTGTTTACACACGTTTACACAAAATGTGTTTGCTTATTGCATAGTTTGAAGTGAGTTCATAATTAGTTACGAGTGTTCCCTTGCTTAAAATAAGTCGTATGCTGTGATTATACAAAATAAAGTTTACTTTATTACATATTTATTCTTTTAGCTAAACAATCTGCAGAAATTGTATATTCCAACGATAAAAACTTCCAGAAGAATAAAGAAGAAAATAAATAATATAACGGAAACTAAAATAGTACAACGAAAAATAAAGATTTCAAGACAGTAACAAACAAACCACCGGGCAGGATGAAAACCATTGAAAAGAGGCCAAGTGCAAAAAGAAAGACCAGACGCTGAAGCGATATTTACTGCAGGAAAACTAACGTGGCGTAACTACTCGCACTGCATACCAAGCGGCGAATGCAGAATTTATACTCACGCACACAGACAACGACAACAGCAGCGTAAGCTGATTAGTTGCCTACACATTAAATATTGTAAATATAGAATAAGAAATGTTATTGGTAAATCCATATATTGTGCGGTAAAGTAACTACGTTACTTAATGGTCAAAAATGTAAATATAACTGGCATACTTTTATTCTAATATAAATCGTTTCCAACCATTCCCTGGTGTCTCACTTCAGTAGCTACGGTTCAAGGGCTAACCAGTCTGGCCGGCTAACATAGGCACTTTTCCTTGCTCCTAGTATTATCTGCTTAGCTACGGTTCGACAGCTTATACAGCCTGGCCGACTAAGTAGATATCCTCACCTCGATCAGCCAGCTGGCACAGACGTAGAAAAGTACCATAACAACTTATCGGGTCAGCTACCCCAACAGCTGATCCCGAAACTAAACTCGATAACACAGATTTTAATAAAATAAACAAAGGAAGAGCTTTAAGGAAGTAAGAACACAAATTCACAGTTTGGACAATAAAAATGAAGAAAATATTATAAGTCCAAGAACACCCAAAGGGAAAGGCACCGAACCAATCAAAAGAACAAATTACGAGAAATCGATAAATGACACTGGGTGGGTGATTTTTGTTATATTTTTTTTTCTAAAGTATAAACTTTAGTCAAATTTTAAATAGTTTATTAGTGTATAATAAAACATTGCAGTAAATAATAAAGAATTACTTAAATTAATATAAATTTTCTTTTATTAAAAAAAAAAATCGCCGTGAGGCGTCTTACCCTGCAGGCTGCTATCCGCTAGAGACTATCCCTTTTTTGAGAGATCAAGTAAAACAGGATTTACTCAAAAACCATTACTAATTATGTTCACAGAAAAAGGCTACTCTAATAGACCAAAGACCTATGTTTTTATATACATCTTGCAATATTCTAATTTAGTACATTTTTTTGGAACGAAGTTCCTTATGGGGCGTTGCGGAGGGGTACCCCAGCCGGCAAAAAACGTCCGTAACGTTAAACAAAAAAACGTAATATTTTTGATTTATTGATAATAGTGCCATCTAGTGTGTCTATTATGAACTGCAAAGAGGTTTAGGGATTTTTGATTTAAAACAAAATATGGTGTAACACTGCCATCTAGTAAAAGTATTACAAACAATGGAAACTATAACCTCTCCTTATAATAACGAACTTTGTTCCTATCTGGTGTCCCACGACACCACATGGTTTTTCTTAAGGTGTCATGTCTGACTGATCAATGCTTCTTTGAAGGTCAACTATTAAATATTTTAAGTTATTGTCAAGTGATAACAAAATTCTTCTACTCACTCTAAGATCTATAAAACTCAAGGACACAGACGCGGCGGCGAGTCGCTTGCGTCGCAATTTTGTTAGTGCGGTCCCTCGCTTCGTAGTCTTCGGTTAAAATTGTTATTGGCGCGCACACCAACACGTTTGTTCTAAAGTAAATAACCTATTATTATCTTTTTTTTTAATGCCTATTGTCATATTTGTATAATTGAAGCAAATTTTTTGTATGACTGTAAAAAAAAAATTGTTTCGATTTCAGTTAAAATATCGGTAGCGTCCCTAAGAAAGGCAGTGGTTCCTTATAAGGCAAATTAAAGATTTGACGGTTGGGCTTGCCTTGACGTACCCCACGTGGGACTTTCTAAGAACATCTACAAATCATGGAAATATGAACACTTAGTATTTAGTTCTAAATACGTACCGGGAAAGTTAAAGCCTTAGAAACCATTTACTAAGCGAACTAAACATATATATATTTATCTAATAAAAATAAACAATAATAATAATGAATATAACCTTAATTAAATTTAAACATATGAAAAAGGCCAATATAGGTAATTTTTTGTTGTAATTTCATTCTAAAACGCATTGGCAACTATTAGTTTTAATTAGTTTCCATTAATATAGGTATTCTTAGTTACACGATGCTGTTCAAGGAATGTTTGTTGAGTTTTTTATAGATGAATATAATATAATAAGCATTTAATGTTTCGTTGAAATGGAAAAGCTTTTCAAGTAGTGTTAGTAAAAGCGAGTATTTTGATTGTTACAACTCTAGTTTTAAGTTTAAATTTAAGTATAATTTTGACCGACTGTTTATTTTATTGAAGTTGTGTTAAAGCGTTTATTATAAATGTAGTAACTACCTTTTAATGAGTTTTAAGTTTTTTCAATAAATAGTTGTACTGTAGGTACTTAAAATTGTTTATCTATAAAGAAATTCTTGGTAGGAGGTAGCGACTCACGATATATTCAGATACCATTATCTCAGCTTAGTTCCATTTGTGCCCAAATGCTGCTGCTGTATAGTGAACGAGCAGGTGCCACGTCAATAATGGTAAGCTGGAAGGTACCTGTTTGCCTTTTTATTTGTTAGGAAGGTGCCTCGTATCTAAATATTTGATGTATTAGCAGCGATCGCCAGCTGCAGCCAGAACAACCAAATACATCAGTAATCAAGACACGGGTCGCATAGATTCACAGAATTGTTTGGCGGGGCGCTTCATAAAAACATATCGCGTGTGTCGCGGAGGGCGGGGCCTGGGGGCGGCACCAGGTCGCAGTGGGGGCGGCGCGCAACGAGGGCGAGGCGGGGGCGCGCCAGCGCGACGCGCAGTACCGCGCGCCGCGCCGTACTGCACGGTACCGCGAGCAGGAGCTGCATGCGAGCGCGTCGCGAGTGTCGTCTCTGTGATACCTAGTGCTGTGACCTGTGACCTGTAGCCACGCCTCTGTGCGAGAGTAAGAGCTCAGTGATAAGTGTTATCTAACCTAAGTGACTTTGGAGCGCTCCACCTCTATCCCTGGATGCAACCTGCTGTCCTCGTAGGTACGACTCGCACCGGCACCTACTGCATCTGCAGCAAGCATACGTATATCTATAGGTACGTTTGCAGCTAACAGCACGACCATGTAGGCACATATTATAGCACAGCTGCCGCCGAGATGGATTTACTTGATGTCATCTTATTTCTTCTTGATGATAATACCTTCCCGACAAATGTTTCACTTGAGTGTTTCGATAGCGCCGATCTAAATTAGGAAGAGACAAAAATGATTTCTCATAACTTAAATATGTAGTGCCTTTACATTTCACTATATGTAATATATGTATGCGCCCGATTGACGGCAGTACACTTGACCGCTATCTATAATTGCAAAAGTGGGACCAAATTATGCTACAGATACAATATATAATTATAAATATATATAAAATATGGATATATTATATTATATATTATCGCTTCGTGGCTATATGTTAACAAATGTATGTACAAATAGGTAGGCCGCCTAAAGGAACATTAAGAAAGCTAAAATATGTTGTGGGACGTAGCCCAACATTCGATATGTATGTAACAACTACGTATACACACCTGCCTCCCTAGCGCGCGAGACATTCCGACTCTGTACTTCTCATACAATGAATACAACAGTTATTCAGCTACGTGGAAGGTCTCTGGCAGAACGAGGCTTTTAATTCTCTAAGCCATACTTAACACTGAGGTTCTTCCTTCGATAGAATCGTTTAATACTTGTAAACAACAAAAATAAATTAAATGCAATGGCTGGACAAATATGTTCTAGAAGGTCCCACTTTAATGTTAAAATGTTATCACCTTCCAATAGAATAATAATAAATAGAATGTATGAATGTATGTAAGTGTTATAAGTGGGAAAGTGATGGTCTTTGACGATAATGTAGATAAAATGTGGTTAAGAGATAGATTATAGTCTGAAGTAGTACATAGAGCACTTGTTATCTCGAACAGACGTACCTACAGCTCATAGGTATAGTACCTATACAAGTAGTGTACAGGCAAGTTCGTTGTACGTTTTACAGCTTTTATTTAATAAGTTGCCCTCAATCAGAAACTATGTTTGTAGATTGGACGCCATTTTGTTGCCTTTGAAACGACACAGCAATGACTTGATTGCTTTGTGAAATTTATAGTCTAGTGGTTATTGATTCTGAATGCTGAACAAGAGGCCGTGGGTTTGATTCGTATACGGGACATAGATTTGTCTGATCCACTAACAGTTTTCACGAGTGTTGGTGTTCTTTGTGTACGGTGTTTAAATGTTTGTCAAGTCAGACACAGGAATTATTCCCCGTGCAGGAGTTCTGTCTTCTATAAATATATAAATGTACCTCCGAGTGTATACCTGAGGTAGTTTTACAAATAAACAAAATTAAAAGCGCTTAAATAGTTATTTATAGTTAGTTGCGTAATGAAAATAGTGGCAGTTTACTAAGTGTGGCAGTTTAGTTTCATGAGTGGCTGTTTATTCCCGATATTCATTTGTTTACCTACGGTTCGTATATCCATAATAACTTGTTGTTTTAGGCCTTGTCATAAGACTCGGCCCTACAATGGCCCCCAATTTATTGTTTTTAAATAAGCCTACTGTAACCTTCAATTATAAAATATTATTATTTTGTAAAGTGTATGTAACATCGTCCTGTGCTGCAGTCGTGTAACTTATTAAACGCCTAGCGCTATAGCAATTAGTCGAAGGATAATGACAAATCAACGAATGTCGCCCCGTGACCGAAACTAACTGAACACGCATTGATAGCAACTAAATTAAAATATAGAAAATGTTTGTATGCTTGATATGTTTAGAGTAACTATTCTTCCTTTAAACTCAGTAGCGTTATTTTATTAAATTGTTGTTGGTGTTGTAACAATTATTTGAAATAGTCCTTATTTTTTAATTATTAATGATTTATCGTATTTGACTGTTTCGATGTCGAGTCGCATACTTGTTCATGGGTTGAAATCACCAGACCGATATTACAATATTTTGTAATTTGTAAATGTATCAAATGGAGTAAACTGTAAAAAAAAGCAAAAATAGGCAATGAGATATATAACTATATTAGCTCACTTTACGTTTTACTAAGTACTAGCTTTCACCCGCGGCATCGCTCGCATCGAATCCCTTACTGGAATGCTAGATGCCGTTGAATATGTGTACAAAGTTTAATGATAATCTTACATTCTTAACAAACAAACTTACATTCACATATATAATATTATAAGTAGTCGTTCGCTTCATTACGGCGTAAAGTTCGGTTGAGTGTGGACTTAATTTGTTTAAACCTAACATTTGTATACCACCAAGAATTCTATTATAAAATGATACACACTCACCTTGAGACGCTTTGTTAGTGTGCTAGAGCCTGGAGCCTTTTTAAACAAAATTAAGTTTTTCAACTTTATGTTTATTGCGTGTGTTAAAAAAGTGAATACCTACCACTTTTCTTCTGCCTCAATAAATAACGATTATCTGAACTACTAATTGTTTATATACGTTACACTCTGTGTTGGTACTCACGGAGTTTTCTAGTTAACAGAGACTTCGTTACATAAATATAAGGTGTAATGGTATTAGTGCTCTTTATCTCCGTAGTTTGTGCGCTTGTAGAGTTCCGCTTCACAACAATCGACCCAAGGAGTCCCTTGTTTTATAAAAACGAAAAAAGAACTTTATTTAAATGAAATATAAAGTGATACAGTTGGGAATATAATACTGAAATCCTACACTAGGATACTCTGTGTGGAAGGGACTACTCTCTCCTCCGTGATAATATCTGAATCATAGGTGCGTAGGTCGTACCGCTCGTGTTTGTAATAATTAAAATTATGTAGAATGAATAAGATAATGAAAGGAAGTCTTCCTATTTTGTTAATAACTATAACAGATCACTTCTATTTTAATATAACCATCACAAAAAAAAGGTGATCGGTGATATTAAGTTACACCAAGAGTAGGTACTGTTGCCACTGACTGCGTTATCCTCAGATAAAATACATTTTATTATTCAAATAAACTAATAAAGTGTTTTGTTTCATTTACTGCTATGCCGTTACGTCGATATTCGTGTATTAAATTAATTGGAGCACGTCATGTACTCACCAGTAGGTGCGGCGTAACACAACTTACTTGTAACTATGGTTATGGGGGCTTGCGTTTTACTTATTTTTATAATATCCGAACATGGATGTCTGAATATTAAAAATGAATAAAAAAAGCGTAGTGTCATGCCCCCCCCCCGCCCCCCGGAAACTGTTTTTTTTTGTTTTCATATGGCATTTGTGGCAGACAATTGTTATAAATATACAAGGTTCACCGGCCGCCATCCGAGTCACTGCTATAAAAAGAATAAAATCCCGAAATAACTAAACTCTTCTATTAAATTGTGTCTGCACCAAAGATCACAATAAACTTGAAGACTCTCACACTTGAAGAACTTGTGACATTACATTTCTAGTCATATCCATAGGAAAGTCATTTCCAGAGGAAAGTGGGTGTCGTCAGAGGCGAGTTTCAAGTTCGTCTTCCTTTAAAACGCTCTAGGGGAGGTCAGTGACGACTGCCGTCCATTAGCACTGCACCTTTGAGGGTGATGAGGCAGGCGGGGGTGGGCAAGGGCGGAATTATAGGGGGAACCGGTACCCTCACTCACTCGTCAATATAATGCAAGTGTTGTTTGTTGTCTACCGGGTTTCTGTGAGGCCGTGGTATTTCTCCGGTCGAGCCAGCTCATTCGTGCATAAGCATGGCTCTCCCAGGTTAAAATTCCTCCCTAACTCACTGTGTACTCGTATGTTTATTAAATTTTGAATGGTACTGCACCTAAAAATACTGAATGGGACGTCCGCGAAACCAGTTTGTGATAGATAGAAAATGTGTTCATAAAATATTTGAAGTAAACGAAACGTCAAATATTCACTTAACTTTTTGGATTGCCAAACTTACAGAGTCACTAGTTATGTGTTTATAACAGAATGCATTACTTGGTATATTTGACCGGCTTCACAAGGGTAGTTATGTTTTTCTACTGTATGTTTATTAGTATATCTATATGGGTGTAGGTCGGTATGGCTACATTTAAGGTGTCATTCGTATCGCTTTAACAGTGGGAATGGTGCTGGGTATACAATTTCGAAATACACTTAGAGTAATGAAAAAGCAAGTGAGAGGAATTATAATAGTTGTTTTTCTTTAATGAACATTTTTCTTTATTTACCAGCCGGTGTTAATTAGGCGAAATAAAATATAACTTTAGCAATATAAAATATAACATTAAAAGGCAATAATAAAACAATTAGCAGGTATAATAATATAACATTCTTAGGCCTCTCATTTTTTTTTTAAATACAGCTGGACAAACGAAGAGACGGGTCACCTGATGGTAAATGACAACCGCTGTGCTTGGACACTTGCAATTCGAGAGTCGTAAGTGCGCTGCCCGCCTTTGAGGGATGTGGGGAAGGAAAAGAGAAGGAGGGGAGGGGAAAGAACAAAAGGGGAGTTGGGCCTCCGGAAACCTCACTCAATTCGGGGAAATGCAACGCAAGCGTTACTTCACAACCGGTTTTCTGTGAGGCCGTGGTATCGCACCGGTCAAGCCGGCACATTCGTGCCTAGACATTGATTCAATATTAGATGTTTTATATGTGTTTCTGTATGCCCTAAAGCAGCTACGAAGTACAAGTATCTAATCAAGTAGCTGCTCTGAATTTCTAGTTTAATATATGGCCTCCTTGTATGGGGTAATCCCATGGACATAAACCTCTCATAATTAAACAAAAAACTAAATAAATGAATACTTGCATACAACTGATACTGCTAAACATGCTCAACTGTTGCATAGCGTTTATGAACTTTATTTGTAACCATGTGTAAATATGTGTTTTATTCTCTTCACAATAAATTTAAATTTAAGTAAATAAAAAGCTTTAACTGTATCTGTCAGCAATAAACAGATTCAGTCAGTCAGTCGCTTTCAATAATCTTCATGAAACAAGGATTCTGTTTATGGGGAAATGTCAAATGGCGAAGTTGTAGTTGTCGGCACAAGTTGGGCTACGACCATTGAGATAAATTGACACCACACTACATAGAAAATAGTCCATAGAATCCAAATTGGATCTCATACACTAAATAAGAAAAGAATAAACAAGCAAACAGATTTCTGTTTCTTTCTACTTTTCAACTCATTCATTGTTGGGACACAACCATAGCCTTGACGCATCTGAAGATATGGATGAAAATCGTCTGGTCGCGTTTATATAACAAAAATGACAGGCTCATGTGGCTTTCGGTAACCAGTTCTCGTTTATCATTACAAATTATATCAAAAGCAACATCTAAATTGTTGTAAAATGCATACATATAGATCACACTCACGATCCGGATATCTTACACAAGTATGTTTGGTTTTGCAGAACAATTAAATACCTTATAGGTCTCTCTTAGAATGTATTACTTATCCCATTTATTTTAACGATACCCACATCCGATATGCACATCCAAATTGTAACTAACTAACTTGTACCAAGTGATGTGCCGGATCGTTAATCGTATCTATGTATGTACATATATATATATATATATATATTTGCGGATATGGACTATAATTAATTTGGTCTGTGCGAATCGACATTTCAAATAAGCACTATTTTTAAAAAAGAGATTCGATTCTCACGATTGTTGGGAAAGCCTACATGATCACGTTATTAACCGACTCAGCTGTCGCGACAGCCTATACTCCTAACATGATTTATGGCAAAGCTCACGATGAAGAAGAATGCGGTCATAAAGCATGACTTTATTATGTATTACTTAATGAAGTAGATTGTCGAACATAGGACTGATCGGTGATAATTATTTACAGTCTATTCTTGCTTATATTTTCTGTAACGTGTATATTTATGTCACAACCTGTTACAGCTATTATTAGGTACTACAATCTATTAATAAACTGCTACAATGTAGTCTCTGTGTTCGACTACGATCTCGTTTCGATATTTGTGCGATAAATATTAATACAGTACTCAAGTAATGGGCGTGTGAACACGCTGTTAACGCAGCGGTCAGTATTGATGTTCGTTTAATATATCTATAAGGATGTGCAAATTGCAATGGTGATGGTTTTGTGTTTTCAGTTACTGGACGATGTGGTTAAGTGTTGGTTTATGTTGCAGGTGACGAGTGGCTGTGATAGAAGGAGGGGCGCGCTGGGAGGGGTCGGTGCGGGCGGCATGGGGCGCGCGCTCGGCCGGCCGGCATGGCGGTGAGCTGCCCCGAGGTGATGTACGGCGCCTACTACCCCTACCTGTACGGGCGCGGAGCCGCGCGCTCCTTCCACCATGCACCGCACTTCCAGTACGACCGGGTCAGTAGCCTCCTAAACTACTTTATCTCTGTACTGCAATTCACTTTCAATGCCAAAAAACAAAGCTTTGGTACAGAACATATCAGGTCAATAAATGCCGCCCAGAGCTGTAAGTCCTGACCTTTTCTTTCTTGAGGATAGCCCCACGGTACATCACCAAACCGGAGCTGACGGTGGAGTGGTATGTTGATACAAGTAGGTCTATTACAAAGGACCTGGGTATACCCTTGGAGAGATGCTTCTAGGAAACCTGTAAGACCTGACCTGGAGGCGGTACATTTTTACAAGAACTCCACGACAAGAGTATGACCTCCAAGCTACCGCATGGCGCCTGTTTCACTTCAGTTTTTACACAAACATTACAAGTTATATAATCTTATGCTAGCTTCTTGGTTACATCATTGCTCGTCTGAGGGTATCTCTAATAGTATACTCCTATTGGGTCTTTGTATCATCTTATGTAGTCCGGTTATTGAATATGATGAGTCCTGGCTAACAAGGAGCCCATTATAGAGAAAAAATGAGTGAATGACACAAACGGTGGGATAAAGCAAAGGGATCCAAGCCATAACGGTCAATTTAGGGTTAAACGTAGCCCAGCGCTTCTTATCCCTATTATAGCACGAAGTATAGGTACCCATTTGGTATACACAACGGCGAAACTTTGGTACTAAATGTATCGTGTCAATCTAAAAGAAATAATTGTTGAAAAGTTTTTCATAATATAACCGGTTCTAACGGTTAGTTATCACGCACGAGTGACGTAAATAGGAACTTATCAATCTCCTACTTCAAAATAATTAAGCTATACTGTAAATCAAATTGAAATATTGTTCTTAAGATTAAGTGTGCAGAGGGGCGCGTGCTCACCAATAATATCCATAAAAAGGGCGTTACTTGTACAACAGAGGGGTGAGCAGACCTCGAATCGCAGCCACTTCTAGCTTTGAAACTAAATTAATTGTAGGTGGAGATAATATCATGTAGCACGACACGGTACACACCATCGTGTACACACCGTCATTATTAAAAATGCTTTCGAGGCTTAATATTAAAGAAATAAACAGTGTTTTTCATATCTTATTATTTCACCAGAAGAGCTGAATGTTCACGCTCTACACTTAGTGTACGAATATTATGTAGGTATTTACTTATATATTATTATATATATGTATTGGTGTTTGTGTTAAGTACTAGTGTGTATTCTTATACATATGTTTATGGATGGTGTGTATCACGTTTGGAGTAATTTAACAAATTATATTATTATTAATTTGTATGAGTTAGAGGAGTCGGAGTGCCCGGCTCCAGCCAGTTCTATAGTTATGAGCCCCCCCCCTACCCCCCCGTAAGTATAAGCAATATCCTTTTCCTTCTTTTCCTGTCAACGTACTCCAAATGTTCCTATGTAATTGTCAAAGATGTCCAAGCTATGTATTGTATGCATCTATTTAATTACTTCTATTGTAACACAAGTGTTCCTGCCTCCTTTGTGTTGTGTCACCTCGTCACCTCAACGTGGACTGCTAAAAAATACCCAGAGCGCTAAGTCCGCCTTTGTACATTATGTCCACTTATTAATAAAGAGAAAAAATCTTACGTTATGGTCATATTTTCTTAGGCCATAGGCCATAGTGACCTATAATACGTGATCTATAATATTGTTGATGATCATTAGGAAACTCAGTAGAAGGGAGATGTTACTCCTATGGGCTCTAAAAGTGGAACACTAGATTGAGCTGATTTGACTACTTCAGGACGGACAAATGGACGGCACGGTGAAAGCGCTAAGACCATGTATCGCTTCAGCGATGAGTCCCGGACGAGTAGTCAATTAGTCATGTACATTACTATACTTTGTAGTGATGATAAGTAGTTGTAAATTACCAATAAAAACTCTACTGAGAATGTTCCAACCCATAATACACAGCGATATGTCATACTATAGATGAGTTCTACAACATAAATACAACATAATAACATACTTCCATAGTCATTTGATAAACTATGTTTTGTAGGTAGGTATATAAATATTAGATAGAGGTACAAACACAATCTAATCGGGACCAGTGGCAATAAGCGTCAACATATGCAAGTTGAATAATAATTGTAACAAATACAAAGTTAAATGAGGTTGACACTACACGTGCATTATATTATTTGTATTAATACAAGCCAAAAGTTTGGTAGCTATCTGCTTCTAAAGGCATTCCCCAGGACATCTGAGTCTCACTTATCAGATAACACACAAACTAGACAACGCCCAAGTTATACTCATAACGTTTTGTGTTTCAAACATATTAGATTAGATAGATTCTTATATTCAGGATAAATTGTTTCGTTATACAAACGGCGACACGCATTGGTCGTGTCAAATTAGGTTCTAAGTAGCATAAGTCTAAAGGGGCCTTTCTAATGACAAGCGAATGTGTAGCCACTCACTCGCTTCAGTTGGAAGTGAATTTGGAACTTTAGTAATAGTTAAGATGAGTACTCGTATACAGTAGCAATAGTGTTTTATAATAGGCATATATATCTAATTCATATTGCAGCTCGCGTTTCTTAAATATTCCTCTCATAGTTTTTGCGTCGGGTGTGAACTATGCCGATCGCATCGCGAAAGTTGAAATGTTTGTGCGCTACAGGCCACAGCGGCATACAGTGTACAGTGTTTTTGTGCAAGCAATGCACTGTGCGTGCACCGCGCACCGCGCACCGCGCACCGGTCCGACCGGCCCATATGTCACACTGCGCAAAAACTGCGCCTCCACCGGACTGCAGTGGCGATACTCACTTGCTGTGTCCACTTTCTCAACTGTCGATTTTATGGCTGTTTAAAGTTCTAGACATCAGCTTCAATCCCGAATATAAATTTCATATGCCGCTTACAAATGCTGTGATAATTGTAAGTTTGTTTGTATTGTATTTAATAGTTTAAGGCGGCTTCCTGCTCTTTAGTTGGAGCACCGCGAGATAAACATTAGCATGTAGTCGATGCGCGGCGTAGAACATAGCTTTGTAATCCCCTCATTTACATCGACATAACCCTCAAAGCGTGAAACTACTACTTAATGTATTCAGATCGGAGCATCGTTCCTGGGCACCACAACTTATACATATATAGAACAGATACAACTGCCGAGGTACTAGTTTGAGTAGCCGCCGCGACTCATGGAAGATTTATGTTAAATATAATGAGATATCGATCAAAAAACGAGGGCTCGCAGTTAAAATTACACAGCGCTATAAAGTGTTAACTTCCAAGAAACAATATAATTTATGTGGCGATTGTTATCTCAATATATTTAACTAAAAATGCTTCATGTTCTAAAGACAAGTTGACACAATGCTATTACCATTAATAGCTCGGATAACGCGGGTTTCATTGTAGGTGACCAGTAGATAGACATTTTTATCACTCGTTGGAATAAGAGTTTGGTTCTGACTGAGCAGCGGTTCCTAACGCAGCCAACAACGAACATATTTGTTGGCAGCTACTAATTTTGTAATGTTTGGATGACGTCACTACAAGTTACTGATGTTGACTCGTTAGTAGAATGTAAGCATTAGTGGTGACTAAAAACGCAGGTGTAATTGAATTCTTATACAATGTATGATAATACTTAATTTGTAGGATGATCTGTTGCAAGCCTACAATATAATATATATGGATATGAAGACGTTTTAAAATTAATAAATTAATTAAAATTAAACAATAAATAAATACAAAATATAAAATTTGACTGCACGGTTGTAGCGGTTTATGTAGTGACCTCGCTGCCACGCTGCGCGCCGAGTACAACACAGTAATTCAGGGTTAGATCCCCGCACGGAACAACACTTTGTGTAATCCTCAAGTTGTTGTTCTGAGTCTGGGTGTTCTTTGTGTCCGTTGCTTCAATGTTTGTAAAGTCCCCCGCTACACAGGAATTAATCCTAGTGCGGGAGTTGTTTTTTTTTAAACAATAAATAAACAATATGAAACGTACGTTATTGCACAACGTATATAAATAATATGTTATAATAGAAAGACCTTGTCTTATTTAACTAACCAATATACAATTTCACATTAATATTTCAAATTATTATTTAAAAGGTTGAACGTCGTCGTCACAATTCCGAATTCGCAGTCGTCTGTAGGCTACGATGATCACCTGTCTTTTTTCATTATTCCTACTAAAAACTTTTTTTTACCAAACTGTGCATAAGGTTTGTTATGTTCTTTAGTATCAGTAGTTGGTGTGACGTAGGGTATGTAATTATCAGGAAAAACCAGAGGACAAAACTAGAGATACAAAGAATAATGCAGTCTAGTTATAAATTTCAAACGAGTAATTTCTTATAACAGCTATCAAACGCTACGAATGTGCCATACTGCCATGCCATGTCAGTAGCTCAGCATAGCAATTCAATATTGTGCGTCGAGATGCGACGTTTTTCTATACAGTAGGCTATTTTGGTGTCATGGTTGGCGACTACGATCCATTCAGAGTTAGTATTGCCTAAGTTCATACTCGTTACAAGTTGATGTATTGAATTGAGAAGACATTATTGTAAGAAAAGCGCGTTAATAAAGTCAATTTATGCTTTTTTAGTGCTTTAAGAGATAATAACATAGTGAGATCAATCATTTTACCCCATAAGAAATGAGGGCGTCGTAAGGTGTGTGTTTATAGAGTGGACACACAAGTGTTAGGTCCTAATAGACGAGAGCTCACGTAGTCGTCCTCGTCCTCTCCTCCTCCTCACGCCGCAGGTGACCCGCCGCGCCCTCCTTATACCTATACCGCGTCGCGTACAAACCATTTATCGTATCACTAAGAACTGATGATATGATTTGTATTTGTACTCGTCAGTAATCATGTCAGTGGTTTAATGTAAATGGTTAATAAGTGTAATGTCTCTCAAAAGTTGGTCGGGGGCTCTGCATAGCTCTGTCATTAACAGAATAAATCCTAATGTGAAGTCTAACGTTCGTCATTTCATTATCATATAGCTTTATATGAATTATCATATCATCAATCAATCATTTTAAGTCAATATCAGTCAATCATTTTAACAAACAAAAAAAAAACACTAATTATTAATTTTAAGTCGAATGCAACGATAAGCAATACGTTTGACGACGACTCAAAACTGTTTAAGTAAGTGTTTAAGGACACTAGTGTAGGGGTTTTAAGCTGAGGCTCACAAGAACATTAGTGTAGGGGTTTTAAGCTGAGGCTCACAAGAACATTAGTGTAGGGGTTTTAAGCTGAGGCTCACAAGAACATTAGTGTAGGGGTTTTAAGCTGAGGCTCACAAGAACATTAGTGTAGGGGTTTTAAGCTGAGGCTCACAAGAACATTAGTGTAGGGGTTTAGCTGAGGCTCACAAGAACATTAGTGTAGGGGTTTAGCTGAGGCTCACAAGAACATTAGTGTAGGGGTTTAGCTGAGGCTCACAAGAACATTAGTGTAGGGGTTTAGCTGAGGCTCACAAGAACATTAGTGTAGGGGTTTAGCTGAGGCTCACAAGAACATTAGTGTAGGGGTTTAGCTGAGGCTCACAAGAACATTAGTGTAGGGGTTTAGCTGAGGCTCACAAGAACATTAGTGTAGGGGTTTAGCTGAGGCTCACAAGAACATTAGTGTAGGGGTTTAGCTGAGGCTCACAAGAACATTAGTGTAGGGGTTTAGCTGAGGCTCACAAGAACATTAGTGTAGGGGTTTAGCTGAGGCTCACAAGAACATTAGTGTAGGGGTTTAGCTGAGGCTCACAAGAACATTAGTGTAGGGGTTTAGCTGAGGCTCACAAGAACATTAGTGTAGGGGTTTAGCTGAGGCTCACAAGAACATTAGTGTAGGGGTTTAGCTGAGGCTCACAAGAACATTAGTGTAGGGGTTTAGCTGAGGCTCACAAGAACATTAGTGTAGGGGTTTAGCTGAGGCTCACAAGAACATTAGTGTAGGGGTTTAGCTGAGGCTCACAAGAACATTAGTGTAGGGGTTTAGCTGAGGCTCACAAGAACATTAGTGTAGGGGTTTAGCTGAGGCTCACAAGAACATTAGTGTAGGGGTTTAGCTGAGGCTCACAAGAACATTAGTGTAGGGGTTTAGCTGAGGCTGAAAAGATTATTTTTTACTTTTCAGTTCCTTTCTTCTACTTCAGTTTTCTTTTTGAGTTTACAAAGTGTTTACTTCATACACCCATAATACACGTCTCATTATCTCTTCCCACGAGCACGTGTGCTTATAAGTTGAATAGCTTTTTCATATTTATTTAAGTTATTCCAAGTTTTTGTAAATGTTGAAGCGTAAGATATCTCAGAAATGAGCACCGTTGATTTCCAAACATCTTTATTACAGTACTTATTTATATCTCTTCGATTATTTACATCTCAAATATAAAATTCTCGTGTCACAATGTTAGTTGCCATACTCCTTCGAAACGGCTTGACCGATTTTTATGAAATTTTATATGCATATTCAGTAGGTCTGAGAATCCGCCAATATCTATTTTTCATAACCCTAAATGATAAGGGTGACCCTATACAGATTTTTTATGGCAGAACAACGTTTGCCGGGTCAGCTAGTACTTATATAATACTTACTTAGAAAATAACAATAGAGGACTATCAAACATTTTTGGTCGTATTCCTTGTTTCTGAAGTATTATAACTTAACCCTTAATATAACAAATATTCAAATAATCTCAACTAATTTCTTTACAACTCTAATACATTGGCGCCCGCTCAATCAACGCGGCTCGCCAAGAAGTCTCAACTATCCTACTTTTTTATGTTTTGTTCTCTTTCTCGTCCCTGACGACGACCCTATCACAACATCAGCGTGGCCAGTGCCAATAAACATAATACTCGTTTATTGAATAGAATTGAATCCTTGTATTTTTAAAGAATATCTACTAGTAACGTGGATCATACTTCTTTTTTTCTGTTTTTTAAGACAACTCCCGCACTAGGATTAATTCCTGTGTCGCGGGGGACTTTACAAACATCGAAACAACGGACACAAACGAACACCCAGACTCAGAGCAACAACTTAACGATTACACAAAGTGTTGTCCCGTGCGGGGATCTAACCCACAACACTCGGCGCGGCAGCGTACTGGCGAGGTGACCACTTAAACCATTACGCCAGTCGTGCAGTCAAATATATAATACTTTGCTAGTATTCTTGTTAACCAACCAAGCTAAGCTTAATGCTGATTTTGGAGTGGGTTCATGGGCGGGGTTTGAACCCTCAACCACTACGTTAGTCACAAATACGCTAGCGTAGTGGGCTAGCGCATCTCGTACGTCACATGCAAGCGAGGGACTGCACATATCATCTATCCTTAAGGGTATAAACGTGTGTAGCCTTGGTGTTTGTTACTTCGTATATGTAGTGCTATTACATACCGATAAAATCAATGGTATATTTATTTCTCATATACGTATAAAATTACCCTACTCCGACAAAGCCAAAAAGACGGGTAATTAATGACTTTAGCAGTGTACGTATGTATGTTATTATTTACGTGTGTTCCTTATGTCTTGATGCCTGCCTGAAAAAAAAAATGTATTTTATACTATTTAGATCACTTATTTTAGCTATTTATATTTTGAGTTAGTGTCCCTACCGTGAGTCACGTCAGCGGGTTGTCAACTGAAAAGCCTTTTCGTCGGGTTGTGCTGGGCATGCATACTTGCATGTTGCATATTTATCTTAGTGTATAGTTGTGTATCATATCATGTAATCTATGTATGTCTTAGCTTGTTCTTTCATTTTCATTTCATTACTTTTATTCTACTCGTGTTATAGTTTTATAAACTTATTTACTTAAATTAATTGAATATTTATCATGAGATCATGAGCTCTTTAGTAAGAGCTGCAGGAATTTTTCTTTTTCTTCGATGCCTCTGCAGTTGATTAGGGTTGGCAGTCAGCTCGACAAATGGACCTTGTCTTTAGTAAGGTGAACTCTTTATAAACAGAATGGATGGTGGAATGTTTGGGTATACCAGACACCTCTTATCAGAAACTTTTTCTATTATAATATGTTGCAGAAGCTCGTATCTGTCATGTGTAAGCACAGGGTCTATGCAACTTTGCACTGTTAGATGGCGTCTACATAAAGCCTTTGAACGCTCTCTGAGACAAGCCTTTTAAGGATTTTCATGTTTTACATATTTAATCGAGTTCAAGACAAGAAAAGGAGGAGGTTTTCAATTTGGTTTTATATTTCACATGTTCGTCACCTTATAAGTCCGTCATTTAATAACCGATTTGAAAAAAATAGTTTTTATGCGAAAGGAAATACTTTTCGATTGGTACCATAGAAATTTCATCAAAACTGGTTCCGACGTTTGCGTTATTATTATGTATGATTAGCGTTAGCAACCAATTATCGAACCGATTTTTGGACCATTGCAGCATTCTAACCAAATCAGGATTTGATATATTTTCTAATATTTTACGATTTAAAGTAATGCGGAAAGTAATTTGAAAGGCATTTATCAACTCTTTTTAAAAGTCAATTATTCAAATTTATAATTTATAAAAGAGAGGCTCTGATATAAATTCATACATAAAGCTGTAGCTATCGATACCTGTACATAAAACCAAAGATGTTGAACGGATATCCGGATAAAAATAAAACTAAATCATCAAATGAGAATGTAGCTAGTAATAATTATATAGCGATTACATCGTTGTCACATTTGTTTACGTACTGTAGAGTTTACGGTAACAAGGCATCGTAAACTCTACAGTAGCTTGTATTCTCGGTTAGTACAGTTCGGAATTGAATAGAGGCGTGTGTTTGCAGTTCAACGTGCAGAGCGGTGCTGGCAATGCGGGTAGCGAAGCGTATGGGTCAGGGGGCGCGGGCGTCAGCTCGGGCTCGGCCTCCAGCGGCGCGCAGTCGCCGGGCTCCCCCCCACACGCGCATCACGCGCACCACGCCGCGCGCCTTCGCGCCAAGGAGGAGGACCTGTCCGCGCACGGACGAGCCAGTGCTGATGGTACGCATACTCTACATCTTGGCACTATATATGTGTTCCTTGCTTGTGTATTTCTAATTATTTGGATCTTTGATACACTGAATTCAACTAGAGATATTACTTTGAGGTCCAGTATTAGTTAAGACAAATAAAAATATTTAAAATACATAAAAATAGACCTCGTGTAAAGTAGTTAACTTAGTAACTTAATTATGTGTATATACATGCTGCCACTACAAGTCAAGACGATTCTAATGACACCTCACGTGTCAAAGTCGATCAACTCGTTTAGGCTGAAAGGCTGACAAAGAAACATCATACGTACTTACATACATACATATATGTAGGTACTCGAAAAAAATAACCCTCCTTAAAAATGATTTTCAGCAATTTAATATCTTAACCCTTAATGAATGTACGTGTGTGCAGCTGGTGGTTCTTCTGAGTCGGAGGGCGAGTGCGCGGGCAGCAGCGTGGCGCGGGCGCGCGCTCAGTACGTCAGCGCCAACTGCGTGGTGTTCACGCATTACTCGGGCGACGTGGCCGCCGTCGTTGACGAGCACTTCGCGCGCGCTCTCTCGCTCGACAAGCCTAAGGGTCAGTACGCCATATACCTACACACCGTACCACGATTATCAAAAGAACACAATATATCACAACTTAAAGTCAACATCCGGTGGGATTTTCCGCAATTCTAAAGCTCCCTGAACAAGCGTTTGCTTGCCAACAGGATCATGAATACTTGACCGTAACATACCTATCTATATGCTAATACAACTGTTTCTTTTTTGGAGTTTTGATCCTTTTAAAATGCAAATATGCAAAAATCTTGTGTGACGGACGAGTATGTATACTTACTTACCTTTACATAACAATAATATGTTGTTCCTATACTGCCAAGTCACACTTCCAAGGTCTTTTACCACGAATTATGTGAAAAACGAGTCTCAATGGTTTCGCAGATTGGCCTCTAGAGAGTTCGCTTTGTACTTCAGCTCGCCGGCGACTAGTCACTAGATAAATCAGTGGAGTGATTCTCGTAGCCGCCTTAATTAAACCCAACATTTAATTACGAACTAGATCCCCGCCCGCGCCCTGCGCCCCTCGTACAGCGGCCCTATTCCGTGCAGCCGTTTCACCGCCATTCTCAACTCATTATTATCATCCCGCCTCTTCACTCGCTCCCGGTCAGCTACTGTGCACTTTATTAGTTAACCAATTATTGAGCTCAGCGCTTTATAGAGGAGTTTCTTGAAACCCTCGCAGTCCATTGCACTTGTGTAATAGCTTTTAAGATTTGTGATATCGGCAAAGGTTAGTACAACTAGAAGTTATGGAGTTAAGTATATAGCGAGGTTGACGTGGTGACAACTTGTCCATGACCCAACAGAACCGGTCCGGCTCCACACGGCTTGCGATAAAAAGTGGGAGGATTTGTAGATAGAATGTGCGGGAGAACGACATGACCAGGACATAGTTACGCGCTTGTGATTAGATCGAAAAACACGGGCAGTTACCTAAAAGCTGGTCGAAAGGGGCCGCGCGACAAAAACACATAACTTAGGCATCGGGCGAGGCTGCGCGGCTTTGTGCCGCCGCTCCGCGCTGCGCCGCATACCGCCCTCTGCTCGCCGAAACTACAAAAACACGACAGACACCACTTCTAAACTAAAACCACGCTCTGCGTGTCATACGCCACGCACCACCTCTAACTGGTTTGGACGACCTCATTATCTAGCCATCAAATTTAAATATATATATATATATATATATACCTACATCCGGTAATTAGGTAGGGAAGTTTTAAGATACAAAGCGTCAATTTAATATGATGCAATGTTATACATTAAGGAGACACAAACGTTAGCGGTGCGATTCCCAGAAGTTTGGTATGTGGCCTGTTTCTGCTACGTTCTTGATATGTTAAGTCATTGATCGAATACCGTATCGATTTGTTATCAGAATAAAATGTTCCTGTTTTCGCCTATTTCAGTCCGAGTTCACATAAGCAGGTACTACTTTTCTTCTCTTTTTATTATCCTGACCTAGGCGTGGAACATGTTTTAACATTATCTACGTTCTTCTTGCAATAAACAACGCTTCCTTCTGAAAAAAGTGTTGCCATTTTAGTGATCCAAGAAGCGTCAGGTCACGTCGGCCTTAATAATCCGGCTCGAAGGACCACTATGTACGGGCTATGGTTACCGTACAGGGAAAATATGGTTAAATGAAAGAGAAGGATTAACTGCACGGGTGGCGTAGCGGTTTAAGTGGTCACCTCGCCAATACGCTGCCGCGCCGAGTGTTGTGGGTTCGATCCCCGCACGGGACAACACTTTTTGTAATCCTTAAATTGTTGTTCTGAGTCGAGTGTTCTGTTTCCGTTGTTTGAATGTTTGTAAAGTCCCCCGCGACAGGAACTAGTCCTATTGCGGGAGTTGTCTTTAAAAAATTAAAAAAAAAGGTTAAGCAAAATACTGGTTTATCTACTTAACTTGCTCTGGGATGGTATGGTTAAAATGGTTACGAGCACACCTGGACCGCGTGTTGACCGAAAATGTACAAATTTATACTAATGATGAAATACAACGTGATTGTACGAGGCTCGTGTCGATTATTACCTCGTACATATATCTTGTGACAGATCCATGCCATATCTCAACCTAATTCACAACATGGGAAAAGGTGTTGGGCATCAGCTGCATGCTGGTCTTGGTTGAAACCTTATCAAGTAACATTGGAAAATACTGTAATCGACTAATACCAAAAATTAACTAATGTCAAATAAACACCTGGAATGAAGAATAGGTAGTCGATCTTTAGAATTTGGATTTATGGTTTAATGTACCGTTAGAATTCGTGGATCATGCTTAGTGTCACCGGCTATATAGTATTAAAAAAACAATATATACGTAATATTTTTTTTAAGTGGAACACTTTTCTCACATTTTTTTCACACATTAGTAACTTGTAATAATCTTATTTGTGTCTTTAGAGAGAAGCTTTTCAAGAGTATAAAACATTAGTTTATGAACGCTTTGAAGGGCACGACACTCACGGGAATTGATGTTCGCGACGTGCGTCTTTGTGGGCCACATTCTTAGGCCTATTGAGACAGGTTTAGTCGTGTCATATGTGTTGTAATTACCCCTAGTAAATAGATAATAGAAACCTGAATATTATTTATGACTGAATAACATCATCAAAATCATGATGTATCAAAATCAATCAATAAAATCAAAATCGTTTATTTTAACTGAACCGATCATAAGTATTTTTGAATTGTCAAGAGAGGAAGGCGGTCAGACTGAGTCAGTCATGAAGCTAGCCTGTTCCAATACGTAGATCCTAAGGAGAGGAACAAGCAAGAAACCCCAAGGACTCTCTTTTCCAAATATTTTACATAAGTTTTTGTAACAGTTCATGCACATAAAACAAAATAACATATGTACAAACAAATATGAACATAAGACATAATTTTAAAGTAACGTTTATAGTAATTACTATTTTATGTTAAGTAATAGCAGTCCGGAGATGAACAGCCCCGATCAGCGGTACTCGTTCACGAGCATGGCTCATGCGCCAGCCATCATCCATCTTAACCATATCAAAATGAGCCGAACGATTCGGGATTATGACATTCATTACCCATATGTACTTTTGATGTACTTCTCTATAAATCTTTATTCATACATATATATATTACTCAACAATAATAGGCAGAATAAAGTTTGTTTAATAGCGATTATATTGAAAGCTTTGAAATCCATATAAGTGGAGGGCAGTATCAGTGTAGTAATAGCAGTGTATTGCGATACAGAGAGCGTGCCGATGGTGTCGCGCAACCTGCCGGCGTCGTTCTTCAACGCGGCGGCGACGGCGGGAGCGGGCGCGAGCGGCGCGTGCTCGGGCGTGGAGCTGTACGAGTACGACCCGTGGCACCAGCACTACGGCGGCTATGGCCACGCCGCGCACCGCCACGCCGCCGAGTACCACGCCGCTGCGCACGTGCACCACAACATGGCGGCCGCCGCCGGCTACCCCGGCCTGCTGCTGCCGCGCTCCTCGCTGCACCACCAGTACAAGCCTGTCGACTGGGGCGCGCAGCACGCGCCGCACCTCGACCCCGCCACCTGCTCGCCCTACTCCTACCCCTCTGTGCCCGGTCAGTATCCTCACATATCTACTACCTATCATTTTGGAGAGCGCAGATACGAATGGGCTGGCGGGTAGTGCAGTTATGTAGTTCATTTTGTTTGACTTTGAAACACGTGACGGTTCTCTATGGGTACGCCGCACCGGCTCCAACATTTTACACACAATTAATGAGATGCGCCGCCCCCTGAAATTCAGAGCGGTCGTCGTTGATAGATGTTATGCGGGTAATCCCGGCGGTGGCACTCGTTAATGTGCGCGGATATCAAAGGCATTCGTATAATTTAGGCTCCGTGTAAACGATCAAACGCCGCGATAAATAACAGTACATACTTTAATGACAAAATGTTTTTCTAGCGGACGCCGCTCTGCGGGTGCTCCTCGTGGGTGCTTATATTTTCAGTTTCAAAGAGATTCCACTTCTGCAGATATTTTAATTATGATAATTTAGGCGATTTATACGAATGACAAAATAAAACATTCTTACTTTGTGGTTTCGTCCCCGCGCTAGCATCTAAGCCTCGCCTCCAACACCTCGCGTTACATCTAGGTACAAGGAACATGATAGCACAAGACAAGCATATGATAGTCACACTTTGCCACTGAGCGTCGCTACTCGAGCGCCTTGCATGCCAGAAAAACCCTCCGTTGATTCGCAATCGTTCACAGGCCGGAATTTAGATGCGGCATAAATGCCGAGTGGCGGATAAGAAACGATTATAAGCGACGGTTGATGCAATAAAAACAAACAGAGGCGGCGAGTTTAAAGGGCTCTAGTGTCCGTAGAGCGGAGAGCGGGGCCCGGGGCTCGGGCAGTGCGGGGTCGACGCTTCCTAATGACGACGATTAAAATTAATTTGCGCGGAGCGCGGGGCCCGCCGTTCCGACCGTATCCCCCTCCCGCGACCCTTTCGCAAATTAAATTCTTGCTTCACGATCAAGCCCCATTCGTTCCTAACCCCGTACCCCGCACTGTGCCCCTCTAGCCTTCCGCGCGGCACGTCCCTTTTGTCTTGATGTTCGTACGTCTACATGACAGATAATGTTCAACTCGGAGCGAGGGTCACTCTCGATTGAGAGAAAGCGCTTTATACTTATTTGAGAATTTGGAAACAATTGGTGCAGCACACGCACGATGCGAGTTTTTTTAATGACCATACAAATTACGGATAGCAAAACTTATGCTGAACAAAAACTACCCAAGTTTACTCAGACCGAAGTTTCTGTCAATTGATCAACTACTTCTTAAAGTAGTGACAAAATAAATAAATGGTAGGCATATCGATTAACTAAGATATTCATTTGTACTTTAAGTTGACGCTTTTACTGGCTCTACTTATTTCTGTTGATTGTTTAGGTATTGTACCTACCCCACGAATTGTCTGGAACTAACTTTCTTCAACAAACTATTTTATTACTTCATCTTCATTTGTTATATTGAGGAAATTCAATACTGTTCGTAGATTATCTTAATTTGTAATACACACATGCATACATATGATCACGCCGGTATCCCTTAAGAAGTACGCAGAGATGTATTAAACACTCAAATTTTGCGAATTGGAGTTTGGTCCCACAAATGTAATATAGGGCCTATTGCCGTCAACCGGGCACCGTTGATTATAATACTGCAGATTTAATTAATACTTATCTATAACGTGCACGTATTTAGACATATGTTAGTGTGTTTATCAGCAGTCGGATGTGCACAAGCGCGCCAGCTCTGCTTACCTTGGCATCAGTCGACTGTGTGTGATAAATATTTAACATTTCCCATACAGTTCTACATAACCAGTGGTTTTCAGATTCACCGATTACGTGAGACGGTGATACAATAAAAGCTAGGTTTAGAGTGGCTATTCCACATAACTATATATGTATGTATCAGTACATACCTATGTAGGTATATCCTACAAGTTAGACTGCATTAAGAGTAGTTCGTATCGTGACGTCACTTTAGGTAAGCCTTTTAGGTATGTGCCTTATCTTAAAGGCCAAACAATCTGCACGCGCCAACCGTAGTAGCCACGCGTAGTAGTGTGTTTTTTATGACGTGCACAAACAATTTGGACCCTCATGAAGCTGAAGTGGGGTGGTCATTAGTACCTACGTTAGTGTATTAATAACGTTGTTATAAACGTGCTTTTACTACCAAAATCAAAACCATTTATTTCAATTAAATTTCATATGTATTTTGGAATAGGCTGTCCTAGATTAAAAAAATATGTATTGTAGAATGATTGTATAAATGCAAGAGTAGGCACTTTTATTTCCTCAAAGTAATATCGCATTATATAATATAAAAAAAAATATACTAACAGTTTGAACCATAAATAATGGAGCCAAAAAGGTAGCTGCTTCTATCTTGACGTCATAATCGCAGAAACAAAAAACTTCATAGCACCAGCGACTGGTTTTAGAAAAGTCCATATAGGACTATATTCATTTTTCTAAAACCAAAAGGTTTTTTTTTTTAAAGAATACCAGCAACGTAGGCCACACATTATTAGTGTTCTTTTAACCCCCACATGAATCTAAAACGCTTATATTAGGGGTGGGTTCACGGCGGTAGTGCTACTAGGTGGGGTTCCAACCCGCAACCATTTGATCGCAAGTCGCTACCCCCGCTTATTATATAAATTATGACTAAGAATAATTTATATCCACAATTTGATAATATAAAGATATTTCAATTATGCGCTCTTGTTTACAAACAAAAATTAGTTTCTGCTAAAGTGAAGTCACGAGATAATACCCGGTGGCGGTGGCCTGCATTTTCGATTTAGAGATTATAAAACAACCACGACATTTACTTAAATATATAAGTAAATGTCGTGGTTTTACAACACAATGGTATTAATTTATCTTACTTAGATACAAGATACCTATTCAAGTTATAATGTAACACTCGTTGAACTAACTTTTGTTAGACGGCAGGAAGTTGAGGATGTTACCAAATGTTTGACACATTAATTAAAGTATTACACCACATACATGCATATGCAAAAAGGTGTATTAGCTCAGACAGATTGGGGAGTGTAAGCGATACTTCGAGCAGATCAGGGTTGCATACCTGTTACTCGAATTGGTTGATGCCGGGAAATGTAATGTAGTGATTTTTGTTGTTATCACCCAACATCTAATATTAACTTCTTAGTTTCTGTACCACTTTGCAGTGCCCACAACACCGAGTCCAGATCCTATCCTACGACTATTATCTATAGTTATGTAGAAAGAAGGATTTGTTTATGCGATAGGGGGCAAACGAGCAGACGGGTCACCTGATGGTAAGTGACTACCTCCGACCATGGACTACGGAAACATAAGGATCACAAGTGCGTTGCCGGCCTTTTAAGTACGAGTACTCTCTTTTCTTGAAGGATTTTATTAGGTTATATACGAAACGACTAATAATAAAAGTAGATATGTTATTATAGGTATGAAACTGAAGCGTTATACCTGTACTTATTAGATTTTAGTTCCAGAGCAGACTTGTAGTAGTCGGTTGCAGACTCGTATTGAACGATACTTTCTAAAGTGGCCAGTAATGGCTACGGTTTAGTTTAGTAAACATACTTACAGTCACGCTTGCATCGTCGTGGAGGTAAGCAGAGATGTAATTGATGCCTACATTTTTTTGGTTGTAACTAAGTCCCATTTACGTATTTGGGGATAAGCCGTCCTCCGGGTATTGGCTGCACGGACGTCGCCGTGGTGTAAGTGGTCACCTCGCCAGTACGCTGCCGCACCGACTATTGTGGGTTCGATCACCACACTCAACAAAACTTAGTGTAATCCTTAAATTGTTGTTCTGATTCTGGGTGTTCTTTGTATCCGTTATTTGAATGTTTGTAATGTCTCCCGATACTCGAGTTAATCTTAGTGAGGGAGATGTCTTTTCTAAAAGAGAAAAATTAAAAGTTTTGACACTTAGATGGGATGAGAGTATATTCACAGAAAAGGAGGATGAAAGAGAAGGAAAAAGATATTGCTTATACGGATGGAGAGGGGAGTATAAGCTATAGGTCAAGCTAGTAAAGTCCGAGTAGCTATACCTAGTATAACTAGAACTGGCTGGTGTCGCCAAGTCCGAGCCTCTAACGTGTGCAGTCGTTTAGTGGGTATCTACGAGTAATGTTCGACTGGTTTATACTCATAACTCACCATTTATATACAACTTCATAATTTTCTACTGTAACAGAGTTCGTCTCACTTAGTTTTGTCGTTCATTGCGTAACTAGGTATTGTAGACTATATAGATTTAGGTAATAGTCAAATAACATATCGTAATGAATGAATACAAATCGACAGTAGTAATGTTCGGAAACCAGTAGGTAAGTAAACGATGACATGCGATTGTAACAGTCGAGAGGATATCCGAATGAATGATCACCAATTTATCTATCGGGGGCAGACTATATCCGAGTGATGTAGGTACACAGACAGAGGGATTAAAAGACGGTGCTTCGCGACCCTTTGTCGCCGCATTCCTCACTGAAGCGCATAGGGTGGTTGTAGGGGCGTCCTGTCAGGGCGCGGGTGGAGTGGAGCTTTATTGACAAATACCAGTGTGTGGGCCGAGCTCCCCCATCCCTCTGACCACAGAGCCTTATTGACACATTTATTTTGCCTATCCCTAGGGAACAAGAAGTACTTTTTCTAGATTAAAGTTGTTCTCTCAGTTAAAACGTGAAAGAATATCAAATAAACATACTTTCGTATTTATTATATTCGTGAGAAAAGCTATTTATTAATATTTGCATCAACGGCTTCTCGCTATCTGTGTGTCCATCATCAGGTATCACTTTATTATGGGTATAACTTATTTTTTTTATTTTTAAGAGCGGGTTCCCCCCTCTGCTCAAAGGGAGGGGAAAGAAGAGAGAAAAAATTGTCGAGACGGCCCATTCGTGCCTAAGCATGGCTGTATCACGATAAAAACCTATACTAAATTGTACCTAGTTCCTCACCTCGGTAGATATGTGCATACCTACAGGTAATACCTAGGTAGGTAGGTATTTAGGTATGGCGGCGTCAATTCAAGTCGAGGTCTCATTATGACCTACCTGCCACCTATTTTTTAGAAACAAAAAAATCCAACCGACATCGCCTTGCGTAAGTACCTATTTATTAACTGTAAGTTGGTGAATTGTCGATATTTTATAAGTAACTAGGTATTTACTAACTATTTTATTTATGTTTTGTTCGAGACCCCCATTCGTGGTCATGACATTATACTTTTAAATGCTAAGTGAAATTGGTGCCATTCCTAAAAATAAAAACATATAGCATACATACCTATGCTCACGACTGTTTACAGTAGACAGAGGTGTATCACACATTAACACCCATATTTTGCTAATTAGAATTTGGTCCCACTAACGTAATAGGAGGCAAGCCTAGTGCCGTCGCATAACGCCTCGCAGAGGGGGGGGGGGGCATATGCTCCACCGGCAACCGCATATGACACCCGTACATCATTAAAGATAGAAATATCTTCAAGAAAGTGGTGGCAGCAATCATTGTAAAAACGATACAGCCGAAGTAGTATTTGCATGTAGGTAATACATACATATACATATATAAATATAACAACGAAAATGTTAACAAGGTAGGGCCGTGTGAGTAGCTTTTAGATATGTACATACTGTATTAGACAACGCGCGTCGTCGCGTTCGATATCATTACGATACCTACGTATATAGCAGTTACAAAAGATTCTTAATGCGTTGAATAGACGAGGGCCGCGAATAGAGACGGTCAATAAATAGAACAGGCTAGTGGCCGGCACAAGGGGGGGTCGGTCGGCGAAGCGGCAGCGGGTCGAAGGGGCGGTACACCAATCCGCGCTCGCGCCCCGCCTTCGACGCCAACAAGGGTGGGGGCCGCCACCACCACACGACACCACCACTAAATCACCTCGTCCCTGTCAATTACTCGCCACACCTCGTACCTAGTACGTGACCGCACGTTCGAGAGTACGTGCCTACGACACGACGTGAGAGATATACCAAAAGCGCTATATTGTGTAGATACTACCAACCACTTACCTATACCAAATCTAATTTAAATACAAAGTTAAACTCGTAGTAATTAACCATTCATCTTCATGTCATTCTCCTATTTTCATTATGGTTAGGTTAGTAAGACGAAAAGCCGGAGGCTAGATATGTTCTTATAAGTTATAACAATCGTTAGTTACGTATTTCAATGTCGCATTAGAGGTACATGCCTAGTTGCAATGGAACTCTGTGTGTTACTACTCATGTATCTGTGGTATATATCTACTACTTCAGTGGTCAATCAGATTCCTTTGTAATGTGCCTCCCATATCTTGAATTCTATTTTACAATGAATATGTATTGAGGGTTGACATTTTACCAACATTATATACAAACATTATAATTTTGTTGCTATGTATTTTTATGCAGATATTTGTGTATGAATATGGAAGCGTATTTGCGTTATGTAGACAGGAGACTCATCTATTGTAAAATACAGCTCCTCTTTTAAATCATGTCTCTCTCTCCATCCAATGGCCGCCAATTGTACATATTGTTAGTTAAGTATTTATAAGCTAACATTGTATCTGACTGTACAATAAAGAGTCAATCAGTCAATCAATCAATGAAACCGTACTTTGTGAGTAAAGCATTTTTATAAATACTTAGAATTTCAGTGGTAGAGCCATGCTTAGGCACGAATGGGCCGGCTCGACCGGTGCGATACCTCGGCCTCACAGAAAACCAGTTGTGAAGTAACGCGTAACTTCTGTTATAGGTATAAAGTAACTTAGACTATTTTTATTTCTTAAACAGCAGGTCAGTGTTGAGAACATTAGGTACAACGTTATTGTATATAATGCAGTACCCAATGAGTAATAACAAATAGGACAGTGCGTACTGACTCATATCAACTCACTCTACTGCTTGTGGCAGTATTGAGCTTTACAAGTTAGGTATATTAGTTTGTCTAACAGTGGCCCATAATGATTGAGAAGGCTCATAATACTTAGTAGTCGTGCACCGTCTAGAAGTTCCTAACAACATATATACGGCATGCTACAGAAAGGAGATCTTACAGATGTTACAAATTCTTGGAGCGTTGTGAACCTACCTATAGCCGAAGAGTTGTAGATTTAGTTAAAAATAATATATTTTTAATTTGATAAAAAAATCTGTTTCACGACCCCAAAGGGAAAAAGGCGTGAGTTATCTGAGTATGTTTGTATGCTGGAAATTATTTATGCTTAACATAACGCTTTACTATTTTTGATGTTCATTTCAAAGATAATTTGTTTTGTTAAATAGATTTTTTGGAAAAATCTGGACTTTGGGCCACAATCTGGAAAGTAGTAGCCCCTTATGTCATTAAGTGTGTCTGCTATGGGTCGCTAAAGTATGAACAAAACTTAGCGTAACACCCCGTAGAAGTAATATAATTGTGTAGTAAAAAGATATAAGAACAGTACAAAGATAACATTGATAAACATCGCGGAGTGGTGCGAGTCGGCGCGGGGCGACAGCCGCGCGGGACGCGGGCCTCTATCATTTATAACAATCAGAGCGGCGGCGACCTCGCCCCTCTACACGAGTGTACCATTACATCTAGAGTTAGTCGTGTCATACACCACCATTCATCAGAAAATCACAAAAATGGGTGTAGATCCTTAGATGACGAAATCTTAATTATTCGTTACTTCGGACTTCATTGTAGTTTAGATATACTTATTCTTCTTCTTCTTCTATATAAAATGATCTAGACAGCTAAACCTTCCGACAGCTCTTTTTATTATTATACCTCCAAAATGTATTGAGATAACAACACTTCATACGGCTACATGTGAGATCTATACTTATATTATAAAGAGGTAAAAATGTTTGTGACAATCAAACTTTCATTCTTTATAATATAATATTTTACCTATTCTTAATATTAGTGTTTGTTTATATGGGGTAATTTCGTGATTCACAGATCCGATTCTAAAAAATCCTTTCACGGATTGGAAGCTGGACTCTTGCTGAGTGACAGAGGCTATATTTTATACCTTATTTCACTGTAAAATTTCAGTATTTATGAACTTAGTTGAAGAAAAATGAACCAGTTCCATATCATACCATACCTACCTACTGCCAGCATATCATACTATATATAAAGGAATAAAATGGACATAAAACTATTAGGTTTCAGTAGATCTACTATAAAGTCCGCGACATCATATATCTCACTCTTGTATTAACCACAGAATATTAGTTTATTTGTTAAAAAAAAAAAATCTAAAGAAATGTGTAGGTGATTTTTTGTATAATAATATTATATATGCATTGATTGAAGACAAGATTGAATTTGCCCTTTACTTACCCTAATTTGGTCAGATAATTACGAAGATAACTTGAGATAATTAAAAATGAAATACATAGACGGCATGCGTGACTTTTATAACCATTTCATTGCAATATACAAATTATTACGTAGGTGACGTATGTGTGTGTGTTTCTACCTACGTTCCTATGGACTCCAAAACGGTTGGGACCAATTTCGATGAAATTTGCAGGGAATCTTCAGATTGGTCTAGCAGGTGATCCTGTGAAGTTTGGTAGCGATCGGATCTTTTTTACACTGTTCAATTTATATGAAATTTCGCGCAGGGAAGTGCGCGGTTTGCATTGTATTAAAACTTAAAAATAAAATACTTAATCTCTCGAAATCACTCGAGCGATTGAAGAGCTTTCTTTATGTTGTTGTGTGTGTCAAGTCCGGCA
This sequence comes from Tyria jacobaeae, assembly GCA_947561695.1. Lineage (NCBI taxonomy): Eukaryota > Metazoa > Arthropoda > Insecta > Lepidoptera > Erebidae > Tyria > Tyria jacobaeae. The sequence continues at coordinate 157,076 of OX387214.1, forward strand.
CACCCTTCCACTGATGCCCCCGCGGAGGATAGTCCATGAGGATAAAAGGCTGCAAATCAACTGAGATAATACGAAAATTATGACTGACTCTGAACAAATACCTACTAAAAGTCCATATATCTACTAAATGTCTAAACCTTTAGAATATGTCACACACTACATCTACCTTGAACATCTAATCTCAACAAAACCTTGTGCAAAAAAGAAATCGACTGCAGAGTGAACAATACGTGGAATGAATACTGGAGCATCAAGGAAGTTTTCAATGGTTCCATATCCACAAAACTGAAAACGAAAGCAACGAATACTTGCCCAACCCGGTTCTTACTTATGCCTTTATTATCCTGGCCTCTTAAAAAGTAATTTTTAAATAATTAGAAGTTATCGAAGGAGAATAGAATCGAGTTATATGAACATCAGATTGAAATACAAAATCAAAAATTGAATAAGGAAAAAAACAAACGCGCCAACTGTGGTCAGACAGGTTTTGACACTAAAATTAAAATGGGCAGGTCATATCCAAAATTCCAAATAAGGAAGGGTGGACCATTCAAAAGGAGTGACGATATAGTACAAGTAGCCGGAAACTTATGGTCCAGTGGCCAAAGATAGAGACACCAGGACACCATTTGGGAGGAGGCTTTCACTGCGATAGGTGGCCCTTTACACACAACAGTACCTAGTCCTGTTTGAAGCATAAAAACAAATAGTAATAAAAAAAATCAGTACACCCACATAAAATATTAGATTTAAATTCATGTAAGGGATAAAATTAAAGCGATCAATAATAAAAAATATAAGTCCTGTATTTGAACAGTCAAATTATTTACACAATTTGAGACATGCCGACCTCATAATATAAATAACCTGTATCTGCAAACTAGCTAGTCAAATTTTACACAAGCTTCAATTTATGTTCTGCTTTGTGTAGGTAGGCAATTCATATCATATTTTGAGTCTAAGCAACATGCTGCGAAATACTGACGTAGGTATTTCTAGCGGCACTGCTTCTTACGCATGTTACTACTGATACATTGTGCACCTAACTATGTTATATGCCGAAAAACAATGTGCATTCCACCTAGCTTGCGTTTATATTACATGCTGTTGAATCCTTCCTTAGTTTTCTTTTCTTTCTTCTTTAATTTTCAAACTATCCATTAAACGTTTACAGATAACAAGAATGTTATAGACTAAGTATTTTAAAATGAAAGCAGGAAGAATGTTAAAGTAGGTGTTCCTATTCTTGACGTACGCGTGTGCCGTACGTCGCCTAATCAGAGAGTTTAACAGCAGACGGTGCCCGCTTCAGTGCGGGCAAGCGCTGGGAGGGGTCCGGATGTCTTAATATCAGCAGTTCCCGGATCCCTTCCGTCTCAGGCGCAGAGTGGCACACCGTGTGGTTTTAGTCGGTTCGATTCCGACACACCGCCCCGCCGCAAACCCCGGCGGGGTGACGGTCCGAGGGGATTTCCACATGTTAAAAAAAAAAAAAAAAAAAGGTGTTCCTATTCTAACACAATAATTCTTACAGTTGTTGTTTGTCAATGATGTCAAATCGCTGATCAAGGGCCTGCTAGTTGCAGCTTGTGTCATTATCGACTGTCTAATAACTTGTTATACAAAACGATACAACGATTGATCATCGTGAAATCTATTCTTATCTTTCTCCGGTCGAATCGTAATAATTCACTCTTTTTTTATTTTTACTTGCATAATTATACAACTGTACGCTATATTACAACTTTCTAGGTCATCTGGACGAGGGTTAGGTTGTGATCTACATATGTATATGGCAGTCAGTCTTAGTAACAGTTTGAGCTTTATACATGAAATTTAGGGTTCTAGTTTATGTGACAGGTGAAATAAAGAGTCTAGATAATTGTAAGTGTAACAAATAATCTAACAGCGTCTTGTGTGTCGCAGGTCTGGAGGCGCAGGTGCAGGACACGTCCAAGGACCTGTACTGGTTCTGAGGGGACCGCCACCGGCCCGACGGACACAAGTGCAGTGTACTCGACAGCCGCCGCGTCCTAGTGTATGAGGAGTGTAGTGCTCACTAGTGATGCGCGCCAACGGGGCGGACTTGTGCGGCGCATACAACTCGACACTTGAACATAATGAGGACTATTTGATAACTGTACCTTCATACTGGAGTTCTGCTAGCTGAATTATGTTATGACAAAGTTGTGTGCAGGCTGGAAGTGATGATATATCAGAGACGTATAACATTTATAAATTGGTAATGATATAAATTAACTCACGCTCATAAAAGCGGTTATCCTTAATAATATATTGAAGCGAGTTATATGTAAGGTAATACAACAACACAATACTCTGTTATCAAGGCCACGGATGGCCGCTGCCGCGCTGCCCTAATTGATTGGGGCTGTTTTTGTGAAATAAATAAATATTATATTAAGCCAGGTAATGTGTCAGCCGGCAGCGACAATCCTGGCCCTGCATAAAATATAAGCAGGTGAACACCACTGTACTTTGTGACACGCTCACCACGGCGTTGAAAGCAACGTTTTTGTTACCTTGAAAAAATCGATGTCTTACGGGCTTAAAGCGTAAGCTAACCGTGTTTAGTTGATATCTTAATAATTTCATAATTTGTCACATTTGTGTGAAAAGTACCGCAGTGCCTGGTGCGAGGTTTAGTTCGCGTTCACTCAGTGTTACTACTACGTAGCTACATCTACTATACAAATCAAGTGAAGGATGACACAACTCGAGTGAATGCGTAAAAGCACTAAACTACTTAAAACTTAAAGACAATAATCTCTTTGTAGATAATTGAATAGGTAAATGCTTTTTGTATCTCCACTGTATATCTCGACTTTTATAACGTAGAATGTGACATTTAAAGCTGCACACAACTTAGCTACTATTAGTTTGGCTGCAGCTGTGTTGATTAAATCACCAGAAATGAACATACATACAGTATATGTGTATAACTGTGTACGTACGTAGAGTAATTAGATGTAATCGTGTATTGTACATACTTAGTTAGTTGTTAGTGTAACTAGCGAATAATGCGACATACATTGTAGATAATGTGCTCTTAGTACAATCGTCCCTTACCTGCCGTGCATCATAAACACACGCGTTTGTATAAGACTCTGCCTCTCGTGAGCAGACCGTGCATATTTAAGTGTTTATACTTTACCACGTGGTTGTGACCACGTCGTAATCTGTTGTAAATACAATCACTACAAATGTGAGTAAGTTTCTTCATTGTACTTCGCTTGTAAAAGCGAAGTACAATGGCGAGTGGAGCGTGTCCGTGGTCGTCATGATCTACATATAGGTATTAGTAGTGTGTGCTGGTAGTTAAAACGATCAAGTTTCACAACAATTGTATAATTCGTATCAAATTTTAGACAGGAGTTGTAATTAATTTATAATTCGCCAAGGGCGTGTTATGTTGGCGTGCGGGCAGCGGGAACGTCATGCACTACGACATCACGTATGTACCTATAACGTTGCGTAATATTCTGTGCGGGTCTCGTATACATTATGTATCGCCTCCATTCATAGATAAATGATCTTAAATATAAATTCCATTATCTACTGTGATTGTTTTACTTGTGCTGTTTTATTGCTCTCAACTGAAATCTGAAACCATCTCCTTGTGGAAGACTCTTACTAGTCGGCGAAACTGCAGCAGTGAGATCAGGATTGCTAATTTTTCTACAGTTAAAAATGGTCGTCAGAGGGTGCTAGGGCTATCCTGGTTGTCTCTGGCGCTGTATCTGATTAGTGAAACTTTGGAGGAGCTGGGCGTTACGTCTCGTCGTGCTCCTCCGATGCCAGTAAGTTATCTTGTAACTGAGACTGCTAAATGTAAAGTTATCATTTTCAGGACAATGTTACTTGGCTAATTGAGTTTACTCCTTGTAATAGAAAAACCTATTTAACTATGGCTAGATATTGTTTACAATTCTTGTACCTATGTTTAAAGGAAAAAATATGGATACCTGCAACTCACGAGTCGTAAGTGCGTTGCCCGCCTTTGAGGGTGATGAGGGATTGAGAGATGCGGGGACGTGAAAAAAGAGAGGGGGGTGGGTGATTTACCTAATAAAATAAAAAAGTGTGATCTTAATCCACAAACTTGGATTGGATACGGGTTAAGAAGCAAAGTTCCCGGACAATTTGCGGACAATAAGCATCTGAACTCTATGTGTAACTTTGAAAACACACAATTTTGCATCCATGTTTTTGGCTAAAAACATTACTCGGGCCCAAAAGAGTTCTTTAGGAGTATATCTATTCCCACTGCGGGAAGATACTACGTTTTGAACTAATGCAAGCGCCGTGATGTCTCTATCTACGGTACAGTACCAGTACCTCCCTGTATAGGGACGTCCATTAAAACTACAATTAATACGTACCAGCAGAGGAAGTGCTTGGCACTACTACAAACTAGGTAGAACCTGCATTATGTATACGCCTAAGATGCTTTACCTGTATTCGTAGTTCGGGTCCATGAAATAAATAATACTTTCACTAAACTATACTATGGCCAGATAAACTGGAAGATAATGCAACAGCATTTTTCCTAATACACTTCGATCAGAAACGATGTCGTTCAGTCGACGAAATTTGCGATGACCATGACCTGTTTAGAAACTAAAGTACTTCTAATAAAGCTATATTCTCATATTAATAACAGATTTAGTAATAAAAAAGTTCTCAATAAAATCTAGAACTCAGCTTAGAGGTATATCAACAACACAGACATTGTGTATTAATTTATAAATTATAAATATTTAACGCAAGCACTATATACGGAAAGAGCACTGCAAAAAATAGATTAAATGCAGTGCGGAGGCAAACATTACACACAAATTGACTATTTATGGAGACGAGCTAACGAGTAGTACGCATACACTGGGTACGTGGGCTGTGATCTCGCTAATGGACAGGCGGCGATTACGTGGGAGTGTCTGCTTGTTACACTTTATATATAATTATTACATATATTCCTATGATATCAATTAAAGACCTTTACAATACATCCCCTTATACGCTGAAGGAAAATAAGACTAGATATTAGAGATCCTGTGATCAACACATCTAGTATTGTTATTTCACCACTCACCACAATGAACTGCTAGTACTACGGTGCTAATCGCACAACGACGTATACATCGGTCAATGTTCTTATCTTTTTCGAAACACTAAAGGACTCTTTTACTAGATCAAAACCAGGAGACCATTAAACAGTAGGTAAGTACATGAAACAGTCAATTCTTAATGTTGTTCTTATATATAACGTATATAGCAGTTTACCTCTCTGTCCATATCCGAACGCACAGGAAGAGCTGTGGACTTCGACACGTGACTATGTGAGGTGTCATCTGCATCGTCATTATAGTGGGAATTAAACATATTGTAACATTTATAAATGACGTACAGACAGACGAGCAGTCGGGTCACCTGATGGTAAGTGACAACAGCCGTCCGTGGACACCTGCAACTCAAGAGTCGTAAGTGCGCTGCCCGCCTTTGAGGATGATGAGGGATGGGAGGATGCGAGGAGCGGAAAGAAGAGAGAGGGGATGAGGAGATGGGAAAGAGGAGATGGGGAGCTGAGCCATCGGAAACCTCACTTTTTTCGGGAAAATGCAATGCAAGCGTTACATCACAACCGGTTTTTCTGTGAGGCCGTGGTATCTCACCGGTCGAGCCGGCCCATTCGTACTTAAGCATGGCTCTACCACTGTAAGCACAGAATACGAAATGAGTACATACATACATCGTGAAATAGAAAATATGCCTTAATAGAACATTTATATATTAATTTACATTATACAAAGGTGTAATGATTACTTATCGCTAGAAATGATGTCACAAGTAACTCGTTAGTGGATACGTAAAGCCTAACCGATTTATAAATTTCCAAATAATATGTACAGTTAAGGAACATCTCGCGATAAGCAAGCAGACAAGAATGTTGTAAAATCATAAACACTAGGTTTTTATTGTAATGTCGTTTATAGTTGCTACGTAGTTTCTTATCTGTACGCTAAATGTTTTTATGTACAGGTATTAAAACAAGTTCATTCTTTGTGGTTCACTTATTACTAAATACTAGCGCACTTAGTAGATTTTTTACGATTTAACTATTAACGTATACGACGAGTATTCTCAAATATTGTTAGTTGTTTTTAGTTTTGAAAAAGCCGCTTTGCCATTAACAAAGTAGGTACGTGTACTTATTTAGAAGTTGACGGCACACACCGCACACGTATACTATAAACATTCATAGTGTATTTACGTTTATAATTATATAGCTGACACGTGTATTGTATGTATTGTATGTAACTGTAAGAATTATGTACAAATAAAGAGTATTCTATCTATCTTCTATCTATTCTGTCTATAACGGCTGAATGAAACAAGTTAAATTAAAACTACAGACCAAAGAGCGTACTCCTAGCTAAAAGGCCGGCAACGCACTTGTGACTCTTGAGTTGCGGGCGTCCATGGGCGGCGGCAGTCACTTACCATCAGGTGGCCCGTCTACTCATCCCCTATCGCATAAAAAAAATACCTAGCGGAGAAGACTTGATGGCTAGTATCATAATTAGTGCGTCAGAAATTTTCCTTTAATTAATTAATTTATTTAATTCTTTATTTTAGACCTTTCATACATATGTATATATGTATATATATAGAAAAATGTTATAAACAATTTACTATTTTCCTGAAACGTTATGTAAGCAAAGCATTATTATCTTACATTTTTATTCAATCAAACTAGTCGTATTACCCGTGATCGGTGTGTCATTGCTACCTACGTTATGAGGCACAATAGTTACACCATGTGTTTCAATAAGAAGATATGTCTCGTAATGGGCATGCAACTTCACTTAGAAACATGTTAAAAATATAATAATTGATGAAGCACAATAACTTTTGATATTAAATCTCAAACATAAATTACAACTTTGAGGTAGCTATTACATTGGTTATTTATATTTATAGTATTTTTATCAAAAAAGTACCACACCAGTATAATAAGGTAACACTACAAGTGGAAAATGAAGTTGGCGACTATCTTTTTATTAGAAGCGCATAGTAATATTTCTGTTGGACTGACAGGTATGTGGTAGGAAGATGCGCCAGTTCACTCATCGCATTTACTGTTAAATAATGGTCGCTGCGGTATTTGTGTCGATCCATTTTATATCTGCCTCCTACAACAAAAGCGTATCAGTTAGGTTCTTCGCATTCCGACATTTATAGTGCGAGCTACATGTATATGGTATAGACTTATGCGGTTATAACCACGGTATGTTTGGGTAAAGATAAAATATAATGACAAGTACTTATAAAGAAACAATTGTATTCATTATTGTCAACTGCCTCTCCGAATAATTATGATCTATCCTGAGGTTGCCTGGAAGAGATTGCGTTGAGCAAGAAGATCGCCCACTGGACATTTACACATGTACATTATCTGTTTGAAAAGTTTATGTATACCTCCACTAAACGTTTACTTTTCCTTTAGTTTTGGTTAAGGCACATCTCCCGTATTAGGAATGTTTCCTGTGCCGGGGGGGGGGGGGGTTGGGCTATCCAAACATTAAACCAATGGACATAAAGAACACCGGGTCAGCAGCCAGGATTACTATCCACGAGACCAACAGGCTGGTCATACATACTTCTCTACTAGTGGTGTGTAATGGTGACATTAGCAGAAGATAGATGAATAGATAATAAGTTGTACGTTACATTTTATCTATGCAGCTATCAGCTATGGGCAGTCACGACATCGAGAGCGTCACTAAGGCGGCCTCGCGGAAGCTCGGTGTATTGAACAAGGTGAGACGGTTCTTCTCGCCCGAGCAACTGTGTCTTTTATAGAAGACCCAGGTTCGCTCCTGCGTGAAGTACTGCTCTCGTCTTTGGGATGGCTATGCGCAGTATTTGCTTGACACTCTCTATCAGTTGCAGCGACGCGCAGTCCTCATAGATTGTCCTGAGGTCACCCAGTCTCTTGAGCCCCTACAGTTGCGAAGAGATGTCGCCTCTATGGCAGTTCTCTATCGCCTACATCACGGAGAGTGTTCTGACGAGCTCTTCCAACTGGTTCCACCTTCTCCCTTAATCTGCAGGACTACACGTACTGGCCAGAGGAGTCACCGTTTGACAGTCGAAGGTATGCGATCCCGAACGAAACGTGTTTCCTTCCCACTTTGATCCCGGGTCTTTTAAGCGGGGCGTGAAAAAGCATCTCACCAGGCCCCCATAGTGTGGGTCACCAAGCTGCATTGACTCGACATGCAATGAGGATGGGGACCACCACTCTTGGACTCCATTTATTGCTTACCATCAGGCAAAGTGGAGTCATTATGGTAGGCTTACACATAAAAAAAAAACTAAGACTTTTTACAATTTACAATTTTTTACTATTAACAATTTGATTTCATTCAGACTATTAACAATTTGATGATAGTTTGATAGTGTATTCTGTTTGGACGACCCCGAGAGTTGTAAGTTTAACGTGTGTATACGAGTTGGGGGGTATTTTAATGTATACTTCTGTAATTCGTTCCGCACTCATTCATACGTGCTAAAACCACCCCAGACTATGAGCAGTTTAAAATTTTTCCTACGTCTCCTTTAAAGCCACTCTGCTCTTGAATGTCTACATTCTCTTCGTCTTAATAAACCTAATTAGTTATTGCTATACCATACACGGCCTAAATTATATTTGTGAGATTTTAATTGCATTCTGCACTAGTAGTTTTTGCAATCAGTATAATTTTAAATTCATATTTAAAGACAAGTAAAAATACGTAGGACAATTATTTGTACAATATTGAAGGTAGATATTAAGAAAAAGAATTTCCATAAAATAAGAAAGTATAATAGCCATGGTGTGCTAAGTGTGTCGTTGTCAATTCGTCGAATGTATTTCTAAATCGTAACTATAGAGAGCTCGGTCGTATTCTCATGAAATAGCGGCAAGCGGCGGCTCGTAAACCTCGTGCTCATCAGCCCGGGATTTACAGACTAACAATGCCACAAACAGAACGCGGCACAGAGCAGGAGCGACACTACTCACGGAAATAGCGGCATTAAGTGCGGACGATGTTTGTAAACACGAGACACATTACGCCGGCGTCGCTGAAATAGACGAGCATTGTCACCCCCAGACAATCGCCGCACGCCTCACACAAATAACGCGCTGTCGTTCTAATAGTATAAGAGACGCTTTTGGACACATTATACACATTCCACGGTTTCACGGCGAGCTCACCTAACTAAACATTCAACTGAAATAAAAGCCCCAGCTCGGCGACACCGTGAAATTTGTCGCGACACTTAATTTATGCTAATGGATCGTTAATAGCGTCATAAATATTATAATTAGTGCCGGTTACGCACCTCGCCGAGGACTTCATCTCTACTTTCAGTTTGTTATAATCGTCCGCTGCAAAGCAGACTGACTCGACGATGTTTACGTGTCAACGTGAATAGTCCGTAATCAGTAAGCTAGGCGCACCTCTTTTCTGCTTTAGAATAGAACGTCCAATGAGAGACTTAAACGCTCTCTCTACATTTTAGTATGCACGACACATGCTGCGGTGTTTCCCCAAGTATTGAGCAATAAACGGGTCCCAGCACTGAATACAGATTCAGTTCGATACGATTAGGTATGCCTCAGAACGAGGCTCTCGCATTAACATCCCCTCGTTCGGTTTCGATATAAAATACTATCCGAATGAGCCGATCGTAAAGTGATCCTCCTATTTATTGAAAAACAGATGAGACAGTTTGATGTCACTCAGTTCGTAATAAGTTACGAGTTGCGTATCTAAGTGTGTCGTGAAATAAATAAGCTCGACCGCGAGGCGTATAGAAGTGGGGCGAGTAGGGTGCTGTAAGGCAATTCACATTACACCTTGTTATTATCTTGTATTGGAATTATATGCGACATGCAGCTCTCCATAATTATGCTAATAGGTATTCCGCATTAGATATATAACATTCATTACAGTGACTGAGTGACTTAGCTATTTCCGTGTCGGCCACATTCTCAGCATCCCGCGCGACGATTCTTTGTTTTCCTGGAACGAGTTTTGATAAATTAGCATTATATATGTATATATATAGCTTTGAATAACATAGTTTGTTCTGTGTCGTCGGTCGGAAGAATACTGTGGATGTATAATACAGGCTGGCGTGGTGTGCGTTGAGTGTCGGAATGCGCGCGCGCGTGGGAACCGGGCGGCGGCGGCTCGTCTGCGCAATCTGCGCATGCGCGTTCCCTCGACTCAATCGCCCTCAGCAACTGATACATTTGCACAAAAACCTTTTTAATGTCTACGTATCAGTAGGCACTTCGCCTGGGACCAAAAGCTTCGTGTCATAATTAATTATAGGTACTTTAATACAATGTTAAACAATGATCGTATATCGATAACTGTGTAATGAAGTTGTGCACTTATTGATAGACTAGAAAAGCCCTCACCTGACGACCCGCGTGCTATACTGACACGCCACCTCTCACTGGCATCGTTCTGGGCTGGTTTACTCGGGCAACGAAAGATTACTCGTACAACTTAGTAATAACAAAAGCAGGAGGAACAACTGTGCTAGTAGAGCTTTCCACGTTGTTTAATTCAGCGCGGTGGTTTATTCTTCAAAAAAGGAGTCAAAGGCATACTGACGAACTACCGCTCCAAATCACTCCTAAGCCATGATGTGTATCAGTTGTCCTCGAGGGTCATTACGAATTGTCTTGCCTACAAATTCGATGACTTCCAGCCCGTGGAGCATCCGGGCTTAGAAAAGGCAAAGGCAGTGTACCACATACACACACAAAGGCAAATAATCCAAAAAAAGAGGGGAAGGGTATGGGTGTTCTGTGGGGGCCTCTGGACACCTCAGTCACTTAGTCACACAATGCAAGCATTGTTTAACAACCGGTTTTCTGAGGCGGTGGTAATACTCCGGTCGAGCCGGCCCATACGTGAGGAAGCAAATCTCTCCCACGTTAAGGACCTTGTAGAGAATTCAAACCAAAACCAATTCAAAGTCATTAATATGCTTTAATGTGGTTCTATCTCATGCTAAGTATTTTAATCCAGTCATGCGCATTTGCCTTAATATGGCTTACAAATATAAAAGCATTTGGTTTTACATCTGACTTCCATAGATATAAAATAATAAAGATATTTAACTCGTCTCTCAGCCATTTAAATATTTTTAAAAAGGAGTTCGATTGAGATACCTGAGAGACCTGATGGTAAAAGGCTATCGTCGCCAATAAACAATTACAACTCACGAGTCGCAAGCGCGTGGATCGCTTTCCCGGATCTCGGATTTCCATCCATCCTGAAAACCTAGGCAAGAATAATCCCTTGAGGTTTCCTTTTTGTTTTAATGTTTCTACTGAACCCTAATAATAAATATTTTTTTTGAATTATTACAAGAATCTAGTTACTACAAATATATTACAACAATATGTTGTACTTAATTGTCTTCCAATCGTGTAATAGCACGTGGGCATGTGCTACATGTGTTGTAGTGGCGAGGACTCGATGTGTAGTGGAGTGAGTCCCTAAGGAGTACGTTGGTCCGCGATAGTGTGTGGTTATTGCGGAAGTAGTTCAGTTCGTTAGCGAATGTGTGGGACACCTCCGCACATGTGGGCACCGCGCACACGTGGGTACGTCACGAACACCACCGATCACCGTTAATGATCGGAGCGATGTCAAACTTAACTCCAACTTTTTGTGTACCAGCCGATATATAATGTATAATTTTAATATTACTAAGTTGCAAGCAAGTCGGTTACCAACCACTTAAGCGCCATTACCGTATATATTACAAATACTGTTGTTAGCCTGTCAGTCTATTTATGAATACGTAAATGATCAGTATAGGCATTTGAATCTCAGTGGGATTGCAAAAAATCTGTCAAGTTACTCTTTGTCATTCATTCTTTATTTTTGAGTAATGGCAACGCTGTCTTACTCAATTGAGAGTAATTTCGTGTTAAAATTAAGTGCTGTTTTAGTCAAAACTAAATCAACACAGAATAGCATATTCGAAATCTCTTAACAGAAATAAGAGAATTTTTGATAAGTATTAGTTTATTGAGGGGTGCAGCATCGGCAAGAATGTCATTAGTTCATTTGAATCTGAAATCTATTTACAACTTGTTCATTTATTATTGTCGATGTCAGCCCTGTTTATATAATAACTATAGGTGCTTATGTGCACCTTCTAGGAATTCTTCTTTCACTACGAGAGGGATCAGGCGCTATCAAGGCAGTTGGTAGTGTTTAACTCTACCACCGGCTGATCGACCGACTTCACAAATCCTCGGACTTCGCTTGAGACCTCATATAGTTGGATATGATTGATTAGCTGGCAGTTTTATCAGGGAGATAAAATGTCTGAATACATCCTTGTTTTTTCATCAAGCGGCGTGTATCTGTGTAGCAACAACACAGAACACACTTAATTAGAGTCGAGCGAGAGGTTTGTTCTCGTAGAGATAATTGGACATATCTAATGTGGCGTGTTGTCGGAAGTGCCATCGATCACGGCGCGAAAGCGGCTGGCGCGCACATGCACCGCGCGGTGCGCCTCGCTGACGTTAACGGTTTGTTTGTAGCCGCAGCGCGCGCCGCCCCCGGACAACCCCCACCGCATTACACCATTTTCGTTATTCCGATATCAAGTAAAAACATCACACATCTCAAGTTACACAGCGGTGCCGATGAGACAGCGCATGTGACGTTAATTGGCCAACATGTTCGCTTAATGAATTTTATTGACTCCGCTATTAGTCAATTATTAGTAGCAGCCATTGAGGCGCTGCGCCGCTCCGATGCGTCAGATGTTAAAGAGATGACTAAACTGTACCAACTACAGTAACACTATAACACTATAATCACAAATGTGTATACGATTCACGACTCCAAACGTTAAATTGGTAAAAAATTGGAACTAGTAGATACTACATTTTTTTTAGGAATTACTCATGATTCAAAGCCTCAATGGGGCCAACATATTGATAAATTGTCGAATAGACTCATCTCTGCAGCATCTACAGTTAGTAAATTCGTGAACTGACTGATATTGAAAGAACCAGGGTACTAGTCTACTTTTCTTATTATCATAATAAAATGTCGTATGGCATTGTACTGTGGGGCAATGCCTCTGTTATTGAGTCTGTCTTTGTGCTGCAGTAATATTAAACATTACGACAGTGGCATGTCAGTATATCTATGAAAACTGAATTTACTTACATAAAAAGAAAAGAAAAGAATTGCCATTTCCCCGAAATTAGTGAGGTTTCTGGAGGCCCAACTCCCCCTCACCCCTCATCCCCTCTCTCTTCTTTCCCCTCCCCGCATCCCCCATCCCTCATCACCCTTAAAGGCGGGCAGCGCACTTAAGACAAGAGTTGCAGGTGTCCATGGACGGCGGTTGTCACTTGCCATCGGGGGACCCGTCTGTTCGTCTGTCCCCCTATAGAATAAAAAAAATAAAAATAAAGGATAGTTTATAAAAAAGTGATATACACTCTTATAACATACGTTGTAAACATAAATTTGGTACAACAAATTTGCCAAGCCTCCAGGCTCCAAAAAACTAACAATTCGTTCTTAGGTGAGTGTGTGCGATTTCATAGTAAAAGCCCTGATAGTATACAAACTGTAAGGGCTTTAATAAGGCCTTTCGGGGATACAGGAGTGAGTGTGTGTATGATAATTATTTTTAACAGAAAAACGGTCGGACGTATAACGCCACTGAGAGGTTGTAGCTAGGACCATTATCTACTGATGGAGTCCACATAAAAACAGAGATGGGACAAATAATCAGCAAGGAACAGCAATAACCGTGCCATTCGATATTGACCAGTACATCGCACTCGGCACAGTAGCATGTGTAGCCAGCAGCCAGCTGCTACTTGAGCCATGGCGTAGGTAAGTAAACACCTAACTATAGACAAAGTATTGGTATTCGTACAAAGTGGTCGCCAAGTGGCTCGTCTCGCACAATCAGACGGACGTGCCTCGTGACAGATCAGTTATTTATCGAGGGAGGATAGCGGCGCGACTGCATACTCACAGTATGGCGTACATCGTCCGAGTGCCAAAACTTGCAAAATGTCAAGAGTGATATGTGTTTAATTGGACTCCCTCTCATTATCTACTTATAATATAGTTAATTTATTAGTTCACCTGTCTTAGAGCGCGCAGAGCGATGATATACGCTGAATCAGTATTGTGTCAATCTGACACTACTCGTCCTTAATGTATAATCGCAGCTAATCTCAGTCGACGCGTTGCTCGTCGTTCTATTAACAGATTTAATGGATGAATATTGTTCCAAATATTCATTATAATGATTGTGAAGGTTAGCTGTCATGGTTGTATACTGAACTGTTGACTCGGCTAGATGTCTAGAAATCTACTTCTCATAAATCTTGTACATTTAACCACAATAATGTACAACACTATTGTCTCATAGAATTGAATGAAATGTTCTGGATAATATTGGTTAAAAACTTATTTTATAGGGGTTAATTTGATGTATTATGAATTATTTCATAAAGTTTATTTTATATATTATGTATATAAGAAATATAGTAACATTAAATTAACTACTAATTAAATTGTCATAATTTTACTAAATATTATTATTTCTAAATTGGGTTTATTACCATTCGAATTCCAGGGGATAATCGAGAATATTTTAAAAGTACTTCAGTCGCGTTCAAATGGGTTGTCTGCGCAATGCTCAGATTAGAGACCAACATACGTACCTAGTTGTTAAGTAATTAATCCGCAACATACTCTCAAAATTTATAACCTTTATTGTATATTCGATCAAAGGCTATAAGTGTAATATTCGACTTTTGATTCCTACCATATGCTCAGGAGTCGTCAAGTGTTTCTGTGCACTAATATTTATCTTTGTTACAGTGTTAGTAGTCTTTATAACACTTGAAATCTCTTTCCAAGTTGTGAAGTGGAGTGAAATGTTGCGATACGTTACGTTGTCTGGTTATATCGAAGTTTAGTGCTGTGCGGGATGACCAGTCCTCGGCGCGAGTTGTGGAGGGCGCGGGCGGTGAGAGGCGTGCGTTATCGGAATAATTGTCACACCGATAATATATCTGTGTCTGGAAGCGAGATAGTATCGCAGTCGCGGAATTAACACATTGCAGTGTGCGGCCGCCGCGACAACGCGACCAAAACGAACTACGCTTTGTGTCGCTATCGTACCATCGGCTTTGTCTCACACTAGCGTCTTATTTATGTGGTGAGTTGCACCACTCGGGCTGCAAGAGCGGGGCGGACGCGGGCTGAGGCAGGCCGCCGCTCATTTCATGCATTTAGCCAGTAATTGCGTGGTTAATAATGATGCAAGGTATGCGTTCAGAGCTCTCCCTCATCCACACGCAATCTTCAACTTTTATACCTTCACTGGATATCCTAACTTTCTTTTACTCTAATTTGTATACTTTTCTGAACGCTCAGTAGTCGACATCGTATTATTACTAAAGATACATATGTGGGTAATTAAACCTACATGCCAAATATAATTAAAGGAGTTAAGATAAGACCGGTGCAATACCACGGCCTCACAGAGAATCGGTTCTGAAGCAACGCTTGCGTTACATTTCCCCGAAATTAGTGAGGTTTCCGGAGGCCCAACTCCTTCTCTCCCCTCATCCCCCTCTCCTCTTTCCCATCTCCTCACCCCCCCTCTCTTCTTTCGCCTCCCCGCCTTCCCTATCCCTCATCACCCTCAAAGGTGGGCAGCGCACTTACTACTCTTGAGTTGCAGGTTTCCGTGGACGGCGGTTGTCACTTACCATCAGGTGACCCGTCTGTTCGTTTCGTCTGTACCCCTATATTTAAAAGAAAAGATTCCCCAAACATATTCACTCGATTTTTCACCTTTATGAGAGAATACAACATGTTAAACACAACCACAAACAACAACTCTCAACTAGTAAGTTTTTTTTAAGATTTTATTAAGAATATTATAATATAAATACATACATATAATTTTACTACCGGACCGAAAAAGTTTATACAACGATATTCCCGAATAATATCTGTCTTAAGTCATCACCATAGTGGGTTTCCAGGTGTAGTGTTATGGGCATGCTATTTTTAGCCGACTGGAGGAGAGGAGGACGTACTAGTCGTTCGTACAGTACGTAAGTACGGTTGTGCACGCACGCACAAGCACGTAAGGTTGTGTAAGTGCTACAACTGGTCTGTGGGGGAAGCACAGTGAGCGCAAGGTGCAGGGCATGGAGGCTGTGCCGCCGGTGGGCGGGGCTCGGTGCGATGTGTATCTGAGTCGCGGCCGGCCCTTGCCCACAGATAATTATATCTTCTTGCCAGCCTCGGTATATGGCAACACGGAGTATTGATACCGACGCAAGAAATGTACCCCTAATGATATCTACGCTTCTATGAAATTATTATTTTTTATATGACGCTAGGTATTTATATCAGACTGTAATTCGTGTTTTTATTTTTATTATATTTAGGTAAGAGGTTTTAAATGCACCACCTTCAATTGTGTACATAGTGAGATGTGTATCAACAATTTATCAAAATTAGACATGCAATATTCTGCTTCCACTCTGTAGTCACAGACTAGAGTAAAACAACTGTATTATACTACAAATAGGAGAATAGTCGTGGACCGGTCCCGCCAGGTACAAATCTATTCTCCGTTAAATAATACTGTAAGAAATTGCCTAATTACCTTAATCAATTCAGTGGTAAAAAGAAGAAACATTTCCTTAAACTTCAAATACTCATTTTATATAGAATAGATACTTCATATTCTATGATGTAATATAGTAGTTAGCTATATACAGTTGTAGCGGTAGTTTATTCAAATATAATGTGTTTCAGTCATAAAATAATAGATTAGTATACCGAATAATATAATCTAGCAATGTCTGGCCGCGGTTTTGGTGACTTATGAGTATAGGAGATAGTTTAATTGGGTCTTTGACTATAGTAGGTAGTAGTAGTTAGCCGTAACGAGCCTTGTAACTTGGGAAACCCCCACGGGTCATCACCTCACCTCAATTAGCTATGAAGTGGCATGTTGGAATAGAACTCTGACTTTATGAATCAGCCTACATACGATGCTGGGGAATAATAACAAAATTTATTGCAAAGGCTAAGAAGGAAGTCTCCGTCAACCACGCCTGTACTACTGTTTCAATTAATTCAAAACTATGCTTGGAGGTTCGGCTGAATTACTATGACAGGCAAGAAGGTAGTGGGGCAATATCAATTAAATCGTCCAAATCTTCCCTTAAAAATGAGGTACAGTAAGACAAATGAGCTGACTGATCGTGTAATCACTCAACAACTGAGCTGCGTGCGAACAATTAAATACAAAACGGTTCGACTGATACGGGAAATGTAATTTTCACGGTTAATGAAACTCTGAAAGCACCCCCTTTGGGTGGAGACCCCCTTCTACGTGTTATCCCACCCCCTGGTAGCGGCGGCGGTGACGCAGCCTCTCACTTCATTTCGCGAATAAATTCATCACGCGAGTCGCACGAGGGCGCGGCGGGTGCGCCCTCAGCCCCCCGCTACATGTCACCACTATCTACAGATACTTCGCACACACTTCGCTAGTGGAGGGACGTTGATACGTTAGTACGTATAATGTAGTCAGTCTAGTGGGTTACTATAGCGCGATAATAATCTCACTGTACTGTGGTGTGTCTTGTACAGCTCTCAGCAATTTAGCGTTGGCAAATACATAACCCTTATTCAAAATGTAGTTTGTTCGGTTTTGTTCTGTAAAAAACAGGTGACTTTAACTCCTTAATGGAGCGACTTCAGACATAGGTTAGACTTGTACCAGAAAAGCAGAAAACGATTAAATAATCAACTTGTATTACATCATAACAGTTTTTAATTTTTTCACTTTATCTCTTTGAATCAACACGTAAGCATACAGTCATCGGACAAGATACATATGCCTGAGGAATGTAACGAATGTGGGATTTTTGACATTCGCAAAGGAAATGATGCCTTTTCAAATCCTTCCAATGTTCAAAGCCTAAGGTCTAGTGGTTAGTGATCCTGACTGCTAAGCTGGAGGTCGTGGGTTCAGTTCCCACACGGGCCTGGGTGTTATTTGTGTCCGTTGTATGAACGTTTGAAACAGACAGGAGACAGGAAGTATTCTTAAGGCGGTGCATCTCTTTTTAGAAACAAATAAATATTTCCCGTTGGCTACTATTATGATTTTTTGAAAAATTTATTAGGCTTCAAGTTCTCGTTCAGATACATGAATCAAAACAAATGTTAGAAGACCGTAGGAGAGTTCCCTCGACTTGATTCCATATGCTTCAACAAATAGGTTTCAACAAATTGATTCATAGGGGAAAAGTCCAGTTATTGCAACCTTAAGCTTTGAAGCGTAGGATTTAATACCCTACATTTCAAAGCTTAAAGTTGCAATCTCATATACTGTACAATGCAGCCCCCCTTTTAAATCACATCTCTCTCTCCACCCAATGGTTGCCTGGAAGAGATTGCAAAATGCGATAAGGCCGCAAATTGTACATATTGTTAGTTGAGTATTTATAAGCTAAAATTGTATCTGAATGTACAATAAAGAGTCAAACAATCATCAATGGAGTAACGTAGAAAGTTAAACGTACCATGACCACCATTGAAACCATTGAAAAATAAATTATACTCATAGCTAGTTTATAGTAAATTTGCTGTTTCTACCTTCTCATTGCTAAAACATTTACCAGTATTATGTATATTTTTTTTATCCATATTTTTAATATACCTTGAAGTAATTATACTTGAATATCTATACGGTGTGTCACTAAATATTGTTTGTGTTAAAATAATACATAGTTGAACAATTATTCTAAAATCTTTAAAAAAAAATGCTGTTTCATTAAATGTTGCAACATCAAGATAATAAGAAAATTTTATACTGGACTTAAAGTATAAAACATTTAGAATGTGCAGACGTAGGCTTGTCTATTATAATTTACCTGGACGAACTACTGGGTTGCCAGGTATAAACAGGTATGTCGATGACAGTTACTTATATGTATATATTGTAGCAAATATATAGATATATAGATAATTTAGGAAAACTGAACTTTTTCGGTAGGTTCACTTTAGTTTTCAGAGTTATTTAAATTTAAGTTTACAGATTGATACAGAAAGGTGTAATAAAATGTTAGTACTGTTATTTAAGACTATTAAATAGTTGAACAGCCTTAAAAAAGTTGAACAACAAAATAATTTTTTGTACTTAAAAAAATCTATACTTGGGGCAGTTTTTTATTTGAACTTGTAATTTATATAGAAGAATTTTCAAAAAATATGGACGTTTACTCAACACCTTGTTATTTCATACAAACCCTTCTTATGGAATTCTTAAAAAAATGGTAACACAGAAGGGAAATGGTCGAGAGACCGAACACCAACCCGTTGGACAGACCAGATAAAAGACTCCTCACAACATTAGAGATGCGTTGGAATCCGGTTTAAACAAATAATCTGCTCAAAATCAAAATAGAATCCAAATAAAAACTATTTTTTTTTCAATTAAATCAATTATAGAGATTTTTGTGAGGACAATGCAATACAACATTCTGAAATATAAATTCTAATAATTACCAGCCCCAATTAACAGCACTCGAGCATGCGCTAGCCAACGTCCACCTCAACCATACTGAAGAGAGCCGAACGTCCCGAAACATACGCCAACATTGGCAAAACTTTTAGGCGAACATGTCATACTCAGATCTGATAGGCGATGGAAAATAGATATAAACTCTACAAAGTTCCCATACGCACTACTCAAAAATTCAACATAAAACATATCATACAATATTAAATTACCTACAATTGAACCAATTTTTATTTTTATATAAATATCTTCATTTTATATAATACGTATGTTTGCACCTTCGTTAATCTAAAGTTTGGTTGAACCAATTTTTTTCTAGCTCTCGTGATATAATTATGTTTTTCACATCGTTTTGTAAATATATGCAGATTTTTTTTAACGTACATAACGTTTTAAATAGTTCTCTAAGGGATTCCCGACTACGTAGATTATAAATAAATCTAATAGCTCTGTTTTGCAAAATGAAAATTGATTCTATATCTGCACCACGCCCCCGTAATAAAATACCATAGGACATGATACAGTGGACATAACTAAACTAAACTATCTTGCAGTATCTATGGCTGTTAATTGGCGGAATTTTCTTACGGCATATGCGGCAGAACAGAGCCTCTTTGAAAGAGATTGTAATTGAGGGTCCCATCGCAATCTAGAGTCTAGCGATATCCATAAGAAAATAGTTTCATGTACAAATTATAACTTGACGTTATTCATTAGGATGTAACACTCTCTTTGTCTGATGTCTGGCAAAGATAATCACACTATTTGTTTTTTTTTTTATTTAATACTAAAATATTGGCAATAAGCTAACTGAACTCGTTCAATAATATTATTTATATCGTAAAAGTTATTGGCATGCCTATCTACCTAAAAAATGTTTCGTGTATCTTCAGCACACATATATTAGAATGAGAAACGTCATTTCTGTCTTTGATCCTAATGAATTTGCATCTTTAATCTGAACCTGCCGTTGTCTATCACTCTCGTAACATTTAAGTAAGTTCTAGTAAGTGAATAATACTCAAGTTTTAGGAGTAGAGTTTCGTGACTCACACAGTCAAATGCTTTTGAGAGGTCACAAAAGATATCGAGTGCATCCTCAGCATCCTCCAAGGTGCTAAAACTATTCCGTAACAAAGCAACACCGGCGTCAGTTGTACAACGCCCTTTAGAGAAACCGTATTGTTGATCGTGAAGGATGTTTTTTACATTAAAGTGTAGTAGTAGTATTTGAAATAACGATAACAGATAAATTTGAGAAATATTGGATGTAATACTAACAGTTAAACCTTTATCGTAATCTTACATATGATAAATCTAATAGCTCTAATGGCTAGACTTTAGTAATAACAAGATTTACTTAGGCATAAATAATTTAATTAGACTCTGGCAGAAAGCAAAGGTAATCAACATGGCCCACCGGAACAGTAAGCTGAAGTGGCAGTGGGCTGGCCATATTAGTCGCAAACGGTTGGGGCAAACGAGCTTCTGCCTGTAGCGTAGGACGCCTACAGGCAGGAGCAGGACGCGAGAAGCCGACAATCGATCAAAGTGGCTTGCAGTGGTAGAGGCCTAAGTCCAGCAGTGGACTGCGATAGGCTGATGATGATGATGTTCATTAACCCTTTCGTAGCACGGCAGGCGGCAATAACATTATCTCGTAGTGTTCTGTTTGAGAATTTTACTGTCACATTCTTTGGACATCGATAATTTTTGTCAGCGTGAGGTACGCGATGAACGGCTTTTATGTCGGACAATTAGGAAGGTACGTCGTAACCTCCCTTTTGACTGTCAAAATGTCCCACATATGCGTCTCGGCCCGCTAGCGCCCAAACAAAAAGCATCATCGCCCACTAGGGGGCGCTACCGCCCCCGTTGGGAACCTGTGTTCTATATAGTTATTTAGTTATAGCCTAACACGACTATCATTCCGTTAGCAGATAAGTTTCTCTCATAAGCTATGTTCTGAAAAGTAATGGTTTACTTCAACCTATGTAAAATTAAAAATAAAATGTCTACTTCCATGATGGATGACTAATCCGTCGTGAAAGGTTATATAGCTGTGCAGTGTTCAGTAAATCGTTTTAATTTATTTAAATGGTGTGGAGCTCAGCCACCGTTGTACGTTGAGCACGTTCGAGTGATAATCATCGTGTAGTGTAATTAGTTAGAAGTCAGTCGCCGACAGCAGTCGTCCTGCGGGATTACAGCTGTTAATCCTTACATCGCACTCGCTATGAAAACAATACTCACGCTCACGGCACACACTACACGCCAACTAGTTTGGAATAAATCAGGGCCCGCAAACGTTACGTATCTCTCGGATAGTACTCTAACATATTGTAGCAGTGTGTAAGTACACATATGTAGGTATTATTATGTGTCTAAAGTATTATATTTATTGCTCATTAAATAAGCAAGAGTCGCTTCCGTGTGTCGTGGTACGATTTAAGGTTAATTAAGTAATTGCGGTTTACTAGTGAAGGTTTAGTTTTCATGTCAATATACATTTATATATATTATTATTACGTTAAACCGTTTCTCGTGTTAGCGGTGGAGTAGGGCCCACTCTATCTCTTCCCGTGGGTGTCCTAAAAGGCGACTAAATGATTGGATTATTATCTGTCTGATGGCATGTAACTGTGCACGGTCGACGACAGTAGGCTTGCCACATGATGGAACATTTTATTGCTTGAAAACGATAAAATAAACTCGATATTAGTACGCACCATAAAATATTACTTGTTCATATTTTTTTTATACAATAATGTAACGATGTAAACATGGCTCAATAGAAAGTCATTCTGTATAAGATATCTATCTACTCTATACATTGAGTATATAGATTGATAGCTCATGGACGACCAGGGCATTGAGTAGTATTTGTGGTATCCATGGTGGCGCTGTGGAGCGTGTGTTGTGTTTGTTTAGTGAACACATGCGCACCTCTAGCGGAGTAATCCTAGTGGATTAGCGCGATTAGCCCGGGGCCACGGGGCCCGAGGTCGCTGTTGGCTGGATTAGCCCGCACGAGGTGCTAAGCCGCACGTGTTAACCCGTGTGTCGTGCACTCCATGATCTCCGATAAAACTCCTAATTGCTTATTGTTAACACACACTCTACCGTATACGTCGTTCTTTTTTCTTTTTTTCTGTCTGCTTGTTTTCGCGGAATCAATTATATCATTACTAACTTTCTACAGCTACAAACTTACAAATAAAAACATTATTTTTATACACACACTATATTTTATCTCCGAATGACCATAATAATGAGACCTGTTAATAGATTATAATATGCCTATTAACAAACTATGTAGTAGGTACATATGCGCTTAAATGGGTATATATTATACCTATACTTATTTGCGTGCATATGCGTATGTTCAAAACAAATTACAAAAAATGAACCATAAAATAATCAATAAACGTATATAGAGCTAGAAATAAAATCATTTAAAATAAATGAAAACTTGTACTATTAAAATGTATCCTAATTAAAAGCTTGTAAAATGTAGGTACCATACCTTTTTAATTTGTCCCATGCCGAACAACACACACAAACTTCCTATATCTACTATTTAGATCACACATGCATATCTAGACCGGTAATCGCTCTATACCAGTTAGTAAAAAACAAAAAAGCTAGTAACATCATTGAGGGTGGTGTAGTGACGATTGACTGGCCAGGTTTTTGTTCTACTGACACATAGGTGTATTTTACTGTTACACATACTTACTGTTTGTTAATATAACTACGATGCATTTGTTACGCCTTGTTTTGTTGTTTTGTAAGGTTATTAATTTAAACTACAATACATATATTAATTTGTTTACATCACGTTTATGCATGCTTCGGCGAAAGACGATTTTAGTAGTGGTAGAGCCATGCTGGGAGATATCCCCTCTCTTCTTTCTCATTCCCGCATCCCCATCCCCATCACCCTCAAAAGTGGGCAGCGCACTTGTGACTCTTGAGTTGCAAGTGTCCATGGACGGCGGTGTCACTTACCATCAGGTGACCCGTCTGTTGTCTGTCCCCCTATAGTATATAAAAAAAAGGATGACACTAATTGTAATCATATTCTGTGTATCTCATGTAAGGGAACTGTTTCTTGTTCCTATGAGAATAACGTTTCACTAAACCCTATTGTTAATTAACTTAACTTGTACATTGCTTAGGGTTGGTTCTTATTTTCTGTTTTCTTTATTTAAAGTGTGGGAAATAAGTCACGAGTTCATGCCATGCTACCATATACGGTATAGTAAGATAGTGAGGTAGTCGACTGAAAGTAGATATTGTCAGTATAATTGCTTAGTGAGTTATCAATAATACCCAGTATATTACTAGGTATTCCTAGGAATAATGAAAGCGTAGTTTACTATTAAAAAGTACAGAAGAGCTCTGTTAGTAGCCTCACACTTCTACAGCCATTCATTATTGTTGGTTCTTGTGATGTGTTCAAGTTCTTAGTATCTAATCATGCGACGCTCTGGTACGTAGTGGTACGTATTTTGAAAGAGTCAATAATACGTTACAAGAAGGTTTAATGGACTAGTGGGGGCGTTACTAACTATAGCAGATAAAGACACGTTCTGATGTGGCACAACACACGTAAGTAGTATCAGTAGTAGTAATTAGTTAGGTGCATACGCCCGTATTATGTAAATGTAGCAGGCCACCAGAACTGCTAAGTTATTCAGTTATTCTAAAGTACAAACATTCACACTGCACTATGTACCCATACGAGGAACTCGCTCGGTGCATGCCTACGTCGACTTTTTATGATATCCTCGTTTCTTGTACATGCATTACGATCGTATGATCACCATTTAAGATACGATATTGATCTCATTTTAATAATGATTCGCGACATGTAGACTTGTCGCTTGCGACAGCAACATTGTCCATGTCGCATGTCGCCGCACGCAGGGTTGTGACGCGCTACAAACGGCGGTGATTTACATCGAGCGATGTCACAGCGCACATTAGCCGCGCGACGTATATGCGCTCACTAAAAATACACGACGCGACATTTACCTTTGTGTTTTAATCCGGGACTAAATCGAGCGGCCCGCAGCGCCCGCCTACAAATAACGCACAATAAATCCCCCGAAGAATGCCACTTTTGTTTCGGCGCGTCGGCCCTTAATCTCTCGAGACCGTTTCACCGCTGCACTACAGATTCGGCTATCGTGCGTATTGAGATGCGCCGATCGATCGTTAAACGCCCACTCGCACACATTATTCACAACGCACTCAAAGTTGCACTGCATGCAGCAGCATGTAGCGCGGTGCGCGGTGTCGAGTGTCGCTCCTGGTTTAATGGTATCCGATCACATGTTTATCTCGGTGCCTTGCGGCGTAAGACGAGTTGCGTCGAGCCATTCATAAAACGATCAATTTTGCTCAGCAAACATATCCATACACTTTTTGTCTTGTATTAACTAAGATGTATTACCAAATAGTGTGTAGGTCGATGCTTACGCTGTACGTCGGTGTCGACTGCTGTTGCGTGGCGCGGGCTGGCAGCAGGCGGGCCGCGCACCGATTCATCTCTACGTTGACATGTTTACGAGCCCTCGCCCCGCCTCCCGGACCGCACTGCTTCGCCTCACCCCCGCGGACATCTTTAACCCGCACTTCTTATTGCATTGCGCGGACGCTTCGCTCCCAAATAAATTAATTTAAATGGAGGAAATGTCGGTGGTGCGACACAAAGTGCGTATAGATCCACGTGAGGCGTGAGGTGGACGTACACGGCTCTGCTGATATGTTTATTATATTACTAGCGGCCCGTCCCGGCTTCGCACGGGCATTAAACATTACATTTAGATTTGTTAATTTTAACACATTCATAATAATAATAATAATATGACACATATTCATCCCTTTTTGCGTCGAGCTCCTAAAAAAGAGTAAATAAAAAAAAAAATAAGAATAATTAAATTCAGATATTATTTAATGATTTTTTTGTATTTATGTGTTTTTTTTTTGTATATTTTTGGGGTTTTTTTTCTTTTTTTTGATATATTTTTTTAATTTTTTGTTTTTTTTTTTCAATTATTGAGGTCATAACCCTAAAAGAAAATACATTTATTTTGTTAGAGCTTCTCTGTAAACAATATTTGATGTTGTTTTATTTTGTGGCAGCAAAATAAATTGATTTTCAGGGGCTCCGACTCGCGATAGACCAACATACAGTTGACCATGAGTAAAACATTTCTTTCGCAGATCGATCCCTACTAATTCGAAGGTTTGGCCTTGGGACTTGTTAATTGTTAATGCGAAAGATGTTTTTACCGGAAATTGAAGCCGTTTAAATGGGATTGGCAGATCAGTTGGGATCATCGGTATCCTCGGTATATGAGCTAGTTGACCACCTGCTGGGCCAGTGATAATAGTTGCTACTATTAAATTGTCCTTTAACTCCTTAATAAGCAGCCTCGTCCCATTACACATGCTCGGAGGGTTTAAATTTCTTAAAAGCATGATTGGGATTCCGATTTTTAACGTCAATTCATGGGGTGGCAGTCCAGAAGGGTTCAACGAATTTAAAAATTCCTGTGGATAATGGACTGCATCTTCAATATTCGTTACAGTGTCGATCGATTTGTATGTTTTTGTTTGGCCGGGGACTTTTTGAACAATCAGATTGTTTATTTCATTGACAGTATCATTCTTAGGTGATACTATAGCCCGAGAACACAGCCAATGGAAGTCTCTTTCGTGCAAATTCTCGATATCAGGGTATACAGAATCTATTAAATTTTCCAAATTATGGAGTATTTGGCCTAGAGACTCATCCAGAAGAATGTCACAATGACCGCTTAAATTTGGAGTTGGAAAAATTCCTTCCCCAAGTTTTAGCAGTTGCTGTGGGAAATCGCTATCAGTGATTCCATAAAGATGAGCTCTCATATTTGTCCTTAATTTTAATGTTTCAATCGTAGTCCATAAGGGAGACGATTTCAAGCATGCCTTGATGATATCTGCTCGCGTGCCTCTGTTAATAACGGGGAGAGTCTGTCGAAAATCTCCAGCAAATACAAAAGTAATCCCGCCCATGACTGCAGAGGAGTTCCTTAGATCCTGTAAGGTTCTGTTCACGGCCTCTATATGTGCTCTATGGCTCATCGTGCATTCGTCCCACATAATCAATGAGGCGTCTTGTAGTAATTTACCAATAGGTCCATTTTTGCGGATGGAACATGTAGATTGTTGTTCAAGATTGACGGATAGTGGAAGTTTAAAAGTAGAATGAGCAGTTTTGCCATCCTTCAAGAGAGTTGCAGCAATTCCTGAGGAAGCAACTGCTATTGCTATCTTCCCTGATTGTCTTATCTTAGCAAGTATCAAATTTGCAAGAAACGTCTTTCCCGTTCCACCAGGTGCATCCAAAAAGAAAACTTTTCTTTTGTCATGAATGACGCTATCGACTATAGTTTCAAAAGCATGTCTTTGATCTGGGACTAACTTTGGCAGGTTTTCATTGACAAAAGCGGTCAAATTATTTGTATCATAGCGATGAGTCATAGTCTCTGCTGCATTGCTTTCTGTACGAACTGATGATGGTAATCCGAAATCACTTAGGCTTTTGTCATTTAATTGCAACAGTTTATTTTCTATTTGTATCAAACCTTCGTTATAAATGTCCTCATTGTATGGTAAGGTGATGTCTTGATTTTGCTGTCTGATTCTGTGTCTAATATCTTCACATAAATCGTCTTTGAAAATGTTCCATAATTTTAATGGTTCCGATGGCTGACAAAATAAAAGTATGACCACAAACAATTCTCTCAATTGTAATGGACATTGAGAAAGCGAAGCTTCTCTGAGAGTATTTTCCCAATGGTCATCGTTTTCTAGCAAACCTCTAGCACGGCAAGCAGCTTGATACGTTTCTTTCAGAACTCCGTCAACGGTTTTCAAGTACTGGAATGAAGTTGGACCGCGTACGTGGTGCAGCAACATCCTAAGATAGAAACACTCGGATTGAGAAGGATGGACACCGTAGACTCTACCTAAAGCGGAATCTTTTTTTATGCCTGGATAGCCAACTACATTCTCACCACGCTTCCTTCTGGTGAACTTATTATTGGCCCATGTGTAGTATTGCGGGACTTCGTGGTAAAGAAGTGTTTTTGCGAATTCATCTTCATTACAGAGCTCAAAAAAAGCCAGCAATGTTGTTTTACGTGGATTTTGGGCCACTTGTACAGCCGTTTCTGTGGTAAAATACACCCTTTGGCCATTTTCTAAGTGGACAGCTAACTGCAAAACTGTAGGATGCCGCTCATGGATCGGGAATTCGAATATTCGCCAAGCAGCTTCGGAAGTACTTATGTAACGGCCATTTACGTAGTTTTCCACTTCATCATTTGGGTTTCTGACGCCAAATGTAGCTTGGTCCGATCCTTTATTTATGTATTTACAAATGTATTTGATGGCTTGAACTGAGTGACAGTACTCTACATTTATGTGAGCATTAAACGTCCTGCACAAAAGTGGAGAATATGGGACAATCCAACTATTATCTATAGTGAAATTTCTGCCTCTGATATTTAGCGAAGCGCTCAGTCCTCCATTTGCGGCATCACGACGACGATAAACTGGATATCCGTCCTCTCCAGTCTGAGTTTCGTTGACTAAACGTCGTGGGTATTTTTTTGTGCAAATACCGTTTTTCATACATGGTGCTGATAAGTTATGTTCTCCGCATGGTCCGTGCACCATATTTTTTGTTACGATATCGTACAATATCGGATCGTTTTGTTGGTTGGGCAGTTCCGCAACTATGACGCTATCAATTTCGTCTGGTTGGATTTTTGTTTCTAGCCAAAACAGCAAATGACAGTGTGGTAAACCTCGCTTCTGCCATTCTACACTTGCCATGTAACATTTCACTTTGCCGAATATTTCATTTTTAACGAATAAATTTAAGAATTTCTTCATTTTCAAATGAAACACCCTTGAAATGATGTCATGACGATCGAAAGATCGCTGATCAGGTAGTAGTTCCGCTTTAATTTCAGGCCATTCGGGGTTGCACGTAAATGTGACAAATAAGTCTGGTCTCCCGTAATTTCGGACATAAGTCATCGCGTCTTGGGTTTTTTCATGCAGGTAAAGCGGAGAACCTGTAAATGAAGATGGCAAGATTACGCGTTGACCGATATTTGATGGGTCAACATTTCCGTCTTGATTTAAAGCATCTCTGAGATGAATGTATCTCTGTTGGTTACGACATATGTAATTCAATCGTTCCGATATCATTTTTGCCATCATATCGACAATATATTGACTAAATAAGTCCCTGTAATAATGTAATGCATTAAAACAGTTAGCTCTAACCATCAACCTAAATGCATAAAATTGCATGCACGTCACAGTTTTGTTACGCGCTGTACCTTCCTGCGGAATGGTTAAATAATAACCGTCTTCTCCTTTCACGAACATTAAGGGATACTGTAGTGGATCATACGATCGGTGTAACTCAGAGACCCCTTTAAGTTGGCCGTCTCTTCCGTGGAGCACTATATCTCTGGGGCCTTTTTCTTCGTCAACCAAGAGAACGGCTACCTCGTTTACAGCTGGAGCATTGTATCTACCCGGGTGTGCTGTCTGTGGTGGGCGGTCGGAATGAATAATTAATTTTAAATTATCCGAAGAATTGCGTTCTATGTTTTGTTTAAAGCTTCGTATATATACATTGTGGCTATTCAGTGCGGTCTGTAGTTCGTTAATTAAATCTATTTTCAGCGTTGGAGCTATGTTTGACCTCAATGATAGCTGATCTGCGTCTGAAATGAAATATACCTGCAAGTATTGTGGATTTTGGCCTGGTGGTGGTAAAAGGCTACCAATAAGATGATATACCTGTCCCTCTATTTTAAAAGTTGGCATAAAATTACCCTCTCTTATTTCTTTGGCGCCAAACGAAGTCATTTGAAATAGGCTATTGTACTTACGGATGTTGGTTATGAAATGTCTAGATAGCGAATGATTATTTGTCAAAAGATTTTTTATTGGCTGTGGTGGTTCCTGAATACTGGGGAGACTAACTTTTCCAGAAGCACAGCACATGCCATTAGTTTCATCGACCCATTTTTTGGCTGAACACTTAGGGCAGATCTTATTCATGTCGCCGATTTGGACGGAAGACTGTTGAGCATAATCAATCTGTGGATCGTATCTAAAAGCCGATCTTTTACTGTGGGCTAAAACTTGATTGGACTTCTCGCTCTTGACGTCTGTTGTCGTTCTCTCTGATCTTGAAGGCGTTGGAAACGCTCAGAGCTTGATTCCCTAGTGCGAGATTGAATATTTCTGATATTTTGCTCTTCAAGCCGCTGCAAACGCTGAGTACTTGACTCTCGCGCATGCACATGAGAGGTTCTTAGATTTTGTTCAGTAAGGCGCTGCGAACGCTCAAGACTGGACTCTCGCGCGCGTACCTGAGAGGTTCTCAAATTTTGTTGAGCTAGACGCTGTAAACGCTCAAGACTCGATTCTCGCGCGCGTGCTTGAGAGGTTCTCAAATTTTGATCAGCTAGTCGCTCTGAACGCTCAAGACTGGACTCTCGCGCGCGGACTCGAGAAGTCCTCACATTTTGTTCAGCGAGCCGTTGAGAACGCTGCAAACTGGATTCTCGCGCGCGTATTTGAGCGGTTCTCATATTTTGTTCAGCGAGCCGTTGCGAACGCTCGGTACTCGACTCTCTAGCACGCGATTGTGCCACATATTGTCTATGAATTGAAAGACGAATTTCAGTTTCTGATGAAGATTCTTCATTTCGACGTATTTTTGATGCCCTGGCCTGGGAACTATTTCTAGAAAGTTGAGATCTTGATCTTTTAGGCATTTCAAAATGACAAAAGAAAAAATGCCTTTGAACTAAATTAGCATAACTGTAAGCTATATATGCTACTATATTACAACGTACACAACTACCTACTATTTATTAAAATTAAATTGAAAATCATGAAAAATATTCAAGTAATTTATTAGGTTAATAACTAAGTGAACAATATTTTATATAAATGGGTTTAGTTCTGAAAATAACTTTTTAAATCGGTTTAGTTACTTACTAAACGAATTATTATCAAGCGTAAATTCCGCACACGTCCATCACGTAGGGAGCCGACCGCGCGAGTAAGCCGCGCGGCAAGTTTATTTCGTGATCTTAACCCCCCTCCCGTACCCCTGCCCGAGTGACGCCTACAACGCATAGCTAGCCGAATACAGTTTATTTTTTAATTTTTTTTTAACTCGTGATATCTTTTGAATGGATTGTCAGAATCGAATAATTCAAAAAGTAATATAAAGATATTGAAGCAGTCTTAAATAATACATCATTTATTTTGATAAGGGTTAATACCAAGGTACAAATAAAGAGCTTTTTGTAGCGGTGGTATTTTAATTTCTTTTTTTCAATAAAAAAACGCTTATTGTGACATGACTGTAATAGTTAGAGATATGCTGCCGCTGATTTTTTGTAGATAATGGTGTGTTCTAAAAAAATGTAGTATATCATTTTGTTCTATCATCAATAGTTTTCGCAGCGCACGCGATGTAAGGTAGTTTTTTGATATTTTTTTCACACCTTGGATTACGTTATCGT
Source organism: Tyria jacobaeae (assembly GCA_947561695.1). NCBI lineage: Eukaryota > Metazoa > Arthropoda > Insecta > Lepidoptera > Erebidae > Tyria > Tyria jacobaeae. The sequence goes on from OX387214.1 coordinate 188,407, forward strand.
TATTTTAGTTAGGATGCCTATTTTTTTTGAAAATGAAATATAGCCTATGTCACTCAGAAATGATGTAGCTTTCCAACAGTGAAAGAATTTTTCAAATCTGCCAAGTAGTTTCGGAGCCTATTCAATTCATACAAACAAACAAACAAACAAAAAATCAAACCTTTCCTCTTTATAATATTTGTATAGATAACTGACGAACATGACTCAGAATCAAAGCCACCGTGGCAAATGTAATAGCGGCTAATAATTCTAGCTCTAAATTTCCTAAGTTCCTTTTACATACTTATCGTCCATTTACATGCCGACACATTCCCTTTACACGGAATGTAATGTTCTTAAAGTTCGCCAATTATTCATCATGCACATTATACTAAAACAGCACTTGGAACTACCATTAAAATCTTTACTTACGATTAAGAGTAAGGATGACCTGACTTATCAAACCTCGGACTAGACATGTATTCGTTACGACTGGGCCCTTCGAGGTGACTTCCCCCTGGGCTTAGCGTAATCTGTTACGCCGATGACACTCTGGTTACAGCCCGGGGGTCGAACTTTCAAGAGGCGGTGCACCTGGCCACCAGAGGAGCCTCACTGGTGGTCCGGTGCATCGAGGCACTGGGCTTGCGCGTTGGCCGGATTGGAATAGTCGTTCAATCGTCGTCTTAAATTTATAGCAACTAAACATGACATGTTGGCCCATGGCAACATACATTGTTATGCAGACGACAATGTTAACACAGAGCTTGTCGCTGAGCTCGACCTAGTCTTAAGCCGCATTTCTCAATGGAGATGTGAGAATTTGGTCGAGTTTAGCGCCAAGAAAACATAGGCGTGCGCGTTTTCTAACAAAAAGTCTCTATTCCTTCCCCTTCCTGCACTTCAGAACACTCAACTGCCACTGCAGGATAGGTTTAGTATCCTGGGTATAGACATTTGCCGGGATCTCAATCCGCGTGATTACATCCTTGCGGAAGCTCGGTATATTGAACATGGTGAGACGGTTCTTCTCGCCCGACCATCTGTGTCTTTTATACAAGACCCTGGTTCGCTCCTGCGTGGAGTACTGCTCTCATTCTTGGGACGGCTATGCGCAGTATTTGCTTGACGCTCTCCGCAATATTGAAAGTCCTAAGATCACCGAGTCCCTTGAGCCTTTGCAGTTGCGAAGAGATGTCGTCTCTATGGCAGTCTTCTATCGCCTACATCACAGAGAGTGTTTTGACGGGCTCTTCCAATTGGTCTCACCTTCTCTCTTTTTCTATACGACAACACGTGCTGGCCTGAGGAGTCACCGTTTGAGAGTTTAAAATATGCGATCTCGAACTAAACGGTTCAGCTCTTCCTGTCTGTACCGATCGGTTAAAGCCTGGAATTCACTACCAGCGCTCGTGTTTTCCTCCCACTTTAAGCATCCCACCAGGCCGCCATCGTGTGGGTCACCATGCTGCACTGACTACACTTGCAATGAGGATGGTGAACACCACTCTTAGACTCCACTTGCTGCTTTCCATCAGGCAGGGTGGAGTCACTATGGTAGACTAATATAAAAAAAAATGAAAAAAAAAAATATTACTCAAAGGAATTTTTAGGATAATATCTGCGGCCGGTTTATGAAGCACAGTAGTTATTACCTCCTTTATAGCTGCCAAAATTAACTTTTCTCCGATGTTGTGTTGTTTGCCTTTTTGAACAATTAACAAAGATATATTGTACGAAGCTCGAAGTCGTCATCTGGCTTAGCAGCCGCCGAAAAGAGTTTTGCTACACTTGGCTCAGTATTATTATTCTTCTCTAGGTCTTCAAAAATGCTACATTCTTGTCTTTCTTATTTGGATGCATTTTATTCAAACGGTCTTGCAGTTTTGAAGGCGTCATTGCTTCATTCGAAAATGTTTTTAGACATAGAAGGCACAAAGTCGACGATGGATTTTTGGGATTTTTATTGAATCAGAATTTAATATATTCCGCACAGTATTGCCGTCTCTTCGTTTTCAGTGTTGAACTTAATTATTGCTTATTTAGTACGCGCGAAAATAAAATAAATATTTCGTTGTTTATATAAGAGTGCATAAGCAGCACGCACCGACAGCGATAAGACAAACATGCATAAACTCGCTTATCTCATTCGACGCTCAATCGTACTCAACAAGTATTCTATGAACCAGTCGATTGATACACGAATGCACACAATTATTTAACAAAAACTTGCTAAAACCTGCCCGCGGTCTATTATCTACGAAAATAGGTAATTTATCTAGGAATAGTAATAACTATTAAAGTGCGAAAGTGTGTCTGTTGCCTTTTTGTTTGTTTGTTTGTGTCGTGTGTACCTTCGTTTCGAAACGGAGCGACCGATTGACATGATTTTTATTTTATTTATTCAATAAAACAGATATATGAACTACACGGAGAGAAATATTGAACCGAGTGAGTTTGAGCAATCTCTAAAATAATATTAGTTGATGTTCACAAGCTGTAGTCGAGAGTTAAGAGCTCAGTCGGTGTCTAAGAGTCTTCCTAGATGAAATTACAAATCGCCCCCTAAGCCTTTACACAACGCCCCCATTTTTTTTCTGGGTCTCTTACCGTCCACCTTTAGGCCTGCAGCGCCCACAAAGGGGCGTCATCGCCCACTTTGGGAGAGGCTGCATTACAGTATACATCAATATATAAGTATGTATGGCACAGTAATGCGCGCTCTCAACCGCCTATATCAAACACGGTTGAGAGCATATAAATATTGCATAGAAAATTGTCCCCAAAATGTTTAATACACATTTTTAATATTCAATTAGTATAATATTAAGTTACTATGATATCTGAAATCTAGAAGTAACGTTTAATTTAATTTAGAAACTTCTACTTCGTTATTGAATCATTTGGGTTAGGTTAGAACAGTGACCGATGGCAGGCCCGGTCTCCTCTATTGTTGTAACAAGATGATGTTTCCGGACATTTACTTATTCGTTACAGAGTTTTGGCTGAAAATGAGTAAATATGAAAATTGGATCAAATGAACTTAATATAACAAGAACATTATCCAAATTGAAAAGTATATGAAATGAACGTTTTAGGTACAAAAAGTTGTAATAGCAAAAGAAGGCTGTAACAAATCACATGAAAATAGGTCATTTCTTTTCATAGCATATGAAAATTATATCATGTTATTAAGGCATACATTACACACCCGTTCAAAACAATATAAGTAATGGTGTTGAGTGATGTAGCGTGATGGAGTCACAGTGTATGTTACATTTTTATACTCTACTGAAATGACGCGAGCAGTGCAGTGCAGCATGCTACGGAGCGTCGCGTCGCACGTGCGCGGTACGATGTGACGCGGACGTCGCGCGATAAATCTCGAGCTGTCTTACGCGCGCGCATAAATTGCACCCCCTCTGCCCCCACCGCACGTCGCGACGGGTAAATATAAACTATGTCGAGTATTGTTACCACTCGACGTTCGGTATGTCTTCATAATAACCCTATGAATGAGCCAAGCCTGTCCGTCAGTCCGGCTGAGTGGCAAACCGAGCGTGTACTTGCGATGATGCGCACGCTACACTTGACAGCACAACGGATAGATATCATTTATCATTATTTTAGCTGTAAGTTACTTCACAACATACTTCAGTTGTGAAAATGATGTGTTACTTCTTCATTAACACAACTACACGTAGGTGTGTACATGCAATACGAGATTCCAGTCTCTAGATAAATAATTTGAAATGAAAAAAAAGTCTCCATCAAGTTGGGTCACGCAGCTTCAGTGTCAGTGAAGTAGCAACCAGCCGAACATATTAATATGTTCATATTTCCATATTTACAGTAAGTAAATATACTTAATGCGGCAAGTACGTATCTACCAGAACCTAATATATGTCTATACTTTAGATACCTATTTAGAAAGATTGTCACAGCCACAAAGAAAGTATTAGTGAAGGAGGGAAGGGAGGATTGTGACAGACTATGTTTATTTGTATTTGTGGGTGCTTTGTCTGACAGGATGTCCAGAGATGTTAAAGTGTAGCGGGTTTTCTACCGTTAACTATGCATACTAGACAAGAAATAATTGGCATGCCTACGGAGAAACAGACTAACCGCAAACGTGGATTAATCCCAATTGGGCATCTCGGTAAAAGATTACTTGGAAACAGCAATGCCTCTTCCAGTAAAAAACAGAGGGAATTATCGTTGCTAGTTGCCATGATTTAGATAATATTATAATATAAAGGTAAAGATTCGTAGATAACTACTTAAATAACACGATAACTGTCTTGATTTTACCTTACAGAGTTATTTTAAACATTCCTCATCAAAACTACATATCCCAATGGTTGTCGACATTCACATTGATAACTTTTTTAACAAGAAGTCCTCAGACTAGTGTTTCGTAATTTGTATCTCAGCAATTATTATAGCTTTATTTTATAAAATTTTTAAGTTATAGATATATTATTATGTATGTAGGTCAGATGCTAACATCAAAAGTAAGTCTTCAATTACGCGGTTGTTCGCTATTACACTATGTAAGTACAGTCTAATTCTGACGTAGGCTGCCAGTTTCTCTTGACAAAGTCGATAATTCATAGTTACAATAAAGTTATAAATGAGCTTATTTATAGCGTTGCTTGACGGCAGTTTAATCTCGATGCGAGCGCGTTTGATCAGATACATGTCGGAAATGGAGACAAAGTGGAGAGCGCAGCGAAGAGCATACATTATCAGTAGGGAGGGCTGCGCACGCGCCGCAGCCAATAAATATGAAGGCAAGTCGCTCGGTCGGAAGCTTTGTGGTGCATTAACAAGGCTATTCATACATGTTACACGCGACAGTGGACGTCGTGAATATATGTATCTGTATTGCAACGTTGAGGACGCTGTTTACAGGACGTAGGATGAGACGATAACACGGACAATAACGACCCGTCAAACATAAAAACACTCCTAGTATTAAATACACTATTTAATACTAGGAGATCGATAGTAAACCAGGTGAAATTTCCACATGAATATGTTTTTTAGCGTTGATCTGGTTTCTAAACATACAAACACACCTATGTCCCCGAAGGCCTAGGCAGATACGTATCAGAAGAAGAAAGGCCAATCCTTAGTCGCCTTTTACATCACACACGGGAAGCGACAGGGTGGCCATATTTTATTTCTTTATTTATTATTATTACACTTCCTGCAATTACAATATTGTTCAAGGCAGACTTAATGCCCTAGGCATTTTCTGCCAGCCAACCTTTGAGTGATGCAGAAATTAAGAGTACCGAGAGGCCCGGAAAACTCTGAAGCTGGCCATTAGCCGCGCCAAAGAGGACAAAAGAAAGGAGACGCTGGGCTCCCCCTTACGGAGACTCTCTAGCCCAGCTTCCTGCATAGAGTAGTTGAGGGTCTTTTTCAGCGACGAGGGGTGCACTCACCCCCGTCGATGGCCCCATTGGCTAGAGACGAAGGGGAGTTAGGAGTGGAGGATGTTCCACCCGTCACGGAGGCGGAGATAGGGGCGGCTGTTCTACGGATCCGCTCCAAGAACACCGCCCCCGGGCCAGACGGGATTCCTGCCCGAGTGTTGGCCCTGGCCCTTGACCACATGGCAGACTGCCTCAGGGAGGTGTTCGACGCTAGTCTAGTGTCCGGGTGCTTCCCTGATTGCTGGAAAAGCGATAAGCTGGTGCTTTTAAGGAAGCCGGGAAGGCCTATCGACTCAGTCACGGCCTACAGACCCATTGTGCTACTGGACGAGGCGTGTAAATTGTTTAAGAGGGTACTCTCTGCCCGCATCGTCCGGCACCTGAATGAGGTTGGCCCCGATTTGTCGGACGCCCAATTCGTTTTCCGAGCAGGTCGTTCGACGATCGGAGCTGTATTGCGTCTGAGAGCCGTGACCGAAGAGACGGTGTGGACATCACCAACGCATTCAATAGTCTGCTATTCAGTTGCATAAGGGACGCGCTCCGTGGCAGACTGACAGACAGACGAAATCTGAGTCGTCGGCCCACGACACTTTGGTCACAGACCGGGGGTCGAACTTTCAAGAGGCGGCGTGCCTGGCCACCAGAGGAGCCTCCCTGGTGGTCCGGCGCATCGAGGCGCTGGGCTTGCGGGTGGCCCTAGATAAGCAGGAGGCCTTTTATTTCTCTCAGAGAGTTATGGCTTTTAGATCCATAGGCGGTTACCGCACCGTGTCAACGGAGGCGGCGTGCACGTGGGCCGGAACTCCCTTGTTGGACTTGGGACTTGGATGGCTCGTTAGTCATTCCAGGAGGACGATCTCCACTCAGACCCAATTCGGCGAACCACCAGCGCCTCATGCCGCCCTGAGTGTGGCCGCGTATGGTCGGGACGGGTTCCCTCCTCCACCCGCTATAGTGGCCAGCGAAGATTCGACGTCCTGGTGTGCCTGGACGCCGCCTAATTGAGAGTTGCAAAAAGGTGGTGCCCGCGATTGCAGGCAGGCGCTAGGAGGGATCCGGAGGTCTTAATAAAGCTGTTCCCGGATTCCTCCTATTTTAGGCGCAGTATGGTACACCGTGTGGTTTTAGTCGGTCCGATTCTGACACACCGTCTCACCGAAAACCCCGGTGAGGTAAAGGCCCGAGGGGGTTTCCACACGTAAATAAAAGGTGTATATATGCATCCTACCTTTATATAATACCTATACGCTTAAAACTACACACATACGTACTGACTACATACATATATACATACACATTCACACATATTTATGTACATACACATTTTGACTGTACGAATGGCGTAGCGGTTTAAGTGGTCACCTCGCTACCACGCTGCCGCGCCGAGTGTTGTGGGTTCGATCCCACGTAGCTTATTTATATATAATAAAAGTAATGTTATCTGTCTAAAATGTGAAATGGTAAACTTACATATTGTTATTTATTTTATCCCAGATTGCATCTAAATGACACTTTTTCAGATTTGTTTTTCTTTTTTAAGAATATGCCTTAAAAGAATTTAAGAAAGAAAATATTTTTTCTGTATCTTTTAAATAAAAGGAAAATAGTGCCAGTTAAAAGAGAGCTGTATCATAAGAGAAAGGGCGCTTTAACGCTAGTAATAAGTTAACGTTGCTTTGAGTTTGTCGGTGCTCATTAATTAGCCGGCGCGTCGCGGTGCTGCGGTGTGCCCTCCGCTCTCCGTACTGTTATGACAGTAAATAATGGACGAGCTACAGAGATGTCAAACAAAGTACTGTAACAACGGGAGCGCGAATTAATATTAGTTGAAAATTGTTTAGCTATGCCATTGGAAGTGATTAAAAAAATATCCCTTATGACACTTATGTCTTTTTCTACACATCAAACTAGACAATCCACTCCGGTTATGACTTATGGCTTTATTCTAGTACGAGTACAAAAACTGTCAATTACTGTCCTTTTTCCTTTTTTTTACCTGTGGCAACCCCACTGGGGTTTTGTGTGTCGGAATCGGACCGACTAAACCAACCGGGACCAACTTTAGTAAGACAACCGGACCAAGTCTCTTTATCCCAAAGCTTATCCACTAAAGTGTCGCAACAGGAATGTGTGAGGAAGTGCAATTTAATTTTTCATTGCTTCCTTAAATGACGAATGTAAGATATCTAATCTTGTTTAATGAGAATCGAAAATTGGCTAACGGTTTATTTGTGTACACGTGGTTATTTAATTTGCAAAAACACAAATAGTTGACTAGAATACTGTTATTATATTGCACGAGTTACTGATTACTTTTATGTAGGTATGTTTGTAAAGGAACCTGAATTTGGTTCCGTTACAAATATATATACATATATATATTTAAACTGTGGTAATTAGATAATTTATTAAAGTTATCTTAAAATAGCTGTTGAAATCTCTATAAATAAATTAAGGTAAAAGTTTGTTAGAACGTAGTCGAGCGTATTTAATGAAAACATAATGAGAAAATCACAATAATTTACCAAAAAGGTTAAATATGTATGTACAAAGATAAATAATCACATGGTTAAATATTTTTAATATATATTTATGCTAGGGCACACATATTCTAGTTGAGGATACCTCATAACAAAAAAACATATACTAAATCACAATAATTTACTTAGATGTAATAATTTAATTGACAATGTTACTTTAGGAAAACCTTCAAAGAAACAGCCGCCGCTCAGCTCGACTGTCTTCTAAATATTCCATTAATACGAATATATCACACGCAATATATGGTTTATTGCGGGACATATTTGACTAGTTGCGCACCAGTAGTTTCTTTGAAATCATATGTTGTTTCGTTTTTCTAACTACATTACTTACCCTCTCTGAAATTTCTGAAATTCCTGACATTCTCTGAAAAAATTAAGCTATGCACCATAAGAGGTACGTTTCCGGCAACTGCCTTAATCGACGGGAGGCATCTAACAACAGCTGACTGCTCGTGGCTTGGTTTGTGGGGGTTGTGCGTGGCGGGGCGGGGGGAGTTCTAACTAGTTCGCGCTCCGCTGCACCGCCGACAGAATCAACTGCTAATTAGCAGCTCCGATTCAATTAGTTTGTTCATTTGTACGGCAGCACACAGAGCGGCAAGAGCCATTGTTTGTTGTACATGTACATATGAGTGGCCCACACACATCGTAGCCAGTAAGCAGTAAGCTGCTTTGATTCTTAAATACAATTGTGCGCTAGTGCTTCACACTGACATTCTTGTAATTAACTCTAAACAATCAAAATATTTGTACCTAATGAGTTTTGATAATGAATAAATAGCTCATAAAAATTAAATAGCCAAAACTGTTGCGTATATAAATAGCTGTCCGTTCCAAAAAAACGGTGAGGCAACCTCCTACTACAAGAAACATTCCTTGGTTTCATAACTTAATAAAAAAAATGCAACCTTTGTTATCGTTACACCACATAGTCTAATGTAGGTAGGTGTGTGGTGTGATGGTGAAGGTCGCTCAACAACCAACCCGCGTGTAAACGTTAATAGCAGCTGTCAATGGATTAAGAACCCCGCGCACGCCTTCTCTTACTGTAATGTTAGAAGCTGTTTTTTCATATCCAAGTTCTATACCAAAGCATATCCATGTTGAAATTAACGTCAGAAAGTTACCTAATACATAAAACACATACACACATTTATTGCTGTAATAAAATTATAAAAAAACTAGATTAAGAATTGTTACTTGTAACAATATCTGTGTGAGAGAGAATAATAAGAAGTTATTATTATTGTTATTATTATTGTTAAAAACGAAGGTACAATTCATATTTGCAAGGTGTTTAGTACCCGACCAGAAAGGTAAAATCTAAACCAATCCAATGGTAAAATGTGTTCCTGATGACGTACTTTATTACGTAGTTGTCGCAGTTCGGGTTCATAATTCGCACTAAATGTGAGAGGCATATGTACGACATTGTGCATGGACAAGTTGGAGTTCACGATAGGCACCTTGCCTATCGTGAACTTGAAATGACGTAAAAATATGTTCGTATTTAATCTCAAACAGCAACGCTTTGTAGAAACCATCGGCGGCTCCCACAAAGGAACTCATTCTGGTTTTTATCAAAGTTGCTTCACCGCCTAATGAGGACATTTCAGAAATGAAAAACATCAATTAAGTCGTCGAACTGGGGTTAGTATCCAGGAACTCATCGCCTTTAGCGATTAACGCTGAGCGAGTTAGTGCTAACGTGAGCAGTAACAGAACAATTAAACGCACGCGAATAGTCTTTAGTAGTTTAGTTATGTACAAAGGGCAGTCATGGATCTAAACAGAACATCAGTGAACAATGAACATCAGAAGAACATCGTCACCATTTATCGTCAGGTAACCCGTCTGCTCGTTGGCTCCTATTCCATAAACGCATATAAATTAAGCATGCAGCAATTCAAAGTGAACTATGCTTTTGAGCATAAGTCTGACAGTGTATGCGGGTGAAGGAGAGACCTGTGTGCTGTATCATACATATCACTTCACACCGATGCAGGAGCGATAAGTAAGGAAGGTGTGGAGCGAGCACGCGACGGCGCGGCGCCTGATGTGCTCCGCCTCATCTGCATATCGCGACAATATTTTGCAAGCGCCCGCATCCGCCGCGCACGGGGCCCACATGCGAATCGCTTAAATACTAATTATCAAATAGTGCTAAATGCATGGTTTGTCTCGTAGATAAGGTCCGACGACAAACAAAGCAGAGTTAAATAGTTTTCACTCGACAAGGCACGAGTCCAATCTTTTGCTTAATATTTGACCCCGGGTAGTGCTACTCATCCATACTATGTTACTTTGTAATCCTTAAAATGCTATAAAAGTTTTTGCTGCATTTGTTCTCAGATTTGTTTCCTTTTATTGAGAAAATAAATGTAGTCGAAAACGCCACCTGTTCTGATAACGATAATTTGAAAGGTTGTCTGTTTCTCTGTGGCCCACAGTATCTTAAATAAACAATTTTCACTTGTTGCTGTTGCTGCTGCTGATGTAAAAATTAAAAGACCAGTCCATTTTTAATTTATGAAGTGATTATGATGATGATGAACAAGTTCTTATTCTTTGAATCAATTCATTGGCAAAATGATTTCTATCAAGTATTTCTTACTTACTTCGTTATTGGCACCAAATAGGTGTACAGTATAGTAGTATTATACTAGTGAACTTGGTAAAGTATTCTCACCCGCAAGTGTTAATGGCAAAACATCTATCTGTCTCTACTGGTGGGGTTACATCAGTAGGGATATAATCCAGTAGCAACACGTCTCGCCTCACATTTCATACTTGTTCAAACAATTATAATTATTTATTAATATTTTTTTATTGAAATATATTTTATGGTTAACGAGTATACAGAACAATGGATGTAACTTTTCTTTACAGTGAAAAATATTTTTACATAAAGTGGTTAGGTTCCTTTTGTATTATCTCAATATGAACTGATTTAAAATAAACTATCTCACGACTACACATTTACCATAAACCATTTTTCACTTTGAATATTATATAGAAAGCTATAGAGAAAATAGCTACGAGGCCTACCTTGCTACGGCGTAGCAATGGTCGTGACTTGCGGCACTTAGCACACGTAGCCGTACCGTTGCTTTATCTCGCGTTAAACAACAGCTGATTTGCATGAGTTTTGTAAGTGTTGCACTCAGGCGCGCGCGAGTGTCCGTACACTAGTGCGAGTGTGTGCGTGCGGTGGTAGGCGGCCGTCGCGCAGCCACGCCTACTGCGACCATCTATACGCCACCACCGGGAACACACTAAAACCTCGACTGCTATTATAATTACTGTCTCGTGGACATTGAGAGCCTACAGCCTCCGAGCAGATAGTCATGAGGTCCTCCTTTAAATTGGATGACGTCATTTCACATCATAGATGGCAGTAAGTAATGAAGCAATAACTGATAATTAGGCAGTGTAATGTTGTCTTTAAATTTTAATTATTTAATTAGCGCAAAACTTACATTCAATGGTACCTACTTATGAAGGCGGTAGGAGGAATGTAGGGACACGAGGAGAGCCAGGTCGATTCTCATTAAAGATTGTCTAAGTTGCTCAATGGCCGTGGTATTTGTACGTACATAGGGGCCGCCACATGCCGTTGTGCCATAACGAGCATACCAGGTGCATATTAGGTATTGTATATACGAGTATACCTGTGAGCTAATTTTTTATTGAATTCTGTCTACCTAATGTCATATCGTTCGTCAAACGTTTATTAGAAGAGCTAACTTATAAACTTCTCCCCAAATTAAAAAAAATGTATGTCACGGTACTGAATAATCTCATCTAGAAAGGGCTCTTTCGAAAGGAAGCTGTGATCTTTACAACCCTAAGCACTTGTTGAATTCAAAGAATTTGTTGTCGAAATGAAACCCGGTCTGGCTATAGAACTCCTTAACGGCGCATGTTGCTTTAGTTGGTTTGATGCCAACATATACGAGTTTTGACGTGCAGTAGGACCGACGGACGAGACTTACGAACGTCCGAAGCATTGTTATCCTTAACTTATAATAAACATTTAAAAAATAAAGTTTCTTTGGTTTTATTCTAACAACTGTGATATATTTAAGTTGAGCACCGGCACCAGCCAGTCCGAGCTATAGGTACGTGACCCTGACTTGCTTGAGGTACAATATCACTTTCCTGTCAACATACTCAACATTCTCTCATCTAATTCCCAAAACTGCCCGGAGGACTGCAATAGGGCTGCACCTTAATACGTAAATGGGACTTCATTATTATCGGCAAAATGTAGGCGTTTATCTAAGCCTTTGCTACCCCTTTGGGCGTGAGTATGTATGCATAAATATTATATACTTCTAAGAGTTCTTATTTTATAATTTAATGTTGATTTTATTTAATGTTATAACTCAATAAGTTTCATTCTCTGACTAGATTTAATATAATGGAAATGTATATAATTTAATGTAGTGTTATTGAACAATATTTTAATGTGCATGCTGCTGCTGTCCTTTGTTGGAGATCAAATGTAAATGACAGATAGACAAACAAATAACAGTGGAGATATGTGCTTGTTTGCCCTCTTTCTCGTAAATAAAATAATAGTGTACAAACCGACTTCTATCGCGTATCAAACAAAGTTGTAATGAACTGTATTTTTTATCTTTATGTGAAATATTTTCTTTAATATGACTTACGGACAATTAAAAAATACAATTAGTGATATTGATTCACAAATGATATCGCGTAATCGTATTCTACATGCCTTCATTTGCCACCTCAGAGGTTAATATTTTCTGCAAATTCAAATGGGACTAAACTGGAAGCACACCCATTCAAATAAAAACAGATAACAAAACATAGATACAAAGGAATTGAGAAACTCTTTTTTTTAAAGTCGGTTAAAAATGTTTACTAGTTATTGATACATTTTACTAGTTAAATCTACTTCATACCAGCACAAAATAAATTATATTAATTTGAAGAAATAAACTAAATAAATGTGTCCTGTGGGTATAAACACACGAACATACGATCATAGTATATACCCTCAGATATTGCGAAGAAATGGGCATCAAAGTCTCGCGGGCCTAAGTCTTACGTTTTTAGTTTTGTCGAGTTACTCTCTTAACTATCCGCCCAAATCAAATGCAAATTTAATCTTTTGAAAATTACTGTGGTGATGGAACTTTTTATTTCATACGAATGCTTATGATGTATGTTATAAATTCACATAAGTATTTCTTTACAATTTCTATTTGTCCTTCAGCAAAAAAACATTATTGTGTTACATAAAAGAGTTCGATATATGGTGCCGCGGACCTGCCGCCAGCGGCCTGTACACTGCATTCCTTTATTTGGAACCGTCGACTTGGTTCAAATGCTGAAATTTACACTACAAATAAGATATATATCATAATAAAATATAACCTATGCCACTCAGAAAGAGTCTAGCTTCCTATCAGTGATAGAATTATTGTTTTAGAATCAGTTAGATGGACCCAGAAATTACCCTCTACAAACAAACAAACAAACAAGTTTACTCCTTTATAATATTAGTGTAGATGTAGATTTGTAAGGGACGATTCCTGATGTAGTTGTTGACAAAAAAAATACGTATCAGTAAATGATGACCGCTCAGATCCATTCACCTACAGACCCACAGCTATAACCTCCATGTTCTCCATTATCAACTGCCAGCCAATAACCGACAACACGGCTTTCGTCGGGGTCGCTCAGCTAGTGATCTTCTCGTATACCTAACTCACAGGTAAGCAAGGCGATCGAGACCAAGGGGCAGGCGTTGGCGGCTAGTTTGGACATAGCGAAGGTATTCGATCGCGTCTAGCATAAAGCACTTCCCGAAAAACCACAAATAAGTTTTGACGAAAAATAAAATAACCAAATTCAGAATGAAATCGAACCTAAGCTATTACCTAAGCTATACTCCATGTCTTAACAGTGCTTGGCTTATGCTGGTAAAGTTAGTTTTATCAAAGGCACCTTCAATGTCGATGAAGGTTCCTAGGGTTGACATTTTTTGATTTTGATTGCTTTCTATGTATGATACAACTCGATGTAGGGCAGATTCTGTTGATTTGCCCATCGAGTAAGCATGTTGATCTGAATTCAAGGGGTGGTTGACGAGTGCAGTGTTCCTGATCTCCCTGTCTATAAGTCTCTCTAGAATCTTTAACATGAAGGATGAGAGGCTAATTGGTCTGAAAGATTTTGGTTGTGTGTAGTCTCCTTTGCCAGTTTAGGTAAGAATACAACTTTCACTTCCCTCCATTTCAAGGGAATGTAGCTATACATCAAGCTACTCCTATATATGATCTGGAGGTGATCTATAAGATTCGCTCCACACCACCTTAGCAGACCTGGAAAAATGCCATCCAGTCCTGCTGCCGTGTATGGAAGGAAGCTGTTAATGGCCCAAGTTAATTTTTCATGGTTTACGATTTTGTGGGCTATGGTCCAGTCCATATTATCTGGTAAGTTTGTCTCATTTTCCCCCCATGAATCTGTCTCATTTGCAATGCGACATCCGGGAAAATGAGTTGTAATTAACAGTTACGATGTTTCAGAGTCTGTTTTTGTGTACGTCCCATCAGGCTTTTTTAGATAGCCAAGGTTGTGACCCCGTTCTACACACAGGATGTTTTTGACTCTATTCGCCTGATTGTTGTTATTTATGTTGTTGCAAAAGCTTCTCCAGCACTCAGATTTCCTACTTCTTATTTTCTTTTTATATAATTGTCGGGCCTGCTTGTAAGCATCCCAATGTTGGTCCAGTCGAGTGTTCTTTGCTCTATTGAACAACTTCCTTACCTTTCGGCGCATTTTCTCTAGTTCCGGCCCCCACCAGTGGTGTGTTGCTGGACTGCATGTTATTAGTTTATTAGTTAGGGTGTTTACGTGGTTATCTATATCCGCTTTGTTTCTGAAGCCGTTTGGCAGGTGTAGGTTGCCCAGACTTTTTTTTTTAAACAAGTCTTAGGTAAATGGAACACAAGTATTTTTGAGCTTCCTATAAATAGCGCTCCTAAATTATGTACATGCATTTCTTTAGTTCTAAGTGTCTTGTTTAAATATTAAATACGCTTAAGGGACTTATGCTTTAGGTTTGTTACGCATAAGGGACGAAAAATGGAGGAGTTTAGAATCTCGTCCATTTTTCAACGCTTATATGTTTTTTAATGTATTATAACGCAAAAAACTTCATCGGTATCGTATCATCGTATCTGTAATTCATCGTATCGGTAATCGGATTTCAATAATTATTTTCTTCACCAAAAAATAACTAGTCCAACTACATACCTACACTAACAATAGAAAAACAAAAACAATTAAGAGTTGGCGTCAAACATGCGTACAATCAAAAATGCAATACGTTTTATAAGAAAACAGTTTCTGTATCATCTATTAATTTAATTGGATTTCGCGACTGCTGTGCTCAAAGCATGTAACTGTATACAGACGAGTATATTATGAATGTGTCTATTATTGTATATTTGCATTGGGCCGCTTGTTTCTATGTTTATATTTACTAATATGTAGTTATCTATGTATGTCCATGTGTGGTTTTGAACCTACAGTATGAGCTTTGCTTAATTTGGGTTTAGCGTTGAAATGAAAAAAATATAGTGTATTTTTAGTACTCGATATTACTGTTTTTGTAAGGTGGTAATGCAGCAAGTGTATCATCTAATTAATTTATAAGAAAATAACCTTTCACACAAAGCTCGTGTGGAGTGTTTGAATGATTCTGAAAGCTCGATGAGAAGGCAATTGTTGATAATTATGCTCATTGTAATATGATCATGTTTAAAAAATTAGAGCCTCTAATATAAGATTTTCAAATAAATGCCCCTTTTCCTTATTATTTCACCGATCTCTGGTGGTGTCACCATAACGTGCCCAGTACTATAGCAACTGTTGCACGAGAGTTCATGCCAATTCATTTTGAGCCCCACTTACAATGCGTAATATTACGTTACGAAACACAGATAAGTTGTTATATCCTGAAAGTGGATGGCAGGATGAAATACAGGTTGTTGTGTATATAGAGATACCTAACTTAAACTTACGTCTAAACAATGGCAGACCGGTGAATTGTTACATATCTACCACTAGATGTTGCCCGTCGAAAAGTATACAATAATAAAGGAGCGGGTAAATCAATCATCACAAACTGTGCATTAAGTGCACTCCAAACTACATATTTATCTCTATTACTGTTTAAAATTCACGAGTAGCAGTAGAGCATAACTAGATAGGCAATAGCACGTCGTTTAGCGCATACTTGTGCACGTATATATGTATGTGTATAAATCAATCGATAGTTCGTGGAATGCGCTAGCGCAGTCGTTCCGCGAATGGCTTCTACAAACTCCGAATAGTTCCGAATCCAAGCTATCACGGCGCATTCCTACCGCACTGGGTATATCTAGTTCACTTAATAGCCCCTATAATATAATATATATATAATATAAACTCAGTTTAATCGTACTGATTATGATATATTTGGAAACAATTTGAAACTAACCTTACTTTATCTTATACGTTATAAGCAATGTTGCACAAAAATAGTAGTTATTAAGATAACATATTGTAGTTTGTAAGAAAAACATTTGAGCAAATTGATTTGTACATTTAAGTTGCGAGAGCTATGTAAAAACAGGAGTTGTAGCGCAGGACGCATACCACCACTGCCAAATCTAAATGAACTGTTGTCGTATATTAAGTAAATGACAAATATTAGTAAATCATTCACTAAACTGCTGCAGCTGGGATTAGGTCTCTGTTGCCGGGACAGTTAGCCTATAATCCCTTGCTGAAATAATGGCAGACAGTATATTTTTTTCAAAATATACATATGTACGTATCCCAATTTGTTAGAGCGTTTGTTATTCATGAATACATATTATCCTTCAAAACATCAGAAGTAGGCCGCCCAGGGTGTCACACAAATTAGAATATTAGAATGATATGTAATATTCGCATATTCGTCATAATAATAGTAACGAAATATGTTGTTAGTATGTGTTATGTTATATTTTTTCAATTAAAAGTAAAAAATATATTGAAGAAAGATAACTCCGGATGTGTAGTTGTATTGTAAAAAAGTATAATTGGCAACCTTTACAGACTATTATTATTTACGAAACGAAATGAACAGTGAACATAGATACGTTCAATGTTTCGAAGAACAAGAATCGTTCATTTAGCGATTAATAAACGTGGCAAGTTAATATAACTCGATCCCTTGATTACAATTTGAAGGTCATCTCAGTCTACATGCATTCAGTTTTTGATGTAGTCTGTTTAATTTATCAACAATTTTGACCTAGTCAGTCAATGATTAACTGCAAGGCATAATTAGCCTGTCTGATTAGACGTGTATTACGTAGCTATCAAGCTGGCTGGTTGGCTGGTGAGTCCGCCATGAATCCACAGTTCGTCACAAGGTTAGGCTAATGGTGGCCGGCAGGAGGCGGGCCCAGGGGGGTGCCGGTTTTGCGCGGCGCGGGGATGTGTCTAATTGCACCGCTCCTGTGTTTTTGCGGTGCTCGGTTCAATCTGTATGCGGACCGCCGCGGTTCCACGAAAGCAATTAACGCATCCGCCGGCCATCTTGTCTCGCGGCCCTCGGTCTGCGGTACTGGAACCCTCCGTTCTGCCCTGACTTATGGCACAATTATTGGCAATTAACATAAAGCGCGCCGTTTAAGCTCCCGCCACCCGCACACCCCGCACTGCACACACACTTAGGCCATGACAATAACTGACCGGGTGACACAATTGCCTGTCTCTTCGCATACGCTTCTGTCACAATCACGATCATCTCTAGAAGATACTTCAGCTGTTAATGCGAAGGACTCCGTTTTCTAAATTGTTTATTTGAATAGGTTTTATCCACCAACTTAACTGATGGGAAGTGACGATAAAGACGAACATACTACATGCCTATCTAAGAGGAATCTATTCTGGTATAACATAATAACTCTGTGTATTTTCTGCATGTAATCTTTTGTCTTTTTTATTGGTTATTATTAAATTTAAGGAATCATAAATCAGGTCGTTAGTGCTCCAGAGTGACATGTGCCAAGAACAACCACACTTCTTTATCTATTAGTAGGTAAGAAAGTAAGTAGATAGATACAGATGCTATTTATCTCTTTTCAAAGAGGATATACATATTTTCATCCTTATAAAAATAGTTACAAAGTAAAGTTAAAGCCTAAAATCAAAAAGAGTAAGTGCGGCGCAGAATTCGCGCGGCGTCATTAACTAGATTATCCTCCTGTTTAGTAATGTTGTTTAAGTACAGTGTCTCGCTGTTGGTGGCGCGCTCCGGGGACAACACTCCTAATTAGTTAGGACGGCTTATTAAGTACAAACTTCGATAACGTTTAATGCTCTGGAGGAGCTCCTGTTAACATAACCGCCTGCTTTTACGTTAATAATATCTTTAGTTGGAATGTTATGTAGCCGCATGATATAATTTGGTGAAGGATACGCGTAGACGATAAAGACCGGCCTTTTGCGTCACAGATAAGATAAGGCCCAGTGAGGTGAACTGAGGTGGCAGTAGCCGCACGGTAGCCTCCGGTAGATACGCATCGGTTCAATCTTACACTTAAGTTGCGAAAACAGTGAAAGGCTAAAATGTCACCATAAGTTGTCTTGAGATCCTCAAAAAAAAAATTGTTAAATCTTAACGAACTAACTCCATCATAGCTTAAGGGATTATTTGTTATTAAACATGTCAGTAGCTCCAACGTCCTGGAAGCACGTGTGCGGTGGCCCGTAGATAGAGTCAGCTTGTCAAGTCGGTCAGTTACCGTGCTGTATGCAGCCATATTCGTAAGTGCACACATATATCGTTAATTGTTTGTGTAATAATACCAAATGTTAGTACAATAAATTAGCACTAATTAGGGCCCGCCGTGAAATATTGTTGTGTATCACGCGGCCCCGGCCGAGGCGGGTGAGGTGTGCGGGCGGGTGCGGTGGTGCCTTATTTATGCACTGTCTAAGACCGTGCGACGGCTGGACAAAGGAAACTTGGTGTACCTCATTATAACTGGCATTATTCAGATATAATGAGTGCGACTTATTTATAACACTAGCTTCTGTATTAATGACCGCTAATCGCTTCCTATTATACACCTCACATACCGAGCCGCGCGCTTTCCTGTTACTATTATTTAAAACGTAGAATTAAATAAGGAATTATTATTATGTATGAAATATAATTATGTGTGTTTTGTTGTACATATATCAATTCTATTAATTCCTTACGCCTGAGGGTCGTCGGCTAATGATACATTCGTTATGCTGTCATGGTTTAGAAGCTCGATGTCTTCATCGTACAATGCTACCTGTGTTGTACATTTGAAGTATTGGCTACCTACTATGATGTAATACTGTAAAACTTAGTCTTTGAATTATGTATAGCAGGGGTAAATGGTCTCGGTGTTTTCTTACCTTTAGGCATTACGTTTGCTAAGAGCCTGTATTCTTTCTCGTGTATTCTTTCTGTTGATAAGATACATTTAACACTTCCAGTCAAAGATCACATAAGTGTATATTAAGTTATAGCATATGCATTGTGTGAGAGTGTAGACTCAGCACATCAGCAAATGAAGTTAAAACTAAAATTATGTAGTTGTTAGTTATTATATTACACCTGAAAAAGTAATGGCGCCTTTGGTGCAACTCCAAATTAGGAGGAGTGGCCCGTGTATGTCGTGTGAGACGATAATTTTTACTTACCTACCATTCAAGGACAATTTGTACAGTTACTTCTATACATACGTAAACATTTAGCAGAAGAGCAACATAAGAGAGAGAGAGAGTGAATAAGCCTAACTGTCACTTCACATCCCAGTTAGCTCGTTATCCGTACATTTGACACTGATGTTATTCCGCGCGTAAATATAAATTGTAAAATGATGGATATTTTTGTTTCAATTGACTATGAACCAGTAACTTTAGCATCAGTAATATTACATAACCTATCAAGAAGCAGAAATGAGTGAGCGCCAGCTGTGGATCCCGATGTCTAGATACCAGAGCAACCACATTTTGATACAACTATTGCTGACCAGCCAGGATGTTAACATAATAGCACAAGGGACTCTGTTAAATTATTTTGAAAGTCCTATAAATTTATAAATCTTTACGATTTACGATAAAAAAATATATTAATTCATTTGATTTGTGAATCTGTCATTCTTATATTAATATTTATTGTGTTTTGTCATTTTCGCATTTAAATATTTATGTGATAATAAAAATGAATGTGGTGATAGAGTGAACCGAATAGCATTACAGAAAGTAGGTATGGAGCCAAATGCAATTATTGAAACTCTCCACCGTTTGGTATAAGTCGAATGTTTGTGTATCGGCCAGTTGATAGGTACAATGCAACCTTCTCTGTCTGTGACAGAAAAAGATCTGACCATCCACTACTATTCATACGGAAAAACCAATCAAAGCAGTGAAAGAAACAATTAAAATAGGTACATTTTTATTTTTCTAAAGTTACCTACCTATTAAACCTTAACTGAGTAATTGTTCAAAACGATGGCCACTGTTCTCAATACATAGCTAATTCGCTGTCTTAAGGATTCTACTGCATTCAGTAAGTATTACAATATTATAGATTCTGGTTAGAATATTTTTCAAAGATCGTTTGTACGTTGCAATAGCATTATGCCAAACTGATAATTCAGCGTAGCTATGTATGTATGTCTTAATAATTTACTTTGCATATATGTATGTACATGTTTATGTGTAGATACAACAAAATATTGATCACTTTATGATGGGTTCTATTTTGCACGTTATGAAATACGTATGCTTCAAGAAATTACAAAGTTGATACAGTTGGACGATGTGAACAGCTAAGCGCACAAATATCAATAATTACCTTACCTGATATTGATCATTTTAATGTTTGACCATATTTGTTTTGAAACCGAATAATAATGTGCAAATACCTAAACCTTTTGTAACATGGAGACCGTGTACATTAATGCATGGCTAAACATGGACTGACGTATAATCAAATGTTGACGTCTAAAGTATTCGGTCAGTTTTAACTGAAAAATGCTAAATGTGCCATATAAATGATTAATGCCGTATAACGTAACTATTGATTGAATTATGCTGAAATATGTTAATTAATATGAAGCTAGCAAGCTTTGCCACGCTAAGTATGTTAGCAAGCCTGTCTGTGTTCTATGCGGGCGACGGCCAGACTTCACCTCCTCAATACGTAGTCGTAAATGACTCCTGATCGTTTATCGACAGTCATCGGTAGTTGTAAATCAATAAAGGGTTTTGTCTTTTACCTCTCATCTCAAATCTCGGTTATAACAGCTCTTAGCCGATATACCGCGACCGACGCCACTTGACACTTGAAGTATGAGTCAAGCGACGGTGTAACACTTGTAAGTATGTAACGCGCTGACATGTATATATTTATATGCGTGTAAATAATAATGACAATTGTATTATCATTGAAAGGCTATAATTGAATGAATGAATATTTTAATGACGTTTGCAATTATAATACCACACGATGCGGCAGCGGAACAGCAGATATGCCTTAGTATGACAGACCTCTTTTTTTGCACAAAATAAATAACCTTAACAACTTTGAATTTAAATAAAATGACGCCTGAGCAAGAAGACGGGTTGTGTTTTTCGAAACTATGAGTGTATATGAATGAATATTATATACACATATATACATACAGATGTTCATACACACATACGTGTGTTTGTATATAAGTATATATGAGTGTATGATTGATGTTTCTTCGTCACGCCCTAGAGCCTAGAGTCTAGAGCCAAGACGGTTCAATGGACTTCGATACAACTTGTAAATATGTTGTAGGCATAACAGTTTTAGATATCGATATGGTTAAAAGAAAAAGTGGAAGACTATTGTATTGAGGACTGCATTAAAAATGAAAAAGAAATATTGTTCTCGCAACGAATGAATTTCTAGAAATATTATTAATCCCGCACTGAAAATACTGCGGTCGCAGTATTGAGGTCGGTGAAGAGGCGAATAGATCGCTGTGAGTTCGATATCATCTAAATCATTGTATAATTCGGTCGTGTCGATGCTGTGATGTCGCGATAGTGCGGCCCCGTGCACTGCGGCCCGGTGACCCGACACTTTTTGTGCATCGCCAGGCGGTCTCGACTCATTTAAATTAATTAGCGACTCATCTTTATAGCGGCAGGCAGGTATGTGCGATAGTATCGCGCAGGGCCGGCGGCGGCGGCGACGGGAGCACAGCGATTAATCAATTATTAAACGTCATTATTTATCTGTGTCGGCTCCCGGGGCGCCACCCTGCACCCTGCGCCTGCGCCAGCGCGCGCGCCGTTCCCACCGCGCGCACTACATAAATCCTAGACAAATGTCCACCGATGTCCCGATACCGATAGAGACATAATTTACTTCCGAATATTTAAAAACTCGACTGTCCCCTGCGCTAGTTGGTAAACGATCGAGGTCACTACTCCATTGCGTTTTAATATAAACTTAATGAATGTTCGGTTTGATGTCAATAAATAAGTAGTTGTCGTCCTACGAGCCGGCCGCGGCGATGGGTGACGCGATAAGCGTTTATTATTGGTTTGTGTTCTTATAAACATTCCTCGTTGCTTATTTTGGCTGTTAATGGTATTCCACCATTGCTGCTCGGGTAGCTGTTGCTTGACCGCTGAGGGTTATGACGGCCGTTATATTTATTTGATATGTCATCGTATAATATCTTTTAACAAAATAGATTTCAATTGAGTCAATAACAAGTATTTTTCAGGTGTCAGGTAAAACATATTTCATAAAATATTAAATTTATGCAACTTTTAGAGGGATTGAGTTTCAAACGTCACTTAAAAAGTACCTGTACAAGCGACTATCACGATGACTTGTAATAAGTTGTAATCATCCCTTAATTTTGGGGAATATTGTGTTTAAATTTAAACAGGTCCAAACTTGACAACAACAAATTTAATTAAAAAAAAATATTGACCAATATACGAAGATATTGCGTAACATGTATTCTTCAGTCCTTGATTTTCCACCATAGTGAAACATTTATATTCAAATTTAATTGTGGAATACATATTAATCATACACACAAATGCAGATGAATTGAAAACCTTCTCCTCTTTCGAGTCGGTTAAAAAATGATATTAAGGCTTGCCTATCTAAATTGAAAACACCAAACCATCGGCCACCCATCCTTTGAAACCTATAAAATGGAGAATAAAATTTCTCAAGTAGCTCACCTACATGTTTATTACAAGTGTGAGATACTATCTCGTATTGAAAACGGAATTCGTTCGTTGAATCGATGCTATAACTAATGAGCTTTACTTGTCTTACGTCGATACTCGGACGCTCACAGGGACCGCGGGCGGCTCTTCTCGGAATAGTCCCAAATGTTTATAAGACGGTAATAAAATTAGAGAGCTATCTATTCCGTAACGCGGCGGTGCTGCCACCTGGCTGCTTCCGACCGCGCTGACCAACATATCAGTGACGTGGCTTGCGCCCAAATAACGTATGAATTTTCTTCAATGAAATTTAGGTTGTATTTGCTAGTAGACCACACCTATTGCCAGTACGTTTGAGCAAAGCTTGGTCACGTGTGCACTTATCTTTTGAATTTACTGTCTGTTTTATGATATAAGAGGACAGGCAAACAGACCGGTCACCTGATGTATGTGACAACCATACCAAACATTTACTTTTTCTGTCCGCTCCACCAACCATGGAAATATGTATGTATGTATATTGTATGATATACTAGTTTAGAAGAATACTGTCGAACCAGCAGATTGGTGGAGTGGACGGAAAAAGTACAAAATCGATGACTTGAATACATTAGAATAAAAAAGAACTTTAATGAGACCGTTCCGAATCAATCGGATAACTACCTATATCTTAGAATTTCCATTTATTACTTGCCTTTTCAGTCATAATAAGTACCTATATTTTTTAACATTAAACCTATTGGTGGCAGTTTATTAGTCATTTTTTTTTAAATTTATTAGTCAATTGTTTTGTTATACATCTGTTTATTTTGTTTTTAGAAAAATTCTGTTGATGACAAGAAATAAGCTGCATTAAATACACAAATGTCTCAGGAAGGTTCCCTTCTGATAAACTTTGAAACTAAATAGGATACATTGTCCAAAGGTTCCAAGACAACATATTAGGCTTGTGTAGTTCACGCACTAAGTACTATTAGGAACTCATTCCTGGCGGGGAAATAGAACGAACTATTCCGTGAGCTAATTGGACATCTTTCATTTAGTACATTAGTACTGTCAAGAAATGGATTGAGAAATCGTCTCCGAACGAACAAGAATAAGATGAGTTGTTCGTGCGGAGTTACGTACTTCGCAATTATTTTTTTTAGATTATCGTCATTCTTTATGTGGTGTACGAAACAGCTTTTCGAGTAGGTGTTTTTACTCGGTGCTTGTTTGGTTTATATGATTTGATTATGCATCCATATAGTAATTATAACAGTTGTTATTTTAATGTAATTAAATGAGTATAACTATATAGTGATTTTAATTTCGCACAATAACATGATTCGTTTATACGACACAATATTAAACATTTGAATTTGAGTTTTCAATACGACTTTGCAAAGTACTTATTAATTCAAACATTACCTATGAAACATTCTACACGTATCAGAATCACAGCGAACAAAGCATATAGGAGAAGAATAAAAATAATAAAAATATTTAGTGAGTAGTTATAGTGGAGTGGGTTACACTGAAAGTTTTTACAATAAATAGGCCAGTAAGAAAAGCAGTCAATAAAAAATATATTTTAATTTTGTATTAGGGAAGTCTTTGAGAATCTGTAGACGTGTTATAAATTGAGATGTCATTTGATTTTACAAATT
Organism: Tyria jacobaeae; assembly: GCA_947561695.1. Lineage (NCBI taxonomy): Eukaryota > Metazoa > Arthropoda > Insecta > Lepidoptera > Erebidae > Tyria > Tyria jacobaeae. The sequence goes on from OX387214.1 coordinate 213,316, forward strand.
GCGGAAATTTCAAAAGTGTCTCTCGTGACGATAGACTTTGTCATCTGACTGCGAAGCACCATCTTGTGCGACTGTTTACAACTGGTTTAATGAGTACAAACGTGGTTGAGGCAAACTCACTGATGATGGTTTTCGGGAAGGACGTTTTTCTACGGCAACTACCGAAGATAATGCTGCACGACCAATAATGGAAGCTGATGTAAAAGATGACATATCAACAGATTTTGGCATCTTTAGGCATTGGTATGAGTCAAGTATGAAAAGCTTTGTAATAGACGGATCTCTCATAATTTGACGGAAGATCAAAAACGCCATCGTTTAGATTGGTGCCACACAATAATTGAAAAGTATGTATGAGTATATCTTCGTATTCGTCACAGGTAATGAAAGCTGGATATAAACCAAAGATGCTGCGCAATGGATGTCTCCATCGAAGATTTGCCGACAAAATAAAAAATTGCAGAAGTCGAGAGAAAAAGATGATTGCCTAATTCTTGGAACGGACTGGTATATCAGTCATTGTTTACCAATTGTCTTGGAAAATGTTAGACAGCAGCGCCCAAGAAGCAGGATCCCATCACGACAATGCTCCAGCTCACTCCGCTAGATGGACTTTCTAATATTTGTTTATCGAGGATGTGGATTTAGTGAGTCATCCTATTTACAGTCCCGACCTTGTGACTTTTATATATTTCCAAAAATAAAAGATAAACTTAGAGGAATTCGTTTTATGAACCCTGAAGATCCCTACACTAGAGTGCTTCAGTCAATGGTTCCATCGCATGCGACGGTGCTTAGATACGAAGGAGACGGAGACTACTTCGAATAGCAAATAAAAATATTAACAGGCTTCTTTATCATTCCGTTTTTCATTTTCTAAAAACTTTCAGTTTGACCCACGTACTACTGAACTAAATGAAACAGAAGTCCGAACTAATACATTTGAGTGAATGTACTTGATTAAAGCGCTCTTTTTAGTGACCGAGCAAGAACAAGCCTACAAGATATGACATTCTTTGCATATTGTCAATGTTACATAAGATCTGTCTGAATTAAACAAAATAAAATTAAACAAAGTTAAATAAATGGCAACAGGCATGGTATTGGCAATGGTAAATGGTAGCCAGGGGTGCCAACATACATATTCATATATTATTACATTCTATTTATTCTATATATTTATGAATATCTGCGTATCTAACCGCAATTTTTTTAAAAAGCTTTTGTTTTTTGTTTTATATTTAAACCTTAGTTTCTAAGTATATTTATAACAATAAAAATGTAATTATTTTCATGTACAATAGTGAGTATATCTATATATGTATCTGTCTAAACACCATACAGAATTGTCTTGATAATCGTCCTGTTTAATCGTCAAGCAATTTTATATAGTTAGAAAGAAACAAAGAAACACTTATTTTGTACTCACACTAAGGCAAAGGTACATAGCAAGTATTGCAAGCTTGTACAAACAAATGCCTCTTAGCAGGAGACATAAATGGCCATTAGCTCAGCACTGCACGCTGCTCAGCACGTGAGAAGCAGCGCCGGTAGAGCTAGCAGCTAGAGAGAGAAGGAAAGTATTTTTTATATAATATCGTAGAACAGCTTCATGCGATGAATTTTTATTTTCTAACTTGCTCGTATCCCTCTCGTCAGTTGCTAATATTTGAACTGTTCAGGAGGATTCTTTATGCAAACCTCTACCTACCTGCCTCAATGAGGACATGTGAGCAACTCTGCAAGTTAGGGATAAGGGTATGCTACACCCGGCCAAACCAAGTTAGAAACATGACACATGAAGTAACGACCGTGGCTTTATTGTAATCTTTCGGTTCTACACCCTCACATATTAAAACGAGTTGTTGTTATTACTTACATTTTACAAACTTATTTATAAGTACTTTTACTTACATATTATCTACATATATGTATATGTATGTATTAATACGAGAAGACTATTTGTACCCATTAAGCATCTGTGAGAAAGGCCTTGAAATAAAAGAAAAAGTCAGAACCTTAATTATGGTCTAAATTCTATACTTAAGTAGGACAAGAGAAACCGTTCAGTACATTTTTGTAATCTGTTGGTTAACTTACTTTATCATTTATTATTAAAAGAATCATTACCTATAACAATAAAAATATTTGTTAACTTCTTTGTTCCCAACTTCGGCAGATTATAATAATAATAAGGATCACGGCCTATTATTAGAAGACTTAAGCCTTCTGACAGCTTTCGTAACAGTTATTGTCGTGTACCGTTCCTCCGTCAGTTCTATTTCTATACTCGTAGCACTAATAACAAGATAAAGAAAAGATATCGTCAGATTTAAACTTAAATTCTGAAACTGTGACAAAGGTTTTTAGTATCCTTTATAAGCTAGCAAACCCGTCCAGCTTCACTCAGCGTAAGTTAAAATAGATTGAACAGCGCAAATAAAAAAACCGGTCACTCCAGATCTGTACAGGATCACTTGCTACACCAATCTGAACATACCCTGAAAAATTCATAGAAGCCGTTTCGGAGTTCAAAGGGAACATAGGTACAAACACGCATATTACATCACCTATTTTATAATAAGTATATTGCAACGACATGGTCATAAAAGTGGCGCGGACTGTCTATGTCTTGCGTTTTTAGTTATCTTAAGTTACCTTCTCAAGTATCCCTCAAAATAAATTGCACTAATGGGCAAAATTTCATATTTATAACATGACCATAACCGTGGTGATAAAACTCTTTATTTTATACGAATATAATAAATATAATGTATGTTATAAATTCACCTAAACATTTCTTTACAATTTTTTATTTTTTATTTACCAAGGAAACGATTATTCTGTGTTAAATATGTTGTCGCGGACTACGAAGATAGCCTTTGTCACTCAAGACGAGTCTAGCCACCTATCAGAGAAATAATTTTAAGAATCGGCCCAAGAGATTGCCCCCTACAAACCAACAAACAATTAAACAATTTTATCTTTTTATAATATGAATGTACACTATGTATTCTAAGCAACAAAACATTTAGTTTTGTGTTTATTTTCATGTTTTATACCTACGTGTTGAACAAGTTAATGAATGCGCCAAAATGTTATTTCATTTCACAGTGACGAATTAAGACTTAGGCCCAAATGGCTACGTGCTACTAATTTTAAGGGCCGACAAATTTTAGAGGCGGCTATAATTTGGAATTAACCTTATTTTTCATCAAATGTAAGACGGTATTTTTTTCACTCCGTATTACATTCAGATGATGACTCATCTGAATATTATTTATTATTATTATTACCGCATTCTAGATATTCTAAATGTAGAGTTAGCTAGCCATATGTATAGAAGTATATACACAGATTTCCGATAATTTAGCTAGAATTTATACCGAAAAACTAACTGAGTACATGGCAAAGACAGTCACAAAATATCCAAACGATTTAGAAGAAGCACTTTGAGATGAGTGCTATTACAGAGTGTACCTACAGTGTCACTTGAAGCAATTGCATGAAAACAATATAGATATACGATCTGATAATGATATCGAAATCGAAAATAAATCAGTTTTTTACATTCACGTGATCTCTGCGAAACCTATAGAAATATAGATATCGAATCACGTGTTTACTGAGTATTGCCGCAACAAATTGTGATAGAGAAAGATAATTTTCCACCTTGAAAAGACTGAAAATTATTTATGTGTAATAATGAAACAAGATAGGCTCAAGTAACTTAAATTATTGAGAATTTAAGCTCAATTTGTTCAAGAAATTGAATATGAGGATGCCGTCAATACTTTCGTACGGATGAAAGCGAGAAGCAAATGTATTAAGAAAGAAATTAGATTAAAGTATATATTTTTTTAATTTAAGGCAATATTTTATATAATTGTTTGTTCGATTGTTTTACCAAAAAAATAATATAAGTAGGATATTATTGAGAATCCTCCTCCACCTTCCCCTCCTTCGGCCTTCGTTATCTACTCTCAATGGAGTACAATTTAACTAACACTTATTTTAGGATTTGTGGAAATTCTACCCTTAAGGGTATAAAATATAGGATGAAATTCGTCATTGGTTTTAAGTCGATATATTGTTTTCATACATCATCTTCCAGCAATTAATCAAGAAATGGAACTGAGCCACAAGCACATTCCCCGGGCAGTATATCAGCCACGCGAGACGGCGAGACGCTCATTATTTATTGTTAACGCAAGCATACTTTAAGTGCAAGACTAAATTGTAAAACTGTGCTTTTTAACCTCATTGCCATCAGTCACAATAGATCGCGACAAAGCTTTAAGTCTGACCGTTTCTCCTAATTGCCGTAAAAACGCCATGTCACATGCATCGACGTTACTAGGAAGAAACAGCTTCATACCGTCTCTAAAAGGTATGTTAAAAATGAACCAGCCGTAGTGGCTAGGTACAAGAAAGCTTAAAGTGAGGTGCACGGGGATACAGCACCACACAGGATATGAGCAAAATAATTCTGGAAAACGAGTAGTAAACCCAAGTTCATATGTGTCATCTGAAATTGACAGCAACGTGGCCTTAGGTTCAAAGAACACGCTATATAACAGCCAAGTCCAATCGGGCCAAGTCGTGGGTAAAAGCTTATAACCATAAATAACATGAAAAAATTTACCAATGAAAATTTATTTATTTATTCATACATTTATGACCTACCATTGATTGATGATACTACCATTACAGGATTTTTAAACCTAATACAATAGTGTGGTAACTTACTTCTAGATGTAGGTTAAGTAAGTTACTTACTTAAGTCCATTTATGAATTTGAATATATACTGAACTCTAAATTACACAACAAATGTATTCAAACAGGTTATCTGATATTGTTTTGTACTATGTATACGAGTAATGTATGTATATTATAACCGAAGTATAGTAACAGCTGGTATTATTATAAAATGATGGGAACGACAATTGCTCAAATCACTACTCGAAATACACAAAGCTGCACAAGATAACAATCTCAGGCGTTTTGAATTTTATAAGGGATCGATTGTTTAAGGCAAGCTGTCCTCATGGACATGCAAGCTTTGATAAAATACAATGGTGGTTATAAATATATGTTACTGGTGATTGATTGCCAAGATAGAACCAATAAAAACGAAAAATAAACTTGATTTTACTCGTACCTTTAAACACATATAGAGTTAGCCATCGCGTACCAGTTAATTTGCAAACTGACGCTGGTAAAGAGTTTTATAAGACAGCTTAAGAGTGATTTATAAAAACCATACAAATGTTATATAAAAATGTTTCAGTTAAAACGGAAACTACAAGTGGTTAGGTTAGGTATTGGAAAATACAACGCTTATCCCTTGTATCAGTAAATAAGAACATGTTTAAAAAAAACCCCTAATTGGTCAACCGAATTATCTCACATAAAAAAAGTTAACGATAGAAATAACGTCATACAGAAGATCAGCGAAAACAACAAATATAAGGAACCTTTTATGAACAGAAGCTTCAAACATCTCATCACCCCGGTGTTTATGCGATAGGAAAAAAAAGTGTAATTAATAATTTACCGTTTGAACTTTATTGCCTTACTGCAACTATTGCGGACCGGACCCAAACATTTAGAAACGATTACTTTGAGGCGACTAAAGTGTAAATAAATTAGACGAAGCTTATATGCCTCACGATATTGCGTTTCAAAAATTATACAGATTCGCCCAATCGTCATCACGCGCACAAAGTGTTATCCCGGAGAGGTGACCACTTAAACCGTGAAGTCAAACCTTAAGAATTGAGAAGTTAAGAAACTGAAATGTAAGGATAAGTAAGGAAGGAAGATAAATTATTTCCATGCACTGCGAATATACGAATATACGAATATACGAATATACGAATACCTCGAGCTATACCTGTACATAAGACTTGGGAGTTCTGCTTTTAATATTAGGAGTATTGCAAAAACTGTTTACGATTATAATACAGTTTACAAAAATAATTGCAATAGAGTTTATTAGAGTCCTCGGACTTCCCGGCACCAGTCGGAGTTATAGGATTGCGACCCTGAATTGCTCGAGCTGTTGCTTATATTCCCCAATCCATCTGTATAATATCCTTTCCCGTCCCTTTCCTGTCAATATACTACACAATACACGGAGACCTTTTTATTAAGTTATTTATTTAGTTATCAGCAAGTGGCGGGGAGAACGATATCACAGCTGGCTCCGCAGTAGATAAGTCCTGCGCAGGAGAACGGTAGGTAGGTAACGGTAGGAGGGCCTGCGCCCCGGGGACGCCCGGGGTGACGACGTGCATTGCCTTCCTCTGCCTATTCATTACTCTAATGATCTCTTACTTCAGCTCGCTCACAAATGCCAACACGCAATTTAAATGTATATTATACAGTGTCAGTGGGCATTGCAGTTTGGTGTCTCTGCAATGCCTAGTCTGTCGTCTTATTAGTATGTCTTTATTATTTGATTTGTCCAAAGTAAAATAACACTATGTATCAAGCTTAGGATACATCAGAGCTAAGTGTTAAGGTATATTTACTCAAAAGATCGATTTGGTTACGTTAGCCATATTTATCATATGTAAATTTACAGACAGTACAGACTGTATTTCCACGGCTTCCATATTTAGTCTGGCAGTCTGGCACCTGGTGATAGTAGACGCTCATTAGGCAATGGGGATAGGCAACGAATAAATAGCTCCAGATTGGTTACGACTTTGTGAGTGTCTTTAGTCACCGTCAATGCTTATCACCAGAGGAAGCCGTAAAGTGTGCTCGTTTAAAACTATGCTACGTTAGTTACGTGAGCTAGAAGACAACAAAATAAAAGTTATTATAAAGGTTGCGCCATCTCAATATATTAGTTTAGGTATAAAGTATTAAACTAGAAGCAAAGACTTGAAATATAAAGAGGATACGTAAATTTAACAGATTCACACACCACCGCAACACAACAAACGAGAGTCCGGCCAATGGAGTCTGCGCTCGGGACGTATTTTTTGTACGCGTAGCTTTTGCCCACACAACCTTGTGTTGTACGGCAACGTCTTTGAGCTACACCGCACTTAATTAATACAAGTGGACCGAACGCAGGAGCAAACAAATTTGCCTGCCCTCGGCACTTCTGTCCACAAGGAGCGCCCCGCACTGCAGGCCCCTTCCCCCGTGTGTCCGCACCTTATCCGCCGTGGGACCTCTCCGAGACATTTAATTAAATTTATCGTGCTTATCTGTGGACATCTCACACGGCCGATGGGAATCGAATGCAAAAGCTTACTCGCGGACATTTTTTAAATTCTGTAGTTCTGTGAGAACTTACCGTTGCGCTTGTCCGATTAAATTGCACGCCAAACGAATGTGCTCTCGAAATGAAGCGGTACACATTACACCGGCGGACGGGCGAACAATTGAACAAATTGATACAAAAACTTGTGCCGTCAATGTTGTATCAATTCGCCAACGCGCTGGCAAGCCGCAACACCGCCTTTGAGCACTGGCTGTCTCACCTGTCTGCACACAATACCCTGTCGGATGTTCTATGTGATCTCACTTGGATCTGTCTACACTGATAAATCCACGATAAAACGACAATTACTCCTGAAAAGCAATTATTAAGCTTGTGATTACATGGAGGATAAGAACGCTTTGGACTAAATTGCTTTTAAATTTGCAAGCTATTTCAAATATACATTAATTTGATTTTATTTAGTTTTTGTATCTACAGCTACATGGCTCAGTTTTGTCTGCTTACTTTCAATCATAATAACATCATTGCCAACAAAAAAATTATATCATGAAATTATCGAGTGTTAAAAGAGTACCCGATTTAGAACGTTTTTTCTCACAAGTCTCAACTATTTGGAAACGCTCGGTTATACACGGATCAACACCGGTAGATAGATCTGACCTTCATATTTGCAACACGATTATTTTTATTATTTATAATATATACGAGTATATTGTTTTACTTTCGACAAAGCAACCTTTTGTAAGGGTGATGTGTTGCTCTACCATTTTTAGATTTAAATAAATACGAATTCTATGACATTTAATTTCGAAATTTCAGATTTATAACTATAAAAATGATGTAGATATATATTTTAAGTAAATTTTGAAATATTACTAGCAACTCTGTCAATGCCTTTCTATAATTCAGTGTTCAGTCCGAACTGGAGCGGGTATCCGTATGGCGCCGAGGTGTCCTGTTGAGCGTGATTAAGCAATCTGCCATATTGTTGTTACACGTTGTGTCTGTTGTCGTTGTTAAATCATTATTTATAAGCGCACGTGAATAATGATCTGGGCTCGTGCCTCCAGGCCTACGGGCGAGGGGTGACGCGGGGGTCGCGACCTGCCTCTTGTAGATTGATGCGGAGTTTCTCGATACAGATCTAGGAGTTTTTGTCCGGCGAGTTCCCAGGCGGCCGCCGCCGCCGCGCCACAGGGAGCCTGCGCTCCACGCATTCGTCTTACACTGTCACCACGTCTACCAAAATCACGTGAAACAAGTTTAAACGTTACGAATAAAACAAATGTTTCCAAAAGAAACCTGTTTCAGAGCTGATAATGACTCGCTCGATGCAGCGACACATCTCTCCTTGGCCCTTGCGATGTTTATCTTCATTATTAACCTTGGAAATTACTGACACAGTAGCAATGTCTAGTGTATTAGTGTATGTATCTTTTCACAAACTATTATTGAGTACTACGACAGGCCTTTGCAATCAGCATTAGTTTAATACCAAATAATGCAGTAACAAAACAAAACATGAAAACATTACAAATGAAATCCATAGCATACTCGTCGCTCGTGCAGAGGGAAAAGACTCACGTTAATGAAATTTAATAATGTGTGGTATAAAGCGGTCCTCACGAGCCAACAATAAATCATTCAGTGCGATATTAATAAGTGGTGAATCGGACGTATTCGTCCGGGGCCACGGGCTGCGGGGGACGACCCTTGACACACTACTTACAAATAATGCATCGCTCCCCTCGGGCTTGTTTGAAATACAATTAGCTGGAGATCACCACGTGTAATGTTTGAAAAATATTAATCTACAATTCTTTAACATTGTTGAAGAGCCCCCACCATGATCACTTTATTTGAAAATGTTGATTACATTGGAGCTGTTCAATCACGTTCTAATTACTGATACATCAAGCCAGGGTATACAGGATAGACTTATATGTAATTACAGCTCTTACACAGTAATATGATAGCTGTATATGCAATGCACTAAGACCTTATTAACTTAACAACATTCTACAACACATTTTTGAGACTACACTTCACCTACCTACTGGTAATGAATAATCTTATATATAAAAATGAAACGCCTCTAATTAGTCTAACTAGAATTTTCGCTTTAATACAATTATTTTTTATATGCAAAACCAATATAAAAATTAAAAAGATAAAAACTTAATCATGTCATCTAAGTGGTAAAGCTGGTGGGACTTGGGGTCTCGACTTATTCTAATACTTCTTCAGATACATTGTATTTCACTTAAGTTAGCGAGGCAACGGAATCGCTCCGCCTAGGAGATACAGTAGGCTCTCACATAAATCACAAAGATTTACTGTCTACAGGTTAGCACAACAATTTACAAACTTCATACATAGTCATATGTTATCGTTAATTGAAAATTAACTTAAAATTTACTCGTAACGCCTAATCCTGTCCCGGGTTACATATTAACCTGCAGCCTTCATGTTTGCCAACTAACACTAGCAGTGCGAGGGTTAACATCGCCCGCGCCCTAGCGATTAACATTAAGTGCGCAAATAGTTCAAAGTTAGAAAGCTAAGCACCAGTACGGTTCGATAGGAGTCACGGTATTTTGGATGTGATCACTCGCCACTTGCGCCCGATTATCTAGCACGTGTCATCTTTTTCATTACTTGTACGATTATAAAGGAGCGAGTGCCCTCTGTCGTGTGCCATACGCACTTATTCATATCGTACGTAAAATCATGAGAAACACATATGACTCTTTGCAATAGAAAAATGAAAAAAAAATGTTTTATAGTATGTTAGTTACGTGATATTAACAGCAAGTAAATTTGTAAAGAGAAGTCTAAAAAGTAACTCGCTATAAATATTACGTTAAGCTTTACGGCGTATGATCTTTAATGAACAATAATATTATGTAGTAAAAATGCACCCGGTAAATGAGCAGTGGATCTCTATAGATTGCAACCCCTGCCACCCAGGTGCCCCGCATGATAATGCTCTCAGAAATCTCCTGTCTTGTCTGTTGTCGCGTTACCGTCAGTCTCGATAATGTCCTCAAGCCGCTTTTCATTAATATAATCGACGGCACTCGCTCCATTTAACGCGATAAATACCTTGCAACGTCGGGTCGTAGCACCGTTTTCTATTTCTGCTGACACTGTGTCCGAGTTTCCTAAACGATTTTCCTTGTAAACAGACACGGTGTTTCTCTGTGTAGTGGATCGTGTGGAGTGAGCGTTGTGAGGGGGTGATTCGGCATCTTATTGTCGGTGCTCATTACATCATAATGTCACATCAACAATGCTCAATTACCAGTAAAAAGCTATGATCACTGCTTTTGAAATGCGTACCAAGTCAACCGAAACGTGTTTGTATACGTGTAGGTATATTATGTAGGTTGCGTTTGTATAAAATACTTCTTGTTGTTTCACTTCTATCTGACGGGCCTGTTGGTCTAGTGGTTAGTGACCCTTACTGCTTAACCGAAGGTCGTGGGTTCGATTCCCACACGGGACAAAAAATTGTGTGATCTACAAATAATTGACCCAAATCTGGGTATTCAGTGTGTCCGTTGATTAAATGTTAATTTAAAGACCCCGCCACACAGAAATTATTCCTAATGCGATAAGGTGTCTTTAAAAAAAACAAATAACACAAATAAGTTATTTATTTGTATATCATTATTCCCAGGTATCGGGGAAGGGGCAAGCAAAGTTATACAATTAAATTTGATTTCGTTCAGAAGGTACGTTGGAATTAACAATAGCAGACTTCACAGTAACCTCTATAAAAAAAATGACAATTTTATATCAATGAAGGTAATTGTATGAGTAAATTGCATATATAGAAAACCTGTTTATGTTTACCTCCGCTGTAGGTAAGCAAGTAATAAAAATCTATCAAGTGCTAGTTAGACAACGATGACCAATTCCGTTAAAAGGCTACACTGAGGAACTAAAGAAGTATGATGAGCGATTCTTTATTCGTTATGTAGTATTGTTTAGTCATTGAAATTGGTTAATGAAGTACATACAAAATCTTTTCATAGTTTTTTGTGGAACTCTAACATCATGGCAAACAGGAAAACTTAAGCTACTTATACTTTGTTCCGAAGTAACTTCCAGTATTTGATTTTTGTCTCTGAGTAGGTACATCTTATCATCTACACACAACATTAAGTACCTAAAGGATGAAGTATTATTTGTTGTTGTATGTTTTTATCTATATACCGGTACAAATATATAAGTGTAGGTAGCCTTACACCTATACAATACGTTTGGTCAGTCTTGTTGAAGCCCAATTATTTACATACATAAACATCTTATTAATGTCACCAGAGTTTATAATGTAAAATCTCTACTGACTCGTACAGTTTGCATCCACGTGCTTGCCGTTGCTAATGCATTAGCGACGGAACGCTCACATGATAGCACCAGGAACACTGGGGGCTCTAAATATTAATACTACCACACGTCTAGCTTTTGAAGGACACATCAAGGACCAAGGAAAAAGTAAATCACAGTTTCATAAAACAGTGAAACTAAGAAAAAATGCGGACAAAGGACCTATAACAAAGATATAATAATGTTATAAAGACGAACGGGTATGTACTTGATTAAAATTCTTCTTCTACTGTAATTAAAGGCATAAAATACTTAAGGGATTTTGGGATGGAAAAAGGAAAGCATGTATCGCCCGGGCCTTTCATAAAATTGTTCAATATTCAAACATTAGTTAACTACTAGTTCTGCAAAGTATGCTCTTCAATACATCCTTGTCCTATGGTTTGATTTTCACGCGGTGACCCTATAAAAGATGAACATATCGCTCGGTTTGACAAATAGTCCGAATACCCGTGAATATGTTAGCCCCCTTCTTGGGTACCAACCCGTGTACCCCTCGTCGTCCACGACAATATTAATTCGGTTTTATGACATGCGAAATTGCTCTCAATAAATTGTGCATTGAGAAGATAGCGGAGGGTATAGAGAACACGTGCTCGCTGTTATTAAACTTTTCATTAGCCGTGCGGACATGCTCTTCGGGCCGGGCTCCACCTGACCCTTGCACTTGTCCTACAATTACTTAGGGTTGCCATCCTGTTCAAATTTTAATTACACCCAAGTTCGCTAGATGAGTCTTTGTATTAGTACAATATATTTTACGTTTGGTTTAATTACACAAAACTATGACGATCTTTGCCTAACATAGCTTTATTTAATTAGACATTGCCTTTTTGTTGTAGTAAACAATGTCGTGTTTATTTGGTTAAACCTTGGATTGTTTACCCGTAACCATGTAGTCAATTAACGATATTCTTCTTATACGACTCTGCACATATCATCCAAGGTGGTATAACATACAGCATGTATAAGAATTAAACTAATAAATTTAAAAAAATTGTACAACCCTATTTACAGCGAACGCACATCGGGTTCTCTTCTAATTCGCTATACACAACATTATTTGATTTTTAATTTGGCTCGGTGCAAGTGGAATGCGCTTATTGACTCACTCGAGTGCTCTACCCTCTGCCTTATGGCTCATGCCCATCACCCTTCATGTGTGAAATTGCGCATTCAATACTGTATAGATACTGTGATACCAGTAAGCAAATAATAACTCGCACTGTACGTGTCGGGTAGTTTTAGACTTAGGCAAGATTTTTATATATATTATATTATCTTTACTTATGCCTTATATATGTGTATACGTTAGTGAAATTTAGTTGAGCGAAAAAGTGGTACGCAGTCTGTGACATGCGTGGAATTGCTCCCGGGCCCGGGTCGCGGGTTGCGGGCGAGGGTTGGCTGCTAGGGGCTCCCTACTGCGATATATTTGCGCGTGTAATATCGTCTTTTATTAGTTTTTTCGCGGTGACAGCGATCCACATATTTGCTTTGATGACGCGAGAACGCACCCTCCGCGCGGAGACAATCGCATACCATCGTCCTCATTCATCTTCTTCTTGAGCGCGTATTCCTTCCGTTTCTATTTGATAATATATTCTTTACGCTACAAATTAAACAAAAAATCGGCTAAAAGCCACTAATTCCCATACGCTTAAAGCGTTATAGCTGATATCAGAATGTTTGTGATGGCATCCGGCGAATGCTCTCAATTAACGTTGTTATTCGGCTGTTTGGCAAATTTCTAATTGAAACAGTGAATATCTGAGATGTGGAGTGTGTGATGTGACGTGATGTAGTGCTGGCGGGTGCAGGCGAGTGCGGAGGTGGCTGCGGGCGGCTCGGGGAGCGGGAGAGAGCTACAATGGCATTGTTGGCCGCGCTCCAGCTCGTTCGGCGCGCGCTGCTGCGCTTCGAGCATCCACTTACAACCGAAAATTTTACTTTGAAAAGTCGTTCGTGCAACTGCATTCACATCTCGACTGTGTGACACCTCCTGACTGTGGTCAGATAGGACAGAATAGAAATTTTGATTAATTATAAATATTTTTTTATACGATAAATTGAAACATATTAGACTAGAGAATAAATAATACCAATTTGAACATTTAATTCCGCAAAAGATTTAAATTACTGGCATCCAGCAGCTCGATAGCAGTTAGCATTAGTTAGCTTGTCTATAAATCTGTCACAAAATAAAATCACAGTTCGTTGGCCCGAGGACAGCGTAGCGCTTTGTTCTATCTAGTTTATAGGTTGCTTTTATTCATATTTTATTTTAACGCTCGTACTGGTATTCCTATATATACAATGACTAAGGTACATGGCTAGATCTGTATGTGTGAGTATTAGAAGAGCGCATGTCACAGGAGCTCTATAAATATCGGCAATGCGTTATTGGAAATGAAGTGCGCAGTTCATCAATATGTCAGTGACGGAGCTCGTTGCCTTGTCTCAGAAACAGTACACAGCGCACAGTAGGTATATGTGATAGTACAGTCAGTGCATGACTCGTTGGGGACGACACACGCATATCCGTTTAATCGTCCAACGGCTGTCACAAACACATTTTCTGTAACTGATATAACGTCTTTGCACAATTGCGGTAACTCTACATTTTCATACTTTATCCATTGATTTGTGATCAATTTATTATAAATATATACATATATATAAAGCCCTAACGACTGGTTAATCCATCGTAGTCCCTGTACCCGATACCAGTGGGACACTATGTTTGTTTTTTTATATATACTCCACTTTGCCTGATGGAAAGCAGTAAGTGGAGTCCAAGAGTGGAGATCACCATCCTCATAGTAAGTGAAGTCAATACAGCATGGTGACCGATACTATGGCGGCCTGGTGAGTTGCTTTTACACGCCCCGCTTAAGAGACCCGGGATCAAATTTAATTCCAGGTTTTAACCGATTGGCATAGAAATTAAGATCCAAACCGTTTAGTTCGAGATCGTATGTTTTCCACTTTCAAACGGTGACTCCTCTGGTCAGCACGTGTTGTTGTGTAGAGAAAGGGAGAAGGTGGGACTAATTGGAAGAGCTCTTCATAACACTCTTCGTGAAGTAGGCGAGAGAGGACTGCCATAGAGGCGACATCTCTTTGCAACTGCAGAGGCTCAAGGGAATCGGTGACCACAGGACTGTCGTAATACGGACTGCACACTGCTGCAACCGATCGAGAGCGTCAAGCAAATACTGCGCATAGCCGTCCCAAAGTTGAGAGCTGTACTCCGCTTAGTAGAGAACGTGGGTCTCGTATAAAAGACACAGATGTTCGGACGAGAAGAACCGTCTCACATTGTTCAACACACCGAGCTTCCGCTAGGCCACCTTAGTGACGCTCTCGATGTATAAGGTCGCTTAGTGATATTTCGATTGAGATCCCGGCAATTGTCTTACGGAGGATACTAAGCCTATCCTGTAGTGGCAGTTGAGTTCTCTGAAGAGTAGGAAGGTGAAGGAATGGAAAAAAGAAATTCGAGAGCATGTTATATGTTGTTTAAGCTGAATAAAGGAAATAAGAATTATAGTTTTTGCCACATTTTTTTAAAGTCGAGTTCGGAAGTTGTTGGAGGAACGGTTGAGTTGAGGACGGAACTCACAAACTCGGGTCAATATTTGTACTGGTTTTTAGCTATGATATTGTGTTTGTTAAGAAAGCCCTATAAACGGTTACTATAGAAGAGATGGGCCTATAACTGTTGACTCAGTCCCTGCATGTTTCAATGCATCTGGGAAGACACCTTCACGTAGACAGATATTGCCAATGTGTGTAAGTAGAGGTATTAATATGCGATATACAACACTGTTTAAAACCCTGGGAGAAATGCCATCGCAGTCCACAGTACTGTCATCACATAGTCGGAGAATAAGGGACCTCACCTCAGACTACACTTCTTATAATTCCACGTTTAAGTTTACGAGTACTAGTTATTTCTTTTATTGTTTTTTAGAGAGCTCTAGGTTAATTTTTGGTCGTCTTAAGCACACTTATATCGTATGCGATTTTTAGTTTTCGATGCAGAAAATTACAAAAATTACGATATCGGGTACAGGTGATTTTTAAAAATTCAAATCTGGTTTCTTTTACACTTTGATAAGCCTTGGGTAATCAAGCGTTTTGTGTTTTTTCGTTTGCTAGGCGTTTTAATACATATGGTATATTTAGCAACTATATAGTCGTGAGCATGGTTATTAGTTTTTTTTTTTTTTTTTTTTTTTTATTCGTAAGCCTCCTATAATGACTCCACTTTGCCTGATGGTAAGCAATAAATGGAGTCCAAGAGTGGTGGTCACCATCCTCATTGCATGTCTAGTCAATGAAGCATGGTGACCCACACTATGGCGGCCTGGTGAGATGCATTTTCACGCCCCGCTTAAAAGACCCGGGATCAAATTGGGAAGGAAACACGTGCGCTGGTAGGGAATTCCAGGCTTTCACTGATCGGCACAGGAAAGTAGAGCCAAACCGTTTCGTTCGGGATCGCATATCTTCGACTCGCAAACGGTGACTCCTCAGGCCAGCACGTGTAGTCCTGTAGAGGAAGGGAGAAGGTGGGACCAATTGGAAGAGCTCGTCAGAACACTCCCCGTGATGTAGGCGATAGAGAACTGCCATAGAGGCGACATCTCTTCGCAACTGCAGGGGCTCAAGAGACTGGGTGACCTCAGGACAGTCTATAATACGGACTGCGCGTCGCTGCAACCGATCGAGAGCGTCAAGCAGATACTGCGCATAGCTATCCCAAAGATGAGAGCAGTACTCCATGCAGGAGCGAACCTGGGTCTTATATAAAAGACGCAGATGCTCGGGCGAGAAGAACCGTCTCACCTTGTTCAATACATCGAGCTTCCGCGAGGCCGCCTTAGTGACGCTCCCGATGTAATCACGCGGATTGAGATCCCGACAGATGTCCATACCCAGTATACTAAGCCTATCCTGTAGTGGCAGTTGAGTGTTCTGAAGAGTAGGAAGGGGAAGGAATGGAGACTTTTTGTTTGAAAACGCGCACGCCTGTGTTTTCTTGGCGCTGAACTCGACCAGATTCTCACAACCCCATTGAGAGATGCGGCTCAGGACCCGTATGCGTAAATTCTTTGATTTATTGGGGCCATACTCATCAATGTACTATATAGTTGAGAAGTTCATGGTTTCCAGTTCCACCTCTATTGCATTGTCGTCTACACGAGTGATGATTTGGCATTTTTTATATTCGGGATTAGCGTAATTAACAGTTGGGAGAAGCGGTTTCTGGTCTATGACATGGGGCCTAGGACTAATGTGGTGCTTTATAGTTTAGATTTATTGAGTGTGTGGTCTAAACAGTTTTCCAGCCGCGTGAGTGATATTTAAATTTATATAATCGATACTCCGCACATTTCTACTATTCTCTTTATATCGATGTTTAGGTCGCCCATCAAGGCGATATTCTGCAAGTTAGAGAGTTAAGTGTATACAAGGTTTTGACTGTCTAAAAATGATCAAAGCTCTCCCTGGAGTTGTACGATGGCGGTCGATAGACTGTCACAATGGTACATTTTTTACCGTTAATATGACATACGAGGCAGTTCCCGCCGATAAATTCAGGTTTCCATATTGATATTTAAAGGCCTAGTCTCGTGTAGATCCCAATACCGTAGTTTTTATTAGAGTTTATGCTGGTACAATATGAATTAAACCCCGACAAGATCGGTAAGTTGTTAACTTTACTGAGCCAACATTCCGTTAATATAATAATGTCGAAGTTGGGTTTAGTTGAATGCAGTAATGCTTTGAATTGATTGAGGTTTTTGTAAATGCGGCGTATATTTAAACGTAAAGTTTTTAAGTTGTTGTCAGAGTGGTTTACAAACTTTAGAAGTCATCTTAAGCTTAACTTTAGAAGTTATATAAAAATCAAGTTTATTGTTATATTGTTAATTATAGCCATTACAAATGATAACTTTATGTAAACGACATTTCTGTATGTGTCTTTTTTGTATATCACATTTGTTGGAGATGCAAGCAATATGTTGGACAGCGAAAGTAATATGTATGCATGAGAGTGTAATAGTCAGTTGTTGTGTATCCTAAGATTGTAGTATTGCATTGGGTGTGGTATTCTGTAAAGTTGACCAGGTGTTACCTAACAGAAACATTTATATACCGATATAACGCGGTGTTTTAAAAGAAAAGTTTGTAAACAATTCAGGAGGCCCAACTCTCAATCTCCTCTTTCCCCGCCCCTCATCACCCCTCTCCTGTTTTAGATTTGAGCTTCCCTCGCTTCTTTCCACACCCCTTATCACCCTCAAAGGCAGGCAGCGCGCTTACGTCTCTTGAGTTGCAGGTGTCCATGGACGGCGGTTGTCACTTACCATCAGGTGACCCGTCTGTTCCTCTGTCCATCTATATTATATATAAAACCAAAACAAAAAACAAACATAAGATATAAAGTAAGTAAATAAAATTCAATGCCATTTGCAATGACACACACACACAGGTACATTCATTCATTAGTTAATAATTTTAGATAGATGTAAACAATTTTCAGCGATTAGTAGTAGAAAATATTTCTATTTGAGATCAAACAAAACCTATAATCATTATTTTTGGTATTTGGTAGAACAGCTTTTATGTTAGACGAAAGTTGTTCAGTGATGTACGGGGGTCACACTGTGAGTTTTTAGTAAATTAATGACGTAGAAGGCTGTTAATATTGTTATCGCTATTGGAAGTAGTCTTCGTTCCTTTCTAGGCACCGTTGCATGCGATGGAACCATTGACTAAGGCAGTAAGCCCACTCTTCTTTAAGGATCTCTTCCACGCCTTTTTCAAACTCAGTAACGACACGTTCAGGATTCATAAAACGAATTCCTCTAAGTTTATCTTTAGTTTTTAGAAATAAATAGAAGTCGCAAGGTGCCAGGTTGGGACCTTCGATAGAAAAGCATTCGATAGTTTCGTCTGACGGAATGAGCTCGATCGTTGTCATGGTGGAGGACGATACTGCTTCTTGGGCGCTGCTGTTTATTTTCCAAGACAATCGTTAAATAATGACTGACATACCAATCTGCAGTAACATTCCTTTTACCTTCTAGAATGTTTGTTGCGAAATGACCGTCCTTCCAAAGAATGAGACCAACATGTTTTTCCCTTGACTTCTGCCCTTCTTTGCTTTTTCGGCTAATCTTTGAATAGAAAGATCCATTGCCCAGATTATCTTATGGTTTCGTGTTCGTAACAATATATCCAGCTTTCATCACCGGTGACGATGTCATATATAGCATTGCAGTCACCTTGGTTATACTTCAATCATTAAGCGGCACTAATCCAAACGACGTCGTTTTTGATCATTCGTCATATTATAAGGTATCCATCTATTAGAAAGCTTTCTGACGCCTAAATTTTCATTTAAGACTTTTTGTACTTGACTCATACCGATGAGTAAAGCTGTCCGAATTTGTTCATATGTCAACCTTCTATCAGCTTCTATCATAGCCGCACAGCACTCACGTTATCTTTTGTGGTCGTCTCAGTAGTACGTCCTTCTCGTGAATCACCATTGAGCGAAAATTTACTCTAGTTAAATCCATTTCGATGCACGTCAGACACTTTTGAAATTGCCGCCAATTTGTAAAAACAAATGACAAATTTATTACACTTCTACAGATCCCCAAAGAGTTCCTTTTGGAATCCGTAGAAGTGTAATAAATGGTTTGTGAACTCCAGAAATGCAAATTAAGTACATACATAAGGTAAATTGTATTAGTGGTCCTTATTTTTGTTAAAGGACTTAATGCAGATATGAGCGTCAGTTTCTTTTCCACAGTTGCAAATTTTGAGACCTATATTATATATAATTTTCTCTGTTTGTATATTTATCATTTTTAATTATATATAGTTATATAATATGAATATGAATGTGAACGACGAAACATGCGTACAACGACGAAATATGAATTTTATTATAAATTAGGAAAAAGTAAAAATTTGTACATGAATAAAAAAAAATTTTATACTTTTAAAAATTTTATATTACCTAATCTTATGAAATCAAAAGTTAGTTTAGTTAAAATGATTTCGAGAATATTCAAAGTTCAATTTACTAATTAAATCACTATTATTTGTACCGCGCTCTAAGCGTTGATGTTGCATGTAATGTGGAAGTCACTTCCATGGGTTCATGTTGAGTTCAGTTACGCAGACATCTTGTTGTATTTATTATATATAAATAAAGTATTTAGTGGTATCGCTTATAAATAAGGGTAGGTGCATACTTAAGTTATGATTTATTGCACTACCCATGGTTTGCCGAGCAACGACTGAGAGAGAGTGTCACTACAGTGTCGGTGTCGGTACACGGAGTATTGCAATTTAAGAGAGAATTATCATTACTTTAATATTCGCTATACTCCGTATTTACACCATCTACTGGTATTCATCCATTCCGTAAGTGGTCGCTTAGACAAAGTGAGTTATCCTATATCTACGTAGTCGCATAGACGGCTATATTTCTTGGAACCCCTGTTTCGAGAATTTGATCTAACCGATAACCAATTCAAGTCCGTCCCGCCCGCTTCTATGCTTTATCGATTTATAGATATATATGAAGGTATTTAAATAAAATACTCTTAAATATAATAGCAGCAGTGCTTAGCCACGTTTACGATGTATTATGTGTAACACGAATAATAAATTAATTTAAAAACGCAACTACTCCTCCAAAAAACTACGAGAAATAAGTTCACCATATTAATTAGTTTACTAATATTAAGCACACATACTTCTTTAATAACAGACAGTGTCACTCGGATGTTGTAAGGATTCTAACTAGGAGTATACACTATCCATTCAAATCTGTTCGAAACTTAAAAGTATGTTGGAAGAAATTAATTTACATATATGATGCAAAATGTGTGTAATATTTTTTGGCCATTAATGTAATAAAGTAGCCTTAAAAGTTCGCTAACAAGGAAGACGTATGTACCTGAACCTGAGCACATCTACCAGTCTTCTCTTTTGTAGCTCCCTGTGAGTAATGTTGAAAGGTTTTATAGGTAAGCCTAACTTTAAAAGTCAGGCTCAGGTAGATCCCATACCTATCTATTTAATAGTAGTCGGTAAGTTTTATGAACAAAAAGTTTATGCATCATTTATTTATAAATAAAATTTTAAACTGCGTGTACTTGAATCTAAGCACGACCAAGTAGGTAGGATTACAAAGCGGGCTTAAGGACTCAATGTAAAGGGAATGGACTGTAATCTATCCGATAGTATATATGTATATAGTTCACTCAGTGCCCGGTTGGCGTTGTCAACTGCTGTCCTACTTACGTAACAGGGGAAAGCCTATTACTTAATATTATAGATGGCAAAATGTGGGCATTCGATGTGGCCACCCCTTCGAGGATACAGGCGTGAGTGAACGTATGTTGTAAATAGCTTTTTGTTGATGCCATGATGTCTTGGTGGCCGGATATTTAGACGTTGCTTGCAGTCTAGAGTGAGAGCAGACATCAATCACGTGTGATGATCGTTTTGCGCGACAGTATGCGGCGTGTACGAAATGTACCTAAACAATGACGCACGCACTAGAATTCGAAATTCGCGCGTTTGAAGTCTCCTGACGGTGAGCCGAGCCCATTGAGAGGTGGTGTAATAATTATAGCCGCCCCGCGCGCCGCGCGCCGCCCGCAGTGAGCGAACTGCGCGACGTGCCGCGCTGCGTCGATTGATTTACGAGCGGTCGGTAATTTATGCCCGTTTAATTAAAGTACCAGCAGCCGGAAGACTACTTAGCCGTTGTTTGGTAACCAACACAGGGCAACAACTCTCGCATGATGAGTCACTCTGCTCACAGTAATCAAGCGAGCATGTCGTCAAGCAGTCGCAAAGTCGAAGTCTGCGGAAGGCTAGATTTGCAAAGCGCATGTGTATGCAAGTAGTGTACCATTAACATAAGTCACGTAACAGATAATGCGGGCCCGACCTGGTGGGCCGACATAGCTTGCCCGTACTAGGCGCTAGTGCGCAGAGTCAGTAAGTCATAACAACATGTCCCGTCACCATGTTAGCAATGTTGTTCACATAAAGACCATATGCGTGTGTTATTAGTTCGGGTAATTGCGGCCGTTCCACTGAGCTCGATATGTTATTTACATGGCGCGAGGTTGATCAGAGCACAGTGCCACCAATGCCATCACTCATACAGAATGTCCAAGCTTTGAAGTCAAACAGCAGCTACGAAACATTCGCATGTTAACCGATACCTAACACGTTGGCAGTGAGTAATCTGAGGCTATACGTAGTGTAAGTTCCAATAAGATAAGCACAAACAGAACAAATGAAAAGTTACATTACGGAATCATTTCTGTTCCTTCCATATTTTTTATGATTGTTGTAACTGAGTACAACCCAGCATTTTGAAACTCAAATAAAAATTGTTATATACATATGTCTCCGCATTACTCGAAGAACAAAAAGGAACTATTTGGAAAATTCGTTCCTGTTTAAAATTTTTTTTTTATTGTTTATATAAGGTTATATAATTTTTATTTAGTTTATAGGTACTAACAATGGTTTCTTCGTATACCTACTTTCTAAATCTATTAAGATATTTGTCTCTTATGTTGCTGAGCTGATGGTGGAAGGTACAAATCCATCACGTTAGGAGTTAGGGGATCATTCTTTAAATTACGTTTCATCATATTATGATGGTGATGACGGACTAGTGGTTAGTGACCCTGATTGCTGAAAAAATTGTGTGATACACAAATAGTTGTTCTGAGTCTGGGTGTTCTTTGTGTCCGTTGTTTGAATGTTTGTACAGCCCCCGCGACACAGGAACAATCCTCCCCTAATGCGGGAGTTGTCTTTAAAAAAAGATAATAGATAAAATAAAAAAAAAGATAGAGACAGTAAACGGAATTTAAAAATTCTCCAATTCTATTTCTCCTCATTTAAACAGCCAATACTTACTTACTTAAACTTATGATAAAACTGTAAAATAAATGAATCCATACTATAATTCAATTTATTTTTTTCATTGTACATTGTACCACTCACAATTAAAAGTCATTCAAGAATGGCGCTTTCCATCAACGAGGAAAAAGTAAAATCTTTGAAGCTCTTATTTAACATCGTTTGGCGGGACCTCGGGAGAAATTGTTCGATAACTGTGAAAAATTGAGGCGGTTCTGCTAACGGCGCAAATTGAGTGAAGTAACCGTGGGGCGGCGGCTCCTGCAGTATTATAGCACTGGGGGAATATCAAATGCCTCGTCGATGAAATGATGCCTCATATTATACGTTTACAACCCCGCACATATCTTGCCACAGCGGCCTTCTTGCGCACACGAAAAATAATCCAACTGGGTAGCGCGACGCTTTTCAGTGGGGTAATAGTTTATTCTGTGATGGAGGAGTGGTGACGCAGTACAATGGGCACATAGCGAGGAGGCACGAAGGGAGGATGGGGCCAGAGGGTGCAAGGAGTTATGGGCGGTGGCTTTGAGCGGCGGCTGTGAAATTGATCCGTTCATACTTCATAATCATTGGCGAGAGACGGGTACAGAAGCTAACTGTCGCGTCCCGACGCCGCTTTCGCCGCCCCACCTATGTTACATACAATGATAATCCCTGTATCGTACTTGCTTATTTAATAAAAAATACTCGCATGCTCTAATTCTCTCACTTTTTACCGTATTGTGGAAATTTGAAGCTTGCTCAAAGTATGTCTTGATGTTGGTGAGTGACATTGCGGATCGAAGGATGACGTTAAACGTTATAGAAATTCATATATTCAATGTATTCGCGTATTATACGTGGAGTGCGGAGGTGGCGCGAGACGCACAAAAAGTACTTCACTCCAACGGCCCCAAGTCTACTCCGTTTCTTGGAACGTGGACTAATATTTTATATCTGACGATTGACTAATATTACATCTAATAAAAGCTTATCACTAGCAATTGCTAGTTAGCAAAATTATTACTATATTACTAATTTGAAACTACAAAAAAGTATAGTAGATACAGGTACTGATTCAGTATCAATTAATAATTGTAAATAAGTAAATTCTCCAGAGTACAGTGCTCATTTTAAACTATCACCTGTAAGGTATCCTAATGTAAGCAGTAAGGTAGAGCGGCGGAGAGCTGGCTGTGTGTGACGTATTATAAATAGTTCTTATTCTTTCATTGTTTTATATACTAACATGAAATTTAAAAAACTTTGGTTAAACAGGAATAGGTGTCGGTTGGTCGTGGGTTGACCCCCGGGTCGGTCATAACGCCATGATCTGATAAGTAAGGGCCAGCTGGCAGCCATTGTATGCTAATATACGGTCAAACTGCAACAGCGCCGGCAGATTCGAAATGACCAAAAAGTAGCACGTGTTACGTCTACACAAACATATTGTATCTATAGTGATGTTATTGTTCCGTTTACCGCGTTATTAGAGAGTGGAGGTGTCCGCCGCTTATTTACTGCCTCTGCTGTCGCCGCTATTGTCACTCTTAAATATTCGGAGGCTGAGTTTGGACCATCGCTGAACTCTTAATAAGTTTCGTTCAACAAATCTCTTCAATCAAGTTACTCAACTCAACTCTAGCCTAGTGTCCTTAGCTATGATAACAAATATTTAATAAGTGTCGACGAAGAGAGACGAGACAGCGAGCCGCGAGAGCTACACATTGCGCGGTGTGTACAAATGCACCGCGACGCGCTATCATAACCAGAATGGCAGTAAGAAGTAAATGATATGTATAATGTTCGTCAGGGCCGGTGGGTGCGGCAGGTGGCAGACGTGCACTGGACTCCGGCTACGTACGTCTTACTGGACGTCGCATAAATATGGCGCTGCGAGCATACGCGACATGCGACACGCTGGCTTTGGCAGTGCGGTGCAGGGATACATTTAAAAACAATAGAGTTCCGGTTCCGGCGCGCGCAGACCACGCGGCGCCGCAACAGCTGAGCGATGACGACACGCCACCCCGCGCTATAGAGCAAACAGCACACATATATGTATATACATAAATATATATATATATTAGTTTCGTCCGTGACTCGCGACGTGAAAACTTTACACACAATACTTTCGTTAGTTAAGAAGTAAAGAAACTTAGATAGGTGACAAGTGACAAAGTAAAAAAAAATACCATACCGATTGCATTCTGAACTTCCTCGTTGTTTGGTGACGATATCTCAAAATATTATACCGTAACTAAATATCGCAAAACATAACGAACCTTCTTGAGCAATTGGATACTGATTAGGCATCACGTCAATGACACGCACGTAGTGTTGTGGATTTGTGGTACTGTTTGATATTATACATAAATAATCCACATGGTTTCATCAAAATTGATAGATAACGGAGGCTCTCTTTTTATTTTATTCCTTGGCCCCTTACAATTGACTCATTTGTGATGGAACACTGTCGCTTGAGTCGGTTCGATTCTGAAATCCCACTTCATCTTAAAAAATTAAATGTAAAAAAATGAATAAGAACAAACAAAATTTTCGTGTGTCATAAACACTAGCACTCGATAGTCAGGAAATATAAAAATATATTCCTAAGAGGCCAGGCTACACTAGTCACCATTGCTACACGACACCAAGCTTGTAGTTTTTGGTTAAGTTTCTGTTCTTTCTGTGACTGTATTTCACCAAGTTCACGAGTACCTACTTTTTAGAAATATTTACACACGACTTCAATTACACACATGAAAAGTGTCTAGTGATCAAGTACATTTAAAACTATAAAACATATCCAATTAATGTTTATCAATCGACGATGACGACAACGATGATGTAAAGATTTGTACCATTGAATGATCACGTCTTAAAAATGGTCTCCACATAAATATGAGCATTTAGGTTGCCCCTGATCCAAATCTTTCAACGATCTAAAAATCAGCCCAAACCATTATTTACCACCCCATATGAATCAACTTCCTAACAAAATTTCAAACGTTCTTGACGTAACATTTCTGTGTTATGCGAGATCGTCCTCCATCGGCCACGCTGCTCGTGATACGGTAGCGTGTTCAGAGGCGACATACTTCGACGGCTCTCCTCATCTCTCGTGACAAATGATGTCATCGCTCCATATCGATGCAATTTTTTCAGTTGCGATGCAGAAATTGGTGTTGGAAAAATGCTATTACACACTTTTAAAGGAATCATTATTGACAGTTGATTTTATATTTATAATAAAAATTTAAATAAAGTTATTTATATAAATAGTGAAATTAAATAACGATCCAAGTAAGTTAGAACTAAGCTAACTAACCTATTAACTAAGCGAAATGCCGTGAAAGCACAATAGGTAAAAAGGAAATCGGTCACGTAATTACAAAATCTCTAACATACAAGATATAACAACTAAATCTATCATGTTATTGGATATAACGATCAGTTATTATTTTAAAATAACATTTTTTTATAAACATAACATACATTGAATATCGATTGATTTGCCACTCAAAATACAGCAACAGAGAAGGGCAAAAATAATATTTAGAGTGTGAATTTTTACGAGCTCTGGCTTCTAATTTAAGCTTATAAAACAATAACTTTGTATAATAAATAATTAAAGTAACCGAAGATATACCTAGGAACTGTTAACTAACTGCCAAGATAGCTCGACGGAGCCCCGCTACTAAATCTGAATGGTTATAAAAAAAATAACCACCATTCTACCCGTACCTTTCCGAGTCGTATTGCTCCGAATAGGTTTTAACCATAATCATGGTATCTATATATATTTTAAACTATAGAACTAATGACATTCGATTAAATAATGGTTATTTCCAGTATTTTTATAAGTTTTAGTAGTAGTAGTAGTTTTAGAGTATATAAATACTATATATGAAAAAAGGATATCAACAGTCACGTTTATATTATCTTGTGAACGTTATTGAAATGAAACTGATAATGAAATATACCAAATAACTTTATATGATATGAGGCGCACCCCACGTATTCAGTATCCGTCGCAAATAGTATAACGCAACCCGGTTCAATGGTCTCCATTCTTTACACTCTACCCTACAAAACATGTCAAGTGCGGACTTAAATTAGAAACGTGTATGGACCGTTTGGAGCCAATACATACATATGTAGGTACCAAAGCGTAATGAGGTGTGTGAGTAGATTCTTTTCGTTCCTCAGCTCGTATCGCGGGTGCTCGAAGTTCGCTAAAGGGGCGTGAGAGATTAACCGAAGTTGACGGCTACGTTTCTGTTAATTATATACTTCCAATTTTAATATGAGCCTCGCTCGAGATGAGTTCAGAATCTACTTAAACGAGAGTGTGCCTTATATTAACATGACGAGGCAGGGGTGATTCATACTAAATTTCCCCCTAATACTACACGCCACTCCGAAACACGTCTATTTCTTGTAAACTTGTAGATGGGTATCAAAGTGTTTTTTTCGAGTCTAGTCTCCGAGTTTCCGAGTACGTGGTTCTTACCAATTGTACTTAATACTTAACACATACTCTTCGTGTATATCCATCGCTATAGATTCTATTATAAAATCCAGAGTGCACTAAATTGAGCCACAGTATGTTAGTGGTAATAAAGCATATGGGGAAATGTTTATTTATCTACAGTACCAAATGTTGTTAGGGAGGTGATGAAGGTAGACACGTTCGACAAATACAATATTTTTTTAAAGGTTAAAATATAATAATTATTAACATATAGTGCCTATACCCGAGACAGGCAGGTAGTTTAAAATTCTTTGTAAATTCATTAAAATCTCATGACGTACTTATAATAGTTTATGGTAAAAATTCCTCATCATATTACCTAATGCACAGCATTACTGCTTCAATGCCCATGAACACGGAGGTGACTGCAGTTTTACATAAACTTATGGTGCTGGATATGGATGCAACCACTCTCGTTTGGTTTTAATTTAAAAATGTAGCATCACCTGTTCCATCAATAATTTAAACAGGCTTTGTTTTTTAAACACGCTATATGAGCTTCACTTGTAAGTAAATATGTTAACAAACCTTGGAATTAATTTTAACCTACTTCTAATTTTCGTATCGAAACTAAACTTTGTGTGTACTGTGTGTGTGTATAATATATATGTGGTTTGGAAAATAATACCATAATTTGGCAGACAATGGACGCTGAAGCTATACTGTAGCATCAGATTTTAGGAGATTAAAATACTGTTAGATATATCGTAATATTGCATCAATTGTCGCCTGCCGTATTTCCGAACCGATACGACTTTCAAACCTTCAAGAAAAGAGCGTACTCCTGCCTAAAAGGCCGGCAGCGCACTTGTGACTCTTGAGTTGCGGGTGTCCATGGGCGGCGGTAGTCATTTACCATCAGGTGACCCGTCTGCTCGTTTGCCCCCTATCGCATAAAAAAAAAACTTTCGGCAGGCAAATTCACTAATAAACATACGGGCACAGAGTACATTTGTTTACAAAACAATAATGAATAGTGCAATATTATACAACGACGGGGGTAAAGAGGAGGCGTATTTCAAACGCACACGTTTTGCGAACCATAATTTAGTGACGTAATAGGCGATCCCACTGCCGTCAACATGCCACTGTAACTACCTATTTACATTACCTATACTAAAAAAAACATTAGTTTAAGGCTAATGTGCCATAGCCAGTTTTATAGTTTCATAATGGTGTGTCTAACTTAAAGTAATTTTAGGGGAAACCTACTTATTTATTAACAATTATATAGTATTGTAAAATGTTGATTGAAGATTATTTAAAAAGACTAAACATTTAAAAAAATAAGACGAGTTGTAACACCGTACCGACTGCATTGCTATTGGTGCACGCGATAGATATATTAAGCCTACAGATTAATTTAAATGATCAACATTGAGGGAATTCCTCGGTCATTTTTAAGTACGTAGTAACATGACACAATGTGTTCAGTTTAACTGTATTTCATTTGGTGTAATATTATGAACTCGTTACTAATGAAATTCCCACATTTTCAAGAGAATTGTTCGATTTCTGAACCTTCGTAAAATAACCTACAAATCATTTTATAAACAAGGGTGACGCATAAACTAAACATAACGAGAAAACTGGAGTGTATGTCTATTAAAACAGGGGACCATACTTCACTGAAACCCAAGTATATGAAGTTAAATACTAAACGTTATATTTTTTAATTTCTAGACGTCTCTCTAACAATGTCAGTTTATAGATTGTATAATACATAAAAAGGTTATTGCTCCAAGTGGAATTTACAATATACCTTAATAATAATACCTACATTCAATCAAATAAAGAACGAATTCTAGATTCGTTCCACTCTGCTTTGCCTAGCAGAAGTTGACGTATGTTAAATAAACCTTGCCGTAATTGAAAGTAGGCGAGGCCAGCTAAAGTTGCGCAACGTAACATACCATCTACGACTAATTACCGTTCATTAAAATACTCGCTAATGTTATCTCAATCTGCCCCAAAGCAGCAATGGAAACACAAGATTTCAGAACTCAGTTCCCGCGGTTTCTCTTCAACAAATTAAATAGGCAGGAGCCTTATAAAGGTGAAAGTGAACTTGCATACGCCGTACGTGGCCGCCCAGTTTAAATGCTCGTGCACTAAATTCGCACCATACGCGTCAAATATCGCATTAAACGAGATTGACATCTATAACAGACTAGTTTTTCTTACAGATGCAGTTGTGTGCGAACTTAGATTTCATATTATAAAATGATTAGTTTTTCCAAGTTTGCTTATGTTTGTTTTGATAGTTCTTTGTTTCGGTTTTCGTGCACTACACATAATCTTAACCGATTTCAAAAAGGAGGAGTATTTCATTTTGGTTTTATGATTTTTTGTAACCACAAAACAACGAATGTTTTAACCTTTATTTGGAAAGGTATGCTTCCCGATTCTACCCATTAAATTTAAAGCCCATTAAATTAAATTTAGTTGTTGAAATAAATAGCTAGTTGGGATAATCCCAGACCATCTTTGTAGAAGAATTTGAGAAAGTATGCGTTCACCTTATCACGAATTGGGCGCGTTATTACCATACAAACAGCTTATTGTAAGTTTGGAACCCTCCGGCTGCGCGACAATTATTCGCCCTCTTTATTGTTCACTCACGGAAAGTTTCACGAGACATTACCTCTCCGCTCTTGTACACTTACAATTGTTTCTGAAACCCACTTAATAAGCGAACGATTCGCGGTCTCTATTTACGGCTAGAGACAATGGCGGATCGCTAATTGGGACTAATGAAGCTAAAATAAGAAACTTTCTCTCACCTTGTTGTTTCTTATACAATTCTTGTACATTGTATACATATTGACACGATCCTGACAAAATTTTCTCCTTTTCCAAATTCAGCAGCACTTTTAAATACGCTCGTCGATTACACCCGGTTCAATTTTGCTCTTCTTTAGTATATGCCGTTCTGATCATTTTTTGGACCTACCCGTCCGAGAACACACGTTCTTTTTAAGGTTCCGTACCCAAAGGGTAAAACGGGACCCTATTACTAAGACTCCGCTGTCTGGCTGTCACCAGGCTGTATCCCATGAACCGCGATAATTAGACACTTGAATTTTTTTACAGATGATGTATTTCTGTTGCCGCTATAACAACAATTCAACAATTTGATTCGATTAGGTAGTAGAGCCACGCTGACTTATTCAGCAGGAATGGGCCGGCTCGACCGGGGCAGTACTACCCTCTCACAGAAAACCAGCCTAAAGTGACAACATTCGTGGTGTCGCCTTTCGCTGGTGAGTGAGAGACCGGAGGCCCAACGATGCAGGAGTGACAGTTATCGTGGTATGTGTGTGAGCAGTGGAGTGCTGTAGAGTCATTGTGAGGGTGGCGTGGATCGAACCGTCGGCCAGGGAGACCCGTAGAAACGGTGGTGCCGCACCACGATACATCGTAAAAACGTGTATTTTAAGGACCCATTCTTATCGTAAGATAATTAAAAGAATTATAACCTTGTATCTTCCGCTATGATGTTGCTGACATCGATATAGCTAACAATTAGCTTTTGAAAAAATTTAAAAGCAAACATCGTTGATGTCTAGAAAAATCTGAGGGTTTTGTAGTATTAACATGGATCCATTATCCAATCCGGACTCTATCACAAAGGGACCACCACAGAAGTAGGTAGGTCCACTCTTTCTAACTAAAAAACATATGACTTGGTGTAGATAAAAAAACGTTCTATCATCGAACATAGAAGCACCTGCTTTTTTTTTAAGTCGGTTAGTATATAGGTATTGTACAAGAAATGTATAGATCTGCATGCATGTGTAGGGTTAGGTAGGGCGCTATAGAATGTCGTAAAAGTTAACCTGTAGAAGATAATAACATGGACACTGACGGCTATCATTAGATACTCTTTTTTAACCGATTTAGAAAAGGGGGAGGTTCTCAGTTGTATCATTTATTAACCGATTTGAAAACTCTTTTTTTGTTTGATACTTTCTGTTTGGTCTCATATAAATTTTGTTATGATTAGACAATGCACTTCAGAGATATGGCACGGAATTCCTCATCGAATCAAAGCAACATTCTAAAATAACTAATATTGCTTAGTTCATATATGTTGTTGGTGACTGACTACTGGAAAATCGAACCCACGATCTCTGCAACCGTCAACCTCACTTATGACTAAACATACAGACCAGTTATATACACAGTGATAAGTTGAGATAAGCAACTGTTTCAATGTTTATAGCCTATAGTCGGCAATGGCTAGAATAGCCTAGATATGTAGCTTGTACGGCACAGAATGAACACGTTCCGTTGGCTGGTGGCGGTGGCG
Organism: Tyria jacobaeae; assembly: GCA_947561695.1. Classification (NCBI taxonomy): domain Eukaryota; kingdom Metazoa; phylum Arthropoda; class Insecta; order Lepidoptera; family Erebidae; genus Tyria; species Tyria jacobaeae. Next base: position 244,772 of record OX387214.1, read on the forward strand.
GCGCGGCGGCGCGGCGGCGCGGGTGGGCGGAACCGCAACGGCTTTGTTCTCTTTGTTAATGACTTGTCGGTAATTATAGTTTTATCTCCCAACAACTATTCCAACAATTACACACTCAGTAAATTATGTTTACATAATTATTCATTTATTTTATTATTTTATGGCAATAAAATTATGTAAATGGCTCTATAGAGGTTTCATTATGAACTATTTGCATACTGTACTAATTAATTACCTTAATTCGTATGAAGGCAAGATCGCTATCACCAGGCTTAAGTTTCTATTATCTTTATGATAATGTCGGTATAAACTTTAAAATTAATTATAACCATGCACTTACTGTAGGTAGGTAGGGTATTATAATGAAAACCATACAACAATTTTAACGCCAAATATGTCATGTAATCTGAAAGCATAATGTATGCACGACCTGTATAGATATTTGAACGCATAATGTATACACTAGCTGTATAGATATTTGAACGCATAATGTATACACTAGCTGTATAGATATTTGAACGCATAATGTATACACTAGCTGTATAGATATTTGAACGCATAATGTATACACTAGCTGTATAGATATTTGAACGCATAATGTTTACACTAGCTGTATAGATATTTGAACGCATAATGTATACACTAGCTGTATAGATATTTGAACGCATAATGTTTACACTAGCTGTATAGATATTTGAACGCATAATGTATACACTAGCTGTATAGATATTTGAACGCATAATGTATACACTAGCTGTATAGATATTTGAACGCATAATGTATACACTAGCTGTATAGATATTTGAACGCATAACGTTTACACTAGCTGTATAGATATTTGAAAGCATAATGTATACACTAGCTGTATAGATATTTGAAAGCATAATGTATACACTAGCTGTATAGATATTTGAAAGCATAATGTATACACTAGCTGTATAAATATTTGAAAGCATAATGTATACACTAGCTGTATAGATATTTGAAAGCATAATGTATACACTAGCTGTATAGATATTTGAACGCATAATGTATACACTAGCTGTATAGATATTTGAAAGCATAATGTATACACTAGCTGTATAGATATTTGAACAAACAACTTTAGTTTTACTTATAAGCACGATTTGACAAGGATTACATTATAACATTATAATCAACCACGTTGTCATATATTCTTATGTTTTTATTTATGTTATGGGTTATGTACACAACACTATACTTTTACACTGCTATTTCTCATAAATGAAGGTTGTCAGCAAAGTTCGGATCGATACCGGCTCGGCGATTGTTTCTCGTCCTGCCACATTCTGGGACAACGCTCAGAGTTATTTCGTCAATTTGCACGACAAAGTGGGGTGAGCGGTGAGTAGACACAAAGCTACAGCCTCTCGAGTTGGACAACGTGATAAAGGGGAGCGAAATCCGAGAGACCCAAAACGCTTAACTTTGAACCAGAGCCATTTGTTTGATGTTGTTCTTCTTGTGAATAAGGATTTTGTTCCAAATACTTGTCCTTATTTAAGAAATGTATTTAAGTTATGGCGTCGCATCAGTCATCTACATAAAAAGATTTAAGTATAGAATCCAATTTTATTTCGATAATCTGCAGAAAGGATGAAATCGGTAGCGGATTGTTTCTATAAGCGGCCGTTATAATTTTAATTATTTCGCTAAATTTATTTTAGTAGGTATGTGGTACCTCATAGGTATTTAAAATTTGTTTAACTACTAATCTTGGAAATATGTATATAATAGGATGATCATTGTCGAACCTTCTAGTTGAACTACTTAAATCTTCTTGTCTTCGATAAAACACTAATTTAGCAATTCAACAAAAAAATGTGCATGAGTAGGTACACATACAGAGCACTATCAGCTGTGCCGGTGACCCTAGCCAGTTAGCGTACGCATTTATCCTCGAGGCTCGTCTCTATGACACTGCACATTATGTCAATTTACTAGGTATATAAAAAGGTAAAGAAATCCCATGTCATGCAATATACTCGGGGTTTATACTTAAGGAAAAATATTTAAGAGTATAGGTTCAGTCTAAAATATAGTTTCTATTAAATATAATAATTAAGGTGATAAATAGCTTTAAAATCATATACAGCCTTTTTTAGTTTAGGTATGTGAGTGTACTGGTACGTGTTTAGATAAGTGTCCTAACATTACAAAAGTCCATAGTGTATGTATTTTCTTTAAGAACAATATCACGTACATCTTTAGCATACTCTGTATATTAAAATCGGGAGTAATTTATAACGAACAAACGATAAAAACTCCTCTTTCGAGAACACCTAACACTGTTTTGCAATTGTCATTATTTTAAACAGAAAATGTTTTAGTAAGTATTGCAAATATTATATGGGAACTCCATGTAGGGTTGTGGAAAAATAACATAACCGTCTGTCGGGGTAGTCAGGTGCTATAGTATAAATTTATGGTCCGGCCACCACAGGGGTGTTCACAAAAAGAGGTGTCGTAAAAACCTCCAGATATATGCGACGATTAGCTGAGGGTAGTTGAGTGGTTAGTTACACCTGTCATTAGTGACAATTCTATACAACCGAACTGTCAGGTGTTTCTGGTTTGTAGCGGAAGAATGCAATTGCGATTGTCGCTCCCCCGATCATGGGCAAGTTGAGCAACACCGGGGTGGTTTACAGTCGGTAAGAGTCCGACAGACCCCTGCGCCTACCCCCATGGGCGAAGGACATCCATGAGGATCTTCCACATCGTCAACAAAAAAGAAAAAGGTGTTTCTGGTTTACTACTAGTACTAGTAGGTACGGTATATCATCCACTGATTTTATGTAAATTACGGAAACATAATTTTCACTTGATAAAATTATTAGTAAATAAAAGTTAAATTTATTAATGCATTTTAATATAGTCTAGTAATAGTTGATTATAAGAGATTATATGTTGAGAGTTGGGCACAATAAACTCTCCTATGGGCTGAATAAAGTAATTGCTATAATTAAGAGAGTCTGCGACAGTTAGTACCTTAATCCTTTATATTTGAGTGGACGTTACAGGTATCACAGTGGAGGATCAGGGACGACTGCTAAAGTCGTACAGCTTCCATTAACATTGTGGTATCGGTATGTATGGTGTGTTTGTGCCGCGCGGCTATACGTCTGCTGACGACGTCCGCCTTTGTCGGCGCGCATTCCTTGCGCTCGCGCACCTCTCCCTGCGCGCAGCACAGGGACTGTGATCTCGCCGCTCGACACGCCCCCGCGACACAGGCCGCTGCCCACAGACATGTGTCGCGCCTCGACCACGCTTCCCAGAACAATGGACAGCGCAGATAATTATTTCTTCCGATAAGTCATTTAGAAAAGCGCTGAAAGTATAAGATTTAGCCGGCTATTTTGACTCTGCTCACTCTCCCATTCGCTGTGTAATTTTTTTTGAGGATGAATAATGAAGATAAATTGTACTAGCGCACCTTTCCAAGTAATTTTAAATAATACGTAGTCCTATTGTCCTACCTTCATACCAGACACTCCGTATAATGTCAATTTACAGTTGAGAGGAAACCAAACATTTGTTGGTAGGTACATATAATACTATACTGTCACCACAATTCACACAATTTTTTTTTGTCATCTTCTACCCCACAGAGTCTCAGTCGGTCTGTGATTACACGGCCAGGCAGTACTTCTACTACTACTACTACGGATGGCGTAGCGGTTTAAGTAGTCACCTCGCTACCACGCTGCCGCGCCGAGTGTTGTGGGTTCGATCCCCGCACGGGACAACACTTTGTGTAATCCTCAAGTTGTTGTTCTGAGTGTGGCTGTTCTTTGTGTCCGTTGTTTGACTGTTTGTATAGTCAACCGCGACACAGGAGTTAATCCTAGTACGGGAGTTGTCATTTTAACTAACTAATACAAATAATAATAATACGTGTTCGAAGGGTGAAGTTTAACTTTTAAATACAAAGAATCGCAATGTTTCCGTTATGGTCATTGAATACGTATAACAAAGTTAAAACCATAAATACATTATTACAATATAAGGTTTGTTCACGTCGGTAGTAAGTGGTTGGTGTGGGCAAAGCTTTGCTTTTACTAATGATTTTTTAATGATCGTAAAACAGACGTCTTAGGAAAATTTTACCTTCATTGGTCGAGGCTTTGACAATTTTATTAGGTTAAATAGCTCTGTATTATGTACATATATCGATTTAGAAAGAAAGAACAAATAAAATTACTGACAATAAACAACACATTACATTTCTAGTTCTTTTACCAAGAAAAGAAGAAATACAAATTAAATTATAAAAAAGCATATGTACATAGTGTGTATTACTTAATTAATCATAAAACGATATAATAAATAAAGAACTGTACTAAATATCTGCTATTTATTCGTTTCATGAAATTAGCTTACGTGCGTCCCTGGGATTCAATTAGTTTATTTTCGATTTCATTTTATTACATATTTTATTTTATTTTCTATCATCGTAAATAATTTCGTATTTTTTGAGAGCTACACAGATGCAAAATTGTTCGTTCATATTGTATTTGTGACTTTGGCTATTATAGTGTGTTTATAAATAGGATGTAAATATCGAGTTTTTGCAACTCGGTAAGGCTATGTTTTATCGAGCTTTAATACACATTTCTTTAAATTAATCGAGTACTTTCAAATGCTGAAACTTAAATCAAACCTGTGTAGTAAGGACAAACATACAAAACTTATAAGATTTAAAACAGGAGTTAAAATCCAAAAGCTGTTGTTTTTATTTATACTTGCAATACCTTTTTATACACTATATTAGAGGTTCTGCCCTCGGATATTAATATGACAAGGCTGCTAGCGGAACTCAGTGTGAGACGCTCCTAAGATCAATTCCTGCTGTTTTCAGTGACAGTAGTTTTGACCCTCAAACTTATTAATCGTCATTACGAAACCGATCTTTAAAGCTCTAATGGGTACTCCGACGGTATAAGTGGTATCCGCGGTATATATCAATTCACCTCGAGCACAGCCACTAGACCACGTGACGGATCATGTGAAAAGAGTAGTCGTCCCACAGATGTAACTGTTGGATGTTCTTTATTCACTGTATATACTGTATTCATTTAGCCTCTATAACATTTTTTGTAACATTTCTTAATATTTTTTGTAATACTTTATTAAAATAGGGTCATTGTTTAGATAATGTTTTTTTAAGGACACGTTTGTATTTACAAGACATTTCTACATAAATATATTTTACTCAATACATGAATTTAATTGTTTAGTGCAACGATTCATAATTGGTGTTTACGTTTCTAATGCTTGTAATTACATTTTCATTTCCAATGTTGTGTGAGTAAGTAGAAAGGTTTTTCATTAAATATTCTTTTAATGGTGAACCACGTATCTTTCGTTTTTTTGGGAGTAAGTTTAGGCAGCGTTAATGTAACTTCTTTATGCTCAGAAATTCCATATTCGTTACCGTTTGCGGTAAAGTCTTTCATATTGAAATTTATAAATATTAGATCGATACACGTGGTGCTTGTTTAAGTTATTCGGGTGGATTCTTTAATACATTGATAGGAGTTATAGCTTTTCCTAGTATTTAGTAGTTCCCTACTTGTATTTGAGCGTTCGAAATCATTTACATTAAAATCTCTACCGATAACTATATTTTTTAGTGTCTTTTGTGATGAGTACTTGCAAAAATGTCTTGAGTGAACATCATACAATCTGGTTTTGGTTTTTTAAGGCCAATATTTAACAATGATTCTTAGACTTTGTACTGTTACTTCTACTGCGTTGACTTCGAACACATACTCAACGGTTATTGTTGTAATATCTCACTCCATGGCATCATCAATATGTTTCCGTGTAAAGATGCATATATTATCCGTCCAGGTATAGCAATTCAATTTTCTATTTACTTATCTAAGTTTCAGAGAGGCAAATTACCTGAATATTTTGCCTTCCTCTACAACAGATTGAAGGAGGTGTCTTTTGCTTCTAATACTTTTATTATAGTGTAGAAACCCCCACGGGTCCTCACCTCACTGGAGCTAACAGGGAAGTGGTATGTCGGACTCAAACCAACTAATACCGCTTATTCGGTATTACGCCACGAGTGGGTCTATTGCAGAGGACCCGGGTAGTTTTTTGCTTTATATTAGCCTACCATAGTGACTCCACTTTGAAGTTGAAAGTGGTAGTCACCATCCTCAATGCATGTCTAGTCAATGGTGACCCACACTATGGCGGCCTGGTGAGATGCTTTTTCCCACCCTACTTAAAAGACCTGGGATTAAAGTGGAAAAAAAAACACGTGCGTTGGTAGTGAATTCCAGGCTTTCACCGATCGGCACATGAAAGAAATCTTGGTCGCCTGACCATCATGCGACCACACCGTCTAAAGCTTTCCCCCCTTCAGATAGGGTAGCGGGCAGCCCAATCCACTACCCCCAGGCCAGCGCTCATAGAGGTCGGAGGTCATTCTACGCCCTTCGGCGCCTGGTGCGTCTTTCGGTTTTTTGGTTCTCTTTGACCACCCACCAATGAGACGGATGAATCCCACGCACTCTCATTTTGTACCATGGACTGAACCATCCATTCCTGAGGCTCCCCAAACCAATAGCCGTCACGAGGTCGTGCCGCTGTTACATCCATGTTGAGCAATCCACTGAAGTATGGAGCGCAGTGTCCTCGCGACAGCCTCCGCAGTGGACACAGGAACTTACAGCTTCTAATACTGCGTATGTTCTGATATATCAAAGTTAAACTGCCCACCATAAACACATTAGTTTAATGAAATAAAGTATTTTTGTAGTATTTGTAAATATTTTGATCGTATGATTTATGTTTATTATTGAACCAATTTACCGAACATGTTTATCTTTTTTAATTTACTCGTAACTCCTAACATACGCAGGTCATGTGAATTTTCGAATAAGTTGAAAATTAAAAATCAATTAAAAACCATTTTTACTAATTGTCACTTTGATGATACAAGATATTGATCAATATTTACTGTAGTATATTAAAAGAAAATTTAATATAATTTACTTTGTTTACTAAATTGTTGCTAACGTTTAGCTGTATTTTATTAGATTTTAGTTCTCGTATTTCGCACTGCAGCACAATACTCTCTTTAGAATTAAAAAAAATAAATGGAGTACTGTAATTAAGTGCAAGTTCGTCCTTTAGATTAAGTAGAGCCTTTTTTTATATACTATAGGGGGACAGACGAACAGACGGGTCACCTGATGGTAAGTGACAACCGCCGTCCATGGACACCCGCATCTCAAGAGTCGCAAGTGCGCTGCCCGCCTTTGAGGGTGATGAGGGATGGGGGATGCAGGGAGCGGAAAGAAGAGAGGGGGGATGAGGAGAAAGGAGATGAGGGGACAGGGGGAGTTGGGCCTCCGGAAACCTCACTCATTTCGGGGAAATGCAACGCAAGCGTTACTTCACAACCGGTTTTCTTTGAGGCCGTGGTATGGCACCGGTCGAGCCGGCCCATTCGTGCCTAAGCATGGCTCTACCACTGTTGAAACTTCATCGTCAATCTTTCTTCATCGTTATTTTTTTAATCATACATTTAATTTCCGACAATATGGACTGCTTGTTCCTATCAAGTTCCTCAGCCACAAGATGTTCAAGCTTTTCGAAGTTTACGATTCCGGTTTCGTTGCCTAGAGACTTCTTACGTATAGTTATGTTACAATTACTTGGCGACGCTGAGCCTATGGTGTTAATAGATGGACAGGCTGGTTGTTGTATGCGGATTGGTGTATCCATTTAGGCCTTTTACAGTGGCCCAGTTGACAAGTCCAAGATGATGTTTTGTAATATCATTGTTTGTACAAATTTGTTACAGTTGCGCATTTGAGCTCATAATTATTTTAACACAATGAGTAAATAAGAAATCGTTGCTTTACAATTTTTGAAGATAGCTTGCACACATCAGTCATCTTTCGGTTAGCTGTAACTTGATTACTATGCAAATCCTAGAGCTGCTGTAGCAGCATCATCGTTTTCATTTTCTAAAAGTGAGCATAGGCACTAACACCAGGATATATGAAGCTTTTTGCGGATAACGCAAGACACAGCTGGGGTCTAGATACTAGGTCGTAGGGTCCAAGTTCCATTGATAAGAAATAGGAATAATATGATAAGGTGAGCCCCTGATCGACATTCTCGTGACTTTTCGACATTTCTTGCACAGAAAATTAGCATTGCCATTCAAGATGAGATTGAAAGCCTAGATTTTTAGCCCTAAATTGTGAGATGAAGTAAGTAATGAGCAGAGAGTAAGAAAAAAGAGAGACAGAGTGACGGAAAGGGGAAAAAAGCTATATCTGCTATCAGATCGCGAAAGTAGCTTTTATGGCATTACAATGCTGAATTATTAGTGCATGTAACATGCAAGTTATTGCAATCACATGAGTTTAATATTTCTGATAATTTACCTTATTCATTGCGTTAATGTAATACTATCATCTTCTTATCTAAAATTAATAACTATGTATATTTATTAAAAAACCAAATGTGTTTATAACTTTCATAAGTATTCTATATGAGTTTTTGCACGTTGACCACAACAATTTCACACTCACTTAGATAAAGAAAATATGCGTCTTTTTGTTAACATTCGTAATTGGAATTCGATAATGGTCGTATCTCTGTTATAAAAACATGTCGACTGCTATATCGGTGTATTAATGTGCCTAATCAAGTATGTTAATGCGGATAATGTGATAATACCTAGCACGTCACGACATCACGGCATCATGTGCTCTTTATTTGTATTTCATTCATAACTTTATTACTTTCTATTTTCTGTAATGCTGTTAGAACATATATGAGATGATTTGAATAAGCATATTTAAATGCCTAATTTGGCAGACTGCCGTCACATGAACTACAATAAGTTCTTCGTAACTTACCTTAAGTCTCTTTCAGGGGCTACCGATATTGGTATATATGATATATGTAACAAAAGTAATAGTGTTTATTACATTTATCCATCGAATGACTGAAACAAAATCGTACCCACCAGATAGATAAACAACATATGTTTAGACATTACATACATATGTATATAAATACAACTGAATTTCTGTAGGTCCAACAACCAAAGCGTTGGGTGTCTTTCTGAGCCTAATGGTATCGTTTCCAATTACCTGATCGGACATACATAGCGCAGATACCCGGCGCGGCCTAGCCCGTCTTTCCTGGAAAATCATCACGCAACCCATACCTAAGTAACTACCATCAACCATTGCTAAATCTCTACCGATTTCAACACAATCCATTATATTTAATTACGACCTGTACTTGCATGCCTCTGTTATTTATGAGCTAGACTATGAATGGCTACTAAATAAAGCTAATTATTTCAGTTAACTCAAACAAATGCTTATTGTTCGAGCTCTGATGGTCAGATTACAGCCAACCGAAACTTTTAACAGGCTCTATTTTCACACTGTCTACGAAAAAAAACACGCATTAAAATACCACAAATATCTTTATTGAACATAAAAACATTCCGACTCGTTCTCCTGGCCTGGTTAGCCACAGTTTCACCATTGTTTATGGCCATAAAATTTGATACGCAGTTGTCATAATTTATACAATTTGTCAGTCGTCAGTAGTAAAACGGTGTGGGTACATGGTGAAGAGATAGGCGATATCGGCGCGCGCGCATTCTAAATCACGTGTTATCTGCGGCAGATAGCACGGCTCATTTTACTGCCGCCGCTGGCTGGCGCTATGACGAGCCGGCCACCGAGTTATTTAATGTGCGCAGGCGACGACGACGAGTTCCAGCGATGTTGCTTTGCCGCATTACCTGCACTGGTGTGCACAGCGTCGGGGAATGCGTGCAGTTATGGTCTTAATAAAAAATGTAAATGTTACAACCATGTAGCTACTGCATACTTGCCAATATTACATGAACGCTTTGTGCCGTGACCTTATTACTCCATATAAAACACTACTAAGACATTATGGTCCTACTTGTTTTATATAATTAAAATAAACATTAAATACCCATAGAAGAGGTTTTCTTTACAATTACCAGACTGCTTCTCAAATTATGTGTGTATGTTTGTGTATTATAAATCTTCTTGTGTATTATTAATCTTGTAGGTGGATGAGGGGAAGAGACAGAGGAGAGGAGAGGTCGGGCTTCCGGTACCCTCACTCACTCGACAAAACAATTCAAGCATTGTTTGTCCACCGATTTTCTGTAAGGCCGTGGTAATACTCCGGTCAAACTGGCCCATTTGGGCCTAAGCATGGCTCTCTCACGTTAAAGTATAATACCTACTTTGTTCCAACAAGGTGACAGACAGACTGTGCAGAGGATGTCTCGGAAGAGAAATTGTCGCCCACGTTGTGCTGAAGTGTGAGGGAGCCACACAACGGCAAATATCCTCGCGAATGTGAGGTCGCTCCTAGAAGCCTGTGAATGCCCCAGGATCCTTATGCGCTTCTGGAAACAGCTAGACCGGCTCAAAAGTCAGCATATCTAAACGCATAATGGACCGTTTGCGAGTCTAAATGCGGAAACAGAGACAGATACTAATACCAATAACAATACCTACTTTGTTAATAGAAAAAAGATACCGTTCCAACGCTATTTCCATGTACCTATTAACTCAGCTACGTGTTAAATTGAACAGGTAGGTATCTTACATGACAGTATGACAGCTATTTTCTCCGAAGCAAGAAGTCAACGTGTTCATTCTTGGGGTCGCGTCGGGTTATTTATTTTTTGTATTCATAAATACATGTTATAAACTGCTTCTGACCTATCGCGGTCCGTCGTCGTACAGCGCACTTCTTGCAGAGAGATATATTGTACAAAGGCAGACATTTCTTTGTTGAGTACCTATATATATATGTATATATATTATATATATATATATATAAGTATTATTATTTTATTGGTTTTTTGGCCACTGAATATTACGAAAGTTAATGAAATGAAAGCCAGTAGTGTCTTTAAATCTTGATGATATACGTATGCGTATATACTATTTCTTAAAGTTTTGTGCTTGTTAGTATATTACATAATTGACTTTTAAACAGAGTAGCTGACCACCCTCAATACGCCAATCATGATTTGACATGAAAAGCGTGCAATTTAAAGACTTAATCTAACGTAACGTAATTTAAAAGCTATCCCCCACCTCCTAACCGTTGACGGGCTGTACCTTCTACGTTCAGTTCGACAATATGAGACGTTCATATCTTAATAGCTTAAGAAAGTGTATTAAAACCATGTTAGTGAATCGAATCCCTTCAACTTATCCTGACTCGGTTACAAAGAGACAACCCCAGGAGTACCTGTAGTCTTTCTTCAAACAATAAAATCAACAATGGTAAAAAAACAAATACAATTTTTTTGTTTTTGCATAAAGTTGGTCTTATGTGCTAAACGTTTAACTGCAAACAACTAGGTACTATGGTCAAAATTGATGAAACTTTACTACTTAGTAGAAAATAAAACCTCCCTCTTTGTAGTCGGTTAAAACTAGCCGATGGGGCGGTCTGATGGGAAGTTGTGGTCTATATAACGAGAAGCTTATCGAAGCTCAATAATATACTTACACAGTACGATACCTAAATAAGTTTTAGAAGACCTCTTAGTTGTCTGACTTGTCATACCTATGCAGCTATGTAACTAAACCTCCCGCAAGAAGCGAGTCGCTTGTCAGGTACAGAATAGATACTATGACAATGTATTTTCTGACATTACTAGAACTGCATCTTTGCACTACTTTCGTAACAAGAACACAATAATTTAGTTGGTGAGATAACTAGAATATTACATGACTTATATTGTAATGTTGGGTAAATAAGCACCCGGGGAATGTCTCAGCGCCCAAACAAAACGTTGTAAGAGTAAGTATGGTACGAGTGCTGATAAGACGAGCTCATTAATTCATTAACAGAGCTGAGGATGTCAGACGTGGGCAGGTAGACTGAGTGGGGGCGATGGCTAATTACCTACGGGCGGGCGCGAGTGCAGAGGCCACCCACAGCGTGGCCACCGTTCGAATCGCGACCAGCACTAGATTCCACGCCCGCCGCGTTTTTTACACCCTAATTAAGCTAATTTATCGGGACAATAAGAGAATTATCGGTAGCTGGCGGCGGTTACTGCCCGCTTTATGAGAGGTATTAAATTGCTTGGTTTGAGAGCGCTACCGGACTACACGGCCGCGTCTCGCCGAGCTCAGCGCGCCCTCGCTTTGATGCCCTAATAAATATACAAAAGATCTCATCAGATAAGGCGTGAATGGAGCCGCCGTCGTCGCGTCCTCTCTTAATGAAAGCCACGCCAAGGAATTCCTCGGACAAAGCCTTAAAATGCTAATAACACGAGGGCGACACAACCGCCGCGGCCTCTAGAATGTGTTCCGATAACGAAGGTGCCAATCTCGCAGGTGGACAGATTAAATGAGTATTTTATGGCAGATTAGGTAAACGTTTTTTACTAATAAATGTTTTAAAGCGCACTGTCGTATGGCCCCTTATTGACGAGCGACTTTTTGTTAAATAGCAGCTACCGCACTTGATCACCTATCTTCTGCTAGTGTTATCTAAATGTTTGGTTGAAATGGTATCTGATAAATTTTAATAGTTTTAATTAATTCTATGTTCTCGATAAGTACCCAAAAGGCAAAAGGATCGTTTCCTCACGTGTCGTTAAATTATGGACATATATGTAGATAGATACTTACTACTGTATATTGTTATATCTTCAGATCTTCGTAATTATAAAATGTAGGTTAAGGCACAATTGTGGGTATAATATGTTGATGGTGTGTTAGAGTAGATATTGATTTAATTAGGCGGAGGCAACAAAATATAAATAAATAAAACAAAGTGAACTGTATCACACCGTGTACATAGACTTTGTAGTTATTATTTTATTAATATGTATATTATGTCTGTAATCCTTATTAGTAAAACTAAATATGTAACAATTAAGTGACAAATGGTACCGTATCATATAAAAACAGATTACTAAATCGTAGTATGAAATTGTATGCTAGCTGACAACACACTTTGACAAACTGCTTTCAAAGCAAGTTTCTGTTTATTTTCTAATGAGGAAATAAATGTAAGTATGTGTATTATTTTAATGACTTACTTACCTTGAGGTCTGCAGCTAAGCCCAATGTATTTTGTTGATGATGATTTTGGCCTCCGGACGTTAACATGGCATATTATTAAGATTAAAACTTTCAGAAGAAATCAAACAATCACTGCAACGAGCTTTTTGCAGCTAGTCCATTCACGTTATTAGGTATCAAATAGTTCGTATCGTATCGCGTGCGTGCTTTAATACATATTAAGTATTATTGCCTCGTCTGTCGGCAGAGAAACAACGACCGCAAAGAAAAGTCAAATGGCGGTAAACTAACGGTGAAGTTTTTTTTTCAGTTATGGTTAGGTTAGGTTAGCTAGGATTAAGCAGGTACAGTACCTACTTACTATAAAATGATTTGAAATATATATAGAAATAATTTAATACGAATAGTCAGGCTAACTCACTCTTTGCCAATGGCATAAGGTGGCATGCAAACCATAAGTTGTGTCGAAACGTGTAAAACCTAGGTAAAAGACGAAATAGCATAGCAGAGATGTACCTAGGTATTTAATTATCTACCTATTAATTTATTTACAAAAAATTTAGGGTCAACAACCTTGAAGCAACCTTTTCTAAATGAACTTTGTTATCAATTCGGCAATATGGTTATATGTATTATATGTGTATATAGTAAATCATAATACACTAATCAAATTTTATTACGCAACCAGCGCCATCTAGCATCCGTTTTTAAGATTCTCTCTTAGACTCTTCAAGATTAAACTAATTGTAATTCATACATCCTTTGAATCTTTTCATAGTATATGTACTTCTAATATTAAAATGTATCTAGTGTCATGAATTTATTTATTTAATATAGTTGTATAATATCGTATCATCTTTGCAGAATTCTTAACAAAACGCTAAAAGGTTTCTATAGTCTACATCCAATTGTAAGTGTCATTATGTCAGTGTAACGAAAAGTCAAAACTCCGAAGTTGCATCGTCCGGCAGTTGTTTGTTCATAGAGTTCTAACATCTGCATTAAAATAATATACAGTACGGTTTGCGGAAATGTGAGCTAGAGTGATGCCGATGTGTAGTCTTAATGTTGTGGAATGGTCTGCAGACCAGGTGGCGGATTGGCTCACAGGTATGTTACGGAATAGTAGCGATGTTGTTGTTGTGTGGAGTTGGTGAGTCACGTCACTCACATCTCGTTCATGTCGGTGATGCAGGGCTGGGGCCAACGGTGGCGCGTTATGTGCCAACACTGCGAGACCGCGGGCTCGATGGAGCCAAGCTACTGGCACTGCGATGTGACGACCTCGAGTATCTGGGTATGCACATTATTGGTCATCAAGAACTACTGCTTGAAGCTGTAGAACATCTCAGAAACTTCGTAAGTAGTTCTAGAATTCGTATGTTGCCTACTGTGTTTTTGTATGAGTCACACGAGAGCAGATACTTTATACATCTTATCAGAACAGTGTTATCTACTCATGACTGTGCTACTGGACGAATGTATGCTTGTGTAGGACGCTTTATTTTTAGTATTGCTGGAAGAACAAATTGTATATAATATAATAAGTGATATACTGTCAATGTCACTCTGTGTTATACTTCACTGTAAATGTATTAGTAACACATTAATGTGAATATGTGTAGCAATATGAAGTGTCTCGAGAGTGTGTGCAACAATTGGCTCTGCGCGTGTCGGTGGTGGCCACTACACTGACTCGAGCTCTGCGACACCACTCTGACAAACGCCTTGAGACACAGACACTTGCTGACGTAGCTCGCACTGTGCACGCTGTTAAACCACTTGTGTGCTGGCTCGACAGGTAATTTGCCTATACCTTAGTTATAATGATTAACTTTTTAATTAATTAAACCACTGATTTTTTAAAGTAAGCTATAGTTTTTAAAGCAATTAAGGGGATATGATAAGTAGACACATTGCTAATTGTAAAATTACATATTTATGAGTGCAGTGAGTAATTATAAAGACGCGCTTTCTTCTTTTCATATAATAGTTACACTTCTTTTAAACATCTTTCTCATTGTAATTATATGAATGTAGAACTATTAGTAGACAGTATTTGAAATCATATCATATTATTGTAAAGATTAAAAATATAATTAATTTAGATTAGATTTGTATTTCTCACACCTAGAGGACTTTTATATCAAACACGAAGGCCTGCCAATTGTTTGTGTGAAAAGTATCTTGTATAAATATGTATTAAAAGTAACATATTGCATCAATATTTTTGGTAAGAAGTGTATTTGGATTGTCACATAGTATTTTTTATGAATTTAGAAAAATATTTCATACAATTTGTGCTTATATTTTCTGTTATCAATGTGCCTTAACATTATGCATTAAATCCTTTTGGCCAAAAATATAATGATAATGTATAGGCATCAATAGAATCATTAGTAGAAAAAACACTCCCCTCTATATCTAATTAATTGAAACAATGTTAATGAGTGAAAAGTGAGATACGCTTGTTGAGTTTGTGGGTGCTGTGCAGGCTGTGCTCGCTGGGCGCGGCGGGCACGCTAGCCGAGCGGCGTGCCGTGCTGTTGAAGCTGTCGCTGGAGGCGGCCACGTCGGCCATGCGCGACCGCTTCGCCGAGCAGCCGGCGCGCGCCGTGGCCGCCGCCGCCGCCGCCACCGCCACCACTGCTGACTACATCATACAGGTCAGCTCTACCTATTGTGCTCTACTCTCTTAACAACTTAGAATTTGCTGTTTAACTTAACATGTAAAACAATAATTAACTACAATAACAACACAGCTCCACAAAAAAAAAGTGGTCTGCAAAGCTAAATTTTAAGTAGAAGAAGCATTACAATCCATTAAAATAAACAAACCCCGCACGCTGGAATACCTGGCCCGTTTTTTTTTTATTTTTCTCCGTTTTTTGCAGTTTGACCCCCAATTTTGACTTCAGATTCGTGTTCAGCGGTAAAAAATACATCGGAAAACATATGTCGCACACCAGCACAAACCACTTTTTTTTTTGTGGACCTGTGCAATTATTCCAAAACTAATGCACATACTATCACAACGATAATAATGTAATGTAATGATTTGACAGAGTCAGTTAGTTTTAGTACACCAGTAGTACACCTCACTTCGGTGTTCTATGTACACTCTGGTTCAAAAACATAAAGAAACCTATGAACCAGGGATCATTTAACAGAACAATTTGACCTTGCGAGCCTGTCTCATACAATACAGTGTTTTCAGGTGAATGTAAAACTAGTTACTAACTTAATCTCAATTATAACAACGCCGGACAACCTACAGTTAGAATATGATATAATATCAAATTTCATGCTCACGCGCACACTCGAAGCATAACACTAGACCATCATAATCAACACATCTGTACTGCGGATGAGTACAGGCCTTTCCTGGTTCAGGCTCCATTCCACAGAGTGTATGTTTATAGAGTCTCCTACTACATAGGAATAATTCCTAGTTCGGGAGTTTTCTTGAACTCAAAATGTATGTCAAATGTGATAGAGAATGTTGGTGTATCAAAAGTTTTACGAATGTTATATCTACTACTGGACGGTGCCCGGTTGGCGGCAATACGCTTGCCCTCTATTACGTTAAGGGGCCAAATTCCAATTTTCAAAATGAGAAGAATTTTAAATTGTCAGCAATTGTGAAAATGTGAAAAGGGGTGGGCAGAGGTGTTGAGGTACATCTACCCCTTCTTAATACATTAAACACCCACATTTTTGGATATAGGCATGATCGTATTGTTACGGAAGTGGGTACAGGGATTGGAAGGAAACTAATATATCACTGCCGAGAGTAACGATTTATTTGCGTTTCACAATATTCCGAACGCGTAACACTCACAGCACAGAACGAGTTGTACTGCACGAACCGCGTAGCACTGTTCCACACTGTCCCCGCGGACTACACTTAACTCAGTCCAACGGTAGCACTGCACCACTCACTAATACTAATCACTTTCACTTCACTGTACTACTTTTTCACTTCTTCTTATTCTTCACTTGAGAGCACTTTCCACTGAACTGCCCTGTAGGCGCGTCTGGAGCTCTTTATATACCCCTAATTTCGATCGTAATTTGTTGAATTTCGACCGTCATTTCGTTATTCTTTTCGATTGTCTTCTACAACTTTTATATTCGAATTTTGTAAAGAATCATCTCCATTTACTAGAATTTTCTATAAAACACCGAAATCACAAACAAAAACCCATAGAGTCCGCCGGGCTTGAACTCACGGCATTCGACTCGCAGCCGTCGCCACTACCGCTCAGCTACCGTGACTTGTCAATCTTCATTTGAAAAACTTCTATGCATTGTTTGTCTGTGCGGTGACGTAGGCATGGCGTCACATTATCCCCTCCTTAGACGTGCTCGTCCCGAGCATCGCTAGAGCCGTGGTACCGTTCCAACCTATCCACATGAACGACTTTAGCTGTACTTCTTGGCGTTTTCCGAATTCTGTAAGTGACATCATTGATCTTCGTAATTACTTCATAAGGGCCTTCCCAACTTGGTTGTAGTTTTGGAGATTTCCCTTTTCGTCGAACAGGATTGTGAAGCCAAACCGCAGAACCTTCTTCAAAGGACTTGGAGTTAATGCTTCTGTCGTATCGCGTTTTCATTCGCTCACTAGCTTGCAGATTCTCTTCTCTCATGTGCCCGTGAACCTCCTCCATCTTTCTTCTTAATTCTTCTGCGTATTCCGAAATACAGCTGGGCGTATCCGGAGGACATCCTGCGAGTAGATCTGCTGGAAGTCGAAGTTCTCTACCAAAGTTCGCTCGAGCCGGAGTGGTAGAGGTACTTTCATGAACTGCCGTCCTATATGACAGAAGAAATAGAGGAATGTACTCGTCCCAATTGTCCTGATGGCTATCCACAACTTTAGCCAAATGCCGTTCCAAAGTTTGATTAAATCTTTCTACCATTCCATCAGATTGCGGATGATATGGCGTAGTCCGAGTTTTGTGTATCCCCATAATTTTGCATGTTTCCTGGAAGACTTGAGACTCGAAATTCCTGCCTTGGTCACTATGGATTTCAAGAGGTAATCCAAATCGGCAGAAAACTTCATTCACAAGTTTATTAGCCACAGTGATAGCTTCTTGATTTGGTAGTGCGAACGCTTCTGGCCACTTCGTAAAGTAGTCCATTACTACTAGAATGTAACGATTTCCACTATTTGTCATTGGAAACGGCCCGGCCACATCCAAAGCTATTCGTTCCCAAGGAGCACCCACGTTGTATAGCTTCAATGCTCCACGACTTCTTGTTTGTGGTCCCTTGACAGAAGAACAGCTCGTACATTTCCTGCACCAGTCTTCAACATCTTCCTTGCAGTGCAACCAGTAAAAACGTTGACGAATCTTCACTAAAGTCCGCTTTACACCAAGATGACCGCCTGATGTTCCGTCGTGATACGCTCGTAGTATATCAGAAATCTTTGGCTTTGGTACAACTGTCTGAAGATGACTGTCTTGCCCAGATGCACTCTCCCATTTTCGACATAAAAGCCCATTATGTAAGAGCAGACTATTCCATTGCGCCCAATAGCTCTTAGTTGTTGCACTCATTCCAGCAACTTCACTCCATCCTGGCCGTGCAGATAAGTCTTTCATCCAACTGAATATTGGTTTCAAGTCTTCATCTTCTTCTTGTAATTTACGTAAGGCATCATTGCTCCATTCTTCATCAATTGTATCAGTTCTTATAACTCGGACCGTAGCTTTTTCTTTATCTTCTTGTTTCGAACAGTGCTTGCAGTCATCAAAACATGGGCGTCTTGACAAAGCATCGGCATTCCCATGAGACTTCCCACTGCGATGTTCAACCTCAAAGTCGTACTCCTGTAATTGTTCTATCCATCTTGCGACTTGTCCTTCAGGATTCTTGAACTGCAATAGCCACTTCAACGCTGCATGATCTGTTCTGACTAGAAATTTCCGGCCCAACAAGTATTTTTTAAAATGCTGAAGCGTTTTGACCACTGCCAGGAGCTCTCTTCGGGTGACACAATAATTACGTTCTGGTTTCGACAATGATTTACTGTAATAGGCTATCACAACTTCTTGATCCTCTTTCTTTTGTGAGAGTGTTCCTCCAATCCCTGTGTTACTTGCATCTGTGTCTACTATAAATTCATTGCTCTGATCCGGATATCCGAGAACGGGCGTTTCACATAACCGACTCTTGAGATCTTCGAAAGCTGTCTTGCATTGTTGATCCCAAATGAAGGGTCGTTTTTCTTCTGTAAGTCGATGTAAAGGCTTCGCTATATCCGAAAAATTCCTGACAAAACGACGATAATAAGAGCAAAGTCCCATAAACGCCCGGACTTGTGTTTTGTCGGTGGGCACAGGCCAATCTTTAACAGCTGAAATCTTTGTTGGATCTGTTTCGACGCCTTTTTCCGAAATTACATGTCCCAAATAATTCACCTGTCGTTTGAAAAATGAACATTTCTTATGACTTAGTTTAAGATTTGCACTTCTCAACTTGTTAAATACGGATTCCAGCTTCTTTAAATGGTCATCAAAGTCTCGCCCCACTATTATAATGTCATCAAGATATACCAAGCAAGTTTCTCCCAGTAGCCCAGTCAGAACACGTTCCGTTAATCTCTCAAAAGTAGCCTGGGCATTGCAAAGTCCAAACGGCATCACCTTGAACTGCCAAAGACCTTTTCCTGTGGAAAACGCGGTCTTCTCCTTATCTTTAGGGTCCAGCTCTACTTGCCAATAGCCAGTTTTCAGGTCAAGCGTAGAAAACCATTTCATGCCATTGAGAGTATTCAAAGTGTCATCTATCCTTGGTAATGGATAACTGTCCTTTTTGGTCACGTCGTTCAGTCGGCGATAATCAATGCAAAATCTCGTTGAGCCATCCTTCTTCTTTACCAGGACCACTGGTGAACACCACGGACTAGACGATGGTTCAATTACTTCATTATTCCTCATGTCTTGAATCATGTCGTCCACCTCTTTTTCTCTGGCAAAAGGAATTCGACGAGGTCGTTGACGAATAGGTTGTTCATTACCAGTATTAATTTTGTGTTGTACCATACTTGTCCTGCCGATATCACCATCATTCTTTGAAAAGATATCGGAGAACCGACGTAGCAAATTCTTCGCCTTCAATAATTCAATAGTTGTCAAATCTTCCTTACATCCCTCTAGTATACTGTTAACGTCGATTGTACTTCTGTCCGTCTTTTTGACTTCTTGACAATTTCGCAACCAGACGATTTCTTCGCTCCGTCCTATTAGCGTACCTTTCCTCAATACCTGTTCTTCATTACTTAAATTTAATACAGGCACCACTGTTTCTGTAGATATGTTGACAACTGTACGTGCTGGCAACCACGAAGTTTCGTTATTCACTTTTTCCAATAATGTCCACCGTCGTTGTTGCAACTTACATTGTTTGTTGAAATTTACTGGAACTAGCGTTTGTGATCTCGGCAGTAATTTTGTGTTCTTAATGCAATACACCTTGCCTTTACCACCGCCTCTTATTGGTATTTCATCATTTCCACACTTCAGGATACCGCAGTTAATGTCAAGTTTGCACCGATGGTCCTTCAAGAAGTCAAGGCCAATAATACAATCATCCACAATGTCAGCAATGATTGCTTGTTGCCAGTAAAGTTTATCACCAATCTTAATGGCCACTTTCTGGTTGCCTGTTACTGGTATTCGCTGGCCGGTAGCCGTTGTCAGCTGGTAAGCTCCCTTCCGAACGTTTATCTTCCCGTTTCTTCTTATCAGCTGTGTCCCAATTACCGTACGTGACGCACCAGTATCCAAAGTCAATGGGCATGGAATTCCATTTACTGATCCATTAACGGTTAAGCTGTTTCCATCCGTACTCTGATGAATCTTAATTTTCGGGGCTTCATGTCTACCGGCCAGTGCCCACCCCTCAGCCCTGGCCTTAATTAGTTTTCCTGGTTCTCGGACGCTTGTATACAAGCATCGGTCCCTCGTTTCTCTGCAATCCGATTCGGGCAGCCGTTTCTTAGATGTCCCCGCTCCCCGCAGTTGTAGCATCTAGGGACGAAAGCTCTACGTTGGTTTCGCCGCTCCAGTTCCGTTTAATTAATCTCCCTCAGGCGTCCACTCCTCGGGTCTCGTCGGACAGCTTCTACCTCAAGCGCATGCGCGACGGCTTCCTTGATCTGACCGTGATGACCCAGGCGCACGGCAGCCCTCACTTCCGCGTCGAAAATACCATCGACAAACGACTGCAAAAGTATGCTGTCAATGACTGATGGTGGTGATGATTGGTACGCCTTCCGGACCAACTTTTCCACTTCTAGAGCCCACTGTTGTAAGGATTCATTGGCTCGTTGGCATCGATCACGGAGTTGAGCGCGGAAGACATGCTCCAGATGCGAGTCCCCATAGCGCGATTCCAAGGCTTCTAGCAACTGCTCATAGGTAGCTTCACTTCCTAAAGCCTCCAGTACAGTCAGAGCTTTGTCTCGTAGTCCCAAAGTAAGAGCGGTTTTGGCTTGGCTGTTGGTCCACCTATTTAAGTCTCTCACAGCTTCAAATTGTAATTTATAGGCCGCCCAGGAAGAGGTCCCATCAAAGGGTGGCACTTTAAAATTTCCGCCTGAAGAGGATGCACTTACTATGGTCGCTGAAGCCGGAACTCCATTTATTTTTATCCTCTTGACGTCTTCCTCAATTTTCTTGACGTCTTCTTCGATGAAGGAGAGGCGGTCTTCATGTTTTTGCACGGTTGTCTCCATAGCCTCAACCCTCCGCATGCTTTCGGTGATAGCCGTCAGAAGATTTTTCTGCATAGCGCACAGCTGTTCCTCTTGTCGGCGAGCTTGTTCTTCCTGTCGACGGGCTTGCTCTTCCTGAACAGCGCGCAGCTGTTCCTCTTGTCGGCGAGCTTGCTCTTCCTGTCGGCGGGCTTGCTCTTCCTGCATAGCGCGCAGCTGTTCGAGTAAGGCGCCGAGATCCGGCCCATGGGATTTCGACGACGACGCTACGTCGGAAGTTGCCACCCCGGAGTTGTCTTGACGTCCAGGAATCTCTTCCTCAGAAGCTTCGGCCCCAGAGCCACGTGGTTGCTGTGCGGCTGTTTTAGCGCGAGTACTCACGCCTTCCCTCGGCGTAATAGGCATTTTACCTTCCAATCCCACTTCTGACACCAAATGTTACGGAAGTGGGTACAGGGATTGGAAGGAAACTAATATATCACTGCCGAGAGTAACGATTTATTTGCGTTTCACAATATTCCGAACGCGTAACACTCACAGCACAGAACGAGTTGTACTGCACGAACCGCGTAGCACTGTTCCACACTGTCCCCGCGGACTACACTTAACTCAGTCCAACGGTAGCACTGCACCACTCACTAATACTAATCACTTTCACTTCACTGTACTACTTTTTCACTTCTTCTTCTTATTCTTCACTTGAGAGCACTTTCCACTGAACTGCCCTGTAGGCGCGTCTGGAGCTCTTTATATACCCCTAATTTCGATCGTAATTTGTTGAATTTCGACCGTCATTTCGTTATTCTTTTCGATTGTCTTCTACAACTTAATTTATTTATTCATTTTGCTTCATCTAGTACTTTCCATTATATTTGAATTTTGTAAAGAATCATCTCCATTTACTAGAATTTTCTATAAAACACCGAAATCACAAACAAAAACCCATAGAGTCCGCCGGGGCTTGAACTCACGGCATTCGACTCGCAGCCGTCGCCACTACCGCTCAGCTACCGTGACTTGTCAATCTTCATTTGAAACACTTCTATGGATTGTTTGTCTGTGCGGTGACGTAGGCATGGCGTCACAGTATGTATGTATGTATCTACTATTATTTCTCTAATATAAGAGACATACAACATCTAGTACAAAAATTGTTCAGTAATTAGTTTTGTTCATTAATTTTATAACTTAATGAAATGTTTCATTTAAATATTGTATCTTTTTCCAGGATGTTTCAGATCCGATGATTCTACAGCCGGCTTCGTTAGACACGGTGACACTTCGGCAAGGCGGCAAGCCGCTCGGGTTTGACGTGGTGCCGTCGTTCTGCGGCCACCACCAGCTCGCCGACATACGGTTCGGATCACCCGCGCACACGTCAGGCGCCGTGCATATCGGTGATGAAATTGTGCAAGTAAGCGCATTTTTGTAGAATAAATTAAAAACTTATTATTTTTTATTTATCAAATGATTGATTACAACCACATATTGTTTATATATATAAATGTACATAAGGCTCAATTGAACCCTGGTATATGCTCAATGGAAAGGGTGAGGATCGAAACGGCGCCATGATTCATTTTTTAAAAATACACTTACAACAGAATAAAATTTATTTAAAATTTATAGGATATTCTTAAATGGTGATCTTTCTATCTGAGGTGACGATATAGTTCCCTTTATATTTTTATCTCACAAACCATGAGATTTCTAATGTAAGTAATGCATGGTAAAGTTCCCTTTTTATTTGGAAAACAAGGTCTGCAGCTATCAGTAGTTTTTACGTACATATAGCTCTTATGTACTTCTTTTGCTCTTTGAAAACACTTTCGACTTTTGTGAAATGACCCCATAGTATACCATACAGTATATATTATATAACATAGCACTTGAAATGGTGGCTGTTTTGACATCACATAGGGAGCTTAGTTTTGAACGTAGTTTTTCTATATAACATTTCCAATTCTGATCTTCATAAACAAAGAGAACAGGTATAAACAACCAAACTTTTAATTGTTCTGTTTGTGAGTTATTGTACCTTATATAAAGTAATGTCAATAAATGCAAATGCCACTAATGATGATGATGATGATGAGGATGACGATACCTTGTTAGTTTTTTCATACTATTTTTAAATGTCATTATGCAAGTTTTCTTTAAATTTATTCCTAAATTATTCACTTTCAACTATTTGTTTGTATCACGTAAAGTAGTGTTTATGTCATGTTGAATCTGTAATTTTTTATTACGGGCAGTTTTACTTTGCAGTCATCTGTCTAATAAAATAGTATGATCAACACAGTGAAACACCTTCACCGTTCACTAGAATTGATCAAATCGAGCCAAGTTGGTCTCATTCGAAAGAGGAAGACTGTCGCTTTCAATGCTGCTTAGCACCAAAAATAAGCATGGAAATAAACCTACATCCCATAGACTTATATCTACAACATAACGCATTTTCACGATATTTTTGCTTTCAAACTTAAATTTCACATATTTTAACTCAACTAAAAAATCTAAAAAAAATCAGGGAACATCTACACGTCCAATTTTTCAGATGCATTGCGACCTTTTAAAAAACAATTTGAATGCTCAAAAAAAATATAATATATCAATGACATGCTGCAGATTAGCAGCATCATACTCCTACCTAAAAGGCCGGCAGCGCACTTGTGACTCTTGAGTTGCGGGTGTCCATGGGCAGCGGTAGTCATTTACCATCAGGTGACCCGTCTGCTCGTTTGCCCCCTATCGCATAAAAAAAAAAAAAAATCCATTGCTATGCAGACGATAGCACGAGTGATGCCCTTTACACCGGCCGCGCTAACATTTCTCGGGTAAACGTCATTGAAAGCCGATCCAAACTTGTGTCTCAAATCGAAACTTCTTTATCAAAACTTTCAGATTGGGGTCGACTTAACCTAGTCCAGTTTAACCCCACGAAGACACAGGTTTGCGCGTTCACCGCTAAAAAGATGCCATTGGTCGTATCACCTCAATTTGAGAGCACTTCCCTAACTGCATCAGCCAGTATCGGAATCCTTGGCGTCGATAGCAAGCGAAGTCCAGTTTCGCGGTCACTTAGAGAGTAAGGCCATATTAGCCTCGAAGAAGCTTGGTGTGCTAAACAGATCGAGACAGTATTTTACTCCGGCCCACCGCCTGCAACTTTATAAGGCGCAGGTTCGGCCGCACATGGAATACTTTTCTCATCTCTATGCAGGTGCACCCCAGTACCAACTTCTGCCTCTTGACCGCATTCAACG
Organism: Tyria jacobaeae; assembly: GCA_947561695.1. NCBI lineage: Eukaryota > Metazoa > Arthropoda > Insecta > Lepidoptera > Erebidae > Tyria > Tyria jacobaeae. Next base: position 269,893 of record OX387214.1, read on the forward strand.
GAGAGCAACTCGCATCATCGACTGCCAAGATATTTCTGATCGACTTGACACCTTGGCGTTGCGTAGAGATGGTAGCTTCACTCTGCATTCTCTATCGCTTGTATCATGGGGAGTGTTCAGAGGAATTGTTCGGACTTATACCGGCTTCTGGTTTCCGCCATCGTTCTACGCGACAAAATATCCATCCCCATCACCTGGACGATTGGCACTCCACCACTGTGCGCTTCTCCAGAAGCTTTTTGCCTCGCACAACCAGCTTATGGAACAAATTGTCGCCTGCCGTATTTCCGAACCGATACGACCTTCAAACCTTCAAGAAGAGAGCGTACCTCTACCTAAAAGGCCGGCAACGCTCTTGTGAATCTTGAGTTGCGGGTGTCCATGGGCGGCGGTAGTCACTTACCATCAGGTGACCCGTCTGCTCGTTTGCCCTCTATCGCATAAAAAAAAAAATGTCAAAAAAGCAACTTTTTTGCGGTTATGGGGTCGGAAAAATCTCGAATTTTTTTTTCTACCCTCTTCAATATTTTCGGGTCGGTTGTAGCAAATCCGGTGGGGGCCGCTGGACCATTGTTATCCTGCTACCCCCTTTATCAAGATAACAGAGGCTTTATTTACTTCCTATCTGAATACTGTTATTATTATATATATACTGTTACACCTGTTGACACCCCCGCAACACCCCACGTGGGTGAAATTTCGTGAAATCCGTTCTTAGCTGACCTCTACTCGGCGAAAGGAATATTTCTACCAAATTTCAAGTCTCTACGCCTTATGGTTCCAGAGATGTCGTTATGAGTCTATATATTGGTGGAAAGCTCTTGTGTATATATATATGTATATATATACATTATTATATGTAATAATATATTAATATATTTACTGTTAAAAGAATATTTTTATTTTTACTAAATCCAAGTTTTTATGTTTTTTTTTTATAATACAGGGGGACAGGCGAACAGACGGGTCACCTGATGGTAAGTGACACCGCCGTCCATGGACACTTGGAACTCAAGAGTCGCAAGTGCGCTGCCCGCCTTTGAGGGTGATCAGGGATGGGGTATGCAGGGAGCGGAAAGAAGAGAGGAGGCATGAGGAGATGGGAAAGAGGAGAAAGGAGAGGGGGAGGGGGGAAGTGGGCCTCCGGAAACCTCACTCATTTCGGGGAAATGCAACGCAAGCGTTACTTCACAACCGGTTTTCTGTGAGGCCGTGGTATCGCACCGGTCGAGCCGGGCCACTTGTGCCTAAGCATGGCTCTACCACTGAATATAGACCGTTTAAAACCTTTGTGAAAACCTTTCTGAAGACCATTGTGACCATTGAGTGATATTAAAATCATTAAAATCGCCGCACAATATTCTTACTATAACAGTAAGAAGTCAACATATATATATATATACATATATATGTATATATATTATTAAAACACACACAACACGACAACTCCCGCATTAGGATTAACTCCTGTGTCGCGGGGGACTTTACAAACAGTCAAACAACGGACACAGAACACTCGACTCAGAACAACAATTCAAGGATTACACAAAGTGTTGTCCCGTGCGGGGATCGAACCCACAACACTCGGCGCGGCAGCGTGGTGGCTAGGTGACTATTTAAACCGCTACGCCATCAGTGCAGTCAAAAAATTAAAAGTACCTAGTAAAGAATTTTTGTTGTCTTCTGCACTGCGTTTAAGTGGTTTGTATGTACATAGTTTGTGAGTTTTATGTTCTACTCTGCTATTTAATGTTTTCAATACAGTCCTTATCAATATCTCTAATTGGGACAAAAGGGAGCGCTTTGTGAACAAGTATTTGTGTCAACCACGGCGGTTTTTTCTGCAGAAAATAGAGCCAAGCAACATATTTGGTAAACTTACCAAGTTCTTATCTTCTTAAACCATGTAACACCAATTATCACTTTTTTATATCTCAACAACGACTTAGTCATTACTCCATCTATATTTTGATGGAGTTCATTAATTTGTCGCAAATAAATATTAGAGTACGTTGTAGGTAGCATTACCAGTAATAATAGATGTGTGTAACGTTGCAGGTGGGCCATCAGTGCGTAATAGGGTGGAGCGGAGCGGCCGTGGTGCGTCTGTGCGTGGCGGAGGGGGAGGAGGGGGGCGAGCTGGCGCTGCGCGTGCGTCGGCGAGCGGCGCGCGCGCCGGCCGCGCTGGCCACGCCGCAGCTGCACCGCATGCACCGCCTGCAGCGCTGCCGCCCGCCGCTGTACCTGCACGGCCCGCTGCGCTACGAGCTGAGCCCGCTGCCGGCCGCGCCCGCCGCGCCGCCCGCGCCGCCCTCGCCGCCCGCGTCCTCGGACGAGAGCGAGCCGCTGTCGCCGCCCGCCTCGCCCACCTCGCCCACCATCCTGCACCCGCACCTCGACCACACCAGGTGATACTTCCGCCGGCCCTATTACAAGTCCTATGTAATGTGTACTCAAAGTCAGTTTCTTTTGACAAAAATGTATTATAGGTATTGATACTGTACGAGCAAACCCGTACATTTATGTTAGTTAACGAAACTAGCTCGCGTCCTCGTATTTGTACTGCACTCATGTTACATAAGTACTTACTTTGTACATCATTTACTAGCAATAAAGTGATCGTTCGGAGCACTTGTCTGCTGGTGATGACTGTTACCTAACAGTGCGATGCTTCAGTCGCCTTGTACGACACCACCGCTAAGAGACGCGGTGCCTTATTCCTCTCCACCGTGAACCTCACGGCACACAATTGAACCGCACTCTTCTGCAATCTAGTCCGAGTGGTCGTGGTTGGCCGATGCATAGGCGTGGAAGTACTTTTGCTCAGATTGCCTCTCTTGCGATAATTCTCCATTTGGTACGATACACGGCGTTGCCTGCCACCAGAGATGATTGGGCCACAGTTTTACCATGACTGTTCAAATTGTTTATATATATTGCTGTGAAGTGGTGTAAAGTCAATATGGTAGATTCTAGATACGGTACATAATCCCAAAGAACTAGTGTTCGCAGAAGCACATTTGACAAAAGTGGTTTTTTAATATTACATTTAAGAAGGGCATCAACTTTTCGGCGGGCAGTCTCAAAGTCCACGTTTTGGTGCCGTAGAGAAATATCGGATATACAAAGGATCTCACGAGCCCTTTGCATTTATAAGTTGTTTAGTTTATCTAAGCAGTACAGGCAGTACAGGCAGTACAGGCAGTACCGGCACAGCGCCTTTTAATTTCGACGGTCGATCGACGACGATTCGATGTAATCTATTTGATTACGATGTTTGCCATCTAGTGATGTCCAGATATACAGTCGCCTATGTGGCTAACTCTGCGAGCCGTTCTCTTCTTTCGTTACGCTCACCCATTTCGTACTTGCGAACGATTTCACGAACAATATTTATATTAAGAATTAAGTCCCAAAATTGTAAGCTTTCCCTTGTCTGGTAGTTCCTTCACTTTCCATGTTCGGAGTCTAAGTTGTTTACGTAAGCTGGTTGCCTGCGATTCCATGGCCGGTAGCACATTTTACACTCTTGGTCCCGGAAAACTCAACCCAACCCCACCCCGTGCATTACCGTCATGAACCCAATCTTTTTTTTTTGTTTACTTTAGAAAGTTCCCACCGGTGCCAGAATCGGACCGACTAAAACCACTCGGTGTGCCACACTGCGCCTGGCGTAGGCCCAGAAGCATTTAGCTTAATACTAATAATGTGTGACCCACGTTGTTAGTATTAAAAAAAAATATATGCCATTTGAAATGAATGAATTGAAACATTTATTTCTGCCGGTTACTGTCTATGTTCTGTACACAATTTCTAAATTCAAAAACTATATCTCGTTAACGGTCACTGATATGAAGAAAGTGACAATTCCTGTACATAAACATAGTATTGTTGTTTTCGTAGAACTTAATATTTTTGTATAATTTATGCTTCTCATAAAACATTTTCTTCATTTCACACCAGCTTTGATATCCCCAATAGGAATAAACGAAGGATTATTGAAGATCATTGAGGTAAATAAGATATAGTTTTAAAAGAGTTTTTGGTGCAAACAAGGTGTGTATATAGCTTAAAAAATAACTCAATAGGCTGGACCCCTGGATGGATGCTGATAAGCAACCATCCAGGGGTCAAGCGTCAACCAACACGGACTTTATTTTGAGAAAATGGCGTCTAAACTGATCGTACCAATATATATTTTGTTAAAAACAACTGTCTAAGTAATGTTTATTTACGTTAAGAAAATAGTAAATGTGTATTCACACTGACGGTTAAATTGATACCATTAATATTAAAGCAAACTCGAGTCTATTGTTGCTATCGCTTCATAAAACAACTTTGAACAGAATTTCAAGTGCCAGGAAGCGTTATCCATGACGACAACGCTTCGCGGTTCAAGTTTTGCTATGATATCTTGAACATGTTTAAAATGTTTCGCCGTCCATTTTCTTTGTGCTAATCTCTTGTTGATTTAGATTCCAATAATAGCAATGTATATGGCCCTATAACGTTATTGGGTCTTGAAAACAGGTGCGAGTGCATAGTAGTAGTAAGTAGTGAGATGTAAGGTTGTGGTGCGCAGGATGTACGGGCCGGCGCCGCGTGCGCTGGCGCAGCGCCGCCACACCGTCAGCGGCGCCGAGCCGCTCTACAAGCGACACGCGCACACCATCGAACAGGTACCGCCGTCTATCACACCACTCATCTACCTGTGTAGGTCACCATGCTGCATTGACTAGACATGCAATGAGGATGGTGTCCAACACTCTTTGACTCCACTTATTGCTTTCCATCAGGCAAAGTGGAGCCACTATGGTAGGCTAATGAAAAAAAAATGGCCGTTTACTCTTACACGTGGCAGTTACCTCACAATAAATACTACCATTTGACAGGTCAACCATAATTCAGTTTCAAATGTCTATAAATTTATGAGAAAGATTGATAGAGCCATGTTTAGGCCCGAATTTCCCCGAAATTAGTGAGGTTTACCGAGGCTCAATTCCGCTTCCTTTTTCCTCTCTCCTCTCCTCTTTCCCTCCCCGCATCCCTCATCACTCTCAAAGGCTGCCCGCCTTATGATTGTTGAGTTGCAGGTGGACACCATGGAGGCGATTGTCACTTACCGTCAGGTTATCCGTCTGTTCGTCTGTCCCCCTATAGTAGTAAAAAAAAAAATTAACGACTTTTAGAAAGCTTAAGTAAAAAGCGCAACAAATCCGCATTTTGCGGGATAGGGGATGCAGGGAGCGGAAAGAAGAGAGGAGGGATGAGGAGATGGAAAAAAGGAGAAAGGAGATGAGGGGAGAGAAAAGGGGGGCGGGGGAATTGGGCCTCCGGAAACCTCACTCGATTCGGGGAAATGCAACGCAAGCGTTACTTCACAACCGGTTTTCTGTGAGGCCGTGGTATCGCACCGGTCGAGCCGGCCCATTCGTGCCTAAGCATGGCTCTACCACTTGCTACAAAATGAAACAAAAATATGTAAAATTGGTTAAAAATATATTAAAAGATAATTTGTCTCCTAGACATATATATTAGAAAAATCTTCTTGCCTGAAAATTGAAAGCAACAAACAAATATGTGTAATGCCACCTGTATATGTTTTAGTTCTGGCAAGAGTTGAAACAACAACGTTGGGGACACGAGGGCGGCAGTGCCCGGATAAGTCCCACGCTGGACGACATCGCGCTGTATGCCCGGGACAAGGTACCCGACCGACACTTATACATTTTATTTGAAGTAAGAAGTAATAAGTGACCATCAATATAATTGTTAATGTTGCAGGCCGTGTCATGTAGTACAGGGTTAGAACTATCCCCACGCCCACGCACGTGCCTGGGCGTAGTCCTCGATCGTCCCAGACGGCCCTCCCGGACCGAGGACGACCCGCCCGTCCCTCCGACCAGCGAGAAGAACCGCGGTAAGCTGGACAAGGCCCACTCGACGCCCGCGTACGACTTCGACGCGAGCATCGAGGAGCCGGGCCCGCTAGCTGCGCAGACCATCCCCGAGTCCCCTACGACCCCCACGGACCCCCCCGAGGTGAAGAAGTCGATCTCCGAGCGCGACCGCGAGCGAGTGCTGGAGACCATCAACGAGGCCGTGCTGCAGCACCGCCGCCGCTCCGCCGCCTCGCCGCACCCCCCCGCGCCCCGGTCAGCATTACTGCACATTCTATATGTGACGTTATAACCGTTTAGCGGTTTTTATACATATTTTTATTATTTCATAAAATTTAATTTACTCTCATTCACATAGTAGACAGTCTGTAAGAAAATATCCAGGTAATAAAGACAAGGCATTGTAAGCCGTTTAGTTTGCTCAGTTTGGTGTGATGGTGTACAGGTTTCCCCGCAGCGGTTCATGTCGGCCCCCCTCGCCGCCCCCGCGGCCCGCCCCGGGCGCGCTGGCGACGTTCCCGGTGCTGCGCGCAGTGCCGCGCGAGCCCTCGCCCCCCGCCTCCGCGTCGCCGCTCAAGCCTCTGCGGCCCGCTGACGTCGCGCACGTGAGTACACGCGACCTGTCCTACTCTTCTGTCGCATAGACACACTGTTCAGAGTTACTCTACTGAACTGAACTCAGCGTTAACCAAATGTGCTCTATATGCGTATTTGGTACTTTATAATTAACTTCAATCGATTGTTTTAATGAGTTCGCGATCAACCAGCGCCTGAGTTTGTTTTACCATTTACCACTCTCCTTTTAGAATTTTAACCACTATACCACCATACCACCACCGTACCATAAGTAATTTGTGTTTAGAGACCAAACTTTAGAATAAATAGATTTTAACATAAAACGCATTACTAATTATTCTACTCGGTCGGCTAACTATATAACATTAAATATATTACTACATCTTCAATTATCTCAGGTAGCCTGGCTGGAACCGCCAGCGCACTTCGTCACTGATGATGACAGCTGAACCGCTAAAAGATATTGGATATGAAATATTACCACTTTATTACCGTACATCACAATATAGGAAACAAACGCAACTCCTTTACAAAATCGCCTCCCGAAGGTGGAATTATAACCCGCTCGGTGTGAAAAGAAGTTGCGTTGTCAAACGTGGTATGGCAAGGGATGGAAGTAGACTGTCTAAAAGCGGAATAATTGACTCTCCTCGAGGGACGCCAGTAATTGAAGGCGATAGACTGATGATAAATGACTGGTGGCAAAACTTCTACTTAAGATTAATTTCTACTGAAACATGTATTTTATTTATTTCAGATATCAGTCCCTCTTCGTCACATTACGAAGCATGACATTCGCGTGATCTCCTCGGACCGTCGCGAGCTGCCCGCCATCAACAGTGAGCAAGCGGCGTCCACCCCCACGTCGTCGCTACGGCGGCGCTCGCCCCCAGTTCCCCCCTCCGCTGCGCCCTCAGCCTCCCCCTCAGCCTCCGACATAGTGATGGGGGCGCACGTTCAGAATGACTCAACTCCTATGAGAGGATCAGCATTATCCCCCCCTAGTGCCGTTAGGGGTATTTTTCCTACATCCAAGTCCCGAAGTCTGAAAAAGAAGAGCTCTATTTTAGCAAGTGTGTATCATACTTTATTCTAAACTATATACTATATATATATATATACATATATACAGTCGTGGTCAACTAATTAGGGACACTCTCTAGTTAATCCAAATTGTGAATTTATTTTTTATTTTCCAACGAGTCTAAACAATATTCCACATCTTTTACATGTAAGTATAATTAGTCATTTATGTGCCTAATTATACAAACAATAACAACTTCTTAAACATTAAACCTCTTTACAGTATAGCTGATAGATGATCACAGTGCTATTTGTTCAAAGAATGCTGGCTGGCCATTTAATTAGGGACACTGAGATATTGCGTTCTAGTTTCAACATCTGAATCTCAATTATTATTTTCTTTCTTCTCCTATTCTTTGTGGTAGTTTTGGCGGCAATCTAGATTTGTAATTTCAAGTTTTGAGAGTTATTTTGAAGAACAATGGGCAAAAATAAAAGTTGCGATGCAACACTACGAAAAATTATCATGAAGTTTGTCGAGCGTGGTTGGTCATACCGAAGGATAGCAGGATATTTAAATTGTTCAAAAACTATGGTATGCAATGCAGTGCAACATTTCAGGCGCAATAACACAACTTTAAATGTGCCCAGAAAAAAAAGATCGAGAAAAACAACTCCGCAAGAAGATAGAATGATAACCAGGTTAGCTAAGAAAGATCCGTTTCTAGGCTCTATTTTAATTAAACATGAAGTGTTTGGGGCAGACGAAAGAGTCAGTGTATCAGCGAGGACAGTTCGACGACGTCTGGTAGAAGCAGGGTTGTTCGGAAGAGTGGCTCGCAAAGTACCGTTGTTAAAGAAAGAGCATAGAAATGCACGTTTGGCGTTTGCACGTAAATATGGACATTGGACCTACGACCAATGGCAACATGTATTATTCTCTGACGAGACCAAGGTTAATTTGATTTCTTCAGATGGAAGGCAATACGTACGGCGTCCTGCAAAAGCGGAAATGAATCCAAGATTCACAAAAAAGCAGGTGAAACATGGCGGAGGAAACATTAAAATGTGGGGATCATTTTCTGGACGTGGAGTGGGACCTGTGAGGAAAGTTCAGGGTAACTTAGACCAACATCAATACAAGGCAATATTAGAAGAAACTATGCTTCCCTATGCTGAGGAACATCTTCCTATTATATGGACTTTTCAGCATGATAACGACCCAAAACATACAGCCCGTTCAGTCAAGTCGTTTCTTAACAGACAGTCGGTATCAGTGCTAGATTGGCCAGCAAATAGCCCCGACCTCAACCCAATCGAGCACCTTTGGCACGAAATTAAGAAAAAAGTTGCCATTTATCGTACCACAACTTTAGATGAACTTAATGAAGCTTTTTGTGAGGCATGGGCAAACATTCCTGTTGAAATATGTCAGAAACTGATAATGTCTATGCCACATCGGTGTCAAGCGGTAATTACTAACAAAGGTTTTGCTACTGGGTACTGATTTTACCCGTAATAAAATGAAGTTAAAGAAATTAAAATACTGCAGATTATTAGTTCTGTTTAACTCTATTTTTCATTTTACTTTACTGTTCTTAATTAAATGTCCAGCTACAGAATTGTACCTTAAATTGAATACATGGTTAACCTTTGATATTAAACACTTTTTTATATTTATTTAATCTTTTATTTACAGCCATTTATAGTATAATAATCGGATCAAATTATGCAAATAATAGTTACTGAGAAATCAACAGGGTTTTATATTTATATGTACATAGCCGGTTATTGCTGTCCACTATCTTGAATGTCCTTAATTAGTTGACCACGACTGTATATATATATATATCTAGGATGTCCCAGATATCGACGTCTCGTCGAAACCGTGTGATATACATATATGGTCATAATAGTTATAAGATAATTATTTTAAAAGTTACATTGAAAAATATAGACAAAATGTAAGGCCTGCGACGGTCGTTTACTCCAGTTTAGTAACTGCAGTAAATCTTTTCTTTTATGTAATCTGAATAATTCTTCTGTATCAGCCTGAAATTTAAAGCTAGCTGTTCCGGCTTGGAAAACATTTTACTTTCGCTTTCGTGGTGTTTAGAGTGTATGTGTGTATTGTATAATAGTTTTAAGAATGTGGATAGACTGCGAATAGAGAATGTGTGTTTGGATGGACAGATATTAAACCTTACCTTACTTCAGCCGATATCGATTGGAACATATATTCATACGTCACATGTATACTCAAGAATAATAAGAAGTTCATTGACTTAGTGAAAACTGTAATACAATATGGACGTATGAAAAGAGATACATCTTTCTGTTAGGTAATATTTTTCTTAGAATTATGTGTGTTGTCGCAGAGCGGCGCATGGTGCCAGCTCGTGCGCTGGCGGCGCGCGGCGCCATGGGTGCGGTGTGGCAACGTGTTCGCGCGCGCGCCGCGCAGCTGCCGCGCTGGGCGCGCCGCCACCTGCTGCTCACGCACAACCTGCTCTACGCCTACAGGACGCCAGAGGTCGGTGCAGCCCAACAACATGACGCTCACTTGTCAACTAAATATACACAATAATGAAATATACAAATTTAAGACTCATTTGTAACGTAATGAAATTTAAAGAATTATCCCCTAAGTCCTAACCGTTCAGGAGTTGTACTTTCAACAGCTCAGGAATATCGAAGTGTATGAAAAAAAAATCTTGTTAGTTCCTATTAAATTTGAGGGTTTCTCCCCATTTCCCTTGGATCCCGTCATCCAATCCAGATTTGGTTACAATGGGACCAAAAAAAGTTAAAACAGTCGACAATTGAAAATATACATACATATGTATGTACAGTTTCAATTGAAGTCGATTAATATAGTGTGTAGGGATCAGTGATACGGAAGAATACTCGGTTTGCAGTGCTCGAAGGCGGACTGCATGATCTACCTGGAGGGGTTCACGGTGTGCGCGGCGGGTGAGGTGAAGTCGCGCGCGCACGCCTTCAAGGTGTACCACACGGGCACCGCCTTCTACTTCGCGTGCGACTCTCGCGATGCCATGCTCGCCTGGATACAGCTCATACACCGCGCCACGCTCCTGCCCTCGCTACCCAACAACGTAAGTGGACACATTGTATACACATGCTCGCCTGGATACAGCTCATACACCGCGCCACGCTCCTGCCCTCGCTACCCAACAACGTAAGTGGACACATTGTATACACATGCTCGCCTGGATACAGCTCATACACCGCGCCACGCTCCTGCCCTCGCTACCCAACAACGTAAGTGGACACATTGTATACACATGCTCGCCTGGATATAGCTCATACACCGCGCCACGCTCCTGCCCTCGCTACCCAACAACGTAAGTGGACACATTGTATACACATGCTCGCCTGGATACAGCTCATACACCGCGCCACGCTCCTGCCCTCGCTACCCAACAACGTAAGTGGACACATTGTATACACATGCTCGCCTGGATACAGCTCATACACCGCGCCACGCTCCTGCCCTCGCTACCCAACAACGTAAGTGGACACATTGTATACACATGCTCGCCTGGATATAGCTCATACACCGCGCCACGCTCCTGCCCTCGCTACCCAACAACGTAAGTGGACACATTGTACACACATGCTCGCCTGGATATAGCTCATACACCGCGCCACGCTCCTGCCCTCGCTACCCAACAACGTAAGTGGACACATTGTATACACATGCTCGCCTGGATATAGCTCATACACCGCGCCACGCTCCTGCCCTCGCTACCCAACAACGTAAGTGGACACATTGTACACACATGCTCGCCTGGATATAGCTCATACACCGCGCCACGCTCCTGCCCTCGCTACCCAACAACGTAAGTGGGCACATTGTACACACATGCTCGCCTGGATATAGCTCATACACCGCGCCACGCTCCTGCCCTCGCTACCCAACAACGTAAGTGGACACATTGTATACACATGCTCGCCTGGATATAGCTCATACACCGCGCCACGCTCCTGCCCTCGCTACCCAACAACGTAAGTGGACACATTGTACACACATGCTCGCCTGGATATAGCTCATACACCGCGCCACGCTCCTGCCCTCGCTACCCAACAACATAAGTGGACACATTGTATACACATGCTCGCCTGGATATAGCTCATACACCGCGCCACGCTCCTGCCCTCGCTACCCAACAACGTAAGTGGACACATTGTATACACATGCTCGCCTGGATACAGATCATACACCGCGCCTCGCTCCTGCCCTCGCTACCCAACAACGTAAGTGGACACATTGTATACACATGCTCGCCTGGATACAGCTCATACACCGCGCCACGCTCCTGCCCTCGCTACCCAACAACGTAAGTGGACACATTGTATACACATGCTCGCCTGGATATAGCTCATACACCGCGCCACGCTCCTGCCCTCGCTACCCAACAACGTAAGTGGACACATTGTACACACATGCTCGCCTGGATATAGCTCATACACCGCGCCACGCTCCTGCCCTCGCTACCCAACAACATAAGTGGACACATTGTATACACATGCTCGCCTGGATACAGCTCATACACCGCGCCACGCTCCTGCCCTCGCTACCCAACAACGTAAGTGGACACATTGTATACACATGCTCGCCTGGATACAGCTCATACACCGCGCCACGCTCCTGCCCTCGCTACCCAACAACGTAAGTGGACACATTGTATACACATGCTCGCCTGGATATAGCTCATACACCGCGCCACGCTCCTGCCCTCGCTACCCAACAACATAAGGGGAGACATTGTACACACATGCTCGCCTGGATACAGCTCATACACCGCGCCACGCTCCTGCCCTCGCTACCCAACAACGTAAGTGGACACATTGTACACACATGCTCGCCTGGATACAGCTCATACACCGCGCCACGCTCCTGCCCTCGCTACCCAACAACGTAAGTGGACACATTGTACACACATGCTCGCCTGGATACAGCTCATACACCGCGCCACGCTCCTGCCCTCGCTACCCAACAACGTAAGTGGACACATTGTATACACATGCTCGCCTGGATATAGCTCATACACCGCGCCACGCTCCTGCCCTCGCTACCCAACAACATAAGGGGAGACATTGTACACACATGCTCGCCTGGATACAGCTCATACACCGCGCCACGCTCCTGCCCTCGCTACCCAACAACGTAAGTGGACACATTGTACACACATGCTCGCCTGGATACAGCTCATACACCGCGCCACGCTCCTGCCCTCGCTACCCAACAACGTAAGTGGACACATTGTACACACATGCTCGCCTGGATACAGCTCATACACCGCGCCACGCTCCTGCCCTCGCTACCCAACAACGTAAGTGGACACATTGTATACACATGCTCGCCTGGATACAGCTCATACACCGCGCCACGCTCCTGCCCTCGCTACCCAACAACGTAAGTTAACACATTGTACACACATGCTCGCCTGGATACAGCTCATACACCGCGCCACGCTCCTGCCCTAACAACATAAGGGGACACATTGTACACACATGCTCGCCTGGATACAGCTCATACACCGCGCCACGCTCCTGCCCTCGCTACCCAACAACGTAAGTGGACACATTGTACACACATGCTCGCCTGGATACAGCTCATACACCGCGCCACGCTCCTGCCCTAACAACATAAGGGGACACATTCACGGCGCCCTGGCCCTCGCCTGCCCTAAAACAAGTTTTACCTCCGTTAGTTAACACATAAAAAATATACATTTACATGCATTTTGCTTAGACTTTTTTGATGTGTGTATATATATGAGTTCTGGCACTGTTATTATTGTGGTAGTGTCATCAGACGGCTTGATATTAATGTCTTATATCAAATTGTACTGCACTGATTTATATACCTCGCAGATGGATGTATCGAAGCAGTTCTCGGAAACGGATTACTCAGAGACGGAATCGGACGCGGAGAGTCCGCAGAAGGAGAGGGAGAGAGAACGCGACAAGGAGAAGGACAAGTCTAAGTTCGGGTCGCTGAAGAAGCTCACGGTGCGAATGCAGCGCAGCGAGTCGCACGAGAACGTGCCACACTCCTCCACCTCCCTCGACAGGAAGTACCTCCGGTTCTTCTCCAGGAATAAGACTAAGGACGACGACAAAGCCAAAACTACCAAGGTAATATAATAATTTATTTATGAATTAGATATTAATGAACAGTAACACATTGTGATACTATACATAGTTTCATTACGGATATGTATAAATGTTTATTAACTATGTCTATATCCGCGAAATATAATAATAATGTTGACAATTCCGATTATTTAAAAATACATGTTATATTATTTAGTGAAATTAATAATGCTATAAGTATACTATCAAATAATAAATATACTATGGAATTATAGATCACGTATAAGGAAGTGCTTCTTAAATAACCATGAACCGTGAATTCAGTAAATCACAATTTTTTCTTACCTTACTGCGCAAAGAGGGGGTTATGTTATCGAGTGTTGGCATGCACATACATGTATGCATAACGTTACTTTGCTCAGAACAGAAACGGTTGTATGGATTTCAACATGTAAGGTTTCATTTGAATATTAGAATGGAATGAAAAGTTCCATACCCTGAAGCACAACATCCGTGACAGAGTCGGCAACGACATTGGGACCATCCGGCGAGAAGCAAACCTGCCTCCATGGGTAGGATGCAAAGAATGTTCGCATTCCATCCCAGTCTGCTGACCTATAGTGCCATACGCGGCGACTGCCTGTAACTCGTGGCCGCAGCGAGTGAACGAGTGGCACCATACTCCTAATCAGGCAATGATCCGAAGAGCCAAGAGGGGCCTCAACGGATACTTTATAGCCGTCAGGATGTGAGGTCAGCCGAAGATCCAACAGTGAAGGCACGTGGCGTCAAGCCATATGCCAAGGCGAAACCCTGAACAGATCTTCCCGCATGATCGGTTTTGCGCGAACCAAGCCATTCGGCGTGATGGGCGTTAAAGTCGCCAAGAATCACGATCTCTGCGGATGGGACCTGCTGGAGCACTGAATCTGTAGCCATTTGGACGTGGTCAATGAGTCGGTCCGTTTCGGCGTCACCGCTATGGGACCTGTAGAGGCATTCGTAGATGCGAGGATGGTGGTCGCAGTCTACACGTAGCCATAAGATGGAGAGGTCCCTACCTTCAAGATTGCCGAGGCGGCGAGAAGTGATATCATCTCTAACGTACACGCATACAACAGCCTTAGGGACAAAGGAGTGTTCCAGTCCGTACCCAGGGTAGCAGAGGTAGGATGTGTCCGCTGGAGATGATATCTGCGTCTCGGTTAAAAAGAGCAAGGCCGGCTTTGCTGTCTCAAGGTGGTGGTGGGCATTGTCGAGGTTAGAATGTAAGCCCCTGATGTTACAAAAATCCACGGTAAAAGTGACAGGGGGTGCCATGGTATGCCTTCTCTTGCCCCGAGTAGATTTTGAGAGCGCAGTTGAGCCCCCTGGTACCCCCCTGGGGTATCCTTTTTGTTAACAGCGCTATCATTAGGGGAGTGGGGCCTCCGGAGACCTCACTCATTTCGGGGAAATGCAACGCAAGCGTTACTTCACAACCGGTTTTCTGTGGGGCCGTGGTATCGCACCGGTCGAGCCGGCCCATTCGTGCCTAAGCATGGCTCTACCACGTAAAAAAGCTTCACGCTTAGCTTCACGGCAGAATGTAGTTAGTTTGACTTTTTTGACTTTTGAAAAATACCTATACATAATTGGTTTCATTGAAATAAATGGTTTTGGATTTGATTAGTGTTTCCTTGTTAATGCTTAAGCGTTACAAAATTTATCTGAATTTCTACGTGTTCTCGGTGCATTTTGACAAAGTTTTAATTCCCTTTCTCAGATTTGACCAGTGATCTAAATATTGGACCGTTTACTAAACACACGCTTTAATAATAACAGTAAAATATATTCCTAAGAAGTTTTGATAGTGACTTAGTTGTAATTGAAATGTACCAGATAAAGCAGCCGAGCGTACCCGTGCCCACGGAGCACTACCGCAGCTATCGGCGCGCCCCGCCCGCTCCCGCCGCCGCGCCCGCGCCCGCATCTGCCTCCGCGCCCGCTCCCGCTCCCGCTGACAAGCCGCGCAGACTGCCGAAACCCATCAACTACATACACGCCTCGAACCCAAACTTGCTTGACTTCGACAAAAGTGACTTTGTTACCAAACCTTTGTTACACGTGCCGAAGCCAAAACCTAAGGTAACTTTCTTTTGTAAATATAAAGCAGCTGTTTTGCGCCATCGCTGGCCTCGGAATCTATTTCATACAAAGTTATAGAAATGTCGCTCCTGATAGCGGCTGCGGCTTGTAGTCTGCAGCTCGTCGGAGACTTGTACCTATAATGTATGTAACAATTTATGACTGTTACTGCAGATTGATATGTCAGTAAGTTTACCAGGTGTCCTGAAAACTGTTAGACAACAGCGCCCAAGAAGCAGGATCCTCCTCCACTATGACAACATCCCAGCTCACTCCGCCAGACGCATTATCGAAAATTTGTCTGTCGAAGGTATGGAGTTAGTGAGTCTTTTGCCTTACCGTCCGGACCTGGCACCTTGTAAATTTTTGTTATATCTAAAAACAAAAGGTAATTCTAAAAGGAATTCGTTTTATTAACCCTGAAGATGCCGTATCTCCTAAGAAGAGGGGGCTTACTGCTTCAGTCAATGCATTACATCTCAAACGCCGGTGCTTAGAAAGGAACGGAGACTACTTCGGGAAGCAATAAAAATATTACCGGGGTCCTTTATCATTCCGTTTTATTTCTGAAAAGTGTGACTACACTGTTTGTAACATAGTTACTATATTTGATGACATCATATCCTAAATATAATTAAAAATAAAACTAATTCATGTTGTTTATTACTGCGATACTGCAACTGCAATCGTTGCACCGCAAAGCTAAAAATGTTATAGCTACTTACTTATACATATGAACTAACAAAAACTAGATATGCAGCTTGTAAGGCGCATTATTAGTTTGTTGACAGGGATTATGTTTTTATATTAAAGTGTTATTTTTCAAGTGTAAACATACTAATTATTGTACTTTTAAGACGGAGAATTTGATGGGGTTCGTGACCCTGGAGCAGTTCATGCTGAAGAAGCAGGCGGAGGAGCGGCGGCAGCACCGCGACGTGCAGGCGCACCGCCCCAATCCGCCCCACGCTCGGAACACCACCCCCACCACACCCACTACCCCCACCACCACCGCCACACACCCCGCCGCCAAACTCGAACACATCGGTACAGTTCCTATATCTGTTACTTTACGGCATTTCTAAACCTTACTGATTCAACGATTAATTAGGTTTTCTAAGTCATTAAGGGTCTCTGTGTGAAACTGAATGGCTACAACGGTTATGAACGATGAAGAGAAGAACCCAACCGTGTTTGGGCGTTAAAGTTTGTGAAATGAAATGATTTTTATCATGGCTTATTATTTAATTAAAAGAGTTATGTGAAGAATAGCGGAATAGTTAGATTTCCTCTTAGAAGTAGAACACATGAGTGTACAAGTAAAACAGCATCAACAGCTTGTGTATGAAGTATTAAGAAGTATCTAATGAAAGATATGATTGTATGTTGTATGCTACATAGCGGATAGTGTTTACAAGTGAGTTGTCGTTAGCAGTAGCCGACGTGATCTACGGCGAGGTGGGCCCCAGCGAGGGCCGCCGAGACGACAATAAACCCATCTCTGTGCGCGGGAAGGACGGGTGAGGATTATTCTATATATTTATTACATTTAAATTTAAAAAAAATACCGTCATTTTATTCAAATAAATATAAGTTTTTCCATCCTAGAAAACGTTATACTATGTGACTCCGAAATCAATTTATTAATGTGTTCAATTTGTATTACAGTTACGAAAAGATAGTGTATCGCGATGAGATGAATAATTCTCGGCCGACGCTCGCACACGAGAGGTGGAGGGACTCGCTCCGGAGAAACGATAAGGTGATATATAAGATATAATGAGATAAGATATACATATATTCAATCTAACTTTAGAGAATATATTGATAATCAATTTAATATAAGTTATTGTGTCCAGTTTAATACAGTAAAGGTTTCGTATATAGTTTGAAATTATACAGGTGTTAGTTAAACGCTCCCGACACAAATCTGAATGTTAACTTGATTTCTTATCTAGCTTTGTTGATGACTAAAGGAATCATTAGTAATATTATCGGGATAATTTGCTAACACAGTGTTATGTTACATGAACACATACCACAAAGCATGTAGCAGAGGATGCTATTGTCTGATTTCTATTGGTTATTTATATAAATGTGTTGGAAGTAACATTTTTTGATAAGTTTGATTTAAACTGTAATTGTATAGAGTTTTGGTATTATGAAAGGTCAATACATAAATTACACTTGTAACATTAAAAACAAACGAAAATTTTTATCACAAACATAGTTTCAGCTTATACTTATTTGAAATTTCCGTGGTGGTGCGATACCGCCTACTACTACTACAGGAAACTGGTTGTGAAGCAATGCTTGTTTTGCATTTCTCCGGAAGCCGAACACCGCCTCCTCTTTCCCCTCCCCTCATCCTACCACCCCTCAACACTTGCGACTCTTGAGTTGTAGGTGTCAGACTGTTCGTCGGCCCTTCTGTATTAAATATATAAAAACAATAAAACTTTATTTTAGTTTGTATGATTTTTAATATGATTTTGAAATAGAAGAATTTGATTTAATCAGAAGTCAGTAAAATTAGATTGATATTGCCAGAAGCTATAAAAAGCGGGAGCTCGATAGTAAATAGAGACATAAGTAGTGGTGTGTGCGGTGCGTGACGGCTGCGCGTGTTGCAGGTGCACGCCGAGCGCGCGCCGCGGGCCCCGCGCGCCCCTCGCGGGCCCCACGCGCCCCACGCGCCCCACGCGCCCCGCGCGCCCGACAGGTACAGCTACTCGCTATACACTACTCTACACGCACTCACCTGGTGCACAAGCCAGGAGGAAGTCTGTGCGTTGATTAATTGTCAAGTCCCCAAGTCAAGCATTAATACTATATATATAATCAATAATAATTACATACATCTGTAGTATAAAATGAGTATCAGTTAGCAATACTTCTGTTACATCAACTATTAACTAACTACAGTATTTATTATTATCTAAAACACTCTAGTGTAGTGTAAGTTACCAGGCAGCCACCAACGATTTCCTTTTAAAATTACTATCTAAGTCACTACCTCCGCGATAACGACTACTGGGTACATATATTCTTATAGAAATATTACTAAATTTGACTGCACGGATGGCGTAGCGTAGTATAGGTTTAAGTGGTCACCTCGCCACTACCGCGCCGAGTGCTGTTGGTTCGATCCCCGCACGGGTAACTCTTTGTGTAGTCCTCAAAATATTGTTCTGAGTCTGGGTGTTCTTTGCGTCCGTTGTTTGCAATCAGGCTTGAGGAACAATGTTGCTCTACAGCGAACTCTAATATGTTTTAATAGTAAAATTAGTAAATATTTTTACTAATAAAACATTGACTAAGTTAACTCACTACTAAAACATTTAACATGCAGTCGATTTCATAGTTTTCATTTCAGTTTCAGATCATTAGTAATTACAATTTATTAACTTATCAAAATGCAGTAAATAATTGACTAACCCCTCTAGTTTGAAGATCATGTCATAGATTTAGTACCCGCTATTCATTATATATATATACAGATTACCTACTCTTTCAACAGAAATGAATAATAGTTTATTTGTTTAATAAATTTTCTTTTATAAATCAAGATATGAATTTAGATGTTGTTTACTTGCTACATACTATAACAACATATAATCAGTCTTTAAATTGTAATAAACAACAGTTTGATTCCTTTTAACCGCCATATTAGTATAATCAATCAATTTTAAGGGTATAATCTTAATAATTCCATTGTTTTAAATTCCAGCTGGAGCGGCGCGGCGGGTGGTGGCGGTGGCGGTGGTGGTGGTGGTGGTGGTAGCGGTGGTGGCGGTGGCGGTGGGAGCGGTGGGAGCGGCGCGGGGTGGGGGGGGCGGCAGTACCCCCATCTGGTGTGCCCCCCCACGTTCCAGCCGGAGACCTACAGCCTGGCGCGACTGCCGCCACGACGGTACGACACCGACGCCTAGGACACTCGCCGAGACTACTACAGCATGTTACTGTTAACTAATATTGTGACCGCTAATGTCGGTGACAGAGTGGAACCGTAACAAAAGCAAGTCGTTTTTGTCGCGGTTTCACTCTGTCACCTATTGTCATGGAATGTTACATGCGCAATAAGTATTCACTTAAGTTCGGAGTAAATTTCAGCTCCAGGAAAAGTAGTGTTATATTTGACCATGAATGCTTCAATTCCTGTTTATAGATTTTAACTCTTTTGTGTTGTATTTGTGAACGGTTAAACGTCAACATTAACTGACGGTAATGCTATTGTTTACTTTAAACTATTATATCGAGCTCAATTACTTTTAATATAATGGAAATAACGACATCGACACGTGATTCGTAAGAGTACCGACATACCTGGCAATGTTATATAAGTGTTACATATCACTGTTATCAGATAGCAACTTCAATATACCTGTATATAACGTGTAATGTATAAACTTACTCTATAGACTGAACTAATCACGCAGAATTTTCTTGTAGGAGCTCCTACTCGTGATGTAGTATATATATATATTAATACAATATACAGATATTTTTGGGTCCAGCATTTGTGACCTAACTAATGTATATTGTGTGATACTGAGTACATATTCCTCAATATATACTGTGACTATTATTGTAATAAATAGATATTATTATGTAATTTAAGTTTATAATGTTGTAAAAATATCACTCTATAGTGTGTATTGTGTTGCAACATGCAATAACATTTATTTGTATGAGTGTAGATACTAAAGTTTATTATAGATTCTGTTACACCAATGATTTATGTAGTAGTAAGTGGAAAGTAGTGTGTAGAAGTGAACTGGTATCATTAAAATAGAAAATGCTTTCTATATTGTGCATATAATGGAAGTAAAGACAACGGCATATTTCATAAGGCAAGAATGAATGTAGAAAATAATGATATTGTACAAGAAGTGCTAGATAGCTGACGTTTGATGCGCCAGTGCTGCTCTAGCAACACTGGTTCGATATACGCGGGATAGATGGCGTTGTTACATCTTTATTGTCTTAAATGATACTTAGAGATTTTAGAATTAATGTTGAACTACTCAGAGCTTCCACACTGTATTCAGTTTTTAGCGGATATATCTTAGTAATATGAAATTTGATGATATTTAATTTTTAAAACATGATACTTATATTTTACTCTACAAAATACTAGCTTCGAAATATATATTTTTAATGTAAAGATTGCAATTAATGACGGAAGTGTGGGTATCTATTACATATTGAATTTATACTTTTTAAATAGTAAAACTAGATTGTTTATAAAATAACAATACTATATGGCTGTGTATCCCTATGTAAACGATTATGTGAGGAATGCGGCTCAGACCTCCACGTTATTGTGTGACGTAATTGCTCAATTGTCCAAAATAATGATTATATGTAACCACGGATTACGTCCTAGTAGATATATAGATTTATTGAATATTTGTTCTGGTTCGATTTCACTAAATTTGACGGTATAAATAATTGCAGGGGGTCAAACTTAGAATACACTGAATCTATAAATTTGGTTTGATGATCCGGATTATTGATATTTATTTAATTTTTTATTTATTAATTATTGACAAATAAATATATTGGTCAATGTTTATCTTATATAAAAAAAATGAAGCAATGTATACGCGGCGTCTAGTATCAAGATCCGCCAGATTCAAAAGTATATTTTACAAATAATTACTTTTGTTCTCTATTACAGTTAAATATGCCATTATTTTATACATTTAAAGTGAAATTATTTCATTCCAATTTCCGACTTATCTAATTTAAAGAAAAGTCAGTCTTGGGGTTTACTTTATTGCCTCTTCTCAAAATGGCAGGCGCCAAATCAGTTTTATTTACTTAAAACGTTTTGATGGGTTGAACCTGCAATGCCAATTTCCTGGCTTTTTTAATGTTTTATTGACTTTTCTTCCAAAAATACAATCGCATGTTCCTTTCTTTGTTCATTCACATAGATTTGTGGTTCGCATATGATGGATCTTTTCTTGGTTTCGTTTTCATTATTTGCCGGCTTTGGTCCGGTGGCAAGAGCGAGTGGCCTGCCATAGGAAATATAGTTTCAAGTTTATTTAAATGTAATGGTGCATTAGAAAATGATCAATTGAAACACATGCCCAAAAGAGTTGTATTCTTATTTTGGCCTCTGATTGCCTTGACTGCGCTAAATTACAATCTATTTGCACTTTGGTTTTAATATTTATTCCATATAGAATATTCTGCTTCAATGTTGCAGTCATAACAACTGTGTTGTCTTTCAACATTCCCTCCCTCACTGTACTGCTTAATTATAACTACTTTTGTAGTTGCCGCGCCTTCTGAGAACTAATGTCTGCGTAGCTCTGGCACGTAAAGTAAATCTTCTAGAATACTTTGCTCTCACTTGCCATTCACACATCTATTTATTAATATATTTGTTTATTAAACATTATATTTTATTTATTTCTTTTTAAACTTTATTCTCATAGGAACAATAAACAGCTCACTTACAGAGATACACAGTATATGATCATAATTAGTGTCGTCTTGCGACGTAGCATATATAAACGTTTTGTAAACAAATTAATTTAAGAATTGAAATTTAAATTAAAATCCTTACAAAACAAGAAAACAAAATACATCGTAGTTATTAACAAACGAACGAACGAACTTTTTAATATTTTGTACTAAATGGTATAGTGCGATTGCCGGTATAATTATGTGTGAACTAAATAGCACATTGATTTAGATTTAGTTCCTTCTTATTTCTCTTATTTCCCAATCTCACAGTCGCATCACTACTATTTTGACCATCATCTAGTAGCTTACAGAAACAATCGCGCCTGCATGGCGTGTGCGCAGATGTGTGTGATGCACCGCTGTCAAGAATCCATGTATCTACATATATCAGATTGTAAACACTGCTCGGCACTGCATGCAAGCATCTTTTGCTCTTGACATTTCCTCTCAGACTTCTGGGGCTCGACAATCTCTTTCAAAATGCCCTTTTCGTTAGAGTTTTAACGTACATATAAATCGATGCTGATTATTTTGGACAGATGTTGAACTTTTTTGCTCTCTAAATCTCTTTTAATAGTTTAGCTAGGTTCTCAACTTTGGAAATATGCTGTGCAATACTATCAGTCGATGACATCTTATATTGTTAGAATTTCTCGTGCACCATCATTTTGTTCAGCTCCGCTTTTTATTCGTAAACTGATTCCGACTTTATAATCACCAATTCCTTGGCCGTTTCACAATTTTCAATGTTTTAGTTCCATAGACGAGGTTAACAGAAACATGGCCATGCCATCACTTTTATCCCGCTGCGTCCTATCGCCCACCGTGGGTTCTTCTTCATGGATATTTAAACCTTTCACTTTTAAGGCACAATTGACTTGAAATTTCCACTGTCGAAAATCCTCGCCGTTAAACTTCTCAATTCCCATTGAATTTACTTTTTCAAGTTCTGCTCTTTCTTTCTTTACTCAATTTATTACGAAGCGTACCTGAGCCCATAACCTATTAATATGGGTCAAAAATTAGAAGATTGTAAGATAATTGTGTAAGATAATGTAATAGCATAGACACAGCCACGCATCAAACGGAATAGAACAATTATTATCCTTCAGATAGCAAAGATAACACGACCCGTGCTGTATACAGAATGCGTTATATAACTAAACAGGAAATAAATAATAATAAAAAAATCACTCAACAGGATCTAGCTTGTGTTGATACAAGACGACAAATATATTTGTGAATTTATTTTTTTAAATATATATAACACTGATATTTAAAATTGATAAGCTTATTATAAATTCCCCTCACAGTATTCTTACGATCTAGTCTATGTATTTTTACAACTCTCGATCGAATTGGTGATCTTTGGTTATGTATTTATCTTTGTAATATATGACAATGACTCGTTTAGATCATCTGCAAATTTTGGTGACTATGTTGAAAAGGCAGTCCTCCTGTATCTCTCTCATAAATCAAACTTCATGCGAAAGCTTTAACGTACGTACTACATTTGATTTGCTTTTTAAAGTGAGATATTTTATTACGTGTTCTGAAAACAGATAACGGTATAGCTGTAATCAATAAAAGTTTCATCAAAGTGTTGCTCAGTGTCGCAAGTTTCACCCTGCCAGTCTTCAGATTGATGCGTTTTATAGGTGCAGAACAGTTTATTATGACTATATGTTTTAATGCTATACAATCACCAGTATTGAGTTCTTGCAGCTCCACGTGTACAAGCATTTCTTATAAATGCCATAAAACTGTTTTGGAGTCGGTTTCTTAGTGATCTCATTTAGCAGAAAACCAGTCCAATGTGGTCTTGAATAAGGTGAAACGATATGTACGACTGGTTTTTTAGTAAATTATTAAATAAAAATGTTAATACATATACAGTCTTAAAAATATCGGAAAATGCTCTTCGTATCCTCAGTCGCTTCCGCTTATTTTTTAATTTAGTTGGCAACAAATGTCAGTAAAATTCATCGACACTCTTTCACGATTTCACTTTTGACAGTTTTGGTAAAATAACTTCCGAGTTTTCAGCGGTTAATGATCTTTTCGGTTTTTAAGATATCAAATAACTCGTTTAAGACTTACAACATACTAGACTACAACATGCTAAACAACACTTTCATAATATATACATACATAATATCACGCCTCTTTCTCATAGGGGTCGGCAGAGACCACTTCCTTCCATTTGCTACGATTCTGACATACCTTTCTCGCTTCTTCAACTTTCATTCCGTTCCGCATACAGGCTCGTCGGTTAAAGGTACTTTTGTCTCGAACTTGAAGAAGAACATTCGCCTCGGTTTTCCTCTTCCGACAAATCCATTTAGCTCTGCCATATAAATACCTTTTGTCAATCTTCATTCGTCCTTTCGATATGAGGAACCAGTACAGCATACTTTTTCTATTTCAGTCACTACATCCTCTTTCACACCACACTGATCCCTTATCACACTATTCTTCACTCTGTCACTCAATTTCACATCGGCTATACTCCGCAATGCTCTCATTTCGACTGCATTAATTCTACTTTCGTGCTTCTTCTGCCATATACTTATCTATAAAAAATGGAATCAGAAAAACTATTCCTGAATATATTGACAGATTGTCTTGCTTTACAAATGTCCAACTTTAAAGAAAGACGAGACGCGCCTCACTGGTTCTACACAACATTGTACATGGATCCTTAGATGCTGAACTAATTAGTCATTTTAATTTTAAAACGAGCCGTCGTATTGTGAGACATCCCCGGGTCTTAATACTTTCATGAAATGTCATGCATGCCTGTGAATTGTTTAATTACTCAGACAATGTTAAATAAGTAAAGTCTCAACTATAAAACATTGTAATTATACAGTTGGTATGCTCAATAAGTAAATAAATAAATACCTAACTTTGGCTAACATACATAAGTGTTGGCACCAACACACCTCTATGCACAGCCACGCGAGCCTTCATTGAGACTCTGTGGCTGGTCATAAAAGTATGCAATGCGCCATTGATCGCATTACCATTAAATATATAATATATATGTTTATGAAAAAAGTTTCAGTTCAAAATAATGAAGCAATAAATTTTTAATAAATTTAAATTTCGTTAGTATTTTTTTGTTTTCAACGATACTACTTATAAAATCGGAAGACCTGTACTTAATTGCTTTTACTTTGCACCTTTATGTTACCAGTATAAGTTGAACTCCGGCATTTGAAATAGTTTAACGTGATAAGAATAGAATTTGTTCACCTATAAAATGTGATGCCATCTATTTGGTAACTGGATGTGTTAGCACATTCCTCTGCACAGGAAGACATTTGTAATGTATTTTTAATGCAAAACTATTTTTAAATTGTCAAGACCTCGGACTGCCTGCGGGTCACAAACTTGGTCGACACTGATGTCGTGATCTTCTTAGAAGTCTTAGCGTGACTTCACGTGCCAGCTACAGCCAGCATGTGGTGGCCCTGTAGACATAATCTATGAGGGTGATCTGTGTATATAACTATACGTAATTTAACTTTAGAAAATGACCTGAACGTACCTATTCGGTTTTGATATCATTATTTTTCTGAAAAAGGAATAGACATGTTTAGTCTTATTAAAATGATCCCTATTATGTAATACCAACGACACGAAATATGTAGCCGTGCGATATCACCATGTATGTATACATACAGCTACTACTTAGATAGATCAACTAAAGTCCTATACGATAGATATGATACGCTTGTAAACCGTCGACTGTTTTGATATTTTTTATGTTATATTAGATAGGGGAATAATTTGACTCTAGATATAGTATATAAGTGATTGTTTTACAATATGTAACGAGACACGTGCACGAATGCGCTGGCGTGTGGCGAACTGGCGGGTTATGAATCATTAATAAATATATTTTGTATAATCTCTACCTTTTTATTACATTCTTGTGGTTTTTAAACTATAAAGATTTATCCAACTTCGAAGACATTTCTATCGTTTAGTATTTAAGAATAAATTAAACATTGACCTCTCCTTTAATTTTCGCTTACAACATTGAAACTAAATATTATAAAAAACATGTAAAAAAGAGTGTCCTTGCAGTTTGTTGCCTGTTCTTGTCCATAGGATCTCCGTATTGGAACAGTCAATGATTTTGATTTAAAATTATTATGTTGGGTTTGGTTAATCTTTAAAAATAACTTAGCTCAATATTTTACTCAGGTATTAATAACACTTTTTAGAATAAATATGTAATGCATTAGCGTTATTGAAAAAAAAAAAAAAAGAAACGCTTCTGAAGTGTGGTTTTGTATGTTTTATGTATTTTTTTTACACTAAACAAAAAATAAAAATAATGCCAATGTTTCAAATTAAAATTAAATATATTTAGTCTAAAGCCCTTCAAGAATTTATAAAATGTTACAAACAAGGACGTAAAACAAAAAAATGTTTCAAAAAAGTTTATCTGCTTCCATGTGGTTTGGTTCCTCATGTAACGGATGAGAGTCAAAAGCTTGTGTTGTAGGATTTAATCCCACTCTTTTTTAAAATTTTAAAAGAATACTAGCAACGTGGGTCACATATTTCTACTCTTCTTATAAGTTGGCCAAGGCCTGGACACGCTTGACCAACAGGAGCTCTCACTCTGACTCATCTCTTTAACTCATCCCATAGGTGTTCTCTGGGATTCATATCGCCCAAAACCGTAATACCGACTTCACTCAGGCATTCTTTTACAATGCCTGCGGTATGAGCGCTGGCATTTTCCTGCATAAAAATGATCTCTTCACCAATAAAATGTGTCTCCCTTTCTCTCTAAAGTTCTCGAAGCTTGTGTACATAAACAGCTCTCTCATTTTGTCTTCCAACAATCTCCTAAGTCCTCTACAATCTGGCTTCAGACCCGGCCACAGCACCGTTACTGCGCTCCTTAAAGTGACTGGCGATATTAGGGAGGGGATGGAAAGCACCAAAGTTACTATTCTAGTCTTGATTGACTTTTCCAATGCTTTCAATACCGTCAGTCACGACGTCCTGCTTTCCATCCTATCATATCTTATGATCTCTTCAGAAGCATTGGATTGGTTCTCCACTTATCTTCAGGGACGTCAACAGTGTGTACGTGTGGATAATTCGTTTTCGAATTGGTGTCATCTCTGCACCGGCGTCCCTCAAGGCGGTATTCTTTCTCCACTATTGTTCTCAATGTATATAAGTCTCATAACCCAAGATCTTCAGTGTGCGTATCACCTGTATGCCGATGACTTGCAGCTGTATACACAGACCAGCGTTGAAGACATATCGCAAGCGATCAATAAAATAAACAAAGACTTGGAGCACATAAAATGCTGGTCGATGAGGTTTGGTTTATCCGTTAACCCTGCCAAGTGTCAAGCGATAATAGTAGGCAGCAAAAGGATCATGTGTAGGTTAGACACTACTTCAATCGTACCTGTAGTTTACAATGACTCAGTGATACCCTTAAGCCCAGTGGTTAAAGACCTTGGTCTACATATCGACTCAACCCTAGATTGGCGTGCCCAGGTAACTCATGTTAGCCAGAAAGTGACTGGAACTCTCCGTGCCTTATATCGGCTAAAAAACTTTCTTCCCCTTAAAACTAAAACTATCCTCATGCAATCCTTAATCATTCCTATGATCGACTATGGTGATGTGTGTTATTTCGACCTGAATGCAGATCTTCTAAACAAACTAGATCGGCTTCTCAAAAACTGCATTCGATTTATTTTCAATCTTCACAAGTATGACCACGTGTCTGCTTTACGTTCCGAAATAAAATGGCTTCCTATTCGCCAGCGTCGTAATCTGCGAGCACTAACTTATCTTTTCTCGTTTCTTAACTCCTCATCTCCCCCTTCCTATTTAACTCCCTACCTTCGTTTCTTGTGCTCTAATCACGATAGAAACCTTCGTTCCATAAACAATAAACTTCTCTTGTGTCCCCTCATCACTCAGACTTTGTGAACTCTTCGTTCTACGTGCAGTCAGTTCTTCTCTGGAATGCTCTCCCGCTCGAAATCAGGATGTCCACTAATCGCTTTATATTTAAAAGAAGGGTACGCGATCTCCTTCAAAACGAATTGGCAGAATTGTCGCAGCATTAGCATATGATTCTTGAATGATTGTTAAAACTTTATTGTATTTGTATTTGTATGTGTGCGTGTGTGTGTGTTTATTTATATGTATTTGTATAGCATTGTGTGATTTTACTGGAATATTATATTTGAATAATACAATCCAATCACATGTACACTTATCTATAATATTACCTTTAGTATATGTATATGTACATATGTTTATAGATATATATATATATATATATATATATATATATATATATATAAACATACATATTGAACATTTCCTTTGTTCAGGGATTCGAGCGTAAACAGTGTAAGGGTTTACTAGCAGTAAAACAACCAAATACCATTTACAGTGTAACCGAGTATATTCAAAGTAAATACAATAGTGGGTTATTAAATCTTTCGAACATTTCGATAGCCTGCATATAAATTGAACAGCGCCATCCAGTGGCGGTAATGAATACTACACAATACAGAACTTGCGTACAACCTGCTTGTACATTCCGCCCACCAAGGACAAGGTGCAACTTGTCCTTCTTTTACTCAGCTATTGGTAAAGGACATATTTTGGTAACTGGTCTTTTTAACGTTGCATTCCGTACCTTTAAAGTGACGACTCTGACAAAATTATCCAACCCAGGATGGGTATCAATCACTCTGCCATACATCCATCGACAAGGAGGTAAACCATCTTCCTTAACAATGACCACATCTCCTATTTTAGGTTGTGGACCCTGAGATGACCATTTGTACCGATGATAAAATTTGGTAAGGTACTGCTGCGACCAACAGCGCCAAAAGTCCTGCAACATGCGTTGCGTAAATTGCCATCTCCTCAAAGAGCTTACGTTTGCCGACTCGTAGTTTCTTTCAGGTGGAGCCACCAAAGATTCACCAACGAGAAAATGGCCTGGGGTAAGTACCGATACCTCCTCATTTTCATTGGAGGGTAGTGCGGTTAGAGGTCTGGAATTTAGACATGCCTCTATCTGTGCCAAAACTGTGGTCATTTCTTCGAAAGTAAGTGTGGACTGACCGATAATTCGTTTCAAGTGATATTTGACAGACTTCACTCCGGCTTCCCACAGTCCACCAAAATTGGGGGACCGAGAGGGAATGAAATGCCAATTGCAGCCATTTGTTGCAAGAGCCTCTGCTACTTCATGTAGCATTGATTTTTTTTCGGTGACGAACAGCTTTTTAAGTTCACTGGCTGCCCCAGTGAAATTTGTGGCGTTATCGCTCCAAACATCTGAGCAGTGCCCCCTCCTTGCAACAAATCGCTTGAATGCCTGTAAAAACCCTGCCGAAGTGAGGTCCGTTACCACCTCTAAATGGACTGCACGTGTCGCCATGCACACAAATAAACAAATGTATCCTTTTTCCGACTTATGACCTCGACCTTTGGATGTTCGTATTTGGATCGGCCCAGCATAATCCACACCACTATTTTTAAACGCCCTTATAGGTGTTACTCGTGCTGAAGGCAACTGCCCCATTAACTGGGTTTGAGTAATCCCTGCAGTCCTTGCACAAGTCACACACTTCCGAAAGTAAGTTTTTGCTAACTGTTTAGCGCCCAATATCCAATATCTAGACTGTATATGACACAGCATCAGTTGTGGACCTCCGTGGAGAGTTTGGCGATGTGCACTAGCTAAGATTAAATTAGTCAAGTGCGATTTCTTGGGTATCAATATTGGATGTTTTCGATCCTCGGTAAGCTGGGAATGCGTAAGTCTTCCACCCACCCGTAATATACCATCTTCATCCAAGAAGGGGTTCAATGACCGCAGACTGCTACTCTTTGGCAATGTAGAGTTTTTCTTTATTACTGCTATGTCATCCCCTAAATGTTCCTCTTGGCATTGTTTTATGACAATTGTTAAAGCTTCATCAAGTTCTTCCGTAGTAAGAAACGTGCATCTCTTGTAATCTTTTTTGCAATTGCTAACAAATCGTCTGCAATACGCAATAACCCTCACCATCCGCATCAGTGATGAAAATCTGTTCCACATAGATACGTCTGCGGTCATGTGAAATGTTTTTGTTTCCGCTAAATCCGTTACTAAATCCTTTGGTTTCTGATAAACAACGTGTTCGGCGTGCAGAAAATCAGGCCCCTGAAACCATAGCTGGTTTCCAACAAGTGCAGATGGGTGTGATCCTCTGGATGCGCTATCTGCAGGATTTTCCTTCGACGGTACGTACGACCAGTTGTGCGAGTCTAAATTCGTCAAGATTTCTGACACCCTATTCGCAACAAACACACTTCCATGTATTGGGATGACTGTTCAGCCACGCAAGAACTACAGTTGAATCTGTCCACGCATGTACTTTATTTTTGTCCACTTTCAGCACCGCAGCAACTTCCATCAGCAATCTCGTCAGCAGGACGGCACCACATAATTCTAACCTGGGGATAGAGACTTGTTTTACAGGAGCAACCTTTGTTTTAGACGATATTAAAGCTACATGAACCTTCCCCTCTGAGTCGATTACACGCGAATAAACAACTCCAGCATACGCAACTTTCGATGCGTCACTGAAGCCGTGCAGCTCCACGACCATATCACCTACCCTCGTACCTATCCATCGAGGTATGGAGATCGATTCCAGTAGTTTTAAGTCCTCTCTGTAAGTAAGCCACTCATCGAGCAGAGATTTTGGTACTTCTTGATCCCAATCCAGGCCAGCTAACCAAAGTTTCTGAATAAGAATCTTCGGCACTATAACACTGGGACCCACCCAACCAAGGGGATCATAAAAGCGAGAAATGTCCGAAATGATTCTCCTTTTTGTGACAATTGATTCTTCCAGCTTAGGTAATTCAACTACATAACGGAATGAATCTTCACTTCGTTTCCAGGTAAGGCCAACAATCTTCATCACTTCATCTACCTTAATTTTTATCCCATCCTTTGCCGCATGCCTCACCCTTAACCTTACCCTTTAATTCTTCTTCTTTCATAGCCTTTACTAAATTTTCATCATTACTTGTCCACTTTTGTAAGTCGAACCCTGCCTTTTCTAATAATGAATTCATTTCTTTATATAATTTAATACCTTCTTCTATCGTTTCACAGCCCGTCAACAAATCATCGATGTAGAAGTCCGTCATTGCCTTATCTGCTGCCGTTTTATACGAGCTTCCTTCATCTGAGACTACCTGCTGTAACGCCTTAACCGCAAGATACGGTGCTGACGCAACGCCAAAGGTTACCCTGAGCATACGATAGTGTTCGATTTTTGACTTCTGATCGTTCCTCCACAAGATCCTTTGGTAATCAGTGTCCTTCCTAGCCACCTTCACCTGCCGATACATTTTTACAACGTCAGCCGTCATACAAATCCGCGGACATCTCCATCGCATTATAGTGTGTCTCAGTTCAGGTTGCAGGTTTGGTCCAACAAAAAGATGATCGTTCAACGACTTTTGATTTTCGCCTTTGCAAGAGGCATCAAAAACTGGCCGGACCTTTGTTGTCTCCTTATCTTCACGTATGACGGCATGGTGGGGCAAATAGATGGCGTTTGAGTTTTTGATTTCATTATCCGCTATCACTTCCATATGGTTAAAGAGTAAATACTCGTTCATAGCCTCTTCGTACTTTTGTTTTAAATTTAAGTCCTTGGATAATCTTTTTTCCAAACAATGAAACCTTTTTTCCGCCACTTTCAGAGAATTAGTTACCTCAGGATTGTCATCCTTGAAAGGGAGACGCACAATGTAGCGTCCTTCAACATCCCTTTCCGTAGTTTCAGCAAAGAACCTTTCACAAAACTTGTCTTCGTCACTTAGCATAACGTCCTTATTTGATATTTCAGCATCAGCTTCAAGTTCCCAAAATCTCTTGAGCAATTCATTGCCTTCATCCACTCGACAGTGCATGATCCGTATGTCATTTGGCGGTTCGGTTGACTTATTAACCACACCAGACAAAATCCACCCTAGTTTTGTGGATTGCGCAACTGGTGAACCGAGTGGCCCTTTCTTAACACCGTCTTGAATAATCCGTCCATAAACCTCAGCTCCCAATAATATATTAATACGACTCGGTGTATGATATTCTGGGTCTGCCAATACCATTTCGGTAAGTTCTTTCCACTCCATCAACTCAATCTTACTAGAAGGAATAAGAGTAGTGATGGACTTCAAGACAAATGCTTTCACATGTATGACCACGTTAGGGTCAAAACGCGACGTAATATCCAAATGTACCAAAGCTTTGGAAACAATTCTACTTTCACCACCGACTCCTGAAATCGTACTATTCACAGGTATCTTTCGTAATCCGAGAGCCTGAACCGTAGATTCGGTTATAAACGATGACTGTGAACCCTGATCTAAGAGAGCTCGAATTATAAAACCTTCACCGGTTTTCATCCTGGCTTTAACCAACGCCGTGGCTAGTAAAACTTGACTGAATACTCTTCCTGTAGAAACACACGCAACTACCGATTGAGAATTTGAGGAAGAACTAGCCTCTCCCGCACCATCTTTATCACTGCGAGTGCTACTAATCTCACCAGTACTCCTACCAAAATTGCCTGTAGGATGCAATAGGGTATTATGTTTGCCCTTACAAATACGACACCGCACGTTATGATGACAGAACTTTGCAGAGTGATTGCTTCCCAAACAACAAAAGCATATATTATTAGATTGAACAAACTTGCGGCGAGTGTCAACTGATTCCTTAGTAAATTTTTTACAGTTACCAATTTTATGTTCTTCTGTACAAAACGGACATTGTACAGTCAATGCGTGAAATGTTTTGGCCGGGTTAGAATGTTGATTGTTCGAATGAAAGTGAGGTTTATTTGTTTTAACCCTATTATCCGGTGGCAAAAACTCCATGGCACGATAACGATTAGTTAAAAATCTTTGAATTGAGAATATGTGGGCAGTTCATCGGATGAAGTGTTGTCGGTAACACTGAACTCCCACTGTCTTCTAGTCTCCGGGTCTAGTTTTAAAGTAAGAACATGACTGACAATGACATCCCAACTATCAACATCAACACCAATATTTTTTAATGCCGACAAACAATCATTTGTTGTATCCATTAAATCCTTTAAGCCAGTTGAGGACTCATTCAGTAAATTTCTTTGACTAAACAATCGTTTTAAAATGTAGTTACAAATATATTTTTTATTATTATATCTCTGTTCCAACAATTGCCAACACCTTGTGTAATTATCTTCTGTTACTGGAATATGTCTTAATAACTGTTCAGCCTCACCTGTCAGATAGCCTTTTAAATAGTGCAATTTCTGGACTCCATCTAACTCATTGCTATTATGTATTAAGGAACTGAACAAGTCTCTAAACGTATTCCATTCAGAATACTGGCCCGAAAATACAGGTATATTAATCTTTGGCAACTTAACCTGGCTAGATTTTCTAATTCTACAACTACTTTCTTTAATTTCAACAGTATCAAATGAATTCAACATTTCTTTTATCATACTCTGACAAGTTAAATAATTTTCTTCAACCTCATCATAGAAATCATTCTTCATGTAAGGAGTTTCAACTAATTGTTTACGCGGTACTTTATGTAATAATTGTTCGTGACCGATTATAAACTGAGACCATAACTGTTCAAGATTAGCTAAACGGCCTTCACCATAGTGTTTGGTGAGTCTTTCTTTAGACGATTTTTTATAATTTACCAATGCCTTTTTAATATGTTTACCTATATCCTCTTGAAACAGTAGCAGGGAGTCAATTTCATAAACCGGATCAGATACCGTAGACATAGTGAAATTGTATCAATGAGATTTTATGTTTGACCGAAGGACACGAAATTTTCTAAGTCTTTTTTACACAATTAAATTCTGGGTAAAATCCGGCATGGATTCCCCGTACCTTCGTTTTTCGTGTAATTATTCTAAGTCTTAACTAAAGCATGCACAAATTAAAGATAAAAGTCACAAAGAAATAAAGTTCAAAATGGTTAACCAAACAAATAACACTTTAAAGTTCACACAAATATATAAGTAATATTTTTCTTATAAATAAAGTTCAAATTGTCCAAATTTCTTGTTTAAACGCCAAAGGCAATATCACCGCACTATGTTAATATCTTCTTAGGAACAAGGTTTAAAAATAAAATCCAATAAGTACTCACAGATTTTTCTCAAGAACACTTCATAGTATTATAGGTTACCGAAACGTCATTGCATGTCACGCTCCTTCGTCCGCAGTAACTCCGCGACCGGGTTGCGCAGCTTACTCCGCTATAACACCACGTGCCTTCAATCTAACTGCTGGTGCATCACCACGATACGGTTGCTTCTAGAACTGGATTTTTATCCTGGTTCCTCCTTAGACCCGACAGCCTGCAAGCTTCTTGGACCGGGGTATGCCACCCTATGTCCACCTCAGACCTCTTTGAAGATCTGCAACCTCCCACGTTTGCGACAGCAATCCACTGCCCGTGGGGAATCCCGAACAAAAATTGCGCCCCACCAAAGGCGCCCTTCGAACTGACTAAAAGTCAAATCCGACTCGCAGGACCATGAACATTTCCTTTGTTCAGGGATTCGAGCGTAAACAGTGTAAGGGTTTACTAGCAGTAAAACAACCAAATACCATTTACAGTGTAACCGAGTATATTCAAAGTAAATACAATAGTGGGTTATTAAATCTTTCGAACATTTCGATAGCCTGCATATAAATTGAACAGCGCCATCCAGTGGCGGTAATGAATACTACACAATACAGAACTTGCGTACAACCTGCTTGTACACATATACATATACTATATATATATATATATATATATATATATATCTCCATTTCCCTCAATTAGTTATGCGTTTTTGCACCTACCACTTTTATCTCTGCAACACCCCAAGGTTGACTGGCAGAGAATGCCTTAGGCATTAAGTCCGCCTGTGTACGAAAAGTGCATAAAGATTTTTAAATAAATTAAATAAATAAATAAAATGTGCGTAGGGTACCACATGCGGCTCCAGACACTCTTCGAGTGACGTGACCAATTACCAATTAATGACGATAAGTGAGGTCCAGATACAAAAGCAAGTTCGGTTTTTCCACCGGCGCTTATATCTCCCCATAAACCGCAAAAGTAACTTACTCTTTCTTTAATGCAGCTACTTGCTAAACGTTCTCCCTCTCGTCGATTCACCTTCTTTCTTCCGTCGTTACCATACAATATGATCTTACTCTCATTAGAAAAGAGAACTTTGCTCCATTTAACTTATGACCAATTTAGGTGCTCACGTAACGAGTAAAGGCGCGCTCTGCCGTGGTCTACCGTCAATTTTGGGCCATTAGCTGGTTTATAATAATAATAATATGATTATGCAGCACGTGTCACAGAGCGCATTGACTTTCTGAAGCAGAAAGTTTATGCATGGGCAAACCGCATACGTAGATTTAAAATCCGAGTAGACCGATATACTCAGAATCGTACTTTTCAAAGGGACGAGAGGTGGGTTTATAGAATATGGGAGCAGCCTGACTTACTGAGTGACACACATCTTCCTAATGTCGAACTAACTAATTTATTACTATATTTATAAAAATTAATACTATGGAGCCAGTAGAAATATCAAGTACAGATATAGCTTATGCGGTCCGTTTGTTGCCGAACTGGAAATCAGCCGGACCGGACGGACTGCATAACTTTTGGTTAAAGTGGCTCCATAGCTCACATGTATGTTTGGCATCTCAATTTCAATCATGTTTGGAAGCAGATTCGCTGCCCGCTTTTATGACAACTGGTGTAACTCACCTCCTCTACAAGTCTGGAAGTGCCATGGATCCCAAAAACTACAGACATTACCCGTCTGCTAACAGTTTATAAATTATTTACGTCCATTCTGATTGTGAAGATAACAACACATGTCTCTAAGAACAATATAATGACTTTCTCTCAGAATAGATTTAGAAGTGGGACACGTGGCACTAAAGAGTTTCTTATTATTGACACGGCTATTAACCAACAAGTTCGACGGAACACAACTCTATGATCTTTCTTGGAGGCATGTATGCAGCAATGGAGAACAGTTCTTTGCTATCCAGGATGTCGACAATCTCAGGGTGACGCCGAATTTATAAATATCAAACGGGGTATATTTCAGGTTGATAGTTTGAGCCCCTTGTGGTTCTTCTTGGCTTTGAATCCTCTTACCACTATGTTAGAAGGTTCGGGGCTAGGCTATCGTTTGCGGAGAAATGGTCAAGTTATATCCCACCTCCTTTTCATGGATGATTTGAAAATGTTTGCCTGCAGCACTGTCCAGTTGATAAGATTACTAGAGGTAACTGAAACCTTTAGTACATGCATCAACATGGAATTTGGTGTAGATAAATGTGCAGTCATGCATGTAAGCAAAGGCAAGATTGTGGAAGCAAAGGCAGGATTGTTGGAATCTGAAGGAATTGAACTTTCAGATTCGACACACTTTAGACGTCTTTCTGCAACATAAACGTACAAGTATCTAGGTATGACACAGCGTTGGGTATAAATGAATTGACTATGAAGCAAACGCTAAAGGAACGTTTCTTACCATACTTAGATGGACTCAGACGGAATTGGACGCCCTGGCTAGAAGAGTCCGTACTCTGCTAACTGCGTACCAAATGCACCATCCACGTTCATCAGTAACGAGATTGTCGTGGTTTCTTAAATGCCAGGACCCTTCATAATCGTGCAGTATGCAATCTTAGAGATTACTTTCTCTCTGTCATCGTGGAGGTACACCGGGATGTAGTAGCAGTTGATAACGGACTTACTCCGCTTGGTCTAGGGAAAGAGAACTGGCGCAAACCTGTTGTACTTAATGTTACAGACCGTCGGGAGATATGGAGGAGCAAAGCGCTGCATGGACGACGTTTTTATCGGGCCTTGCACGGGCCAGATCTACATCGTTCTTTGTTCTATTATCATCTGTGTCTTGGTTACGTTTCAGTGATCTCTTCGGAGAAACTGAAGGTTTTATCTGTGCAATTACAGATGAAGTTGTAATGACGAATAATTATCGGAGACATATCCTGAAGGATGGCACAATTGACTTTGGCTGATTTGGATAGTCCATCAGCAACTTGCTCTTCGATATAGCCTTGTGGATGTCGAGTTACCGTATTATAGGTATGTGCCCGACCCAGTTCTTGAAAACATTATATTGGGATCGATCTATCATCACTGACAGGACAATTGTTGCCAATAAACCTGATATAGTGGTGATAGACCGACTAGAGCGCCGAGCAATGATTGTAGACATTACCATTCCACATGACGACAATCTCATAAAGGCTGAAAAAGATAAACAAATAAAATATTTGGATCTAGCCCATGAGGTCGTCGACATGTGGGATGTTAGTTCTGCAATCATTGTGCCGATTGTCATATCAGCTCATGTGTTGATTGCCAAGAGCCTCGACCAACATCTGCAGAGGCTAACGTTACACAGCTGGATTAAAGGCCTAATGCAGAAGGCAGTTTTCTTGATACGGCACGTATTGTGAGGAGGTTCCTGTCTCTGGAGCCCTAACCACCGGTAGCTTGGTCCCTGTACCCGATACCGGTGGGGCACTATTTTTTATATTTTTAAATATATTTTGTTTTTATTTTATATTTAAAAATGTAATTTGTATGTTTATTAATGTGAATAAAGAGAATAATAATAAAAGTTTATTTCATATTTTAAATCCATAGTACATAGCAAATGAATGATGTCGAAAGAGTCAGTATTTATCAGATTGATATACATGAGATACATTTAACAACACAATCACCAAAAATATCTTTAATTATAATAATTAAATAATTCCGGGAAATACATGCATGTCAAAAACTAATATCAATTATGTGCCTATACCATTTTTTCATTGAGTCATATTATAGAACACTGAAATAGTTAAGATTAATTGTATATATAAAGTAAATATAAAAATTGGAAAGTCTGTAAGAGAGGCAGTCGTTCTTAGGACGCTGTTGCTACTGTCTCTCATACGCCTGAACAATGAAGTCACTTTCTTACGTATTATGGCGTGAAAGGCATCCGTCTGTGCTTCGACAAACATTAGAGAGGCACTGCAGTGTGGAGGTAGCCGCATCAGTATTCTAAACACTATTAACAGTACTATTACATTATTGACAGCAGAGAGGCTAAGATGCAATCGAGCAGCCACAACACGCTGACTGTACCCTGAATCCAGCATCGCCGCGACTTGGGCGGCTATGGTGGGAGAGGTATCCATATTTGTTAGTACAAATCTCTTTGCTAGGATGTCACAGAGCTTAGTTAACTATTTGGTTAACAATCACTATCAAATTCAAATTTGGAATTATGGCACACCATTGTGTAGACTAAACTGCTGGCTCTTTATTGGCGTATTATATATCAGTCCTCTTTTTTATTTAAATGTCGCCTAAATATTTCCAGTATTGTTTAGTTTTTTTTTTTTATTAGAAGTGTATATTTCAACCACTGTACCCAAGTTGTTGTACTGTTGTGTGCCTCCAATCTACAATCCCTATTATATTATTAGGTGTACAAATAAGTTTTAGGACACTTCGATTTTGTATCAAAACAGCTATTCTAAATTAATTTACACGTCCCGCTCACTTATTATAAATGGCGCTTGATATATAGTATCGAAACGTAAAGGAGTTATAAACATAACCTATAAATTCTGTAAATTAAACATGCAGACCGATAAGCTATTTATTAGACACTGCATTCGCTATGAATTCCATCAAGGAAAATGTGTTAGGAAAGCGTGTAAATCGATATGTTCTGTTCTTGGAGGCAACATTGTATCTAAAAGTACATGTGAGTATTGGTATAAGCGATTCAAAGAAGGTGATTTCGACGTTAGTGACCGTGAACGCACCGGGCCTCCTGTAAAGGTGGACGATCAGGAACTGCAAGCTTTGCTGGATGAAAACTCTTGTCAGATGGGGAAGCAATTTTCGGAACAGCTTGTAGTAACTCAACAAACTATTTGTTATCGTTTAAAAGCAATGGGTAAGATTCGAAAAGGAACAAAGTGGGTACCACACTTTCTGACTCAAGAAAATAAAAACAGCCGTCTTAACATTTGTGCGAGTCTTTACAACAAGCAACTTAGCAACTTAAACCTGGTCAAACAGTTACTGCTGATCGCTATTGTCATCAATTGATGCAAGTGAATCAAGAAATTGAGAAGAAACGTCCATTTTCTGGTAAGGGAAAACGTCCAGTAAAACTGCTCCATGACAACGCGCGGCCTCATGTGGGTAAACCGGTCAAGGATACGTTACTAGCGCTTGGATGGGAAGCTGTACTACACCCAGCGTATTCACCAGACTTAGCCCCATCCGATTATCATTTATTCCGGAAAATGCAGAACGATTTGTCTGACGTGCGATTCAAAACATTTGAAGAAGTGGAAAAATGGGTCACTAAATTTCTCACCTCGCAAGACGAAAGTAAAAGGCATCTGCGAGTTACCTGAGAGATGGCTGAAGGTCATTCAGTGCGATGGAGATTACTTCGATGAATAACTGTGTTTTACTTCTTTTTTAATAAATCTTGAATTTTTTGAAAACTGTCCTAAAACTTATTTGGACACCTAATATATTTTTAGCCTCGAAGAAGCTTAGTGTGCTAAACAGATTGAGACAGTATTTTACTCCGGCCCACCGCCTGCAACTTTATAAGGCGCAGGTTCGGCCGCACATGGAATACTGTTCTCATCTCTATGCAAGTGCACCCCAGTACCAACTTCTCTCTCTTGACCGCATTCAACGGAGAGCGACTCGCATCACCGACTGGCAAGAAATTTCTGATCGACTTGACACCTTGGCGTTGCGTAGATATGTAGCTTCACTCTGCATCCTCTATCGCTTGTATCATGGGGAGTGTTCAGAGGAATTGTTCGGACTTATACCGGCTGCTGATTTCCGCCATCGTCCTACGCGACAAAATATCCATCCCCCTCACCTGGAAGATTGGCACTCCTCCACTGTGCGCTTCTCCATAAGCTTTTTGCCTCGCAATACCAGCTTATGGAACAAATTGTCACCTGCCGTATTTCCGAACCGATACGACCTTCAAACCTGCAAGATAAGAGCGCACTCCTACCTAAAAGGCCGCCAACGCACTTGTGACCCTTAAGTTGCGGGTGTCCATGGGCGGCGGTAGTCACTTACCATCAGGTGACCCGTCTGTTCGTTTGCCCCCTATCGCAAAAAAAAAAAATCGCATCGCACCCAAATTTTTTTTTTGTTAAAAATTTAGAATATTTAATTAGGTTTAGGAATATCACACTAACGCATTACTATGCTCTCTATCAATAATATAGTATTAATTACCGTTTTTAACCAATAGTTAAGGCGCTAGGAGGGGTCCGGATTTTCCCGTATTTCCTCCTATTTTAGGCGCAATATGGCACACCGTATAGTTTTGGTCGCTTAGATTCCCACACACCGTTCCACAGAAAACCCAGCTGGAATGACAGCCTAAGGGGGGTTTCCACACCCAAAAAAAAGAAGGTAACGAATCGTTTATAACCGAATCATTAATATAAGCCTTAAATAAAACTCAGCATTGTTCCGTCGGTTAAATACCTCTTTAACACAAAAGAATGAGAAATAAAGATTTTTATGCAAAGCTGTTTCCCTTTCAGACAAGTAGAACAAAGGACAGCTTTGTTCCTTTGCTAATGTTTAACACAATGAATTATCTTGCTCTGTAAGTGGGTGCTGTGAACTGCAGCTGGATTTAATAAAGTCGCTACATCTCTTGAGTCTTGCGCATCTTGAGTCTTTACGCGAGGGACACACTTATGCCCTCCTGGCTATAAATATCACGATAAGATAACGACCTTTTCCAGTAAACAAAACATATGAATGACCAAGTGATGTGATTATGTCCATGTTACGAATGTCTTCGTTCGTTTCACAATCGCAGGCGTGTGCTTCTACGAAGGTAATGAGGCCTTTAATGTGAGTTTTTCTAATAATCTATTTTATCAAAGAACTATAAAGTGTCACAAAAAACCATTATTATTGCATCAATGACACATTTGTTTTTAGAAAAGGTTTTATTTAATTTATTTTGCGCTTTCTATCGGGTCTTGCTGATAGTAATGTTCTCCTGGCTTGCTAATAGTAAAGTTCATTGAATTATGCATGTTTCTTGGTTAATGTGTTTCTTTAAGAACAGATTATCACATACACTTTCTAAAATATACTATAATTACAACATGTATACAAGAAAAACAATGAACACCAACGTCTCAACCAATCAACCAAATTTACTTACGTTACTTGCCCCGTATATTACGTCTAATAGGTTCAAAGTTTTATTGTATTTGGAAATTCGTTTTCAGACAGTACATATAAGGTAATTTTATGCATTTTCCTATCAGTAGTAAACAAAAAGATTAAAAGGGAGAGCTGAAATGTTCATATCAATACATACGAGATGACAGTAGCGATCATTTCGCGTTGACAGCAGCTTTAAGTCTTGAACTTGAAGGATTATATGAGAGGATGGCAGCGTGTTCCCGCGGGTATTCCACCGGGAAGCACTCACCGGAATTAATGAAACGGGTGTAGACGCCTGAGGAGTTACCTACATGTAAACTAGCGACGGATCGTCGCCACATTGAATATTTGTGACGTGTGTACCTCGTGTATATAACTTCTCGTAACATTTTAGAATTCTTTGATTCATCTCAAAGGGTTTCGCAAAATGCATTTAATTGTATTTAGCATATAAACATATCCTGTAAACCTAAACATTTGTTGTCGACAATTCCAATAAGTTCGTGACTTGTTACACGGCTGCCAAAAAAGGAGTTATTGTTCATGTAGGATGTACGATGTATGTAAATCTGTGAGTTTCTGTATGTTGGTGTTGGTCTGAAAATGTAGTTTTTGGCCGTTGAACATTACAACGAGCTTACGTTTCTAAGAACTCCCATTGCCCCTCTTAGTATGGATTGAAGATGGATAAAGAATTTATCCAATTCTTTTACGACATTATATTACAAAGTGTTAACCTTGGAACTTGTGTGTAGTGTGCTCATACTTATATTTCTTATGCATTTTTAAGAGAATATATTGAGTTATGATTTCTGATTCCAGAGACCGCTTGCAATAAGTGGTACGTTTGTGCAATTTGGGTTCAACGTCCAATTAGTTGCGTCAGATATGCCAGGTAACGTGATAAAAAACACGGTGGGTATGTTTGTAGCAATTTTTTTTTTATACTATAGGGGGACAGACGAACAGACGGGTCACCTGATGGTAAGTGACACCGCCGTCCATGGACACATGCAACTTAAGACTAGCAAGTGCGCTGCCCGCCTTTGAGGGTGATGAGGGATGGGGGATGCAGGGAGTGGAAAGAAGAGAGGAGGGATGAGGAGATGGGAAAGAGGAGAAAGGAGATGAGGGGAGAGAAAAGGGGGAGGGGGAATTGGGCCTCCGGAAACCTCACTCAATTCGGGGATATGCAACGCAAGCGTTACTTTACAACCGGTTTTCTGTGAGGCCGTGGTATCGCACCGGTCGAGCCGGCCCATTCGTGCCTAAGCATGGCTCTATCACTGAAAAAACATTTTTTAATGGTAACTCTACAATTTTTAATGGTAACGGAAAACTTAGTTTTTTTATAATCTAGAGGGACAGACGATCAGACTTGTCAATTGATGATAAGTGATAACCGCCATCCATGGACACCCGTAACTTGAAGAGTCGCAAGTTCGCTGTCCGCCTTTGAGGGTAATGGGGAATATGGGGATGGGGGGAGGGAAAGGGGGAGTTGGGCCTCCGGAAACCTAACTAATTTTTGGGCAATACAACGCAAGCGTTGCTTTTCAACTGGTTTTCTGTGAGACCGTGATAAGGCAGCGGTCTAGTCGGCCCATTCGTGCCTAAGTACATCTCTACCACGACGATAATACTACTAGTTTTAATATTTTAGAACATTTTCTCGGTCTAGGTTTACAGGATTGTAAACCTAAACATTTGTTGTCGACAATTCCAATAAGTTCGTGACTTGTTACACGGCTGCCAAAAAAGGAGTTATTGTTCATGTAGGATGTACGATGTATGTAAATCTGTGAGTTTCTGTATATCGTTATTACTTTTAAACGTCAGGACAAATTTTTAATTTATTAAAGCTGGAAATGTTTATAATTTTAGTTGTCAGACAGATATAAATAATTATTTTTCAGAGTCGTTTTTGAGTATTGATATCGGTTATTAGACTAATAAGTTATCACGCTCCGACGTGACGGGTAGATGTATACATTTTACTTATGTAGTTCCACACAGAAATTACCGATTCACAGGTGATTTACCTGATTTAACACGTTCACTGCGGCTTGAGGTTGATTCAGCCTCATGGTAGACTTTACGCTGGTGCGGCGCGTAAAACTGTGTTTTCTCTCTAGTGCGGCGGCTGTTTACACTCAACCGTATGAGGTATGACAAAGACAAATATAGCTTTCTTTATGTCTGCGAAGCATTGACTCAATATTGTAAAAAAAATATTTGAGCTCGAGTACGCCTCAAACGCACTGATCACAAAATTATTGAATAAGGTGCGGGTTGAGGCCGATTTCGACCTCCAGCGGCGGGGCGCGCGGGCGGCGTGAGAGTGAGTAGTCGATACTGGAGCACGTGTCTTTGCGCAATCGTGTTAATTGTTTGTTTTTTATTTTTGTTAAATTCTTTTGTTTAATGTTTTTTTGTGTGTGTTCAGTTATATATTTATAGAGTGAGAGCCCGTGACACCCATACCTTAGTTATATTATAAAAGCTGAAAATTCTTCTATATATTTATTTATTTACACTTTCTGCAAAACATAATGCACAAGGCGGACT
Organism: Tyria jacobaeae; assembly: GCA_947561695.1. Lineage (NCBI taxonomy): Eukaryota > Metazoa > Arthropoda > Insecta > Lepidoptera > Erebidae > Tyria > Tyria jacobaeae. The sequence goes on from OX387214.1 coordinate 314,086, forward strand.
TAATGCCTAGTGGCATTTTCTGCCAGTGTGTATATATATGTCCCCCAGGTTTTTTTTTTCTTGGCGCTGAACTCGACCAGATTCTCACAGCCCCATTGGGAAATGCGGCTCAAGACCCGGTCGAGCTCAGCGACAAGCTCCTGTCGTTTTTCCTCAACGTCTGCCAGCTTGGCAGTAGGATGCCCGAAATATCGCCCGTGCACTGTACTGTCGTCTGCATAACAATGTATATTGCCAAGGGCCAACATGTCATTGATATGCAGAAGAAACAGCGTAGGCGATAGGACGGAGCCCTGAGGTACACCAGCGCTTACCTCGTGGAAGTCTGAGGCCGCGCCGTCGCAGAGAACCCTAATGCGGCGCTTTTCGAGGAAGGCAGCAACCCAGTTGCAGAGTTTAGGTGGCAGACCAAATGCAGGAAGTTTAGAGAGAAGCGAGCGGTGCCACACCCTATCGAAGGCCTTGGCAATGTCGAGGCTGATGGCCAAGGACTCCCCATGCCTATCCATAGCCTCACCCCAAAGGTGTGTGACGTACGCTAGAAGATCACCCGTGGATCGGTTCGGCCGAAAACCATATTGCCGATCATTTAACAAGGAGTGATCCTCTAGGTGGTGGATTAGTTGGGTGTTGATGATCCGCTCGAACACCTTACAGAGTATGGAAGTGACGGCTATAGGTCGGTAATTGGCTGGATCGGAGCGGTCGCCTTTTTTGGGAATGGGTTGAACATTCGCTTCTCTCCAGGCCTCCGGAACAATTCCTGAGGAATAGGACAGGCGATACAAGCGCGTTAGTACGGGAGACAACTCAGGTGCACAGTTGAGGTAAACCACCGCCGGAATACCATCGGGTCCACTGGCTTTCCGAACATCGAGTGACCGAAGCTCCGCACGGACATCCCTCTGCCGGATGCGAATATCCCGCATTGCGGAGTCGCTGGACGCAATGGTGGGCGTGTGCGCGCAACGGTCATCGATTCGGGAGTTAGCCGCAAAGAGGTCAGCTAGTAGATTCGCTTTCTCTTGCGGCTCGTGGGCCAGTGATCCGTCAGGGTAGTTCAACGGCGGCAGCGAAGGTTGGCAATAGTTGGACTGCACGGCTTTGGCCAATCGCCAAAACTTATGGCTACCCGTAGGGTACGCGACGAGTTCTTGACCAAACCGTGCAATGCGCTGGGCATCTGCTCTGATGTAAGCCCTCTTGCATTCCCTAGTGGCTCTGTTTAGTGCTGCTTTTAGGCGATCAATGTCTGGGTCACAATGTGCGCGGGCCCTGATCCATGCGCGGTAGGCCGACTGCTTTTGAGCAACGGCCCGGATGCACTCGCGATTGAACCAGGGACGGGTCTTCGTGCTGGCGACTTCACTGTAGGGGATATAATACTCCATACCGACAGTGATTTCGTCAGTCACGGCAGACACACTTTGCGACAGATCCCTATCTTTAAAGCAGCGTTGAGCCCACGGGATGGATGCAAAATATTCCCGCATTCCATCCCAGTCTGCTGACGAGTAGTGCCATAACCGCCGCCTTGTTACCACAGGTCGTGGAGGCGTAACTAGAGGCACTGAGGTCGACACCAGGCAGTGGTCGGAGGATCCCAGAGGGGCGAGAACCGATACGCTGTACTGCGCTGGGTGATTCGTCAGCAGTAGGTCCAGCAAAGAGGGCGCTTGACCCGTTATGTCTGGTATCCTGGTGGGCTGGAGTACCAGTTGGGTAAGGTCATGCGTGAGAGCAAATGCGTGGGCAGTTCGACCAGCGTGGTCAGTTTTGGAAGATCCCAGCTAGGACTCATGGTGGGCGTTAAAATCTCCCAAAAATACCAGTCGGAGTCTCGGGAATGGGAGCGATAGAGGCACACGTAAATCCGGCTCGTAGAGCCAAAATCCACGTGGAGCCAAAGGATGGAGAAGGATGTGTCTTCTAGGCAAGGCAGACGGCGACAACAAACATCCGCCCTGATGAAAAGGCACACTCCAGCCCTTGCGAGGAAGCACTCCTTAAGCACGTAGCCGGGATAGTGGAGATATGCCGTGTCGGCAGGGCGGCGTATTTGTGTCTCCGTGAGAAAGAGCATGGCCGGCCGAGCCGTCTCGAGGTGTTGGTGTACGGCGCTGAGGTTTGCATGGAGTCCACGTATGTTAGTGAACTCCACCTCAAAAAGCGGGTTGGTGGGAGAGGAGGATGCCGCTGTAGGACCACTTTTCTTTTTTTGTGCTGCCATGATAGAAGAGGAAGGGGGCGTAAAAGGCATGACAGTCATCGTGGCAATGTAAACTGAGACTAAAAATGCTGTGTCATCATGTATCGGTGAAGCATGACGGTGACCGAACCGCCGGACGGAAGGGCCCCCGTACCCTCCCGGAAGTGGTCGCCGGGTCCCACCATCCGGTCACCAACCGGCACGACGAGCCACTCCGTGGATTATGCGCGACCTGACGGGGCAGCCTCCCAGGGTGGTTAGCCGTGGTTGGGCCCCTCTCTATGCCGCGGGCGGCCAGCGGCACCACCGTTTCTACGGGTCTCCCTGGCCGACGGTTCGATCCACGCCACCCTCACAATGACTCTACAGCACTCCACTGCTCACACACATACCACGATAACTGTCACCCCTGCATCGATGTGGGCCTCCGGTCTCTCACTCACCAGCGAAAGGTGACACCACGAATGTTGTCACTTTAGGCTGGTATTCTGTGAGAGGGTAGTACTGTACCCGGTCGAGCCGGCCCATTCCTGCTGAATAAATCAGCGTGGCTCTACTACCTGATAAGGTTGTATATTCTGGGTTTGAATAAGCAGGGTTTGCATGTCCCCTATACAGGTATAAACCTGTATAGGGGACATAAATAGAAGAATTTTCAGCATTTGTAATATAATAATAATACAAAAGTAAGAGCCCGTTCTTAATCCATTAGACAAATATGGAGAATAAAAGTTATAAAAAGTGCAGTAAAAAGTTTAAATACCCTTTGAGTAACTCAAAATCAGAAATTGAGAGTGGGGTGAAAATTCTCAGTAATGTAAAAGTATGTCCACCGATTGCTCTGCCTGTTTTGGAAAATGAAGCCAAAGATGATTCTAATGATTCTGATTATGAAATTTTTCCTAATCCAAAAAGAAAACGAATACAAAGAGAACCTCGGATATACGTGAGTCCAATTACTAACAAAAAATTTGCTTTATTAGAGAACGCTCATGCCCTCAATATTTTATCTCCGTCTCACTCATTACACAAAAAGGATAATAATATAGAAGAACGTGTACAATATAGTGCACACAACGACTTTGTACCTCTCAAAGACCTAAGTGTTACAGTGCCGTCTCCAGCTATACTGTTAACTCCAACTCAAAAACGTAATATTAACGTTTCTTCTCAAATATCTACCCCAGATTCAATAAGTCGTTTTTGCACATCAAACAGCAGATGTCCATCTTTAGACAACATTTCTTTAATGCCTTTAGATGAAACTGAAATTGTGAACACAAATAATTTACAATGCACGAATTTAATAGAAACAAAAGATGTTGAAAGAACTTTTACTTATACATTTGAGGAAGAAAACGAAGACACTGATATAATTGCTATCCAGAAAAATATCTCACAGAAAAGAACCAATAATGATGTAACTTTAAACACTAACAATAATAACATGATTACGATAGAAAATGGAATAAAAAATACTACCACAGAAGTAATGTTAGCTTTGCCGTTGAATAATAAGACACCAGAAAAAAGTTTTGACCTTCAATTAATGATAGAAGAAAGAGGTTATATATCTGAATCTGTAAGTGAAGTTTCATTTAGTACTACTGACGAAGAAAATTTATCATTTGAAAAAAGCTCTTTATCATCGTCAGAAGATAGTGACGAATTGGAAGATGATGATGAATCGAGGATCGAAAGTGATTGGTTGCATTCACAAGAACAAGGCTTTGAAGAAGAACCATGGGTGGATATTACTGACGAAATACCAGATTTTGCAGAAAATACACTTGACTGTAAAATACTTTTACCTACAGACAATAAAACACCTATTGAAATATATGATTTATTTGTAACCGAAGAAATAATTAATAAAATGGTGAAAGAAACGAATGATTACGCAGAGAAGTACTTGGTTGATAACGCTCATACAATTAAACAAAAATCTCGTGTTAAAGTTTGGAAACCGACCAATTTCGAAGAAATGCGTCAATTTTTTGGAGTAATTTTAATAATGGGCTTAAACAAAGTCTCTCATTTAAATGACTATTGGTCGCGGAAGTCTATTTATAGAAATGATTACATCTGTTCATTGTTTTCAAGAGACCGATTTTTGTTGATTCTTAAATTTTGGCATTTCAGTGAGTTATCAGTAAAAGAAACCGATGATAAACTACATAAATTTCGTGAAATATATGAATCGTTTAATCGCCGTTTTCAATGTACCCTTGAACCAGGCAAATTAGTCGTTATAGATGAGACAATGATTCCTTGGCGAGGTCGCCTTAAATTTCGGCAGTACATTAAAAATAAATCCCACAAATACGGCGTGAAAATATATAAGCTATGTACTCCCTAAGGTTATACGTACAGAATGATTGTATATACAGGTAAAGAGGCTAACAAACGGGAGCATGATCATGGCCTCAAAACAGTTATGAAATTAGTGGCTGGGCTGGAAGACGCAGGCCGAACAGTCGTTGCAGACAATTTCTACTCATCAATCAAACTTGCAGAACTGCTTTTAACATGTAAAACATTCTATTGTGGTACGTTAAGGTCTAATAGGAAAGGCGTGCCCAAAAAAATTTTATGTACTAAAGTGAGAAAAGGTCAAGTATATGGTAAGATGTCAGAAAGCGGAGTACGTATTATAAAATGGTGTGATAAGCGAGAGGTACTAATGCTTACTACTTGCAAAGATCACAAAGCTGAACTAGTAAATACAGGAAAGCAGTCAAGATTAACCAATGAACCAATAAGAAAGCCTAAATGCGTATTAATGTACAACGAAAACAAAAAGGGCATTGATTACAGTGATCAGATGGCATCATATTACTCTGTCCTGAAGAGAGGTCTGAAGTGGTATAGGAAGGTTGTGATGGAGTTTTTGTTCGGTACTTCAGTTGTAAATGCTTGGCTCATTTATAATATGTCAAACCCTAAGAAAATGTCCAAAAAAGATTTCACAGAATGCTTAATTGAGTCACTTACTGGTAAAAGTATTTCTGGCAATGGTACGTTACACAAATTTATATATGTATTTTAATTTACCTTACAGTAAATCAAGTTTTGTCGCCATATTTTTGTTATTTCAGCAATCGGAAGGTCGTGGGTTCGAGTCCCACTGCGACACAATCGCGCGTTTAAATTTTTCTAGATTTTTCTATGTAAGTTGTAACGCAACCAAAATCTGGGTACGAATGAGATAAGTCGTCCTTAGATTGTTCAACTACTACCCATTACATATATTTTTATTAGGATATGAAATTGTAATGGTTTCAGGTTTGATTCATATCGGGAGACATGTAATTGATTTATTTTCAATTTTATGTTAAAACATTTTACTGGAGGAATCAAAGAGGTAGATAAATAGATTAATACTGTTATTTATCAATTGGCTGCTCTACTTACCACGCTATCATTTTATTTTTAAGCACATGCACTAATCCTATTTTTTCGCATATTGCAAACCATAGCTATAAGCTTTTGTTTTTTTTTTTCGTTTCATTTAGATCTTTCTACGTAAAATAATTTACATGCAATGCACAAATTTTCTGCACTCATCTGCAACTGCTGCTTATGAATTATGTACGTTCTAAAACTACCTATGCTATATATTTTCTCTATTTTTGGAATCTAATTCATGATCTTTTTTAAAGCACTTTTTTTCAAATATATTGCAAGCGCAGTTTTTGATGTTTTGATCACTATTGGCTATTAGTTTTATTGTTGTGGGGGCGTTTATTTACTAGGTCAATGACTTGTTTTTATTTTAAAAGCTTAAAGCACGATTTTGGGCCTCTTAAAATTACTTCTGCACGTCCACGAGCGGTTACATTTAAGTACTTAGAATGAGAAATGTTTTCAATTTACAGGTAATAATGAACCAAACCATTCAGAGTCTCAGCACATCCTTGCAAAGGATCAAATAAGGAAACGTTGCGTCATTTGCTATGCAAAATTACGACTTACATTAGGTGCCATGCAGGCTGCAAAGAAAGTAAAAATAATTATGACTAATTGTTCACAATGTAAGAAAGCTATGTGCTTGCATTGTTTTAACGAACAGCATGCAAAGTAATATAGAATAAATTAGATGAACGAATAGTTTGTATTTTATTTAACAACACCCCATACTTTTATGTACAATATTATAACAATATAAAAAAGTAATAGAAATATAACGAACGATATAAATTCATTCCCATCACTAATGCCGCCCCGATTTCGTGCGATGTGTGGTCTAAAACGACTTCAAATATATTTTAGGTGTTTTCTCTAAAACTAAAAATCAGAACCCGGGGCGAAGCTAGGTGTACATAAAACAATACCATGCAAGTAATTTTAGCATAAAATTAAACATCGAATCACGCTCCTGATCAAGTTAGAACACATTTACCAAATGATTGAAACATGAGGCAGAAAAGGCCTCAACCGCATTGCAAGGAAGTTTAGCTTGGGGCTGATTCGACCTCAGCCGCACCAGCTGAAAGTTCTTCAAAATGTGGCCCGCAGTGAACGTGTTAAATATGCGGCATTCCTCTATAGTCCCGATTCTTAAATATAGCCTGACGAAGTTGGGAAAGACGCTAGTCAAAGTCTGATTCGCCAGAGGAACTCATTCACCAATGAACTGCAGCCGAAGATTTAGTCTAACTATCATCTAGGTTTTCCCCTATTGTGTTAAAATAACTGCATTATTAACATTATTTAACAAACAATAATTGTGTAGGGGATACAAAACCCATACCTAATTATTTCTCAAACTAGTTGTGAGCGTGCCTTGCAGGCAAAATATTCTGTAATTTTATAGATATTCGATCACACTTTGAACTGTTCGTAACGTTGCTATTTGTTTAATGACTTCGATAGCGTGACACACATGTGTTCGGTCGGTCAATTTTTGTATAGAAAGTGATGCTGGATATTTTTTCTCTCTGGAAATGTAATCGTTATCAGACCGAACAAAGGAAAACGTTTATTAAAGAGGCTTGAGGCTGCAGCAGCCTGAACGGGACTTACCAACATACGGGTGGATAACATCCTGTGATTGGAGAAGCCAGTACGATAAGGACATCAAATGGTCACACTTGATAATTAAAAAGTACGTCTATTCATTTACAACAATTAAATTTCATTTTGTAACAAGCAAACGTCAACGTACATACCTTTAAACTACGTACATACCTACTCGTTTCGTCTCGACTCGTCTCCTCGTTTGTCCCCCTGCAATATATATATATATATATATATATAAACGCTCAATTACAGACAATATTCCAGATTACAAAGTTTAAGTGTTGCACATACAATAGCTACGATTCTTCAGAACTATTTTAAACCTATATACAGATATATATGTATGTATATCTTAATCATATTTGTCTCTACATCTAATTATTTGTTTATTTCCGATGTTTCCTTTGATTAGGTAATTTGCAAGAGAAATGGCTTCGTCTTTGCCTTCAACGCATCATCAAGCGATAACGCAATAACGGATACCAAAAGCTATTTTCACTCTTTACACTCACGCGTAGACTACAATCAGTCCTATTGTTGTCAACACTTTACTTTAACTTTAGTAATAAAAGATGGGTAAATAGCAGTTAATGGCACAAAGTCTTTATATAGCGATTCTATCCGCACTATTTCAATATCCTCATTCATACAATCGGATAAAACATTTTTATTGTTAAACGCGCACGATTTAAACTCATTTTAAATTAGCAATTTACTTAAACTGTTAAATGTCCCACACATACATAAATAAATTTATGAAAATTGTTAGGCGTCGCGGACTCGACATTAACATCTCCGGTGAGCTCTGGAGGCTTCTCACCATCAATAATAGTTAAAATTAAAAACACACTTTCATAGAAAAGCCAACTAAAACTAGAGGTGCTTTTTAAGATATTATCAAATTGATAATCCTTCTACTCATAGCTGTTAATCAAATATTTATAACTATTAACAACACGCACCCCACGCTTTTTTACATTTTTTTATTTACACTGTTGTTAATTCCAATTTATTAGAATTTATTTTCTATTTTTTAGTTGGATTTTCTATGAAAGCTTGTTTTTCAGTTTTTTAAACTATTCTTTATTTTTCATTTTTTAGTTTTGAGGAAAAGGGTTTAAAGAAAACAAAAAGTCGCTAATCCTGATTATACTAGTAAGGATAACGGGTTCAACTGTTGAGTGTATTGAATTGTGATTGGTACTTGATAAGTATGGCAAATTTCGAGTTAATCCGACGTTTTGCAGCGGGTCAAAATCATCTTCAAAGTTTCCGATACATACTTAAATACATAAATATGAAGCTAATACAAGCGTGTTAAAAACGACTTGCTTCACAACCAAAGACAGAATAAGGGTTTAAAGAAAACAATAAATCAGTAACCCTGGTTATCCTAGTAAGGATAACGGGTCTAACTGTTGAAACTATTGAATTATCATCGATCCTTGATAAGTATGCCAAATTTTGAGTTAATCGGACGTTTTGAAGGGCGTCAAAATCGTGTTCAAAGTTTCCGTTACATACTTAAATACATACATATGAAGCTAATACAAGCGTGTTAAAAACGACTTGCTTCACAACCGCTTTTCTAGGTCGAGCCGGTCCATTCGCGCCTTAGCATGGCCATACCACTGTTAAATTAGAAAGACTGGGCTGTTTTATAGTTTATGTTTGAGATGACATCAACTTTCTTATTTACAGTTGTACAGTGTGTACAGTTAACTTTTCAGTTGTACATACCAATATGGTATGCAGATCGAATCCCTAAGGCGCGAGGCGGGTTTCAGCGTGACTCGAACTACGTTTTGTATGCTGCGCTACGTGACGGACAACTCCCGACGCGTCTCATACCCGCACCGTCCCCGCGCACACCCTCGCAATCTAAATAAGTAATATATGTATTATGTATACATACGTATATATTGGATGGAGGAGCGATTGCCCCGAGACCTCAGGGAGCTGAATTACGTTGAAGACATTCACCTTAAAATATTGGTACGCTATTGCTGCACATTTATTTACGAGTATAACCCGTCAACGTAACTGCTGTGGCCGGTGCACGCCGGGGGACACGACGCCAATATGACTTACTACAAATCACAGCGACTTACAATTTGGTTCAAAAATTCAATGCGAGGTCGTTTAGCGAATTTTCTTTAGAACGGCTGAACCGCACACTCTACACTCTGATATTACAGAAATTTAGGAAAATGGAACTTCATTGTGTCCTTTTGTCCACTCACTTAGCTATGTTGAGGATGCAATTGACTTGTTATAACTCACATTGCTGCAGTTCGGTTTATATAAAATATTTCTATAACTGTTTGGAGTTGCAAGTGAACCAGGAGATGTTTTACACAAACGTAACGTTATTGATATTTCTGGTGCTGCAGTGATCCACATGTATGACAGAAACTTCTTTAATTGCGTATTAGAATAATATATCATCCATCTGGTAAGTAGTATTTATAATGTCTTCGATATTGTATTATAGATATAGTTAAAAAATTGTCAAACACCTCAGCAGAGATCTCCTCACCTCAGTTATCGTCTTCGATATAAATTGTTTAAGAACATTTACGATAGAGAATCGTGCCAAATTTAATTCACGCAGTATTTTGGCACACGAGAAGTGTTTTGTGTACTAGTGCAGGTGAATGTGGAGCATTGGGTGACAGCTGCTGAACTATAAATGATTATTTGTTACTGATAGAGTTACCAGCACTGTTAGTGATACCATATTAATTTGGCAAACAGAGAGAGTAATATGTTTCCTTTGCTCTCAACGCATACGGACATACTCACACACGTACACATACAATGTACTGATAAGTTATAGTATGTGTGACTAACTCACTATAATTTCAAACTTTTTTCTTTTAAAGAATTCTGCTCCCGCATTAGGAATAATTCCTGTGTCGCGGGGGGCTTTACAAACATTCAACCAATGGACACAAAGAACATTTAGACTCAGCACAACTATTTATGGATCACACATTTTTTTTGTGTCATCGAACCTACGACCTCTGCTTCAGCAGTCAGGGTCACTAACCACTAGACGCTACATAATACAACAACAACGTTTAAGTTAGAGCGTTTATTTAAGTTAGAGCGCCATTGGAACAGCATTTCAGTGGCGCTCATAGTACACAATAACATTCAATACATATATGAAGAAATGTTTCAAATGTTGTCCATTTACTCTCTAATACCTAATGTACATTAGAAGGGGATTAACCGAGTCCGGTCGCGGCAGCTTAAGCAGTACTCAGTTGTGACAAGTTCTGTTACACCTGCATCTTAAATATGTAATCATACTAACTTACGATACGCACAGCTACACTATCACACAATTATTTTATTCGGCAATTGCACAGCTACTACAATTGTTCATGATTTCTCACACTTTCTGAGCCTCAATCTATGTGGGAAGCCTGGCAATCCGTCTGACAAGAATAATCCTAGTTCCGATACCAGTCTCTTACAAAGGAGAAAGTTATCTTTCATTCTGTTAAATATCAATGTAACCCTTTATAAATAGCATTTAAATAACCTTTGTGAAACAAAAAAATAATATTATAATTATTATTACCTGCCGACCCAAAACAAACGAGGTAAAATAGCTTACTAATTTACTGTCACAAATACCTGTCACCTCTGAGTGCCGCTTAGCCTACCGCGTCCGAGCTTAGTACTCGTACAGTGTGCAGTAGGTGTGTAGTAGAGTGACTGAGAAAAAATTGGGATTTATTAAATAAAATTTGTACCATCTGCCTTTCACTGGGTCTATTGTAATAAAAACATTAATTAATAGGCAAGCGGACTGAAAGTGCTCGTGTTACATATAATAAGTTACCGTCGTAGTAACGATGTTTCTGAGAAATACGCCACTGGTTTTCTAAAAACGATTTCAAAGAATAAGTTTTCTCGAAAAATGTAACAAATTGAGGAATATTATGTATATTAATAATATTTGATTATCGAAGCCTATGTGGGTAACTGTCCTTACCACTGAAGGCCCCTGATAAACTATAATATACATAAATTAGTGAATCACTATCATCTCATATTGTACGTCAATTTAATTTATAATTTCGCATCAACACACGGACTGTGAAGAGAAGTCGCAGGTCGGATTGTGTTTGAATGTAAATAGAATACATTATTTAAACAGCTGTGGAGGCTCGAGACGGATAATGAGAACTTTTTGGTTAAACAGTTCCATAACGGTAACTGGAGTGTAGGTGTTGATGAATTTTTATTGTCGACTAGAGAAGTTGATAGCAGTTTATTTGTCAGACAAGACTGTCTGCAGTGTGCTTGTAATTGCTATTGTTGTCATCCCGTTTAATTTTTATATTTAAAAGTGCGATATTACAAAGCGGAAGTTTGTTCTTGTTTGTTACAGTACTCAAAAGTAATATACCTACTATCTATAACGCATGTCGCTTATCAAATAGCATAAAGAAGTAACACTTGGCAGTAGCTCTGTTAGGAACAAAAATTAAATAGAATATCTCGTAATAATTTACATAACGACTTTTTCCGAGTTGGTGTAAAACGCGTTATAAAAAGCGTAAAAAATTAGGAACAAAGATGATACTGACCACTACTACTACTACTGCTGCTACTACTGCTACTGCTGCTACTGACTGATAGGAAGCTAGACTTACTGAGTGACATAAGTTAATTTTGTTATGATATACATATACCTTATATAAGTGTACAATTTCATCTGTGAACTAAGTTGAAGAAAGACTTACTCTACTGCAGTTATGCGCTTTATCGGCATGCGCTGAGCAAACGGTTCCAAATGAAGGAATACAATGTACAGGAGAATATTAATCATTAGTAGATCTACAATAAAGTTCGTGACACTATATAGATACTAGAAGTATCAATTAACGTAAGGGACAAACTGCGGTTTACAGGAGAGCCAAAAAACGTTTATTTTTACAACCAGTCTATAACTTTGTACTGTCTCCTCGCATTAAAATTGTGTCAAGAGCAAAGTTTCTTAGCATTTTGTTTTCTATTAATCTATAAATGAAATATTTAAGCAAACCCATCATTTTCAAATATACTACATACCGCTTACGTTCAAAGTATATTTTTAGATGTGAATTACGGTACTAAAACTCTGCATATGTAATTTTATTGTAAAGGACTTTTACAGTGTTGCAATTTGACTTAACACTAACTTCTAAAATGTATGGTATTTTAGCACCTTATTATTATGGTATTAGTTTCTGCATTACGCATGAATAAGACACTAACGTAAATAAAACAAGCAATTCTGTACATTTATTTGCAGTTTTATGGCTTAACTATAACAGACTTTAATGAAATTAAATAGGAATAGGGTATGAAATATCAAAACAGTCATATTAACAAAAACAAAAAAGTAATCACTAATAAGTCTAAACGTTTTCAGAAGAGAAATAAGTGATATTTTCTTAGGCTTAACCTTAATCTTATTTATTAAATGTAATGGTAATTTACTTAATAGTAATTTAATTAATGTATTGGAATGGATTGAGTGATAAAGTGAAAGATAAGTTGTGAGAAATATGATTAGTATGATAGCTGTGAAAGGTGCATGAATTGTGTACAAAATTGATACATTTGATTAATGTATCAATATATTATTATGTTTTTTTTTGCTACTCTAGTCCGTTGCCTAACCCAGTAGCGGAATTGTTTAAAGGGTTTTTTTTTATGCGATAGGGGTCAAACGAGCAGACGGGTCACCTGATGGTAAGTGACTATCGCCGCCCATGGACACCCGCAACTCAAGAGTCACAAGTGCGTTGCCGGCCTTTTAGGTAGGAGTACGTTATTTTCTTGAAGGTTTGAAGGTCGTATCGGTTCAGAAATACGGCAGGCGACAATTTGTTCCATAAGCAATAATTTGCGAGTCAAAAAGCTTCTGGAGAAGCGCACAGTGGTGGAGTGCCAATCGTCCAGCTGATGGGGATGGATATTTTGTCGCGTAGGATGATGGCGGAAACCTGCAGCCAATATAAGTCCGACCAATTCCTCTGAACACTCCCCATGATACAAGCGATAGAGGATGCAGAGTGCAGTAACATCTCCACGCAACGCCAAGGTGTCAAGTCGATCAGAAATATCTTGGCAGTCGATGATGCAAGTCGCTCTCCGTTGAATGCGGTAAAGAGGGAGAAGCTGGTACTGGGGTGCACCTGCATAGAGATGAGAACAGTATTTCATGTGCGGCCGAACCTGCGCCTTATAAAGTTGCAGGCGGTGGGCCGGAGTAAAATACTGTCTCGATCTGTTTAGCACACCAAGCTTCTTCGAGGCTAATATGGCCTTACTCTATAAGTGACCGCGAAACTGGACTTCGCTTGATATATCGACGCCAAGGATTCTGATACTGGCTGATGCAGTTAGGGAAGTGCTCTCAAATGGAGGTGATACGTGATACGACGAATATTTTGTTCGTAAAGGTTACAAGTGCCTAATTTACGTCACGGTAAGTAGAATATGTCTACAACTTTTACACAAATGTTTTATATACTTGTGGATTCTTTTTTGTTGAAGTGCTGTAATTTTATCAACGATAATTCATTTTGCTTTTCAAGTAAACGTTTTAGGTAATAAGGTAAATTATCAATGTCAGGATTAAAATAATTCACTTAAACTTTAGTTTTACGTGTATTTAAATTTGGATTAAGATATTTCTCTCTTTAGGTAGACAGATACTTCCAGTGATAAACACGTCATGATTCTCTTGGAAATACAGCGCAAGCCTCACTCTCAAAACAATGTATCTAAAATGTAAAAAAAAAAAATGAGTCTCTCACCATTGACCGAATATTATTAATTCGACGAAGTTATTACATGTAGTTACATGTTAAAATAAAGATAAGATCGGAAAAACTCTAAGTCTAAATTTAGATTGTTTAACGACGCGCATTGAATTGATTGCCTGGCCGCAATTACGTCTACGTCCTTGCGAGTTGTTAACAAAACCTCTTCCGCGACCTCGGTAAAAAGTCCTTAAAGAATCTTTCGAAGTTTGTACGGAGGTGTTGGCGAGTTTGACCTAAAATTAGGATTTGGAATATAAACTCGGCTTTGTCCCCTTTAAAATTGATTATGGTTACTTCGAAGTTGAGTCGCAAAGACTCTCCGACGATGTGTTGTGACCTTGATGCTTCCGTTCTTCATCTTTAGCCGCGCGTAAAACAGCTTTCAGTTCTGAGTAATATTCTAACAGCTAAAATGGTACTCAATCGATGACTTTTTCAAGCCTTATGTAAACTAAATAGCTACTTTTTTATTTTCAGTTCTAAACATTTTATATGCATCTTCCTTTGCGTCAGCTTTAGATATAGCCAACTCAACAAATAAGTCCTCAAGTTTCTTATTATTTATCTTTTCTTATGATTAGATTGCAATAGCTCCAACTGAATTGGTAGACTCAGTAATCAGTAAATTATAGATTATTTATAAGATCTGTGGAAGTATTAGAAATGCCAAACGTAATGTAGCATGTCGGGATAAGCGAGATTTGAGAACAAAATATATTTATAATGATTCTTGTTCCTTTTTAATATTATGGCTATAAGTTTTTTGTACATTCTTTCTCTACTGTGTCGGCGTCGTCGTCGACTGTTCGTTTGCTAAACAAATCTGATCGATAGTTTGACTCTATTCCCTCCCAAATAACTAAAATATACTTTAAGTCCTCCTGCTTAACATAACCTTTAGACACATTTATATCTAATTCACTATACATATAATATATAAGTCATTCGCTTTTCAATATGTTTGCTATAATAACTTCTTTGTTATCTTTATCCTTCTCAATTTAACTAAATTTATTTTAATATTTTTAATTATTTTATGAATTCCTGTTAAATCTTATAAAATATTTACATTTAAGTGAAAAAAGATATAAACTATTCTGAATTTTAATTAAAATACCTCTGTCCATGCCGTATCTTTTTAACACTTCACACACATTTTCACTTTTTTCTCTCTTTTTTTTTGCCGTAACACCAGAACACATTCTACTCGATGTTTGCATTTGTTCAGTCAAATTTTCACTCAAGGCTAAATATTTTAGATACTGGACTCTTTGTTCCTTGGCTCACGCCTTAGGCCAGAACGTCTGAAAGCATTCCTGGCTATTTCAGCGTCCATATAGCTTCTATAATCAAACCCCAAAAAATTGGATGATTAACATCATCCCTTATTAAATTAGTTGCTGATTGATTTTGATGCAGCTGAGCAACATCAGGCACATTTACGCCACCTGCGGCGTTTTCCGCTAAAACATTTTTTCCTTACTCTGTGTTTCTCCCATTTTGAAAATTATACACTAAACTTATTACTTTGTCCGAACAATAACACAAACTAATATTTAATGCCATTATGTCACTAAGCCCTTTGCTGGGCCCGGAATTTGACACCGAACCTTAAATGGCAGGGTCGCACATGTAAGGACGGGACTTAGGTGAATCAAAGAGATGCCTATTATTACACGTACGTTACGTTTATTAATGCATCCTTTTCCTAAATGATACAATATATCTTCGAAACTAATGTTTAACTACTACGTCACATTTTTATACAATGGTGATTTTAGTTGAATAGGCAATATATCAAATAGCTTAACCGATTTGTAATAGGCGCTATGTTTCACAACATCAAGACTAGGTAAATAATTGATTTGTAAATCTTTCCTTTTGACTATGCTTTCCCTTATTTGACTTTCTGCTTAACTTTCATACTCATGGATATATTTTGATAGATGGGTAGTAATACTAGTAATACTAATATGTACAAATATAGAATTGCCAATATTCTAAGTTCTTTAGAAAATGGTCTGCACCATTCTAGTAGCAGGATTCTTACCGTAGTCCTAATGTTTTGTTATAATAAGTGTTAAAGTGTACGTCGTTAGTAAATCGGATGTGGTCAATCGACGGCTCGGTAAAACGTCGTTAGTCGACGTCACACATCACAAGCGGTCAGCGGTCGCATAGTTTAGCGAGTGGTGAGCAGCGAGCGGCGAGTGTTGTCGGAAGCCGAAACAAAACGACCACCACTCATTTGAATACACGTTTGTGTATTGTTTGATGCTAATTCTAGTATAGCAGGACGTGCCGTGGTTTATGTTGTGTGACAGATGATTGAACATCTCGAATTAGACAGGTTGTTTTGTAGTCCACTTCTCATGGTACGCAAGATACACAGGAGTGAAAATTATGTGGTTATGATTTGAACTTATTTGCTATAAATTAAAATAACAAATTACATTAATATATCACGTGTAATATATAAAATGTCTGTCACATATGTCCATTAAAAACAAACAGTTCATTTAATGCAGTTAATTTGTTTCTAAAGTGAATTACGAATCTATAAAATAAATAATTAGTTTTATATTTTAGTTTTACTTCTTCGAGTATAAATACATAGGTATGTATAAGCTTTCCTTTTCTTTTAAAAGGCGTACTTGTGTCTATCACAGTTTAGAATAATAACATCTAGGGTAATTAGCAGCACAGAGAGGTTTCTAAAACAATGCTTGTCTGTGCTCCCAGTTGGACATAGTTATCCTTTCTGTGAATTTTAAGCAATTTAAAAAAAGAGCTGGAAGATCTATTCATTTTCATATTTATATTTTCTGTGTACAATATACACAGAAAACAGAAATTACAAAATCATAAACACGAACAAAAATAGTATTTACAAAGGCGAGCTTAACCCGTTGTCGAGTTTTCGTTTAGCAAACTTTGGGTGGTAAGAGAGGATTGTATGGTATTGTGTCAAAATGTGTACATAGCAGAATGCAATCAGCAAAATTAAGAACTAATAAGAATATATAAGACGAACAAGTTCATACTCCATATAAATACATATATATCACACTTACTATACTATAAGCAAAATAGGTATGTATGTAGGTAGGTACATGGCATTGCTGAGAGAGAAAAAAATCATTAATTCTTAAAGACTAAGAGAAGGGCTGTCGCGTGAGGGCGGGCACGAATAGGCAGGCTGGGCATTGCATTGTATTGCGGAGTGAGTGAGATTATTGTAGGTCCAACTCCCCCTCTCCTTTTCCTCTCCCCTCATCCCCTCTCTCCTTCTTTTAACTCCCTCATCACCATCATTCAGAAACAAGATAATAATTTCTCAAAACGAAAGTAAAACGGGTACAGAGATTTTGCAACCGTTACAGTTCATTCCAGAGGTGTTCGTTTGTGTCGCGAAAGGAAACAGCAGCATTTTCAAGAAGGGGAAGGAAAAGGGATTGAGAGTAAGTGTTAGTCTGAAAAGGGAGAAATTTTAGAAGACGCTCAAGTTATGATATGATCCTAAAACCTTCCTGTTTAATTCAGTAACATGAATAGACCATGATAAATTGCAATCAAGATTGCGCGTCGAGATGCCTAGATTGTTTATATGAGACATATGTACATAGAATAACATTATTGTTGTTTAATATTCGGGGATAGGAGAATTGATTTTGTCGACTATACTTATACCAATAATGACAGACAGATTGAGCGAGACTGACATGCAGTTCGAACGATTTCGCCCATTTGCTGATATTTCTGAGATTCTTGACGACAAATTAAAATCAAAATCGTCCAATCCGTTGTTATTCAGAATATCATGGCTGATTTTGTTCAAAATACATATCATAACGTAATATAATATCACGTCTTCCATCTGTAGACTAGACGGACATACGATTTCAGTGTCATCACTGACATTACTGTGTACAACGCGTGGTAATCAAAACCCAAACGCGGTGGCGTTTTGATTGCTGACACTGACATACGGTGTAGTAAATAATACACACTTGATATGTTCGCCCACATCCAACATAATACATATTAGGTCTCGCTACAGACGGCCGAGCACTCTCTCTGATTGCCTCTCATATCAAATTTGTAGGGAGGATAAAAAACGCACTTATCATTGGCGGATTGTAAGTTATGAGTCGAGGCCGCGCGCTCTTTCGAGCGCCGGCAGACCTCGCCGACAAAATTGGACTGCAATTATTATATGTATAATGTAATTTTGCCTTAGTAACAGGTTTATGATACTCAGTAGTATGTAAGTCGACAGTCTACACTTCGACTCATTCCCGCAGCTCTTTCAATATGTGATTTGTTTGTTATGATCGGTAGTCAACCGCATTTTCTTTATGTGAGTGAGCGAATGATAGGCTTGCCCACTATTATCTAAGTGGGACTAAATTATGATTGGCGTGAGTATGTAAGTATGTATGTACGAACAAATGATTTTCTGTTTGTTGAATATTTGGTGTGCCTCACATTGAATCACGCTCACATAGACATACTTCAAGAAAGCTATATGGATACTGGATTATAATAGGTGAGGTTAGTGTCCAAAGATTGTTCACCAGTCAGCGTTATGGTGGTGTAGAAATAATTGAGAGGTGCTAACGTAATATATTTAAAAAATATAGCCATTGTCACTTGGGATAAAGTTCTGACTCTACGATATATGTATAAATACATGTTAAGAAGCTTAACATATATGATTTATTTTATTCATACTAATGTATGAACACATTTGTATTGTAAATAAGATATTCAAAGCTTTTCTAACAGATTTATTAATTACAGCTCTCAAGAACATGTGTCCTTGTCTACTACCAGATCGTGTCATCGCCGACTTAAAACGAATGCAGTTTTGAGTTCTTTACTAGTGTGTTACATTTCGAGTTAAAGTGCTGTTCGAACACTCACCCGCTCGAGCCATTACCTTTCCTCTGTACCTACCGTTACATTTGGATATACACAAAATATTCCCATATTGTATGTAATCGCCATAAGCGTAATTTTGGGGTTTTATACAGCTCTGCCTACGAATTGGAGTGGTATCTATGTATATATATACACTTTGAAGTCTCTAATATATGTTAAGTTAATGTGCGACAAAGAGCTACTTAAGTTAGTAAGTAGGGACAGGTGTCCAAACAAGCCTTTTACGATTTAACGCTAACTTTTCTACCGCCACTCGTAAAGTCCACTTAACAACTTTTACAGCGTTCACTTTGTGGTGGCAAATATAGAAAGCTACGTCCACCAATTAGCCCTACTAATCAGCTAGAATTAATCAGAATATCTTAAATTAAACTAAATGTATTTAATGACTAGCAAACTGAAGCATTATTAAGTTCTATAACGCGGCGTTGTAATGTATTATTAATGCAACAATAACCAGTGTGAAAATGTTTAATTATAAATTTGTTTTATTTCCAAAGTAACAAAACAATTGTACTTATGTCATGATGCCTAATAAGACTTTCGTTCTTTGCCGTATTTTATGTTTGTTTTATTGCGCTACTTTTTTATTATTCTCACTTTTTATACTCAACCCTTGGCGCGCTCGACACTCGGACTACAGTCTCTTAATAAATTTTAATCTTTCACGATCTACTGTTCTTTATCCAGTATTGTGTGAAGTTGGGGGTAAACTTGGTTAATATAACTCGAAGTACTTAGAGTAAGAATCCTTCTTGTTTTACCAACTGACTTACTATTATTTATATTGTTACAGACATGCGTTTTTGTTGGTTGATTCAACACAATGTATATAAGGACAACATAATTTTTGAGCGATGATCAAATATTTAATACATACCTCTGCTGATGTGGCAATAAAATATATGCGCAGTATCTGCTTGACGCTCTCGATCGGTTGCAGCGACGCGCAGTCCGTATTATAGACTGTCCTGAGGTCACCCAGTCTCTTGAGCCCCTGCAGTTGCGAAGGGATGTCGCCTCCATGGCAGTTCTCTATCGCCTACATCACGGGGAGTGTTCTGACGAGCTCTTCCAATTGGTCCCACCTTCTCCCTTCCTCTACAGGACTACACGTGGTGGCCTGAGGAGACACCGTTTGCGAGTCGAAGGTATGCGATCCCGAACGAAACGGTTTGGCTCTTCTTTCCTGTGCCAATCGGTGAAAGATTGGAACTCACTACCAACGCACGTGTTTCCTTCCCACTTTGATCCTGGGTCTTTTAAGCGGGGCGTGAAAAAGCATCTCACCAGGCCGCCATAGTGTGGTTCACCATACTACATTGACTAGACATGCAATGAGGATGGTGATCACCACTCTTGGACTCCATTTATTGCTTACCATCAGGCAAAGTGGAGTCAGTCAGTATGTATGTGTCCTTATTCCACTATAAACTCTAAGTTCCTGAACAGATTTAGATGTATACGGGGTATTTCTAGATTCCTAATATCATTGATGTGACAGAAGACTAGCTATTGAAGAAAAAATCATGTATGCCTCCGTATTCATTTTATGTTCTAGAAATATTATATTGTTACAGAATGGCACGTTACTGACATATTGTGCAGTACTATGTAGATTTATGAACATGATTTTATGGTTGTTTTCTATTTTAGTGTACTGCGACCAAAGAGTGTCAACGTGTGATTTGCGACGTGTGACGGGACCCTTCTTAGGTGAGACAGGTTAATGTCTGTTGGAGGTCGGAATATCGGAAGAATAGAACAGAGGTTCCGGTTCCGTTTGTTCTTCGCCCGACTAAAACACACCGGGGTGGTTTTTAGTCATTGGCGAAGGAAATCCATAAGGATCTTACACCCCGTCAACAAAATAAAAAATAAAAGGTTATTTATTCGCTGACTTGAGTTGCAAAGCCTAACGTTTCCTTAATACTTTTTTTCTAAAGTCAACTCCCACTCAAGGATTATTTTCTGTGTCGCAGGAGACTTTAAAAACATTGAAGCAATGGACACAAAGAACTCCCAGACTCAGAACAACAATTTGAGGTTTACACAAGGTGCTGTCCCGTGCGGGAATCAAACCCATAACAGTCGGCGCGGCAGCGTAGTGGCGAGGTGACCACTTAAACCGTGCATTCAATACATTTAAAAAGAGTTTACAACTTAATATTTCTAAATTTCTATACGTCTATGACTTACTATATAACAAAAGTATATCTCTATTGCCGAACGTCCATATATTCGTATACAGTAACAATAAAACGTAGTCAATTTCCATAACAGTGCCTCTCTCGATGAGTTATCCTTGAAAGTTGACCGCCTTCCGTCACCCTGGGGACAGGTGATGCTGTCATTCATCACTAAGGAATGGGGGGTCGGGGAAGAGAGGGAGGGTACGGTGGGGGGGAGGTGGAAAGGAAATAGAAAAACTTGGCTCGTTTACAATGAAAGCGCGAGTAGCGAAGGTATTATTTTTGCGATGTTCATCCCAGTAACGGGTGTATTTGTTACAAGTTTATTGTACGGCTCTGTAAAACGGGTCAAGCGGGAGTTGAGCTCCTCTTTCACAGTAATCAAAACAAGTAAGTGAAACGTTGCTATTTGTGATGTTGTTTACAATTGTTTGTGAGAAAAGGGAGCGGATACTTTTAGATGAAAAACTTGGTCAATTTGTAGTGCTGTGGCCAGGTTTGACAACGCAGGGTCAATCATAGGGCAATCGTACGCCAACAGCCATTGACGTGTAAAAGTGTTGTTATAACCTATTTACAAAATAAAGATCATTTATCATTTATCATTTATCATTTATCATTTAACAAGAGATAAAATAAATAATATAAAAATTTACTGTTATCATATTTGCAAGCCTTACACGGTGCTTTGCGTTTAACTGCGTACATTTTTTATTATTTGTTTGTAACGCTATACTTGCAGCACATTATACGAAAATAAAGAATTTATCATTTATCATTTGATAATAATTCTGCCCATTTGTAAATATTACAGGATTCCAATCCCGCGTTTCCCATAAGACACTAGTGAAAATTAGGATTTACTTCTACTTCGTAAAGCGCAAGAATGAGGTCATAAGGTGTGTAGTCATCCTATACTTACCCAAAACGAAAAAATCGTTTCTAACTGCGGAACTTGAACACCATACCTATTTGACAAGCGCTAAACCAGCTATTTGTAACACGGGACTAGTACCGCGCAGTAAGGACAGTATATAAAAATAGAATTGAACATTGTATCACTGCAACTTCTTTACATAAAAAAAGTTTGTTTGAGCCGCTTCGATTCGCTAATATGTATACATATATGTATATTGAGGTGATATTGAGTACGGTGTATTGGTTGATCTTGAGTTTTGTAGCAATTCCAACTTCTGTAATCCCAATAGAGTCCAAGAGAAACAAAGTCATATTAGAAGGAATATCTTTACTTTATTCAACTGTTAGTGTTTGACTAATCTTTAAATAGTAAACAAAATAAGCGCTTGACATTCCTGTAAGTAATAAAAGTGTAAGTCGTTTTAGAGTCAAAACTTGTGGGTATTATTCATATTCATATAATCTCCAGGGCAGCGCCAAACACCGTCATGGAAGGTTACTTTACTTATTGAGAAAGGTCCCCCGTCGGGTCTCAAACTAGTAGGGTACTGTTATGCAAGTCGTATATTTGTATTTGCAAAAGTTTAATGTAAGAAAACCTGGGTAAGTATTTTCTGTTATTATTATTTTTTATACTATAGGGAGAATTGAACAGAAGTGTCACCTGATAGTAAGTGGCAATCGCCGTCCATGGATACCTGCAACTCAAGAGAGGTATGTACGCTGCCCAACTTTGAGGGGGATGAAGGATGGGGGGATGCGGGGAGGGAAAAAGAGTTCTGAAAGAGGAGATAGGGAGTTGGGGAGTTGGGCGTCCGGAAACTTCACTCACTATGGGGAAATGCAATGCAAGTGTTACTTCACAACCGGTTTTCTGTGAGGCCATGGTATCGCACCGGTCCAGCCGGCCCATTCGTCGTCAAAACTGTGATTATAAGATATGGCATAAAGCTCTTATAAAACAGTTGTTAGAAGTCTGTCATTTTGTTATATTTTAATCTTTATTACAGCGTAAATAATACATAACTCAGTATGAAGAAAAATCCATATCATAAAGGTAATTTTGGTGTTCGTGTAACGTGAACCACCGACGATAATGCTATTGTTATGATATCTAAGAATATAATAGTATGCCTGTTAGTTATTAAGATTAAGTGCGTGAATTTAATTTGTTTTGTTATTATACATACATATGTACATTCGCGCTTATATTCCCGAAGGACAGGCAGGAGCGCCTAAAACGCCGCATTTTTGCCAAAAACAATTTAGATAAAGTTACGTAACAAGGGACAAGCTTATAGCCGAGGACTGTTTTATGTATAATATCTGATATATAACAGTTAGACCCTTAGTCGCCTTTTGTGACACCAACGGGAAGAGATGGGGTGGGCCCATCTCCACTGAGAACCGCACGGCGTCAAATTGACATTTTGTTATTACGTTCATGTATAGAGCTGTTTTGTGCCATATGAGTACAACTTTAGGTTTACATGCCTTTTAATTTTGGAGTACGAATCATATAAGGTAAAAATAAAAAAAATAATAAATTATTCTTTTTAGTATTGTTTACAGACATAAAATATTTTTTTAGGTGCCACACAATTTTAAGATATATTTATTAGTTTTCTGCAAGGGTGCAACTTGTGAAATGTTAAGCGATGTCCGACACGGTACTAAGAATATACTCGCCAATGTTTTAGGTGCGGCACACACTCGCACGAGGCGATGCGGTGTGGTGAGCGGTGCATCTCACTACACAAACACTGGCACTAACGCATCGACTGTTCGCCTGAGTCAACACGATACGAGCCGACTCAACTATAGACTGCCAATATCTAAAGCCACTACTTGACGGATGAGCCACAACACTACTACACAGATATTAGAAATAACAATATCCGATGATAAGCATTGAAACTTCGCACGTGTTGTTTACGGTGTACTTGGCTTTGTGGTTTCTTTGTTATATTAATATGTTCTTGTACACATAAAATAAAATAGTAAATGTTTTATTCTCTTGAATGGACGACTCTGAAGCTTAAAGGGACGAAATCAGGTAAATAATATTTACGCGCCCCAGAACTAAAATAACACATTTATTAATACTGAATGATTTATATATATATCATAAAAAAAAAAAAAATTAATCGCTAATTTATGTGTTCTGTAACTTTACATTCCACTTGAAACAATGCCCCTATAATTGCACATACCTGCACACGTGTAATAACACTACAAAAAGTATGTCATATACGAGTACACATACTTAGCAGCGAACGGGTACATTGCTTAGAGAGCTGAGACAGCTTTGGTTGTTATTAATTAATCTCCGGCTCTCCACAAAGCAGGCTCGCACCCAACACTGCGGTAACCAGGGTTAGTGTAATGTCATGATTAGGATTAACTAAATTACGTACCACTTCAATAAGACGCACCTCCTTCACTCGTAATCTCCGTCTACTTGAGTGAGCTGACGTTGTCTGCGAGTTCTACAGTACCTTAGGAGACTCATGAAGATAAGTGTATAATGATTTGTATGAAATTACCTTTATTTGTTCACTAATTCTAAAATCGAGTGAAACTATAATGTACTATAATGTATGTGTAACAATGTAGTATTTTTTTTTAATAAGGAGGCACAATTAATTAAAAAGAAAAGAAGCCGTGTTTATAATCCTATTAAAATAGACCTGGTAATCTGTAATGCCGAGGTAGGTACACCACCATTTGTTTTCCCGCTGTTCTTGAAAAAGTACGAGAAAGAAGATCAAGAAGCCGCATCTTACATCACGACAATGCTTCTTCGTACACCGACAATAAAACAAAAACATTTTCGGTCCCTGAAAAAGTAGAGCCCGTGACCCATCCAGCACAAAGTCCGGACCTCGCACCCTGCAATTTATGTTTTTCCTAAAATTAAAGATTTGATGAGAGGCTTCACTTTTACAAGCTCCGAAGAGGCAGTGACGGCGTTCAATCACCACGTTGAAAACATGCCACCAGACCAAAGGTCATATTGTTATAAAAAAATGTTTAAAATGTAAAGGAGAATGCTTCGAAAAGCAATGAATATATTTACATACTTATAACTTGTTTCAGTGCAAAACAAAACTGTCTCAAAACTTTCAGTGCGGCCTACGTTTATGAAAAAAACATTGTTAGGTCCTTTGAGGGCTTACCTTGATTTCCCTGAGATTTCATCACCTAATACTCACTTAGTCACAATGGGACCACCGCAGGAGTATACCAATCTCTTCAATAAAAACATTGAAAATCAGTTCACAATTGGCGGAGAACTCGATTAACATTCATAAACAGAAATACATACAGGCGAACACAGAACTTCCTCCCTTTTTGAAGTTGGTTAAAGCCATCGCCATTTTAGTCAAATACGACTCTGATGTTGCTAATTATGTTATTAACATCGATATTTAATACTCACATCTTAAAAACTTTTAAAACAGTTGGTTAGTGAAAGAAATTTTGGCAACACATACTCTTTCCCTATTACTTCAATTTAAAATACAGATATAGGCTGTTATAGGCTGATTGTGAACCCGTTGTTGATCTTATAAACCTCACAATAAAAATTGTTTAACCTAAATGCACTTGTAAGTAAATTCCGCACAGTACCTATCGTTCAAGTTATTCCGCTAACTCTAGCACACACATACACACTCATACGGTATTAAAGCTAAGATGATTGAGAGTTAGAAACCGTTCGTGCAGTGAATTTCAATTTGATTAATTTCAACCGTTCCTATTCTTAAGCGGAAGATTGCAGTTCAGTGGTGAAGCGGTGTCAGATATCCGTCATCTTCTAGTATATGTAGAACTCAGCCGGCAACATAATATTACGCATTCATTTCGATTATTTTACGATTCGTCGTATGTGAAAGTATAATTACAATTCAATTTCAATAATCGATCCTCTTGCCATTACTTGTATTTAATCCTCGTTTTTTTTCTTGCAAACAATATCAAAGAATTATTACATTTTAAGTTTAAATTCATATTTATTTCAATGGTAATACAAACAGAAATGGTCAAATCAATCTAAAACCTAACCTATTTGTTCAAATAATTTACTAAAGAAAAAAAAAGAAATGCCCCGAAGGGAGCATGTATTAATTTATTAAACAAATGTTGAAGGCTCTTACGTATTGTCTTCAACTCGTAGATGTGTTCAGGCGTACGTTAGAAAGAAGCTAATCCCAGTTCAGAAGTTGTTTAATCTTCGAGTAAATAATGGTTGCGGTGTCAACAAGGAGCTTACGTTGAGTCGCTACTAGTGAGTGTGTGTGTGTACGCTAATCTCTTAATAAAACTGATTGTGTATGTTTGCGTAATCATGTGGCTTGTGCACAGCTGTACTTATGCAACATATTAGATTATGCTTTAATTATATATCGTTATTTAAGGTAAATTATATACAAATCTTTAAAAACGACTTCTACGTAAACTAAAATATGTCGAAAAATTCCCTGATAATGATATGCAAGATACATAAGAATTAGCTTATACAACTCAAACTCACTAATTTGTGAAAATAACTTAAATAAGAAGAATTGAATAATGTGGGCTCTGTCTGGCTCTGAGCTTCTTAATGAGAATTTTTGGCATGTTTCCGTACTATTAAACCAATAAAAGTTATACGTTATTCATTTGTACGCAGCATTTTCGGATATAACTCACAAGTCTGAAACGCACAATATGAAATATTTATATCTCGTATTGATGGTATACGCATGTGATTACAGTCATCGATGCAGACGGTGTCTGCCATTACTGCCACTCGAATACAGGCGCCATATAAGTGATATTTGTTATTTGACATGCGTCGTGAATGGCACAATTGGCTCCATTGTGCTCCTGTCAAAAATGAGATTGCATACTAACCAAAGCGATCTTCATCTCAACATTGCCAAGGCCTTCGATAAGGTCTGGCATTGCACGCTTCTCTCCAAACTTCATGCATTTGGTCTGCCATCCAAGCTATGAAACTGGGTTGCTGCTTTCCTCCACAAGCGCTCCATTAGGGTTCTCTGTGACGGCGCGGCCTCTGACTTCCAGGAGGTTAGCGCTGGTGTACCTCAGGGCTCCAGGACCAGAAAACACAGGCGTGCGCGTTTTCAAACAAAACGTCTCCATTCCTTCCCCTTCCTACTTTTCAGAACACTCAACTGCCACTACAGGATAGGCTTAGTATACTGGGTATGGACATCTGTCGGGATCTCAATCCGCGTGATTACATCGAGAGCGTCACTAAGGCGGCCTTGCGGAAGCTCGGTGTATTGAACAAGGTGAGACGGTTCTTCTCGCCCGAGCATCTGTGTCTTTTATACAAGACCCAGGTTCGCTCCTGCGTGGAGTACTGCTCTCATCTTTGGGATGGCTATGCGCAGTATTTGCTTGATGCTCTCGATCGGTTGCAGCGTCGCGCAGTCCGCATTATAGACTGTCCTGAGCTCACCCAGTCTCTTGAGCCCCTGCAGTTTTTTTTTTTTATACTATAGGGGGACAGACGAACAGACGGGTCACCTGATGGTAAGTGACACCGCCGTCCATGGACACTTGCAACTCAAGAGTCGCAAGTGCGCTGCCCGCCTTTGAGGGTGATGAGGGATGGGGGATGCAGGGAGCGGAAATAAGAGAGAAGGGATGAGGAGATGGGAAAGAGCAGAAAGGAGGTGAGGGAGAGAAAAGGGGGGAGGGGGAAGTGGGCCTCCGGAAACCTCACTCAATTCGGGAAAATGCAACGCAAGCGTTACTTCACAACCGGTTTTCTGTGAGGCCGTGGTATCGCACCGGTCGAGCCGGCCCATTCGTGCCTAAGCATGGCTCTACCACTGAAACTGTTGCGAAGAGATGTCGCCTCTATGGCAGTTCTCTATCGCCTACATCACGGAGAGTGTTCTGACGAGCTCTTCCAATTGGTCCCCCCTTCTCCCTTCCTCTTCAAGACTACACGTGCTGGCCTGAGGAGCTGGCCTTCTTTTCTGTGCCGATCGGTGAAAGATTGGAATTCACTACCAGCGCACGTTTTTCCTTCCCACTTTGGTCCTGGGTCTTTTAAGCGGGGCGTGAAAAAGCATCTTACCAGGCCGCCATAGTGTGGGTCACCATACTACATTGACTAGACATGCAATGAGGATGGTGACCACCACTCTTGCTCCATTCTTTGCTTAGACTCCAGACTCCATTTATTGCTTACCATCAGGCAAAGTGGAGTCATTATGGTAGGCTTACACATAAAAAAAAAACTCAACGACCCCTTCATGTAACTTTTGCGACTACCAATTGCAGACGTAATTCTTTCTTCCTACTAAGTGCACACCGCTTCAATGAACTTGATAGTTCACTTCATTATTAATTATTTTGCTCTAAGGCTAGCACGGAGAGACGGCTTTTAGCAAGGCCATTCATCACGGATGGTGTTGGGTGCGGTACTGAAACTGTTTAACTAATTGACGTCATAATGTTACTTATTATTTTGCTAATAAAGAAAACGGTTCTAAACGTTAATGAGTAATACATTTTTTGTTATAAACACACTGAGTTATTTTATTTTTATTTATTGTGAGTGGCAAAATCCGCATTAGTTTGAATTTGGTTTGGTTTAATATTCATCCATTCCATTCAGAGCTTCGGACGTTGAACGTTGCCTAGAGTCATCTTGAGCCTATCACTATCTCACTGTAATATATATTAGAAGTAGAGTAATATAGTTAAAGTGATTCGATTACACTATCAATTAGTTGTTTCTACCTTTTATTATTTTATTTTGTAAAAGAATACATGAATGTGTGTGCAAATGTATATATAAAATGTAATAATATATATATTAATATATGGTGTCTGAGGTTTTATCTTTTTACGTGTTTCTTTTTCTTTTATGGGACAGAGGCAAACGAGCAGACGGGTCACCTGATGGTAAGTGACTACCGTCGCCCATCGACACCCGCAACTCAAGAGTCACAAGTGCGTTGCCGGCCTTTTAGGTAGGAGTATGCTCTTTTCTTGTAGGTTTGAACGTCGTATCGGTCCGGAAGTACAGCAGGCGACAGTTTGTTCTACAGGTTTGTTGTGCGAGGTAAAAAACTTTTGGAGAAGCGCACACTGGATGAGTGCCAATCATCCAAGTGATGGGGATATAATTTTTTTTCACGTAGGAAGATGGCGGAAACCTGAAATTTTCTCTGAACACTTCCCATCATACAAACATAGAGAATGAAGAGTGTAGCTACATCTCTACGCAACGCCAAGGTATCAAGCCGATCACAAATTTCCTGACGATCGATGATGCGAGTTGCTCACCGTTAAATGTCTTATCTATATATTGTGATTCACTGTGGAGGTTTGTTGTTAGCAACGTGAACACACATTTAATGTAACCATATTTTTGTTATTACCTTCTTAAAAAGTAAATAAATATTTTATTTGAATTTTTTGAGGTTATGTGTTAGGTTTTTTATGTTTTAGGGGAACAGACAAACAGACGGGTCATCCGATGCAGGTAGCAACTTGAGTCGCTAATGCACTTCAAATTTCGTTTTTTTTTTTTATAAATTAAATAAGAAAATTAGAAGTGGAGGACAGAAAGGCAAGGAAAGAGATATAGTACTTATAAACGACAGCTCGAGCACGTCAGTGTCGCGTATCGTGTAACAACTGGCTGTTGTCGGAAAACCTCTTTCAATATAAATATGTTTATGTAGCTTATTGCTCACTAATTTTCTTAAAAAGCTTGTTTGAAAAAAAAAATATGCCTAGGAGCCAGAGCTGCGAATATCACACAAACGCTATAGCATTTTGTTTAAAATATGGTCAAGAGTGATGCAAATTATTAACTAAATCAACCTTGTATTTTTGTCATAACATTGTGCGTACTGAAGTAAACAATTGTTTAAAACAATTAACATCTCCGTATGCCTTGAGTAAACTTAGGACAACGTCGGTGAAAGGAATGCGCAGAATAAAACATTACACAAAGTTTTGTCCCGCGTTGATCGAACCCACAACACTCGGCGCAGCAGTGTAGTGGCGGGGTGACCACTTAAACCGCTACGCCATCCGTACAGTCAGTCAGTTACTTTTATAATTATAATATTAGGTGTATATTTACCAATACTGGTATCTTTATACATCCCATATGCATCGCCTGCCCCTTATAAAGAGCAATAATGTAATAAAGACTGTCTGTGTGATAAATTAATTAACATCCGAATGTGCAGTGTTTGTAAGTCGGTGAAAGCCGTACTGCGTCTAGTTGAAATGGCACGCGCACTGTAACGAACAGCGAAATATGTTCACCGCATCTCAAGAGCGAAGTCGAACTCATCATAACATGTGGTTACGGCAAGTTACTTAGCCATCCAATTTTACTCGCAACTTTTGAGGTACGCTCTTAGAATAGAAAGTTTAAATGTATTTAACATTTATACATTTTCCGGTAGCTTATAAAGAATATGTCTTTATAGGTAAGATGGGTAAATATGCAATTCTTTTTTTCACATTAACCGAAGCCTTGTGCGTTTTCAGGAAAAAGTTAGTGCTCTGCGGGACGAAAGAGCACTAACTCTCTATCTTTCCGCCGCTTCTTTCGCTAGCATTTTTTTTTTTATTCGTAAGCCTACCATAATGACTCCACTTTGCCTGATGGTAAGCAATAAATGGAGTCCAAGAGTGGTGGTCACCATCCTCATTGCATGTCTAGTCAATGCAGCATGGTGTCCCACACTATGGCGGCCTGGTGAGATGCTTTTTCACGCCCCGCTTAAAAGACCCGGGATCAAATTGGGAAGGAAACACGTGCGCTGGTAGGGAATTCCAGGCTTTCACTGATCGGCACAGGAAAGAAGAGCCAAACCGTTTCGTTCGGGATCGCATATCTTCGACTCGCAAACGGTGACTCCTCAGGCCAGCACGTGTAGTCCTGTAGAGGAAGGGAGAAGGTGGGACCAATTGGAAGAGCTCGTCAGAACACTCCCCGTGATGTAGGCGATAGAGAACTGCCATAGAGGCGACATCTCTTCGCAACTGCAGGGGCTCAAGCATCACTGCCTTTTAATTTTAACAAGGGTTTTTTTTTATATTTTTGTTATTTAAACTTATTTTTAATTGGTTTTCATACACTCAATTCAAAGCTGTAAATTAGTATATCCATGAAAATGTTTTATTTAAATGTCAAGATCGAACCATATTATATATGAAAGTTAAGTCTGGGTCGTTCAGCTGGTGATCTTCTCGTATACTTGACTCACCGGTGGGCACAGGCGATCGAGACCAAGGGGGAAGCGTTGGCCGTTAGTTTGGACGTGGCGAAGGCCTTCGATCGGGTCTGGCACTAAGCGCTCCTTGCGAAGCTTCCTTCCTATGGGCTTCCCGAGAAACTGTGCAATTGGCTCACCAGTTTTCTTACAGACAGAAGTATCAAGGTCGTTGTTGACGGTGCATGCTCCGACTCCAAGTCTGTTAATTCTGGTGTCCCACAAGGCTGTGTGCTATCACCCACGCTGTTTCTTCTGCATATCAACGACATGCTGCAGATTAGCAGCATCCATTGCTATGCGGACGATAGCACGAGTGATGCCCTTTACACCGGCCGCGTTAACATTTCTCGGGTAAACGTCATCGAAAGCCGATCCAAACTTGTGTCTGAAATCGAAACTTCTTTATCAAAAGTTTCAGATTGGGGTCGACTTAACCTAGTCCATTTTAACCCCACGAAGACACAGGTTTGCGCATTCGTATTTCCGAACCGATACGACCTTCAAACCTTCAAGAAGAGAGCGTACCTCTACCTAAAAGGCCGGCAACGCACTTGTGACTCTTGAGTTGCGGGTGTCCATGGGCGGCGGTAGTCACTTACCATCAGGTGACCCGTCTGCTCGTTTGCCCCCTATCGCATAAAAAAAAAAAAAATCACCGCTAAAAAGATGCCATTGGTCGTATCACTTCAATTTGAGAGCACTTCCCTAACTGCATCAGCCAGTATCGGAATCCTTGGCGTCGATATATCAAGCGAAGTCCAGTTTCGCGGTCACTTAGAGAGTAAGGCCATATTAGCCTCGAAGAAGCTTGGTGTGCTAAACAGATCGAGACAGTATTTTACTCCGGCCCACCGCCTGCAACTTTATAAGGCGCAGGTTCGGCCGCACATGGAATACTGTTCTCATCTCTATGCAGGTCCACCCCAGTACCATCTTCTCCCTCTTGACCGCATTCAACGGAGAGCGACTCGCATCATCGACTGCCAAGATATTTCTGATCGACTTGACACCTTGGCGTTACGTAGAGATGTAGCTTTATTCTGCATCCTCTATCGCTTGTATCATGGGGAGTGTTCAGAGGAATTGTTCGGACTTATGTATATCGGCTGCTGGTTTCCGCCATCGTCCTACGCGACAAAATATCCATCCCCATCACCTGGACGATTGGCACTCCACCACTGTGCGCTACTCCAGAAGCTTTTTGCCTCGCACAACCAGCTTATGGAACAAATTGTCGCCTGCCGTATTTCCGAACCGATACGACCCTCAAACCTTCAAGAAGAGAGCGTACCTTTACCTAAAAGGCCGGCAACGCACTTGTGACTCTTGAGTTGCGGGTGTCCATGGGCGGCGGTAGTCACTTACCATCAGGTGACCCGCCTGCTCGTTTGCCATATATATCATATCTCATAAAAAATAAAAAATAATCAATACATAACAATAAGGCAATATCAACAGCAATATAATCTTAAATAATGAATATATATACAAAATGTTATTAATTGTCATTAATGTTCTCTAGACTAGCTATAAACCTATTTTAACATTCTTCATTCAGAACTTTTCTTTTTCATAAATTTACGAGCGACTAGATCAATGTTAGATTTTATTTATTCATTTAAAAAAAGAAGACGAATGCAAGAAGCTGACGGCCGTCCTTCAGGATTTAATAGGCACTAAAATCCGAAGAAGAATGAATTAATCATGCAATTAAACGAATGAGTTAATGAAAACATAGAATTATTATTAAATATTTTTGATACATTATGCACAAAACCGTTTCTATTCGGAATTATATTTTTTAGTTCTTCATTAAAGTCATGTGTAGAGTGTCGACAAAAGTCAGTGGCTATATAACAAAGCACAGTGGATGCAGATTCATTTCAAACTACGTTGGGTGGCAATCAGTGTAATTTAATACCATAGGTACTGTGTCATTTACGTCACTTTGAAAATTAAAGAAACAGCTTTGAATCCTTAACTTGTTGAATTAGGTCACTAAAGAGTTTGCTCTTACTCGGATAGTCACTTGTGATGAAAAGTGGATTCTGTATGTTTGACAATCGAAAGCGTCCGTCGAACTGCTTGAGTTTAAAGAATGTGCTCGTGACTGTAAGCGTAGTGTTATAGGGTCTGTTAGACCTTTGCGTCCTATATGGTAGTCGAAAAAGCATTTGATTGCAATGTCTGAGATAGCGGGATGGATTCCCGCTCCGTGTAAGTGTATAAGTGTTGTCTGAGTGTGTTTTTTCCGTGACCTAGCACCGTTGGTCAGGTTTAGGCTTCAGTCACCTTTAGTAAGAAGTTAGAAACAGCAATGATAATTATGTATTTTTGTATTTTTATTAGCTGTGCAAGTAGAAACTCGGCTTTAAGTTGGTAACATAAAACAAAACACTTGAACGCATCCAATTCGTCCGACATTTTGGATATGTGTATCGTGGCCATTGCAGTACTTAAATCAGTCGTTTTCAAGTAGTCATTTCCTGAGTATACATTTTATGAGATGAATTTCGATAAGCAACATTTACGCCATTACATTTTGTTCTGTTTTCAAATACAAATGCTGCTCAAACTATGGAATTGATTAATTCGACAGTGGGTGAACATTCTGTGAGTCATTCAACAGTGAAAAAGTGGTTTGCAAGATTTCGTGATGGAAGTTTTAGTCTTGAGGACGATCCACGTCCAGGTACAATCAAAAAATTTGGGGATGAAGAACTTCAAGTTTCACTGAATGAAAATCCATGTCAAACTCAAGAAGAGCTTGTAGAACAGTTAGGAGTAACTTTCCAAGCAATTTCACTTCGATTGCATGCATTGGGAAAAATACAGAAGGAAGGAAAATGGGTTCCTCATAAACTGAAAGAAAAAAACAAAAACAAAGAGCTGCCATTTGCATGAATTTGCTTTCCCAGTTCCAAAAAAAAATTGTGCATAAAATACGGGTGATAAAAAATGGATTTTGTACGACAATCCTAAACGTAGAAAAGCATAGCTTGATCCATCATCCACGAGGTGGCACACCTGGCCACCAACCGAGCCTCACTAGTGGTCAGGCCCAGGGCTTGCGCGTAGCCCTGGACAAGGCGGAGGCACTTTTATTCCATGGGCCCCGTCGTGGTCCGCCCCCTGGCGCCTCCATCATAGTCAACTCAGTCCTCGTACCAGTTCAGGCCCACATTAAATATCTGGGCCTAATCCTTGACGGGAGGTAGCTCCAAAGCTGGTCGGCGATGCGTCCGCCCTTGGGCGCCTTTTGCCCAACTTGGGTGGACCCAGCGTCGCTACGACGGCTGTACACGGGGGTTGTTCGGTCACTGTACGGTGCACGGGTGTGGGCGGAGGCTCTGACCGCCTAGAATAGGGCACGCCGTTGGCACCCTCAGAGGGTTATGGCGGTTAGAGCCATACGTGTCTACCGCACCGTTTCGACGGAGGTGGTTTGCGCGTTGTGTGTTGTGGGATGACTGCCCGAAGGGGTTTCCACACGTTAAAAAAAAAGGCCAGCCATCCACATCAGATGCAAAACCAAATAGTTACGCAAAAAAAGTTTTACTCTGTGTCTGGTGGGATTGGAAAGGAATCATTTACTACGAGCTTCTCGAACCTGTTACAGCTGAGTGTTACCTGGCCCAGCTGATCAAATTAAGTCATGCTCTGGAGGAAAAAACACCATTTACGGGACAAGGAAGGCGAAAAATGATGTTGCTGCATGATAATGCACGTCCACTCTTACTTACTCTTACTTAGCTAATTTTGATTATTAGTTATTTAGATAAATGTTGTCATATTTAAAGAAGCAGCTATTCATTAATGTCAAAGATGTCCGAAAATTGTTGAATAAATATATTGTTTCAAAACCGCCAAGTTTCTATCGTGAAGGCATTTATCTACTACCCAATAAATAACGGCGAATATTTAGAATAATAATTCTTGTAAGAAGTATTTTTTAATAAAGTTCAATTTGAAAAAAAAACGAGTTTCTACTTGCACACCTAATATATTGCACTAATGTTTATATCTAATACCTTTAAACTAGCAGTTTTTGTATGTATATAATCTGAATCTCAGAAACGCTTCATAAGATTTTCACGGAATTTCGGCTGCTTCAGGGGCGATAAATCGATCTAGGTAGGATCATTTTTAGAAAACGTCGTTTTATCCGTGTTTTCAGGCACTGAAAAATTGCTACAATATCATTAATATACGAAGGAAAAATTCGCCACCATCTACAAGGTGATAATAGCTCAGGTGGGAATTTGGGTGGTCCCGAAACCAGAAGACCCCGGTCGACCCAGTTTCCAGTTTTTTTTCGTATCTTAATATAAGTTCCAAAAACACGATTTACCAAACAAAAAATCAAACAAAGCTCGGTCATCCAGGTACATGTATATTAAACGTTTATCTAATTTGTTCTATATAGAAGAGCACTTTGTAGTTAAAGATCTAATACATAGTACGTAGCAGTATCGTAGCACTCGTAGCAGCTACGTGATCGGTCGGGGCCGCGTTAAGAGACAACTAATTGGCTATATTAGGGGAGCGGACAGCGATATTCATCTTGGAACTAATCATGTTACGAGAGTGCATTCCTCCGTCGCCCCGTCGCCGCAGCGTCTCAGTGGCGGTGAGACAGACCCCACTTTAGCATCTTTCTAGGGAATTGTGAATGTAACTTTATCTGGTCATTGTATCGTGATATGACAAAAAGGTATTTTTTATAGTAATAGTTTTAATGCATTATTCTTCGATTGCAAAAAAAAGAACAAAACTAATGATAAAGTCCCCGCCTCATCCCTGTAGTGTAACAAACACTACTCTACACTCTCTACTCTACAAGCAGCTCCTGTCCTCGAATTATTCCTAAATGTACTTTTTATCTTAACAACAGACCTTTCATTACGTAAAAGAGTTCCATTTTAAAGGAATTTTATGTGGATGAGTGTTGTTTACTTATTTTTTAATAATCTATAAAGACGCTTTGTTATAAATATATTTACTTCAATTATAAAATTAGGTGGTTAACTTATGATTGTGTACATTCACTTTGATCAGTTGTGAGAGAAAACACTATTGTTCAGTTTAAAAATTAAATCGATGTATAGTATATTCATATTGATATAAACATACATACAATCATGGATATATTCCCAAAGGAATAACCAGAGATGTCTGTCATTCACATTTTTTTTTTTACTTTATAAAATTTCAGAACAAATATTTGAAATCGTGTTATTTAACTATTATAGATGAATAAACACAGCGATACCGCAGCTATAGGTTACCATGTCTAGAGTGAAATGAATATTAAAACATAAACAAAATAAATACCTGCCTGTATCCTATAACCGCTCGATAAATGGTTGAAGAATTATTAGAAGAAATCGGGCAAACAAACTCATGGCCACTCTTTTTAATCACCAGATAGGTATTACATTTTTTTTGTAAAACTTTTTGTATATTATTTAAGAAAACACTAGTTAATCTTTTGTAGGCAGTTAAATTAAGGTAACTGATAGGCAGCCAAAAAGAATTAAAAAATGAGGAAGAAAGAAATATAAAATCAAAGAATTTAGAAAATAAGAAACACATTACATTACATTGTACAGATTATTTGAAATAGCCTGTGAATCGCTAACAGTTCAATCCTAAGCGCTTCTATCTTCCATGTAATCCACCACTGAGCAGTAACCTTAAAAGCACAACTTTCGTTTTACAGTAGACTTAAATTTATATTATCAGGACACGTTACCAGGTATTTTATTTTAAGATTGCACACATTGATCTAGTAACGACTTGTCAGTTTTTTGGAGCCTGAAAATTTGTTTTTTTCGTGTGCACGAAAAGGTAGACACCGCAGTAAAATATCACGCGATATTATTCTATGACAATAAAAATGTAGACTAAGTTATCAGTCTGTTTAAATATCACTCAGTTCACGAATTTTTCTAACTGAGCATGCTGCAGAGCTGAGTCTGCTGGACAATTTATCAATATTGGGGCCCCATTGAAGCTTGAAGCAAGAATAAAATAAATTTGTGGTATCTACTAGCTCTAAGTAACATTCTTTGCGAATTGTAGTTTAGTCCGCCGTCGTCGTCGTCACCCGGGCACTGTGTGACTGTATATATACCGTCTGGTATGTGAGTCCGATCTTTTAATCGTCTTTTGTGACACCCATGGGAAGAGATCTTATTCTATTCCACCGAGAACTGATTATTCATATTCATCTGTAAAAATATAATCGCTGACAGTACCGCGACATTTTATCGTTTTAAAAGAAACGAAAGTTCTTATAAAGAGTTACTTGTTTGGCATTACAATATCCCGTTCCACAGCATCATCAAATGTGTTAATTCTCTAAATTTTAAACAAGGTTTTCTAACTTCATAAAATAATTATCTGTAGAATAACAAAATATCATTGTTTATTTTACATATTGCTAAGAGACTCTCGTCTTCATTTATATATATTAAGCAACTCAAAAGGACATTGTACGAGAGAGCTGAGAGAGTGATGTCTTTTTTTAACGTCACAAAGTGTTTGCTTTGTAATATTCTCAAAAAGTGTTGTGACAAACAGGTCGGTTGACCCTTTTGCGAGAGCTACAAAGTTAAGCAATAAGTGTTACAAAGCGAGGCCGCGTCGAGTGTTCCGTGTGTGGGCGCATAAACAGTCCAAGCGCATTATACGAACAACGCTCGCTAAACAAATTAGTTGCGGTGAAGTTGGTCCGCGAACCGCGCACCTCCGCCGCCTCCTACTCTACACTGCTACACAGTAACAGTGAGTGCTCAATTACCGTGTTTTTTTCTGTCGTTACGATTACATCTACTTAATCAACTTTAAATCATTTAAATTAATTTGTTGATACACACACACAGCTACACATTAAAGTTATAATATTTACTTATAACAGTTTTTTTCTAAAGTTATAATAGCTTAATTTAGCAGTTTGTTTTATATTTGGTATAAAAGCCTAAATATTTTTCTTTGAAAAAATATATGATTTCAAGGGGTTGGAAGCATGTACTGTTTTTACAGTTTAACTTAACAATAGTGTCCCCTCTCACAGCTGACCAAAGTCAATGTACACAATCATAAATGAACAACCTAATTGTATAATTTAAGTAAATATGTATATTTGTAACAAAGCGTCGTTAGCTAATTAAGAAATAAGTAAACGACACTCATCCATATATAATTCATTTAAAATGAAACTCTTTTACGTAATGAAAGGTCTGTTGTTAAGATAAGCCTCGGTAAAGCTGCTTGTAATCAAGTTAATCTCAAAGTACATTTAGGAATAATCCGAGGACAGGAGCTGCTGTGACAAATTGTGAGTAGTGTTTGTTATACTACGGGGATGAGGCGGGACATTATCACCGGTGGATGCGTTAGAATCTTGTTTTTTAAATCTTAGAATGAATAATTGATTAATTAACTAGTTATAAGTGAAGTTCTTGCAGGTATTTCTAACCGAGTCGTAATATATTATAATACTTATATTAAGTACTATAATAAACATATTACTTGAAAATACCCATGTCAAACTTATAATGTAAAGGGACCGAAGGCTATCGATCAAGTCGTCGGACTTACATTAAAGTGGTAGTGAGGTTCATCCAGTCAGCGTTTAGCTTAGCTGGAGGGGTTCCAAAGAAAAAAGTCTGTATCTTAACTTAACTTAACTTATAAAGAAAAAAGTCTGTAACTATAAAAGCTTTGTCAATTGATTAGCCTTTACATCAATATCACTAGAGTTTCATTGTGGGAGAGTGAAAAAACTGTAAGCCGTTAGAGAAACAATACTTGCATTGTATTACCGACTGAGTGAGGGTTCCGGAGGTCCAACTTTTCCTGTCCTCCTTTCCATAGAGTGTGTGTCATATTTGAGGGTGATACTCAAATATGACACAAACTCTATGGACGGCGGTTGTCTGCCCCTCTTTAGCATAAAAAAAGTGTAACCTGTAGCACAAGACCTTCGTCAGAGCCAAAGCTGCCTATTTATTTTGTGTATTGTCTTACTATTTGACCACATTACAGCATTATAATAGTGCCCTTAAGAAATATTGAATTTCGGGGCCAACTATTATTTGTAAATAAAAATTATATAAAAACTAAACGATTTAATATTCTTAAGCTGAATATAAGGCAAATGCACACCTCGCGTCAAAAGGCGGCGTGTCACTTGTCGAGGCAGTGAAGTGATGCGGCCTCGGCTTGAGCGAGCGGCGGGTAAACAGTTTATGCTAAACGAATATTGAATAAAGCGAAGATCGTGGGCCGCCGCGACTTCTTTCACACTTACGCGAGCTTCACCGGTCACTTAACTAGGAGTAACTATCACTGTTTAGTTCGTGTTATGTGTTGTTAATTTTTAATATTTTTAGGTATAATTTTTTTTCTTCATATTTTACACATCTGTTAAAATTTTATTGAGAATTAAAACAACGAAGGTCCAATAGTCGAGATGCTAGACAACACTAAGTGCATCCGTATATTTTTAATGGAGAAACGCTAGCTTTCATCTGAAAATTTAAGACTGGAGATACCATTGCCTTCTACAAAATTTTACGACCAATTTTTGACTACTAAAGCTGTACGCTTGTGGGATACGTAGCCTATTAACCTTTGTTAAACGTTTACACAAAGAAGTGTAATATTTTAGTAGTTTTCATATTAACGACTAAGTTAGTATAGTTTTTCCCATTTTTTTAAATGCAATGCATCCTACTACCTTTGTATCTCCGAATTATTATGATCCATACTACTGCTCTTTGTACAGTATCCGTGCGACACGTGTAATTTTACTTTTACTGTGACAATGGTGTACAAATAAAGAGTAATCTATGTTTGTATTAATATTTTAATCAACAAAAAATACCGTACATTGGGTAGAGGGCTGAGACCTCCCGACTACAGCCAGTTCGAGTTACAGGTATGCGACTACGACGTAACAACAACTTACACAACGTAATCAGTCCGTAAAGGCATCTTTCTCTTTCAATATACAACCATTTTTCCATATTTAATGTATAAATAAAAATAAGGAACTACTTTAAATCTTCTATTAAAGGAGACTTCTCCAATGCTTACTGTAAAATGTAATTCGGTGTGAGCCACGGCCGCAACTAGGTCGGGTGCTCTGTGATGCGATATCGTTGCGATATCGTCATAAATATACACGCTTTGTGTTATTCAACTAGTCGAAGGGTAGTTTACATACGCGGCCTTATCGCATTACCTCTGCTCGAGGCTCCCGAGACGTTCACTTGTAACATTATCTGATACTGTTTTTCAGATGCAATAAAGTCATTTTCCTGTGTGAAAAGTTGTTTAACATTATTATTTAGTTATGGTTGTTTTATAATATTTACAACAAAAAATCGTGTTGCTTTGCTGTCAATGTTCGAGGATGGTTTAATATACATATGTATGTTGTCATTGTTTTTGTCAAGAATTTTTAGAATGTATAAATTGTTTTGTAAGATAAGTTTAAATCGCCACCACGCGTGCGCGTATTAAATGCAAGTCATATATTTATTTACATATATCAGAGCAATTGACTAACTCGAGTGGGCACGCACCTTTAGATTTATTTGTAAGTATTCCTTTAGGTAACTGTTTGGTATGCCGAGCGAGCGCCTGCTGTATTGTCGCGAGTTTTACTGTAAATTTTGCACAATTGACAACAGTGAAGGAAATCAGAGGAAAGAAACTTGGACAAGCCTAGTGTAGGTTTCTGAAGGTCAATAAATCTTAGAAGGACTTTGTCTTACCCCGCGTGGTTAAAAAAGTGATTAAGGGATCGTCCTTTTGCCATCAGCATTATATATACAGTCATACAATAGCACAACGAGCTGAGATGTGCGCCTAATACCGCTACACTTATAGAAGACTGTTTCAATATACTTATACTGATTCAATAAAGAAACATACATACATACGATCTTATCAGTAGAATAACAGTGTGTGACTAGAAGGCACAACGTGATATTGTTTACAGTAGGTAGCTGCCAGCGGCTGGTGTCCGGGATGCACCCATTCATCGTCTCCGTCTGGCCTCTTGTTTACCCCCCCTGCTATACCGATCTCCCTCCCACAATAGAGTAGGGGGGGGGGGGTTAGGGGCGCGTCCCCGGCGTGGACAATTAGCATTTAGATTAAACAAATAAACGGTGCTGCCGCGTGACCAGAAAGACTTATTTGTGTTATTTATTGTGTAATTCATTTATTTATTGCATTTTAAATTATTGCATTTGTGAGTCGACGCGTCGCTTCCGAATCAATGCGTGGACTCAATAGGGTTCAATTGGTTTATTTCGTAATTTTAGTATCCATTGTATTGTCAAAGTTATCCCTACTATAGAAATATAGAAAGTGTAACGCTAACTGTAACAAGGTATAAAACCTGAAATAAAAATTGTAAAGAGTGATGCAAGCCCAATTTCTGACAAAAAAAAAACAAAATGCATTTCAGTAACGTACAAACATAATTAGAATAAATAGTATACAAACATATAGATATTTACGTTACCTATTAAAACAGTGAATTAAAAAAGTATTTATTACTTTAATATTATTCAATTACTAAACTAATATAAAACCACTAACACGTCACTGAGCCTGAGTCAATCGCTACGAAGCTATATGCAGCGTTCCATCCTTTGGTCATTCCTATCCGTTATCTATATTATATATTATTTATTATATGACTGCTCCACTTTTCAGTGAGGTAGCGTGATGTTTTATGACCAAAATCTCTGTCAATGAGAACTCTATATAAAACAAAAATAATGTTAATACCTTCGATATGGTTGAGTGCGAGGCGATGTGGCGGCGCGTGCGTCATGTTCGTGAACGTGTGCCTATGATCGGGGATGACATCTCCTGACTGCTATTATTTTAATATTGTAATAATTTACTCGTGTGTTATATTTAAGAATTAATGTTACATTGTTTTCAGATATTTCTTGCGCTCATAAACGATGGGACCAGAAATTTTTAAACAAAAACATGTTAAAAAAGAATATCCATTGAGTTTCTGTTCTTCTGCATAGGACACATACAGACGTACATATGTATTGGAACAGGCAACTACCTTCACGGCTGACTTAGTGTGACAACTACTCCACACAATTAAAATATACCTGTATTTAGTTTAATGTACAAAAATAATTTTGATTTGATTGTTTTGATTTGGTTTTTAAATCACTACTTCGCTTCGCTAAGTTCAAATAATAAAATAATAGATATTGTTGGCTAAAGATATTACTCGCTGAATAATGTCACTTCATCAGAGTCAAAACAATTTAGAATTTCTATTCGAACGTGTATTATGTTTACTATAGATACCTTAACTCGCAAACATACAACACAATCGTTTTCCTGCTGGAACAAGCAATAATTATATATTTAACATAAAATGAACACAAATGAACTATAAGGTCCCGAACCGTGTATATACGCACTTCTAATTTGCAGTTTAATTTAAACATATGTATCATTATTGGACAACAGTTGGCTTACTCTTGCATTATTTCGAGCATAACATAAAGGCGGTGACCAACTTACGTCGTTTTTATGAATGTTTAGAAGTTGCTAAAACAGAACATCATAATATTATTGGTGTCAAATTAATTTGTGTACATTGTAATAACGGTTGTATGCAGAATAAGGGCTTCAATTTTGTTTAATTAGTGGTTATAATTATAATTTTCAATTTTGATTTAGAGATACTAAAGTGAATAAAATATTAATTATTTCAAGTATTACATTAGATTTTGTTTACCGTGTAATTATAATTTCTGTTTACACCAGAGTTTGCAATAACTAAGTGAGTGGAGATTCACAAAATTAAAAAAAAAAAAAACTTCTTACTAACTTTATTACTCCGATGTTAATTGGGAATGGCTTCTAGTCCAAACAGTTATTGCCTGAATATCAGTTATAGTTACTGGCATCTTACCTCTGCAACCCTGAGGGTGAGATACTGGGAAGTCAGTGCCCTCAAATATCCTTATAACTATGAAATATAGTTAATATTTGATATTTATAGGGATATTTGAGGGCACTGACTTCCCAATATCAACCGTCATAGATGTTCATGACAACCGGGAACGATAGCTTAACGTGCTCTCCAAGCACCCAAGTCACAGCTTTTTGTAACATCCAAAACTTTCAAACTCCGAAACTGAGAATTTCCTATTAGAAAATCTCAATAGCACGACCCTCGAACCCTTGATTGGCAGTCGCATACGCTAACCGCTAGACCAACGATGTAAAAAAATGAGTACATTAATTTTACGTCAAGATACGGTAAGTACCACACATAACAATGCAATAGGCTCTTGAGAATATAACATAACAGTCATGTCAGGTGCCACCCTTATTCCTCGTCGTGACGATACTAATACTTTAATGAATGCTGGTTTTGGCACCCGCTCTCCACCGAGGTGACAATACGTTATGTACATATACTTAACTGTGGGAACGGGACTAATAAGATACTGCAAAGGGACTTACGTTGTTAATAAATAAAAAAAAAACTCTTTTTTATTTAGAGTTTTTTATTTATTATAAAGTAAAAACCCTAAATCACAGAAATAAAATCGTACAGGACGAGAGTTAGATAAATAATACAAAGAAATGATGTTAGTCATTGTTATCTATTAAATAAATATTTAAAAAACTTCACAAATTCTTGACAACATCATCTGTTCTT
The DNA here is from genome assembly GCA_947561695.1 of Tyria jacobaeae. Lineage (NCBI taxonomy): Eukaryota > Metazoa > Arthropoda > Insecta > Lepidoptera > Erebidae > Tyria > Tyria jacobaeae. The sequence continues at coordinate 358,212 of OX387214.1, forward strand.
CCCTCGCTAATATTTAAAAGCTCCTTGAACTTTCCTCTTCTCTGTCTATATTCATTTCTGAACCGTGAAACTTCAATTCTGGACTTCTGGCGGAGCTTCAATCGATTTTGTGTAAAACTAATCAATATAAGCAGTAATAATAATAATTTAAAACTTCACAAAATAAGTAAAAAGTCAAAAAATATAGAAAAAAATAAAAAAAAACAATACATACGCATTTACAGTGTCTGTGGAGCAGGACCAGCAAGTTGCTAAGCATTTTTGTCTGATTTCCCACGAAGACCTGGACTATGTTTGTGCAATTTTTAATCTTCCTGATAATCGACTTTGTCAATATGTGCTGTTATGACTTGAATGCAGATCTTCTCTATAACTTACTTGATAATTGTTTCCCTTTTGGTTGCTAACTTGATTGATAACCTATTCCTCAACGTCGAAAATTACGTGCCCGTCCGTTATATAAATAATCTATCCTTGCCAAAAAATAGCTTCCCATTTGCAACTTTTATTTAGTAGTCATGCCTTTCATGACTACTAAATAAAAGTTTCATTCTTCAGTAATTTTCTTCTTCGCTGTCACCCCCCCTCCACTCCTGAGTATGTCGGCTCTTTCTTCTTCGTACTGACTGATTCACTGTTCATATCAAATATTCCTGAAGAGTTTTGTATTTTGATGACGTTCCGACAAACAACAATGTGTATCAATTATCTACATGATGTTATTAAATATTATTTTTTCCGAATGACAATATTACACTCAGCAAAACTTAAAACATATCTTAAATTTTCTGACCCTTATCAGTCTCACTATAAATATACTAATTTATACAACAAACAAACATACACTGTATCCTGTAAGTAGGCGATCAACAATGTTTTAGTGTACCCTTACGGTTCGGTGTTTACCGTCGGTTAATTAATTTCATGTTGGAGGAACACTTGCAGTTATTTCTTATCTCTACAGAACTTTAATTACCACACTATATATTTAATCAAACAAATTGTTAAACAAAAACGCATTAAATTTAAAGAGAAAAGGCACTTGTTAAGTAAACTATTTAAATATACATCAGTAGTCCGCAAAGCGTCGTTTATATTGCTATCTTATTGACCTCTACGCGTTGTCTACGCCCATAGCAGTGGCGTAGATCACTGTCTACGACGCTACGAAAATATGTAACATTCAAGGCACGTGCGTTTGGATATTCTATTGCTGCTCCTCTATTTTATAGTCTTGTATGTTTTTCTTATAGCTATACATATTTACATTATTTACCCATATTCATACTTCTTCTCTTTTTCATTATATGTACATATAAATAATGTTAATAGAAAATGTTCTCGTATTAGCAATGTGGTGAAATGCAATGGACGGTACTACATGTAGCTCGTGTAAGCGTCAGTTTGACTTTGCGTGTGACAGCACATACAAAGTGACGGAGATTGGCATCAGGGAGATGGCACTGCTTGCCTGCACTACCACTTATTTTTGGGCCCTACGAGAAGGTACTGTAGTGTTCATAAAAAGATGTAGGTCGAATATAAAAAGTTGCATGCCTATATTCAAACTCTTGTTTCTTTCCAAAAAAGTGAAGGAATTGCGTACGATCAGGCAGTGACGGTCGAAGTCCGTGCGTAAGTATTGTCGCAAATTTGAAATGTTTGTTTCATTTTGACTCTCCGTAACTTGACATCCTAACATAATATATCGGATACGTGTTCTACTCTGTTACTTACATAATATATTATGCAAAATTATATCAACACTTTTCTACACAACACGTTTAAGTATTCTAAATTACTCGTTTTAAGAAATTTGTAATGGCAAAGGACATATACTATATAGATTCAAGGGACGTTTAACTGAATTTGTAAAAATATATTCACACCTACCTTCGAGCTATTCTATTAGGGTTAAGTAGTATTAAGTTTAAGAGTAGAGGGCTCGGACCTCCCGGCTATAGCCACTACGAGTTACAGGTATGCAACTCGGACCTCCCGGCTACAGCAACTACGAGTTACAGGTTTGCTACTCGGATCTACCGGCTACAGCCACAACGAGTTACAGGTTTGCTACTCGGACCTACCGGCTACAGCCACAACGAGTTACAGGTTTGCTACTCGGATCTACCGGCTACAGCCACAACGAGTTACAGGTTTGCTACTCGGATCTACCGGCTACAGCCACAACGAGTTACAGGTTTGCTACTCGGATCTACCGGCTACAGCCACAACGAGTTACAGGTTTGCTACTCGGACCTACCGGCTACAGCCACAACGAGTTACAGGTTTGCTACTCGGATCTACCGGCTACAGCCACAACGAGTTACAGGTTTGCTACTCGGATCTACCGGCTACAGCCACAACGAGTTACAGGTTTGCTACTCGGACCTACCGGCTACAGCCACAACGAGTTACAGGTTTGCTACTCGGATCTACCGGCTACAGCCACAACGAGTTACAGGTTTGCTACTCGGACCTCCCGGCTACAGCCACTACGAGTTACAGGTTTGCTACTCGGATCTACCGGCTACAGCCACAACGAGTTACAGGTTTGCTACTCGGATCTACCGGCTACAGCCACAACGAGTTACAGGTTTGCTACTCGGATCTACCGGCTACAGCCACAACGAGTTACAGGTTTGCTACTCGGACCTCCCGGCTACAGCCACTACGAGTTACAGGTTTGCTACTCGGATCTACCGGCTACAGCCACAACGAGTTACAGGTTTGCTACTCGGACCTCCCGGCTACAGCCACAACGAGTTACAGGTTTGCTACTCGGATCTACCGGCTACAGCCACAACGAGTTACAGGTTTGCTACTCGGATCTCCCGGCTACAGCCACAACGAGTTACAGGTTTGCTACTCGGATCTACCGGCTACAGCCACAACGAGTTACAGGTTTGCTACTCGGACCTCCCGGCTACAGCCACAACGAGTTACAGGTTTGCTACTCGGATCTACCGGCTACAGCCACAACGAGTTACAGGTTTGCTACTCGGATCTACCGGCTACAGCCACAACGAGTTACAGGTTTGCTACTCGGATCTACCGGCTACAGCCACAACGAGTTACAGGTTTGCTACTCGGATCTACCGGCTACAGCCACAACGAGTTACAGGTTTGCTACTCGGACCTCCCGGCTACAGCCACTACGAGTTACAGGTTTGCTACTCGGATCTACCGGCTACAGCCACAACGAGTTACAGGTTTGCTACTCGGATCTACCGGCTACAGCCACAACGAGTTACAGGTTTGCTACTCGGACCTCCCGGCTACAGCCACAACGAGTTACAGGTTTGCTACTCGGATCTACCGGCTACAGCCACAACGAGTTACAGGTTTGCTACTCGGATCTACCGGCTACAGCCACAACGAGTTACAGGTTTGCTACTCGGATCTACCGGCTACAGCCACAACGAGTTACAGGTTTGCTACTCGGACCTCCCGGCTACAGCCACTACGAGTTACAGGTTTGCTACTCGGACCTCCCGGCTACAGCCACAACGAGTTACAGGTTTGCTACTCGGATCTACCGGCTACAGCCACAACGAGTTACAGGTTTGCTACTCGGACCTCCCGGCTACAGCCACAACGAGTTACAGGTTTGCTACTCGGATCTACCGGCTACAGCCACAACGAGTTACAGGTTTGCTACTCGGACCTCCCGGCTACAGCCACTACGAGTTACAGGTTTGCTACTCGGATCTACCGGCTACAGCCACTACGAGTTACAGGTTTGCTACTCGGATCTACCGGCTACAGCCACTACGAGTTACAGGTTTGCTACTCGGATCTACCGGCTACAGACACTACGAGTTACAGGTTTGCTACTCGGATCTACCGGCTACAGACACTACGAGTTACAGGTTTGCTACTCGGATCTACCGGCTACAGCCACTACGAGTTACAGGTTTGCTACTCGGATCTACCGGCTACAGACACTACGAGTTACAGATATGCAAGTCGTACCTCCCGGCTACAGCAACTACGAGTTACAGGTATGCAACTCGGACCTACCGGCTACAGCCACTACGAGTTACAGGTTTGCTACTCGGATCTACCGGCTACAGCCACTACGAGTTACAGGTTTGCTACTCGGATCTACCGGCTACAGCCACTACGAGTTACAGGTTTGCTACTCGGATCTACCGGCTACAGCCACTACGAGTTACAGGTTTGCTACTCGGATCTACCGGCTACAGCCACTACGAGTTACAGGTTTGCTACTCGGATCTACCGGCTACAGCCACTACGAGTTACAGGTTTGCTACTCGGATCTACCGGCTACAGCCACTACGAGTTACAGGTTTGCTACTCGGATCTACCGGCTACAGCCACTACGAGTTACAGGTTTGCTACTCGGATCTACCGGCTACAGCCACTACGAGTTACAGGTTTGCTACTCGGATCTACCGGCTACAGACACTACGAGTTACAGATATGCAACTCGGACCTCCCGGCTACAGCAACTACGAGTTACAGGTATGCAACTCGGATCTACCGGCTACAGCCACTACGAGTTACAGGTTTGCTACTCGGATCTACCGGCTACAGCCACTACGAGTTACAGGTTTGCTACTCGGATCTACCGGCTACAGACACTACGATTTACAGGTTTGCTACTCGGACCTCCCGGCTACAGCCACTACGAGTTACAGGTTTGCTACTCGGATCTACCGGCTACAGACACTACGAGTTACAGATATGCAACTCGGACCTCCCGGCTACAGCAACTACGAGTTACAGGTATGCAACTCGGATCTACCGGCTACAGACACTACGATTTACAGGTTTGCTACTCGGACCTCCCGGCTACAGCCACTACGAGTTACAGGTTTGCTACTCGGATCTACCGGCTACAGACACTACGATTTACAGGTTTGCTACTCGGACCTCCCGGCTACAGCCACTACGAGTTACAGGTTTGCTACTCGGATCTACCGGCTACAGCCACTACGAGTTACAGGTTTGCTACTCGGATCTACCGGCTACAGACACTACGATTTACAGGTTTGCTACTCGGACCTCCCGGCTACAGCCACTACGAGTTACAGGTTTGCTACTCGGATCTACCGGCTACAGACACTACGAGTTACAGGTTTGCTACTCGGATCTACCGGCTACAGCCACAACGAGTTACAGGTTTGCTACTCGGACCTCCCGGCTACAGCCACTACGAGTTACAGGTTTGCTACTCGGATCTACCGGCTACAGCCACTACGAGTTACAGGTTTGCTACTCGGATCTACCGGCTACAGCCACTACGAGTTACATGTTTGCTACTCGGATCTACCGGCTACAGACACTACGATTTACAGGTTTGCTACTCGGATCTACCGGCTACAGACACAACGAGTTACAGGTTTGCTACTCGGACCTCCCGGCTACAGCCACTACGAGTTACAGGTTTGCTACTCGGATCTACCGGCTACAGCCACTACGAGTTACAGGTTTGCTACTCGGATCTACCGGCTACAGCCACTACGAGTTACATGTTTGCTACTCGGATCTACCGGCTACAGACACTACGATTTACAGGTTTGCTACTCGGATCTACCGGCTACAGCCACTACGAGTTACATGTTTGCTACTCGGATCTACCGGCTACAGCCACTACGAGTTACAGGTTTGCTACTCGGATCTACCGGCTACAGCCACTACGAGTTACATGTTTGCTACTCGGATCTACCGGCTACAGACACTACGATTTACAGGTTTGCTACTCGGATCTACCGGCTACAGACACAACGAGTTACAGGTTTGCTACTCGGACCTCCCGGCTACAGCCACTACGAGTTACAGGTTTGCTACTCGGACCTACCGGCTACAGACACTACGAGTTCTAGGTATGCAACTCGGACGGTGTGAGTGGTAGACCATAAAACTATATTTATTGAAGGTATTATTAATTTTACAAGTTTCTAAATTACAAAATAAATGAAACAAAACTACTTTGCATTACTCATGACTGACTCAATATTTAAAGGGGGTATACTACCGATACTAGACGATACCGAGGCGATGCTTTCGATACTGGTTTAGAGTGTAGCTAGATGACAAGAATTAAGATAAAAAAACCCATGTGCACAAGCTCACGCACACACACATACACACAACCACAATAACAATATATGTATCTAAATATGCTATGCAACTAGAAATAAGTTTTTAATATAGAAAGGAATTCAATTTTGTAGTATCCATTTTTATATAGTTAATATTGAAATGTAAATAGGGTGGAGACCTGGTATCCTGAAAAAAGGGCCCCGAGCCTAGCTTAGGGAACAATCACCCACAATATTATACTCAGCATTCTATGTATCGGTAAAAAATGTAATGTTTACTATATTACGGTGAGATAAAAAGAAATATTATTATGATTATTAATAATAATATTGATGAAAACTAATTTATATACAGTTTCACTCTGGATGAGGTAATCATACCATAAAATACCCTCGCAATTTTTTAAAGCAAGAAAGAAACTCAAAGAAACACATACATTTGGACATATGTACATTTTTTTTTTTTTTTTTTTTTTTATATTAGCCTACCATAGTGACTCCACTTTGCCTGATGGAAAGCAATAGGTGGAGTCAAAGAGTGGTGGTCACCATCCTCATTGCATGTGTAGTCAATGCAGCATGGTGACCCACACTATGGCGGCCTGGTGAGATGCTTTTTCACGCCCTGCTTAAAAGACCCGGGATCATAGTGGGAAGGAAACACGTGCGCTGGTAGAGAATTCCAGGCTTTTACCGATCGGCACAAGAAAGAAGAGCCAAACCGTTTAGTTCGGGTACGTATATTTTCGACGCACAAACGGTGACTCCTCAGGCCAGCACGTGTAGTCCTGTAGAGGAAGGTACATACATGATAAAAAAACATGCGTATTTTTGTTGTCGTGTTTACCTACATACATGTATGTATTTATTCTCATATTATACGAATGCTAAGCATCGCTTTAACGTGATTCCGAACAATATCGTTAAATCACACGTTCGACATAATATTTGTGAAGCATACAAATGTGTACTTAAGGAAGAAGTAAAGGAATCCGTCGCGACATGGGGAAGGTGAAGGACTCGTGGGAACCACCCCACCTCGCTGGTCTGAATGCTTGTAATTGAATTTTTTTGTATTGGAAAATTTGTAACAAATATCTCTCGGATATATATATATGTATATATCTTTGTATTGAGATGCCTAAAGAGATCGTGAAAAATCTTTTTCCTACAGTATTTTATAAGGTATTTAACATCCGAACAGTAATTATATTCAATACTTTTTGAAAAGATGGTAAATTAAGGCAATTACTATTTTATAAGAGTAAAATTAAAATTTTAGAATTGTACTTATGACAACATAGTATCGGTTACTGAGAAATCGCTCTGTTATATATTAAGTACAGACTGCACTGTGCACTACTCCATTAGTCGTGTAGAGATTGTGGGTTGAAAGATAACAACTTCGACATAACTCTGTGCCGTTAACTTAAACAACTGATTTAATTTGAATATATATTTAATGCCATCGTATATCCTTCTAACTTATATGGATTTTATGATAACATAGATTAAGAAAGTGAAAATATAGATCGTGAAAAAGTTATCTTGGTGTTTCCATGACGAATACGGTCATAAAAGATTGTTGCTCAGTGCATACCGTCCTCAGAATTAACACCAACCAACAAACAAGAAGCAGACTCCAAGATCAACTGGTTCAACAAACAAATAAATTCATAAAAAGTCTTTGCATAGATTCAGTGAAACGTTTTCGTTGCTACAATCAGATGAACAAGGCATCAGTGAAACAAGCAAAATTCCATCTGTTTTGTAAATAAATCAAAGCATAACTTCGCTTACAATATGAACTGCATTATACAGCAAAACAGGAAATTGGACGGACATTACAACAATTTACTCTACGTAGTAGTTGTACTGACTATGTGTAAACACTGACAAACTTCTAAGTAGTGTACTTCGCCGTTCACTGATATCATTCTAATTATGACGCACGTAATGCATTGTCATTGGATTGAAGTCTACATCTTAAATTTCTTGTCACTGTATTAATAATAACACCACAGTCTGAAATGTATATAACACATTTTTGTAACGGTAACAAAATACAGATTCTGAATCTCGACAAACGTTCAGTTTATTATAAATACATATTACTACTTCCTACGGGAAAGTGACACTACTCAATGATATGGGCTAACTATTTGAGATCCAATCCTTAATGCAATAAATAATTGCAGATGAAATCATTAGTGGTAGTACTGATGTAGTACAATGTGCGAATGACTAACAAAACCTTCATTACTATGTAGAAATTGAAGAACAGTCGATGACGTTGGACGGACAAAGACAAAGGCAAACCTCACACTGAAAGTTTTTAGAAAATAAAAAACATACAGAACCCCGTTAATATTTTTATTGCTTTCAAAGTAGTCTCCGTTCATTTTTAAGCACCGTGACATGAGATGGAACCATTGGCTGAAACAGTGAACCCACTCTTTAGGTATCTCTTACATGCCTTTTTCAATTGCAGCCACGGTATCTGAAGGGTTCACAAAAAGAATTCCTCTAAGTTTATCATTTATTTTTGGAGATAAATAAAAGTCACAAGTTGCCAGGTCGGGACTTTAATGAGGATGACAAATATGCGATAGTCCGTCTGTTGGAGTGAGTGCGTTGTCGTGGTGGAGGAGGATCCTGCTTCTTGGGCCATGCTGTCTAAAATTTTCCAAGACAACTGGTAAACAATGACTCAAATTAATCTACAGTAACAGTCCTTTTATCTTGTGAATGAAAATTGCCGCCAATTTGTAAAAACAAATGACAAAATAATTGATTACACATCCACAGATTTTCAAAGAGCTTCTAATTCGAAATTATTGTTTTTTTTTTAACTTTCAGTTTGACCCACGCATGCAAGTAAAACTATTAAATATGTATAAAACTAAAATGCATTCTTACCTGCTCTTAGCTCTTTTTGACGAAAATTAAGGTGATTCGACTCATGGCCATACATAAATATAATTATATTTATGTATGGCCATGAGTCGAATCACCTATATACATACAAGTACTCCTTCTTGCGCAGTAAGCAACGTAATAGTTGACGGGTAGTTGGCATCTGTCATTGTGCATAGAAATGAAATATACAAAGCTTAAACGCTGGCAGCGTACCAGTGCAGTGTAATATGAAGATTGATAGTAGAATAGAAAGTAGTCTCTCTCTCCGGGAGCTGTATCTTGTGTTATCGTTTTCACACATTCGTGGATACAATATAGATAAAATTATACTCCGTATTTCATCTTGTCTACTTAGTTTCATTTTTAACAAATTTAAAAGGAATGTTTAGCTAGTTTACTTTTGAAATTACAGGCCAAATGAATATTGGCGTCAATTCAGCAATAAAGCATTTATATTTACAAATACACAGTTCGTTCAAACATAAATGTTCCATATGTAGTAGGTACAAGCGCCATGCATCACCGGAGGATAAATTCACCTGAATTTATACGCACTTACGTCGACGTTTTATTTGCTTGACTTCGGCTTCCGTACCACCCTCCCCTTGCCTCACCCCCTGTGAGATCCAGCGCGATCTAACGCTGCAAGTTCAAAGCTGAAATATTCGAGCAGCACTCATGTTTATTGAAAGGTACGCTGTCCCGTACATGACACAATATTAAGAGGACCAGCCGAGGGAACAGTGTTGCCGTGGTGAGTGAATAAATCTTGGATCATAATACTATTGTTCTAGCTTAGAATGATTGTCTTCTCACAACATGAGCAGAGCCTTTTAATGAAAATAAGTTTGGATATTCATACACTTTTAAAGACGTATTTTCTTATCTTTAAAAACATTTAATTATTTTAATTCAGCGTACTTTCCTGCCGCAGCTATCGGATACCCGTTACCAGCAGATTTACTTATTTTCTGCCATTACTGATATTTGCTACATTTTTTTTTATTTAATATACCTCTTTATTTCCGCGTAGTATAAGCAAGATCGTCCCCACGTGTATGTTTATTAATGTAAAAGATTGCATGGCTGGCAGCGCCGACGTCACGACAGGTTGCTACTTGCAACTTGCTACTTAAATCCTCTACGCATCAATAGCCACGTCTTGTCGGTTTGACTTCAGTGGGGTCTTAAATATATTTTTCTCTGACCATTACATGTGTTACGTTTAATGTCGAATTATAATCATGTATTGAATGTATTTTCGAGAAACGCTAACCTAATGCTTCGTAAGGCAATACCTTCTCTCTAAAATATAGGAAGTAAAAGATACTACGGGTCTAGGTCAGCTACAGCTCTAGTCCAATATCCAATATTATGTATTTATTATTACTTTAGTATTTATTTACAGTTAGAAGTTGTACAATAATTAACTACGATACCTAATTAACAAATATATTTCTTAACATTAAAACAATTTATAAAATCAAATAAAAGGCATAAAAGGCTTGCCCCTATGACGTGGGATTGAATTATGGTATGCAAAATGTAGGCGCGGGACGCCTCTGCATACTCCTTAGAGTATAACGGATTGAGTGTATGTATGTGTTACTATTTAATCATATGTAAACACAGTTGAAAATAAACTTATATAATTATATTATGTGTCTATGAATAACTCAACGAAAGATCAGATTTAATACTTTTCTATTATTTCAGTTTTAAAGAAGCATGGAGTAAAAACGTATTATAAAGATATATAAATTGTCAACCAATAGGCCATAGAGGTGTTATAAGCTCGCTCCGAAAGTGATATTCTACAATGTAATAAGATCATATCCCGGTATAAATACACCTGGAATAAAATAAAGCTACACTACAAAGCGTGGGAGATTAATACATACATAGATAGAAAATAAATAGAGATTAACACATACATACATATGTATGTACATACATTTACGATATTACTTTGTTATAGCAGTGTTTTTCTTAAACGTACATTAACAAAATAAATTCAACCATAATAATAACAGTGAATGTGATCTCCAAATATGTAGTAACAAAAAGAAAACAAAAGAACGTTAAACAATACAATGAAAATGAGGAAGGCCTTCTGAGAAACACATACATTTACTTATCTGTTTATTAGTCCAGTCAAGTGGGAATAGATTAAAAGGAGGTATTCAGGACCATATGAAGCACACAAGTTTAGCAAAACTAAAAATCAGTGGCAAATCTTAGGAAAAAGGATAACAATAATTTTATAAATAGTCGCGCCATCTAAAATTTGGCTTCAGCTATTTCAATCGTTAATGCTAGTTTCGCTAAAGACAGAAGAAGACAGAAGAAGAATTAATGGAAGGTAAAGAGTAACTCGTAAGACGGTACCCACAAGTGGCAATCATACTGCAATGATGTTGTTCTGAAACTCTTTTCAGAACGCTCAGATAAAGTATATTTAACATAACGGTAAAACATTTCCTCACCATTAAATGTTGCCATAAAATATTCTCTATAAAACAGACAATTACACGCGCTCAGTAAAATTTCATGTCATATTTTGCAGGATTTTTTTACGAACGGCACCGAAACAAAAATATTATTTTATGTACACAGTATCACGAAATTGCTGTATGTATGGGAACAAAATCATCTGGTGCTGGCTCATTGTAAATTTTGCAACACAATCTACCTTCCGTACAATAATTACTTTTACAATTTCAATCTTGTTCTAATAGAAATAAGGGCGAAGCGTATTTAGAAAAGCCGTAACAAGACAGCAAAGAAATTTCTTAAGTAAAGTTTCTCAGCTAATATTTGTTTTACATTTTCGCAGAATACATTTAATACAATCATAACATTAAATGTTGTTACGAAGTTTGTGTAAGGAGCAACTTGTGGGATGTGGGATGATGAGGTGCGGGCGAACTGCGCGCCGCGCTGTACTGACACCGGCCACACAGAGTGTGTCGTGGAAACACGACAGCTTGCCGGTACAACGTTTTGATTGTGTCATGCTCACTTAGGGTCAAACTATCTGAACTGTCAACGGGATACACTGAAATGTAATCTTAGTTTAAAACATATAGAGCAAGCATTCAAGTGAATTATGTTGTTGTGAATGTAATTAATATTAAAACTAATTTCGTATCAACAATTTATTTTAAACTGTTAAGAAGGAAGGAATTTTATAAGACTTGTTGCACCTGTGACTTCGTTTGAGATTGTCAATTATTATCATTTGACCATTTCGACTCACTATTAGCAAGACTAGGGATTTTCATGTAAACTTTCTAGAAATTTAAGACCTCTATAATTTGGCCCTGTCTAGAAACCTGTTATAACCTGTCGTGTTCTGTCTACAAATTAAATCCCTAAAAAATAAGTGTTAAACCCAACGACACATACATGCTTTAAAGGTATTTGTTTACCTTGCACTTTGGGAATGAAATTGGAAAATTGAGGGCAAAATAAAAGAGTACTGTTTGTCTGTCAAGATAGCAGCAAGGAAAATCTATTTATTTATGCTTGCAAAAACATACTCGTATATACATACTATAACGATAATAACAAAAACATAAAAAACCCTGAAAAATTGTATTGCAATATTGCGGTTGAGAAAAGTTAATCATTTCAGTAAAATGTTTTCTTTTTTGCTTCTCTGTCAACGCACCCAAAATATACAATGTTTTTATAAGATAAGTGACAAACGAGCAAACGGGTCATCTGATGGTAAGTATAAGTATAAGTAACTCAAGATTCACAAGTGCTTTGCCGGCCTTTTAAGTAGGAGTACGCTCTTTTCATACTTATAGGTATATGTTATAGGTAATGAACCGACCTAGAATCATGAAATTCGGTTAGAAGGAAGGTTTTTTTTTATATTTATATTGCATTAGAAAACATATAGTTTTTGAAATTACAAAGTTATATTTTGTGTGAGAAAACTGAGCTTTGTCAATTTACGGGATTTAATGCTAGAACTTTAAAGTTAACTTTGTTTTACGGAAATACGTGCAAATCTGAAAATTTTCTATGATTGTTTCACGAAAATGTGTGAACTATCTACCTACAAGTGTGTTTGCTTACGAAACCCTCAGTGCACGAGTCAGACTCACGCCTGTCTGGTTTTTTAAAGGTGTCATGACTATTTTTTATATTTATAGAGTGTACAATATTCAAACAATTCAATTTATCATACCAGTTAAACAATTGTTTATGTTGTATGTGACAAACGAGCACTTAAGGTGTGTTTTAAATTTACAAATTCTACAATTTGTTACGACTAAAAGGGGAGTTACATCTATTTAAAATTAAATTATGAAAGTGTGTTAATAGAGTTTTTACCATAAGAATAACGAATTTAACACTATTTTGTTATTAAAAACCTTAATATTTTAAAATTATTTTCTCAGTTTTATAGTCTGTATGTACAGTGACTGAAACCGCTGACAATGCATTATGGCAGAAACAAGTTTATATTTGCAAGGAAAAACGAACAATTTAAATATCTTTATATTTCCTAATTTCATTTTTAGTTTTAGAAAACTCAATTAAGGTCAGTAAACAAACGAACAAACAATATTTTTTTTTATTCTCTCAACAATAGTTAGAATTTGATCTACACATTTGCTCCAAAATGACAGATGTGAACATAACAATTGTAAGAGACTGGTGCCTGAGGTAGGTTTTGTAAAACCTGTATTACAGGTCACCAGGCCTTCACCCGTTGCTAGCGTTCAGATTACATAATATAGGTCTATTTCTTTGTAATTGTGCTGCAAGCATACGGAAATATTATATTTAATCATTATAAACTAAACTAAAGACAAAGAATTGATTAGAGTGACATATAGCTGGGAGATTAGTGTAAATGAAAGTGGTGTGAGGAAATGGAGTGAGTGTATTTGGAAGCCAGTGAGTGAACTTGAGAATGAGTTAGGATGTGTGTATACGAGTTTATAAAGGTGCATTGGGTTTATCAATATAGAGTCGCTAACCAGTAGAGCACACAGAACAGTTAAGAGATCTTCGGCATCCTAATAATTCAACGGTTTAAGATGGGTAGAACTGATATTTTACAACGAGATCGAATTAAAGGATATATGTTCAAAGCTAAGTTTAGTTTATTGTAAAGGTGAGAGTCAAGGAAACAAAAGAATTGCTGCGCATATGAGGAGCAGAATCTTTCTGGTAGGCAGACCTTATCTTTACGTCGCTTGTCTGTTATTATATTTGGGTGTTAATATAATTGGGAGTCTTTCATTAAGACTATTTGTAATATGAACGTCTGCCTTACTGTGATATTATCCCACTCCTTGTATAAGTCGTTATATGGAAAGTGGAACGGAAGTACAGGCACCAACTTTAAGAGTGGCACGTTGGGCCCTTTCAACGTCTTTAATGTGGGTTTTACGTTCTCCGCCTCATGAGGTTATACAGTAATCGATAATAGATTGATACCATATTCAATGTTTAATAATGTATTCCTGAGGGTCTTAAAGATATAAATGAGCTTACGTAGTCTAGAAACCAGGACTTCCATATGAGGTTTAAAGGACAAGGACTGATCAATAGTAATTCTAAGATATTTTATTTTGTCTGTTCTGATGAGGGTTGGGCATGAGCATGAGGGAAGTCTTGCATTGCATAAATGTTCCACTGTGCACTGTGTGTTTGAAGTTTACTTGTTTCTGCTATTATGACGTCACGATAATGGCGGCTACCTTTTGGCGCGACCATTAATTATTTAAATTTGAATCATATTTTATTTGTATAAAGCGATATTATTTTGAGGAATTAAATATAACAGTCGGCTGTCGAATCAGTGATGTATCGGTATTTTGAAAAGTATAAAAAAAATCTAGAATAGCTTACTGATCCACTCATAGCAGCCATGGACTGGTGTTTAGAGTGGTTTCACATAAGTTTTCAATGTATAATGTTGATGGTAGATAAATCGTCTTCCAACAACTTTTTTTTATGCGATACAAACAGACGGGTCAAACAAACAGACGGGTCACCTGATGGTAAGTGACTACCGCCGCCCATGGACACCCGCAACTCAAGAGTCACAAGTTGCCGGCCTTTTAGGTAGGAGTAATACTACTTGGTTACTTTGTTGTTACTTTGATTACAGTATTTTTGTATTACACGTGGTCCAAATACCCATAGGCAACCATCAACCATCATCAGACAAAACAATAATTTAAAGATTTTTTTATTAAGGTGGTAATTTTTACAGAGGTGTTAAACAAGCTATATGTCATCTTATGATTAAATACACACGGAGTATCATCATAACATGATTATGTATGTATAATGAGTATGCGTAAATATCAAAGACTGTTAAACCTGTCTCTTAAACTAAGTCATGTACAGTATTCGGCGGTAAGGCTATTTTTAATTAATTAATTTGGAGCAGAAACAAGCAATATATGTAAATGTTCTAAAGAAAATAATCGCTAGAAATAAACTGCAAAAAGTAAATAGTAATTTCAACAAACACGAAGTTGATATAACTAATAAGGAATTCTCTAATCCGATTCTCTAACTTGCTTGATTACCTGCGTCTTGGAGTCAAACGGTATTGATATGAATGATAAATACCGAGTATATGTAGGTAATATGACGTAGCTCAACATGTAATTGCACGCTGGCTAATAACAATATGTGATTAGTGAACCGTTCACAATTACCGCCCAGGACTAAGTACTAATAATCAATTAATGACGAGAATATTACAGGTCAGTAGTTATAATCGATGTTACCCGTGTGTTGTGTAAGCCACGTAGAACGATGCTGTACCTGACGAGATGCACAAAAGACGTAGAAACTCGTTATATATACAATAAAATACAATATAATTTATTGCACACATGTGTTTTAATATGTACAATAATAATACAATTGCGAAAAACAATACAAAGCGCTAATTGCGAAGCTTCCTTCCTATGGGCTTCCCAAGAAACTGTGCAATTGGCTCACTAGTTTTCTTATAGACAGAAGCATCAAGGTCGTTGTTGACGGTGCATGCTCCGACTCCAAGTCTGTTAATTCTGGTGTCCCACAAGGCTGTGTGCTATCACCCACGCTATTTCTTCTGTATATCAATGACATGCTGCAGATTAGCAGCATCCATTGCTATGCAGACGATAGCACGAGTGATGCCCTTTACACCGGCCGCGCTAACATTTCTCGGGTAAACGTCATTGAAAGCCGATCCAAACTTGTGTCTCAAATCGAAACTTCTCTATCAAAACTTTCAGATTGGGGTCGACTTAACCTAGTCCAGTTTAACCCCACGAAGACACAGGTTTGCGCGTTCACCGCTAAAAAGATGCCATTGGTCGTATCACCTCAATTTGAGAGTACAACCCTAACTGCATCAGCCAGTATCGGAATCCTTGGCGTCGATATATCAAGCAAAGTCCAGTTTCGCAGTCACTGAGAGAGCAAGGCCATATTAGCCTCGAAGAAGCTTGGTGTGCTAAGCAGATCGAGACAGTATTTTACTCCGGCCCACCGCCTGCAACTTTATAAGGCGCAGGTTCGGCCGCACATAGAATACTGTTCTCATCTCTATGCAGGTGCACCCCAGTACCAACTTCTCCCTCTTCACCGCATTCAACGGAGAGCGACTCGCATCATCGACTGCCAAGATATTTCTGATCGACTTGACACCTTGGCGTAGAGATGTAACTTCACTCTGTATCCTCTATCGCTTGTATCATGGGGAGTGTTCAGAGGAATTGTTCGGTCTCATACCGGCTACTGGTTTCCGCCATCGTCCTACGCGACAAAATATCCATCCCCATCACCTGGACGATTGGCACTCCACCACTGTGCGCTCCTTCAGAAGCTTTTTGCCTCGCACAACCAGCTTATGGAACAAATTGTCGCCTGCCGTATTTCCGAACCGATACGACCTTCAAACCTTCAAGAAAAGAGCGTACTCCTACCTATGTCGTGTCCATGGGCGTCGGTAGTCACTTACCATAAGGTGATCTGTCTGCTCGTTTGCCCCCTATCGCATGCTCTCCCTAGTGTTGTATATTTCTTTGTGTACGTATAAATTTACAAGTTTCTTGAATACTAACTAGGAAGGGTCAATATTTTTTGTTTAATGACGTGGGACTTGCAGCTCTCCGTCTATTCAATATTGGCTAGAATTTTAATATTTTTTTAGAGTATAAAGTTTTTGTTGTAGGTGGAAGATCCTCATGGATGTCTGAAGGGGTCTACCGAACTCTTACCGACTAAAAACCACCTCGGTGTTCCCCTTCTTGCCAATGATCGGTGGGCGAGAATCATAATTGCATTCTTCCGCCACCCCTGACAGGCTCCTGACGTTGACCTGTCTCACCCAAGACGGGTCTCGTCACCCGGTGCGACCGTCACCCTTCGGTCGCAATCCTCCAAGAAGCACACACTGAATACTGAATACTGTAATGTCTCTTAGGTCTGTAACTGTTCGGACGATGAATTCCCCAAAATCGTCACCCGCAGGCCACTTCCTAATGTTACAATTGAATTTCACAATTTCGTGTTGATCGCAGTATTTTAGAGCGTTGAAGTAACTACGATTGTAATTCTCTGGAAAAATAGACGCAGACAGTTCATTCCAAACTTTGGCGAGTCGAAAGAAAGTAAGAAAGTCATCCAAAAGTGCCTATTAAAGGCATCTTAAAACAAATTTACATTGTTAAACCTATTTCAAAAAATATATGTATGTTTTCGTAAGTTTGCTTCTATAATTTACATAAATGGTACATATGCCTGTACCATCTAATCAGAATGAACTACAAAAGACTACAACATTTTAACTCCAAAGCTGTTTCGACAGCAGATATCAGTATTCTGTCGCCGTCCTCGCGGAAAAATATGTTTAACATTATCGCTGGGCTTTTTATAAAAGCTACATGTTATAGAGAACAATATATGAGACGGGTACGGGTAGCGTCCGATCCAATGATAATAAAATGTGTCAGTGTCAATAAGCACGCGTCCAGCGCACTGCAGGCTAGGGCTGTCAAAGGGTTTAAAAACTTAAGATTGCCTTAAGGTTGCTTTTGGGGATTTTCTACCCGATTTTTTTCCTCTGACTTGAATTAGTTTGGTGACGAACTGGCTGTCATGAAATCCATCCGATGAAGAGGTTATATATATATAATCTCCTTAAATACTTATATATTATATTATATATATATTAATATCCTTCAGGGAGTCCACCTAGTCTATAAATACATAATGAGGGACCAGACTCCTTCGCAGACGAAGCAAGCTCCTTCTAATATCAAACATTATAAGGCAGTCTTTCAAGACATATCTCGATATGGGTTCAACCCTGCACTAGCCGCGCTGTCTCGTCGCGTTCTGCAGCGTGACGCGCCGTACGTTTCGCTCGCGACGATACATCATCGGCGCGATCACGTCGCGGGGCGGCTGCGACCGCACGCTACCCGTCAAACGTTATTTATGACAACAACAATGTTTGTACGGCAGCGGCGGCAGGCAGATAACGTACGATACCTATACTCTACATTTGGTTGATATGAATGTCTCCAAAGCCATTTAGACTCTAGAGATTGTTATCAAAAAATAACATATATATAACACGCATACACACAAAAAACATTACCCGTTAGTGCTCGGCTAAATGATCACATTTCATTCACTACCTGGAATTATGTCACTCATTCATTTAAGATGTACTTTAATGTAAAACTAATTAAAAACACTTACTACATGTGCACAGTTAAGGTCAATACTACTTATTCTATCTAGAAACAATAAATATCGTCTCTAAATACAGCTGTTTTGAATTTATTACTCTACTTTTTTATCACCCGTGTTTGGTAGCAGACAATTTAGTGGTGTAACAGAATCACATGCATGTATATTATATCAGATGTTACTGAGAATCAACGATGTTAATTAATAAGCTCCCTAGCACAGGTAGAGTACAGGCAATGATCAATTACTTTAAATGTAAACAAGCTAGGCATCACCTTACGTGCATTATATAAATTTTTGCCACATCGGTAATTCCAATAAAATTTAATAGTGGTAGAGCCATGCTTACGCACAAATGGGCCGGCTCGACCGGTGCGATACCACGGCTTCACAGAAAACTGGTTGTGAAGCAACGCTTTTGTTGTGTTTACTTAAAATTAGTGAGGTTCCGCTCCTTCATTCCTTGGTAAAGTAAAGGTCGTTTTCAACGGACCTTACAGAATTGTGCTGATTGTCATTCTCGTGCAAGACATGGGTAATTATTGAATCAATTCCGGAGTAACACATTTCTTCTTTATACGATATAAAAACATATTTAATCGCACACTAAATTACACGTCAAGCTGTATATAACACAGCCCGTGTTAACAAAACTTGTTACGTTAATAATTATTTTACTCTAACGCAAAACAAATCGAGTAGATTTACTTAGATGCAATAACTAATGCATCACATTTGTAATCTGGCAGTCTTGTTACATCTCTTATCATCAATACACCCATATTGATGATAAGAGATGAAAGTGTTGTCAATGTGTCTCACTATGGGAGAGTACTGATCATCTTCCGTTCAACTTTGACATAGTTTTCTTGATAAAGCAAGACGCAAAAGCTATTGACATCTCGTTGCTCTCCTTGCTGCCGCTTATGGACAATTCACAAATATAATTCAAGACACATGAAAGAATATACAATAGATAACTTGTAGATATATAAAGACGGTTATAGAACAAGAAAATTCCACACACTAATCGTCAAAGTCCCTAGATTCGTGGAACCAACGGGGTCTTCCAGTCCATTCTATAATTTATTTAAAACAAAGTGCGAGCAATTATACTAGACACTAATTATGCTTAAACTTTTGCAACAATTGTTTTTAAGTCAAAAATCTTTAACAAACACTGACTGAAATTTTGTTATAGATACTGAGTTTACTTCCACACTTATGAATTAGTCAGCCTATGTTACGCCCTGACTATTAAAACGCCAAACATTACTTTTCTGTTTCAGAAGTGGGCGCGACGAAGTACATATTGGTGTTATCTTATATTCACACAAACGAAGTCACGGGTAACAAATTTTGTTACTTGAGGCCTCAGTGACATTCTTACCAATCAGTGTTTATCTAAACTAATATGCTTTGATAAAGAGAAAAAGTTTTATATGTTTGTATACAATACATACATACATACGCTCATGGCTATATTGCCTAAGGGGTAGGCAGAGGCGTATTAAGCCAACACATTTTGCTGATAAGAGTTTGGTCCCACTAACGTATTAAGGTCAAGCCTACTGCCGTCAACGGAGCACTAAATACCGTATGTACACTGTCTGATAGATAGACCTAAGCCACCTTTGACGCCACCCACCCTAAGAGATGGTGTGGCCTTATTTTACTCCACCGAGGACCACACAATATTAATATAAATCAAAATATTACTCAAATTAATACGGGTGAAGCCGCATAGTACATAATATCAAATGAATCAAATATAATATATTTTATAAAGTCGATTGAAAAACTTTTAATTGATAACGTTTTATTAAAGACAAACCATTAAAATAGCCTATGTTTATATCAGTATACCTAATATAGCGCAACAATAGCGCTGAAATTATTGCGTTAACGTCCAACTAAGTAGAGAATAAGCAGCGCATTAAACATTAGCGCGAAAGCGGCTTAACATCAGCGGCGTGGCGCAATGTAGTGGCGGTGTACTCGCGCTAATCCGGGATAAACCACACTAATTCACACTTGCGCGCAATGCCACCCGCCCAGGCGTGACCGAGTCACGACCTTCCCCTACACTGTATTGGACTAGTCATACGAGTCATTCATTGACTTGGTGAACATCAGAATTTGTTGACTTAGAATTGTTTTTTTCTTTTAAGAAGGAGACAAGACTGTGGTGACATGTATACACAGCAAAAACATAACTAAGAGACATCTTTGGAGTTTTGTACAGAGCAATATAAATGTTAATAGGAATATACGTAAATAACTCTCAAATTGATGAAGCATCTGCAATCGATTACGCTACCAAGTGCCACTTTAGATAACTCCCGATGCTTGGCATGCGTGGTATCTTCCGCGGCTACATGAGCCCTCGTTCGTTTGCAGAATTAACCCATTTGAACACTATGCGAGCCTGAACTGATAATGCTATTGTCCACGTATGCTTTGGTATGACTTAGAATCTGTTCCCAAAAGGTAATGTATTTTAGCAAGATATTAAAAAGATATAAAAGTCAACAATATACAGTATATCGTGACAGATACCGTAACAGTCAAATTGTTACGTTTTTACCAAAGATTTCGGTTCATAAACTATTTTTATCTATGTATCTGAAGATCATTGGTTCTGTAAGGTACCGACGCGACCCCGGGATAGACATAAATTAGTATAACGGTCGTGGTCTGCTACCAAACCTTTTTAACTTTATGCAAGTTAGCCTATAAATTGTGTAAGAAAGACGTCTCGACTTGCAACTATACTATAGAAAGGCTAGCATTATAGCAAAGCATACGGAGAGAAAATAATCTAACAAGCAGGATACTATTTATGAACGGGACGCCTTTACCCTGCGCCGTGCTGCGTCAAGGATTTAAAACTTTCACAGAATGTTTTAACTGAACTAAGAATAAACAAGTAGTTAGGACTCATTTTCATATGACATTTCATAACTAAGAGAAAATGGTCGCCTTTTCATATAAAAAGGAAAAAGCTAAAACATTATTTGAGTTGTTGTAGCACTTAATACTGACACTTAGCGACACGACTTTTAAGGAAAATAGATTTGAGCCAGTGACTGTAAAGCGATAATTTCTGGTTTGTATTAGTTCTTTTACTTGGACCTCACATTTGTCCCCAAGAGCAAGAAATTTACGACGGTCTGATTAATTTTAGCATTTTCATTACTGTTCATCCTTGATATGACTTTTATAGTCACTGAAAAAGCAATATTGCAACAAATGTAGCTTGTTATGTCTTAATGAATTGGTAATAGCATGCCATATAAGAGTGACGTAAGTCATTTTATAATCAATAAACATAACGATAAACCTGGATAACGCATTTGCTTTTATACACCCTTAACTCCAAAAAGCGTTCTCTCAGAGCGGGATATAGCAGTTATTTGCTTCGAGGTGACAACGAGGCGTTAATTGTTTATGTCAAAGTTAGAATTAAGTGTTTGTATAGTACTGAGCCCAAATTGTTTATGGCCTATTTACTCGTACATAGATAAGGGAGCCGCTACAGGTGGTAAACTTAAACTTATAAAGACAGTTGACTAAATAAGTGACAAATGAACATTTGTCACTTATTTAATTTATTTAGCTTTTATGCAGGTCGTTTCAGAAAGGTGTTTTTTTTTTTTCTTTTTATAAGACAACTCCCGCATTAGGATAATTCCTGTGTCGCGGGGGACTTTACAAACATTTAAACAACTGACACAAAGAACACCCAGACTCAGAACAACAATTTGAGGATTACACAAAGTGTTGTCCCGTACGGGGATCGAACCCACAACACGCAGCAGCTTGGTGGCGAGGTGACCGCTACGCCATCTGTGCAGTCCATATGTGTATTCATATTTTAGGGTCATATTATTGACCCCGTGAATGACGTAAATCACTAACAGTTTTAGAAAAATTTATGATTTTTGATACAAAGATCTTTTGTAAGATAAAGGGCTAACATGAACAAAACTATAGTATTTAGTACCAAGGATGAACGGACTTTTTTGATTTCGTATGCATAAAAAATAGCTGCCACAATGGCAAGAAAAATCATGGTAGGTATGTGGTTTAGAAATGTGTACCGACAACAAAAAAGTATTTTTCGAAGATCATTTATTTTTCGTTTTTTTTAAGCTAAATTAACGATTTACCGGCTACACATAATGCTCCAAAACATTGACCACAACTTTCTGAAACATCCTGTATAGTGTGTCCAATCCGAGTAGAAACGAATCTTCACCTCACCAGGCGTAAAAGAGAAGTTCTTTATTAGAATCGATCTGACTAAAATCAGACAGTGTTCTGCATTACCGAGATATTTCAAACAAAAAAAATGGTCTACGCTACGATCCCGTAAACAGATACACAAAAAGATTAGTCAAACTTATAACACCCCTACTTTTGAGGAGCAACTTGGTTAAAAATTGCTTATTTTCGTACACAATTGAATTTTATCTATTGGCGTCCCCTTACTAATTATTTCTTTATTGGCTGAACAACGAATAAGAAGTACATTTTCCAATCTGTCACAACGTCTAACCATCACGGACCGCATCTTCAGTGAGCGTTGAAAGCCAGTGGCCGGCGGCGTCGTCACGCTACACCAACGCCCGGTATCAGTTACCAATTACCGCCGTTGTGGGGAGCCACTGCACAATATTGCATTTGTACTGCATTGTTTACCTTTAAGTAATACAGTAAACAGGTTTCAAGTAGCTCTTGTTCGTCGAGTGCCTTTTTATATTTCAATCAAGTTATTGTTTGTTTATTTTTTAGTTGATGACATAATAGTGATAAAAATATTTACTAGATTACAATTTTTTTTTAAGAGTAAAGAATGTTTACATTCCTATAAGCAAAAGCAGTGTTCATCCACCTTATATATGTAACATTCACGCCTATATTTCTGAAGGGGTTAATATTAATTTCACATTAGACAAGGCAACCTATAGTTGCGGTGACGCTCTGTGTATAATTTTAAATATTTTGAAAATTACAGGATTTCAAATAATTGTTGAGTAATTTTAAATAATTTTAATTTGAAATTTGAATATAATAATATTGTGGAATTCTGTTAATTACAGTGGGTATTAAGTGACGACATAAACCTTTAATTTTCAAACAGACATTAAAAGTGTATATTATAACAAAAGTCCATCACACCATAAAATATATAACAGAAGTGTAACAGTAACAAGACGTACATTATGGTTCAAAGCTCGGCGCTATTACTAGTTAGTCTCATTGTTCAGTGCGAAGCATTACTAGCTGTAAATTCGGCGCGCGGTGACTTAACGACGGCGTAAATACCGCGGGGCCGGGGCCCCTCCCGCGTGTCCCGGGGCCCCAGCCGAGTACAGCGGGTAATTTACTGGTTAATTGCACGCCATCTGTTAGACAAAAGCGAGTTACTTGGATCGGGAATTTGATTTTGAATTTCTAGGAACAAACGTTTTAGGGTAAGCAAGTTGATGGTTATGATTTATTATATATACTCGTATATATTGAAAATACTTTTTATTATTGAAATTTTAAAATCTGAGATACTCAGAAATGATAAGCGTCTCACTTGGCATTTTAAGCTGCTTGCAAGTCTCAGAAAAAAAATTTTGAACTTATTTACTCCCGTAAACAACGTTTTAATTACTTCTGCTGTTAAGGGTGTATTTTATATGAACAAGATTGATAAAGCTAGAACTTCAATGCTATACCTATTATTGCTATATAAATGTACCACAAAATAAAACTCCTTCCACTTATATTATCCACTAGGATAATTATAATTTAACTTATACAAGAACACTACACAAAGTAGAAAGCACTTACTCTAAGTGAGCAATACATTTTAACATCATAGCCACTTCAAAAAATAACGGAGCGTCTGTTTCTTTCGACTTATTTTCATTCCGCAAGATTAAAAAATAAATAGCTGTATCTTGAAGGAGAGCGTTTACTTACGACAACATAATGTACGTACACATTACTTATAACGCGCTGGTATATCGCTCACGTCTCGTTCCCACGCAGGGCTGCTACCGTTTGATTACTTAAAACACTCCTACTATATAACAAAACCTCTTCGTTCATATGAAGGGAGAGAGTTCCGCGGGTATGTGGGCACGCTGGGGCTCGGGGACTTCAAATATTATTGTGAGGTACGTATTCGAAATAGTGAAGCGTTTGCACGGATCATATTTTAAAGAGATCTATTAACGATGAGGACATTATCCTAAATATTAAAAATATTAAACCTAGAAGATATGAAGAAGCAATCAAAGAAAAAATAGAGGAAGAAAATGTTTTTCTATTTATCAAAACAGGTTTATAACAATTTAAAATATAAGAAAACTAAACGCTATATATATATATATATATATATATATATATATATGTATATATATATATATATATATATACATATATATATAAAGCCAAAAGGATATTCTCTACACAAGCAGCAATTTTCTTCTTCTTGTTCATATATTATAGGAAACACATTCCATTTCAAAAACTATACATATACCTACATAAATATTAGTCACTTTTTTCATAAGATTGTATTATTTTAAATCTTTATAAAGATCGCGTCAAATTTGAGTCTCCCTGACTAAACGTACGTTTAGTCAGGGAGACGCAAATTTGACGGCAAACGACGACGACAAAATCAGGCTGGCGGCGTTTACCCGTTGTATGCAATGAGTCAGCATAAGTGAGTATGAGTGAGTATGAGTGAGTATGAGTGAGTATGAATAAGTATGAGTGAGTATGAGTGAGTATAAGTGAGAATGAGTGAGTGAATGGGTGAATGAGTTAATGATTAAATGAGTTAATGAGTAAATGAGTCAATAAATAAATGGGTAAATTAGTAAATAAAAAATGAGTGAATGAATGAATGAGTGAATTATTAATTGAGGGAACAAGTAAAGAGTAAATGAGAAGTAAATGAGAGAATCAGTAACTAAGTAAATAAACACTTCAGTTCAACTTGATTAGTTTAAGTTATCACTTTTGTCGGGCGTCCCGATACGTTCACGTTTTTTTATTTGTTTATAAATATAGAGTGCAAGTTTAACCACATCATTTGGAGGTCGTACAGATGTCATTTGACAGCATAATTCTAGGTAAAAAAGAAAACTTTACTATTAATCACAACATTCTTGTGAAAAACATGTGCAGTAATCTAAGGTAAGCAAATTATTAATACATGTTGACAGCCCTATAGAGTGACAATGACGGTATGTTGGCCACACGGCGACTTTTAATTCAGCTAATGGTGGTAGCCCTACCGTGCTCCGGTGTACATATATTTGTTCGTATGCCATCACTAAATTGTGTCGATAATTTTATTAGATTTTTGTTTATATTTTGAAGTTATGACCAAACTAACGTATATTAATACGGAACAAAGATTTTTTTTATGACTTAAATGAACTCACACAGTATTGTATTGTATATGTAACGCTATTTTATTATTCTACGTAACATACTTATTATATAAAATAACTGAAGAATACAATTTGAAAATTGAACTAAAAAATATTTTACGATGCATTTCAGTTTAAAAATATAATAGTGATAGATCCTGATAGGACTTCAAATGTGTTCTTATTGAAGTTGCAATGCAGCGTCTTTGCGACGTCATGTCAATAGAAGGAATTTGGATGACAAATTTTTGAAGTAATAAAATTCTTAAAACAAAATAGATTCTTATCCATTTCAGAAAACATTTACAGAGAGTGCTTCAAGTTAATGCCTATATTTTAATAGTACACAATTATCCAAACGATATTGTTTACAAACAGTTAATGTATGAAACATTGACTGTTTGTAAGCAATATCATCGGTATCGGGGAATACCCAATAATTCGACACTCGTGAGTCGTTTGTGCAGTCAGCTCGCTTGAATTGTTAGCCACTGTTATTGTTGTTCACTATTTATTACTTACTAGTGCATATTAACACTGTCAGTAGTCTCGGAAGTTGTGGCTAGAGCACGCCGCACGCAAAAAATGATTTTTCTATTTTGTTTATGTTTCGTTAGCTAAGTAACATTCGTGTATATCTAATTCAACTTGAATTATGTATCATATTATGAGCTAAAAGCTGAAGTCATAAATCACATAAATTTATACAAATATTCGATTCATTACTACCATGAAATTGAATAATATTTCAACGCGACTGGTGTGCTATTTGCTTGGAGTAGCGAGATCATATCCTAAAAGGTATCACAAAGAGGTCACCGGCAGAGGGCACATGAGTCGCGGGGTGACAGGGGCTATAGTAGGAGGGGATGCAAATGTGCATCTCACGAGATGAGCCGCTTGAATATGCCTCAGTTATGCGAGGCGCCCACTGCCACTTAGTGTGGAAATAGCTCCCTTTAGCTGCGAGCGGTATAACTTAACATGCTCTTGGTAATTTCATTTACTTAATACTAATATTTTTAATTGTAAGTATAAAGTGAAAAGACTTATTTTTAGTACGTCACTCGGTCGCTCATTATCGTATTTGTTTATATAGCATGCAACCAGCTTGCCTAAGCAGCCTATAAACACTCCAGACAGCAACCACTGTGGTTTTACATCCCGTATCCCTCATATATATATATCACCATGATCTTCATCAGCCTATCACGGTCCACTGTTGGACGAGGGCCTCCCCAGGAAACACCAATTATCCCGATCTAGTGCAGTCGGCTTGCCTTATGAGGCATAATTACTTGCGATACTACTACTAAACTATAAAGCAGTGCAAGTGCTTCTCCTTATCAAGAACCACTGAATTTCTACATAGCCTTAACTGGTGAAAAGTGAACTTTCCTTTTAGGGTCGAGCTTCTTTCATGATTTTAACTATTTGTTATAACATATTGCCACGACAAATTAACAAACAAGATTGGTGTAATAAAAACTGAAATCTATCTACTGGTATGTAAATGTTATGATAAAAGCCTCTGCCATATTGAAAGAGCCGTTAAACAGACCAGGTGTGTGAGTGGCGTGTCTCACGAGAGGCGACGTTTTGTTGGCACGAAGGACCGCTACGTAGAGCGCTACGTACGCGCTACGCGACTACAGGACTGTTCGTGTGATGCGACGGTGGGCCAGAGGGCGCGACTCTGAGCCGAGCCATTTTTTGCTATTGTTGCGCGAATGTAAATTTTTTAATTATACTCCAGCTCTGTATATTTACGTGCGCTTGTTATATGTATCGTCTTTGTACTAAAACTGAAAAAAATAAATCAAAGTCAATTTATTTAATATTTCTCTTTTCTTTGATTTTTGTTTTATGTAGTTTGTTTGTTTACTTTCAGGTAATTTAGTAGTTGAAATTAAGAATGTATTTTAAAGGCAGAGTTCGTATATCATTGAGACTATTTGTATAAAGTAATTGAAGAAAGAAGATTCAGAATATTTTTCTTTGCATTTAGTTATTGGTTGTGTTTTTGTTTTTTTTTAGTGATATATGTACATATAGTAAACCTATAAAGTAGATTAAATACCCTCATTTGCCCACACATTTTAGTCCTAGTATTTAATAGAGGGCAAGCCATTTATGGCATCGACAGGACACTGATAGTAAGCATGTTGAGTTTTACTAATATATAGCTCGTAATATGCCAATAAAAAATAAACAGCATTAATATATAGCATTAATATGAGTTATTTAGTTTTAGAATTCGTGTTTAATATAAATTTTAAATCCATCTGTAGACGATCGAGGATAATTTTTAATATTTGGAGCTAGCTATAGTATATTAGTATATATAGTATGCTAGCTGGAGTATATTAGGCGACTAGCTGCAATGTACGAGAGTACTCGTAATGTGCCATTTATATAAAAAAATATATATTAATACCTTGCCAAAAAACAAACTATATTATATTACGGCCATTGTCACTTGGTTTGGTAATTTAGAAGTTACATGTAAAGAAATTAAGCTATTCCCACATAAACGCGACTGACTTGTTAGTTTCTTAGTAGTAGTAGTAGTCGACCTGAGCCAAAGGTCGGGAACTCGATTGCCACACGGGACAAACATTTGTGTGATCTACAAATAGGTTTTCCGAGTCGGGGTTCTTTGTGTGAATTATTTGTGTTTTTGTAGTGCCCCGCGACATAGAAATACTTAAAAATCACACTTCTATTTTGTATTACATTTTGGACTTATATAAATCAGTTTTCAGTACAAATGTGTCGCGAGCACATCGCAACTAGTTCGATATATCGCCAACAAATATTTATCTACTTGTTGATGTTCGAGAGGTTCCTGGGGACGCCATATCGCCACCGCCACTGTCTCAAGTCCAACAGTTTTAAGTGAGTTAAACAAACTTTACTGATTAGCTTGAGTAGATACAAAGTGATATTAAAGAGGTTTCTACTTCGTTTTTTTATTCATTTCTGTGCATATCATAGTCGACCGGTGCTATAAATCGACTACATAGAAAACCGATTGTGAAGTAATACTTGCTTTGTGTGTCGAAGAATGAGTGAGGTAGGTGATGGCCCAACACTGCCCCCCGCTACATGCGGTTGCTCATGGTTTATAGGTGGAAGCCACTTACCGTTACTTGCCCCCTAAATTATATATTAAGCATCATTGGCAAAAGGACCTGTGTAAAGGGGCACGCACCTATAAATCAAACTGGCTGGTGCCGGGTACTCCGAGCCCCCAAACTCATTAAAATATATACATATAGATTTTACCTGTTACTGGCGTAAATGTAAGTTTGGGCTGTGAATTTCCTAATCTCTCTGGTTTGTGGAACAGTTGATACTCATTTTGGAAGAAAGCTATGTTCTGTACTTCTGTCTATTTATTTTGGGGCTACACAATGTTATTTACCTGTTACTGTGGCCATAATAAGGCGGGTTGTGTAAACAATACTCCTAACAGTATTCAAGTTTTTAAATAGAATATTTCATAGTTTTTTGTGTTAAAATGTGCATAGACTTGAAAAATCACTTAGAGGACGCTCAAAGTCTATATAATTTAAATCTATACCAATAATGATTTTATTTCACACTAGCATTTAATACTTAAGGGCTGTTTGTTGGAACTTTATTATAGCGTAAAAGGATGAACAATGAATTGAATAACCGTTGATGTCGATCAACACTAATGGTCTAAGCTCTCGAATTGCGCGGATGCCGACCGGGCCCCGGGAGTCGGGCGTCGGGCAGCGGACGGCGGGTGTTGCAGCCGGGAGTCGGGCGCGAGCGTCCTTAATTTCCCGCGTGTGCCATAAATTACCATGCATTTTGTCCCCCATTGACAATTCGGTGTAAAGTTTTTGTATATAAAATATTAAGACGAAAACATTTTTATATTTTACAAGTAAATTGTGTTGTATACACATCACTCGTCTGATAAGAAATGGCCGTTAGTCTAGATATATTCAGGCTTTAATTCGAGCAGAAATCTTCTGTGATGTACAAAACCCATTAGGTCCAAACGAATAAAGGTAAATTAAAGCAACGATACAACATCGAGTCCGCTTTATTTACGCAGTTAGTAATTAGTTTATTGTATGTGCACAGTGTCATGTTCGACACTCGACTAAATGCGGATATATTTGCTGGCACTATTGGACAAGTGTGACGCCGGGCCGTGTTCGGCAGCCCACGGGTTACACTACACACGAATGCATTTTTACAAACACTCTTTGTTTTTCAAACATTGTGTTGAAGTTTATTTTGTCAGTAGTAATTTAGCATTTAAATGTAGCGTATCTTTTCAAAGATATATGGAAGTGGATGAATATACATTAACAGTTCGCTGTAATGTTCTCGTTTTAAGTTATTTATGGGGAGACTAATGAAACATTTTGTACTAGGGTAGTTAGAGGATGTGAGGAGATTTTGTCCGTTACTGTAGTCCCTGAGTGAGAATAGATGGTTGATGGGTTAATCCGTCTTACGGTGTTACCTTAGATTTATAAACCAAATGCAATATCATATGAAGCTAAAGAATAAGTGATTGATCCAAAAATATTTTTCTTTTTGAGTATTTTTTTTTTATATTGTAGGGGGGCAGACGAACAGACGGGTCACCTGATGATAAGTGACAACTGCAACTGGAGAGTCGTAAGTTCGCTGCCCGCCTGTTAGGATGAAGAGGGATGAGGGTATGCGGGGAGTATAAAGAGGCGGGGATGACGAGATGGGAAAAGGGGTGGGAGGTCAGGGGAGAGGAATGAGGAGAAGGGAGTTGGGCCTCCGAAAACCTCACTAATTTCGA
This sequence comes from Tyria jacobaeae, assembly GCA_947561695.1. Lineage (NCBI taxonomy): Eukaryota > Metazoa > Arthropoda > Insecta > Lepidoptera > Erebidae > Tyria > Tyria jacobaeae. The sequence continues at coordinate 389,204 of OX387214.1, forward strand.
GGAAATACAACGCAAGCGTTACTTCACAACCGGTTTTCTGTGAGGCCGTGGTATCGCATCGGTCGAGCTGGCCCATTCGTGCCTAAGCATGGCTCTACCACGTAATTTTATTTTTATGTGTGACCGCGCGTAGCTTGTTACACAGTAGCCCGATTTTAATAATTCTTTTTTATTGGATAGGGTCTCGAAATTGGTCTATCCAGGATGGGAAAAAAAGGGTGATTTATTGTTTACTCACAGATTTTAATACTGAGTTGTGCATAATAATAAATATTAAATATATAAAACATAAATAAAACATTACATTATAATAGTTACATTACATTACAAAAAAAGCCCACACAATGAATGAGATTTAGAAATGTCATTCCCTTGTGTGTAGACCTCTTAGTCTCTGCATTTCTGCTAAAGCTCGTTTATCGTGAGGTTTGTGTAATACCTTATTTGGATCTTAATCAGATAATAAGCATATAGTTTATAGCAACAAAAAAGTTATGAAATTAAATCTTTTTAACAAAAAAATTAAACCGCCGAAAAAACTGAAAAGCAAAAAATAATAAACATTTTTTATTTAACCTTAATAACTAAGTTCTTAAAGTAATGTAAGTGTATCTACGTAATTTTGAGTCCGCGCCAAACAATCAATGAACCAAGATCATAAAATTACCTTGAATTAAAAGAAATAAACAAAATCTTCAGCGATAAATATTTACGTTTTACGCAAGTATTAATTAATTTGCTGCGCCGACCCAAAATGACGTAGGTATACTTACATTACTTTAAGAACTTAGTTATTCCGGTTAAATAAAAATGAATATAATTTTATGCTTTTTAGTTTTTAGAGCGGTTTAATTTTTTTTTTAAGTTTTTATTAATACATGTAAAAGAGTACTTCTGAGTGGTATCTTCTTAACATTTTGTTTTGTACTCAAAAATACTCTGTAAGTATAAGGTTCATAATTATGAATGCTACAAAGGATTGCAATAATGGATTGCAAGGAATGCAATAGGAATGCAATAAATATATATTTGTTAGTTTTATAACACACGTTTATAATTCAAACATTTCTTTGTCTTCCTTTTGTATTTGTATATTTAAACTTTGATTACAGTAAAGTCGGGTAAATAACATTCGTCATTAATCCTATGTATGCATGTCATATGGATACATGTTGAGACAGCTTAAAAATCTATGCATATATTGTTTTCATGCTGCACAGTATAGTGTTAGACTAAACATGGATATGGCCTGCATCAGCCACTCTGTGCTCTTCGTGCGAGGAGCTCTCACCGCAAGGGATTAGACGGTGTAACTGATTACGAGATTACAACCCGGGTCTGCATCACTCTGCTCTGTTCAACTAAATCCTGTAGTTTATATACAAGAGGTTGCAAATAGGTTGTGAAATGTCAGCAGTTTGCTTACACAGCAAACAGCTTTGTTGTTGGGGTACAGTACTGTCTTCGGTATTGATAGCATGTTATATATTGTTTTATATATTTTGATCAGAACTGATGTTATTTTTTAAATGAGTATACGTCCCAATTATAGATCAGCCTTTACGCCTACTTTCGGAATATATCATTAAGGGTTTACCCAAAGTCGCCAAACTTCATATTCAGAATTAGAACGTTTATTCAACTTAAAAATTAGTATTACTGTAAATTATCTCCAACACATATTACAAATCACTACAGCTTTTTTGCACACAACCACTTAATCCGGCGGTCGAGTTGTAAGTGTGCTCAAGCAATCGTTATGTCAAATAGTGACGTAATAATTGAGGAAGTTAAAATAATGTCTATTATCTATTTCATGTATAATTATTATGTCAATTAATAAGGGTAAAATTAAGTATCTTAGTAAGAAGCACGCTAACACAATAATTGTTAAACATATTTCTCTAACGATAGATCACGTTATAGGCTATGTGTCACAAGTTTCAGGCTGTAATAACTAATTAGTAATTGCGGTGCTACTCAAATGAAATCAAACTGGAACTGTCAACCGCATCCAGAAACTGGTCGGACAACCACATCCAGAAACTGGTTTTTGTTTGTCTTGCAGTTCATGAGATCTTTCTCTTCTAGTACTCCTGTATAGTACATAGATGTACTATAACGCCTTGACAGCCAGGACAGAGTAGTCGAATGATTTAATAAACCGCTTTTTTAATTATTGCGACTTTTTAGACTGACTGATTGGCCTCCAGAAATGGAGGGCAGTGCAGCTTTAATATATCCGGTACGTAAACCGTCTCGGGCAGCAATCGTACTGATTTCTGATAGATCGTAAATTCTCTTTAAAAAAAAACATCTTTGATTTAAGTAAGCCTTAGTACATACTATATATGTGCTTTACTTATTATATATAATAACTTCAATAGAATTAAATTACTTCATTCCTGTGTAACGAAGAATGAATTACATCAACATTAACTAAACCGTTGTATTGTCACGCTACAGGTGATGTAAATAATTATGCGATTACAGTAATGTTTTACAAGAGATTTATCACCTGTTAATGAAAGGGTCGCGTGGAAGCAAGACACGCGATCACGTCGAGACAGACCGCCATTACTTTATACACTCCTTTGTAATTAAATTGGGACGATCTTTTCAGTGCAGTGATTAATTAAGCAGGCAGCATGTTCCTCGAAGAAGTTCCTCTTTTCATTTAAAATTTTAAATGTGAGAATCTTTTATTGGATGCATCCGCGCGTGACGTAAGAGGAGACTAACGGATTGGACTGTTTTCTGTCCGATAGTATGTGTACAATTTATATATATATAGTGCTCGTATGACGACACAAAGCTTGCTCAATATTATATAAATGGGCCTAAATTATATGTTGGCAAAGTGTAAGCGTTTGATGAGCCTCTGCCTAGTCTTTCGGGCATTAGAGGCGCGTTAATGGTACTGGTTTCTGCATATTTTTAAATTCAACAAATGTAGTGAAAAAGAAATGTGAATATCGCCTTGAGTCCTAATCCTTTCACCGCCATCATTACGCTCTTCAAACAATTTGGATTTTGGATATTTATTTATATTGATCAACCGTTCATAACTGCATAGATGGCGTAGCGATTTAAGTGGGCACCTCACCACCATGCTGCCGCGCCGGGTAAGTTTTTATTTGGAAGACATCTCTTATATTATTCTTGTTTGGTGGAAGCTTAACGAACATTAAACTCGTGACGAAGGATATACAGAGAGAAAGGGATACAGGGATGGATATAAGAACAAGGAAAGAATGAAAGAAAATAGATATTGCTTATACGGACGGATTGGGCACTGGACACCGAGTTGCAAGCTTCGACAAGGAAACTAGACGATACATATCGAAAACGAAAGAGAAATATAGATATAAAAGATTTATTAAATTTGTCGGTGACAGTTGAAATCCGCTACTATCTCTTTCGATGACACTGTCAATGCATTACATTCATCAATTTACTAGTTCTGAGGATAGCAATTATTTTGGCGGTATACTTCTCCCGTGGACTACTTTCTCCTGTGGAAAAAGAAGTAAACAGTTTTGTTTCTACAGCAGTATCTCAAGATATGTAAAAAAAGTAGTTTTTTTCAACAAAACCGAGTAAGTACGTCTGATGAACAGCCGAGTGAAGACTTCAGTTTGTGAAAAAACTCAGTGCAAACGGCATAAAGCTCCATCAGTTATGGTAAAAAATATATGTTTTGGCCCGGGAGCATCTACGATGAAACCGTACACCGTACCTAACAAGCGTATTTAAATTAGTTTTGTTAATTATTATAAATCGCCGATCAGTACACTATTATCGGCAATCGCGTAAGCTCCCTCGCTCCTTTATATTATAAATTCTTGATCCGAGCAATAAAAATAAGGATACGGCTGATAGATATTAATTATAACTATCTAACAGCCATATCCTTATTTTTAGAACTTATAATTATTTCTGTAACTTTAATTACTTAATATCTTTCTTCCTATTAATAGTGCAAATCGATAAATAATCAATATATCGTACTAAGTGGACCCGTATTACAACACTACGCCTGAACGCTTCCAACACATTTAAGGTCAACTTCAAGTTTTGATTAATGGCTTTTGTGATTTTTTTAAAAGGTCAATTGGAGTTATTATCTAATTAAAAATAAAAGTACAGGAAGAGCAAACTCGAGAGAGTCCATAAGCAACAACTAACTAGGAAGAGCAACGCAAATTACTAGAATATTAGAAGAATTAGAAAATTCATTACTTTAACTTGTAATCAAGATAAGATAATGTTATAAGACGACTTTATCCTATATGCTATTCTTTAATACAAGTTTAAAGAATTTTAATAGTAAAGTTCTTGTATTAAGAATATTTCCGAAGGAAACAGTGGTAAACAACAAATAACAAGTCTGAGTGTTTAAAAGGCCACTGCCTACTCCTATACCTCTTCTTGGATAGCGGTATGTTCTAGATAGATAGAAAAACATATGAAGCACTTAATTTGTACACCACTATTACAGGAGAAGTATCATTCAAATACATTTGTCAATCAGATAATGTACAAAGGGCGGCCTTATTGCCTAATGCAATCTCTTCCACGCAACCTTAGGATAGATGAAATGATTCGCAGAGACAGCTGTAGTCATAAGTGTATATGAAATATAAGGTAAATATAATTAATTACTACTTGTTAACTACATATAATACTCTAGAAATATACAAAACTAGTAACAGTATATACATATATAATAATAATAATAATATAAACATGTAGAACTACTCAAGTATATATATTTTGTATCATACATATAACCAAAAAATACACACATATATATTACCTACATCATATCTTAATATGGAAATTATGAAACTAAATTGAAAGATAAAATTCTTGAATCATTGCATAAAGGCACAGCTTGGACAGTAACTTGTAATCAATATTTCTAAGACTTTCTTTATCAATATATGGGCAGGATATTTGGTCACATAATTAAATTTCTTAAAAATGTTGTATCAGTCAATACAACATAATGGCATCCAATTTTCAAACAAAAGTATTATCTCGTCACGGCTCTAAATTTAAAAGTAAACATCTTTTACGGAAGCAATTGTACTCAAAATCCTCAGCAGCGAGTTTCAAATTCCACAATGGCAAGCGGGCCGGGAAATACATCGGGATCCCGTCGCAATCCCGGGCAGGCCGGGATGCCTGGCGAGCCGCACCCAACAGCGCTACACACAGAATGAATTGCTGATTGTATTCTTGCTGTATTTAGTGGTTTATTAGCACTGACTAAATACGACTTTGAGTTTGGCGAACATTGGAATGGAGCTTATATTTTAATTAATTTACTTAATGATAGTTATGTGGATTAGTAATAATAGCTTTGTAAGTTTTAACAAACATTGTTAATAGAATATCTTCAGATTTTACTTTATGGTATATATACATATATGTATATATATATATATATATATATATATATATATACTACGTTACGTTACGTTAGATTTAAATAATGAGAGTTGTGTCTAACAAAATCATAAGTTGTAGCATTTATATGTGAGATTGCCATTTTCATTATAATATTATAATCATACGTAATACGCACTCTTCTATTTATATTTCGTCCTTTATCATATATATAATCTCTTTATTTTATCAAAAAAGTGCCTTTGATACGTACAAAGTATAAATTTTGAGTTCGTGTTGGGATCCATCTATCATTACAGATAGGACTAATGTGGCCAATAAGCCTGATACAATGATAGACCGATTAGAGTGCCGCGCAGTGATTGTCGATATTGCTGTTCCTCATAATGAGAATTTCATGAAAGTTTAAAAAAATAAACAAATAAAATATTATGATTTGTCTCACAAGACTGTCTACATGTGTGATATCGATTCGGTGATCATTATTCCGATAGTCATATTTGCTCACGGATTGATAGCCAAGAGCCTCGATCAACACCTTGAAGAAGGCTCTCGTTAGATGGATCAAGGGACTATGTAGAAGGCAGGTCTCCTCGACACAGGGTAGGTAGGTAGAACATACACAGAATATAACAAAAAATAATTGAACAAACAAGTCATTGAACTATTACTATTATTACTAATACTTGTTGTTTGATCAATCAATGTTTTGTATTTCTTTAGCTTAACTATATACCTAAAGTATTAAGTCCAGCAAAACAAAAAATATAAACAAATCAGTCGTTTACTTAAGAAAGCAAAACGGAAAGCAGTGACCTGGCGGGTAAGAAAATATATTAGTTTTTAATATTTAATACACAAAGGGCGCTGGCGTTATGCCGCCCCGTCCCGTCCCCGGCACCAGAGGCGCTGTCGCAGCACTAATGCCGCGTTATTTACCTGCAGGTGTTGCGGTTGACCAATATGTTTATATTACGGAATGGTATTTGAAGTCACCGTATATCTAGATACTCGTTGCAACGCCAACAACAGATGTGTAAAGTTTATTTAATAGAAATCTTGGACGAATTTATTTAAAATATAATAATAATAATAATATATTTATTTTCATAAAATGTGGTACAAAAGGCTGATAGATGAAACATAAACATGACACATTTCGCCATTAAAAGACATGCAATAATAAGCTGTTGAAGCTACATGAAAAACATAAGCAAAGTGACAATTAAAGTATACAGCTAAAACAATGAATTCCTAACATGAAAGGAACGAGAAGCGAATTTTCATAGTAACTCGTTAATAGTGTAAAAGTTCTGTTCAAGTAACCAGTTTTTCAGTTCACTACAAAATGTATGGTATGGTAAGGTATTAATGTTGTCACTGTTTGCTGTAAACATCTCCAAATGTGGTGCAGGCATTTTAAAATAGGTTTGACTTATTTTACGACTATTTGTTTTATCTTTTATCTCAAAGAATCTAAGGTTACTCTTAACGAATACGAACATGTGCGTCGTAATATATTATTTAAGTAAATAAATTTTTGCCGTGTTTTTATACTTTGGATACTAATCGACCGGTCAGCTTTTATTTTTTTTATCTATTGCCTGTACGGTTTCCTACTTTTATTAAAAAAAAGAGCAAAACAGCATCACTGCTTCGTTGCTGACTACTTTTATCCTATATTTTTTTGATGAAATGAGGTAAATTTTCTTTTACTAGTAAATTCATTGTGTTATTAAGCGAAAATTATAATTACGGGTACATTCAAACTTGATGTTAACCTCATTATTTATATTCTACTTCTGCCTATTCAGCTGATGATTCTCAACCACTAAGTGTCAGTCTCCTTTAGTTCATACTTTCGTTCTTTCTGTGTAGATAGACATACAGGTCAGCACGTTTTTGTATAAACAATCTCACCAGATAAATAAGGCTTTCATTCGCTGACTATACTACTTTTTTGACTGACATACTGCTTATAGTAATATATTTTTTTAAAACTAATATTTCAGCAACTACTTTGTTGGTCCAGTTGTCTTTCGACATAGGCCTCCCCTAAGTTCTTCCACCTATCTCTGTCACGAGCTAAGCTTCTCCATCCTTTTGGGAATCGTCTTCCTCCAGAAGTAAGTCTTAAATGTACAAGATAGCGCTAAACTGACTGCAGCTCCACAAGTTGTGCAGTGATAAGCCGTGACTGTGCACCGAGTACTGCTATTGCAATTTGAACTTAGCACATTCATAGAGGTTAAGTTTAACGACATCGACTCTCGTTGATAGTAATGAGATTTGCTTCCTGGAATTCGGTGTTTAAACTTGTACAAGGAAGAGTCTTATTTACATAAAAATATATCGAAGTCATTAAACAGTGGGAAATCCATGTTTAGACACGAATAAAAATAGAAAACCGGTAGACAAGTAATGCTTGCATTGTAGTAGCGAGTGAGTAAGGGTACCAGAGGCTCAACTCCTCCTTTGCTCTTTTCCTCCCCTTATCACCCTCTTTCCACTCCCTCATCACCCTCAAAGGTGGGCAGTATACAGACGTTTCTTGAGCTTCAAGTGATCATGAGTGGCATGATGAATAAAAAAAAAAGTGGTCTGACTATAATTTATCGACCAGAAGTCTTTCGTTGTTTTGGTTCTTCATGAGAAAAATCGTGATTATGACATCAAGTATTGGATTAAGTATCCTTATTTAAACACACGTCAAATCTGTCTAGGTATCAAGTACATTTTTAACTATTAAAAAATATCCAATTATTATATGTACATTTACCACATACAGTCTTCCATACTGGCTTCTTACTTTGATTTCTATGTTTAAGTTAACAACTTATCCCTACTTGGTAAACGTTAAGAAAAATCGCAATTTTTGCTAATTGTGGTAAATTTAACAAAACTTTTAATATATTATTAGGTTGGTAATAAACCCGCTATATTTGTATACAAATTTTATTTTATTTTTTGAGTATACAAAATCAAATTAGTTCTCAACTATATTAGCACCGTCGTTTTCTATCACCTGTCGCCAACGCGCTGGCAGAGACATAATGCTGTCCTTCTAGAAGTTTTTAGTTTTTTTATCAAAAAAGGTGGTAAGGTCACTTTTAAGCTGGTCTTCATTTTGAAATTTTTATCTACTAAGTAGTAGGCTAGAGAACGAAATAGATGATAATCTGACTGGCATGTGTGAAGAAGGACAGAAAAGTATACTTTATTTTGATTTCTCGGTAATCTCGCTGCTACTTTATCCAGTTGGTAAATATTGGCCGTGATTGTAGTGTTAGATGGCAACAGCTCCCAGTATCCGTTTATTCCCCACCACACACTTAAAAGAGCTTTTTTACTCGTGCCAGATTTTGGCGTCAGTACTCTTGCTTCTCCAGGTCCAAGCCACTGGCGCTTACGCGAAAAATATATGAACATAACCCACCTTTCATCCCCCGTAATTACATCTCTCAGCCACTCATTGGTACGATGATAACTAAGTAGTTATATGCACACGTTAGCTCTGTTCTGAAGTTGAAATGGCGTCAACTCATGTGGCAACCAAACTGAATATTTCCAGGTCTTTTCTAAAGCGTGAGTTATTTTTCTACTGCAGTATGAGAACACTGAAGCTGCTCTACCAGACAAAGTGAAGTGAACCTGGGATCCATTTCTATGAGTCTTTTTAAATCATCTACATCTATTGTAGGAGGTCGTCCTAGATGAGGTTCATCAGATAGGTCATAATTTCCATCCTTAAATCTTCTGAATCTGTTTGGTGGTATCGTAAGAGAGCACGTCTACGCTCATCGTTGCACATATATTGGGCACTGCTTTAGTCGCATTTCGACCTAAGTGAAATTCGTGAAATAAAAGCAGCCGAAGTTCTTCGAAGTTCAGAAATATCCATAATTTACTGTAGTTTTACTATTCAAGATCCACTTGTCAATTGATCTGACATACAACTCTTGCTTTATTCATATACTCCTCCAAGAAATTCGAGATACTTCTATAACGTTTTAGAAACTGACCTAAAAAAATATTTGCCAACCTAATAATTTTAATATTTAACTTAGGTTAAGTTGCTGTCGTCAAATAAATGGTCGTCAAAATAGGGAAAAAGGAGGATTTTCTAAATGTCTATGTTAAAGATAATAAAATACTGTGTTTCCACCATTGATACGAATCATGCAATTACAGCGATTTGGTATACTTAAAATCAATTCATCAAAATCACTTTTAATAATGACACTTTTAATGTGGACACGCATTGTCGTGCATTAGTCGCTCTACACATAAATATGAGCATAGAAGTTGCCACTGATCCAAATGAGAATGGTTCTTCCCCAATCCAAAAATCGGTCCAAACCATCATCGTTCCATATCAACTCTTCCCGTGTCAAAATGTCGATGCAATGTTATTCAGTTCCGATGCAGAAATTATAATGGTTTTGTAAAAACGCTATTACACACTTTTATAGGAATCCTGATTGATTGATTTTCTATTGTTAATAAAAGTTGAATTTTCTTTTTAAATTGAAATAGTGAAAGTCCATAAAAAGAATCAATAACGATCTGAAAAAGTTCAAATAATATTCCTCAATTAAGGGGATACTCTGAAACGTACATGAACAATGAACTAATAAAATAAGTTGCAAGATAATAATCTATTTTTGTAAACATTGCTATTGAAATAGTCTGAGTGTAATCGACGATATGCCTCTACCGTGCTAATTGTATGTTTATTTTAATATGCTATAACTCCCGTCTTTAATGCGCCTTTCCAATAACTTTGTGCAATACTTTCTTACTTGGTAAACATTTAAATTTAAAAGCTTGTTCCTTATTTCTTTGATATCCCATGGTCATACCCTGATTTGGTTACAACCTGAAGAACGTAGTATACTCATTGGATAAAAAAAATAAAAGCGATCGACAATTGGCGGAGATATTGTTTAACATACATAAAGAAAAGATAAACATAGTCGAACATCTACGTTTTTATTGTTTCAACGTTTTTTTTTCGAAATTCTCATCTGCACTTTTGCTTTAGTTAGACAACTTCATTCATCGGTAGTCGCTTACCATCAAGTGACCCGTCTGCTCTTTGGCCCCTTATCAAACAAAGAACCCTCTATAATAAGCACAAGCGACCGAGTGAATAACAAAGCAGTATTCTTCCAATTTCCCAAAGGTGTAACTTGGACACGTAGTGGAATGTTTAAACGCAAAATGTTGGAGCAGTTTACGCCAGCCGCTGCTGCAGGACAGTTCTAACTCTGTCAACTACAAAAGTGTATTCATACATACATTTGAATGCTCATGCCATGTTTTAGAATTCCAATACCGTCACATTACTCCAACTTAACTCTCGCAAATGTGTAATGCACTCTAAATACTTGACCAACTTTTATTACATACCGTACTGCAAAAATAGACTTTGTTGTTTTATAACAGAGCTTATTCTAGCAATATAGTTGTATTCAAAACTGGTGTTCGTAAAGCGAACACGAGTTTTTCGTACTCAGCGCAAGGTACGTGAATGTTTCGAGCACTTAGGTAGTAGTTTTATATTGTTCTCTGTAACCTGCATCGTGAATGTGCGCACTACATAGTTGAGAGTTGAACATTGAGGCACCGTTCAAAATCGGATAGCAGGGGTGCTTAGTACTCAAATGGTAACCCGCGCGCTCACGTCACCCAAAGTTCGCAGACTGCACTATTAACTCGCCACGCTTTCTATATTTCCTTAACTGAATTCATAAGTTGTAGGTAGCGTTTAACTTTTCGCTCTTAGCCAGTTGCACTCACTGATCGGTGACAGACGTACATGTTTGTGAATCATATTTTAATGTAGAACCTGAAACAACTGATTTAAACACTTTATTATATAGTTGTATAAAAACGTGCTTTGCATACGAAGCTAAATCGAAGCATTTTCTTTTCTTTTCTGGATAGAAGGAGTGGTTGCAATCTCAAAGCTTGTAATATTGCCTCCATCGTTAATTTACCACTGATGTCTTCTAATCAATGACCACCATAGGTTTGGTAATTGTTAGGAAATAAATTACAACTAAATTTATTTCTCAAACCTCCAAAGGGAATGACTAAATAGACCCTGAGGATACAAACAACAAAGAACAAATTTAACTTTGCTTCAAGTTTCGGTAAATAAGTGTGCAGCGAGAGATCATTTTAAGAACCGCTGTCAGAGACAAGACGAAACGATGTAATGAAGAGAAAAATACGGGAGAAAATGTTGTGAGTTAATAGCAGGGGCATGTATGTGGTTACAAATGGGGCGGGTGTCGCGATGCTGATGCGCTGCGGCAATGTTTCGTGACGGTTGATTGCTGTACCTATCTCGCGCGCCCGCCGCTGCGCGTGATACATACGGATAATTATTGTGTCACGAAACATACTTTATTCATTCAACGGAGTACAACATGCTGACAAAAGTTCCATTAAACGAAACTTTCCACTTATCGAATTAAACTTGAATGCTTATTTTTGGTTTAAGACACCAAAGTGGGAGTGTGCGTGCATGTGTGTGTGTGTGTGTGGACTGTACAATGAAAGAGGAATTAACTCCAGCAGAAGAATGACTAGGGAATAATAGAAGAAGATTATTTGAAGAACGGAGGTTTCTGCTATGATTAGAGCAAAGATACTGGAAAATAGTAAGATAAGTATAGTGGTAAGATATGAGGGAGAAGTAGGTGAATTGAGAATTGAGTACAGAGTGGTAAGGGCGTGCAACTGACGGCGTTCACAAATCGGAAGCCAATTTAGCTCAGAACGGAAGGGGGAAACGTGGTCATACTTACGAAGATTATAGATGAATCGAATGCAGTTATTAAGAAGACGGTCATATTTGTTGAGATGTACTGCATTCAGATCGTAATAGCACACATCACCATAGTCCATAATGGGGATGATTAAGGTTTGAACCAACATGGTTTTAGTCTTAGGGGGTAGAAAGTTCTTGAGCCGGTATAACGCCCGCAGTGACACTCTCATGCGCTGACACTTGTAACATGGGTGTGCCAGTTAAGGTTGTTAACAGGCCCAGATCCTTGTCAGAGGAACTAAACGGGATTATTGATCACAAGTGGCAGTCTGTCTGGATCTAGCCTCCGAATCATCCGTTGACTGCCTACAATGATGGTTTGGCATTTGGAGGCGTTCACCGTTAAGTCAAATCTGACGGACCAATCACTGATAGCTTCCAAGTCTCGATTTACCTTAAAAATTGCCTCAGATATATCTTCTACAGTTGCTTGATAGTACTGCTACAAGTCATCGGCGTAAGATGATACGCACACTGAAGATTATTTGTGATGAAATTGATAAATATAGAGAATAATAGAGGGGATAGAATGCCGCCTTGTGGAACACCAGAACCAAGATCACGCCAACTCGAGGAGGATTCATTGACGCGAACGGTCTGCTGGCGCCCGGAGCGATATGATGAGAATCATTCCAGTACATCAGGTGGGATCATAAGATGGGATAGGATGGATAAAAGGTTGTCGTGATTGGCTGTGTTAAAAGCGTTCGAGAAATCGACCAAAGCCAATACTGTGACTTGGACTTGGAGTTCTATATGCCTGACCTGATGTCACTAGTCACTTTCAGAAGGGCGGAAGTAGTACTATGACCAGGCCTAAACCCTGATTGAAAAGAGCTTAGTAGGTTGTTCTGTAATATAAATTGTGATAGCTGTTTGTTGATACAAGCCTCAAGCACTTTGGAATGGGAAGGAAGAATGGAAATTAAATAAGTGATTCAGGTAGGAAGGATTAGGGATCTTGGGGAGAGGAATGATAAAGGCATTGCGCCACATGCTATGGAAGACATTAGAGTCTAGTGAAAAATTTACTATATGTGTATTCACAGTGAGAAGATGATCGAGGATGAGAATGACCATGCGACGATTGATGTGGACCCTTCCCATGGTGTTAGACTTAACAGAAAGAATTATCTTCTTGATATCACCTGGTGCAACTGGAGAAAACTGAAAAGAGTCAATATTGGGGTAGGGTATATCAGCCAGGTGTTTTAAAGTACAACACTTGATTAGATGATCAAACGAAGGAACAGACGTGAAATAGCGGTTGATATCATCTGGAGCAAAAGTAGTAGCAATATTTCTATCGCCTGATTTCCCTATACCGTAGGTGCCGAGAGACTTCCAGGTGTTTGAGGCAGAAGAACAGTTGATATTATTTAGAATATGGCAGCGTTTAGCATTGCGCACCATCTGATTACAACGATTTCTTGCAGCTTTGTACACAGTCCAGTTTTCCTTGCACTGAATTCTCCGAAATCTGCGATAAGCCTTGTCTCTGCGCCTCATTGCAACTCATATGTCAGCAGACAACCATGGCGCTGGTGGACCCTTTATTCTAACTTTCCTCAAGGGGGCATGTTGACCATAAAGTTTAATTAACATGGAGTTGAATAAATTTACTTTTTCGTCGACAGCAGAAACCTCAAACAAGGGTGTCCAGTTTAATTTAGAGATGTCGCAGTTCAATTTAGCAATATCTAAACGACCAAAACAGCGAAGTTCTAGAATAAGGGGGCGGGGCTTTGGAGGTTTCAGAGCGTATGAATGGTAAATGAGGTTATCGTGGGAAAAGGCAGGTGCTGGGTATTGACCATGACTGCGGACAAGGGAAGGGGATGAGGTAAGGATTAAGTCTAGCCAGGTGTCAGGTCCAACGATATTGTGGTAAGTGGCTGACAATGGTAGGACATGCAGGCTGTTTCAGTTGATGACATGGCCAAGTTTACAAGAGCGGAGGGAATTTGGGACTAGGAGATCGGTATTGAAGTCGCCCATGATGATATGGTGAGTAAGCTCGGACCCTAAAGATTCCAGTGTCGATTCGAGACTGGAGAAGTAATCAACAGAAGGGGGGCAATAAACAACACCCAGAACTGCCTTAGAGCCCTTTATAAAAAACCTCGAGGAAAAGGTATTCCGCTGAAGCCGTAGAAGTGGGAGAGGTGGAAGTTAAGAGTGTGTAAAAAACAGCTGCGGAGATAAATAGTTCTTCACTTCCCTAACTGCATCAGCCAGTATCGGAATCCTTGCCGTCGATATATCAAGCGAAGTCCAGTTTCGCGGTCACTTAGAGGGTAAGGCCATATTAGCCTCGAAGAAGCTTGTTGTGCTAAACAGATCGAGACAGTATTTTACTCCGGCCCACCGCCTGCAACTTTATGAGGCGCAGGTTCGGCGGCAAATGACATACTGTTCTCATCTCTATGCAGGTGCATCCTAGTACCGGCTTCTCCCTCTTGACCGCATTCAACGGAGAGCCACTAGCATCATCGACTGCCAAGATATTTCTGATCGGCTTGACACCTTGGCGTTGCGTAGAGATGTAGCTTCACTCTGCATCCTCTATCGCTAGTATCATGGGGAGTGTTCAGAGGAATTCTTTGGACTTATACCAGCTGCAGGTTTCCGCCATCGTCCTACGCGCAAAATATCCAACCCCACCACCTGGACGATTGGCACTCCGCCACTGTGCGCTTCTCCAGAAGCTTTTTCCCTCGCACAACCAGCCTATGAAACAAATTGTCGCCTGCCGACGACCTTCAAACCTTCAAGAAAAGAGCGTACCCCTACCTAAAAGGCCGGCAACGCACTTGTGACTCTTGAGTTGCGGGTGCCCATGGGCGGCGGTAGTCACTTACCATCAGGTGACCCGTCTGCTCGATTGCCCCTATCGCATAAAAAAAGAAAAAAAAATCGGCACCGACGAGGAAAAGGCAATACAATTAAAATTATAGTTTATGTAAAACTGGCCTTACCAATAAAAATTAAAACCAAGATTTACCTACGTATTGCGGCACTGGGACAACAAACATGAAGTTTAAACCTCGGGCTTTCGCCACCACTTCGTATCTTCTGCTAAAAACACGGAAATTCTGGTGGGCAATATCCTGATTAATATACCTACTGACAAAGCCAGGAGTCGCATTTTCCCAGTCACACTCCAAACAGATACACTTCTAAACTAGGTGAAGCAACAATTTAGTGAAGTGTTAAAATACATTTAGTGTAACGAAGGTGTACTCTAAGTATTATAATAATTATCTTAAGTCTCACCATGTCAGATAAAATTAATGAGATCAATAATTGCTTACCAATTAATTCGATTATCAAATACATACCCTCTGATTAGATTAATTTACTCTCCATGCACGTAAACATTCATTCGCTTCAAATAATTTTCCTGAATTAATTTGTGTTATGGACAGCTCAGTCGTACTCGACTTAGTCATTCTTACCGAAGTGAATATATTGACGGGAAAATTTAATATTTTTTAAATACCGGGATAAAGAATGTGCGGGCACTTACGACATAACCACAAAGGTATTGGGATAATAATCTATGTTAGAACTGTTATAAATTCACTATCAAATAACTAAAAGCACACTCTTTTAAAAACATAACTGGTATATTAATTACCCCACTAACTGTGTGTGCAATCTATAGACACCGCCATCGACAGGTAGAACGATGTTTGTCACTGATTTGTCTACACTTATAAACAAATGCAATTCACAAAGTGAGTGAAGTGTCAGATCATACCCGGACTGTCACACAAACGAATTTAATTATAAAGTCATTAATAGAAAACATTTTAACGAAACTAGCAAACTGCCAAGCCGTACACAGTGGCTGTGGACACCGTTCTGGTATATCATCGTATTGCACTACTCACCTTCGCTTCTTCTACTGATGTGTAAAATTGTGTACAATGCGGATTGGTATCTCGGCAAAATTATATTCATCATATAAATTAGCACTGTCAAAAGAGACCACGATCCTTTATTGTACGAGTCAATTTATTGAATTGCTGATTTTAGATTATCGTGATAGTAATATAGTTCAAAATAAAATCAAAGTTCACATAAAATGATTCTCAATGTTGCAAATTATTTCTTTACACATACACTATTACAATAAATGCAGTTATATGGACTGCTGATGTAAAAACAATACTACTATACTAACATTTAAATAGCATCTTCCAAAATATATCTTTGCGTTTCTTCATCAAATGTATTTCCGTATATATAGTGCTTGTGTTTAAATTATGACATTTGTCGTCGCGAGCAAGGCGCGCGCGTCGCGGCGGCCTCGTGTTATTAACGGCGTCTTATTAGGCCTCGTCTGCCACGTAGGTCGTATACGGCGCCGTACCAAACTACAGGCTACCCACCAACGTTCTACGGTGCTTTGTTATGTTTACGTCATGATGCAAAGCTTCTTTGTGTTTTATGGGTAAAGTTCAAGATTGTATGAAGCTATTCGTCGGTAAATTGGTATATGGAAAATAAAATTGTTTTTTCGGTAAATAAAGTGACGGTAGGAATATTTAATAACTGCTAGAACTTTGTTAGTCTATTCTCATAAGAAAATCGCAATATATTCATACGTATGTTGCAGTTAATCTTTTAGGCCATATGTACATTTAAATGTAACACCATTTGTCGCGGAACGAGCGCCGGACAAAATATAGTGTGCCACATTCGTCACGGTCCAGTCGTACAGCAATTGTGTCGTGTGTCGTGTGAACTTGTGTGTCTTGTGTCGTACGGCATAACGTCGCTCCTTTATCTTAACTGATAACAATGGAGAATAGGGTACCTGTGTACGTGAATATTCAGTTCTCTGATGTCTACATCACATGTATAATGAATGTTTATATTTGCATAATAAGCGGCTATAATTAAATAATTATTTGTAACTTTTGTGTTTGATGGTCATAGAATTAATATATACTTAAAGATAAATCTGCTGGAACAAAAAACGAATGTATAAAGTTTCGCTGACGAATGCGGATGGTTGAGCGTTAAGTATATACAGTACATTACGCACTCTGATTTTGCCACTACTGATGATTAGCTGTGAGTTATATTTTATCATTGCTTATTGTTAGCCGTGTATTATATTATAAGTAATTAAACTACGAATTACATGCACACTAGCACCTACTTGTCTATAGATAGGTGAGGCTGATTATCTGTCATACAGGCCCTGCCTAGAACAGGCGCCAGTCTCTCACACAGGTTAAGACTATTTTGAGATGGTTATATGGACTATAATTGGTTTTTGTAACAACATTCTATGTAAGAGAATAAATAAATAATTTATTAAAAAAAATATATATTATTGGCGATGATTAGCTGGGAAATGTCATATTTCATCGCGAGTGATGATAAGTTGGAAGATGTCATATTATATCAGTAGTGATGATAAGCTGGGAAATGTCATATATTGATAATATATGACATTTCCCAGCTTATCATAATTATCTCTAATAACTACCGCTAATGATAATTACCTTTGAAATGTCATATTTTTATTACTTAAACTAAAGTAAATGTGTATCACTAACTACTCGTAAGTGTCGAACAAGTATGTGGCACTACTACATACAACCCAGTTTACCTTTCATAAATACATATAAGCATTATACTATGTTAGGTAACAATAGACATGTAAATAGCTGATATTATTTTCATGACAGCGCTAGCAATTGATGAGAGACAGAGCTTAAAGGAAAGATTATTATAAGTCGCGTATTGTACGACTCAGCGACATATTTTAAACATTGATGGTAATGTGTATATTATATATGTTTATTAACTTTAACTGACCAGAGACAAAGTAGAATTTTAGGGAACTATGCCTTCTAATAATACACAATTTATACAACCAAGTCTTAAACTTTTTGCATAATAGTGTAGAGGGTTCACTTGATTCTTACAGAAGAAAAAAAATCACACTGTGAATAACTACCGACCGTTGATATCAACACCTTCGGTCATAGACGCATAAGCGTAATTATATATGTACATATGTGAACAGCGAACTCACTGTAAACCCTGTAAGGTTAGGTTGAAGCCGAAAAGAAGACTGTTCCCGTTCGTGTCCACCATTGTACACGTGGCTAGAACAAATCTACAACTTTACCACAAAATTTATCCACCCAGCCTCTCCCGAAAATACATTAACAGATAAATGCGTTACAGCTTATGGTGAACAATTTGCATGACATTTTATACTCAACTAGATTAACTGCATTAAATAACTTGGTCTTACAAATTATTTCTTTTCTGTCTGTGAAATGTATAATTTATAAGTATTAAAAGTTGTTTATTTAATGGAGACTGTTATTTCCCAACAGACAACTATCCACTGTGCCAGCTTTTATTCGTAGACCTAACTTTGTGAAAGCGGTTCTGTATTCCCTTTTATTCAATCGTTTACTTTATAACAGTATTTCAATCGAGACGTTATCAATGTCATAAACCATCGTCTGAGTAAAAGCTTTTAGTGTATCGGTGTTTCTCTTGAGTTGATAGCTTCAAGAATATTACTACCGAGAGCATGGCATTAATAAGATTTTATTTAATTATGTATATTTTTTTAACACGCATTTATTAGCTTCATACATATGTATGTATGTATGAAACCTTCAAAACGTCGGATTAACTCGAAATTTGGCAAAATTGATCAAGGACCGATGACAATTCAATATTTAAAACAGACCCGTTCACTTTACTAGAATAATCAGGATTAGCTATTTTTTGTTTGCCTAAAACGGGTAGTGTCTTTGCGACAAGACCAAGAAGTGAAACTACTCGGCGCGCCGATCACCTATTTGTCGGATAAGTTACCGACTTTGAATAAGATGAAAAAAAAAAAAATAAAAACTATTTTATAAAAAATCGAATATTTTTTTTTTATAAATTTGAATTAAGAATAGTGTAATTTGTTTTAATAAATATAAATTAAGAATATGTAGTGTAAATATGATAAAAAACATACACATATATGATAAAAACATATTAAAAAAAAAGCGTGGTAATTTTTATTACAATGATAATCCTTCTACTCCTATCAGTCAATAAAATATTTATAACTATAGACATTACGCACGCCACGCTTTTTTTTTAATATTTACAATATTCGCGATTCGTGTTTATTAAAAAAAATACACTATTCTTAAATATACAATGTGAATTTTGGAGCAAACGGTGCTTAGAGTGGAGACCGCGAACCGATAAACATACGTGTCACACTCAGAAAGTTTTGCGTAAATATTCTTTTATTAAATCTTTTCACTAGCCTCTAAACAAAGTTTAATGCGTCTAAACGAGGTGTCTGCGGCGCACTTTTTCCAGTCCGCCGCAGACACCTCGTTTACAGCCTGCTCGAACGATGACAGCACATCTTCCGGCGACGAAAATTGTATCCCTTTGAGCGGATTTTTAATTTTCGGGAATAAAAAGAAGTCACAAGGTGCTAAGTCACCGCTGTAAGGAGGGTGACCCACAAGTTTGACCGGCGTGCTGTCCAATCTCGTGAAGGCTTCCCGATCCAATTTGCAGTATGTGTTGAATCTCCTGATACGTAATGTGCCTCTTCTCTTGGATTAAATTTTTCACTGCTAGCACGTTTTCCTCCGTAAAAAGGCGTCAAAGGGCGACCACTTCTTTCTTCACCCCCCAAAGCAAGTCGACCACGTTTGAATTCGTTATACCAACGATACACAGTTGCCTTGGAATGCAATTTGAAGTCTATCGTTTGATTCGTCCGGTTTCAGGCGACTCTTGAAATCGTAAAAAATCATAGTGCAAAAATGTTCCCGGCGCAAATCCATTTTTCAATGAGACACTATAATTTAATTCGCTCGCAAAAAAATGTTGAGGGAAATTTTGAAATTGGAACGTACCTATTTTTACTTATAAATAATCATTGTTTTTATAATAGTTTTTTATAACTGGCCAGTCTCTCATACAAAAAAAAAAATTCGCAATGCTTTCCGCATATATACTCGTACTACGGTAATACGACCTTAAAAAGGTGGCTTTGACGTGTCCTTGACTGGAGAACCGGGTCAGCACCTGGACGCCTAAGTCCAACAGTTGACTAATCTTTCATGGTATGCAATGCCACGTCATCATGAATCAATGATCTTCACCAAAACTAGATCACCTGATCGGATATGTTATCCTATTAGATTAAAATGTATGCGTAATGTATAATTTCCATATACAGTATATATTTAGAGAGAAGTCCTTGCTCGCTACTGTACGTGTTGGTGACGACTGCACTTTGAATTTTGTAGATCAATCTTCTTGTTATTTGCACTATAAATTCATTATCTGCATCAGTAAGACATTGTTGTTCTATACTATTAATTCAGTTCAACAGAAGTGTTGGCAGCGTAACAATCCTTTAGTCTTCTAACTAGAGTTGAAGGGGTTGTATGTTCGCAAGCCACACGCTACACTACCGATGTATACTAAGCTCCTAACACAAACAATCAGTTTAACGATGGTGGGTGGGTTTAATTTCTATTACTCATATTTTAATTTAAACAAAAAAACTAAAATAATTTACGAGAGAAGAGAACATCAATCATCGTCATCTCCAGACTGCTATTACTTAAAATAAAGTAATGTTTTAGAATAATGGGTTACATGATCCTTAAGTCACTTGTATTTGTAATTATTAGCCATGAAACATTTTTTTTACAAATATTGAAAAGTGTTTTCGGAGTTTCTCGCCGGTTTTTCTATAATGGATCTACGTATTCAAACAGGCAAGCTTCACGACTCACTTACTCTGACTTCTTCTCATGAATTCAAAAATATTTATAAATGGTTTAACAGAAGTAATAATTTTGGTTATTTTTTATTTAAATTAGTGATAATCTAAAATGAAAACAGCAACAGAAAATGAGCAAAATATTAAAATTGTATTATTGAAAACAGGATAATTATGAAATCAACAGAATAATAACTACAGTACTTCTGTTTTAAACGCGTGTTTTGAGGAATTTTAAGTCGTTGTTCAGAGGTAGGTATTAAAAAAAGACGTGTGGTGTTGTGGGACACCAGATAGGAACGAAGTTTCTACAAGAAAAATAAAAAAAAACGACTTCACAAAATTACCTTAATACCTTTATTTTATTTACAATGATTTATAAAATTATGTAATAATGACATATACAAAGAAACAGCCATTTACATGAATAATAATAGCAAACTGCAATAATAATAACAGTCCTCCCGTAGACACATTAGACACTGTATAGTCATCATACATAGACTATACAAAAAAATCTCACGCTTTTTTTAACGTGTTTTGCCGGCTAGGGTACCCCTCCGTAACGCCCCATAAGGAACTTCGTTCCAAAATATGAGGTCTATTAACCCGCAATTAAATTAAACCAATAAAAATTTTGCTGAAGGAAAATGGCCCATTACAAAATTGTAAGCTGCATGAATCATTTACTCTTCGCATTTCATTAACTACATTCATTAACTCCCTCTCCGCTACATAAAATTAATTAAAATTTTGAACTGACCCGAAAACGAAGCCCACTCTATCACATTAATACATATGCAGGAGTGAAACATCAGACCGGTGAGTGTGTATATGTGTACACCGTTGAGTGGTCTCTGCATTAACGGCCGGGCATCACACATTCCCGTAATGATTAATGAGCGGAATCAGCGCCACCTCTCCGCGAGCTCGCGCAACTCTGCGCCGCACTGCCGTACAAATGCAGCTGGGCATTTATCTCGCAAATGCACCGTTTAATTCACTACCGGACCGCTACTGCTAACCGTGTTTAAACCCAATACATGCTCACTACCTATCTCACTCTTGTATAGATAGTCGGAGTGGGATGGAGTGATCGAATCGTATGTAATGAGTGCGGTAAAGTAACGAAATGATATGAATGATTGATTAGAGTATTGAGCAAGTTACAGGCGGAGCAGTAAATAGATGTTCGGCTGAGTGAGTGCGTTGTATCTTCCGCGTTGTATCAGGTGAACACCAAATTTGTACTGAATTAATAGTGAAATAGTTTACTATTTTGTGGGACACTATTAACTAGTACTGAATATTACCTCGTGCTTTGTAAAGTCAATCAATAATGTATAAAATATATATACATACAAATAAATGAAATTGAAGTGTCTGTTTGTAATGTCCAAATAACAGCTTTTTAATAATTGCATATAATTATTTACAGGTTACTAATATGTAGGATTGAATTAGGATTTTTTCATCAGGCTGTATATTTATGCATTTATCTATATGTCTGTTTGTTTCGGCTATCGTTAGTGAGACGATGTTAGTTCTACGGGACCTTCACTTGCAAATAGCTGGTATAGATTAACCTACGCTATGTTCAGTTCGGAAAAGTAATTAGAGGTACATATAAAAAATATAAATATGTACAGCAAACAATAGTTACAAATATACGGTGCAACATATTACGTATTATTAGTGTTTTAATGTAAACATACAAAAAAAATTAAGATTAACTTTTTGTGAAGGGAAATATATCCCCCCTGTCACAATCACAATCAGAATTTATTTCATAGCTATAGCACTTTTAATATCTTTTAACAAATTCAATAGCACTACATATACTACAATGTATATATACCACAATATACACATAGTACAGTATACATATAGTACAATATACACATAGTACAGTATACATATAGTCCAATATACACATAGTACAGTATACATATAGTACAATATACACATAGTACAATATACATATAGTACAATACACATATGGTACCATATACATATAGTACAATACAATACACCTGTCTTTGTATTTTTTTTTAAACCTTTGCCGTCACTAAAATATTGTAAAAGAACGAAATCTTACAAAACTAAACATCATTATCACCGCCTTTGTCCTAAATTTGTTTCTACTTTGTAACAGAGTTTTTTGCTAGTTTCTTTTATGAGTGAGCTACTTTCTTGACACTAGGGGCCCCTCTTTTTCAATGAAGTTTTAAGACTCGTAAGAAGGAGGTTAGGGAGATTTGTAGGAGGACAAAGAAGCTTACAGTAATTGATACATGCATTCTCGGATGTCTCTATATCTTATAAGCGAGCAAATGAGCATATTGGTCCCCCGATGATAAGTGACTGCCGCCGCCCATGGGTATCCGCAACTCAAGAGTACCAACTGCGTTGCCAGCCTTTGAGGTGGGAGTACGCTCTTTTCTTAAAGGTTTGAAGATTGTTCCGGAAATGCGACAGGAGAAAAAAATACGATGACTGTGTTTAGTTCACTAGAATAGAAAATAAAAACGTGTTAAAAAAGAAAACATTTTGTACACTATTTTACTTTAAAAATAATGGTAATGTGATTTGACCTAGTTTACCGTGCATATAGTATTATGTTTGAAGCTTGTATGTGTAGGCATATATCGAACTTATCGCACTCAACACATAATGCTGCGCAAGGCTTGTGTTTCAACCTCACACATACCGTATATCAATATCTCTAAGCGCGACGATAGCTGTTATTTCAATTGTTTTACTCAAGGTATACATATATGTAGAGAATCACGAGTTATTCGGCAATGTTTGGCTTGTGTGAGAACACTGGCAGCTGATAGCTTTGTTGTACATTCAATAGTTAGAAAACATACACATGTAAACCACCTAATCCATCGAATTTTACACGACGGATACCGAGCTCTTACAACCCAATATGCCAGGGGATCCCCACAGCGTATAGTATATGTAATTGTGACGGTATGAAAATAATGAAATTTAAATTTACTCTATACAGGCACTGGGTTCGAGTATGTTTCTGCATTAGTAAAAACAACAGAATGAAGAAGCAGTTTGTATGTTATAATATATAATATATACATATATGCATAATATATATATATATGTTATGCTTACCCTTTAACTACGCAAACAATCAACATAAAATTTTACACGATCTGGGTAAAGGAAGGATGTTTTTTGAATTCCATCCAGAAGAAAGCTTCGTAAAGTCTAAATTAAGGCAAACCCACTGAAGATAGTATTCTATACTATAGTATTATAACATCATACAAGGAAATCTGTCTGTCACATTCATATCATACGTATAGTTACTGAGAGAGGAACTTGGAAAACAACATGTCCAACTTTCAACTTCTTTTGTCTATAATCAATACCACCACTCGCCGGATCAGCAGGCTGAAGTGGCAGTGGGCTGGCCATATTAGCCGCAGAACCGACGACAGGTGGGGAAAAAGAGTTCTTGAGTGGAGACCGCGTCTCAGCAAACGTAGCGTAGGACGTCTAAAGGCATGATGTATATAATCTTTATTATAAAAGAAGTTTATTATTAAACTGTTATACATATAAATAACATATACACATTGCATTATTATGCATTAAAACAAGACAACAAAAAAGGTTGATGACACATGAATATTAGTAATAAATTTGGTACGGAGGATAAAAAATAGCGAATTGTCATTTCAACGAACGCTTCCTTCCGTTATTTGTTTGCCCGCGCTGGTCCTTTTTGTAGCGAAACTGACTTCAAAAAAGGTTAAAACAGCAGTATGTGTTTCTTTTTTTTTTAATAATTTAAACTATTACAAATGATTGATTAAACCTATTCTCTTCTGTACAAAAATCACACAAACTTACACACTTAAATATACAGACAAAACAAATATATTTCATTTGCATTTGGTCTTCAGGACCAGTTAACAGAATACTGTGGAGGAGCTGATATAACGTTCCTCCCACTTAAACAGAGGATCCTGAAACCAACGATTGATGTTGGTACTAATAGGCACAGAAACTTCTATCGCGATTCAGGATCGCACTACGTCATTAGGAGTATGCACATGTAGAGGTCGACACAATATGATAATGTCGGGGGTCTGATTTTAGGAAATGCATATTAATATCTTTTTAGGCGTATTAGAAATATTGAACGTCTACATTGAAAATAAATTAATATCTAACTGCTGACCCGGAGGTTGAGGGTTCGATACCCACTCGGGATAAATTAGTGTAATTCACAAAAAGTTTTCCGAGTCTGGCTTTTCTTTGTTTCCGTTATTTTTATGCTTGTAATGGACTAATTATTAGTACTAGAGCTGTGCAAAAAAGAAAGAAAAGTAAGAGTTTTTGGTTTGTTTAAACGGACTAATCCCTTGAACTTCAGGTTGAATTCTTAAAAATCCCTTTATATTTGATAGTTTTTATTGAGAAATATTATAGGTTATAAAAGTAATATTTAGGAGCGATCCAGTGACCATTAACGTAGGCGAGAGTGCGAGGTTTATACTATGGGAGGCAGACGAACAGACGGGTCACCTGATGGTAAGTGACATTCGCCGTACATGGACACCTGCAACTCAAGAGTCGTAAGTGCGCTAGTCGCCTTTGAGAGTGATGGGGTGAGGGTATGCAGGAGGGAGAAAAAAAATTTGGGATGAGTAGATGGGAAACGGAGGGGGGGGGGGTTCAGGGGAGAGGAAAAAGGAGAGGGGGAGTTGGACCTCCGGGATCCTTAGTGAGGTTTCCTGGAAATGCAACGCAAGTGTTACTTCACAACCGGTTTTCTGTGAGACCGTGGTATCGCACCGGTCGAGCCGGCCCATTCGTGCCTAAGCATGGCTCTACCACGTAAAATATAGCTTAAAATATATATATCCCGGAGACCAACGCTGTAAGGGGTGCACGGTAATGTGACAGGGTCGATTGGGAGTGTGCCAGCTTCTATTAGAAATACCTCGTGCACTAACTCCATCACAATTACTTAATTAAAATTATTTTCAAATCTATCAATTTCTGACTCTATTGTGACGGTTTTAAAACAGGATTAAACAATGTTAAAAGATTTTAGTTTTGAAAACGAATTCACGGGAATAAAATAAAACAAGAATTAGACTTGTGATATATCAATATCAAAAGAAACAATTGAAAGGTTGAAACGTGGTGTGAAAGTAGTTATAAGAAGTGTTTGTTTGTGTAGTTTGTGTCGGTTGTTATATCGTATCTGGTTACCAGAAAGTCCGAGCTCTTTACCCAAATGGTCTACTCGTATTGGTCTTCTCAAACGACTTCAAAAAAGGAGGAGGTTCTCAATTCAACTGCATTTTTTTATCTGTCAACTAAGCGAAGTGTTTCTTTATCAAACCTCGGATGTCCATCATCTGTGTAATGGCAAAACGGTGCATAACCTTTGAAAAAACTCTGTTGTTCATAGTGTATTTTCTGATAAATTATTTCAATTTATTATATAAGTACACTGTGACAGATAATTATATTTTGACTACATAAAATACTAAACAGCAATCTTGAAATAAAATAAATTCTCTGAATATCAACGCAAAAGGTTAATATAAAGTAATCTTATTCTCCATAATTGTGTGGCTCGAGGTATGATGGTGGCGATTTATAAGAGCACAAATAAAGTGTAGTGCAAATCCAGGGTAAGTAAGTAGATGCAGATTTTACACCGGCTGCCCGTGGCGGGTGATCTATCACTACTGGAGCGAGGGACCCCGATGGGGCCAAGAGACCTGCGAACTTGCAATGAAGGATGGGATGGATTTCTATGTAATCGTGTGTGTTAAATGTATATGTGATGAGTTGATAGTTTCATTCCTAAGCTGGTTGATATCGGAACAGTCAAGCAATTGCTTGTATGTACTTCCTAATCTATCAGTATAGATATTTGTCCTTTGATTGTATTTTCAATATACTCATAGTTTTCCCACCTTTATTCTCAAAGTGCCTGGATGATGGCAACAAACTTGCCCTCTATTACGTTAGTGGGACCAAATTCGAATTAATAAAATACATACATACACCAGCTCACACCTATATCCAGTTGCAAGCTTATTGTTATCAATCGGGCGCTTTATGGCAGCGTATATACTGTTTGTGAGATAACAGTCCGATCACTTAGGCGCCTTTTACGAATACAAATACGGTAACAAATGGGGTGGCTTCATTCTACTCCACCGAGACCAACACGATAAAATGTTGGTGTTTAATACATCTCTGAGTAACTCTTCAGGGATACAGGTGGAGTGTGTGTGACGGAATGTCCCTATGGACCGTCACCAAGACGAGATTTTCTGAATCAATTCAACAAATACCACTATTGAAAGTACTTATTAGGTGAGTAACGAAAAACATCTGTACTCTACAGGCTGCTTTTTGGCTGAGAGTAGTTGGGAAAGATAAAATTCTGTAATGACTTGTCGCTGGTCGTGTGGCCTCTCTGGTACACGGGAGCTTACCGGGTTTTAATAAATGCCCTGTCTTTGCTTTGCTTTATAATTTCTCCGCGTGAAAATAAGGTGTCTATAATATTGTGACGTCACGGAAATGAAACGTAACGGCCAAGCGAATGAAAGATTTTTTAACATTTTATTTCCACCTTATGAATTGCTTTTAAAAAACAGATATCTCTTGAAATTGAGAACGTACATTATATTAAGGAATATTTTTCAGAGAATTATTTTGTTTATTTTTAAGGTAGTCGTTAGTTTGAAACTGAAAATGGCTGTATATCGTTTTAATCTCCCTCATATTTATACGCAATTCTCATTGTTTACGTTACATAGAATGCTCTTTTTTTATTGGTTATGGAAAATCAAAACATTCATAATACACGAATTGTATTTGACTGTTTTGTTATACTTTAGAATAACTTTACATGTTGTACACTTATCAACAGACATACTATGCAATGTATTGAACGTGACTTATCCCGAGTGAAACAATTAAAGAGCCTTTATTAGCATTAAGTTTCCAACTATGCAATAGTAATAATATGGTGTACAAATATTTAACAGGTTCAAACCCATTACATCTAATTTACGGAAATCTTTCGACTCTAGAAACTGCCCCCTCTCTCCGGGGTAAAGTTCACATTATCTCATTAGCTTAAAAAAAAAACCCTATCTCTTTCTGAGCACTTCACACTTAGTCTTCAATTTTTATAGGTAGTTTAGCCTATTGTCTATGTATATAATCTATTATCGCACCTATATAATTCGCTTCAATACCGTTAGTCACGACGTTCTGCTGTTCATCCTAACACACCTAATGATCTCCTCAGAAGCATTGGAATAGTTCTTCAGTTATCTTCAGGGACTACAACCGTGTATCCGTGTTGATGATGTATCATCGAATGGGTGTGATGTTTAGTATTTTATCTCTACTATTATTTTAATGTAAATTAATCTCATAATTGTGTTCTTAGTGTCCGTTGTTTGAATGTTTGTAAGGCTCTCACAACACAGTTGTCTATTAAAATAACAAAATATATCTGTATAACTTGCAGCTTTACAGAAATGCCAGCGTTGAAACATCCAGTTTGATTGTTCACCAACGCGTCGCAGTTCTGAATAATTGAGTACAGTTGGCGACGCGACAGCTGAACCTAAATATAATTGTTGTCTTCTTCCTAACACAATCTCTGGAGGTGCATGAAAAATGTACGTACATTAAAAATTCCTTTTCCCAGGAGCAGGGCAAGGGGTTCGGGCAGCGGGGGTGAATCTAAGAAGCACCTTAAAAAAAGTAGTTAAATATGAAGGCGCTCGCACGCTCCACGTTGTGAACTGTTAATAGTGTGTGGAGTGGAACTATTAATATTATTTTCAACAATTTTGTGTTTTGTTTACCAAAAAGAACTATCGTAGCATATAGGCTTACCCATCCTTCTGCTATCGATAATCTTTTAATATATATATGTATATATATATATATATATATATATATATACATATATAATATAAAAAGAACTCTCACATGAGTCATAAGTGACACTAATCACAACACGTAATGACCGAGCACTCAAACGGGGTGAAAAAGACCTATATTACCCTTTGCACGTAAAAATGGGAATTGCAATTCATATACTATTTTTTAATGTAGGCACATTAAAGCAGGCTTGACTGTCTACTTGCGAGTTCTCTGCGCAAGTTACGCCACGAAGTGAGATGAAAAAGCTAATTTCCCTTCGAATTATAAATTCATGGACTCTTTGCGTTAGCCCCAAAATAAATTGTTTGTTTCGACATCCAAGTTTTTTCCGTAGGGCAAAGGCAGACATGTAATTGCTACCTCTATGATCCTCGGTCAAACATACCCCAGCACCGTATTTATGAAATTATTTAATAGCATCTGTATTACGTGTCAAGTTTATGTTAAATTAAAAACAACACGCCGATGCTGGAATCTTTCACCAGCTATCCTTAAATTACACATTAGAAACGCTTGTTTGCTATGTATTTGTTATATGTCTACGAGTATATGTATATGTTAATATAGTAACGAGTTCTAATTGCAATTAATCAGTAACTCGTTCTTTACTCTTTGAGGACTTTAAAAATAAAGAAATACTTTGCAAACACATCGTTTCTTCTCCGTTTATATATTTGAAATGTTCGTTGTCTTTGAAAGTGTCTTCTGAAATGGAATTGAAAATGGCGAAAGTAGGGATTTCTGTTACAGCTATCAGAGTAACCGCATCAGTCGAAACATTAATAGGCAGTAAGTTATATTGGCATCAGCGCAGCGCGGGCGGCCGAGGCGATACAAGACAATGCTTTTAGCGCTCGCCGCACGACTCCGCTCCGAGTCTCACCGCACGCGCACTTGTAGCCGATTTGTCCGCTGCGGACGACGTCCTTGTAAGTGGGAAAGTGCTTCAAGTGTGAGTAGCTTACTTCAATGTCGTGTCGGCCAACCAAACACGTGGAGTGTGGATTTTATTGGGTGAACACGCAGTTACATATATTAATATGTAAGGGATAGGGTTATATCCTCGCTGTTATTATGCGTCATATATACGTATATTATGCAAAAGAATTGGATTTATATTTCAAAAGATAACATTAATCACTTAGTCAAATAAAAATGGCTACCGAATTGTAATGAAATTACCGGCCTATTGGTCTAGTGGTTAGTGATCGCCGCTGCTACGCCAGATCCCCAAATATTTGGTGATGTGAAATGATTTTTGAAAATTTATTTAGAAATATATAAATGTCTTAATTAGCAGTAATCTTAACATAGTAAAAGCTCTGCTCAGTTTGGGTACAGATGGCCAAGTGTGAGATGGTTGAAGTTATTATTATTATTAAAGTAATTAAATTGAATTCAATAACATCCCACGTGTATTGATGAAATATTAACTATAACTATCTATGAGTAAAGATTTTCTATGCGGATTTAAAGCCTAATAATACGAGTTGTGATACGAGACCTAAATAAATACAGATAAGTGATATTACTATTACTTGAAGAATTTGTCGGTTGAGTTGGTGTAGAAGGCTCATAGTTGCCAGGAAGACAATAGAAAATATAGATGAGTGTGTAAGTAACATAAGGTTATCTTAATGAACGTATGTTACGACGCAAATTGGACTAAAAGTCGTCTTTGTGGCGCACGGGGCATACTGAGAGAAATATCTAAATATATTTTACATGACAGACTTTCCTCAGCTTTGATAATTCAAACATAAACAATTTAATTGATTTTAGATAAGATGATGGTAACATAGTAACAGCATTTAAAATATTGAATACTCTGCCTGTATTTAATAGTTCAGCAAACGAATTTTGCAATATTAAATAAAAGTGAAGAAACTTGCAAATGGAGACCTGGTGACACATGAGCAATTTGGTAGGTATATTAAAATATGTGGATATGATGTACAGCTGCTTATTACATCTCAAATTACAGCTTATGTACCTATATATCTTTTTGCAAGTCTAATATTAAATAGAAACTAAATAAGATACTTTTGTACTGCCACCAACTTGAATTTTCAGAGCGGTCTGATAAACAACTGTTCCGTTAAGTTTATTCCTATTATTTTAAAATTGAATTCATTTCAACTCATTGTGTCTCTCTCGCGTCTTACAAACAGACCTAAAACATTACGCTCATTACGTTAGTGCGGTCCATCCCAGTCCCCATAAGGCGGAGGATAACTGCCCTGAAATTTGTATAAATTATACAAACTATCCCCACGCCACTGTCCGCGGTCGCGCCTCGCGTTTGCACTAGTGTAAATCAGGCCGTGTAACGCGGCTTTAGAATTTACTTTAATGGAATTACTTTAAACACGACTGCGTACCAGTTAAGGACATACTTATCCTATACTGCAGGCGTGGGGCCATGTTGAATGTTCCAGCTTTGAGGTTAAATGTAAGTGTTCAACTCCCAGTGAAATTACACTACAAATCATTGAGACACTTGCAATTCAGGATCAGCCATAGTGCAGTATAAAAAGATTTAAGTATAAAATGGATTAACTTAAGCAGTACTTATTTAAGAAAACGAAAGACTAAAAAAAAAAATGTAAACGAAAGCTAAGCCGTGGCAGAGTGAGGACTAGCAAATGAAAAACATGTCTTCAAACGAAGTAGTTATTCGAAATTATGTAAAAAATATTAATTCCTATATATCTAACCAGTTAGCCAGCTAAAAAAATCTTAGCTGGCTTACTGGCTAACTGATTTCGTGACTGAACACTTATTTTAGTATTGGTGTGCGGAACACTCTCGCTATACAATACTACAAGGGTAATCAACCTCCCCCTACCTTGAAGGACTGTTGTTGCAGGACGAAACCCAGATGTATACAGCACTTTAAGAAGTCTACAATCACTACACTTGTTATTTAGGAAGCACAAAGACACAGTCTTTAAATGAGAATCGAAATAAATACCCTTTTACCTCAATGCAATATGGCTACAGGTGCCGCCGCCGCGGTCGCGGTGCGCGTTTGGTACCACATAAATCTTCTTCTATAATAAAGATTCTTTTTCTTTTAGAAGTTATGAATAAAGTACACATTACGTAATATGTAGCTAATTAGTTACACTTTTTAGTTTTTTTTTTTGTCTGATATATAGCGGACTAATATTAGACTAATTTCTAGTAACAAATCCTCTTACTGCTACCAAAAATATTTAGTATACTAAACAATAACCTATTGAATGTGTAACAGTGACACCCGGTGGCATGCGATCGGTATTAAAATATGTACATAAATTTTTATTCAGGGTGGAAGTAACTGAAGTTGTAATTTTTTTATAATAATAATAATAATAAGTTAACGTCATATATTTTTCGTGGAATAATTTATTATATTGAATTCTCAAAAAATTAACAAAAATAACATAAAATTCACGTTATACATTTTGGACTTACTATATATATAAATACTACAATATAAGA
This sequence comes from Tyria jacobaeae, assembly GCA_947561695.1. NCBI lineage: Eukaryota > Metazoa > Arthropoda > Insecta > Lepidoptera > Erebidae > Tyria > Tyria jacobaeae. Next base: position 421,711 of record OX387214.1, read on the forward strand.
AGAAAAATTATGGAAAAATACAAAGCAAATATTTATCAAGATGACAGACGTCATAGTCACATCACCAACCACCACCAAACTGAAATAGAAATAAATATATAATGATAACAAGAGCAAAAGCCAGACACAGAGATGCACACCCTCTACCTCCGGATTTGTCGCAAAGCTCCGTCTCGTAGCCTCCATCGCACGCAACAGTGAGATCGGCGAGGAATGAGACGTCGAGCTCCACTTCCAGCGACGAGTATTTCTCTCCGCCGACGTCGCCAACACCTGTACGTCGGCAGGGGAGAGGCCGGCCACCGTCGTGTTTAGGACCCCGAGGACAACTGCCCTCGAACAGGGTCCCCGCTACCGGTGGTGATGTGCGCCGCATGAAATGGACTACTGCTATGAATGAAAATGTCATGCGGGCATATTATCGGGCTACGGAGTTGGAAACTAACCTTACTGCGTACCGTGTTCGTTTGGTGTCTCTGTTTCAGGAGCTTGAGCCAGCTGTCAACGTGTTAGCACAACGATTATCGGATCAAGTGCGAGCTATACAGCGCTGTCACCTGCTTGCTGATACCGTACTTGAGAGGATACGCTCTGACGTAAGGAATAGTTTGGCTATCCCGTCTTCATCACACACTGTGCATTTGGTGACAAACAATACACCACAGTTAATGTCCATACTACCTGTTGATGAAGTTGTGGAGAGTGAAGCTATATCTGTAAGTACCCAATACAATGAGAGACTAAGGAGTGCTTTGGAAGATACGATTCTGGAATATAGATCTATGAATCATCAGATTAGGCCACGTTTATCCCGTTTGCCTATGAATAAAAAAAATATAGCGCTAATGTGTGCCCTGGATTCGCTGTTGTCTAACTATTTGGATAACAGTGAAAATCTTAGTGATACGCACTCTATTCTGTATTGTGCGGCTGTTGCAGTATATCGAGTAGCTGGAGTAAAACTTTCCTCAGTAAATACCGCTACTACTAAATGTAAACCTGCTATGCCAGCCTGGCAGTATAGAATTGAACAACGTATCGCTGAGACTAGGACACTCATTGGTAAGCTAATCAGCTTTCGATCAGGCAATTTGCGACCGAGAGTGATGCGCTTTGTGAAACAGGCATTCTTGGGTACTGACATTAGTCCTCAACAATATATGTCATGTGTCACAGAGCGCATAGACTTTCTAAAGCAAAAAGTTTATGCATGGGCAAATAGGATTAAACGTTACAAAAAGCGAGTAGATCGATTTAATCAGAATCGTATGTTTCAAAGGAATGAGAGGTGGGTTTACCGAAAATGGGAAGAACCTGATCCACGTGTGATTGATGGGTGTTTGCCAGATTCTGTTGCTACAAGTACATTTTGGCGTAACATCTGGTCCATACCCGTCACCCATACAGAAGCTGACTGGATGCAAGATGTCGGACGATCGTGTGAGACAATACAACAAATGGAACCTATAACCATAACCACTGAGGACGTGGGTTGTGCAGTTCGTTCATTATCAAATTGGAAATCACCTGGTGCAGACGGACTGCACAACTTTTGGCTTAAATGGTTCCGTAGCTCACATGCTCGTTTGGCATCTCAGTTCCAAGCAGCTCTAGATTTAGGTTCATTACCCCAATTTATGACCACTGGCGTAACCCACTTACTCTACAAATCTGGTGGTGCCATGGATCCTAAGAATTATAGACCAATAACATGTTTACCAACTGTCTATAAGCTTCTTACATCTATTCTGAGAGTAAAAATTACATATCATTTAAATAAAAATTCGATCATTTCTGTTTTTCAGAATGGATGTAGGAGTGGGACTCGTGGCACCAAAGAGCTCCTTATCATGGATATGGCCATTAGCCAACAAGTACGTCGTAATCGCAAGAATCTGGAGACATGTTGGATAGATTACAAGAAGGCCTATGACTCGGTTCCACATACATGGCTTTTGAGGGTGCTGGACTTGTATAAAATTGATACAACTCTATGCACTTTCTTGAAGTCATGTATGGGCCAATGGAGAACGGTTCTTCGTTATCCAGGATGTCGGCAGATTATAGCTAACGATGTACCATTAGAGATCGAGCGAGGTATATTTCAAGGGGATAGTCTGAGTCCCTTGTGGTTCTGTCTAGCTTTGAATCCTCTCAGCACTCTGTTAGAGGGTTCAGGGCTAGGTTTTAAGTTGCGGAAAGATGATCAAGTTATATCTCACTTTCTATATATGGATGATTTGAAACTATTTGCCCCCAGTAAATTACAACTGACAGCGTTACTAAAGGTGACTGAAAACTTTAGTAACTCTATCAAGATGGAATTTGGTGTAGACAAGGGTGCAGTCATGCACGTAAAGAAAGGCGTAGTAGTAGAATCTGAAGGAGTTGAACTTTCAGATTCAACTAAACTTAGATCTCTTTCTGCTGCTGAAACCTACAAGTATCTGGGTATATCACAGTCATTGGGAATACCTGAGTCTAGTGTGAAACAGGCATTGCGGGACCGATTTTTTGGCCGCCTGAAAAAAGTACTTAAAAGTCTTTTGTCGGGCGCTAACAAGATACGCGCCTGCAATAGTTGGGTTATACCAGTTCTCACGTATTCCTTTGGTATGCTCAGATGGACTCAGACTGAACTAGATGCTATTGATAGGCGAGTTCGTACACTGATGACTGCATTTCGAATGCACCATCCGCGGTCATCGGTAATGAGATTGTATATCCCGCGAAAGTTTGGAGGTCGTGGTCTTTTAAACATTAAGACCCTACAAAATCGCGAGATATACAACCTCAGAGAATATTTTCTTCATACCGATGTAGAAGTAATGTTGTAGCAGTGGACAAAGGACTTACTCCGCTCGGTCTGGCTAAAGAGAACTGGCGCAAACCTGTAGTACTCAGTACTAATGATCGCACGGAGGTATGGAAGGGCAAAGAGCTCCATGGTCGGTTCTATCGGGCCCTAAATGGGCCTGATGTAGACGTAAAAGCTTCTACATTCTGGCTACGGTGTGGTGATCTTTTTGGAGAAACTGAAGGTTTTGTCTTTGCAATTATGGATGAAGTTGTTATGACGAATAACTATCGGAAATTTATTCTGAAAGACGGTACGGTCGACATATGTCGGGCATGCCACCGTCCCGGTGAATCTATCAGGCATATTATTTCTGGTTGTTCTCGTCTTGCAAACGGTGAGTATTTGCATAGACATAACCAAGTGGCCAGAATAGTACATCAACAACTTGCATTTAAATACAATCTTGTGAGTTTAGAGGTGCCATACTACAGGTATGTGCCCGACCCAGTTCTCGAAAATGGTCGTGCTACATTGTATTGGGATCGATCTATCATCACTGACAGGACTATAATTGCCAATAAGCCTGATATAGTCGTGATAGACCGATTAGAGCGCCGCGCAATGATTGTCGATATTGCTGTTCCTCATGACGATAATCTCGTGAAAGTTGAAAAAGATAAACAAATAAAATATTTGGATTTGTCTCACGAGATTGTCGATATGTGGAATATCGATTCGGCGATCATTGTTCCGATAATCATATCTGCTCACGGATTAATAGCTAAGAGCCTCGACCAACACCTTAAGAGGCTCTCGTTAGATGGTTGGATCAAGGGACTGATGCAGAAGGCAGTTCTTCTTGACACGGCCCGCATTGTCAGGAGGTTCCTATCTTTGGAGCCCTAACCACCGGTGTCTTGGTCCCTGTACCCGGTGTCGGTGGTCCACTATTTTTATATTTTTAAATCTATTTTATATTTATATTGTATATTTAAAAATGTAATTTATATGTACATATATTAACTAGAATAAAGAGACAATAATAATAATATATTCTTTATTGTACACCAAACAAATACACAGAAACAGAATAATATAAAAGAACAAGAAATGCACAATGGGCGGCCTTATCGCTAAGAAGCAATATCTTCCAGGCAACCTTAGGATGGACAGGAACGTGATGAAAGAAGTGGGTTTTGGTGTAAAAATATAAAGTGGAGCTTCATGGATTGCATAAATATAATGACGTTTGTATATTTAGGTGTATCATACATACATATATATATATATATATAAATATAAACAAGATATATATACCTACATACTTAAACATTTACATAGATTACTTAATTATATCTATAATAAATTAAAAATTTAAATATGATTGATGTGCTGGATTATTCTAACAGATAATGTTGCATTACCATTTTTTTGAATGACGCTAAAGTTCGCGCTTGTTTAATAGATAGTGGTAGTGCATTCCAAAGACGTGCGGCTTCAACAGTAAAGGATTTGTCGGCGAACTTTGTAGAATGCACTGGAATTTGCAGTTGCAAATTTTCAGATGATCTCAAGAACCTTGAATGTGTGTCACAGAGGAACCTAAAACGTTTTTTGAGGTAAAAGGGAGTGAGGGGATTGAATAGTATATTATAAAGTAGATACAGGATGTGAGTATTCCGCCGAAGGCGAATTGGGATCCACTTGAGCGAATTGCGATATTCTGAAATATGATCTTATTGAGTTGCTCCTCAGTGAGATCGAGATAACTGGCATCAGCATAGTCTAGTATTGGAAGTAAGAGTGACTGTGCAAGCGAAATCTTTGTAGTGATTGGAAGAAAGTTCTGTAGTCTTCGTAAGGACCCAGCTGCAGCAAACAATTTGCGACTAACCTCTTGTAGTTGTGGGCCCCAGGATAAAGTTCTATCAATTAATATACCCAGATTTTTTACACTATCACTAATATACAGCGGCGTACCATTGAAAATTGTTTGAGGCAATTGAGTAAAATCGATTTGAGAAATCATCCTAAAACTGCCCACCATGATGACCTGAGTTTTAGTAGGGTTCACCTGGAGACCATAGTTAACACTCCATTCACAAATACGTTCCAAATCACAATTTACAATAGAAAAGGCTTCGTGTATTCTATTAATTGGGGCGTGAGTATAAATTTGAAGATCGTCTGCGTAAAGGTGGTAGGATGAAACTATTCTTTTGGATATTGTGTTAATAAATATAGCGAAGAGTAAAGGAGATAAAACGCCACCCTGCGGTACACCGACCGAGATATCACACCAAGAAGAAACCGAATTTTCAGTGCGAATCCGTTGTCGGCGACCAGACAGGTAACTTTGAAACCAATCAATCACTGTTGGAGATATGTTAATCGAGCGTAGTATACCAAGTAGGATGTGGGAATCAACTGTATTGAAAGCATTGCTAAAATCCAGAAGTGTAAGTAAGGTCAGATTACCATTTTCCATGGCCATCCTAATGTCATCGGTGATCTTGATTAGAGCCGTCACAGTGCTATGCCCATCTCGGAAACCAGATTGAAAGGAATTTTTGTTAATATTTGAAATGTGATATTTAAAAAAGACTATAATTATTACATTTCATACCTTTATTTGTAGTAACTTCATTTTTATGAAAATATTCTAACCTTCTCATTGAAGGTTTTTTTCTAAGCTATTAAAACGAACATTTTACAAGTTGTGCAATTTATGCAATTCATTTTTAAAAGTTGATTTTGTAATGGTGGCACTGTCTTACACCAAACTTTTGTAGGCTAATCATAGAGGATTTTATAAAGCAGGATTAATAACTGAAAATATAAAATTATAACTGTTAATTTAAAATACTTGAAAACTTTTAAACACCTCCAATAAGAAAATAGTTGATAAAACACATATAAGAAGCATCGCTATAATATAGGCTTTCAAATAAAAAAAAAAAACACTTGAAAAAAAAAACAAACCCGTTTAGGAGCTACGGTGCCATAAACACATACACAGACAGACACATATAGTGGTGGTAGTATACCAATCTTTTCGTTGGGGGTTTAAAACGTTGTATAAGAATGTGATATTGTAGAATACAGTATAGTTTAGGTATAATTCCTCAAAGGTTATAAAAATAATCTCTTATAGAATCACTCATTGTTCCCTCTATCCGTGTGTCAAGACACTTTTTCTCCGGAACGCATGACGTCTGCTGTGTCTGCAGTTACATCTGTAGAAGCTTCTTAGTCAACGGAATCAAAAGATACAGTCATAAAGGCCTTTAATTTCAACAAATTTAAATATGTCGTGGGTAATTCCAGACCTATAGGGTACTGGTCCCATTGACCTAAAATCATGAAATTTGGCAAGAACAAATCGAAAAGCGGTAATGTTTTATTATGTAATAACTAATGGACCTGACAGACGTTGTCCAGTTGTTGATCCAGGGCGCCAGCCAAACGCATACAAGAAAATTCATTCAAATCGGTCCAGCCGTTTAGGAGGAGTTCAGTAGTATTATAGAAGTACATTAGTATTATATGTATGTATGTATATATATATATATATATATATATATATATATATATATATGTATATATATATATATATATATATATATATATAAATGTATAACAATAAAAAGTAAATACTTTAATAAATTTTGTGGTCAAAAACGACGTCAATTCATGGGAGAGAAATGCAAAGTTTTATTTTTTCTTTCAGAAATAACCGTCAAAAATCGAGAAGCAATCTTGAAATAGACGAACGAACTCGACCATGCCAGAAGGAGCACCATATTTGTCAGGTTTATGGTATAGGGAGACAAACGAGCAGACGGGTCACCTGTTGATAAGTGACTTCCGCCATCTATGAACGCTTGCAACTCAAGAGACACAAGAGTGCTGTCCGTCTTTTAGGGTAGGGGTAAGAGAAAAGGAGGCGAAAGGGGGGACGGGAAGGGGGTTGCGCCTCCGGTAACCTCATTCACTCGGTCACACAATGCAAGCATTACTTAACATCCGGTTTTCTGTGATTCCGTGATAATACTCCGGTCGAGCCGGCCCATACTTGCAGAACATGCTTCTGCAAGTATGGGCCGGCTCGACCCACGTTACGTATGCAAGTATGTACGTATGTCTACTTGTATGACGTTTGTTTGTCATGTGAGCTGTCATTTCAATAGTATTCTTTGTAATACGAATATGTTCAAGTTTCAGATAATTTGATTTATGCTTTCAAATAATTGTACATATTTTTGTGGGTATACTCGACATCTTCGCCGATTGTAATAAAAAAAAACTTGCATTGTTTGAATTTCTTCTACTCAAGGTTGGTTCAAATTTAAAGACAATGTTCCGCCTCTAAGCCTCATTGGTAGTAAAGTAAGGAATTGACGCTCTTTAGGGTTCCGTACCCAAAGGGTAAAACGGGACCTTATTACTAAGACTCCGCTATCCGTGTGTCTGTCCGTCTGTCACAAGACTGTATCTCATGAACCGTGATAGTGAGACAGTTGAAATTTTCACAGATGATGTGTTTCTGTAGCCGCTATAACAACAAATACAAAAGAAAAAAACAGAATAAAAGAAATATTTATTCTTTCCCATAAAACAAACGTGATTATTTTTGCTCGTTTTTGATTGATATTGATAACGGCAACAGGCAGACGCTTGAAAAATTAAAGAGCTTATTACAATACATCCTAATGAGCACATTCCACTGTGCTAATTTAGGCGGTCGGTTACATACTTTTTCAAAGTTAATTATACTTGTTATTAGATACATAGAGGTTGGTTGGTAACGAAACCATCAGTGAGCGAGTCATATTTACCCCCTCCCTCCCTTGTTTGGTTTTTGATATCTAAAGTTGACCAAACGAGCGAACGAGTCACCTAATGGTAAATGACTAGCGCTGCCTTTGGAAACCTGCAACCTTACATTCATTACAATCACACCTAAGCTGCAAACCTTTCGGAATTCGGAAAGAGAGGGGAAAGCGAGGATAGAAAGAGGTTTGGGTCTCCGGTAACCTCACTTTCTTAGTGAAATCCTACGCAAGCATGCTTAGATATAAATTCTCACTTTAACATCCTCTTTAATAAATTGCAGAGAATCTCCAGCTTTATTACATTACGTGGTAGAGCCATGCTTTACGTGGTAGAGTTATGCTTAGGCACGAATGGGCCGGCTCGACCAGTGCGATACCACGGCCTCACAGAAAACCGGTTGTGAAGTAATGCTTGCGTTGCATTTCCCCGAAATGAGTGAGGTCTCCGGAGGCCCAAAATCCCCCACCCCCCTAATGATAGCGCTGTTAACAAAAAGGATACCCCAGGGGGGTACCAGAGCTAGCGTTGGAGAATCCCCCCTGGACGTCCACCTTCAGTACGGATTATACCTGAGCGTGGACGCCCAGGCTGCCCTTCGTACTCTGGGGGGAGGGGGGGGGGAGGCTCAACTGCACTCTCAAAATCTGCTAGGGACAAGAGAAGGCATACCATGGCACCCCCTGTCACGTTTACCGTGGATTTTTGTAACATCAGGGGCTTACATTCTAACCTCGACACTGTCCACCACCACCTTGAGACAGCAAAGCCGGCCTTGCTCTTTCTAACCGAGACGATCATCTCCAGCGGACACATCCTACCTCTGCTACCCTGGGTACGGACTGGAACACTGCTTTGTTCCTAAGGCTGGTGTATGTGTGTACGTTAGAGATGATATCACTTCTCGCCGCCTCGGCAATCTTGAAGGTAGGGACCTCTCCATCTTATGATCTAATTCTCATCTAATCCCAGATGCAGAAAGCCACGTGCCTTCACTGTTGGATCTTCTGCTGACCTCACATCCTGACGGCTACAAAGTATCCGTTGAGGCCCTTCTTGGCTCTTCGGACCATTGCCTGATTAAGAGTTTAGTGCCACTCGTTCACTCGCTGTGGCCGCGAGTTATAGGCAGTCGCCGCGTATGGCACTATAGGTCAGCAGACTGGGATGGAATGCGAACATTCTTTGCATTCTATCGTTGGAGGCAGGTTTGCTTCTCGCCGGATGATCCTAATGTCGTTGCCGACTCTGTCGCGGATGTTGTGCTTCAGGGTATGGAACTTTTCATTTCATTCTCCCTGATTCCCACAAGGCCCAGCCCTGGTTTGGTCGCACCTGCAAAGCGGCGTCCCGCCGAAAGCAGGAATGTTACCAAGCATGGTAAAGACCAGCACATTAAAGAAGCAATTTAACTTTGCCTCCAGGTCCCTCAAAAGAGTAATTGCTGGGGCGAAGTCGGCTCACATCGGCAGAATTGGCGAGAGACTAGTGAGTCTCCCTTCCGGAACTCGTGCATCCTGGTCTCTTGCCAAAACTGTCCAGGGGAACTTTTGTAAGCCACCCCTTCCACCTCTGCACATAGGATATAATTCGTTGGCCCACGACACTAAAGAAAAAGCCGATCTTTTGGGCAAACTCTTTGCGTCCAACTCGACCCTGGACGATGAGGGAAACGCACCGCCGACCATACCGCAGTGCGAGAGCCGCATGCCGGAAGTCCGGTTTACACAAAGGGCAGTGCGTAAAGCGCTTCTTTCCCTCGATGTTTTTAAGTCGAGTGGGCCCGATAGAATCTCTCCTATCTTACTGAAGACGTGTAAAGACTCCAGAGTTGGCACCGGTTTTAGCGCGCCTTTATCGGCTTTCCTATTCTCTTGGCGTAGTCCCGAACTCATGGAAGACAGCTCTAGTGCACCCAATCCCTAAAAAAGGAGATCACTCGGATCCGTCCAACTACAGACCCACAGCCAACAGAACCACACCTCCTTGTTCCCCAAGATAATGGAATCCATTATTAACTGCCAGCTCCTCCGGTACTTAGAAGACCACCAGCTGCTCAATGATCGACAATACGGCTTCGTTTGGCCGTTAGTTTGGACGTGGCGAAGGCCTTCGATCGGGTCTGGCACAAAGCGCTCCTTCCTATAGGCTTCCCGAGAAACTGTGCAATTGGCTCACCAGTTTTCTTACAGACAGAAGCATCAAGGTCGTTGTTGATAGTGCATGCTCCGACTCCAAGTCTGTTAATTCTGGTGTCCCACAAGGCTGTGTGCTATCACCCACGCTGTTTCTTCTGCATATCAATGACATGCAGCAGATTAGCAGCATCAATTGCTATGCTTTTGCTACCAAATTTTTCGCCCCGATGATCCAGTATCTGGAGCGGATGCAGTTTAGCGTAAGCTGCGGACCTCCGTGTAATGTTTTCAAGTGCGCATCTGCTACCATTAGTTTAACCAAATGAGCATCGTGAGGGATTATTATCGGATGCTTTCTATCTTCTTCAACCTGAGCTAGTTGCAACCGCCCACGGACACGAAGAATCCCGAGTTCATCCAAATACGCATTTAAAGAGGTAAGTTTAGGCTTAGTTTTAATATTTTTACCATCAGTGATATTTTGGATTTCTTGATCAAAGGAATTAACATGACACTGTTAATCATGGTATCTAAAGCTGTATGTATCTCTTCCTTTAAAAGATGAATATGGTTTGGAACTCATCCTTTTCCTTTTTCAGGAATCTTCTGCAATATGCCACTACACGTAACAACCTTGACAGCGATGAAAATTTGGCACATATATCCTCGTCCTCTTCCAGGGCAATGTTAACTGATTTTACCTTTCCTTCTAGGTTGGTGCTTGGTATGTGTGGATTGGTGTACACAATATCCTGATTCATCAACCATGTTGTTCCGTATATCCATAATTGGTGAGTACTAATCTCTGATTGTTTAATTTCACGTGACGCAGCATCTGCTGGATTCATTTCATGTTTCACATATGCCCACTGGTTTCGATCTAAATGACTTATGATCATTGATACCCGGTTACCGATAAACGTCTTCCATTTAGAAGGGTGATTGCTCAACCATGCTAAAACTACTTCAGAATCTGTCCAGGCATGCCAATGTTGTTTAGGTATATCAAAAAGGGTACCAACCTCAACCAAGACTTTCGCCAAAAGCACCGCACCACATAACTCTAATAGCGGTACAAACACTTGCTTGATAGGAGCAACTCTAGTATTGGCTGATATCAGACTGACTTCAATGCTGCCTTCGAATGTAACCACACGTAAATATATCACAGCACCATACGCCACATTAGATGCATCACAAAATCCATGAAGCGCCACCTGACGATAAGTGTCTTTACACTTCATCCATCTAGGCAAACGAAAATTGGTAAGCTGTTTCAAGTCTCTGCGATACTCAAACCAGTCTTCAAGTAGTTCACTCGGTAGTTCTTCGTCCCACTGTAAACCTGTTAACCATTACCTTTGAATGAATATTTTTGCACTTACAATGCTAGGAGCTATCCATCCTAGACGACCATATAGACGTGATATGTCGGATATTAATTTCCTTTTTGTTACAGGAGCAAATATCGCTGGTAAATTAACCGCGTACTCGAATTCATCTTGTATCCGGTTCCAGGTAAGACCCAATATTTTATTTTTTCCTTCTATAAATTGTTCTTCAAATCCTATACCTTCCTCCAACCTTTCCACAACGCTGTCCTTTGATTTTTCATTATTTCTTTCATTATTTCTTCATTATTGCTCTTCCATTTTTGTAGTACAAATCCACCTTTGCCTAGTAAATCGTTCAACTGATAGTATATTTCCATTGCTTCTACTTCTGTTTCACATCCTGACAGAAAATCATCCATATAAAAATCTTTTTTAACTCGGTCCACCACCATAGGATAATTTTCTCCTTCATCTATCGCTAACTGTATTAAGGTTTTTACTGCGAAATATGGTGCTGATGAGTTACCAAACATTACACTTACTACCTTATATTTAAATAAATCTTTTTCAGGGGAGTCACGCCAAAAACTTCGTTGGTAATCTGCATCATCTTCATGGACTCTAACTTGTCTATACATTTTGGTAATGTCTGCAGCCAGACAAATTTGATGTTTTCTCCACCGCATTATTGTATGACGTAGGTCCGGTTGCAAGGTAGGCCCTACCATGAGGTTGTCGTTGAGAGATACTCCATTTTTGCCTTTGCAAGATGCATCGAAAACAACGCGAACCTTTGTGGTGGTTTTATCCTCTCTGATTGTAGCATGGTATGGTAAGAGTACTCCCCTTTTATTATCATTGCTGTTAACTGGTCGCATGTGCTGAAGTTCCAGATACTCATAAAAGGTTTGCTGAAATTACTTTTACAACTGTGTGTTTCTTGCTAGTGGACGCTGTTCTAGATTGAGAAATCTTTTTTCGTCTCTAAAGGGTAATCTTACGATATATCGTCCTGTCTCATCACGCGCAGTAGTTGAAGCGTATAAGTCTTCACAGCGCTGTTCTCATCTTCGGTTATCATTTTTTTGTTTAGTAGTGGTTCGTTTTCCATTTCCCAAAAAGCTTTTAAATAATCATCTACTTGCACATGCAAGCTAACTATATTAGAAGAAAATGACTGTGATCCATTCGTTCTAGTTAAAACCCACCCGAAAATAGTTGATTGCGCTACTAACGATCCAGATGAACATTTGTGAAAACCCTCCATTAATATCCATAAACATCTTTTATTGGGTTTATTGTAATCTGGGTCTGGTAACTTAATATTGCTTAAAATAGGTCATGTCTCTACTAAAACTTCACGGGGGGTAACAGGCCTGTTAAGTTATCCAAAACGTAGGCTGTCATTTGGATGCTGTTTTCTGAATGGAACGATGAATATTAAATAACATCTGTTTTGGATCTAGCAACCACTCTGATTTCACCAGTTCCACCAATTCCAAAAAAATTACCCTGAACCTTCCTACATTTCAAACGCAGCCGCCTGTGTAATGAACGAAACTTGAGATCCTTGATCTAATAAGGCACGCAGTGGTATGATTCCTTTCTTGGAATGAACATAGACGATAGCGGTTGGCGTAAAGAAACGGTTTCAATCCCCTTGGCCATATGAGAGCTGCCCATCACTGGCCCGACTTCTGATACTTGGTGCGCTAATGTAGGCTCCGGAGATAAACTAGATTGTACACCATTGGAATGCAGCAAAGAATGATGTCGTCTTTTACAGATAAGGCAAGAAGTTGAACCACGGCAGCATCTAACGCTGCTTCCCATTGTTTTCTTGTTTCCGTATAGAACTTCTGTGACACGATATAAATAATAATCGCGTCCCAGGAGGATGTGTCGATGCTTAAACTTTGTAGCCCTCGCATCATGTCTGTTGTGCTGTCCAATAATTGTTTTAAATTTGTTACAGATTCTGTGCTAATGTTGCGCTGAGAGAAAAACCTTGCGAAAATGCTGTTAACCAGGAATTGTTTGTTATCAAATCTTTTCTCTAATATATTCCAGCACTGTTCATAATTTTCGTTGGTTATAGCAATATGTCTTATTAACTGTTCGGCCTCGCCAGTTAAATGTCCTTTTAGATAATGTAGTTTCTGGACATTATCTATTTGCTGATTTTTATGAATCAACGACACGAATAGGTCTCTGAACCTAATCCAGTCGGTATAATTTCCAGAGAAGGTCGGAATTGTTATCTTCGATAGCCTTACTGAATTATTTTCCGCTGTACATATCGTGGTCGCAGATCGACTATTGGAAGCATCTTTCATTTTACCTAAAAGCTCACTTAATTCTGATTTGAATTCTAGGTAAAATTCTTCCACTTCACTATGCACATCCTTTACAAAGTAACTACTTCCTTCGGTCTCCTTGCTTTTTAAAATATCGTTGTGATATTGAGAGAATTCTTTCCATTTATTATTTATAATTTCTATCCTGTTCTCCATGTAAAATTTAGTAATTCTGTCCTTTGAACTATTCTTAAAATTCACCTTTGCTTTCTGTAATTGCTATGGAATATCTTCCTGGATTTTAATAAGTTCCATTGTACGTACAACTTAACGTTGTTAACAATTTAAAAGTGGATACGAAATCAGGAAAATATTTCTAAGTGTTTTTGACTTGTAAATTTTTCAGGTAAATTTGGGCATAGGTTCCCAGTCGGTTCGCTTTTTAGTAAATTATTCTAAGTCCTACACTATTATTCAAAATTTTATAAGTCCAACTTTTACACTACATTTAAAACATTTCAATATTTTTTAAGTCCCTATTCTCATAAATATCAATCAAAGTACTCACAGTTAATATCCATTTCATATCACCTTGTATAACACTATCACTTTTCCACTGTCCGTTCGGAGATGCTGGTAACTGCGCACGGCAGATGTTCTTCAGCGCACGTCGTTACTGTTGATGTCCTAGTGTTCCAATGTCTTTTGTTGCCTCCAACAATAATCCGCTACCACTGTATCCGCTACTACTGTATCTTGGATGCCACCCCGTAGCTCAGAATGGACTTGGTTCAACTTCTCATAGCTAGACAAACTATCCCTTTTCGAAAGGACCATGTCCCAAAAACAACTAAGGAATATCCAACAGTGTCAACCCGAGGTAGATACTTTAAATAAAACACCTTAAGTAGCCAAATATCCCTGTACTAATAATAAAAGGTTCCCGTATGTATAGATATCGAGCACGAAACCATATCGCCATCTAATTCAACGACAGCGCCATCTGTTGAGAGATATGTTAACAAATCAACAAAACAAAAAATATTCAGATTGGCGCTGCCACCTTAACAACCGCTAAAAAGATGCCATTGGTCGTATCACCTCAATTTGAGAGCACTTCCCTAACTCCATCAGCCAGTATGGGAATCCTTGGCGTCGATATATCAAGCGAAGTCCAGTTTCGCGGTCACTTAGAGAGTAAGGCCATATTAGCCTCGAAGAAGCTTGGTGTGCTAAACAGATCGAGATAGTATTTTACTCCGTCCCACCGCCTGCAACTTTATAAGGCGCAGGTTCGGCCGCAAATGGAATACTGTTCTCATCTCTATGCAGGTGCACCCCAGTACCAACTTCTCCCTCTTGACCGCATTCAACGGAGAGCGACTCGCATCATCGACAGCCAAGATATTTCTGATCGACTTGACACCTTGGCGTTGCGTAGAGATGTAGCTTCACTCTGCATCCTCTATCGCTTGTATCATGGGGAGTGTTCAGAGGAATTGTTCGGACTTATACCGGTTTCACAACCAGCTTATGGAAAAAATTGTGGCGACAATTTGTTCCATAAGCTGGCTGTGCGAGGTGCCGTATTTCCGAACCGATACGACCTTCAACCCTTCAAGAAAAGAACGTACTCTTACTTAAAAGGCTGGCAAATCACTTGTGACTCTTGAGTTGCGGGTGTCCATGGGCGGAGGTAGTCACTTACCATCAGGTGACCCGTCTGCTCGTTTGCCCCCTATCGCATAAAAACAATAAAAAAAAAAGCTGGCTCCATATATATTTTCTCAATTTCCATGAGGCTCTATCCTAAAAAAAAACATGTAACGGCTGCCTTACAATTATCATTTCTTATAATAAAGTGCAGTTCTGGTTCAAAGCTAATTAATTTCTACTCACAACAGAGCGGCCAAGTATTTGCTTGCTCGTTTAGCGTTGCATCTTATATGCAAATGTCTTGTCTCATCTCCCGGGGATTGGATCCTCTGAGAGATTCAATTACGTCTGTTTGAGGCTCCTGTGAGCTTTCAGAACTTCATTTATATTTAGAGACTATAAATATAGAAAACGCATATTTTATGGTTACATTTTAAATTGTTTGAAATTAAACACACGGCGGCGACACGGCTCGTCGACTCAGTTAATAAAAAATAGTCGAGCTTATTATATTATATTTTCTACATACATAATTAAATCCTAAGTTTCTTCTTTTGTGCTGTAGAAGAAAGACAACTCATCTCTTCTCGGTGCCCGGTAGACGCCAACATTCTTGCTACCTGTTACGTTAGTGGTTCCAAATTCTAATTGACACACTGTGGATGTTTAATACACATCTGCTTATACAGACGTGAGCGTATGTATGTTAAATCTTAAATTATGTTTACAGGATTAGAAAACATTGATTGACCCTTATAAAATCGTAAAGAAGTTTAAATATTAACTTCAAATAAATAGTTAACCTTTACCATTGCTCTTTCTATAATACTTTATAAAAGAAAAATATTGAGAAATGTTGATTTATATGGAGTATTGTTTGAAAGAAGTTTGAACTTTGAAATGTGACATTACCCGTACTAGGTCAGTAGACAAAGAACTTTGTCAAAGATATGTGCGTGAGCGTATGTAAATGAGAACATTAGCTATGTATGTGTGGGTGAGGCTGCGGTATGCAAACCTGTCGTATAACTCTGAAGGACTTTAGAATCACTTGAAATTCTGAAAAGAAAACCGTCAAAGCTTTATATTGCCTCGCACGCTGTAGAGCCATGGAGTTAAAGTATAAAAAAAAGCAGATTAAACTCCATTTTTGGTTCGGTATGAGACAAAATGAAACTCAATTGGTAAATATTAAATTAACCAGTCATCGTTATTTTTTTTTTTTCAATGTTTTAGATCTTAGGTCGAGAATAATTATAAGCATTGCTAAGTAATAATAATAACAAACCTCTTTAATGTACACTAAAATATTTATTAATAAGAGTAAAATTAGAGCAGTATAGGGTGTTTGATACAAATGTGACGATCAGATAAGAGGCGACAATCTTGAGATTACGAAGAATACTGACAGACAGTTAAGGCGTGTTTCATCTCCGTAATGTGATACTACTACTTTCAATTTGTCAAGGCTCCCTTGTCCTCGGATTATTCTTACTTTTGTACTTACGTTGAAATTAACTCAAATACTTTTCTGAGGCTTAACTTAACAGCAGAGCTTTTCATTAAGTGTAAGAGTTACATCTTGAAAGTAATTAGAGTAGACTTGTGGAGTTTGTATTTTCTTAACGATTTTTTGGTAACTTAACACGTAATTGACATATTCCGGATTGGGAATATTGTCGTTCAATATACACCCTTACCTTTTAGAAGCTGATTGGTTGTTTTTTTTTTAAATAAAGTAACCTCTCTCATTAAAGAAAATAAATAATAAACTATAAAGGGACAAGAACGCAGTTTTCGGGAGAGCCATGTTTAAAGCTCATGCTTTTCTTAAACAATCAATTTAACATAATTTAATATTTTTAAGCATCTCACACAGGGTGATTTGATTCATTTAAATCAAAACATGTTCAAAGGTAATTATTTTGCAAAGAATCTGAACACTACTGAGGTGCTTTATTGAAGTATTGAAGGAAACTTTCAAAAATAAAAATGTGTACTTCATCATCATGATTGAGTCTATAGCAGCTTATAAAGCAGTCCAGCGCGCTACATAGGCGTCTCCCACTGACCGTGGCACCCGGTCCACAGCCTTTCGCATAAAAGTCATATTCATTTTATGAAGTTTCTGAAGGAACGACTCCCTCTGCCTTTTTTCCTCTCCCTCATTCCCCTCCCTTTCCCCTTTCCGCATTCCTCCATCCCTGATCACCCTCAAAGGCAGGCAGGGCACTACATTATATACTATTCTTGTTGCAGTTGCAGATGTCCATGAACGGTGAAAGAAGGCGAAGAAAGAAAGAAAATGTGCACTTTCAGAAAGTATGATAGAAGATGTCCACTTATTGTAAGGGGTATTGGTTTATATATTTATAACTTATATTAACTTTTTAATTACTACTACTCTTACTTTGATATTTAAATGTAATTTAATAATACCTTTTCTTTAAGTCCTGAAAGCAATTATATCGGAACATGGCGCTCTCAGCAGTTTCTCTATATATTTATAGATATCTCACAATGCCAGTTATATTTGTTTTACTAATGTTAACAACAAAATAAACCACAAATATTATAACTATACCTACCTACTCACAGGAATTATTTACAACCACAGACAATTTTTATTTTTTTTAATTTATGTTTACTTTTTCTTGTCGTGGGGCTCTCGGTGGAGTAGAATAGGGCATGACTATCTCGTTTAACGGTTCCGAGGTTGCAGGCGTGTAGTGTTCCGCGCGCCTCCCTCAGGGAGTGATGGTGGGGGGAGAGGAACCTTTCCCCCCTTCAAAAGGAGATGGGATCATCTCCGGACGGACACCTGCTAGCCGCGGAAGAATATCGTGTTTCCGCGGCCCTCGGCAGCAGGTGCGAAGAAGGAACACCGTGGTGGTTTTAGCCAGTCAAGTCCGGCACACTCCACCGCTGATGCCTCCGGCGGAGGATAGTCAACGAGGATTTAAACACGTACAAAAAAAAAGGGATCAGACCATCTCTTCCCGCGGGTGACGTAAAAGGCGACTAAGAGTTTGGACTGCTATCTATCAGATAGTATGTTTACAGTCATATAGTGCCCGCTCTACGGCAATAGGCTTGCCCATATTGGCATAATGTGGGTGTTTAATACAGCTCATCCCGAGCGTGTGTATGTATGTATATAATTAATTTCTTTAATTTCTGCTCAGTGGGCATAACAGTTGTTTACATTAGCTGAATCAATGTAACTTTCATTACCCATTACTTTTAGACAGTTTAACCGGTTTTCATATTACTTATACTTTTGTAATGTACACATAGTGTAATTTCAAAATCGGTTCAGCTTTTTGAGAGCTACGGTACCACAGGCATACATACAATCACAAAAACATCTTTTTGCGTCGGGGATTAAGATATGATCCATGACTGCATTTTTGCTTATTTTGCTTACTTTATTATTTTTTAATTCCTGAATTCATTACTAAACATTTTTACAAAACATAGGTAAATTTACCAGTGTTATTACACGAATAAAATATACTCAAGTATATTACTTCATATTAATTTGGTCTTGTAACATCATCATATTGGACTAAAGTACTACTAACTGAATTTCTCTAAACCTAAAACTTAAAAGCGACTCGCATCATCGACTGCCAAGATATTTCTGATCGACTTGACACCTTGGCGTTGCGTAGAGATGTAGCTTCACTCTGCATCCTCTATCGCTTTTATCATGGGGAGTGTTCAAAGGAATTGTTCGGACTTATACCGGCTGCTGGTTTCCGCCATCGTACTACGCGACAAAATATCCATCCCCATCACCTGGACGATTGGCACTCCACCACTGTGCGCTTCTCCAGAAGCTTTTTGCCTCGCACAACCAGCTTATGAAACAAATTGTTGTCTGCCGTATTTCCGAACCGATACGACCTTCAAACCTTCAAGAAAAGAGCGTACACCTACCTAAAAGGCTGGCAACGCACTTGTGACCCTTGAGTTGCGGATGTCCATGGACGGCGGTAGTCACTTACTATCAGGTGACCCGCATAAAACACTCAAAAATACTTTGTAACGTGAATAATCTAAGACACATCCATTACGCATAGTTTGTGTAAAAAGTATCGAACTAAGATTATTTCACACAACCTGTTAGTTATTCGGTTGTGAAGTGTACTTGTTTTAATTTGTGTGTTTTTAGATGTAATTTGTGCATATCTTCAAATTGTTTTGATCTGTAAACATATTGCTCATGTAAGCAAATAATTGTATTGTTATGATAAAATAGTAAGTCAGTCAGATTCACTAACAACAAGACCAAAAGGCTAGTAATTAGTCCACGTTATTAGGCTGATAGAAAAATAACTCAATTTCTTTACATAGGGCTAATCAACATGTTGAAGATATGTACGAGCATTAGTTTATTTATATATACACCATAGTAGTGTCAAGACTCCTGATACTTATTTCCCTCGTTTGAGAACTTTCAGTACAGACAACTCGCGCTTTTCTCGGCCCTAACAAAAAGGCTAGAAGCGACGTATGAGTTAGAAATGTTTTATTCATTATGCAGTACTGTCGGCGGTTAAACAGCGGCGGCAAAAATATTTCAAATTAAATTTGGCTTGCAAACAACACTCATGACGGGCTCTCACGAAATGCATCTACGCAATTATTATATTAGCGGACATATTATAAAAGACACACATGTCGGCAAACCGTTTGCTGTCCTTACTTAGTTTGTAGCAAACTATTGTAACACAATATTGTAGGTTTTAAGACGCAATGGACATTTTGCATTTGAACGAGACTCCTCTCATTCAATGGTAAATCAGATTGATTGATTCTGGGGAATCTTCTTGAACTATGCATAGTGTAGAGGCAAAATGTGTGTTGAAGTATCGTTGTGATAGTAGAAAATACATATATACCGTAATACGGCGTGCGCGCTCAATTACCAAAGATATAGTTGCAGTTAACAATGCTGAGAGAGTGGGGGTGAGGTTTTTAATTTTCCGTAATATTAATACTTTTAAATATATATAACAAACTAACTACTTATTATATCTTACTCGCTTTTCAACTTATAAAGTTAAATATTAGGTGGCTTACCCCTTATTACGTGTCTGACAATTTTTTTTTGGCAAATCTTTCGTTTGAGACGACTCTGCCATCCCTTCCGAAATATAGATGTGAGTGTATGGATGTGCTTTAGTGTAGTTAACAGTAATCCGCAAGTACACAAATATTTAAAGAGAGTTATCTATAAATATTCATAGTTTAATATCGTGAAAGAGTTATATGGAAACATTTCTTCGAACTTCCAATAAACGTCAAGAGCTATAAAGATATAACTCCTCGTACTATAGCACTACGTCACTTGGCGTATCTCAAATTTGCTTTTACTATTACCACACGGTAGCATTTGAACATTTATGTGTGTGTGGATAACTCACATATGTATGTATTTTGTGTGTGTCTACTTATGACATATCTACTGCATTTTATATGCTTCTGTGAGAATTTATGCGATAGAGTTGTCTGTGTGAGCATTTGTGACAAAACGAGCATGCTTTAATAAAATATTGTAGGCGAACTTCATCAAAACGATATCGTTACGTAAATATTTGGTTTTATCGCACACAATATCTATTTATGGAGGCGGATTTCGTGTTTGTATTAGAGCCTGGTTGTCGGCGCTGATATAAGTGGTAGCGGTGGCGGACCTTTTGATCCGCTTTTCCTTAATTATATTATCGGTAATATTACCTATAATAATTGATGGGCTATGGTTGATTTGAAGCTTTTCTTTTTTATATTTTTTGAAAGTCCGAGGTAGGTTCTTATCAAGAAAAAATGTAGATGGTCCTATGTTGTCTTCGTCTGCAAACTTTTGATATCTGTTCGGCGAGCAATAAAAATATTTTTGCTAAAATGATATTACCGCATAGTCTGTAGGTGTAGGGCACGCTACAAATGTTGCGGTTAGGCCTATCATGGAGCATTGGCTGGAGAGGTAACATGGTGCTCTCTCCTACCTGCTAGTGTGTACCGCACGCCACACGTTAGTGTGGTGTGAGTAGCCTCTTGCTGGACACCATGGTTATGTCTTATGTCCAGAGCGAGAGTGAGAGAGACAGTGATGCTTACAAAAGAAGCGGCGGAAAGGGAAGGGCACAGATTTTGTACTCTTCCGTCCCGCAGAAGACGCACAAGGCTATCTATGGCTCTAGCAGAAGCAGGCCCGAAACAGCGGCACGACGTGTTCCGCGCGCGCCTGTCTAAACATGAGGTTTGCCGGGGTACACAGGGACTTCCGTTCTAGGGTACACCTGACGGTCCGGCCATAATACCCAATGATGGAACACTGTGTGGTTTTAGTCGATTCGAGTCCACCAAACCATTAGCTCTGGTAAGGGCCACGTGTCATACCGTGAAATTACTCTTTAACTAAGTATGTAAAATCAAATGGTGTAATTATTAAATAAAACTAATTTTCTCGTATAAACAACAACAAAGTTACAGCGTCAATTTTTTATGAACACAAAAAAATATAATTATAAAATGAAATAGATACCTTTCGTCAGAAACCATTATTTCTCACTGTAATTTATTTTTTCTTCTTTTGATAACTTACATCTAAACTGCTATCTCTGAAAATAGGTATATATTTAGTTTTTAGTGCAGAATAATATTATTATATTACCTATATTATTACTTACATCTCAGAACAAACGGAAAAATCTACACTTGCAGTTGATATGTGCGTGTTCCAGTTACATAAGGAGTTAGCGTCTACTAATACCTACTGACTACATCATCAGGACTTCATCACCTCGTCGAAACAGCTAGGTATGAAATACTAACTACTTAATGTAAACCTAAATAACTTATGTATATCATCATATTACAAAGTTGAGTGATGTTATTAAGCGAGTCAAGAATAGAAATACGCTCCGCTCATGTCTCTGTCCATGATTCACTAGCGTATGGTTGGCAATCGTCAAAATTCCGCCACCAACGATCAGCTGGAACGTTTTCTCTTACAACAGGGCGCGTCGCGCATGAATCATTTATAAATGCAAATGGCCATTGTTGGCAACTACGCGATTATTCACCATCGGTTATCTTTGACGTATTGAAGCCGGGCTTTGTCGCAGCCCTGATTTATTTATACACGCAGTTTTATTGATGTGACTATAAATTTTCGACGGCTTTATTAACCAATTTATTTATATGTGGAGGTTTTGGGAAACATATTATTATATTGCTCTCTATATCTAAGTTACTCTGGTTTATTACAAAATTTCTAACACATGATATCTGATAATATATTGCAGCTCTTCGTTGGTAAATCAGATCTGTTGTTCCTGCGATTAGCGCGTTCAAACAAACAAACAAGGAAACAAACTAAACTCAAACACCCTGATGTACCAAAATAATGGTAAACTATGAGGATGTGAGTACATGCTGGTCTCATAGTCAAAAATACACAAAGTTCGATCATGAGGATTGGTTAGGAATTTTAAACGACTGATTCAACGCTACCTGCATAATGGAGCATATTTATCTAACAGCTACATCGTGTTTCATGTAACTATTATGTGCAATATAATTTTTAGACATTGTTTTATGCGTGCGTTGTTAAAATATGTGATAAATATGTATGTATATTTTTAAAATAGTATTGCTTTAACATTGACCTGACACCAACGAAATTCAAGTGGACATTAAGCTTAAGTACATATTAGCTTTTATTATGTGAGAATATAAACTTGAGACTATAGCTTCAACAACATTTACAATATAAGTTGTAGAGTTTAAGTAATGTTCTCGTTTAAAACTGTTGAAACAATAACAATAGGCAAAATCATATGGTTTTGGAGCCAGTCACCGTCTTGTCCCAACTTAAGAACAATGTTGAGCCACAACACAATGCATAATATCGTAACTAATTAGTTAGCAACTTGTAACACCGCAGAGTTAAAGTGCTCGCAGCGCTCGCTCGCGCGCCAAAACTTTTCAAGACAGACAATGCCTAATTTAAAGTGGTATGAACTGAGATAATAACGTTAAGTATAGCTGATACTTTGAGTAGAGATGGAGAAAGGTAGACTACTGCTCGGATATTATAATAGAGGATTATGAATACAAAAAAAGAAACACTTGATGGTTAATTTTTTGTCTGGTCTGCTGGTCTAGCGGTTAGCGATCCTGACTGCTAAGCTGAGTGGGTTCGGTGGTTCGATTCCCACCCACGATAAGTATTTGTGTGATAAGCACGATCGTTTCTCCTACGTATAATTTATCTATAATATGTATATATTTAGAAATATGTAAGTATGTTTATCAGCAGTCTGTTCACCATAATACAAGCTCTGCTGGTGCATATTTGCGATCGGTTGGCCGTGAGTAAGATTTGTAGAGTTATTAATATTTATAATAATTATTATTATATTAATTCTGCAAAATAACTAAAGCTGCATTTTGCTTTAGTATGTTTATTTGTTTCTCTTATGTTGTTTAGCAAAAAAAAACTACATCACCAGGAATATAAGAGGATATGATTGGATTCCTGTTCCCCGGAGGACTTTACAAACAGAACGGAACACGTATTTTTTTCTATTCAGGGTCACTGGCCACTAAAACAACAGGCTAATCAGTCATTGTGTGAACTTTGTCATGTATTTAAATGACTTAACCAGTCAGCTATCGAAGTTTTATGTAGAATAATACAGGTCCACAAAACAGTATACAGGTATATCAAATATATTTAATATGCTTGCTTACTTCAAGAGATAAAATATACCTTCATATGTATTTATTAACCTTTTTTTTCTGCAAAGGTATGCAGGTAAACTCACTAAATACAGTTGATACTGATGGTATCTTAATAAATTAAAAACATCACTTGTAAAGTCACTTAAACCTTAAAAATTCTTACTACTTATCCGAAAAATCTAGAAATATCCGAAAAAACATTATTGTATTTATGACATCACTAGTCGACACGCGCCACGGTGCGGTAAGCTCATAGGAAGTTATGTTTGGTGTGCTTAACGTCCTTACACAAGTTGTTTTGATCATTTTGATCCTCCTGGGAGCAACTCAACGTGACTGCGAAGTAACACCGCCGACGCCCTCACTCAGATGTTAAACTATTCATTACTGCTTAGGTACGTAGTATAGTCTGCAGTGAGCCAACACATAAAAATGTAATAGGCATTGAGGTGTTTGAAGTGCGAAAAGTTTGTTTATATCTACTTTTTACTTCAATGGAAGTGACAACTTCGTCATCAAGATAACCACAGCATTTCTTTGTTTCTTTGGCAATTTTGATGCCTTCTTAATGATGATGATAATGTTTTAACATAAAGAAATATGTAAAAAAAAAACATTCAACTATGTCATGATCACAAGGAATATATTTCCATTTACTACAGAATTGTCCCAAGACAGTAAAAATTTCTGTTCGCGCACCTGTGCTTTTCAATGTTTATTACTTGGTGAAAATTCTGGAAAACATCGTTAATGAGTCTGAGTTCTCCATAATATACATAAGTATATGCTTCCTTGGTAGATAACGTATAATCTTATACTGAGCGCAGTCCTTGATAGTGGCAATCGGACAGTTTATATACAGAGCTAAAGCTCTTAGCTCTTATTGGACATACAGATGAAGGAGATCAGGTGCTTTAATATTACCATATTCACTTTCAAACTGAATGATGATCGTGTTGCGGATTCAATTACCTAGCCTTTAGTATATCGATTCGTTCTTTCTTTCTAATGTGATTTATGATAATGTTATTGTTACAATTTAACGATATTATAAAACACATAGGCATCTATTACTACAAAAAAAAACTATATACTTACCTAGAAATATCATATCCTGTTTACCCAGACAGTACTTCTAAATTAAAAACAAACTCTAGCACAATATCTTGTTGGTTCCCGCTGGGATGAGTGAATGAAGAATAAAATGTACGTTGATTTCTGACAAAACAGTTTGGGACTTAAACCACCATAAACGTAATGGTGGAAGCCTGAATGTTGGCCCAAATATTGGTTGATATTTGGACCAAAAAGAGAGAAATTTGTTTCTGACTGAGTAATAAAACGGTCGTAAAGCAAATGAACGCATTTACGACTCTCGAGTTGCAGGTGTCCATGCGTAGTGATAGTCATTTGAATCACTTACCGCATGCCTGTTTACCCTTTGCCATAAAAAAATAGGTATCATATATAGGTATAGGTATTTGCGCAACTGCTTAACTTCGGTGCGCATACGCATCTACGATATGGATAGTCAGATTACTCTTTATTGTACAAAAACACAATAACAATATAGTTTATATATAACATGGGTATGGTTCTAATGATTTAAAGTTAGTAACGTGAAGCAATGAAAGTAAAAAAATAAAGAGTTGTACAATCGCCAACCTGATCGCAATCTCTTCCAGACAACCACTCGATGGAGAGGGAGATTAAGAATGAAATGGGTAGTTCAATTGACTGATCGGAGTTAAGTGACTATGATGTTATTCAGATTATTGTGATATACAAACTCATGGCAATAAACATACTAAACACATATAGTTATATTCATAATTACACGTATATTGTACATTTTATAAAATAATATACATTAAAAATGTAGACAAACATATAGCTAAACAATACGTCCTAGATATATCCTGGATATCATGTCAGTATATCTATGAAATAAAGACCCCATAGCAGATTATTTTGGTTCTGGTGTTTTAAATCAATTTTAGATAAAGTCCTAAAGCTACCGATAACGATCGCTTGTGTTTTCGATGGACGCACTTTTGTCACATGCTGCCTGCTCCATTCACAAATCTGCTCTATATCTCTGTTCACAATCGAGATAGTTATTCCTAGTTGTTGTACAGGTGCTTGGGTATGCATAGATCTATAGAAAATGTGCATGAAAGTGGTGAGAAGCTAGTTTATTTAAACATAGTTTATACAATATGGTTCCAAGATAGACATGTGTGTTGGTTTTCTTTGTTCGATTATTTAAAATATTAAATCATGTGAATGTTACCATGTGTTAATATAAAGGGTTTTTAAGTGATTCCTTACTTATAAATTATTGTGATTTGGTATCACCTACCTCTAAGGTGGCCAGTCCACTTACGACACGTGTTACAAACTGTTAGTCTGTCCTATATGCTATATAATAGCATTAAAATGTATAAACTAACACACATTAGAATAACACATGTTATATGCAATAGAATTAAAAAAAAAAACCTTATAACTTATTTATTATAAGAAAAAATATGTCATATACGACAGTCATTTATAATATTTAGGGCAACACTAGGTACAAAGCATTTTGATAAATAACAGGGGGTTGGACCCCTAACTGCCTTTTACGACACCGACGTAAAAAGATGGGGTGGCCCTATTCTATTATGGTTCCCAAAAAGTGTGAGATTTTGATACCTCTGACTACCTTTTCGGGGATACAGGCATGAATGTATGTTTTCATGTACTTTCCCGGTAATATATATATACATATGAAATAAATAGCTAAAGTTCATTAAACCTAATTAATTAGCTGTTATTACGTGTTAGTTGGCACATCGCGGGTACATCTAATTCTGAATTGTATTCGTGAACACGCCAGTAATTTTAAGATGAGGGAGTTATCGCAAGGGGCGAAAGGGGCTTCATGATTCCAATTGAGAGGGGGCTAATAAACCGGGGCGTTATGTTGGCGGGATATAAAATAACAGCAATTAGGCTTAATACGACCGGCATACACCCTCTCGCGATAGACTGCTAAATGTTAGGACTTGGGAACAAATTGTTAAAATTTGTCAAGAAATAATTTTATTTACAGATGCCCGTGACTTTGTTTGCGTGGTTCCCGTTTAATTATGAGTAAGTTCTGCCAAGTTTTAGTTTCAAAATGACTGATTAAAATTTGTATTATATGATTTGTGACCTTATTAATCCTATTATAATACCATTAGCTATCTGACACTACATGCTAATACAAATGTGTTTTATTGGGACTTAAAACCCTGTCCATTTATAGTATTGTCGCCGATTACATTATAACATAACTAAGATTGTCACAAATAGTCTAAAAGTAATTGAGATATAAAATAAAACTTAATAAAATTATAATTAAGTTAATTAAAAGCTTAAACATTATTCTACATGAATTTCATTGCATTATATTATATTATATTATATTTATCTACACTTTCTTATAAAACTTAAAACCCCCCAAAAAACTTTTTAGGTGAAACGAGTTTCTTAGTTCAAGGCAAACCATTTCATATCCAATTAAATATAAATTTGACTGTTAATCATTCATCCGTAATCGTCCTTAATTAAATCCACAATGAAAATAAAATCTATCATCCAATAACAATTCGAGCGATTTAAGTAACTTTTGTTATATTAAATTTCACTTTGTAAGGTCGTACAAAGATATTATATATATTAATATAGTCGAATTCATACGCTTATAATATTTTAACTTGTTACGAACTGAAATAGAAAAGTTAGATACAATGTGCGTTTCACCTTAATAGATGAGTTTTTTTAATTAAACTGAATCAAGTTTTTGTTCCAAGTCTAAAGTCATCGTAGTCCCACTATATGTAGCTATGTATTACACGCAAAGTTTGTGCGGTACAGGTATTAATTTCCCGGCGGACAGGCATCCACGACCCGCGACCAAGAAGCAAACACCGTGTAAACGGTGTAAGAGGTACTTGTGACCCATTACGGCGAAACACCGGTTAAATTGAAACTGTCAACTGATTATCTTAACATTTGAAACTGGTAGATGAGTTGGGTAGGGTTAAGTTTAGTGAAAAATTAATTTAACCGAGATTTTATGTTACAGCTCGTTCGTGTTAATGAGAATGGTATATGTACATACATACTGTATAAGTGGTAGATAAGGAAGTTTGTGGACTAGACTTTTTCTTAAAGACAACTCCCGCATTAAGAATTATTACTGTGTCGCAGGTTACTTCACAACCACAAACAACGTTTTTTTTTTTATACTATGGGGGATAGATGAACAGGCGGGTCACCTGATGGTAAGTGACACCGCCGTCTATGGACACTTGCAACTCAAGAGTCGCAAGTGCGCTGCCCGCCTTTGAGGGTGATGAGGGATGGGGGATGTAGGGAGCGGAAAGAAGAGAGGAGTGATGAGGAGATAGAAAAAAGAAGAAAGGAGATGAGGGGAGAAAAAAGGGGGGAGGGGAAATTGGGCCTCCGAAAACCTCACTCAATTCGGGGAAATGCAACGCAAGCGTTACTTCACAACCGGTTTTCTGTGAGGCCGTGGTATCGCACTGGTCGAGCCGGCCCATTCGTGCCTAAGCATGGCTCTACCACTGAAAACAACAAACATACACACAAGCAACGTTCACAAAGAACATCCAGACATAGGTCAACAATTTGTGGATTATGTAACTTTTTTACCCGGGATGATATCTCTGCAGTCAGAATCACTAACCATTAGCAATTATCAAGCTATAAATATTCTTCGTTATGTCAGGTAAGGATTTGTTTAGATGAAAAATTGCTTTAGTCATTATATGGTCTGTAACGTTTAGGACCTGATAATTATGTAGGTGGCTTTGGGAACGATAGTGACAGAAATCAATCATATTTATTACGTTAGTGGCACCAAGTTCTGATTGGCGAAATTTGGATGTATGATACGCCTCTACCTTCCCGTTAAAGAATACCCTCGTATGTGTATGTAATTAAGATTACAAATATCCCAAGGAATATTTTTTAGGTCATTTTTGAGTAATCTATTCTACTATTTGATATTGTTAATTCTACGCTATTTATAGAAGAGCATAATAAAAGGTGTGGATTTCAACTAGATACATTATCGTTTATCAGGTACCGTCCTTTGACCGTTTTATACGCGGTCAAATTATCTCTATTGCGTAATAAAAACACAAAGGATTGAAATTAATTGTTAATAATATGTACAATATAGCAACTTAGGTGTAAAACCGGTTTTCCGTTTTTAAGTAAGGATTACAAACAACATGGGTTACACATTACTGGTATTCTTGTTAACTCCAGCTAAGCTAAATGCTTTTATTATCTTAGGCGAGTATTCACAATAGTAGTGCAATGGGTGGTATTTTCATTTCAATTCGATAACCCGTAACCACTTGATTGCAAGTCCGATGCCTTAGCAATTATGCTATAAAGATAGATGGCCAAAATAACTTCCAAACTATCGAGTTTAATAATAGAAGGTATTATCTGGTCAAAACGACGTGCATCAGGCAGTTTAAAGGTTTACATCCACTTTATAACCTGGACCATCTTATTATTGCCAATTTATATTAAAAAATGACACCTACAGTTTGTCACAGCAATTTATTAAAGATGTGCTCTTTAGATATGACACACTCCACAATCACAAATCTATGCTTTCTTCCATTTTGCGTTTAATAGGGAATTTAAACTTTTATAAAAGTACGTAGGTAGTGATCTAGCTGTTTAGTAAAACAGTGCTAAATTGTAACATTATTAAAAATTAAACTGAAATGAAATGAAATTTGCCCAAATCCCAGTAACGTATCAGGCATAAAAGTGTCACCACTCGATAAAAATTAATTGAATCTAATATTTGTAATAGAACAAAAACGGCGCAGAGATCATACCGCTAATATGCATATCGTAACTCAATCCAGTGAGTATTTGCATTGAGTTCGCCGATAATTGAAACTCAAATAGCTGGATCCGCGGCTGTCTTCGTAGGCACGTTTCAATTCAAAAGTAATCTCACTACAAACATTTGTACATCCCAACTGCTCCGATCGTACTTCTATATCACTGTCTCTTTTATAATAACGACTACGTCACCTAATATAAATACATTGCGCGTTAAATTTAAAGGCCGATTCTATTGGTAGAGTTACATCAGCAATGTAATTTGTAGGCACTACGTCAGTGTTAAATAATATTATTTTAAGGGGTAGTTTGCATAGTATTTTCGTGAGTGAGTTATGAAAGGAAACAAATGGGCGTCTGCTTCAAGTATTTACAGAGAGCTGTAATATTTGTAATTTATTCAGAGTACAAGTAATTAAGTAAAAATTTGTAATAAAACTATGTTATATGTGTTTTGTGAAAGCTTTTTTCAGAATAATTACTTCCGTGAGGAGTATTCCTATTTATTATTAAGACATTAGTGTGTATTTCGGGCATGATAGGAGCCATTTATCAATGAGTGATGTCCCGTCATCTGAAATACACATGTAATACAACCATATTTCAATGTCTTAAAAGTATTAAGCTAGAACTTTCCATGTACACTTATCATGCGTTGTAGGTGATCACTTGATGTACCTATGGGAATTTATATCATTTTTATATGGAAGACGTCTAACCAATGAGCGACTAGCGATATTGTACATAAAGCAACATATGCTAAAAGAATGTTCAAATCACAATCAATAAAGCTTGCATTACAAACACTGCAGCGAACAGTAACATAATAACGGACTTGGTATTCTTTCAGTAGCTAAAGTGAGCTCCCATTACACCCAATACAGGTATGCCATTCCCATTTTCCTATCTTTATTTTCCTAATTTCATGTAATAGACTTTTTATTACGTTAGTGTCAGGTTGCAAGCCAATTGCAAAAGGAGGTTGTTTATTTCACTTCTCCCTAACCTTTCACTGATACAGGCGTGAAGGTATGCGTGTATTATTTTATTTTTATTTAAAATAAACTCACTTTATACGTCTCCACAGTGTAAATGACCTCGCTGTATCTGGTTTCTAAGTACCTGTTCATTAGAAGTATTTAAAATAGCACCGAAGCTTATAAGTAGAATTGATACACTTTGAAACGTTATATAAAAAGCAATAACTTACAGACAATCATTAGATGTAAGGAGAATAAAGAGTTTTAACTCTATCTGTACTATACAAAGACTTACATATAATCTGTTTTATGTATAGGTTATTAAAAATAAACAATTACCTACTCACATGATGATATAAATCACTGTAGCCCAACCTCTCATACACATCGTTACAATTGACGCTGAATGTCTCGCAACAGCTGAAGTGGGTTCAAATTGACGTCTCTCTATTCTCTATCTCTCTATTAGAGACGGTGCTTCGGTTTTAATATTTCTTCCGATCCTTAATATAACTGTTTATATATAAATATTTGCTCAAACAGCCCTCCTTACTTCTCCTTTGTTTTTATCTTATGTTTTGCTGGTAAGTGTCAAGATAACTTTTGTCATTATTTGTGATCTCGCTGGTTGTTGAAGTAACTTGCCGCAATTTTTTTTAATGAACTAAGAAATGTGGAGTGAAGCTTCATTCGTTTGTCTGTTCTTACGTATGTTTGTTTTGTCCGATATACTCCGTCATTTATTAACCGATTTAAAAGTCAGTTGTATATTTATTGTTAAGGTTAAATATACACCCATATTTAATATTTCTTCTTTACAAACACTTTCTAGTTTAAACATTGTACCGCGATGCTGAATATTGCTATAAAATCTTATTTTATTAATGTTACTTCTCTTGTCTCCGTGCCTTTACAAATTGTTAAAAACCAAACAGCAAAACGATTCTTACCTTACATATAGTTTAATGAAATACTGTTATAAATTCCAACATAGCACAGAGTGTAGTAAGGATTATTTTTTTCACAATATTTTATTAGACTCACATATCTGCTCTCAAATCTCGCTTTATGTGTTCAAGTAAGATTAGAGAGTTGGGCCTCCGAAAACCTCGCAATCGCTTCACAGCTGGTTTTCTATGAAAACGCTGTACCGCGCCGAGCCTGCCCATTCATGCCTAAGCATATGTCATACTAGCCATTCCCTGCAGCTTTACCTGCTTTAATGGTCACTGCACCGCTCCTAAGAATCCTTGCGTGCTGTTTTATAATCTATATTAAATACATATATATATGTATATAAATACGCTGACGGGGCCCCCTAAGTAGTAGGCAAAGGTGTATTACACACCTACATTTTGCCCACTAACGTAATAGAGGACAAGCCTGTTACAGTTTACGGGGCACAGTATGACTGTATACATATTGCCTCATAGATAACAGTCCAATCCTTTAATCGCCTTTTACGACACCACAGGAAAAAGATAGGTTGGCCCTATTATAATCCACCGCGAACCACACGGTCTATAATATTGTTCAATAAATATGCCATCCACTGCAAAAACAATGTATAACTGATAGTTTCAGAAACGATTTTATAAAAATAAAATAATGAAGGAAGAAACTAAAATTAAAACCCAAAAAGAAAAACGAAGTCTTTACCTAATTTTGAGTTAGTTACAAACTAGAAATGAAAAAAATGAGTACTGAACTTAACAATCTATCTATATAAACAATATTCCCTTTGTTCTATAGCCCGCTCTTGTTTTTACATTACCCATTAAATATACAAACAAAAAAAAAAAACATCTATAACATCAAAAGGGCCTGGTTGATGGTAACAGGCTTGACCTAATGCGTTAGTGGGTAGGTTCCACTATTATGGATTTATGAGAATTTTAATGTACCACCACTGCCTATCCCTCAGGTATAAAAGCGTGAGCGTATGTATATATATAAGGATTCAAATTGCCTATTGCCTATCTATGAGTGCTTACAATAATTAATATTGATACGTATTATTTATTTACGATTTTGAAACAGACCGACATGACAACGCTATAGACAAACAGTTACGCTTGTCTGAACAATGCTTGTTGTTATATGTATATCTTTTATGTACCTCGGTCAATCGAGTACCACGACATAGAAATATATACTGTTGCCCAACTACTCAAAGTCGTGTTTTAAATGCAGGTGTGTATTCTCCTAGAGTTCCTACTTCGCAATAAATAAGTCCATCTGTCTGGGTGCTTACGGCGGAGCGATACTGCAAGTCCTTAAGGCATCGTGTCACATGCAATACTCGGAGGAACTGTTCTCTGAGTGCTAGATATTAGTTATTGTGCTACGTGCTTCGTGCATCTTTAGTTACGTATTGTAATGCTGAAGGCGGTACATGCTGTAGAAAGACCACATTAAATAGTAGAAAACAGTAGTTTTGCTACTTTTCATTTATCTAAAATTCAAAAATGTACTTTCGGTTATTTTGTTATATGGTGTGGCGGAGCTGTTGGTCTATTGGTTAATAACCCTGACTGCTGAACCAAAGGTAGTGGGTCCAATTGAATCGAATAATTTTTTGCCATGTGCCCCCCGCGACACAGAACAAATTGCTAACCCGGTAAAAAAACTTCTGAGTCAGTTTCATCTTTTACTTATATAATGACATACAATTTTGTGATTATTTGTAATAGCTTCTGATAAATATAAATATAAAGGCTTTTGCTAGAATGGTATGTGATATTTACTGGCAGATTTTATTATGAAGTTATGTTATAAATCTTATTTAATCTCTTAAGTCTTTGAAATTCCAAAAACACAAAATGCTAGTGACAATTTGCTTGGTCTGGAAAATCTTCGAAATAAGAGTATAAACATACATTTCTCCTTTGTGTTATATTTAGTGATTCTGATGACATTTTGTACTACTTGTTTTTTCGAAATACCATTCGGATAGCAGAAGCACACTGTATTCAATCACATAATCTAGCCATTCCTCAGTGATATAATTTTGATTTTATAAATTAGTTTTATATTTTCAAATAAGTTATATACATAAATTAGTAAGTTCACTACAACTGAAAACTATTTTCAGTTTAGTAAGTAAATTATTTATACCGTTGGGTCGTTAAAAGCCTACGGTTTCGAGCTGTCACTCCAGCTGGGGACATTTTCAGTCGATATCTCCTTGAGCTCAGCCCGGACTACTTTGAACCTGAACTTTCTATTTCAGTTGAGTGGATACTGACACGCTGGACAGATCTTGTAGAGCTAAGTGCTGAAGGCTAACATTGTATTTAGATTAATGCCGAAAAAAATTTAAACAGAATTTAGAGTCATTTTAAGTTCTTATTGTATGGTAAACTGAAAATGTTCAGAAAATCAGCCTCTACCGATATTTGTATACCCTGCAATAACGTCTTTTTTATTTACTTCATGTTGTTATCAGTTACAGCCTTAAATCAGTTTTTTTTATAATAATACTGAGGGTCAGACGATGGTAAGTGACAACCAACTCAAGATTCGTAAGTGCGTTGCCCGCCTTATAAGGGGGATGAGGGATGGGAGAAGAGGAGATGGGAAGTTGGGCCCCTGGAAACCCCACTGATATCGGTATAATGCTGCGTAAGCATTGTTTCACAACCGGTTTTCCGTGAGGCCATGATATCGCACCGGTCGAGTCGGCCCTTTGTGCCTTGATTGTATGGTTCTACAAGTACTACTAACTAACTAAACTAAATGCATATATAGACACATTTATATATGTATTTATGTTTGTAGTAAAAGTATATATGCAGAGGATTTTTTTTTTTATGCGATAGGGGGCAAACGAGCAGACGGGTCACCTGATGGTAAGTGACTACCGCCGCCCATGGACACCCGCAACTCAAGAGTCACAAGTGCGTTGCCGGCCTTTTAGGTAGAGGTACGCTCTCTTCTTGAAGGTTTGAAGGTCGTATCGGTTCGGAAATACGGCAGGCGACAATTTGTTCCATAAGCTGGTTGTGCGAGGCAAAAAGCTTCTGGAGAAGCGCACAGTGGTGGAGTGCCAATCGTCCAGGTGATGGGGATGGATATTTTGTCGCGTAGGACGACGGCGGAAACCAGCAGCCGGTATAAGTCCGAACAATTCCTCTGAACACTCCCCATGATACAAGCGATAGAGGATGCAGAGTGAAGCTACATCTCTACGCAACGCCAAGGTGTCAAGTTGATCAGAAATATCTTGGCAGTCGATGATGCGAGTCGCTCTCCGTTGAATGCGGTCAAGAGGGAGAAGTTGGTACTGGGGTGCACCTGCGTAGAGATGAGAACAGTATTCCATGTGCGGCCGAACCTGCGCCTTATAATGTTGCAGGCGGTGGGCCGGAGTAAAATACTGTCTCGATCTGTTTAGCACACCAAACTTCTTCGAGGCTAATATGGCCTTACTCTCTAAGTGACCGCGAAACTGGACTTCGCTTGATACATCGATGCCAATGATTCCGATAGTGGCTGATGCAGTTAAGGAAGTGCTCTCAAATTGAGGTGATACGACCAATGGCAACTTTTTGGCGGTGAACGCGCAAACCTGTGTCTTCTTGGGGTTAAACTGGACTAGTTAACTAAAGAAGTTTCGATTTCAGACACAAGTTTGGATCGGCTTTCGATGACGTTTACCCGAGAAATGTTAGCGCGGCCGGTGTAAAGGGCATCACTCGTGCTATCGTCCACATAGCAATGGATGCTGCTAATCTGCAGCATGTCGTTGATATGCAGAAGAAACAGCGTGGGTGATAGCACACAGCCTTGTGGGACACCAGAATTAACAGACTTTGAGTAGGAGCATGCACCGTCAACAACGACCTTGATGCTTCTGTCTGTAAGAAAACTGGTGAGCCAATTGCACAAATTCTCAGGAAGCCCATAGGAAGGAAGCTTCACAAGGAGCGCTTTGTGCCAGACCCGATCGAAGGCTTTGCCACGTCCAAACTAACGGCCAACGCTTCCCCCTTGGTCTCGATCGCCTGTGTCTACCGGTGAGTCAAGTATACGAAAAGATCACCAGCTGAACGACCCTGACGGAAGCCGTATTGTCGATCATTGAGGAGCTGGTGGTCTTCTAAGTACCGGAGAAGCTGGCAGTTAACAATGGATTCCATTATCTTGGAGAACAAGGAGGTGATGGCTATGGGTCTGTAGTTGGACGGATCCAAGTGATCTCCTTTTTTAGGGATTGGGTGCACTAGAGCTGTCTTCCATGAGTTCGGGACTACCCCAAGAGAGTAGGAAAGTCGATAAAGGCGCGTTAAAACCGGTGCTAACTCTGGGGCACACGTCTTGAGCACGATAGGAGAGATTCTATCGGGTCCACTCGACTTATGAACGTCGAGGGAAAAAAGCGCTTTACTCACTGCCCTTTGTGTAAACCGGACTTCCGGCATGCGGGTCTCGCACTGCGGTATGGTCGGCGGTGCGTTTCCCCCGTCGTCCAGGAGTTGGACGCAAAGAGTTTGCCCAGAAGATCGGCTTTTTCTTTAGCGTCGTGGGCCAACGAATTATCTCCTATGCGCAGAGGTGGAAGAGATGGCTTACAAAAGTTCCCCTGGACAGCTTTGGCAAGAGACCAGAATGCACGAGTTCCGGAGGGGAGACTCACTAGTCTCTCGCCAATTCTGCCGATGTGAGCCGACTTCACCCCAGCAATTACTGTTGTTTGGGACCTGGAGGCAAAGTTAAATTGCTTCTTTAATGCGCTGGTCTTTACATCCCGTGCTGTCGCTGCATTAGCCCATGCTTGGTAACATTCCTGATTTCGGCGGGACGCCGCTTTGCAGGTTCGACCAAACCAAGGCTGGGACTTGCCACCTGTGGAAATCAGGGAGAATGGAATGAAAAGTTCCATACCCTGAAGCACAACATCTGCGACAGAGTCAGCAACGACATTGGGATCATCCGGCGAGAAGCAAACCTGCCTCCATGGGTAGGATGCAAAGAATGTTCTCATTCCATCCCAGTCTGCTGACCTATAGTGCCATACGCGGCGACTGCCTGTAACTCGCGGCCGCAGTGAGTGAGCGAGTGGCACTATACCCCTAATCAGGCAATGGTCCGAAGAGCCAAGAGGGGCCTCAACGGATATTTTGTAGCCGTCAGGATGTGAGGTCAGCAGAAGATCCAACAGTGAAGGCATGTGGCTTTCTTCATCTGGGATTCGCGTAGACGTTGCTACCAGCTGCGTCAAGCCATATGCCAAGGCGAAATCGTGAACAGATCTTCCCGCATGATCGGTTTTGCGCGAACCAAGCCATTCGGCGTGATGGGCGTTAAAGTCGCCAAGAATCACAATCTCTGCGGATGGGACCTGCTGGAGCACTGAGTCTGTAGCCATTTGGACGTGGTCGATGAGTCGATTCGTTTCGGCATCACCGCTATGGGACCTGTAGAGGCATAGGTAGATGCGGGGATGGTCGTCGCAGTCTACACGTAGCCATAAGATGGAGAGGTCCCTACCTTCAAGATTGCCAAGGCGGCGAGAAGTGATATCATCTCTAACGTACACGCATACACCAGCCTTAGGAACAAAGCAGTGTTCCAGTCCGTACCCAGGGTAGCAGAGGTAGGATGTGTCCGCTGGAGGTGATATCTGCGTCTCGGTTAAAAAGAGCAAGACCGGCTTTTCTGTTTCAAGGTGGTGGTGGACAGTGTCGAGGTTCGAATGTAAGCCCCTGATGTTACAAAAATCCACGGTAAACGTGACAGGGGGTGTCATGGTATGCCTTCTCTTGCCCCGAGCAGATTTTGAGAGCGCAGTTGAGTCCCCCCCAGAGTACGAGGGGCAGCCTGGGCGTCCACGCTCAGGTATAATCCGTACTGAGGGTGGACGTCCAGGGGGGGATTCTCCAACGCTAGCGCTGGTACCCCCTGGGGTATCCTTGTTGTTAACAGCGCTATCATTAGGGTGGGTGGGGGATTTTGGGCCTCCGGAGACCTCACTCATTTCGGGGAAATGCAACGCAAGCGTTACTTCACAACCGGTTTTCTGTGAGGCCGTGGTATCGCACCGGCCGAGCCGGCCCATTCGTGCTTAAGCATGGCTCTACCACTATAATCTCTCTCATTGTTAATTCTGAGTAGAGTTATTTGTTTGGGGTGATAATGTAATTTGTTTTCGTACTTTGTTATTTTAATTAGTTATTTACATGTTATATTAATACATCAAATATTTTCTTTATATATTCATTAATTTTTATTTTCGTGTTGCTATTTTTGAGCCTTATCAAATGCATGAAGTGTGTGTTGTTACATTTAATTAATTGTTGCACTAAATTATGTTTCCTTAGTCTGTATATTCTGATCAATTTGCTAGTGTAAACAATTGCTGGTTGACCTAATAAAAAACTAATACTTCACTTCACGTAACAGCCGAACGTTGAGTATTTTCTATCAATTTATTGAAACAACTGTGTTCAAGAGATGAAATCAAAACTCAATATTAACTTAAACGAGTTAATTAAGCATTCGTCGGTTGCTCCGTCAAATATGTATTCTCACCCAACTGAGCGGTGTGGTGGCAAGCCGTAAAAATGCGTTGCGATTTGCGCACGTAAATTGTCTTAATAATTTAAAAGGAAGAAGGCTGCAATAACGTGAGTGGGGTAGAACGTGCACAGTGTTATTGAAGGCTTGCTCAAACTAAGTACTGGAGCTTTGGAGTAACAGCTTCCCTTTCTGTAGCCGCTGAATTGGTATATATAACCTTTAACTGGTATATATAAAAATACAGGTAGTTCATTATATATTGAGGTTTCTTCTTAAAATATGTTGGTTATAGTTACCATTCCATAGTAACTTACTTGGCAAAGTCGAAAAATCATTGTCTATTTGTTTTCCCTTGTTTTCCTGCCTACTCCTGGCTGTTCCCCTGTTACTCGACTAAATTAAATATGTTATATGGACACAATAAGTACCTATTATAAGCATATAAGAAGCTATTTAATAGAACTGTCTCTGTGACTGTTCTCAAATAGAATAATATTAATCTAACATTATTAAGTTTCTTTTCAGATTGTTAGTGAAACCGCAGAATTTCTAGCCGCAAAGTAAACAAATTTATTTACAAAATATTTTCTAAAGCAAAGTTTTTGCTTTTGCTTACTTGCTTGAACGTGTATTCAAAATTTCAGCACATTTGGATACCAGTGTGCTGGTCAAATGTTTTAAGATTTAATAAAAGTTTGTAAAACATGTCAACATCAAAGCCAACAGATTACTAAAAATGAGTTGGTTTGAGATTAAAATGAGTGGCATTCAAGGTACATGCACTCTCTTAGACCAATGATTGCCTAATCATATTATCTTCAGTTCAATTTATTTTAATAAGTAAAAAATAATTATAGAGTAACCAACAAACGAAGTAAAGTATTTGTAATATAATAGGTGTAATAAGTGTTCTCTAAATTACCTCGTACGAGATATAATAATTAGAACGTGTATAATACGTCTCGACAGGTTTCATTACAAAGGAGCGTAAGCCCCTATTTAGCGGATCGCTAGACGTTCGCCGGACAATAGTAGGTGTGAATACAGCAATTACGCGAGAGGAGTGAGTCTCGATAGACGGACGCAGATGGCCGCTCATTGTGTATTTTAGGACTTAACTAACTGATAGGATGTTACAACTTTGTGTGGCTTCCGGGCGTTCCTCACAGTTTGCTAACATATATTCTGAAGTCATATATTTAGATCTAGGCTTGATTACATAACTATATTAAACTAAAAATATATAAGTAAGTACATAACCATACGTTCTTTAATTTAATTCACATGTCTATCGTTGAAAAAAAAAATACAGAAGAATTTGAGTTGACAGTTGTACAGGAGTACCAAAAGATTTGGTACTCCTGTAGTGTTAAATGATTCAATAAGAAAAACACTTCTTGTGGGAAGCGAAAATACAATAAATAAAGAAACTAAAATGCTATTATTCTCAATTTCTTTCGTTTCGTTTCGTTTCTCAATTTCTCAATATATAATGAGATAAATATTTTTTTAACCTATCATGAATCCCTCATGACACATCTTAATATCTAAAATAAAACATAATTTTAGTTCTGATATCTCGCGATACTTTTAAATAAGCGTATGTTTATTTAAAATAAGCGTAAAGCTGGTAAACAAAAGCTGAAGCTTCAAATGCAAAGTTTCTCAATCCCTATTTATTATTATCCCCGAACAAAGTTAAATAACCTGATACACCAACATGTTGATACTTAGAACAAGAAAACTCCAATCCGTGGTTCACCATTACTGAGATATTTCGACACGATATGGCCATGTTTGGGATGTACGTAGACGTGCAGAATATACATATGTGGCTTTATGTGGACGTGTGTAGCCGTGTCTAGTCGGGTAGCCTTGGGCGATACAAATTCTTAGTCGAAGTTTCTAACATGTAGAAAGTATATTTGGGAGAACACTGGCTTAGGAGTGTCGGAGCTTTTACATTCATGTGTTCATTGAACTTTGAACCTTACCGAAATATAAGAAATTCTCAAATAAAACTATAAAAATAATTGAGTTCTCTGTTAGTTATATTGTAAAGTCATCTCAGTTTGCCTTTCAGTCCGGACAACCTGTTATATAAGTTTTTCGTTAGTAAGTTCCGTTCCTCAAACGGTAACATCGAAGAGCTTGGCAAAGTCCCCAATAAATAATAGGGACCAGATAGTAGGGTTAATGTGTGTAAATAACGCTGCAATACGTGCTTCTCCTTGAGAACTTCCAGAATCCTGAATAAAAATATAAATAAAAACAGATATATTCTCAATGATATGTAAAACAAGAGGACTGCAGATAAAATAATTGAAAGAGAAGATCTTCTACATACATACATACATACGACCACGCCGATATCCCCTAAGAGGTTGTCAGAGGTGTATTAAAAACACACATTTAAAATAAGATTTTTTTGCAATTGTTAATTATAGTGCATTTTGAAATCACAGAGGTTTGTAAAAATGCAATAGATGCTACATCAAACGAAGTCGATAAAAACCAAGTTCTATATAGTAAACACTTATAGTATAAAATGCATTCATTATTATTATCGGCGTACGGGCGCAACTCCGAGTCAACAAGGAAAGGAGGAGGGATTACTTACAAACATGACTGAGCCACATTTTCCAAAAAATCCCTTCAAATTATGTGGTGTTGTTCTCTCACCGAACACGTTAACTGCGCGTACCGTCGGCAACCGGTTCTGTGAAACTGCTCATGTACAGAATGTTAAACTTAATCACCTAAATTATATTTAAAATAGTTTTCTTCCAAAA
The DNA here is from genome assembly GCA_947561695.1 of Tyria jacobaeae. Classification (NCBI taxonomy): domain Eukaryota; kingdom Metazoa; phylum Arthropoda; class Insecta; order Lepidoptera; family Erebidae; genus Tyria; species Tyria jacobaeae. The sequence goes on from OX387214.1 coordinate 462,747, forward strand.
ACTATATTTTATTTTTATGTGATTGGGAATTTACGACATCACCGGGAACAGGTGGGGTGGCCCTATTCTACTCCCCTGTAAACCCCACGGCACTTAAATGTAGATAACCTATTATATAAATGGGAAAAACATTTGTTTAACAGATATTAAAAAAAAAAAAATATTCCTGCAAAATTACACAGCTACAGTATAAGTTTTAGGACTCGAATTTCCCGGTAGCAAAAAGTTCGCATTTTAGGTATGCGACCTCAGGGTAGTATAGGGTACAGGGTTTTCCTTTCTAATTTATACCTGAGGTCCCGGCTACAAGACGCGATGATGGAACACTGCCACTTACCGGTAAGGTGACAACCCGTGGGGGTCTCAACACAAAAAAAAAAAAGGTAGTACACTCATTGCTTATACTTGCCCCTCTATTTGTATAAGCGACATCCCTTCCACTAACTAATTAACTTTAATCTAAAAGTAGCTCGAAAGGCGTTAATAGCGTTGCCCCCTATTACGTAAATGGGACTAAATTATATTCCGTAAAAGGTAGGCTACACCTACACCTCTGGCCACCCCATATAGTAGTATGTAGCACATACAGTAGTATGTAGCACATACAGTAGTATGTAGCACATACAGAAGTATGTAGCACATACAGTAGTATGTAGCACATACAGTAGTATGTACCACATACAGTAGTATGTAGCAAATACAGTAGTATGTACCACATATAGTAGTATGTACCACATACAGTAGTATGTAGCACATACAGTAGTATGTAGCACATACAGAAGTATGTAGCACATACAGTAGTATGTAGCACATACAGTAGTATGTACCACATACAGTAGTATGTAGCACATACAGTAGTATGTAGCACATACAGTAGTATGTACCACATATAGTAGTATGTACCACATACAGTAGTATGTAGCACATACAGTAGTATGTAGCACATACAGTGGTATGTAGCACATACAGTAGTATGTAGCACATACAGTAGTATGTAGCACATACAGTAGTATGTACCACATACAGTAGTATGTAGCACATACAGTAGTATGTAGCACATACAGTAGTATGTAGCACATACAGTAGTATGTAGCACTCCAACACAGGTTAACAGCACATATTGTTTATTTATCAACAGTTAAATAACTGGATTTCTCCTCCTTTAGCGAATAGTTACCGTTATTTTAAATTCAACAAACTTAAAGTCGTAGTCCGACGTCGCACGGCCACAGTTCCAATATCAACAGAACGCTCCGTTGATTGCTGACTAAGTCCGTCTCGGTATGTTGACTTATCCATATACTCGTACATATAGGTAGTGTAGAAACGTGCATACCATGGACGTGAACTTTTAGCAAATACGACAGTCTAAAGAGAAGCATTTTTAAGTGATTTTTAGTGACATGGATCAAAAGTTATAGAAGTATTCTCGTTACTCATTCTCATACTTTAGCATTTTATGAATTGTAATAAAATTACGACACATGATGTGTACACGTGGACTTCTGAGATATTTTTGAAAAATCAGTGTGTGGATGAAGAATTGAGAAAAGATGAAAACCTGCTAAATATATATTTAGTTACTCAGTTTCAGATTTGCTATATAAATATATATTTACATGTGTATTTTCGATTGTACTGTGGATGGATAATCCAATTATTGTTATAACAAAGTTCTAAATATTAAGAAGTGCGAAGTATCGCAGTACAGTAATTAATCCATTAAGATTAGATTAAAATATTATTTGCTGTACACTATAGTAATTAAACACTTTATTTAAATATACGGTTTTAGGCCCTTAACCGCGACGGTATCATCCAGTACCGTCGCGGCTGGACGACTTACTTCTCGAAAAAGGCCTCCTGTCGAGGCCGAAACTAGTCGGGCTTCCCCAAAATACACACTTGAGTAAAACCGTATATTTAAATAAATATGAATCTAATTCACGAAAGTTGTTATTCTAAAATTAAAAATTAATTAAACATTAACGTATGGCCTAACCTTAGGATAGATTTAGTGTCTAGAGTAAGTGTTAGCTTAGGTGTACAACATATATCATAATAATTTGATACAACTAAATATATACATATTTACCCATTAATACAAATACATACATAATAAATATAAAAAAAACCATACTTATATACAAAATTAATAATAATCTAGTTTCAATTATATACGGCGATGTTGCTAATGCATTTTATATATTGCATCACCTAGCCGTAACCACGTACCCGTAACACCAAACTGCACTTTAAAAGTCTACTAACTTACTAAAAACATGCTTTAGTTTTAGTATTCTTTACTGTGTATATTTGTGGTGGACTTAAAATATGTAAATAAATAACCCCTTATCGGGACAACAGAGGCTCTGTTCATTCAGGGATTGTGGAAATAGCCATAGCTCGGCTTGACCTGCGTTCATAAAGAAGCATTTTAAACGTATCTTAGTATTATAAAGGAGTGTGCGCCTCGGGATAACGAGTTAATCACTACACATTCAAGCTTAAATATGCAAAACTTTTATTTGTTTCCTGACAGATATATATATCTGGTCTGAATAACACCCGAAAAAGTAAACACTCACACAAATAGTCACACTTAAAACCAGGTAGAAAAAGTTTTCCATTTTTATAAATCTACTTATACCCGACTCGGTAACTGAAATTAAGTCATAACTTGAGGTCAACAAATTAGCACAGAACGTTTTCGTCTTTGTTCTCTATCCACGGACGTGTTGATTATACACTAGAATTAGCTTAGCGGTGTTCCTCCACTCCTTGGGTTCTTCATTCATTGGATTGAGTGTTAATTGACCAACTTTAAGTATTATTGAATTTATTCAAGTTAGACTTTGGTACTTCTACAATGAAAGATGCCTAATGCCGTCATCGTATCATCGGAGGCACAAATATACTTGATGTGCTCAGTTATAGCTTCGACTGAGGTATCAGGATGCAGAGACCAAACATGCAGAAACTTCTTAAAATACTTGATATTGGCGGAATCTCTGCGTTGAATTTACATGCGAGAGAGAGCGCATAAACAACTTATAATTAATGTTGGTAAATATCAGATATTTCTAAAAAGAGGATATAAGAATAGAGGTTTGTTTTTGATTTATATTTCTATACACTTGGCATTGGCAGAAACAGCTTTTCGAAAAGGGCAGAAAATATAACATAACCTTCTTCTACTGCTTTGTAGACTAGCTTTACATTAGAACATGAGAAAATTTGGTAAAACCTTAAAAATCAAGGTGTAGATTATAAATATATTACGAAACTCAAACAAATCTATGACAACAGCAAAGCCAAAGTGAAAGTTGAAAAGGAAGCTAAGGAAATTAGAAAAGAAAGAAAAGTACGTCAAGGCGACCTGGTGTCACCTGTAAACTGTTGTTTTTGAAGGAGTATTCCAGCAATTAGAGTGTGATAAATGTGGGTTGCAAATTAACGGCGAAAACCTATCGCACTTAAGATATGCAGATGACTTGATTATCATCGCACAGTCAAGAGAAGGACTACAAACTATGCTGAATGATTTGAATAGGGAAAGTCGTATGGTAGGATTAATCATGAATACGGAAAAAAACTAAGGCCATCACAATCAGGCACCAAGAACCTATCTGCGTGAACAATATCACAATCGAGTATTTAGAAGAATATACCTATCTAGGTCAAATAATCTCGCCCTTACTTTACCTCCAAGGAAATTAATAGACGCATAGGAAACGTTTGGAAACAATACTGGAATTTAAAAGAAAGGAGCATGTTGGGAAAGAGGCTTTAGACTTTTAGTTTACTTATAGATTAATAACTATCACTATAAAGAAATGTAATAGAACAAAGGATGTCACAGTAGCTATCAGAAAACTCAAATGGAAATGGACAGGACATACTATCACAGGTAATGGGAAATGGTCAAAATCTATAATGAACAAGTCACAGGAAACGAAAACGAGGTAGGCCACCAAGAAGATGGGTGGACGAAATAAAAGTTATGGCTGGAGGTGAATGGACATCAATAGCTAATGATAGAGAGGAATGGAAACAATTGCAGGAGGCCTTAGCCAGCAAAAGGCGCACAGACGGTAGTCAATGGAATATTATTATAATTCTTGATAAAATATAATAATACGTAAATAAATAAAATAGTATTATTAATAACAAAAGTGTTAAGAATTATGATGTTTGTATTTATTGTAATAAATTAGATTATTCTTTACCTATGATAAATATAATTATAATTGGTTAACGTATATGATGTCGGAAAGGCTATTATTATTATTATTATTATTATCAAAATCTCTGCGTTGACGTAGTAAAATGACGTATTGAATTATAATATATTCGACGATTCGTAAATTGTATATTCGACTAAATATACACAATATTTTCTCTGAAATATTTCAATGTTTTCCTTTGGCCATTTTGTAATTATACTTATCTAAATAAATGAAAATAACTCTGTTATCACTAGTTACTATTAAGGGAATATACTTTGTATGTATTATAGACTATAATTAAATTATAAAATTAGTTGCCTACGACTACGAGGTGATCTATCCCGCAATACTCGACACTTTAGCAGTTGGTGAACTGATGACTAGAAGCCCTAGACCCTAGAAGCACATAATACATATGCAAGTAGAAGAGCAAAGCAAAATACCTGTATTCTAGTGAATACGGTGACAATCCCCAGCAGGGGGCGCATAATGGGCAGTTCTGCGGTATGTTTGTTTGTGATTGCGGCGTATCGCGGTGTGTTGTGACAGCCGACAAATCGATCGCTACGTTTATTTAACATCTAACTCACCCTTGTCAATGAACGCTCGCTTTGGAATGAGGGACCGATTGGATGAATAATAATTTTCGCTTCATCTTTACTATTAACGGTATATATGGTAAGGTATTCAGTATTTTCATCAACCGTGCCAGTATTTTTGTTTTTCACAATCTTTTTTTCTTTTCTTTCTTTGACAAACTCAAATAGACTGCGGCTCAGAACTTAGTTGTAAGACTTGCTGCTTTTAAAACTCATAGGGCACATGTGAAATGGGCCAACATTGATAATCACCATTAAAGTACAAATATGCGCATTGTACGTTTAGACGATGAGTTTAACGATAGGCTAATACTATATAGTACTACAGATTACTAGACATACCGGTAGCCATCTAAAACTGGAAACGTTCCTGTTCTCATACATTAAACAGAAGGGCTCTTTATGGTCACACGGCCCCAAACTGAGATGAAACACAACAGTCGTTGGCTTACAATGAACCAAATACTGGCATTTCCACCGAAGCAGTCGTGACCGGTTAGTGCATACAACACCGGGTAAAAATTGTTTCTTGTCACTGTCATTATATATATAAAATTGTATTTTATACTTATGATGACACACAATCACACAATGCTAGGTAGTTATAATATAAATATGTAATATGGGTATGTATGTATATTTGTTTTATTATATAGTAATATAGTATGTTAATAAAGGAAGCTTACGGGATTCCTAGGAGCGTTCGGTCTGGTCACCTACATGGATAATTTTAATATTTCCTGATAGAATTATTAGTTGGAAAAAGACGTACTGTGGTCACTTTTTCCAAAAGCTTGTGATAAGAGTATGTCATGCACAAAAACTTCACTAATATGACCTGAATATTAAAAGTCCGATGGTAATTCGCCAAGTTTACACAAGATACGCAGTCCAAAATGCAAGGCAAAGCTGAGAAATAATAATCATTACATAAATATACGAAATCAACGTTTAAAAAAATGATCTATGTACAGGTGACAAGTTACCGTTTGTTACCATCCTAATAACACAATATTCAATTATGGTCTTTCTAGGATGGCAACAAACGTGAATTATCGATTACAGACATTGAGAAAATAATCGATTACAAAACCTGCAAATTGAGCTGACTGACCATGACAAATACCTAGTTTCTATTTTGGGATATAAGTAATAAAAGAACCAATCTGAAAAAGAATCTATAGAAGCATTATTGAAAATTATTTTTCTCCACTCAGCGAAGTTTCCTGAAAGTAAGTTAATTTCTTAATTTAATTTCCTATATATTAAATACCTTATACGTTTTATCATAAGACAATCTAACAAATTCTACAATAACTAAATTATTCAAAGTTTATCCAACAAAAACTTATTTCAAACGTTGCCCCGAGCAAAACATGTTCCAATACTGTGAATGTTTTGTTATTCTGAATGAGATTCAGAATGTATAATGAAAAAAGGCGTAACGGATGGTGACCGCAGTGGCGACCGGAGTGTCAGAGCACACTGCTGGCTGAAAACGTCCGAGGTCGGCCGATGGCCATTCGGATCAGAACAGCTGTGACCGCTCCCTGATCACGACCATCTGTACGTACGTAGTATGTACATACCTAATAATAATGTTAAGTTTGCATCTGATTTAATGAGTTTCTTTACACATTATATTTGTCAAGTGTTTTCTTCTGTGTACGTTCTTTTCAATTAGTGTCCACAAAGGAAAAAAATACAATAACAATGTTTTTACAGAATGAATGTTTCATAGTTGTCAAATTATACATGTTATATTCATACACTATTAAATTTACTGTATCCTTTAAAAATAGTGTGTAAATTCTAAGTATTACTGCTACATTAAGCCTATTACGTACTACAAGTATCAATTTATACTTAGTAATTATTACTTACTTTCATAAATCGGCTACTCTAAGATCTATCACTTGCAGTTGCTTTACAACGTTTAATAACAAATGTATCTGGATATAATGAATGAATACCTATTGCTTCTTGAAGTAAATAAAGCTAAACCACATATTTATGTAGCAAAATGTCATAAATTCTGTATCCTTTTTGCCGCGATTAGAGGGGCCCGTCGTGTCACGGATTACCGCCGCGTCACGCCTGACGTCTCATCGTTTATTTATAATACAGTAATACCATATACCAAGATTGGATTGTAGATAGCTTTTTGTGCTGAATTGACTTACAGATTTACAAGCTTTCTTAGTCAGCAGTATTAAACCAACTTCGTTATTGTAAGTACCTCAAGGTATATCTGTGATTGTGTGTAGGTGATGATTTGTGTTTAGCTCATAACACAAATTGGTATCGAATAACTTGAGTGCAATGGGGAGGGGGTATTTTTCCTTGTGTACTAAAATACTGAAATTCAATCAAAATGTTTTGTAGGTTTAAACGCAAATAGCCTGTCTGTTGAGTGGTATCATAAGCGGTTGAAAATCATCGTCACCTTGAAAGTCTCGAGACCCTATATGAAAATTAATTTCTTTTTTTTATTGAGAATATAATCCAAAAATGGAATTCTCTATCGGATCTCGTTTCTGATATCCACTTTGTATAAAATATATTTAAAGATTTTGTTATCTTCGTACAAGAGGAAACCTTACGCTAGTCTTTCCAGTATTTAATTTCATTCTCTTTTATCAATGTAGAGTTATACGAACAAATAAATACTTTTTTTTTGATCATATATTAGTCAGTAAGATTGTAAGGAATTTTAAATAAACAAGAATATTATTCAAACAAAAATAACAGATAAAAGCATGATTGTGCCGAATGAAAAATGCCACGAGAGAAAATCGAAAAAATCAATTTTTTTCTTGTATATACAAATTGTTAATTATTCTTTAAAATATTCACTTCTTTATCTATTTATATCTATTTTCTTCTTCATAAATCCTTGTTATTTCTTAGCATTGTTTATTCAGTAGCATATCTATAATGCGTATACACGTTCACTTCTTAAATTGATAGCCGATATTGGCCGTCCACTAACCCTCCAATCACTAAATGACACGCTCCTGCCACAATATTTCAAATCACTGACACGTTTTCAAGCATCGAATTTCCTTGTGAAATTTGTGATATTTATATTTGGAACAATATTATAACGTTCGGTAGCGAGTGTCACGCGGTGGATTACCGTCGTGTCACGCTCATGACGCGGGCCAAAGCTCGCGTGAATTCCGTTTTGTGTAATCCCACAAAATTGAAAATACGACAGTGTCCCGCTTACGGTTGAACAGCTATTACAATGTTTTTCTAAATCATAATTCCAGACAAATTGTTTGGAAAAAAATGCTATCTTGTTACAAGAGTATAATATATTGTATTGGGTGAGAGGTTTTGGTAGAAATTAAGAGAAAGTACATACATATGTTGGGGATGATGGTTCAGATATTACGAAACCGTAATATTGTAAAATAGATGGTCCTTTCAAGAAAAAGAAGTAGAATTGACTGCAATAAATATGGTAAAAAAAAAATGTTTCCACACCAGTCGATTCTTCTTCTTTATCAAACCGCAGAATCTTATCAGGCACTGTTAAAACATTTTATTAGTTCTTGTATGTACCTTAAATACGAGTTTAGAGAATTATGTTTAATGACTGCTCAAACTAAGTTTTACCTAAACCAAGTAATAAAATTACTTTTATCAATTAATTTCATGTGTACTTGTAAACAATAATAAAATACGATAAGATAAGATTCGTGAATGGGATATCATTTAGATTATTAAATTGCGGGCGGTGTGTAGCGTCGGCTGTGGCGGTGTGGCTGAGATACATATCAGTTGCTTGTGTGTGTGTACACATTGTCTTGTGCACATTAAATTATTCCACTTTATTATACGCTTTGTGTTATTGTTATAGTTATTACATGTACAACAGTTGCACTCCAAAGATTAGTTTGTCGATATAATATTAAGATAATAAAGGTATACTTCGTATTTAAAAGAAGATTATAGAAGAAGAATATAAAAGAAGGATTTACTAGTGCCAATAGTCTACTGTAATGAATAAACATACTTGTAAGTCTTCATTACTATATCCGGATATACTAATGTATGTATCAAAATTAGAGTTTTATCCTTTTTAGATCAAGACCGCGAAATAAAAAAAAATGTGATTGAAGAGTTTCTGACCATTCATTTTTAATATTAGTAACTGCATAACACATATTTATTTCGTAAAACCTTTAGATTACCTCGATTTAAGTGGTATGAGTTTGAGACTGTCAGATCTATTTAAAAAATATTTTCTTGCGAGTAATTAAATTGTAAATATAATATAATAATAATAATAATTCTTGACACATCTCACACACGGCCGTCTGATCCCAAACTAAGCAGAGCTTTTACAATGGTAACCAGACAACTGATAAACATACTTATATACTTCTAAAAACATACATATAATAGATAAATTACACCCAGACGCACAACAAATGATCATGCTCATCACACAAATATTTTTCCTGGGTGGTAATCGAACCCACGACCTCTGGCCAGCAGTCAGGGTCACTAACCACTAGACCAACAGGCCAGTCATAATCAAATAATTAAACAAATAACACACACACATAGTGCATTTGCCGGTAGAACCTTCACAACAACAATTAATTATGTATTTATTAAGGTAACAAGTATGTTTGTATGTGTGTGTATATATTGTATTGGATATTACACTTATATTATATGTTTTTTTTTTATGCGATAGGGGGCAAACGAGCAGACGGGTCACCTGATGGTAAGTGACTACCGCCGCCCATGGACACCCGCAACTCAAGAGTCACAAGTGCGTTGCCGGCCTTTTAGGCAGAGGTACGCTCTCTTCTTGAAGGTTTGAAGGTCGTATCGGTTCGGAAATACGGCAGGCGACAATTTGTTCCATAAGCTGGTTGTGCGAGGCAAAAAGCTTCTGGAGAAGCGCACAGTGGTGGAGTGCCAATCGTCCAGGTAATGGGGATGGATATTTTGGACGATGGAAGGACGATGGCGGAAACCAGCAGCCGGTATAAGTCAGAACAATTCCTCTGAACACTCCCCATGATACAAGCGATAGAGGATGCAGAGTGAAGCTACATCTCTACGCAACGCCAAGGTGTCAAGTCGATCAGAAATATCTTGGCAGTCGATGATGCGAGTCGCTCTCCGTTGAATGCGGTCAAGAGGCAGAAGTTGGTACTGGGGTGCACCTGCATAGAGATGAGAACAGTATTCCATGTGCGGCTGAACCTGCGCCTTATAAAGTTGCAGGCCGTGGGCCGGAGTAAAATACTGTCTCGATCTGTTTAGCACACCAAGCTTCTTCGAGGCTAATATGGGCTTACTCTCTAAGTGACCGCGAAACTGGACTTCGCTTGATATATTGACGCCAAGGATTCCGATACTGGCTGATGCAGTTAGGGAAGTGCTCTCAAATTGAGGTGATACGACCAATGGCATCTTTTTAGCGGTGAACGCGCAAACCTGTGTCTTCGTGGGGTTAAATTGGACTAGGTTAAGTCGACCCCAATCTGAAACTTTTGATAAAGAAGTTTCGATTTCAGACACAAGTTTGGATCGGCTCTCGATGACGTTTACCCGAGAAATGTTAGCGCGGCCGGTGTAAAGGGCATCACTCGTGCTATCGTCTGCATAGCAATGGATGCTGCTAATCTGCAGCATGTCGTTGATATGCAGAAGAAACAGCGTGGGTGATAGCACACAGCCTTGTGGGACACTAGAATTAACAGACTTCGAGTCGGAGCATGCACCGTCAACAACGACCTTGATGCTTCTGTCTGTAAGAAAACTGATGAGCCAATTGCACAGTTTCTCGGGAAGCCCATAGGAAGGAAGCTTCGTAAGGAGCGCTTTGTGCCAGACCCGATCAAAGGCCTTCGCCACGTCCAACCTAACGGCCAACGCTTCCCCCTTGGTCTCGATCGCCTGTGCCCACCGGTGAGTCAAGTATACGAGAAGATCACCAGCTGAACGACCCTGACGGAAGCCGTATTGTTGATCATTGAGGAGCTGGTGGTCTTCTAAGTACCGGAGGAGCTGGCAGTTAACAATGGATTCCATTATCTTGGAGAACAAGGAGGTGATGGCTATGGGTCTGTAGTTGGACGGATCCAAGTGATCTCCTTTTTTAGGGATTGGGTGCACTAGAGCTGTCTTCCATGAGTTCGGGACTACGCCAAGAGAGTAGGAAAGCCGATAAATAATAATATTACATATAAATGAGATTAAAGTTTTTACAGTTTATATATATAGTCTTTTTTCTTTTGTATTTTTGTGTTCTTATTTCTAGAGCACCTATTGATTTATCTCTACACAACCCTAAGGTAGATTGGTGGAATATTCCTGTGGCATTAAGTCCGCCATTGTAGAATATTTTAGTGCAATATGTTTTAAATTAATCAAAATAGATAAAAATGTCCTATCTTTATTTATTTTGATTAATTAGATAGAGAATAGTGATTCAACAATAGAACATTTTTGAAACTTACTCATCCTTCGTCATAACTGGTACTGACTCTATTAGACACATTAAAGTATTATGTAGCTGAAGTGTAAACCAAAAGTGTGTTGAGTCTCATTGCGTCAATATTTTTATTGTACTTAAACCAAAAAAGTCACAGACGGAAAGAGCAATTTATTGCCTGCGATTTCACTAGCTTTAAAAAGTATTTTTTAATACTTTATTTATTAGACGACTAAGATAAATGACGGTATAAAAATGTTTGGTTAGTTCTTTCAAGTCGACGTCAATTCAATTTCTTGTAATTTCCTTGTGTGTAAATGGTAGATTCATTTAACTAATTCTCAGAGTTGAAAAATCTTTATCACCTCGTTTTTACGATAAACAAATAAATAGGAATAATATTAGTAATTGATGTAGATTTTCCCCACAATCTCACTGCTGCAATTTGAGAAAAGCAGTAGCACCACTATGAGAGAAAAGTATATATATGAAAACGTTTAATGCCGCTCTATACAATGGGGTTGATAGCTTGCTGGTACTAGTAATTATTATTGATGTTACTTAAAGGCCTAGCTAAACCTACGAAGTGTTTGTTATGTTTGATGTTATCATAACATTTTTCAATTGCTGCCTGCTCTTTCCTTATTACGGGGTGCTGATGATATATTTATGTAGTTTAGTAGTTCCAAAACATAACAAAAGAGATTTATTTGCTGCTTAATATGACTTCAAAGGGACCGGGAATTTCTTCAAAAAGTATATCTTGTCGTAATGTCAAATAATTTTCAATTAAAATCAAAATTTATACGGAAAGTAAATGAATCTTACATATAAAAATATATTGTACTCAAGTCCACATTTGCACACGTGCAACTGCAATTTAAATAGAAACTAGGGTGGTAGTAGTGGTGGTTTGGTGTAATGTTGTGAAATACATGTTTGCTAATCACACGACGGCTGCACAAAAACATTTTTTTTTGAAATTTGCATCGTTATTGTGGATAAAACTAGAAAGGAAGATATTTTTACACAAAAATCATTTGAGTGTCAAAAAATATATCGCGGTATCTCATTAAAAAACAAAAGGTGAAATGTCGGCGCTTCAAATGAATGTTCTCGAAGTGCGGCTATGTATTATGCATCAGGGCGAGGTGTGAGGTGTCTAAATTAAATTTGGCCATGCCAATGTCAGTCAAAAGTGGTTAAATTACCGCAGCGCGCGAGGGTTATCAGGCAGGGAATTGGTCGCGGTTCACAGAGCTTTTATGACATTCTCGTATTATTTATTTTTCATATTGCGAATTTTGTTTTCCCTTTTTTTAAAGTAATCGTGAATTTTAGCACGCTGGCACTGGCTTCACAATTCTGGGAATATATTTTAATTTATGTGTATAATATAAATATAAATAGTATCATATAAAAATCTGAGTGTACTTGCGAATTTGTTACAACACAATAAAGTAAAACATCGAAACAAATATTTGGAATTAAATGTTTTTATACCTTAATGTCGGTGAAAATGAATGCCCACCAGTCATAAGATTTATTTTTAAGTTAGTGTTCAACACGTTTTTCTGCAACCCAATGCTTCTATATATTAAAGGTGGCTGGTAGACATGTTTTTGTTTCAATATTTTATTGTTGATTGCTGGTTGAGTTTTTTAGTTTTAAACTTTTTTTTGTAACAAATTTCCTTACATACCCGATTCACCATTCAAAATTCCATACTTGAACCAAATAGTTAAGTACTACTAGTTGTATATTCCGCTTTGTATAAAGATCTGAAGACAAAAAGTGAAATTTCGTAGCTTACTTTTAGGATCGAAAAAAAGAGAATTTTTAGACTTTTACTCGGTGTGTCTATGAAAGTCTATCGCTTTGCGAACCCTGTTCTTGACTGCTCAATCTAGCGGCATTTTTCATTCAGTATTTGAAAGCGAGGTGTTATCGCAAAATTATGCTGGCTGTTATTTCATCTCTGCCGCCCACATATTATTCTTTGTTTTCAATAATACAATTTCACTGTTGTAATTTAATAATATTAAACACTTTTGAATGTATCTTTTATTCCTTGAGAATTAAGGTAGTTATTAACTGAATACTTTAGAAACAATTTCTACGCTCTTCTTTTGTGTGTACGGATTTACAAAATTGACATAAGTACTGTGTTTATCTAGGTGTAGAACCGCTCACTGCAGTTCGGAAATGCGTCATAATGTAAATTTAACATGATTAAAATTTTTAGACAAGCTCACTTCCTTCTGTAATTCAACTGAAAAGGAAACCTTTGATGTGATTGCGTTTATTAAGCGTTATAACGCGTGTTTGAATAGTTTGACGTGTCTATCGCTTTAGTGGTTAGTGACCCTGACTGTTAAACTAGAGGTCGTGGGTTCAATTTCCACACAGGACAAAAAATTGTGCGATTCACAACGATTATTTGTAATGTGTCCGCGTTATATGAATGTTTGAAAAGTGCCCGCGAAACAGGAATTGATCCTAATGAGGAAATTGTATTTAAAAACTAAAGAATAGGACGTTGAGCTTTTCCATTTTTTTACTGTTTAATAATGCTACTTAAAAATCATGAAGCTAATAAAAATAACAATTGTAAACTATAGTTTCATGTAAATAGCTGTTTCTTTGTATATGTTATTATTACATAATTTTATAAATCATTGTAAATAAAATAAAGGTGTTAAGATAATTTTGTAAAGTAGTTTTTTGATTTTTCTTCTAGAAACTTCGTTCTTATCTAGTGTCCCACGACACCACACATCTTTTACTTTATATACTCTCAATATTAAATAATATAATAAATGAGATCGGTATTTCTACACTGCTAAACTGTCCAGTAACAATCCATACAAGATAATAATCCTTGTACACAAAATTCGATATTTTGACACAAACCTTATTAAATTCTACAAACATATAACATCTCATGTGAAACTAGAAACCACTTGTAAATCTCTTGACAACATTTCACAGGACTATTATAAAAGCACGACATTGGTACAATAGTTGTCGGAAAGTGTTACATTATTACATTTGTTCGTGTAGTGGAAGCTAGCCCAAGCTAAATTTGTATCAAATGCAACGAGACCGCAACACGCACTGGTATAAAATTTCTAACGCAATTAACTGATCAAACGTTATGAGCAGTTAAAGGAAATGTTATTTCCTTATCTTTGTCACAATACAGTATTTGTTTATTATTTATAAATACAATCACCAAATCAATTCGAGCCATAATACTTAATGGATCCGAACTCAAGATCTCAGTATTATTTGTCCGAATCATTTTATATAGCTTTATGGTACTTAACATTATTAATTCTTTATCCTATCAAGCATAACAGGCCCTTTCAATGCTCTCTTTGACATTTATGTTTGACCAAAAATGTATTGAAAGAGAAATACATATATATAAAAGTGAGTATCCAATGATTAAATTGATAACGTGGTGTTTTTGTGAGAGATCGGGCCAAACAAGTCTTATCTGACAAAGCTTTTAGGCTCTTATGCTCGGCTTAGAAGGGAACCCTTTCAGGGAAGAGATCAATGCGCGCGGAGCCGTGGTGTAACTTATAGAAACTTGGGCAACACTCATTTGTGAAGGATAAGTTGCGGGTTGAAAACCAGGTCAGCAAAAAATTACGAAGTAATCTTTTTCAATAAAATTTTAAATACTATAGTAAATATATGATCTATGGCTAATAATTTTTAATACCGCAAAGTAAATTTTAACTTAAAGTTATCAGGTTAAACAATCTGTCGTTATTCAGTTTCTACCTATATTTTTGTTGCTTTTAATCCTCATTTTTATTTGAGAAAATATAATGCCTGGATCTGATTAGATTTATGATTGAGTTTTTCTCTAAGTCTCTGAATTTTGAGGTAATGGCTTGATGAAGATTAAACATACAGTTAAAAAACTTATATACGTTATGGTGTCGGAGGA
Organism: Tyria jacobaeae; assembly: GCA_947561695.1. Lineage (NCBI taxonomy): Eukaryota > Metazoa > Arthropoda > Insecta > Lepidoptera > Erebidae > Tyria > Tyria jacobaeae. The sequence continues at coordinate 478,005 of OX387214.1, forward strand.
AAAAACCTCAAAATGTCCTCAATTAAGCTGCTGTTGGATGCTGTCACTTTGATAACACTTTTGTTTTCGATCGTATATGAAAGTACAGATAGACAACAGACATCTAGTAGCTTATTAAATAATTTAGGAACAATCATTATGGTGTCAGTGTTCCACGACTGACGTGAGAAGCAGCTCTCAGTAATGCCTTTTCTCGATACTTTATTGTACACCATAACGTTACAAAAAAACCATAACGTTAAATATCTTGATAAATATAGATATGAAATTCGGAATGTACATGCTAATACATATGTATATGTCAATTAACAATGAAGTACACATACTCAAAGTTCAAATAGAATATAAAAATAATATTTTCATAACTAAGAAGTTATATGAGTATTATATACTTAGATTAATTAGTAGTCATGTTCACCTCCAAATATAGGTGTTCAATACACCTCTGCTATCACCTCAGGGATATAAGGGTGAGCATATGTGTGTATGCTAACATATACAAAGTTATGTATGTACTCGTACAAGTAATATAACAAAAAAAAGTATAGTTTATTTATTAACCCATTACCAAATAAGGTTTACAAAATTTATTAGTAAGATTTTAACTTCATTTTTACTAAACATTGCCAGTACTTGGGTGTACATGTTTCATCAAAGTCGTTGCAGAGATGTTATTAAGTAGATAGCTACGTAAACAACAAAACTATTGGTAAACTTTAGTGTTCATATTACTTTAGAAGATACATCATCTCGCGGGTCTAAGAAGATTATACAGTAAAACGCCATAAACTTTTAAAAAGCTGGGTAGGCGTCAATAGTCTTCCTGCACAAAAAAACGTGTATGAACTAACCCTAAATTCATTGCGGCAGTATAAAAGTAATACTTACTAATTAGGATTCATTAGTTTTTTGTTCTTTCATATTATGTACATATGTAACAAGACACATCATCTCACCGTCATCAGCTTTTTACTTTATTCAATAAACACCTATCAGACACAATGATAAAACAAAGTATACCATAGTATCAAGACTCATTTCAGATAGTCTTCTAATCGCTTCTAACACAAAACATGCGTAGCCGCCATCAGATATATCTGAGTCCCACGGATAAAGCCGGCAAAGTGAAAATCCGCGGCCGAAGCATGCGGAGATACTCGACCAAATTTAATGTACCCCATACGACTACTTAACATTGTGTTCACACTAAGCTATCGGGTTGCAGAAAACTGTCAGATGTATACTTTTGATGGCTACAACTTTTAAGGCATACAAAACACTTGATCAAGAAATAAATATATTTTAGATTGAAATGTAGTTATTTTTTTTTTTCGTAATTTAGGGAGTCACCTGATGGTAAGTGACTTCCACTGCCCATGAACACTTGCAACTCAAGAGTCACAAGAGTGCTGTCAGCCTTTTAGGGTAGGGGAAATGGAGGAGGGGAAAGATTTGAAGGGAAAAAGGGTAAGGGAAAGGGGGTTGGGCCTCCGGTAATCTCACTCACTCGGTCACACTATGCAAGTATTGTTTGGCAGTCGGTTTTCTGCGAGGCCGTGGTAATACTCCGGTCGAGCCGGCCCATACGCCGAAGCATGGTTCCCCGTCACGTAGGTTTTATAAGTCGCTTACTTTATAAATGATTATGTGATTTTCATAACATATTACTTGATATTATAAATAAGGTAACCCAAGTGATATTGAGACCCTACAAAGTAGGAGGTCATTTATCAATTCCAAGTCTTTTAGCAGACAATAAGCTGCAGAAAATCAGCCAAGTGAATAAAGATTTATTCAGAAAGCGCAATACTTTCCACCGTTTGATTTATACCTACATAAGTGGTTATATTCGCTTTGTTTTATTATCATAATGTTGCCCTCTGGATACAAAGTTGTTTCGTTTGAGCTAAAAGTGGTTTGGTTTGGTTGCGGGCTACTGCCTTATGCGGATACTTTTTGTTGAAGCTCTGGTGTTTTGTTCACACAGTATTTAAATTAAGAATATTGTTTTACATTAATGTTCATTGTAGTGAAAGTGGTAAGAAAAAAAAAAAAAAAAGAATAATATAATACTTTTCTTGCTTTTTGAAGTAATCTCTTGACTGAAACAGTGAGCGCACTCTTATTTAAGGATCTCTTTCAAGCTTTTTTCAAACGTAGCCACGTTTTCTTCAGGGTTCATAAAACGAATTCCTCTAAGTTTATCCTTTATTCGCGGAAATTAATAAGTCACAAGGTGCCAGGTTTGGACTGTTAGGAGGATTCCAAGATATAATGTTTGCACGCCTAGCACACATCCTCATATTAGCGCGATGTGAGCGCTGGCGGGGCCTGTGGAGCCTGGGTCTATTGCAGTCATCTGGACACTGTTAACAGTTATAATTCATCATAGTCGAATTTTCGCTTTTCTGTATAACAAAAAAATGCAACACTCATTGTGTACTATTGCTATTTTCAAAGCTACACATAAATATTTCGGTGAAACAGTGAAGTGCTAACATGAACGACAAAAGTTAGCTCTACAAGTGAATTATCAAAAATGAGTTCGAACAAACTAAAAACATTGTTGCCAAAATTGTAAGTGCAACTAATTTTGAATAAACTTTGCTCCAAAACCGTTTCACGAATTACGGTGTCTACAAAGTCTTTTAAATGGGGAGCACATTAGACCGTGTCTTTCCCAGTGGAATAAAATTGGGTTATCCCATCTCTTCCCGTCAGTGTCGTAAAAGACAACTATAGATTGAATTGCTTCCTGTCAAACAGTATGTGTACAGTGCCTGGTAGAGGGCAATAGTCCATTACAAATTGGACTAAATTATGGTCACGGCGTGAGTGTATGCATATAATTAGAAAAGTCTAGAAATTTAAATAATACATATCACCATAATACCATAATACATACCAATAAGAGTCGTCCTTCAAAATTATTCCAAAGTCTCTATAACAAGTTAAAGTCTACTCTTAACATCTATGCTTTAACAAAATTTAAGTGTAAAAAAATATATAACTTCCTATCTTTTAAAACATAACTATGACTCCACTGAAAATTTATTAACCATCCCAATATAAAAACTGACCTTACCACATGCATATAATACACACACGCACAGACTGTTACGCACACACTGTTACACACACAAGTTTAATTAATTATTTCATTTCATATTACTCGCTTGTGACTTTTAAAATACTTCCTTTGTTGTACAGGGGCCTGGTAATATGTGTAACAGGGTTTCCTAGTGCATATACCAGTCTCCCACAAAGTACTATATTGAATATGTGTAGTATTGACAAGCATAGACTTAAGATAACTTTATGGAAGAGAAATAAATTATCATTATTATTAATAATGGGTTTGATCTGTTTCACATAGAAGACGCTGCAATATTTAGTAAGGTATTCTAGTAGAATCCTATTTTAAAACCGATAATTTAGAAGGTTACGTTAAACTGAACTTGGACCTATAAATAGTTTATTTCGTTTACTTACAGAACAATCGACAACTGGAGCATAAGAGCAAGTGCTTGTTGCGTAATACTCTTGTAGAAAGCAGCAAATGGAACACATATAGTCTCAAACCATAGAAAATGTAAATAGAAAAAAATTAAGAGTTTCCAATCGCAATTTATGAGCTTGGAAAAGTTATAAAAATTAAAACAGCACGTAAATAATACTTAGCTTACGATGAGTCTCTACAAATACGGATAAGTCTCTTTGGGTAATGTCACTGATTAAAAGTTACTTCTTTCGTTCAAAAATCATTTGTATAGTCGAAAAGGCTTTTAAATATGATTATTAACGCAATTCTCCGAATAACCCAATAAAGTAATTATCTGCGATTAATCAAGTTATACGTACATTTCGGATTTATTGATGCAGGAAACATTTAGTAAATTCTGTCAAAGAGCTTTAAGAGTATTCAAATCAAAACTTCATCATCATCATCATCAGCCTATCGCAGTCTACTACTGGACATAGGCCTCTCCCATTACACGCCACTTTGATCCATTTTCGGCTTCTAGCATCCATCTCCTGCCAGATATCTTGCGCAAATCGTCACTCCACCTGGTCTGTGAGCGTCCTACGCTACGTTTGACACGAGACGCGGTCTCCACTCAAGAACTCGTTTTCCCCAACGGTCGTCGGTTCTGCGGCTAATATTGCGAGCCTGCTGCCACTTCAGCCTGCTCATCCGGTTTGCTATGTGGATTACTCTGGTTTTATGCCGGATCTGCAAATAACACCTACAATACTATAATATTAAATGTTGTGTTCAATAACTAGCGAATTTGAATAAACTAAACATTTATCCAGAGAACGCTGAACAAATGGTCAGCTTACTTTCAATGAATATTTAGTTACACTTTATTCGGTCAAATTCAGTTTTTGGTACTGTATTTTGATAGCGAGTACATGTCTGAACAAATTTAATGGTTTCATTTCAACATGAACGTTATGATTGACAAAATGTATAAAGTAATAATGTAAGAAAGTGGTATCGGTATTACTCCAAGACCAGATGTCTCGAAATGTGTGGTTGTTGTTTTAAAGGCTGTATATCAAATGTTTTCTTTTAAATTTTACTGTTTTCTCATATCTATTATACAATACAGACGATTAAGGTAGGACCAATGTAATAAACAAAATAATAACTGAATAATTTGACATCTGACATCATCGTTCTACTTTATCTGTACTTGTAAATATAAACTGAAATCTAATATAGGGGGACAGAAGAACAGGCGGGTCACCTGATCTTAAGTGACAACCGCAGTCCATGGACACCTGTAACTCAAGAGTCGTAACTGCGCTGCCCGCCTTTAAGGATGCTGAGGAATGGGGGGATGCAGGGACGGGAAAGAAAAGAGGGGGGATGAGGACATGGGAAAGAGGAGAGGGGGATAAAGGGAGAGGAAAGAGGAGAGGAGGAGTTGTGCCTCCGAAAACCTCACTAATTTATGGGAATTGCAATACAAGCGTTGCTTCACAACCGGTTAACTGTGAGGCCATGGTATCCGCACCGGTTGAGCCGGCCCATTCGTACCTAAGCATAGCTCTACCACTGCCATTTTTTTTTTCAAGGGGTATGCACTGATGCCCAGGCACAATAAAACACCCACATTTTGTAAATTAGAAACTGGTACTGACGTAATATTTGACAAGCCTATTACCTCAAAGAGACCTTTGGACGGTATCCAAAGGTCTCTTTAAGAATTAAAAGAAATGGGAATTTAGGAGTATATTGAAATGAAAACGGAAGGGGAGGGATATTGTTTATACGGAGATATTGGAAAGACAAACTGGCCGTAACCTTGAGGTCACAGCCATTTATCTTTATATAAGAAATATCAAATATGTTTTTATAGATTTTTTCTATTTAAATGTAACACTTGTTTTCTATTTAAATTATATAAAACTCCTGCCACAAACATCTCTGCATCACCCAGAGGTTGGCTTTTGGAAAATGCATACGAGCAGACGGGTCACCGGATAGTAACTGATGATCACGAGACCTTAAAAGTGGCAGAGCCATGCTTAGGCACGAATGGGCCCGCTTGACCGGTGCGATACCACAGCCTCACAGAAAACCGGTTGTGAAGTAACGCTTGCGGTGCATTTTCCAAAATGAGTGAGGTTTCCGGAGGCCCAACATTCCCTCTCCCCTCATCCCCCTTTCCTCTTTCCCATCTCCTCATCCCTCTCTTCTCTTTCCCATCTCCTCATCCCCCCTCTATTCTTTCCCTCCCTGCATCCCCATCCCTCATCAATCATAATGGCATGCAGCGCAATTACGACTTTTGAGTTGCAGGTGTCCAAGGTCAAGAGTTGTCACTTACCACCAGGGGACGCATCTGTTCGTCTGTCTCCCTATAGCATAAAAAAAAAATAAGCCTTTGAAGGTTAAGAGGGTGGTGATTTGTCAGTCAATGAATATAAATGAATGATATATGTTCATCACGATCTTTTAAAGGTTTTTATTAGTTTAATGTGCTGATAAATATGGGCGTAACATACTTAACGTTACTTAAAAATATTTAAAAAAAAAGAGAGGCTTATTTATTGAAATAAGTCACTTTCTATTATCATATTGAAGTGTACCTAATTATAATTAAAATAAAAAAAACATTTCAGTGTATTTTTTGTTTCTCTTTCTCTAGTCAAGCGACATATTTTTTTCTTTTGGTGGTTATTGACGTACTTTAGTATTGACAATATTTTTTTATTGTTTTCGATAAATTAAAAAAATATGGTGGAATTCAGAACTTTCAACGACGATTTCTCGAACTCAAATAATATAACGTAGCTCTCACAATTTATTTCAATTTTCAAATCAAAAGTAATCTTCATTATACGAAGCTGACGATGAGATCCAGCAATATCACCACAATTGCCGTTCAATTTAGATAGATAATTGGGCTCCGTGAGGCCCGCCGTGGCTCGAATTAGCTCCGACATGGATATTTGTGCACGTGCTCTACTCAATATTGATACAGTACTAATTGAAAATTGATCGCTACTCACTTTCCATGCTTCCGTCTTTCTTCATTGACTATATTATACGACATGTTTTAATTTGTAAAAGTTATGTATACTTATTTTGATTGAGTGTTAGCGGTAATATTCCACGTAAAGACTGACTTGAGTGACTTCCACTAATTGACACTCTTACACTACTTAAAAACTGAAAATATGTATATACAACCATTCATTTGCGTAATATATAAATGACGAGATAGCATAGAAAGCGTAGATTGCGATGGCCGAGGCGTGTTCACCAAATGGATGTCAGTCGTTCGCAAAGAGGAAGGTGGAAAGATCCCTGTTCAAGGACTGCTCAAAACAGCTTTAACGTAAATAAATATTTTATCCCTTTCTCTCACAAAGAGGTTATGTCTAAGGCCCTTGGTGGGGCCAAGGGCATTAGGCTTGCTTTTAATAAATTATCCATACTTAATTATTTTATTTAGTGTATGAGGTATAAATCCCCGTTGATAAAAAATTAACTGAAAATTTTCATGACGGATCTCAGCATAGTACTTTAAATAGTAGATCCGCCTTATCATTGATTACAAGCAAAAAAGTATGTTGTGAAGTAATAGAAGAATTAGATTCTGATATTTTAGTATTTATCTTCTCTCTCTTAGCAAAGCTGCCTAGATAAAATGTTACCTGGGACCCCATTTATCGTATTATTTTTAAAGACACCCTCTATATTTGTTTCGATGTAATCCTCTATAATCCTAATAGTTTTTAAAGAAATACATGCAGATATGACCGCATATACTTAACAAATGTAAATAAATAAAACAAAATTTGTACGAGATTGTGAGGAACTTTGCATAAGTTTTTCTGGGTCTATAAGACGATGGATAAAAAAAAGAAAGTTTGAGTAAATGTGGCATAGATACTTTCGCATATTGGCTGGGCATTAACCTCGGTCATATAATAAAAAAACCGCTTGATGGTGTAATTCATCATTGTATTTGCGCGTTTTCATCAAAAAGCAATAATTGCATCTACAATTATATTTTCAGTGGGAATTAATGATTTCTTCGTATAATAATCAGTTGTTAAGTTTGTCATGTACTGTAAAACATGTAAGTGATTGTATTAAGGAGTTCAATATTTCATTATTATTAATTTATTTTACATCATAGAATATCGACAAGTACCTCTCGAAGACGAAGCACGAATTAACCTCAAGTGACGTACTTTCATAACTCTACGATACGACGAACTTACTTGTACGTGAAGTTCTATCATAATAGTAAAAGCGCCGAGTCCGTAGATATTAGTAATTAATGTAGTAAGCATGTATCCACTCATGTAACAACTTGGCTATTTTAATTCACTTTAAAAAGTAGACAACCGACTTCAATGCGTCTAACATAACATTAAAGACTAATATGGTTTTCTCATGGATGACATTGCCAGAACTGGACCAAATTAAAATGGGACTACACGGGAAGCACCAGCTTTCAAATAAAAAAAAGTGTCAAAATCAGTTCGACCAGTCGAAAGTTCTGAGGTAACAAAGATTAAAACCTCCAAAAGAACCTCCTCCTATTTTGAAGTCGGTTGAAAATTAATATTCTATATAATTTATCTTAGTGGTACTATCATTTGCCATAACTTTTTTCTGTATAAAAATTTTGCTGTCATACGATTGCCGCCGTTCATTACGTTTAGAGGACCTAAGCAATCCCGTAAACCCTGTTTCATTGATGTATTTCCAGAACACAACAGATTTAGGGTGCGTACAGCATTCGGAGGGAGAATTACTAATCTCTTCATTATCATTATTAATTATTTATCATAAAAGTTCACGTACAGTTCATTTAATCGTTAATTATACTCGCGCCTCGTCCTCGAGATTAGCATTAGACTCTAGACGAGCTCTATCTATATCTAGACGAGCGACTCTAGCGAGATTAACACTAGACCTTAGACTTTGAATGTATCGGGAATATCATAATTAAAATATATATATCGTTTGTACATAAATCAAAATTTCTTGCTTTTTAGGTACAATTGATTACAAATTATGACTATTATTTAATATTGACTCTGACAAACAGTAATATCGTCAGCAACAATATCCCATTGATAAAACTTGTCAAAAGATAGTAACTAGGCTTAAATCCTAGCGAGTGTGCGCGCGACGAGCGTGCTGTGTGCTGTACTGCTGTGTGTGCACTGACACACTCTTGTCGACCCCACACTCGTTGAGTGTTTGATTTATCTAGCGGCTGAGCGTTTATGAGGTTTTCTTCAGACGTTCTAAATAGTAAGGTGAGTTCTATGTGATACAATAATGTACTAGCTGGGCATATGGCTGTCTTTTCTACAAAGAAGGGTTATTTAATAACTAGTTGTTAGAATCTCAGAACAGAAGTCTTAACAATTGGGGCTTTTAATCGTGATACGATGAAAATGGTTCTATTAAATTGGCAATCATTATGTTATTATATCTCTCCCATTATGTCTCTCCCGAAGCTCTGGAATTGTTTTCATCTTATCTTCGTGGACGTCAACAGTTAGTACGAATAGATGAATCATCATCTAGTTGATGTGATCTGAATACTGGCGTTCCACAAGGTGGCTTCTTTCTCCTCTATTATTTTCGATGTTTATCAATCTTATTACGCTTGATCTTCAGTGTGCGTATCATTTGTGTCCAGACTATCTTTAAGTTTATTCTCAGGCTAAAGTAGATAAATTGGCGGAAGCGATTAACAATGTGAATATTGATTCAAAGGCCATTAAAAACTGGTCCGAGCGTTTTGGCGTCAGTTTTAATCCCTCCAAGTGCCAGGCAATAATTATAGGTAGTTTGCGAATGGTTAGCAGAACTGACAAATCAATACTGAAAGCAGTGATTAATAAATGCTCCATTTTGCCTATTAACTCATCTGTCGAAGACCTCGGCCTGTTTATTGATTCCACTCTAACATGGCAACCTCAAATAGCGAACGTCAGTCAGAAAGTCATCGGGACCTTGAGATCACGTCGTAGCCTTCGTGCCTTAACAACTCTTTTATCTCCTCTCCATATCCCCACAGCCCCCAATTATCTTACCTCAAAGCTTAGTCTTCTAGGTTCTAACCATGACAGACATCTCCGCTACACAAATAATTTGTTACTCCTTTGCCCTACTCACACCTCTTCTTTCGTTCATTCTTCTTTTGCTGTCCAATCCATTTTATTTTGGAATGCGCTCCCTCCTGAGATTAGGATGACCACCAACCGCGACACGTTTAAAGTTTAAGTCCGTGAATTCTATTTGAGACAGTTGACTGAGATACCATGTCCCTCACTGAACCACCCAAAGGTTGACTGGTAGATAATGCCATGTGGTATTAAGTCCGCCTCATGCGTTGTATTATTTTCTTCACATGCGTCATCCTACCGTTGAGGCTTCAGATAATTTCTCATCTTGATCACAGTACATAGACATAACATAAAAAAAACATCATTTTTATTCCGTACACGGAGTTTCATAATTCATTAGGCATGTGTTTACGTTTCTTTTCTATACTTTTATGTCTTCCGGATTTATTTTAGAATATGTGATTATAAATTAAATTAGAATAGATAATTTAAACCCATTCTTAAAGAGTTTGCCTACAGCAATGTGTAATAAAGGATTTGCAAGTTCATTCTGTTTAGTTATGGCCCGTTTATATACGTTAGTGTTGGTAGGAACATTTCCTAAAATTTCTAGAATTTCTGTATCTAGTTTAGAAATATTTTTATCTAATGAGTAATTTGGTCCCGGGAGGTGTAGCTATCGCAATACCAGGGCCTGGTTGAGGTTCATAGGTCTTGTTCGCGTTTTGAAGAGGTTCATCTTCAAGCCATTGCAATAACTAATAATCGATATTAGACAAACTCGACACCTAACTTCTCATCGATCATGCTTACCACAATTTGTAGATAACCTCAAAGAATTCAACAATGCCTAATACTAATGTTTACACACACAAACAATAAATAAAAATCTATAATTATGATAAAAACTAATTAAAAACAACAACAAACCATTTTAGCGATTAAGTTGGTTTTAAGATTAGACTTAAGGTCGTAGAAATACAATGACCCAGTACAATATTGATCGAACATGACATATGTCATAGTAATTAATAATGTCAATTTGTTATAATTATCGTCATTCAATAATTTACTTAGGCTTCCACTCTGTATCAAATAGCAGAACTGTTGAGTATTGCATCGCAAGTTAAGTGCCATTAATTTTAAAAGTATAAACACATGTATCTTTATTACATTAGGTTAGATTACAATCCCCACGATCGTGGCGTGCCCTTAAGTAAGGCCGTAAGGCCCGTCATGGAGGATTAGATGGAGAGGCGACATGGTGCCCTCTCCTACCGGCTAGTAGGTGCTCACCGGACACGGATGTTTCGGAAAGTACATGTGTCGTATAGGCCGGGAGACATAATTTGAGTGCCACCACTGTGGGGGCTGCCGCGAGGACACCACACTCTACGAATGCAAAAAATAGGTTACAATCCCCAGCAGAAGGAATGTCAACCACATATTAATGCGTAGATTAACCCCCGTGACAGTTCAGGTTGTATTTAAATAAATCGGTATTTAAATACGTAACAGGTGAGGACATAGTGAACATATAAAAAATAATAAAAAAAAGTATGCCCTGCTCCAATATTTTCGCTGTCGAAGGTAACGGGTTTATTTGTCGCTTGATTATTTTGCGTTCCAAGTTCCTTATTTTACTATTAAAATGATTAACATCTTCTTCACGAAACCTAGGATTCGTATGGCAATTTATGGATGGCAATTTTATACAACGTACAATGCGAAGAAACGCTGAAAAGATGTTGAGTGGTTGAGCACCAAAATACGAATGAACGACGGCAATCGTATGAGAGCAGAACTAGACAAAGTCCCTTCATACAAAAAAAAAAGGTAATGGCTAAAAGTATTGCCACTAAGATAAATAAAATATTAAATTTAATTCTAAACATAGTGCATAAGTGGTGGCAACTATGCGTTACTATATGTGTACAATTTTGATAGTATTTCACTTAAGGCAAGTTTGCTTAATCATCAAGTATTTGCATAATATTAGTTAGTATAAATTGTGTCTAATAAGTATTATTTTAAAAAATACAACACTACCGAACTGAAAACCCCTCCAAAGATTAGAAAAGCGCTGATGCTTATCACAGGCCTGAACAGAGACTCATAAATTATAACTAAGATCAATCTGGATCACGTTCGCTATCAAACAAAAAATCTGCATCAGAATCGAAAAATTTGTACAATGCAACAGAAAGACAACAACAACAAATATTTTTGAGTGATGCGTTAAATTATTACTGCATTGTTGACATATTTTTTACTTTTTTTGCTTTCTTTGAAAATATATTTATATATATTCAATAATAATCATTATTACAAAATAAAGGACATGATGATAACATGTATTTTATGAATATACCTAAATATTTTCCCTAACATTGATTTTCCCTAATTTAATTGCCTATAACCTGTAAGCATAAACGACTCTAAAAGTTTACTTTATGACTTCAATAACGTAAGACACATCTATTACACATAATTCATGTAAAATGGTATTCGAGCAGAAGTGTCGGACAGTATCGGACTAACATTTTATCACATTACCCAATACGTATTTATTGATTCGTCTGTGGAATGCACTTGGTATTTTAGTGTTAATTTGTATATTTTTAGTTTTATTTTGTGGAAGTCCTCGAGCATTTTTGATGTTCCTGTAGAAATAGTTCTCATGTAAGTAAATAATTATGTTTTTTGGAAGAAAGAAAGTTTTCACAAACCACAACTGAATTGTACTGTAATGTTTATTTTTATAAGCCCAATCCTATTGATAGAGTGAACTTAGTACGTATTCCACGTCTACACACACAGTATAATAAATTGTATTATTATAAAATGCACTGATAATCATTATTCCTAACAATATTTAATATTTTTTCTATGGTCAGAGAGTAAACCAATTATGTTGAAAAATATCCTAAATCTAACTCCAGATTACACACAATATTATTGCGTAAGGAATTGCTATATTTTTTTTATTTTGGTTACGTGATGCACGAACAAACAATTCAGATGTACAGATTTACTATATAGACATGTTTTATTTATGTTTTTTTTTTAATTATATAGGGACACAGACGAACAGACGGGCCCTTATGATAAGTGACAACCGCCGTCCATGGACACCTTCAACTCAAGAATCGTTAATGCACTGCCCATCTTTGAGGGTGATCAGGGATGGGTAATGCAGAGAGGGGAAAGAGGAAAGGGAATGAGGAAAAGGAAAAAGAGGAGTTGGGCCTAAGGAAACCTCACTAATTTCGAGAAAATGCAATACAAGGGTTGCTGTATAATCAGTTTTCTGTGAGCACCGGTCGATGCCTGCCTGAGCATGGCTCTCGTTTTTGTAGCTTAAAAAACATCATGCTAAATCTCCTTAGAGCAGAACAGTGACCAGAAACGCATGTCAAACTACGGGAATGGCTAGTAGTATTTTTTTTATATATATGCCTACCGTAATGTATCCACTCTGCCTGATGGAAAGCAATAAGTGGCGTACAAGAGTGGTGTTCGGATGGTGACAATGAGGATTCATTGCAAGCGTAGTCAATGTAGCATGGTGATCCTCATTATAGAAGCCTGGTGAGATGCTTTTTCACACCCCGCTTAAAAGACCCGGGATCAAAGTGGCAGGGAAAGTGCGCTGGTAGTGAATACCAGGATTTAACCAGTCCCCACAAGAAGCAGGAGCCGAACCGTTTTATTCTTGATCGTATGTTTTATACTCTAGAACGGTGACTCTTCGGGTCAGTACGTTGATTCGTGTAGAGGAAGGGAGAAGGTGGGACTAATTAGAAAAGCTCGTCGGAATACTCTCCGTGATGTAGGCGATAGAGGATTGCCATAAAGGTGACATTTCTTCGTTGGACTCGCTGACTTCAGGACTGTCGATAACCACTACTAACCGCCGTTGGAAATGATCGAGAGCGTCAAGTAAATAATGCGCATAGTGCATAAGTAAGATGAGAGCAGTACTCATCGTAGGAACGAACCTGCGTCTTGAAGTATTATCATAAAATAGCTCTATATATTTTCATATTTGTTTGATTAAATAAAAAACAATTCTTCAATTTTATGACGTTTCTTGTTTCTCATTAAATTTAGGCTTAGAACCTATATTTACTAAAAAATCTTCAAGCTTCTTGTCCTAAAACAAACTATGAGTCCTGGTATGTTGGTCAAACAGTTTCGCCAAAAATGGTAAACAAAATTACAATTAAATACAACCGTGATCGTGCACCAACTTGTGCAAGTTATAATAAAATCTCTTGACTGACGTTGACTGCTCTTCAGTATTCCGAGATATAGCTTTCAGTTAAAATCTCTCATTCAAAGACTCTCTCTACATCAATGTGAAGCGACACTAAGTTTGTTTTTTAATAAAATGTTAGATCCTTCATACGTAGACGTACAAGTGCTACGGCGACTACGAGCTACGTAATGCTGACAAAAGTATGTAGATGCTGCTACGATGCTACGCGGCTACTTGTGTCGTCACAGAATATAAACTCAATTTATTTTCGTATGGAACATATCCACTTTAAAGTCGACGTGCATTTAAAATAATAGTGTAATGCTTGCTTTTACTTACATTTTATTATAATAATATGTAAACTTTAATCAAAAATACTTTCAATGCAAATATAAATATCTACATGTTTATTTAAACTTAATTTAACAGTGGACTTAAATTTAATATGAAGCATATTGTAATTAGCCTTTAAGATAAAAAATATCATAAAAAATTATAACTGACTATAATCACACAACAGTGGTAGATCCATGCTTGCTGCAGGCACGAATGGGCCGGCTTGACCAGTGCGATATAACGGTCTCACAGACACACAACTCCCCCTCTGCTCTTCTCGTACCCCCTCTCGTTTTTCCCATCTCCTCGTCGCCCTCCCTTTTTTCCCCTCCCCGTATCCCCCCATCCCTCATCACCCTCAAAGGCGGACAGCAAACTTATGACTCTTAAAATGCAGGTGTCCATGGACGATGGTTGTCACTTACCTTCCACCACCTTATATAAAAAAAACTAGTCTCACTTATATAGTATAGGCAGGACTGGGCAAATTATTGGTAATAATAAATAATGACTGTTTCCTATGGTAGTGAAGTGTTCTTTTAGCAACTGGTATTCTGGTTATCTCGTCCATATTAACAGTTTTAAACTTTCAAGATGTTTATACATATTGGATATGTAAAGCGGGGCTTACTCGCGTTACTACTCCTCCTGCTTGTATTCGAATCACTTCTACTTTACATTTAATTGTATTATGTTGTATTGGGTGGGTTGATTTGTACCACTTCATCTCAAGTCTCAATATTTACACACGGGTGCACAATGAAACTCAAGGGTTTTATGACACATAGTGTGTATTAACATTCCTTTTTGACTGACATGAGTATAAAAATAATATTTAAGTAAAAGAATGTTGACCCTTTTTTAATGTATTTAATAGTATAATGTGCTAATTTAATGTAACGCAATGTTTAATTTAATTTGAGCCGTAACCAGTAGCCATTTTCACCTCAATGTATATTGTTATGAATAACCAACCACGAGTAATTTCTTGATAACTAATAGTTAAATTTATTTAATAAGTATAGTAAAAAAAAAATAACGATCGGATAATGCTATTTGAATGTAAATATAAACCAATGCAGTAATGTAACAGCTAATACAACATAACCACTTGACGATTATTTGATATTTAATAACATTTCAACATCGACTATCCTACTTATATCGCTATCCTACTTATATCGCTATTCTACCTATATCGCTATTCTACCTATATCGCTATTCTACCTATATCGCTATCCTGCCTATATCGCTATCCTACCTATATTGCTATTCTACCTATATCGCTATCTGACCTATATCGCTATCCTACTTATATCGCTATTCTACCTATATCGCTATTCTACCTATATCGCTATTCTACCTATATCGCTATCCTGCCTATATCGCTATCCTACCTATATTGCTATTCTACCTATATCGCTATCTGACTTATATCGCTATCCTACTTATATCGCTATTCTACCTATATCGCTATTCTACCTATATCGCTATCCTGCCTATATCGCTATCCTACCTATATTGCTATTCTACCTATATCGCTATCTGACCTATATTGCTATTCTACCTATATCGCTATCTAACCTATATCGCTATCCTACCTATATCGCTATCTGACCTATATTGCTATTCTACCTATATCGCTATCTGACCTATATCGCTATTCTACCTATATCGCTATCTGACCTATATCGCTATCCTACTTATATCGCTATCCTACCTTTATCGCTATCCTACCTCGATCGCTATCCTACCTATATCGCTATCCTACCTACATATATCGCTATTCTACCTATATCGCTATCCTACCTATATTGCTATTCTACCTATATCGCTATCTGACCTATATCGCTATCCTACCTATATTGCTATTCTACCTATATCGCTATCTGACCTATATCGCTATCCTACTTATATCGCTATCCTACCTTTATCGCTATCCTACCTCGATCGCTATCCTACCTATATCGCTATCCTACCTATATCGCTATCCTACCTATATCGCTATCTGACCTATATCGCTATCCTACTTATATCGCTATTCTACCTATATCGCTATTCTACCTATATCGCTATTCTACCTATATCGCTATCCTGCCTATATCGCTATCCTACCTATATTGCTATTCTACCTATATCGCTATCTGACTTATATCGCTATCCTACTTATATCGCTATTCTACCTATATCGCTATTCTACCTATATCGCTATCCTGCCTATATCGCTATCCTACCTATATTGCTATTCTACCTATATCGCTATCTGACCTATATTGCTATTCTACCTATATCGCTATCTGACCTATATCGCTATCCTACCTATATCGCTATCTGACCTATATTGCTATTCTACCTATATCGCTATCTGACCTATATCGCTATTCTACCTATATCGCTATCTGACCTATATCGCTATCCTACTTATATCGCTATCCTACCTTTATCGCTATCCTACCTCGATCGCTATCCTACCTATATCGCTATCCTACCTACATATATCGCTATCCTACCTATATCGCTATCCTACCTATATTGCTATTCTACCTATATCGCTATCTGACCTATATCGCTATCCTACTTATATCGCTATCCTACCTTTATCGCTATCCTACCTATATTGCTATTCTACCTATATCGCTATCTGACCTATATCGCTATCCTACTTATATCGCTATCCTACCTTTATCGCTATCCCACCTCGATCGCTATCCTACCTATATCGCTATTCTACCTATATCGCTATCCTACCTATATCGCTATCCTACCTATATTGCTATTCTACCTATATCGCTATCCTACCTATATTGCTATTCTACCTATATCGCTATCCTACCTATATTGCTATTCTACCTATATCGCTATCCTACCTTTATCGCTATCCTACCTCGATCGCTATCCTACCTATATCGCTATTCTACCTATATCGCTATCCTACCTATATCGCTATCCTACCTATATCGCTATCCTACCTATATCGCTATCCTACTTATATCGCTATTCTACCTATATCGCTATCCTACCTATATTGCTATTCTACCTATATCGCTATCCTACCTATATTGCTATTCTACCTATATCGCTATCCTACCTTTATCGCTATCCTACCTCGATCGCTATCCTACCTATATCGCTATTCTACCTATATCGCTATCCTACCTATATCGCTATCCTACCTATATTGCTATTCTACCTATATCGCTATCCTACCTATATTGCTATTCTACCTATATCGCTATCCTACCTATATTGCTATTCTACCTATATCGCTATCCTACCTATATTGCTATTCTACCTATATCGCTATCCTACCTTTATCGCTATCCTACCTCGATCGCTATCCTACCTATATCGCTATTCTACCTATATCGCTATCCTACCTATATCGCTATCCTACCTATATTGCTATTCTACCTATATCGCTATCCTACCTATATTGCTATTCTACCTATATCGCTATCCTACCTATATTGCTATTCTACCTATATCGCTATCTTACCTATATTGCTATTCTACCTATATCGCTATCCTACCTATATTGCTATTCTACCTATATCGCTATCCTACCTATATCGCTATCCTACCTATATCGCTATCCTACCTTTATCGCTATCCTACCTCGATCGCTATCCTACCTATATCGCTATCCTACCTATATCGCTATTCTACCCACGACATTTGCTTAGTTTCGTTAGCTATAATTAACCAATAATTTATTCAGAGTATTCTGGTTGTCAGTGTGCTTGTAAACTCATAGTAATAAAATAAATATTTAAAAGCTAAAAATCTGTGAAGTCATAAAAGGGAACCAATATTTTTATACGAAACAAAGGTTCTATGAAATGGGCGGGAATTGAGGGTAAATTGTTATATTTCAGTCCAAACATCCGGACCGTGGCACAGCCGGACCGGACAAACGCAAGTCAATATTGACTATCGGTTTATGACGTCAATAACTTTTTATGTTCGCGTTATAAAATGCATGTCCCCTAAGTAATTGATATTTAAAGCGCTTTGCTGCCAACTGACACATGTAATGACGTTTATTGTTTTCTCAATTTATTTATGCTTATCAGAATGCGACGAGTTAAGCCTATATAACGTATTAGAATAGACTTTTTTACTGCATTCGCTACTACATAGCCGGTGTGCCTATTTGTAGTATGTGTGTAGGAGATAGTCTGAACAAAATACTTGTTAACAAATTGTAACTGTACGTAACGTAAATAAAACATTTAGCATGTTTGCAAAAGATATGTAAATATTCTGACCGACTGTATTATAAACTAAAAATGTATAATTTAAATAAGAAAATACAAGATTTTATATCTTATTGGTGTCTTAAACAAGTGCATATATAGTATTATTGTAAGAAGTTATTTGGTAAACTTATTATAATTAATAACAATAATAATAATAATTAACCAATAATTTATTCAGAGTATTCTGGTTGTCAGTGTGCTTGTAAACTCATAGTAATAAAATAAATATTTAAAAGCTAAAAATCTTTGAAGTCATAAAAGGGAACCAATATTTTTATACGAAACAAAGGTTCTATGAAATGGGCGGGAATTGAGGGAATTAACTGGCAACACTCTATGGCAGCTGTAATTTTTTCAGTCCGTAAATAAATAAAATTTTCCAGCTTTTATATTTTAAATTAAAATCACATATATATATCGGAAGCAATATGCATATAAAGGCAACAAATAACAAGAAGAAAAACCACAAGAAAAACAATATGTAAAAACTTAAATATAAAATGTGAGACATGACATTTCAAATGTCATGTCATCTTTTACAAAAATGAAAAAATTCAAGCTGTTCAATGATAACAAGATCCAGGGCACGAAATGCACCAAAACCATCTCCGGACTCGTCGCTAAGCTCCGCCTCGCTGCCCCCGGAAACCGCATCAAGCATTCCGGCTGTTGTTGAGGCGTCGAGCTCGACATCAAGCGACGAGTTTTTCTCACCGCCGACGCCGGCTTCGAATAGGGCCCCCGCTACCGGTGGTAATGTGCATCGCATGAGATGGACGACATCCATAAACGAGAACGTCATGCGAGCATATTTTGTGGCTACAGAGGGAGGAACCAACCTCACTGCGTATCGTAATCGTATGCTGCCTTTGTTTCAGGAACTTGAACCAGCTGTTAATGTTTCGGCACAAAGACTATCGGATCAAGTACGGGCCATTCAGCGATGTCATCTGTTGGATAATTCCGTGCTTGAGAGGCTACGCTTGGACTTACAAAATAGCCTTGTTGCCCCCCCTCCATCACAAATGGAGACTCTTATTGACGCTGGACTACTAACACCTAGTCCTATTGAGGGAGGGGAGGATAATACTGCTTTAACTGTAAGTACCCAATATAATGATAAAGTAAGGAACGCTTTGGAAGGTGCTATTCGAGAGTATCGGCACGTGAGTTTTGATGATAGACCACGTTTACCGCGTTTGCCGATGCATAAACGAAATAAAGCGCTAGTGTGTGCCCTTGACTCTTTATTATCTACTTATTTAGAAAATAGTGAAAACCTCAGGGATACACATTCAATTCTTTATTGTGCGGCGGTTACAGCTTGTCGAGTAGCAAGTGTTAAATTCCCACGTGTTAACACTACTCCTCGACAAAAGATTTATGTTCCGGCGTGGCAGTACAGGATTGAGCGACGTATCGTTGAGGCGAGTGCACTCATTGGCAAGCTTACCTGTTTCAGATCGGGTAATACACGCCCGAGAGTAATGCGTTTTGTGAATCGTGCTTTTTCAGGAACTGATATCAGTTCTTGTGATTATGCAGCACGTGTCACAGAGCGCATTGACTTTCTGAAGCAGAAAGTTTATACATGGGCAAATGTAATGACTTTCTCTCAGAATGGATGTAGAAGTGGGGCACGTGGCACTAAAGAGTTCCTTATTATTGACACGGCTATTAACCAACAAGTTCGACGGAACCGAAAGGATTTAGCGACATGTTGGATAGATTATAAAAAAGCTTACGACTCCGTGCCGCATACGTGGCTCCTAAGGGTGATGGAGTTGTATAAGATTGATACAACTTTATGCACTTTCTTGGAGGCATGTATGCAGCAATGGAGAACAGTTCTTTGCTATCCAGGATGTCGACAATCTCAGGGTGACGGCGAATTTATAAATATCAAGCGGGGTATATTTCAGGGTGATAGTTTGAGCCCCTTGTGGTTCTGCTTGGCTTTGAATCCTCTTAGCACTGTGTTAGAAGGTTCGGGGCTAGGCTATCGTTTGCGGAGAAATGGTCAAGTTATATCCCACCTCCTTTTCATGGATGATTTGAAACTGTTTGCCTGCAGTAATGTCCAGTTGATAAGATTACTAGAGGTAACTGAAACCTTTAGTAAATGTATCAAGATGGAATTTGGTGTAGATAAATGTGCAGTCATGCATGTAAGCAAAGGCAGGATTGTGGAATCTGAAGGAATTGAACTTTCAGATTCCACACACCTTAGACGTCTTTCTGCAAATGAAACGTACAAGTATCTCGGTATGTCACAGGCGCTTGGTATAAATGAACTGACTATGAAGCAATCGCTAAAGGAGCGTTTCTTTGGCCGTCTGAAAAAAGTACTGAAAAGTCTTTTGTCGGGCGGTAATAAGGTGCGTGCCTATAACGGTTGGGTCATACCAGTCTTAACCTACTCCTTTGGCATACTTAGATGGACTCAGACGGAATTGGACGCCCTAGATAGAAGAGTCCGTACACTGCTAACTGCGTACCGAATGCACCATCCACGTTCATCAGTAATGAGATTGTATATTCCGCGGAAATGTGGGGGTCGTGGTTTCTTAAATGCCAGGACCCTTCATAATCGCGAAATATGCAATCTTAGAGATTACTTTCTTTCTGTTAATGTGGAGGTACACCAGGATGTAGTGGCAGTTGATAACGGACTTACTCCGCTTGGTCTAGGAAAAGAGAACTGGCGCAAGCCTGCAATACTTAATGTTAAAGACCGTCAGGAGATATGGAAGAGCAAAGAGCTGCATGGACGTTTTTATCGGGCCTTAAACGGGCCCGATGTAGATTTATTATCATCTGTGTCTTGGCTACGTTTCAGTGACCTCTTTGGAGAAACTGAAGGTTTTATCTGTGCAATTACAGATGAAGTTGTTATGACGAACAATTATAGGAGACATATCCTGAAGGATGGCACAATTGACATTTGTCGGGCATGTCATCGCCCTGGTGAAACCCTCAGGCATATAATTTCCGGTTGCTCTCGTCTTGCAAACGGTGAGTACTTGCACAGACATAACCAAGTGGCCAGGATAGTCCATCAGCAACTTGGCAGAAAAAGATAAACAAATAAAATATTTGGATTTAGCCCATGAGGTGGTCGACATGTGGGATGTGAGTTCTGCAATCATTGTGCCGATAGTCATATCAGCTCATGGGTTGATTGCCAAGAGCCTCGACCAACATCTGCAGAGGCTCACGTTACACAGCTGGGTTAAGGGCCTAATGCAGAAGGCAGTCCTTCTTGATACGGCACGTATTGTGAGGAGGTTCCTGTCTCTGGAGCCCTAACCACCGGTAGCTTGGTCCCTGTACCCGATACCGGTGGGCACTATTTTTTATATTTCTAAATATATTTTGTTTTTATTTTATATTTAAAAATGTAATTTGTATGTTGAATAATGTGAATAAAGAGAATAATAATAATAACTTAAGGATTGAACTTTCAGATTCCACACACCTAAGACGTATTTCCGCAAATAAACATACAAATATTTAGGTATGTCACAGGCGTTAGGTATAAATTAATTCACTATAAAGCAATCGCTACAGAAACAGTTCTTTGGCCGCCTGAAAAAAGTATTGAATACTTTTATTGAGCGGTAATAAGGCATGGAGGTCCACACCTTATTAACGCCTTATAAGAGTCTATAACGGGTCATACCAGTCCTAACCTACTTCTTTGGCAGTAAACTCCGCTTAGTCTTGGGAAAGGGAACTGGCGCAAACCTACAGTACTTAATATTACAGATCATAGGGAGATTTAGAAGAGCAAAGAGTTGCAAGGACGTTTTTATCGGGCCTTAAACGGGCCCGATGTAGATCTATTGTCATCTGTGTCCTGGCTACGTTTCGGTGACTTCTACGGGGAAACTGGAGGTTTTATGTTTGCAATTTCACATGAAGTTGTAATGACAAAAAATAAAACCGTTTAAAAAATTGAAGGGACATGTCCTAAAGGACGGCATAATTGACTATTGACATTTGTTGGGCATGTCAGCGTCCCGGAGAAACCCTCAGGCATATAATTTCCGATTTTTCTCGTCCTGCAAATGGCGAGTACTTGCACAGACATAACCAAGTGGCCAAGATAGTCCATCAGTAACTTTCTCTTAGATATAACCTTATGGCTATCGAATTACCGTACTACAGAAATGTGCCCGATCCAGTTCAATTAATGTTGACATTACCAAGCCCCATGATGACAATCTCATAAAAGCTGAAAAAGATAAACAAATAGAATATTTTGATTTGGCTCATATATAATACAGGTGTGCGTAACAAATCTAACTCCCCCATATATTTTTGTTGTGCTATCAATTATCCGGTCCAGGTGCAACCCGGATGCTGATGACGACCCTCAGATGTAAGGGTACGACCCGAGTAGTAGTAATATCAAGTCATTAATAAAGTTAGAGTAAATTAAAGGCATTTTCTTACAATCCAAGAACTGCAACCATTTATTTCTTGAGTTGTTTACTGTTCATTCAATTTTGATACAAAACACATCAAAATTAAAAGTTGGGTTCCGCGATACATAAAATAAAAATCAGTCAACCAACAACTTTTCGAAAATTGAGTTGGAATTTTGTTATAGCTGTTAAATGATGGGAGAAAGCAAATATTTTGTTAATTAAATACTTGAATGAAAATTGCAAATTTAAGTATGTCAAGCTATCGTAAAGTTCTGGACGAGATCGTAGGCATTTAATTTTACATTTTAAATTTTGTATTGAGGAACTCCACGACGATCAGGCTCACTACAGGCTCCATAAGAAATTTTTAGTATTGTAGCGAATATAATGTAGTGTAGTAAAGCAACACCCCAACCTTATCATCCTCTTGTAAGCCGAACCTAGGTCAAGTGACAACTGGAATGTGGCGAGCGATAACAACAGGAATGCGGCGAGCGATAACAACACTGGAATCTAGTATAAAAGAACGGTGTAAATCTATTTTAAGTCAGTTCACTTCTGTCTTCGGTCCCATAAGTTACATTCTTACATAGTAATAGGCTGGCTATAAACATGTTCTTTTTAGAAAAGGACTTTTTACTGTCAATCTAGCTTAATAACTTTCGATATATAATAATTTCAATTCTAGTCTTCAGGTTTAAGAATATTATCTTTAGTTTAAGGTAGTTTAGTATCTTGTTAGACATACAAAAACTTGGAAGGCAGTGGCCCATCAGATTTACCCACACTGAGTATTGTAATAACTAGACAAGAAGAAATATAACAAGAATGTGTAAAAAAAATTCTTGCTTTCATATTTTTTTTTGCCAAAGCCTTTATTAGGTTGAGTATAAACAAGATATGTGCAAGGATGCTGAGTGATTAAAAGAAATAAAACATATATAACGATGAACAAAGTATCACACATAGTGGACTATCGATTTATCTAAGACCTTCAATAATTTTATTTACCTATGCTTAACAAATAAATAAATGATTATGAATGATTATTATCAAACTCTTTTCATACATCTATAAAAGTTTGATTTCACCATTTTCTAAAAAGTCATAGTCTTGACATTATTAAGATATACAAAAGCACCAAAACTTATAATACAAATAATTCATAAAAGATTTAAATGAAATATCATGAAATGAAAAACTGCAAATGAGATATTTAACAAATTAAAAATGTTTGATCGACACTTCTCGTGACCAGAAGGCTTTGCTTTTCCTTGCACAGTGAATAAGCATTGTCATTCAACGTGGTAATGCTGCCAGCGTCTTGGGAACGCCACTAGTAGTAGTAGGCAACAATCCGGCTGAATTGCACGATGCATGCTCGTCAATAGTCACTATTTTTATTTTATTGTTTCTTTATTTATTTTAGTTTTGGTCAAACATAATTTCATTTTCTCTTTAATATTTTAACAAATTGTGTAACATTTGTACAGAATGTGATTCGAGAAACAAGTCAAATCAATTATAAGAATTTTTCACTTAAATATAAGGCAAAAAACTCAACAAACGACAAAAACGTTTATATTTTTTGTTTGGGCCTATAACATGTGGAAATTATGATTAAACGCAAAAGAAAGCACTCAAATAATACTAGATAATCTCTTTAATAAAATTGAATTATTTCGAACACTGACAAGTATCTCATCTTATAAGAAGCGGAAGAAGAACAAATTTTTCAATGTATTGAAGAAAACTTATTCTTCATTTATGTACTTATAATTCCCCACTTTAAAAATACATGCAACATCAGTTGAGTAGGGGCCATCAGGCACAGGAACCAAACGAAATAATTACAGTGATATAAAAAATAAATATGTCAATTTATCAAAGATATACAAAATCATTATATACAAAATCTTTGAACATCAAATATTTCAGCTCTGTAACGCTCAAGATCCTCCCAAGAGCATCCGTTCAACCCACGTTATTTATATTTATAACTACGAATTGACGTGTTTGAACTTTCAATTCTACTGAATAACAATAACAATCTATTTATGTATATTTTTGATGAAACAGATTCATCTTAATGGGTATTCTGTTTTTCTAAGAATAGAAAATAATTATAACTGACTTAAATTCATCTCAAATGAAATTAAAACTCGCAAACTTTAAAACAGCCTTGAAGTTCTCAGTTGACTAGAATACATACAATAGCCCGCAATGTGGGTGATTAAACCCCTCTGCTTATCCTTTAAAGAAAACAGTCGTAAGCTTATGTATGGAAGTTTTAGAACGATAACATAACATTTGCATATACGATACATTTTCTGATTTACTGTAAAATTGAACTGTCTCAATACTTACAACATGGGCACGAAAAAAAAAAGGTTAAGGAGCCTTTTCCACGTCTGTGTACGGCAGATGAATGAGCGTAAATGTATCTGCGACATTAACTACCAATTTGAACTGTATGCCCTTGCAACAAGGGTGATGTTGGCCGTATTTTTTGTCCACCAGTTAAGTAATATAATATCCCTGTGACGTTTTCCATTTGTATGCAAATGCAGACGACAAGGCGACGATGCCACGGCGAGGCGCGACGTCACTACACGATGCTGGATGGATACGTCTTAAGTAACGGGTGTATTACAATGGAACTTTATTCATATCGTTGTTTTTGAGAAAATTGTTATAAAGTTTTGGAGATAAATAGTACTTTTTGAGAATAATAGGTCACACTTATCGAATTAAAAAAGAATGTTAGTAAAAAAGCTGCGTGAAAAAAAGCTACACATAACTTGGTTCCGTTTCCGGTCGTTGGAACGTAAACATCACTGTGATTATATCTGTAACAAATCGTTTTAAAAAAAATAGTTATTAGTTGCTTTAGTCGTCACCACTACTATAAACCACATAATTAGTACTTCGGTGGACACAGAAGAAATAAAGCTCTGGGATATTAACAGGATTTACCTAGTAAAGTGCAGAAGAAAATTCACAACAACATTAAGGTTAGAACATTCAAGTACAAAATCTGTCAAATATAATACTTAATATCAGTTTGTTAAATTGGCATTAACTCCAGTGTTGCTAGTATATGAAAAATAATATCTACCATCTATACTACGTTCCATTCCACGTTACTTTGCACAAAAATATGGAGGAACAATTTCAACTACTGTGTGACAATATGAAGATAGAAATGCAGAAGCAAACAGCTGAACTAACTGAAACACTTACAAAAAATTTAATCGATAGGATGGATGAAAAACTTACACCTATTAAAGAAGTTCTTTTATAAATGCATGAAGAAAAGATGAAATTATGAAGAATAGAAAGAGCTTTAAGTACATTTATGTATCGGAGGATTACTCGAAGGAAGCTTTAGAGAAAAGAAAAGCACTCCAACCACAGTTGAAGGAAGAGAGAGAAAAGGGAAATACAGCTTTTCTGGTTTACGACAAACTAGTAGTCAAAGAATCCAACACTGAAAAAAGGAAAAAGGAACCAACTACCTCACCATCACCTTCCAAAAATCAAACCAGAAAACAGCAAATCCTATGCTCTGCCAAAGATAACAGGATAAATGCCTTCGATGTAATGAGATCCAAATCGACACCCAATAAACAATAGCAATCAACCGGTAAACGGAACATCCAGACAAACTACGAAAACACACAAACAGAAAAAAATAGTTTTCCCCCAAGCCGACTGGTCCTCGTGGGGGATAAAGAACACAACCCTCCAACAACACAAAGAATCAACTACAAAGAAACAAAAATATACGGTCCAGCCCTCACGTACTCACGCTGAAAAATGAAGAAAATCTTATAGAACTAACAAATGCGTTAAAACAAATTAAATGGGATATCGTCGGCCTCAGTGAAGTAAGACGAATGGGAGAAAGAATTATTTCTCAATCAGACTTCTTACTGTACCATATTGGAACGACGCCAGGCCACCATGGCGTTGGTTTCATCGTCAAAAAACACCTTGAAAAGTCTATAGAAGGATTTTTTGGAATCTCGGAGCGCATAGCAATGATGAATTTAAAGTTACCGAGATATAAAGCTTCATGGTCTATCTTACAAATATATTCACCAACAGAATTATCGGACCTGGAAACAATTGAGAAATTCTACCTTGACTTAAATAACACTATCCAAGAACATGCCCACAAAAACCTAATCGTCATGGGAGACTTCTATGGCCCAATTGGAGCTAAGCGCCCAGGAGAACAGACAGTACTAGGACCATTCACCTACAGTAATAAAATTAGAAGTAGAAATGGAGAAAAACTTATAAACTTCGCACTAGAAAATAACCTAACCATTTTAAACTTGGTATACAAAAAAAAAAACGCAAAGAAAATGTAGACATGGATTTCACCAGACGGGAAAACAAGGAATGAAAATGATTTTATAATGACCAATACAAACAAATGCTTTACAAATTTTGACGTCATTAACAAATTTAACTTCAATACCAACCATAAACTGATCAGAGCTGAAATAAAATCAGTACAACCAAAGAAATCTAGACCAAGACATGAACTAGCAATTGCTTACCAGCTCAGCAAGCATCAAATGGAGCAACTAGTAGTCATCCTAAGAGATAAATTCACATACTTCAAAGAGAACACAAAGACCGTGGGAACTCAGGAAAAATACAACTGGATAGAGAATACTATTAAAGTTCAATTACAGCAAATTGCTAAGATCAGATCTGAACCGAGAAAATGGCTAACAACAAATACCATGAAATTACTAGAGCAAAGAATCCAGCTAATCAACGCAAAAGAAGTAAAAGACAGAAGAAGGAATTTAGCGAAAATTAGTAAAGACATCAAAGAAAGTATAAGAATGGACAGGAAAAAGAGTAGAATGGAAATTATTCAAAAACATGTAGCCAAAACGGGAGGTATCAAAAAAGCTCAAAAGGAATTAACAAAATCAAAAGACTGAATCTCAAAAATTAAAAACGACAGCGGAGAATGGAATCACCACAGAAAAAATATATTAGGAATCGCCACATCCTATTACAAAAAAATATATGAACACTACATCACCCAGGACAAAAACGACCTAGCGGAAACCTCAAATATACCTAACATCCTTCAGACTGAAGTAATAAAAGCAATAGATAGCCAAAAGAGAGACAAAGCACCGGGACCCGACGGTATAAACAACGAAATCCTTAAAGAAAGCAAAGAAGTTATAACACCAGTCCTCACTGATATGTTTAATGAGATATTAAATACCGAAATTATCCCACGGCAATGGACAGAATCAAACATTATTCTTCTGTATAAGAAAGGAGACAAATATGAAATTGGGAACTACCACCCTATCAGCCTTATGTCCAACATATACAATATATTTGCCAAGATCCTACTTAATCGCATTGAAAAAATATTAAATGAATACCACACCGAGCAGGCGGGTTTTCGTAAAGATTATTCAACGATCGACCA
Source organism: Tyria jacobaeae (assembly GCA_947561695.1). Classification (NCBI taxonomy): domain Eukaryota; kingdom Metazoa; phylum Arthropoda; class Insecta; order Lepidoptera; family Erebidae; genus Tyria; species Tyria jacobaeae. The sequence goes on from OX387214.1 coordinate 506,385, forward strand.
CATTCATGTAGTACTCCAAGTTATGTAGAAGTATAGAGAATACCAATGTACCTACTACATCGCATTTATCGATTATAGTAAAGCATTCGATTCTTTGTTTCACGAAAAGATATGGGAGTCATTAATAGAACAAGGAATTGAACATAAACAGTAACAATACTGTGGTAGAGCCATGCTTAAGCACGAATGGGCCGGCTCGACCGGTGCGATACCACGGCCTCACAGAAAACCGGTTGTGAAGTAACACTTGCGTTGCATTTCCCCGAAATGAGTGAGGTCTCCGGAGGCCCAAAATCCCCCACCCCCCTAATGATAGCGCTGTTAACGAAAAGGATACCCCAGGGGGGTACCAGCGCTAGCGTTGGAGAATCCCCCCCTGGACGTCCACCCTCAGTACGGATTATGCCTGAGCGTGGACGCCCAGGCTACCCCTCGTCACCCTCTGGGGGGGGCTCTCTCAAAATCTGCTCGGGGCAAGAGAAGGCATACCATGGCAACCCCTGTCACGTTTACCGTGGATTTTTGTAACATCAGGGGCTTACATTCGAACCTCGACACTGTCCACCACCACCTTGAGACAGCAAAGCCGGCCTTGCTCTTTTTAACCGAGACGCAGATATCATCTCCAGCGGACACATCCTACCTCTGCTACCCTGGGTACGGACTGGAACACTCCTTTGTTCCTAAGGCTGGTGTATGCGTGTACGTTAGAGATGATATCACTTCTCGCCGCCTCGGCAATCTTGAAGGTAGGGACCTCTCCATCTTATGGCTACGTGTAGACTGCGACGACCATCCCCGCATCTACCTATGCCTCTACAGGTCCCATAGCGGTGATGCCGAAACGGACCGACTCATCGACCACGTCCAAATGGCTACAGACTCAGTGCTCCAGCAGGTCCCATCCGCAGAGATCGTGATTCTTGGCGACTTTAACGCCCATCACGCCGAATGGCTTGGTTCGCGCAAAACCGATCATGCGGGAAGATCTGTTCACGATTTCGCCTTGGCATATGGCTTGACGCAGCTGGTAGCAACGCCTACGCGAATCCCAGATGCAGAAAGCCACGTGCCTTCACTGTTGGATCTTCTGCTGACCTCACATCCTGACGGCTACAAAGTATCCGTTGAGGCCCCTCTTGGCTCTTCGGACCATTGCCTGATTAGGAGTATGGTGCCACTCGTTCACTCGCTGCGGCCGCGAGTTACAGGCAGTCGCCGCGTATGGCACTATAGGTCAGCAGACTAGGATGGAATGAGAACATTCTTTGCATCCTACCCATGGAGGCAGGTTTGCTTATCGCCGGATGATCCCAATGTCGTTGCTGACTCTGTCGCGGATGTTGTGCTTCAGGGTATGGAACTTTTCATTCCATTCTCCCTGATTCCCACAGGTGGCAAGTTCCAGCCTTGGTTTGGTCGAACCTGCAAAGCGGCGTCCCGCCGAAAGCAGGAATGTTACCAAGCATGGGCTAATGCAGCGACAGCACGGGATGTAAAGACCAGCATATTAAAGAAGCAATTTAACTTTGCCTCCAGGTCCCTCAAAAGAGTAATTGCTGGGGCGAAGTCGGCTCACATCGGCAGAATTGGCGAGAGACTAGTTAGTCTCCCCTCCGGAACTCGTGCATTCTGGTCTCTTGCCAAAGCTGTCCAGGGGAACTTTTGTAAGCCATCCCTTCCACCTCTGCGCATAGGAGATAATTCGTTGGCCCACGACGCTAAAGAAAAAGCCGATCTTCTGGGCAAACTCTTTGCGTCCAACTCGACCCTGGACGACGGGGGAAACGCACCGCCGACTATACCGCAGTGCGAGTGCGGAAGTCCGGTTTACACAAAGGGCAGTGCGTAAAGCGCTTCTTTCCCTCGACGTTCATAAGTCGAGTGGGCCCGATAGAATCTCTCCTATCGTGCTGAAGAGTATGGTGCCACTCGTTCACTCGCTGCGGCCGCGAGTTACAGGCAGTCGCCGCGTATGGCACTATAGGTCAGCAGACTAGGATGGAATGAGAACATTCTTTGCATCCTACCCATGGAGGCAGGTTTGCTTATCGCCGGATGATCCCAATGTCGTTGCTGACTCTGTCGCGGATGTTGTGCTTCAGGGTATGGAACTTTTCATTCCATTCTCCCTGATTCCCACAGGTGGCAAGTTCCAGCCTTGGTTTGGTCGAACCTGCAAAGTGGCGTCCCGCCGAAAGCAGGAATGTTACCAAGCATGGGCTAATGCAGCGACAGCACGGGATGTAAAGACCAGCATATTAAAGAAGCAATTTAACTTTGCCTCCAGGTCCCTCAAAAGAGTAATTGCTGGGGCGAAGTCGGCTCACATCGGCAGAATTGGCGAGAGACTAGTTAGTCTCCCCTCCGGAACTCGTGCAGACGTGTGCTCCAGAGTTAGCACCGGTTTTAACGCGCCTTTATCGGCTTTCCTACTCTCTTGGCGTAGTCCCGAACTCATGGAAGACAGCTCTAGTGCACCCAATCCCTAAAAAAGGAGATCGCTCGGATCCGTCCAACTACAGACCCATAGCCATCACCTCCTTGTTCTCCAAGATAATGGAATCCATTGTTAACTGCCAGCTCCTCCGGTACTTAGAAGACCTCCAGCTCCTCAATGATCGACAATACGGCTTCCGTCAGGGTCGTTCAGCTGGTGATCTTCTCGTATACTTGACTCACCGGTGGGCACAGGCGATCGAGACCAAGGGGGAAGCGTTGGCCGTTAGTTTGGACGTGGCGAAGGCCTTCGATCGGGTCTGGCACAAAGCGCTCCTTGCGAAGTTTCCTTCCTATGGGCTTCCCGAGAAACTGTGCAATTGGCTCACCAGTTTTCTTACAGACAGAAGCATCAAGGTCGTTGTTGACGGTGCATGCTCCGACTCCAAGTCTGTTAATTCTGGTGTCCCACAAGGCTGTGTGCTATCACCCACGCTGTTTCTTCTGCATATCAACGACATGCTACAGATTAGCAGCATCCATTGCTATGCAAACGATAGCACGAGTGATGCCCTTTACACCGGCCGCGCTAACATTTCTCGGGTGAACGTCATCGAAAGCCGATCCAAACTTGTGTCTGAAATCGAAACTTCTTTATCAAAAGTTTCAGATTGGGGTCGACTTAACCTAGTCCAATTTAACCCCACGAAGACACAGGTTTGCGCGTTCACCGCTAAAAAGATGCCATTGGTCGTATCACCTCAATTTGAGAGCACTTCCCTAACTGCATCAGCCAGTATCGGAATCCTTGGCGTCGATATATCAAGCGAAGTCCAGTTTCGCGGTCACTTAGAGAGTAAGGCCATATTAGCCTCGAAGAAGCTTGGTGTGCTAAACAGATCGAGACAGTATTTTACTCCGGCCCACCGCCTGCAACTTTATAAGGCGCAGGTTTGGCCGCACATGGAATACTGTTCTCATCTCTATGCAGGTGCACCCCAGTACCAACTTCTGCCTCTTGACCGCATTCAACGGAGAGCGACTCGCATCATCGACTGCCAAGATATTTCTGATCGACTGGACACCTTGGCGTTGCGTAGAGATGTAGCTTCACTCTGCATCCTCTATCGCTTGTATCATGGGGAGTGTTCAGAAGAATTGTTCGGACTTATACCGGCTGCTGGTTTCCGCCATCGTCCTACGCGACAAAATATCCATCCCCATCACCTGGACGATTGGCACTCCACCACTGTGCGCTTCTCCAGAAGCTTTTTGCCTCGCACAACCAGCTTATGGAACAAATTGTCACCTGCCGTATTTCCGAACCGATACGACCTTCAAACCTTCAAGAAGAGAGCGTACCTCTACCTAAAAGGCCGGCAACGCACTTGTGACTCTTGAGTTGCGGGTGTCCATGGGCGGCGGTAGTCACTTACCATCAGGTGACCCGTCTGCTCGTTTGCCCCCTATCGCATAAAAAAAAAAAAAAAAATACATCCGCTTAATAAAGAATGTGTACAGCCAGAGTACTGCGAGAATCCAATTAGAAAAGAAAGGTGAACCTTTCAGAGTAGGCAAAGGCGTACGACAAGGAGATCCCCTGTCACCAAAAATATTCTTAGCAGTACTAGAATCAATATTCAGAGTTCTAAATTGGGAAAATCTCGGTATCAATGTAGACGGTCAGACGGTCTCATTGACTCACATGAGATTCGCAGATGATATCGTGTTATTTGCAAAATCCCCGGAAGACATAACAAAAATGATAAACGAACTGGCAACGGAAAGCGAGAAGGTAGGGTTAAAATTGAACCCGGAAAAAACAAAAGTAATGACAAACGGAGAGAGAATTACCATAAACTTAGGAAACAACCAAATTGATTATACAGACGAATATATTTACCTAGGACAGATATTAACAGATGATAACCCGATGCTCAAAGAAGTTGAAAGACAAATAACCAATGGCTGGAGAAGGTACTGGGGTTTGAAAGAGATTATGAAAGATAAAAACCTTCATATGAATATCAAAAGCATACTCTTCAACACTTGCATAGTACCAGTTCTCATGTACGGCAGCCAAATATGGGCCCTATCACAAAATACGATTAGCAAACTTGCATCATGTCGATACGCAATGGAAAGGAGCATGATGAATGTGAAAAAGTCAGACCGATTGAGAAACCATGTAATAAGAAGCAAAACAAAGGTTATAGACATAATGTGCAAAATTAGAAGGCTTAAATGGCGATGGGCAGGGCATATGGTAAGAGGAAAAGACAAATGGAGCAAAATTTCCGCCATCGTCCTACGCGACAAAATATCCATCCCCATCACCTGGACGATTGGCACTCCACCACTGTGCGCTTCTCCAGAAGCTTTTTGCCTCGCACAACCAGCTTATGGAACAAATTGTCGCCTGCCGTATTTCCGAACCGATACGACCTTCAAACCTTCAAGAAGAGGGCGTACCTCTACCTAAAAGGCCGGCAACGCACTTGTGACTCTTGAGTTGCGGGTGTCCATGGGCGGCGGTAGTCACTTACCATCAGGTGACCCGTCTGCTCGTTTGCCCCCTATCGCATAAAAAAAAAAAAAAAAAATTGTGACACGATGGTATCATAGGGAGGGTAAAAGGAAAAGAGGTAGACCACAAAAAAGATGGGATGACGACATAAGACAAGTGGCAGGCGTCACATGGAACAGAGTGGCTCAAGAAAGACATGAGTGGAAAAGGTTGGAGGAGGCCTTTGTCGACTGGCAAACAGATCTACAGAAGGTTTACATTAAATTTAGGTTTTCTATGTTTTTTAATCATATAATTGTAATATGGATCTGAATAAAAGGCTGTTATTATTACACATAACTTGATAAACTCTGTACGTCTGCTTATCTTTTCAAAGCGTACAGGCTATATGTTAAGTTATTAGTGAAAAAAAAAAAAAAAAATGACATTGTACAGAAAAACCATTGCTCTAACACATGCAATTCAATGAGACAACCGACAACCTTCTTTTTCGAAGTTAAATTTTGATTTGTCATATTACTTTTAATAATATTTAAATTTGTTTATATTGTACGTTTAAATATAAACCAGTATTTCCAGATAAAGAATGATCCTCTATTTATAACATTGGACAGCACACAAGCAAGTGGGTGCAGCGAGTATTGAATAAGGTTCTTCTGGGAGTAAACAAGAAATGATTGCATCATTTATAACGTGCGATTCAGATATACCCACAACAACGGCCGTTAGTCAATACACAGTGCACGAGAGAACAGAAGTACAACTCGACCTAAATGAAGCGAGGGTTTCTGGTCCTAGGGGACTTGGATGTGAACATATGTAAAACGGTTTTTTTAAAGGGAATGCTCCAAAAATTTAAATGTCTATACTGATTGAAGTTACTTAAACTTCATACCTGAAGAAAGTTGTTATGGTTATATAAAACACCTAGGTTTTGAAAATAAGAGTTTGGTCTTACTTTAGAAATAAACGTAAGATTAAAGCCAATGAAAGGATATTGCTAATAATAATATATTATAATAAGACGAGTCTGAAAAGTGTAAGCAATAGGTCGAGGACTTCGGGGTCAAAGACCTGTAACTCGAACTGAATACTTACGGAACTTAATTTATATATATTTTATTTTTATTAGAATAGGGGGACAAACTAGCAGACGAGTCTCCTGTTGGTAAGTGACTTCCGCCGCACATGAACACTTGTAACTGAAGAGTCACAAGAGTGCTGTCCGCCTTTTAGGGTAGGGGAAAGGGAGGAGGGGAAAGAGGGGAATATAGATATAACCTCACTCACTCGGTCACACTCGTACAACGCAAGCATTCTTTAACAGCCGGTTTTCCGTGAGGCAAGCATTCTTTAACAGCGTTAAATAAAAAATAATGTATTTAATTTTTTTTATTATTTTAAGAAGATAACTTCCGCATTAGGAATAATTCCTGTATCGCGAGGGGCTTTACAAAAATTCAAATAACGGACACAAAGAACACCCAGACTCGGGACAACTATTTGTGGATCACACAAATTTTTGTATCGTGTGGGAATCGAACTCATGACCTTCAGTTCAGCAGTCAGAGTCACTAACAACTAGACAATCACAATCTCTACAATATCATAAGATTGCATATCATATGATATATATCTAAACGATATGACTTAAATACAATAATCATAATAATAGACATCTTACACACGGTTATCTGATCTCAAACTGAGCAGAGCTTGTAGTATGGTTACCGGAACGCTGATAAATTTCTAAACATACATATTAAGTGGTAGAGCTACGCTTAGGCACATATAGGCTGGCTCGAAGAAAACCGAATTTCACCGAAATTTGTTTGGTTTCGGCAGGCCATATTCCCCCTCTCCCTTTTTTGGCCCTCATCCACCCCTTTGCTCTTTCTCATCTCCTCATCTCCCTTTTATTCTTTCTCATCTCTTTATCCCTCCTCCTATACTTACATCGCTTGAGTTGCTGGTGTCCATGGACGGCGGCTGTCACTTACCATAAGGTGACCAATATTTCTGCACGTTTCTAACAAAAAGTCTCTATTTCTTTGCCTTCCTACTCTTCAGAACACTCAACTGCCACTGCAGGATAGGCTTAGTATCGTGGGTATGGACATCTGCCGGGATCTCAATTCTCGCGATTATATTGAGAGCGGCGGACAATAAGGCGGCCTCGCGGAAGTTCGGTGTATTGAACAAGGTGAGACGTTTCTTCTCGCCCGAGCAACTGTGTCTTTTATACAAGACCCAGGTTTGCTCCTGCGTGGAGTACTGCTCTCTGACCTGAGGTCACCCAGTCTCTTGAGCCTCTGCAGTTGCGAAGAGATGTCGCCTCTATGGCAGTCCTCTATCGCCTACATCACGGAGAGTGTTCTGACGAGCTCTTCCAATTGGTCCCACCTTCTCCCTTCCTCTACAGGACTACACGTGCTGGCCTGAGGAGTCCCCGCTTGAGAGTCGAAAATATACGTACCCGAACTAAACGGTTTGGCTCTTCTTTCCTGTGCCAATCGGCGAAAGCACAACAAAACAAAAGCTCTTGGAAACAGGAAACATTAAGGAACATACTTCTGCATCATTTTAAAAATACGATTTTTATTTCCTATCCTACATCATGCAAAGAAAAACTATTATTCTGATGTAGCAAATGTATATGATTTTCCAATAATAAACATAAATAAGATTTAAATTGATATAATAGATATAATATAAAATGTATGATGCCCATAACAAAGACACTTTTATGTAGCAATAAATATTTAATTTAAAAACACGCTGTGCATTATAACTACTGTTTGTCCACTACTGTGTAATTCACGCCACATCAGTTGTCATCACTCTACTGTTTTTCTATACGTGGTTGGCATTGGCCGTGTGCGTCAAGGGTGAGATCACACATAACGATTTCTTCGCTGCCCACTTATGGGCCCCGTTTTTTCAGCAAAACTCTGTAATAAATGACGTCATTTAAACGGTTTTACTGACTATGCCGATAAATTCAATAAGAGAAAGAAGTCAACCTTTTTTAATATTTTATTTTAGACTATGAAATTAGGCTTCTTTTGAAAAAGACAACTCTTGCATAAACGCTGAAATTTTATATGTTAAATGTCACCTATAAATTACAATGTAATTTGTAATATAACGCGCCTACGGTCACAAGATCCATAAATGTTTAGTAAAATAAGGTATTACTTATATTATGCAATAGAAAAATACTACTACTTTTCAACAGTGTCACATTAATTCATCAACTTTGTCTATTTCTCGTCGTATTTTTATAGAGAATGCCTTACCTTTTATGCCACAATACTTCAAGGGCAAAAATCATCCAGGCTAATACAGTCATCTCAAACAATAAGAAAAACGCAGGTGCCGCCTGACCAAGAGCGAGTGCGCGTGGTTTGATGCCGGAACAGGCAGGCATTGTGCCGGCAAAGCGAGCGCGAATAGCTTTCACGTGACCACGCTCAGTTAGTCGCAACAAACTGTTTAAGGAATAAACTATGCTAGAATTTCATGTCAACCATTTTTAAATATATGATTGTTTTTGAAAAAAAAAAAAAAAAAAATTATTTAAAAGCTGAAATGATGCAGAGCTCTTTAGGTAATATTTATATATAAGAAAATCTGCTTAGTCGTTGGAAGATCATGATCGTTGGAGGGAAACATTGTTAGAATAACACTTCTTTTTAATTGGGAATCCCAAAAAAACAGATGCACCTACATTTTTCTTCTAATATAATAATAATGACAAGAAATATAGTTATTAAAAAAATAGAAAACCCGACTGAATTTTTAACATCTATGGCACTCTGACCGCTCTTTGCCCTTGGGACTGACATAGAAAACAAAACATCTCCCATACGCACACGCTCACCCAGATTCTACTTTTGTATTAATTTGTCTTAATTGTCAGTACTTACATGGTGTCAATTATCTCTATTTAAAAAAAAAAACAATTTGTTCTTTCAATTCTTCTCAAAGAAAATACAAACATGTATTATACATACTACTCTATCACTCCTTTAACCCCGTAAATAGTGGGCAGAGGCGTCTTACATACCCACTTTTTTGAAAAAGTATTTAGTTCACTTAAGAGGCATCCAATCCCTGAACCGTGCACATTGGGAATTAATTAACATTGGCGTATATTAAATGGGAAAGTTAAGGTCGCATATCATGTAAGTCGAAGAGGCTGATTAAAAAATAAATATTTGTAACCTAAATATTTAAGGTGCTTACCTCCAATCAAGAAATTCTTTATAGGGGCTTTTCTTCTGCACCATTATATAGACGTGGGCAGGTAACATCATCTGCAAGGCACCGAGATTACACAGTTCCTCTTCTTCAAAAGTCTTGGAGATCACTTGGCTTGCCGTGTAGGGTTCAGTGTGGAACGCATATTCTAGACGGAAAAATTGGCACCAATTATGTATCAAGACTTCCCAAGCCGACTGGTCCTCGAGGGGGAAAGCGACCACAACCCTCCGAAATCTAAAGCCAACAATCATCGAAAATCAGTAATATACATAGCATCCACCAATGTACTCACCTTGGGAAAAGAAGAAAATCTTACGGAACTGACACATGCACTAAAACAAATCAAATGGGACATAATTGGGTTGAGCGAAGTAAGAAGAATGGGCGAAAGTATTACTTGTCATCCAGACTATTTACTATATCACATAGGGGAGACGCAAGGCCAATATGGGGTAGGATTCATTATCAAACAACACTTAAAACAATATGTGGAAGAATTCGTAGGAATATCAGAACGCATAGCGATTATGAATCTAAAACTACCAGGATATAAAAAACCGTGGTCTATTATACAAATTCACCTACAGAGCAATCAAGTCTGGAAACAATAAACAACTTCTACCGTAAGTTAAACGAAGCAATACAAGAGCACACCCATAAAAACCTTATAGTCATAGGAGACTTCAATGGCCAAATTGGAGCAAGGCATGCAGGAGAAAACGCAATACTAGGGCAATTCTCATATAGTAACAAGACCAGAAGTAGAAATGGGGAAAAAATTACAAACTTCGCACTAGAAAATAAACTAACAATCTTAAATACTATGTTCAAGAAGAACCGGACGAGCATGTGGACCTGGATCTCGCCGGATGGAAAAACAAAACACGAAATTGATTTTATTATGACCAATAGAAACAGCTACTTCACAAACTTTACCGTCATTAAAAGATTTAACTTCCACACCAATCATAGGCTACTTAGAACTGAGCTCAAAACAAATCAACCAAAGGCGACTAGACCGAGACTAGACTCAGGAAACAGAAAACTCAACGAACAGCAATTGGAACAAATAGCAATAGTGCTAAAAGCTGAACTTAGAGACTTTAAAGAGAGCACTAAGGAACTAGAAACCCAAGATAAATACAATTATATAGAGAATACTATCAAAACTCAAACTAAACTCAAAGCAGATACTAAAATTAGTGCAAAAGGAACATTATCAACAGCCACTATAAAACTCCTAGAAGATAGAAACCAACTCATTAACGAAAGAAGTGCTCAAAATAGAAGACAGAAATTAGCCAAAATTAGCAAGGATATCAATGAAAGCATGAGAAAGGATAGAAAACAACGGAGGATGCAAACGATAGAAAATTACATACAGAAAACCGGTGGAACTAAAAAAGCACTCAAAGAATTGACTGACACGAAGACCTGGATCGTAAAAATAAAAGACGACCGAGGAAAATTGGACCATCACAGAACTAACATATTAAAAACAGCTACGTCATACTACAAAAAACTATATCGAATCAATACTACGCAAACTGAAATCAGCCTGGCGGATACCTCGAACACCCCCAGTATTCTCCAGGCTGAAATCAGTAAGGCATGTTCAATGACATCATGAATACTGAAACCATCCCCCAGCAATGGACCGAGTCTCACATCATCCTACTGTATAAGAAAGGGGATAAATACGACATCGGAAATTATCGCCCTATTAGCCTTATGTCCAATGTGTATAAGGTTTTTGCTAAGATCTTATTAAAACGGGTCGAAAGAACTCTAGAGGAACACAAACCTATAGAGCAAGCAGGATTCCGCAAAGACTACTCAGTGAACGACCACATCCACGTAGTGCGTCAAATCTTTGAGAAATACAACGAATACCAACTAACATACTACATTGCATTTATTGACTATCGCAAAGCATTCGATTCTCTACAACATGATAAAATATGGGAGGCATTACTAGAACAAGGAGTTGAGCTCAAATATATTAGATTAATAAGAAACATATATAGCAGCAGCAGAGCAAGAATTCAATTAGAAAAGAAAAGTGCTTTTTTCGGAGTAGAAAAAGGAGTCAGGCAGGGAGACCCACTATCTCCGAAATTATTCTCCGCAGTACTAGAATCAATCTTCCGAAGGCTTAACTGGGAACATCTCGGAATCAACATAGACGGTGTACTACTGTCGCATTTAAGATTTGCATTGGAGTATGCTAAATATTAGAAAGTCTGACAGAGTAAAAAAAGTCCTCATTAGAAACAAAACAAAAACTACCGATGTAATAAACAAAATCAAAAGACTCAAATGGCGATGGGCTGGTCACATGGCAAGAGGACACGAAAAATGGAGCAAAAAGGTGACATGGTGCTACCCAAGGGAAGGCAAGAGAAAGAGAGGTCGACCACAGAAAAGGTGGGACGATGATGTTAGGCAAGTGGTAGGAGTCACATGGAACAGAGACGCTCAAGAAAGAAAGGAATGGAAAAGGTTGGAGGAGGCCTATGCCGACTGGCTAGATCTGCTTGATCTAGGAAAGATAACGAAGCAACAAATATTAGTTTAAATTGTTTATTCAATATAAGATTTCAATGTTAGTTCGTTACATAAGAATCAAATGTACCAAGTGATCTGAATAAAAGGCTATATTATTATTATTATTATTATGTATCAAGACTTAAATACTAACATTTCGTCGATCTTTTAAGTGTCTGCCAGGAAAAGGCAGTCAATGTCAGTGTTTATGTTGTATATATTGAGATTTTTTGTTATGCATTAACTTATGAATTCCTCAACAGGTTTGGATTTTTATGTCATAAAGTATGGTAGCAGTATGGTGCTCAACTTCTATTTTTGACAAAGTAGTTGAACTAGTTATTTCGTTGACTTTTCATATGACCTGCGCTTGACTTAGATATGCTATGAAAACAAACACTTTACATACACGTACAGTACTCAACAGAAAGTAGTGATTGTAACTGACTTTAAAATTATTACTTTCACCTCTGCCTACCCCTTCGGGAGTACAGGTGTGAGTGTGTGTATGTATGTGTGTATAGGGGCCGCAATGGACGGGTCACCTGATCGTGACTACCACTGCCCATGGACACCTGCAAGTCAAGAGTCGCTAAGGTGCTGCCAACTTGCTTTATTTTTTAAATTCCATTTTTACAAGATTATTTTTGTGTTTTCTAGTCTCCTATTAACAATGGGAAAATAATTTATTTATTTCTCGTGGTCATTAAACCATAAAATATACGTCGTTAATAATTTATAGCAAGTCAGTATAATACTAATTGAAACGATTACGGGAATGATAAGTTCTCTATGAATAACAAATGAAATACGTACGGCCCGTGCGCACGAGTTCAATTCCATTATTGACTGACTGCAGAATATCAACGGTCCGTTTTCCGTTTGTCACTTTTTTATCCCTAAGCTCATCTTCTTTTGGGTTCTTAAAGCCACTATAGTAAAAGAATCCAGGATTCTGTAGAATGCAGAATAAATTATTTTACTTCTTATAATGACGATATAAATAATGTGGTTACGGATTTCTTAGGTACGTACGTCAAGCCAGCCTCTAGTGTAACCAATATCCTCGAAGGTGATTTCAAAATCACTATTGATGAGCCCATCTAAATTTTCGAGAGAAGGAGCAGCAGCGTTCAATAGCCAAGATACCACACTACTTGTATAATAATTGTATAATAGCATACTCATCACACCGATAACCATAAGTGTCAACCGACGACCTCAAAAATAGAGAAAACACTTCAACATTGTGACAAGAGTAAATAGTCATACCGTAGCTCATATTAATATTTATTCCTTTACCTTGGCATTCTTTCTCTGCTGGTAATGGAACTCCGTCTTCAAATGCTGAGAACGTTAATGATACAATCTTAGAATGAGAAAAACTAAATTCCTATTTAATTGCTTCTTCCTGAGGTATAGACAATTTAATGTTCAAACTTAATTTATTTATAATATTCTGAGAATTAAAACAAAACTTGTAGTATGGTTTTTAAATACTGACGTTTTTAAAACTAAGATACGTTATGGAATTTTTTTATTATATAAAGGCATACATAGTAAAAATATTAAAATTAAATTAGTTCCAGACCTAAAGACGTTACAAAATAATACTTACTATCTTGACATACAATAGCAAAGACGCTAAAGAAAGCATATGTGCCAGGTTTTGGTCTACTTTCCATGAGAGCCGCTCCAGCCAGAACTACGGTGCAAGCGATACAACTTAACAGCGAACATAGCCAGACGCCATTGGACATTGGAGATAAGAACTGATTCTCGTAGTCCCCAACACCTTTGTTTGGGATCAGGTAGTATATTTTAGTTCTATGAAAACAAGAAAAAACAACATTAGTAAAAAGTTTGACCTTACAAAGTTGAGTAGCAAAATTTATCATCCATGATATAATGAATAAAGATCTGAAAAATATTTCGAAATAATCTTATCACTCTCTTCAATAAATTTATTCAAGCATTGCCTGATCAATATCTATATCACTGCAAATATATAAATATCCTACCAGATTTAGTAAAATGAATATATCGGAAAGCATTTTTAATACTAAATAAACTAATGAACGGAAAGAAAGAACTTGCGTTTGATTTAATCTCTCCTCCTTTGGCTCTCTGGAAGGAGTACTATACACATGCATTAAAATATTACCAGAAATTTATTAGAGGATTAAAGCAAAAGTAAAGCAAGAGAGGCCAGGAAGAAAATTTGAAATACAACGTGGGTCAACAAGGCTATTCGATATTCCAGAACCTCTTAGCCGCTTGCCACGATACAATATTTCGTTATCTAGAATGGAATGCTATGTTAGTTTTATATTAACTAACAAAGCTATTAAACCACTTACGGTTCACTGATGATATCGTTCTTATGGGGCTTTTGACTTTGGCATAATATTAAAATTTTTAAAGATGCCAATTTTGGTTAGATCAAAGAAACTGAACTAATGTAAGACAAGAAGTAGTGCTTCATATCTTAAGTCGTATCTTTATCTCAAACAAGGCAGTTTTCGAGTTCCCGAAATGCCCGAAACACTACAATATGGCAGCACATACCTGAATACAAGGTCATTATTTCTCTTTTTTTGCTTTTTTTTGCACAAAATGTATTTTCTCTGTACTCATTCTTAGTCGTCGTCAGTTACTTTTAGAATAGTAGATGTCATTAGGCTAGAATAGTAGATGTGATCAGGCCTGAATCCTAATTGAAAGGGGCTTAATATATTGTTATGCAATACAAATTCAGTTAAATGCTGGTAGACACAGGAATCGAGCACTTTAGAAAGGAAAGGAAGAATAGAAGTGGGTCTTAAGTCATACAAAAGTGCTGGATTAGGAGTACCTGACGGGAACGGGACGGGAAATACCTGAATAAAGTGAAAAATTAACTAAATATATGTGTAATCACAGGGAGAAGAAATTCGAGGATAGGAGTAACCATTTGACGACTAATGTTGTTGCTTACCGTGGCGTTGATCTTGATAGAGAGGATTACTTTTATATTTATAATTACATATGTATATTGTAAACTTTAGATAACTAAAACAGAAGGTGTGGTTTGATGATGAATGTTGAAAAAGCATTTTTAATGACTGATAGAGAACAAATACTAATGCGAATATCTAAACATGAGATGGAATATGTCGAGAAGTACGTATACTCTGTAGTAAATAACTACTCACAACCAATGAAAATTGCGGCTACTACTTTTGTGGACGACATTAACGTTTTGGGTTTAACGCAGTATCACTAACTCTAATGGCAAAATCTTAGACTCATGTTTCTCAACTAGACCGCTTTTTAGTAGCAAGCGGTGACCCCTTGCTCCGTGAAAACCCTTACCATCCTTCTCTAATACTAATGGCTAATGACTTGTTTTCAAGGCCTCAAGTAGATGTGCACATACTGAGTCCTAACTAACAAAGGGGAGACTGCGTTGAATACTGAATAAGACTGGGATGAAACTTAGTTGTGGAGCCGGTCAACAATGCGGTTAAAGCTTTTAATAAACACAGTTTTTAGGAATCATGTTTCTAAAAGTATAATAAAAATACAGAAGAAATGATAAGGCTAAGCCTAAGGCTTTCTGGACGTATGTAAAAAGTAAAAGAGGTGGAACTCAATATCAGAGTACACTTTCATTAAATAACGCGACATTTGAAAATGGTCCTAGCATCTGTGGCATTCAATAATGATTTTAACAGTGTTTTTGCTAAACCATCCCCACACCCCTGTGTGAAATTTTGGGCTCAATAAACTTCTTATCAAACGTTATTTTTTTTTGTTATTTAACTGACTTGGGCTTCTTTTTATGTATCATTCAGAAACTCGGTATCGAAATAACGGGGTAATAAAAACAGAAATCCTAACTACTCCCAAATCATTATGACAATTATTATTGTCTTGCAAGATATTATAACCAAAGCACCATACGTTTAGTTTATTGGTATGAAGTAAATATAGATAGCAATTTACTGCAGATTAGTTGTCGGAGGATATATAATGTCAACCCAGTCTAGCCATTTCGGGAAGATTCTGGCGCAAGTGCTTGACAAATCCTGCTCTTCCCAAAGAAGTGAATTTGTCACGGCCTGCAAACAAAGTTATAATATTTCTTTAATGAGTTAATTTAGTATAACATTTATATAAAGGCGGAAATCATATTCATTGTGTTGCCAATATTCACAATTACAGTCAGCATCTACATTATAAGTTTAAACACTGCTATAGAAACATCAATATGCATATATTAAAATTGGCAAAATATGGGTGTGTAATACGCCTCTGACGTGTATCAATATAATTTATATGCAAAAACTACTTCTGCACGTGTTTCTGTAATTACAACAATGTACTTATATTACAGGAAATGTATAATTTTAGGTTTTATTCAAAATCAAAATGCATGGATGGCGTAGCGGTTTAAGTGGTCACCTCGCCACTACGTTGCCGAGCCGAGTGTCGTGGGTTCGATCCCCGCACGGGATAATACTTTGTGTAATCCTCAAATTATTGTTCTGAGTCTGGGTGTTCTTTGTGTCCGTTGTTTGAATGTTTGTAAAGTCCCCCGTGACACAGGAATTAATCTTAGCGCGGGAGTTGTCTTTTAAAAAAAAAAGAAATCAAAACCATTTATTTAAATTAAACTAATCATAGGTATTGTGAATTGTCAAGAACTCGGCCAGACTAAGACAGTAGTGAAGATTATTGTTTGTTCCTATACTTTTAGATTATCACTCGGCATTAACACTTCTTTGATCTTCAAGTGGGACTGTGTTAACGGAACTCGTGCGCGAGAAAAAAAAATGCACTAATTTTTTCCGTTCCTTGCCTGCTTCAATTTTGTCGGTCTGTTCTCGCTTTCAAATTCACAAGATTGTTGTTTCTTATCTGGTTCAAAACAATAAATCCAAGTTTCATTTGGTGTGATGATATCGTAAACACCTTTAGAATGTCCATGGTCATACCTAAGTAACATCTTTTTGCACCGATCCACACGAGCCTGTTTTTTTTCTGAAGTCAGTTCATGGGGAATCCAACGACAACAAAAGTTTTCTAACTTTTAAATTTTAATTCTTGGAATCATACCAATCCTGAAATATTCCCGAATCATCTCATTGGTGATGCGTCTGTTTTTTTAATTAGCTTCTTCACTGTACCCACATTTTCCTCAGTGGTCGCAGTTGCGGGTCGTCCTTTACGAATTTCATCATGTAGACAAATCCATCCCCGCTCTAATTTGGCATACCATTGTCTCACGGTGCTCAGATGAGGTGCTTTTCTCCCAAAAGCATTTTGAAGGCGAACGGCATAATCTTGAGGAGAAAGAGCACTTTTAAAATCATAAAAAAACATAGCTCTAAAATCTTTTCACGTCAATTCCATTTTCATTTCAGATGTCAAAATTCAAAGCGCGATAAAAACAAATGACACGGTTTCCCACCTATTTATTTTTTTTTTATTTATTAAGTCTCTATCTTTGACAGTCCCAAGCCCGTATGCAAAAAAGAGGAGGGTTGGGTGAGTGAAGATCTAACCAGCAGCAAAAAATCAACGTCGAGCATCAGGTGACGGTAATTAACCCGAAAAATCCTTGGCCTAACAAGCCAGAACCTGCTGGAGGTTGGAAATGACCCCCACAATTCGCAACTCTGTTCATCCACAGAATCGAGGACCTTGGCTTAGTCGCCCGTGTCACAAGGTAGAATACCCCTTTAAAAAGTGACCCTAATCCTAGGGTGGGACTGTTCACGCCCCTCGCGGAGAAGGGCGGGCGGGCTTTATAACCGGTATCGACAGTGCGCGGGCTATCGCCTCACTCCATGACTGAATGGACGTCGACGCGTGTGCATTGAAGTTCTCCAACTTGTATTATTATACCTACTAATTAAAGTCATGCAAATGTTGCCCTGACGAATCAAATGTTAATTATGACCCAAACGCTAACCGATTTAATTTCAAAAATGCATCACCTTCACAGCAATAAAATTGTGTGTATGGGATGCTAATGGCTTGTCAAACCACTCGGGAGCGTTAAAAATATTCGTTAAAATACACCACATAGATGTTTTACTAATCTCAGAAACCCACTTCACATCCAAAAGCCACTTTAGGCTACCAGGATAAAACATACACCATACTGACCACCCACACAACAAAGAATCGAATAGAATAGAATAGAATATACTTTATTGTACACCTTGAAACAATAATTTACAGTATTTATGCAAAATAGAATTGTACAATGGGCGGCCTTATAGCTAAATGCAATTTCTGACAGGCAACCTTAGGATGGACAGAAAAAGACAATGCAATGCAAAAGAACATAGGGGTAGTTTAGGTGTAAAAAGAAGAGAGAAAAAAAGCGTTTTATTTAAGAAGGATCAAATTTATAACTAGTTACTTATAAAATAATATATACATATATATATATATGTATATATATATGTATATATATAAACATGCATATACGTACACATATATTATATACCATGGGTTTATTAGATCGATAAATGCAGCAGTGAGACAAAAAGTATGAGATATAATATACTGACAAATAATATACTAGCAAGCCAGGTAATAATCTTTAACCATTTTCTTAAATTTGGCCAGTGATTGGCACGTCTAATGTGTAAAGGTAAATTATTTCACAGGCGCACAGCCTGTACACTAAAAAATAGGTCATAGTACCTGGTTGAATGTGGAGGTACTGCCAGTTCCAATTATTCTGAGGATCTTAATGTTTTAGTGTGTGTGTCACTGAGAAACGTAAAACGTTCCTTTAGATAAATAGGAGTACAAGGATTGAAAAGAATATTATAAAGCATAGTGAGAATATGAGTAATTGGGAGCCACTTGAGCTAAGTGCGAAATTCAGACACGTGATCATATTTGCGTAAACCAAATATAAATCTAATACAAAAATTTTGAAGGCGTTCAAGCTTATCGAGTTGCTCCTCAGTGATATCGAGATAGCTGACATCGGCATAGTCGAGTATAGGAAAAAGAAGGGATTATGCTAGCGTAATCTTAGTGATCGTTGGCAAGAAATTACGTAGGCGCCTCAAAGATCCTGCTGACGCAAATAATTTTCTACTAACTTCACGCAATTGAGGAGCCCAGGATAAGGTACTGTCAATTAAAATGCCTAGGTTCTTAACAGCAGTGCTTATTGGCAGCACAGTACCATTAAATACAATGTCCGGTAATTGTCACCAATTTATCCGAGGTATCATCTTGGGACTTCCTATAACTATCATCTGTGTCTTAAGTGGATTCACCTCTAGACTAGACATATTGCTTGCTCCATTCGCAAATATGAGCCAAGTTCGCGTTGATTATTCGAAATGCTCTTGACAGATTGTGTAAAGGAGCTTGCGTGTAAATTTGAAGATCATCTGCATAAAGGTGGTAGGATGAAACTAATGATTTAGAGATGGAATCTGAAAATTCTGAAAAGCAGAGGTGATAGAACGCCACCCTGCGGCACACCTACAGATGTATTTCACCATGAAGAGAACAATTATTCAAAGCGCACACGCTGCCAGCGTCCAAACAGGTAACTTTGAAATCAATCAACCACTGTTGGAGATATGTTAATAGAGTGCAAGATGCCTAGCAGGATGTTGAAATCTACGGTATTAAAAGCATTGATAAAATCTAGAAGAGTACCGTAAGATTTCCCTTCTCCATACCAAGCCTGATGTCGTCTGTGACGTTGTTGTCGTCAGGGCGCTAACCGTGCTGTGACCTGGGCGAAAGCCTGACTGCATAGGATTTAAGAGAGAGTTTTTAGAAAATAATGTATTTGATTGTTTATGTAAGAGGCGTTCCAGAACTTTAGACAAAAAAGGAAGTATGGAAATCGGACGTTAGTCGGAAAGGGAATTAGGACAAAGACACATGGAAGATCGGCCGTTCTTATCAGGTCAAACATCAACCACCACGTACTACAATATTACTGTTAAAACTACATCCAGGCAACAAACGTCTCTATTTCAAGAACTAACTGGTTCCTATTTTGTGAGCTCACAGATAAAGCATTCCAAGAATCAGTTAGTCTGAAATTGAAAGACGCAATTAAAGAAGCGGTGCTATATTTCAGCAAGAGTGTACAAGATGCGGCTTGATCACCTTAGAAACATGGAAAAAAGAATTCAATCACGCCAACAGACAGCTAAAGCGCACTCTAGAAAAAGATCGCAATGACGGATTTCGTAACTACCTCGGTTTGGATGCTACTGCTTCCTCAGATTATACTTTATGGAAAGCCACCAAAAGACTTAAGTAGCCCGCCAACGTCTCTCTTTCTATAACAAAATCTGATGGTACTGTTCTGTCACTGATGGACAGATCAAGAGAACGCCGGAACCTTCTCAGAACATCTCTCAAACGTCTTCACTCCTCATCCATATGACGGCTCACCAGAGGATGCAGCAGAAATTACTAACCACTTAAATAGTCCAAAAGATACGCAGGAAATGCCTCCTTAATGAACAAAAGCAGAAGTTGCCCGAAACTTAAAAAATCAGACCTTAAAAGGCTCCAGCATACGACCTTATTACAAACCGTATGTAACAAGACCTACCTGAATCTGGCATAACTTTCCTTACCTCACTATTTAATGCCATGACCAGACTGCAGTTCTTTCCCCCGGAGTGAAAGGTCACACAAATTGTAATGCTGTTGAAGCCACAGGAACAACCTGAAGAAACAAAATCGTATAGGCCCATAAGTCTGTTACCTACTCTATCCAAAATATACGAATCTCTACTGCTACTACGAATCTTGCCTATACACAAAGAGAAGGAGCTAATTCCTGATCCCCAGTTTGGATTTCGCAGTGAGCATGCCACTATCGGCAAAGTGCACAGACTAACAAAGCATATCATGGAATCGCTAGAAGGTAAATCTTACTGCACCAGTGCATTCTTGGACGTAACTCAAGCGTTAGACCGCGTGTGGTATAAAGGATTGTTATTCAAATTGAAAAATGGGCTACCAGATCACCTTTACGGAATATTAAAATCATTTCTCCAGCAGCCCCAGTTTCATAGTACAACACGAGGAAGAATTGTCTGAATTCTGCCCTTTAAAAGCAGGAGTTCCGCAGGTCATCGTACTGGGGCCCATACTGTACTTACTCTTCACTGTGAATCTGCCGACATCTGAATCCTTTTTTACTGGACCTTTGCTGACGATACCGCTATACTAGTTATACACATAGCGACCTAAAAATAGCCTCGAAAATACTCCAAAAAGGGCTAAATTACATATCTCATTATTTCAAAAAGGGGTGGATAAAGCAAATGAAACAAAATCTTTCAACTTAATATTCACCTTAAGAAGAGACTTTTGTCCTCCAGTCATACTTAACAACATTGCAGTCCCACAGGCAGATCATGTGAGATACCTTGGATTGTACTTGGACAAAAGCCTTACCTGGATAAAACATATTTTCACTAAGAGAAAGCAACTCGGTATTCCAACGCGAAAGTTTTACTGGCTCATTGGACGAAAGTCTCAACTGCGTCTCTCGAAGACAAAATACTTCTGTACAAGGCAATACTGAAGCCCGTCTTTACGTATAGAATCCAATTGTAGGGTCATCCCATTCAAACATTGAAATCATACAAAGGTTTCAAAACAAAGCAAACCGCATGATAACCAATGACCCCTGGTTCGTACCCAAAGAATTATTACACTGTGACCTCTCCACTGAGAAACAGGAAATTGTACGCCATACATGAACCTACAAAGAGCGTACTCGGGCCCAGCCACTTATAGCAAACCACAACAAAGCGCGTCGTTTAAAGCGTGAAATACCTCAATATTTAATACAATCACAGCAAACACAACTACTGTTTTAACAATAAGGTTGTGACATAGGCCACATTCCGAGCACCAACCAACATACTGCTGAATGTCGAACAAACCAGACTGTAGTAAATATTAAAAAAAAAATGAAAAAGACATATAAGTACTCGTGTGTAAAAAAATAAATCATTCGAAATTCAAACAGTTCTGAGAAACCAGAAGAGCAAAACTTTCAATGTGCCCCATGTATAATTGTTCTACGAAACTAATGTCTCTGACGAAATTAGCAGTCTGAGCGCCTAACAATACACCGAACGCGTAGCACTGCACGAAACGCGTACCAAGTTCCAAGTTAAAAATAAACAACTGTAAATTTCAATTGAATTCAAAAGGAAATCTTTAACTTTTGTTCAGTTACGAGTTCGGTTTCATAGACCAAACAGCGTTGGATTTAATCATATGTTGCGTAATATAGTAATAAACACCCATATTCTGCCAATTAGAATTCGTTCACACTAACTTAACAGGGTGCAAGTCTATTATCATCAACCGAGTACTGTATCACTGTATATATACTGTCTGATGGATACCTAAGTATCCGACTCTTTAGGCGGTTTCTACGACACCCACGTGAAGAAATGAGATGGTCCTATTTTACTCTAACGTGAACCACACGGCTAATTCGAAACTGGTTTAAGTATCCAATACATTTCTAATATTATAAATAATAAATATATTCATTTTTCAATTTCAAACGTAAAAATTAGAATCATTGAACATAATTTACAGTTTCTAGCATTATGCTTACCAGGGTGGAATTTCTTTCAGGCGAGCCAATCCAGCGTCCCGCAATGCTGTAGACAAATCTGTGAAAATGAACAAGTGTCAGAATACAAAGTCGAACAAAAACATGGCCGCTTTGTAGATGGCCAGTGATGTAGAAAAAGTGTGTTTTTTTGTAATTTATCTTTCACTTGTCATCGATATTTGAGTCTTTACGCTTTTGATATTCTTCTTGTGCCTCTCGTTGTAATTACAAACACCGTATCGTTTGTTTTCAATATTTAAAATAATGTTTCTTTCACTCAAGAATACCTTATCGCGGATTTACGAATTTTAATTATGTATGTTTTAGGAACAAATATAAATCTAGTTTGGATTGAATATTATCAAATTAACGTTTGGGTTTGATTCCTAAACAGTGCTTACTTTTGTAGTAAAGCATTTGGTTTATTACATTTCCTCGGATGTGTCTGTCGTATTTACAGAAACATATATTAAGTCCTTGTTTATAAATCATAGCAAGCTGTGCATAGTTTTTGTCTAGATAGCAGTGTTTGTTATATCAACAACATGTCGTACAATATTTATCTTTTTAAAACCAAAAAGCCCAGTATCCAGAGCTGGAATAAAGACGGTTTCTTCAGTGAACTTTCAGTTGTATCCTACCACTTGTACTGATGGTATTATATACATACATATATATAAAAGAATATAATCAGCACTGACCTGAAATTATGTTGTTCTTTCAAAAGGTTTAACAGTTGTGAAGTGATTTTAGTCATTGCGGCAACTCCACCGGTGTATCCTATCTCCGATAAAATCTCCGCGCTGAACAATTTCGGTCTCTCTACAATCTGTAAACATAATTTACTTGAATGTAAAAATACTCTTTATAATATGAGATATGATGACATGAGATAATACAGTAGATGATGGATATGACAGTAGTGATTTACAGTGATTTAATGTTTTATGCAGGACCATGACTGACGTTATGGGTCGGTTCAAAACTTGTTGTTTTTATAAAACACATAAATAAAGACAAATATTTTTTTTTTCTTTTTATTAATATATTAATATTTATTTATTTATTGTAGCGATGGCGAAAACAAAAAGACAACGTTCAAGAACTTGTATAATTTATATAATAACAACACTATCAAAAATGCGTGATTGTATGGTCCACAAATGTTCAGGAACCACACACATACTTATGCCTATTTCTCTATATGTCAGTTGGCCCAGCTAGTTAGTGGTCCTCTTAGTTCCTTAAGATTATATAGTCCTCGTTTAGTCCACTTATAGACTTTTAAACATTAAAATACATAATATCACTAAATAATCTTTGAAAACCTAAATAAAAGAGAATTGTAATAATACTACTATATTTTACGTGTCCATATACTGCGGTTGTCACTTACCATCAGGTGACCCGTCTGTATTCGTCCCAATATATTATAAAACAAAAGTTAAACGACTGATTGATACTCCTCCTGACCGAAAGGCAGGCCTATTCCTTGCACAGTAGTCGAAGACGCTGAGAAATTTTAGGATGCATGTTTGTGAACTATTATTTACTTTATTATGTTTTTCTTTTCACTTTTATTTTTTGTACATATTGAGGAATATACTTGAGAATAATTAATACTAACATCGTGGAGTACATACATAACTGACTTGTGGAGCAATTTTTCTTATTAATACTTGAATAAACGGATAAGTAAAAAGTTAGGGAACTAACCACTGATATCGCACGCAGCGTCAAATTATGGAAATCCCAACGGTTGTAGTATTTGTATCCATTAAACAGAATATCCAGCCCTGAAATATTTAAATAGATTCAACATATACAAGTTTAATATACAATACTAGTGTGTTATAATAACTTAATTTTATACCTCTGGCTTATTCATTAATAGCTTAACTGATTTTTAACAAAATTGTTTGAAAGTGTAGATGTTTAATGTCCTTGCGTAGTAATAACATTCAGGTTGCTGTTGTGTGTAATTCAATATATATTAGATGACACTCATGTGTCAAAGATTCTAAGTCGTAATCTCAATATTTTTTTATTAAAGTAATTTTGTTTAATTGTTTGTAGCAGAAAAGGACATAAACTGATTTATATCGAGAAAAAACGTTGATACTGTTACCCCAGGGTTATAGGAATGACTTTTAGACATTCCTCAAGTAGGGACCTATTACATCCAAGTTTTTAGTTCATTTACAACTACCAATTGCCAAAACATTTTAATTAAATTAGGTTTTGCTCAGTGAAATCTTATTAATAATCTAAACTAATCTTGAATAAATGAAATGCTCACTAGACTCGTCACTTAATTTCTGATTACCATTAATAATAATCAGTTTTACTAAAATAATCATAAATAAAAAATATATGTATATACGTAATAGATAAACTCAAGTACTACTGAACTCATTTTAAAAACGACTTATAGAAAAGAAATATTATAAGCGAAGAATATAAGATAATACAAAGATACGATTACATATTCGAACAAAAATTTATAAATAAACATAATACATAAAACTACCAAGTGAGTTAGTTATTAAGAGGTTTGTGAACATCTGATGGCCAGTCGCAATTCATTCCACAGACAGATGTAATAGAGTTGTTCACAAATTTTGTGGTCTGTGACAGAATTTTTAACCTTCAATTCTCAGACAATCTCAGAAAACTTGAATATGTAGTGTGCAAAATTTCAAACCGTTGTTGTGATAGAGAAGAGTGCTAGGATTAAACAGAATATTTTACAAATGTGGCAGAAAATGAGTATTCCGTATAAGTATTTGCTTATACAGATTACTCATAATAATTTAATTGTAATACAATACAATTACAAGGCGTGCCGTATTAAATATTAATGTAATTCTTGATAGGGCCTTCTGTATCTGGAGCCCTAACCACCGGTAGCTTGGACCTATACCCGATACTAGTTACTTACACTATTATATATATTGCTTAAAAAAATATTATATTTTTAAAAATGTAATTTATATATGTTTGTAAAGTAAAACAAAGACAATCATTATTTTATGATAAAAAACTTATTACTAATATCTAAATTATCAAGAGCGGCGGGCAGAAGCTGCTTGAGTATAATTTACACTTGCTTGCATAGGATAAACATCAAAAACTGTTATAGTTACCCAAATCATAGTCATTATCTTGTATTTAAAAAAATATTGGTCCAGTTATTTTTAAGTAAGTCACCTTGGAACTGGATTTTATATTATTATTATGTAACTCTCGAGACGTATTTTGTGTAGTTAGTTTATATTTTCGGGAATGTATCTAATCTTCCTATAAATACAGTACAATACTACCTTTACAATATTCTTTATTGCACACCACAGAAAAGATACAACACATTATTGTTAGTTGCAAGTTCTTCCAGAAAACCTTTTAATGGATGGTAGTTTCTAGATGTACAAGATAATTTCATAAGTAAAAATAAAATGAATTGACATTTTTTCATACATACATACAATATACATACATACTACTACATATAAAAATACTTATATATGTATAAACATACATTAACAATATTCATAGTAGCGTTAAATAAATATATGTATATATATATTAAATATATAAATAATATCAGTAATGAAACTATGAGCAAAAATATCGTTAAATGTCAATTTTTTATAACTGCTAGCGATTGAGCACGTCTCGCTGTTTCGGGAACTACATTCCATAGGTGAGCTGCTTGAACTGAAAAGGATTTGTGGAGTGCGATGGTATTTTCAGGCGTCGGTTTTGCGATGACCTTAGTGTTCTCACATGTGCTTCATTTAGGAATTCGAAACGTTCTTTAAGATAGGAAGGGGTAAAGGGATTAAACAAAATATTGTAAAGAAGGGAGAGGACAACTGTATTTGAACTTATTACGAAATTAGGATACGTGGTCATATTTGCGTCCTCTAAATTTAAACCTAATACAGACGTTTTGAAGAAGATCAAGTTTGTTAAGTACATTATTTGTATTGAGAATCAATCCTCAGTGAAATCAAGATAACTAGCATAATCGAGGACTGGAAGGAGGGGAGACTGACCCAGTGCAATTGTAGTGCCAATTGGAAAATTTTCTTTTTTTTTTATGCGATAGGGGGCAAACGAGCAGACGGGTCATCTGATGGTAAATTACTACCGCCGCCCATGGACACCCGCAACTCAAGAGTCACAAGTGCGTTGCCGGCCTTTTAGGTAGGAGTACGCTCTTTTCTTGAAGGTTTGAAGGTCGTATCGGTTTGTTTCATCAGCTGGTTGTGCGAGGCAAAAAGCTTCTGGAGAAGCGCACAGTGGTAGAGTGCCAATCGTCCAGGTGATGGGGATGGATATTTTGTCGCGTAGGACGATGGCGGAAATCAGCAGCCGGTATAAGTCCGAACAATTCCTCTGAACACGGGGAGTGTTGATACAAGCGATAGAGGATGCAGAGTAAAGCTACATCTCTACGCAACGTTATATTAAAAATAACCGCAATCATTTAAATATTTCAATGACTCTTAATATACTGGACGTTAATAAATTTTGAATCAGGGTCGTATAGTCATCGCAGTCAAAATTAATGAGTTAACTCAAAAAAAAGACAAAAAAATGTCTTAATTATTCGGTAGAAAACCGAGTCCATTGTGGCCTCGGCTAAAAATATGAGCCACTTCGATCGACATCGTCCACCACTAATTCATGTTTTAAAGGCTTTATTTATCAAAAGACCTTGCGAGGTACAACAGCCTTTACAATTTTTTGACGCATGCAAAGGTATAAAAATACAGTGATGTAATATTGTGGAAGGTCATAGTTAAATAAATGTTTGTTGTTGTGTATAATATACTTGTATACTCTTCAGAATTGTTAATTCTTATCTTATCATCTCGACGTCACATTATATGAAAAATGGTATTTAAAATTTATGGGTACTGTCCATTACTTACGAAACGATCAATTTATTGCAAACCAAATTACCCGATCGCATAATTTCACAAAATTCAGCTGTTAAGTGGCCAGCCAGATCGTGTTATTTATTTATTTAACACCACTGGATTATATGTTCAGGACAGAGTCTATACGGAGCCAATCGAATCGATTGCAGCCTTAAAAATCAAATCCGTGACACGATTAACGAAATAGACCGAAATAGACACGATTAACAAAAAGTGATTAAAAATGTTGATGAAAGAATCGACATTGGCCGGCGTGGTCGTGGTGGACATTTGCCAGATATCATTTTTCATTCATAATTGCCAAATCTTACTCTTTGTTATATAATAAAAATTTGAATCATCTTCATCTAAATTCTTTGTTATATTTTGTTTTAAAAAACAAAGTTCTTCTTGAAAAACCCTTTATTACCTAAAGAGTACTGTATGTACCAGAGTAGATTTCATTGTTGCATATGGGAAATCACTTCAGCTAAGAGCGATGAGTAGACAGTCAGTTGCACTTATAAAATGTTCATGTTACTACGCCGATTTAATGAAAAACGAAAAGAATAGATCAGAAATGAAACTTACTTAGAAGCTCCTTGCTGTATCCTGGACGAGATCAACTCTGACTGATACACTTTGATTGATACCTGTTGTTACAACTAGAATATAGTATATTAAAATCACCTATATCTGAACTCCATACGCCAATAACAAGTTGTTCCAACGGATTTCCTTGCCTTTTCCCAAAATTATATACGTCCACAAGTGTGTAATTGCTATCGTAATCTGAATGATAAATTCATACCAAAATACATGTTAATATTAATATATTTATACTATGTTTAACAAATTAAATATTTATTTGAATTTCATTAGTTCTGCAACTACACCCGACCGAATAAATAAATTCAATAAAAAAAAAATTAAACAAATATGTACTTTATGCTTTAGTAAAATCTTTAGAGTTACTATACGTAGTGTAGATGGCTTTTGGTCACTTATCATAAATTAATTACCATTATCTGAAACAATGGTGACATCAGCATCAATACTCAGATTCACAGAGGAAAATGTTTTGTCAATATATTCAGTTAAATTTGCGGAGTTTGAGATATTTGTGAATATAAGCCAAGCGTGAACACCGTCAAATAGCTTGTTTCTTGAAGCCTAAAAACATATCATTAGCATTATACAGCAAATATTATAACAACAAATATTAAAACTATAGTATGTTTTAGTATCAGCCATGTCTTTGAAATAGAAAAGCTATGATGTTGATGGCTGTGTAAATTATCACGTATTTTTTTTTTTGTTTTTTTATGCGATACCGGCGAAATATAATTACGGCGTTTGCCACACGAGCAGACATCTGATGGTAAGTGACCATCGCTGCTTATGGATACCCACAATTCAAGGTTTCAGGTGGGAGTAAGCTCTTTTCTTGAAGGTTTGAAGGTCGTATCGATCCGGAAATATGCAGGTGATAATATGTCCCACAGGTTGGTTGTGCGATGTAAAAAGCTTTATGAATTTGACATTTAATGTAGATTGGAAGATATACGAATGTACTATATACCATTATTAATTTATAGAACCAAAACTTATCATCGTCATCAGCATCGTCCTATACGTGTCGTTGATGCAATGTGTACAATGCGTGTACACAGTGTAAAGTTTTGACTACTTTTTTGCAGTCATACATCAGTCAAGCGAGCGCACCGTGGGAATGTTTTCGTTTTATGATGAAAAAGAAGGAAGATAATGAGATTTAATTAAAATTGGATAGTGGCAGGATTCTGAGGTAAGGGACTGAGACTTGCATATCCTGTACTTTCTGTAACTAGAAAGAGCACTAGAACAAGTAAATTATGAACCTATTCAATAAAATCATACTCGTAATCTGTATGATTACGTCGATTTCTACGTCAAATTCATTGTGGCTTAGAAAGCAGAATCGCATACGGATTCCTTTATATCACTCATGAAATTAATTCCAGTCTTATTAATATCAATAGCACGTTTACTTTTAAAGGTCAAAGACCAAATTGAATGTATATTAACGATATTAATTTATCAATTAATTAAGAAATTTTAATACAAACCTGATCAATGACATGTTTTGTATTGTCACAATGGGCATCAAGCAGTACGCCAACGGGCTCAGTGTAGTGATGCAGTAAGCGCTTGAGATCAATATTCATGTCCTCGTCAATACGGCCCACCGATATTCGGATATTCTGTTTTGTTAATTCGTGGGCTAGGACGTTGCTATCTGAATGTTTGATTCAACTATTATGTTTACTTAGACTTATACCTTAATAAATAGTAAACTTCTTTTAAATGCTCCATTCAGATAAAGAAACAAATTCACATACATACATATTCTAAGCATTTGTTATTATTCCTTTGATATTTTATTTTCAATTCTTAGCAACTACACCAAACATATTTTAAGGAGAGTAAAGTTTAGAAACAACCAGTGAATTTACTTCAATTAGATACAGTTTTTATTATCAATAACGATTAGGCGACTAACGTATTTACTTTCTATTTTAAAACAATAAAAAGAATGCAACACTTTATATTATATAATAGTTAAGTATATCACGCCAATGAAATATATGCCCTTTTCCTTTTTTAATCCGTATCTTTTACCCGTGTGTTATGAGTAGGGTATATGTGGATTGAAATTCAATTAACTCCTTACTCTTATTTAGGCCATCAATGCATGATTAGAGTTTAAATGTTACAACACATTTGAAAATACTTACAATAATTACTCTTGCATGTAAAATAGGAAACGTATATAATATCCTTGTATGATATGTAGTCAGTGGTGATGTTGATAAAATTATGGTTAATACCAAATACAATAACAGAGTACATGCTTAAGAATAGTAATATGATCATTTTGCAACACGTCGCAGCGTTGCGGTAGCAAATTTGATGTGATCGATTGACGACTTGATGGGTAAACTCGATCGCGTCAATATAATGGCCAGCATTTTAACTGTCAATCATACGTCTAGAGTAATCGTACTTCAGATTTTCTTTATTCGATGAATACATTTTCGAGTTTTGTATGCTTGTATACATGCTTCAAAAATGAAAACGATGAGAAGAAATGTAGTTACTAAATTACAACGTCGAAGTAAAATTAAACCAGAAAATCATCTCATTATATGGGAAAATAGTTTCAATTGAACAACTGAACAAAATATAATGGTATGTAGAAATTTACAGATTATTATAGCTATTAGGTGCATAGACTTTATATCATTTTTGGTATTCAGAACAGTCTGGATACACTGCCGTATTTAATTAAAAAAATATAAGTAGGTACGGGAGCCAGACCATCTCGCAGCACAACAAGTATTAGCGTAATTATCATTTAATGTGTTAGTATGTACATATATATACATAGAAGCAGCGTCTGACTAAAAGCATTTACTGAACAGAAAACCCGGTGTACTTGCGATACTTTTTAATTTCATACCGAAGTGTGTTTTCTAAATATTTTATTGCACGTTTGGATCATTTTCATACCGCGTTAGTTAACTCAAAAGTTGCTAACACCTAGTGAGTATCACGGACAGAGAGACATCTTTTGGTATATATATATATATGTCTAAGAGTGAGTGAGAGAGAAAGAGTACCTACATAGAGTATACATAACCAACTTATTTAAGGCTCACTAAAGTACAGGTTGTATAAATTACATTATTATGTATGTATATATATAGACATAATTATATAATTGTGTCTATTTAAAATATACTACCGAAAATTAAACTAAGAACATGATTTCTAGCGTGTTCGTGTTATGTGTAGGGACTAAACAAAACGTCATGTCATTCCTATTTAATCTGTGCCCCATACGCGGGGTTTTCAGTAGTTCTAAATGAGAGAAAACTGAGAAAAGTAATAGTTTTAAAATTAGGTAAAAGGCAGACGCTTATCCCCGGCAGAGTGAATGGTTAATTTAAATTTTATAATCAGTAATTTAGTGTTCGTTTGTGAGTTTTGTTTTCTATATAATAGTATACAGTAGACTGAATTTTTGAGTTTTCCATGATAAATAGTCATTGTGACTTTGAAGTAAAGTAACCAAGAGGAATTAGAGATGCGTCATTCAACACAAAGCCGTTTTTTATTTTTTTTTGTTGGCCTAGTGACAGTACCAAACAGCAGCTGGTGATGTGGAAACAGAAGGTAAGTTTAAAGTCATTGTGTTTGTAGAATAAGCACATGTTGTTTCAGTTTTTTGCCAAAGTTTCGTACCGAGTTAAGGGTTCGAAGAGGTGTTGGCAGATTGTTCCAGCACCGAGTACTTGTTAAACTAAAACTCCTACGGAAGGCGGCTGTACAATGCCTTTGTGTAACCAATAGATATGAGGAGTTACGAGCAACTACCTACTCATTTGCTTTTTCGTGTACTTTTCTTGAACAAGACTAAATTTAACTTAATATTTTTTTAAATTACTCTCTAGAGAGACATGTAATTAATGACACGTACAAACTCTCGAGATAACATTGTCTTGCACCTGATATAATTTTAGTCCATATCCTAGGAAAGAAAGCTTTGTAGAAAATTAAGAAAAATGAACCTGTCCGTATTATGAGACAATTTGAAATAGACAGACGTGCCTGTGATGAAGTAAACGAATAGAACATCTTTTACCCAAAATCCGAATTGAATACTTTTGGAGAAACAAAAAAAAGAAAACAATACACGTGCTTAGAGAAGAATGAGATGAGAGAAAAATACTAATTTTTAATATTTTAATTGTGGCTCTGGCTTATACAAATTTTTCCACCTACA
Source organism: Tyria jacobaeae (assembly GCA_947561695.1). Classification (NCBI taxonomy): domain Eukaryota; kingdom Metazoa; phylum Arthropoda; class Insecta; order Lepidoptera; family Erebidae; genus Tyria; species Tyria jacobaeae. Next base: position 538,556 of record OX387214.1, read on the forward strand.
ATAGTTTAAGAATAAGTTAAAAAAAGTGAAATTGAAAATATATCTTCCAAATAGCTTTAATAATAATAATATAATATAATGTATTACACTCGCCCCTCACTTATGGATCATAGTTGTTACTTTTATTTAGGTTTGTATACAGTCGATCATGAGAACGAAACCTGATAACTGTTACCCATATTTTACTATTTAATAATAATATAATTAAAATGTAGGTATTATATTTATATTATATTCTATTATTATATAATTAGGTATTATATGATATTTGTACTATATACTTATTTTTATTAAGATATGTTAGAGCTATATCTTAAAAATACATACATAAAAAATAGGCGTGATCGTACGTATAAATCTATGCATTATATTTATACGTACGATCACACCAATATCCCCTAAGAAGTAGGTAGAGGTATATTAAACACTCCCATTTTGCACATTAGAATTTGTATTTGTTTCCAACTAACATAATTTTTTATCTTACCTACTGAAAGAGATTCTATAAAATACGTTTATTGTAATAGCAAAGGTGTATATTGTACAAACGGCCGACCCGACGTTATTATAGAATTCAGTTTGCGGAAACAGTTGCGATTATACAAATTGGCTCAATTACGGCATCGTATGAATATTAAACCCTTCAACCTTTTAGCCCCGGCAGGTAATGCGATGCTTTTTGCTTTTATATCTCGTATAGCTGTATTAAATTATTGATAACGGTTTATGGTTATTAATGAGTCCAGAATTGTGTGATTTGACGGTTCTGAGGCAGGCATTTAAAAGACAAATTGGATTTAACTGTGAAAATTACGAATGATTTCATTAAGCGAATAAAGTCGCTGGGGAACAGGCGATATTGGAGCCTTATACAGATTCCGAGGTGAATTAATGAGATTTATAATTTCGCCCTAATTGGTTTCTGCAAGCTACATTCCTCTTCCATCATGTAGATGATATAACTTTTTTAACATTGAGTTAATTAGCAACAGCTGTATCTTTGCTTGTGAACTTTTATTGTTACTTAGTAAAAACAAAGACCACCTTTAAATTTGTTTAATGTAATATATATGAATTAATAATACATAATTTATTATCTCACTACAATATACAGTTAACAACAATCAGATTATTTAATATAGTACATATTTCAGGTGTATATTGTAGGAGACTAGTGCCTAAGATAGGCTCTAGGCCTGTGTTTCAGGACACCAGGTTCCCACCCCTTAACATTTACATTTCCTAGATTACGAGTATGCACTGAAGCAGTAAGTAGTAACATACAAAATCTTTATATAAATACGTATTACATTTTATTACGTATTTTCATTTTAATTAAAAGGTAGTGTAGTATAATATGTAAGTTTGTGTGCGTATGTGTTTGTATATGTAATATGTATAGATATGTGTTTGTATATGTAGACTACATACATATATACAATACAATACACTATTCAAATATATATATATATATATATATATATATATTTGAATAGTGTATTAAAGTCTATATATGGATACTTAAGAATGATTACACAATATTAATAAAAGTATTTTCATCATTATAGTTTAGTTTTCCATGTTTCTGACATTCAGTTAGTCTCTTTTTACATATATATTTTGTGAGATTAAAGATATATAACAATTTATGAGTTTTATTATGAAGATAACTATCCAAGTGGCTAAAGAAGCATTTAGCAAAGGTAGTTTTTTGGTGAGGATGAAGACATTGCCGCGTGGAGATGGTATAAACAGTTTACGTATTGTGATTCACATCGACATGATTCATAAGAGTACTTAAGACCTTTGTTTATGTCAATATTCGCAGATAAAAAATGCCCAACACACTAAGTTCGCCTTGGAACCATACCATTATATTTAAGAAGTGTAAAGTTCTCAAAAAAAAAAAAAAAGAACAGCCAAAGGATGTAACTATCTTCAACAGCTTTAGTAATTTACAAATTGTTCATTAGCAGTTCTTGCTAACGATTATTATAAAAGAGAACGAGGATAAAATGATAAGGAATGCGTAACTATAAGAGCAAGCGACCACCCGACGAACTGTCAGGAACCAACCGTGAATAATTCAATAAAACTTAAAATTGTATCCATTTTTGTCGGAGTGGTTCTAAGAGTGTCTTGTTAACTGGCTTACTTAGGCCATTACGGGGAAATTATTGAAAGAAATTGTTCCCCCCGGGACTCTTGCGAGAAGCAAGCAAACATAGGCTTAAAGGTTTACAAATCTTGTTGGAAATAAAATGATTTTCCTTTGTTGGGTTTGGAGAAAAGTGATCTGACTTTTTATGGTTTTAGCTCTAATAATGTACCCCGTGTTGCTCCATTAGCTTCTAATTAGGAATAAACGTATCTTTTATTTAAGTTAGTATTCATATTTGGTTAGAATTTATACTTAGTTGAGAGTTACAAGTCGGGGGTTTTAAAACGAAAGTTAATTAAAGAGGGGTAGATATTAATGAAGAGATTGATAGCACGAAATAATAAACACAGTGGAGCATAAATTATGCTTGAATGACTTGAGCCTTGTACTTGTACCAGCCTGAAGTTGCAAGCGACGCGTTTATGTGTTAGTTTCAAGCTTGTATTGATTCGTATGAAGATTTTAAGCATTTATTATATTTTTACTTAAATGCACTGAAAAAGGTTAGTTAGTTAGTAAAAGTATTAATAATGAACCGCTCAGAAGGTTAAATGTATATATAGAGCCCTTTACCCACTAAGAGGGGTCAGTTAAAACAAAATTGGATATAATACTCGTTCATAATCAAGAAATCTTATAATCTGCAGTAGTGGTACAGCGAGACGCAAAAACAATCTCATACGAAAGAAATAGTCAATATATAGTTATACTTAATAACTCTTACAATTTTTTAAACACTACGGACTTTAACCAAAGCATACAACAGCATTGCAAATTCTGACTTCGGATTCGCCAAAATACTTTGAACAAGCCCAACATCCAAAACATTCAATTTAAATTGTCTGGTCGATAACTCCCTCTCATTCCTGTTCCTGACACAATCCTTCAACAAAAGCTGCACATCTTCAATTTTGCCACACATGTCAGTTAGGTGATGGTACCTTACGCATCAGAAAAGCAAACTTTGCTGAAGGCTAGTGCCAGAACGAAGTCCTAACGCTAACCTAACATACTTCCTACTAATTTGAACATCATTAAACCACGGCGCACGAGAAGGCTCATCCTGAATTACTTTATACCAAATACCTTTATCTTTAGAAATATCATTTAAATAAGTTTTCCATTTTTCGAAATAAAGTAACTAATTTCCTTGTATATTTCCAATAATCTGGCATAAATGACATTTTATCGCCCCTGTCAGCTGCAATTTTGGACAAACGATCAGTATTATAATACATGTATTCAACCAATTGATCTATTTTAGGTTTATAAGAAGATTAAATTCTACTCCATTTCTCTTAACCTTTGAGCGCAAGTGTGCATGTTGTTGTTGATTTGTGACGTCAAGTTATGTGGTGGCTACTAATGCCACCCCAATTCCTATACTTATAGCACAATGGTAGCATTAAAGTTTCTGCCACTGTCTCTCAAAGATGTCCATGGTTTTACTAACAGTTTCACAGGTTACAACAAAAACGCGCAACAAGGGATATGTTTACGTCGGTAGTGTAAACGCGATTGCTGAAAACCTCCACTCAAACTACGGAGTAAGGTAGTTTGTATTCGTACCAAATACAATTTTATATATTGTTTTAATTTTAATCTACCTACTTAAATTAACTTATTTATACTGAATGTGCAAAATATTCTTAATGATGCAATAAAACATACTTGTATACTCTTTTGTGAGGAAAACTTTGATGCTACTTTGTGTGTGTTTGAAATGACTGCCGGAAGAGCCCAACGCAAAAACGCTGCTGGAGCATATATATATATATATATACATTACATGAGTAATAAAATTCAGACCGTCTAACAGCTTTTCCCAGCATTACTATGATGGGAAAAGTAAGTAGTCCTACTTGTGTCACTAGTTTTTGACCTGCACTAGTTTAAGAAGAAAAAGAACGACTCTAGAAATCAATAAAAAAGACGGTGTTACAAGCGCCCTCCATAACAGGAGCTGGCGTGAATTGGTTGCGCGCGCGTCGTTCGTTGCAATATAAATGCTAATTCTCGCAACGACACGGGTCCCGAGAGTTGACTAAATAAGGCTGCAGGGGAAACTGCTGGCCTAACGAGGTTTTTTAATGACTTTGTGGTTTTTAACAAACGTTATATTTTGAAGTCTCAAACAAATGTAAATCAGATATGTAGATAACTCAGTTGTAATACCTATTTCGGGCACCAGATTCTCAAAATACAACTTAGATTATGCAACCACAGTATACACGCATTTATTGTAATGAAAAACTAAACGATATATGTATACACAATTTTAAAGACATACGGAAGGATTTCTTGCTAAACCCACACACAGTAAGGTATAGTAATAATTTATGTAAATTAATCACGTGATCATACTCGGTTTACATACTCAACTTATGAATCTTTAATTCATCCCTATTGAATAGGTTTTCATTCCTGTACCAGGAGTAGCAAAAGGTTCATAATGACTAATTATATACTGTTATACTTACTACATCACCCTAAGGTAGACTGGCAGAGAGTGCCTGTGGCATTAAGTCCGCCTGTGTGCATTTTGTATTTTAAATAGTTAGTAGAAGTTTTAAATAAACAAATAATATCAAGTAGGTTTAGTTTTTTGTTTTGGGAAATTATAATTATTATTATCAGAAAAAAGCTTTATGTTAAGTAAAGGAGTAGTAGGAAATTTAAAGATTTTGTTTGAAGCTAATGAATTGTGTTTGTTACGCCCATCTTTTACACACGTGGGTATGTATATAATTCATTTCACCATCGACGATCATTATGAATCAAAGACATTTTTGTCATATATTATTATACAGGGAAAATAGAGGCAGTCAATTTTAGGGTTAAAAAGTGATACACTAAAACAATAATTCAATAATAAAATATAGTTAAAATTGATAAAGGCGGATATATAAAATCATATTCAGGTGCTTATTTACGTTCAGATAAATAAAAGAATACATCATAAGAGATAAAAAACTGAACACAACACAAGGCAAATATAAGCTAAACAAAGGAAGCAGATAACATAATTGCTTAACGCAGTGAATAAAAGCAAATTTTCACGGCATCCATCACGCGCGACACCAAATCAAATAATCTTATGTACGTACTCACACGGAATCCTACGATAATATGTTGAACCATTGAGAAAAATATTATTCGATAATTCTGCGGGAATAGGCTGGTAAAAAGTGAGGCACAATAAACAGGGTGTATTCAAATGAGACGAGGAGGACGCCGAGCCCCACGGTACCGACTCGGGAAACAATGATAATATTACAAACTTATTTAGATTGGGGCCCCGGAACGAGCGGCTGAAACACAGGGACGGTGTGTTGTAATATGCCTTCGTACATAAGATAAACAATGATAAGGAATTTACTCAGGAATGGGAATGACTTATGGAAAAAAAACCCTAGATATTCTTAGCTAGGCTACCTGGAAGTCATTTTATTTTGTAATGGATGAAGCTCGTGGTCAGTGGACAAGAAATATTAATTACAAATAAAACATGGGTGATATTTTGGACATTCTGCTGCCAAGCTAGCAGACGTTGAGGGAAAACGACAGTAGCTTGTCGCTGTGCTCGACCTGGTCTTAAGCCGCATTTCTCAATGTGAGAATCTGATCGAGTTCAGCGCCAAGAAAACACAGGCGTGCGCGTTTTCTAACAAAAAGTCTCCATTCCTTCCCCTTTCCACTCTTCAAAACAATCAACTGCCACTGCAGGATAGGCTTAGTATCTTGGGGTTATCTCTTGATCGGTTGCAGAGGCGCGCAGTTCGCATTATTGACAGTCCTGATATCACCGAGTCCCTCGAGCCTTTGCAGTTGCGAAGAGATGTCGCCTCTATGGCAGTCCTCTATCGCCTACATCACGGAGAGTATTCAGACAAGCTCTTCCAATTGGTCCCACCTTCTCCCTTTTTCTACACGACAACATGTGCTGGCCTGAGGAGTCACCATTTGAGAGTGGAAAATATACGATCTCGAACTAAACGGTTCGGCTCTTCCTTTCTGTGCCGATTGGTTAAAGCCTGGAACTCACTACCAGCACACGTGTTTCCCTCCCACTTTGATCCCGGGTCTTTTAATCGGGGCGTGAAAAAGCATCTCACCAGGTCGCCGTAGTGTGGGTCAACATGCTACATTGACTACACTTGCAATGAGGATGGTGACCACCACTCTTAGACTCCACTTGTTGCTTCCATCAGGCAGAGTGGAGTCATTATGGTAGGCTAATATAAAAAAAAAGTTTGTTAACGCCACCTATGCATTAAAGAACTAAACCTTAATAAAAGTTATTTAATAGATGTGGATGGTATATTAGTCAACAAGTAAATGATAAAGTTATACGATAAGGATATGATTTTGGTATACGACTAAGTATGCGATTTTGGAGTCTATAATGTGTATAATAGAAATTATTAATCTGGTATTGTATTGTGTATGCGTGCGTTGAAACAACAATGACCGCAGTGAAACCTGTATGTGCGCCATTACACACCAACATTAACGCAGTTGTAAATTACTGTATTATCGCTTATTATGTTGTTTACGTATAATGTTTGCCGCTACGAGCTGCAATGCATTTACGTTACGGAAAATAGAACGTAAATGTGCTACCTCCATATTCTAGTTTCGAGTACCATTTGTTCCAGTCCTGGCACATCGGTACTAAACATCTACTGCTACGACTTACAAAATCTTTCATTGAGCGGTAATAGACATTGCAGGAAAATTTAAAGTGTTTATTACAATAAATCTTGAATTTGTAATTGGTTGTAAATGTATTTCGTAGGGATTAGTATTTTCATGATTAAAATCTATCTGGTGATTTAAGTTTTCTATACATATTGTGGCTTAGTTTCTTTACATAAGCCATGATCTAAATCTGAATTTCTTTAAATGACAGTAAAAACTACATTTTATATTTAAAATGTAGCTACCTAAACAAGTAACCAACACTTTTATATAATTTCGGATATATCAAGTTTATCCGCTGATAATACGGCCCCTGTTTTAGTGGGCAAGTAAATTCTCAAAAAAAAAAATGTGCGCTCCTATGTAACCTTGAATATTTACGAGGAGCGACTCCCGAAAGGGTTACAGAGAACCCGGCGTTTTTGATACGTGACGTTTTATTAAATTTAGTTTTCGTGTCAAAATGTGCACACAAAAATATTATCACACAATCTAGAATTTATTTATTAAATCAAACGTTTGATAAATATATATTTTAATTACTATACACGCACACACGTTTATATCAATAAGAATCACATTCTTTATTCAGAAAGTAGTTCATTTACAGTATTATTTCTTACTTTACTTTGAACTATTGCATCGACAACCCTGTTTGTGTGCCACTATTGACAAAGTTCTCCACCAACTTTCTTCATTTGTCTGTAGGGTTAGCATCTCTTATGTTACTGCTTTAATGTCATTAACCCATCTTCTAAGAAACCCTAAGGTTCCTTTTCTTGTAACTCTTGAACCAGTTAGTTCCCTTCTCTTAGATTGTATGTTACGACAATTTTCATTTTTTTTCTTCGTTTTTTGAGACATCGTTTGCTTACCTCTGTTTCTTACTGGTTTCAATTCTTATTCTGTTGGATAGATCTTTACCCATCGTAATGGTTTCCATAGAATTTTGATAAGTTTCTTACTTTTTAATGTGTACTTTATAACATTCCCAGGTTTGGTAATAACAAGTGAGTATAAGATGCTGGGATTAAAGAGCTTCCGTTTAATGTTTGTATCTTTATTTTTTATAATTTATTTTAGACTCCGAGTTTGTTTCCATGCATTTCTAATGCCTTTTTCAATTTATTTTAATATAGATCTAATCTCAAAAGTAATTGCGGTGTAAACATACTGTTAAATAAATAACCTAAATATTCATATATAGCGTTTAAATATTCATGTATTGTGATTTTTTTTGTGCCTATTGAGTCACAAATTGTTACTTACGGATATTGAAAATACTGTAAGTTATGCATTAAAAAATTACGAAAAGTGGTTGTTCCTACCATATTTTATTAACCTAGCTAAAAACCAAAGACTAATTTAAATGTGTTATGAACCTTATATTCGTTTTCTTTTTTTTTTTATACTATTATATATTGGGACAGACGAAGAGACGGGTCACCTGATGGTAAGTGACACCGCCGTCCATGGACACTTGCAACACAAGAGTCGCAAGTGCGCTGCCCGCCTTTGAGGGTGATGAGGGATGGGGGATGCAGGGAGCGGAAAGAAGAGAGGAGGGATGAGGAGATGGAAAAAAGGAGAAAGGAGATGATGGGAGAGAAAAGGGAGGAGGGGGAATTGGGCCTCCGGAAACATCACTCAATTCGGGGAAATGCAACGCAAGCGTTACTTCAAAACCGGTTTTATGTGAGGCCGTGGTATCGCACCGGTCGAGCCGGCCCATTTGTGCCTAAGCATGGCTCTACCACTAAAATTAAATGTCAGTTATGAAAATTTAACTTAAAGATTACATACAAATTTTGATTAAATACCAAATAGTTTTAGTTGGGCCAGTCGCTTAACAGACTAACTAACGTAATTAAAAAATTATTGGGGGTATTGTTACGTAAAAAACCAAATTACCAATTCCCCAGCAATCAAATGTAATGTATGCGATGAATCTGCTAGTCCTATACTACCAGAAGGAGAATATAATATAAGGTGTTAGAAGTTGCATTTAACATAAAAGACAAATTGTATTAGTCGGTTTTGAGTAAAAAAAATATGTTTTTAATGAAGCCGTTAACTCAAAGACGAAGGTTGTTCAAGTCAATACTTTATCAACATCGTAAAGATGAAAACTTCACAATTTCACTGAACTAATCGAAAAGTTCACACACCACCAATATGGCGTCTCTTTATTTATTTTTGGTTAGAACTGCCTACTATAACAGCTTGAAAATAAACACTACTTACAAAATTGTTTGTTTTTATGTATATAATTATTATACTTTTCACATATTCTGACTGGCAACAGTGACTTATGGAGACGTTGTCATATATTATTTCCACCCGTAGGCTCACAACTCTTTTTTTACATATTTTTTCTATTTATATAAACTTTTTAAAAGATCTCAACTGAACGTTAAATTGTAATAATAGATTCTGTTACCTAAAAACTAACAATTATTTCCTGAATGAGCAGTGTACTCCTGCATTTATAGGCAGATTTGAACATTGTCCTTTATGATAAAAAACCGCAACTATAAAAAAAAAAAAAAAACTCACACCTACATTTAATAATTGCTATTAACTGCAATCGTCATTGGTTATTTGTCTGCAAAACAGCTGACACTAAACTAAAAGTTACAAAAATTTATTATTTTAACAAACGAGACAGTAAGCATTATAAACGGGTCACTTGGACTAAAAATGGCTGAATGTTTAAAAAAGAAAGTATATGAAGTTTGTACCTACGAGCCAAAGGGGAGTAATAAAATTATTGGACTTGTACATTTGAAGAGGATTATTTTAGTGAATTGCGGGGGCTGTGGCGAGACAATCAACACTTGGAATTACACACGTAAGTTGGAGAATGGCTGCAATAAGACGAGTATTTGTGGCTCTGGTCACGTGCATGACGCGTTGATCTGAGTATATTGTACGGAGAGCTTATGCCTACTTCAGTCTGTTTTTTCTCCGACTATTTTATTATCAGGCATAATAAAGTTGAATTTATTTGAGTAATATTTCTGTTTAAGTAAATTTTGTAAAGATTTGGCTTACACCCTGCTACTTATACAGAATTGGAAGTTCAAAAAAGCAAACCTTTTGAATGAATCCTAATAAAGCATACCAAGGAACATGAAACATTGTTTAATTTCCGTTTTTGTTTTGTTATAAAGTCCAATTTGTAACAAAGAAATAAGTTTCAAATTATAATTTGTTTTTATTTATTGAGTATACAACTGCTTGTGCATTATATGTCATACCGTATTATGCGCCGTCTTTAAACAAACTGTAAAGGTATGAAAACTTCAGCCAGCTCCGGTGTCGCATCTCGATCTCCCGACAAATTTATACGTCCTAAGGGAAATTAATATCAGGTGTTAGAAACGACCAGTGTAGTGTTCTCGTTATCATCGTCAGGACAGCCCAACTAGTCAAATGATATTGTGTAATTAGATAGGGGCTCTAAAATTCATGACAACATTTTTTTAAAGCAAATACTGCAAATCCTTATAAATTTTGTTGCATTTTTCAGAAGTGTTAGTCTCTTCTTTTAGCAATAATACAGTCGAAGTCTATTATTTTTCTTACTAAATCTGGCTAATCGTAAACCATACTTTCGGAAATACTAAATCCAATTACTCCTTTCTCCTCCTGTCTACGTTTCTCCTCTAGTCCTAAAAGATATAAAGACTATATTTTTATTTGAATTCATAAGTGTGAATAAGTTTATCCAGGATCGATTTGGTAAACTTTATGTATTTACCAGGGGCTAATACACTTTTTGACATTCTTTAAAACTTTCTTTAAAAAAAAAAGTATGCTGTACTGGTTCGGGCATATTGAAAGGATGAATGAAAGAAGGTTGATAAAAGGTATTTATATCGCAGAGGTAAATGGAATTGTCGGAAGACGAAAACCGAGGCGAATGTTCTTGGACCAAGTCCAAGAAAATCTATGCAAAGGCCAGGTCAAAAGTACCTTTAACCGACGAGCCTGTATGCAGAACGGAATGAAAGTTGAAGAAGCGAGAAATATATGTCAGAATCGTAGCAAATGGAAGGAAGTGGTCTCTGCCTACCCCTATGGGAAAGAGGCGTGATATTATGTATGTATGTACATATGTTAAAACTACCAGTGATTTGCTAAGATCCTTTTACTTTTGTCCTTCTAGAGCTTGGCAATTTTAAATATTAGAAAAGTATCAAAGTATTTTCAAGGTCGATTAGGAATCTTTACTAGGTATTTGATTAGACATTATGAGTATTAAAAAAAAAGCATTATCCAAATGCTATAATCAAAAAATGGCGGAGCGGTAATGTGATTTTTTCTCGTAGTTCGGCTAATGACATCGTCTTTATCGAATGTTGAGTCAATCTCAATCTGTGCTCATTCTATTACTAAATATAGCTATTGTAAGGCTAAGGCTCATCTAAATTCTAAGCGCGTAATGAAGATAACAGGTATAGGTAACACTTAATCGACTGCTTAGCGCCTGCAAGAAGTATATCGGAAACAGTTTTGCAGTTAGCAACATAAGCCACTAGAGTTTATCCATTGAACAAAGTAATAATACACAATTGTTACTTCTTATTTGACTTTATTTAAACGAATACTAACAATTATTTCGGTTAGCCGCTGATTTATAGCTAAGCTCCATGCTTGTGTTAGGAGTGAGTTTTCCGAGGTAGTGATCTAGGTGGGTTCGAACTTGCTACCTGTTAATTACAAGACTGACGAATTAGCAATGGATTTGCTAAAAAACAATAATTAAATATGTTTAATATATATGTTTTGCCTGATTTATTTATCCAAATGAGTCAGTGAAATTAAAACTTCAAAAAACTAATTATTATTTGAAAGACGAAAATACACACTTTATGTTTTCTTTCTTAAAGCTGTAATAAAATTACAGACAATTGTAAAAATAAAACAAAATTGTATTGTATGAAAACCATTGCAAATAAGCGGTGACAAGTACAGAGAGGTACACAAATGGTTTTAGCCCTGAGCGATATAATACAAGATCTCTCACATTACAATTATGCCGCCACGACAATGCGAGCGACAAATTATATTTTTCAATTCAGTGTGAGTTATCCGCCGGGATTACCGCGCCCTTCGCAGCTTCGCCGAAACAACCTGACAGGTATGTAGGTGTGCCCTTATACCTCGTAAGATCCGTAATTCAGTTTTGAATTTCATACGAAAACAAATCCTTATACCCACGAGTTGATATAATACTGTAAAAAAAAATTGACAATACAGTACAAAATTATTTTTATTTTTAAGCTGATAAGTAAATGTTGATAGTACAATCAGTAGGCTTCTATTATTTTCAAATTGTAGTTTTGTGTACATATAATTCTAGTAGTTAACTGTATTTAAACAATGTTTTGCACAGTGAATTGGATATCTGCTACAATGTTGTTTTGCAATTTGTATTTTTAATGAGATTCGTTTTTGGTTTGTTATATTAAGGACTTTAATAGATGGTAGTTGTACTTTTAAATATTTTTCTCGTTCTCTTGCAATTAAATTTATTATTAACATACATATATTAATAAGCTCGAGCCCATCTCCATTCGACGTAGGCAGATACAGTAGACCGGCGCTTGCTTCACATTTTACCACGAGACAGTCTATTAACAAATTTCGTTTAAACCTAAATACCTTCCCTAAGTATATTTATAGAAATGACTTGTGAATTTGTGTTTTGTTCTAATTTCATATTGTTGAAGAAGCAAGTAAATAAACTCAATGTACTTTTATGTTCCTAGTAATAAAATCATTAAAGTGTTTAAGTTAGGCTAAGTTTCATGTTGGTTTTAGTAATGAAGATTCCGCCGCCTTGTATTGCGAGACAGTAATGCTTGCCAAAGAGGCGGTGGAACGGGCATGGGAGAGGCCAAGTACTGTCCTGTCCCGCAGAAGACACACCAGGTGCCGAAGAGCGCGAAATGATCTCCTGCCTCCATGAGCGCTGGCCTGGGGTTAAGAGGTCGGGCTGAAACCCTTTACCGTTACCCTAGCAGAAGCCGATAATCAAATAACGAATAGCAAAGTGTCTTCTTTCGCCATGTTATCTATATTACATGTTTCACACTGTTATATATATTCTTCTTCAGTTAATTTTCTTTCAAAGTTTATATTTACTGAGTGTTTGTTTCCGAAGTTGAGGTGCGCAAGTGTAGTTTGATGCCTATTAGCACTTTGCACTTTATTACAAGTTTTTAGCGTATCATGCTCGGGGGTAACGCTGCCACCCGCCTGAAACGAAGTCATAATACTTAACTTTGGATTATTAAATAACGTGTATTGGATTTTTTAACCTTAAGGTGCTTCAACAGGCAGATAAGTCAATGTTCTAAAATGAATGAATATCGTTTCAAATAAATTATGAAATATATGAAGTAAGGAATATCACCTTCGTTATTCAATTATAGTTTGACTAGTATTCAGTCTCGCGAAGATTAAGTTGAGACTAAACGGATAGGATAGGGCTTGTGTCTATTGTATCTTAAGTCATTGTTAATATATCCTCTCATGTACAATATAGGATCTATCATTGAGTTAAACGTAAAGTAGGACGCCAGACGTATTTCACCTCATTTGACCACCACTGACCACTCTTTCCCCTTACTACTTCTCCTCCCCGCATTCCACCATCCCTCATCACCCTCAAAGGCGGGCACCTACGACTCTTGAATTGCAAGTGTCAATGGACGGCAGTCGTCACTTAATATCACGTGACCTGTCTGTCATATAGAATTTAAAAAATAAAAAAAACATACACCTTTTACATGCCATATTTCACTAAACGTTTGTAAACAAGCTATGAAAAGACACTCTTTAATAAAATACAAATCCATAAAGCTGATAATTGAAACAGTAATCTAAAAAATTCAAATTTGACACAAACTTCTTTCCCCAGTAAATTCTTTAGAAGTTGTAAATAAGTTCTATAAAGAACTAAACGACATAATTAAAGAACGTACTCCCCTATCTCGTACTCGGTCACTTAGATATCCCATGTGATTCTCATCCTCCCCAAAACGCTTACTTAAAAGAAAAGGTTACTCTTAAGATAACTTTCAGACTATGAAAGATACACACGATGTAGAAATAGTTTGAATTATAAATGTAGCAAGTGTTTTGTAAAATATATTCAATCAGTAGAAGACAGCTTAGGTATATAAGATACACACACAGTATACCTGCTACGGTGCATTATAATAATATCGTACATACCCCGTCCCCATTTGTAACCAATTTTCTTCCTTCTTTTTCACAGTATACGAACCAGCTTCAGTCGATTCATCATTGGTTTCCCCCTATATGTGACCTGCAAGTTAATGAGTACAAGAGTATACAAGCTCTTAAGTTCCTCGACCCCTCCAAGGGACCTGGGCCTTACGGATTTCCTCCACATATTTTCAAATGCAGTACTTCGTATATTCATAAACCTTTGACATCAATATCTAGGGTGTTTGGAGCGTCTATGCAAAATGCAAATACGGAGCTAGTATAGACTATTGAGAACCATTTGAATCGAAAGTGTCTTAAATGGAGGTCTACCTTCGTAGTATCTTCGTCTAAGACATGTTCGATTCAAACGGTTCTATTCGATTATATTCAACTATTAATTAAATTATTAAATAAAGTATACATTTTGTATTATATAGAGCTTGTTCCCTATTACGTTAGTCGAACCAAATTTTTGTGGATGAAGAGTAGGTATTTAATATACCGCTGCTTACCCCTTAGGGGATACCGGCGCGTGCGTTTGTACATATGTAAAACCTATTTTTTTTACAATTACTTGTAAAATACTGCCAGTTTGAATGTTAATTTTTTATTTTATTTTATTTAAGTAATGTGTATACAATTTAATAAAACATGATTGAGGCATGTGCATCATGACACATTTTTTTACAGTTATTGAAACAACGATTATTTTTAAGATTTAAGAAACGTGTTCTTTAATGGCATTAAAAAAACACAGAGGGAGCTTTTTTGTTCAGGCATTTTTAAAAACGTGCCTGGTTATTGTTTTTTCTTTTGGAAGTATTAACTGCGGGGTAGATCACAAATTATTGAAACTAGGACGTAAAAACCAATTTGTGGGAGAAAATTAAAAGTTATAGGCAAAATAATTAAAACAAATTCATTAATTTATAAGTGTTTAAAATGTTGTTTTAACACCCTGCTAAAAAAAAATCATTTTCTCATTCAAATTGGTCGTCGGGACGCACTTTACGGACAGTTTGTAAATGTGCTAACATCTGTAATGTCACCTCTCAGAGGAATGTTCAAAATAAATAGAAGTCACAGGTAATTTTCACAATATGATTGATTGATACTTATAACATCCAAAATCACTTACAATATCAGTCCATACGCACTTACAGACACAGAGACTGCTTCTATCTATGACTGTTACCGAACGAATGCCACTCGACATTTTAAAAAGTCCCCACCATATCTCCCACTGTAACTGGTTATGACGTTATTAGTTGTACAAGTCAATAAAGCCACTTTATAATACTACCCTCGTTTAACATCTCGGCCATCCATTCCACAACGAGTCCCATCGTTGTCAACAAACATTTAATTTCATAATAGTAATCATATTTTAATTAAACTTCATGAAAATCATATTAAATAGTACACTGATTATTATTAGGTTATTATGTCTTTACTTTAATGTTAGCTACATTTAAATTACCACTTTTAATTCATACTATATATATTAAAATACAGTATAATTACTCGACTTTATTAGTTTAGTCCACGATACTGAATAACGTCTTCACGATGCTTCTTGCACGTCACGTCCCAGACCAAGACCTTGACTGGGAACTTTTACATTACACTGACCGGATCCTTGGCCAGTGAGATGTATATTTCTTGGATACACAATGATCCATGACACATAATTGTGCATCCGTTAATGTAATGCTCGACTTTATTACGTGAGTCCATGACACTGACTAACGTCTTCACGATGCTTCGGGCTACTTAACGTCGCAGACCATGGCCTTGACTGGGAACGCCACCTCGGCCCGTGAGATGTACTTCCTGGATATACAATGATCCATGACATGTCATCGTATATCCCTACTTATTAATCTCATTCGTTTATATACTTAATCATAAATTCATTACTTTTACATTAGAATGTTATACTACAATCATCAATAAACATTGCATCCCTTCCAATATTAATTTTTCGCACTAGAAGTGGTTTTCGCACTAGTGGTGTGTCTTTAATAACGTATTTACCATTGGGAAGGACTTTCTTAACTCTGTAGGACATTTTGATTCAATTTTTTAGATTAGCCTTCGATAATAGTGACTGCTCTAATAACTCTTACAAGGTCTCCTTCGAAAAAAGAAAAATGTTTTTCTTTCAAAACTTTCCTTATATTTACTTTGTTTGTCCTTTATTAATTGTTATACATTTGTTCTGATTTCTTTTAAGCCGTTTTCTGTACTAGGGGTTAGCACATCTGATTTTACTTCATTCTGTAGACCCTGAGACAGGTTTATGACGTTGTTACCGAATAGTAAATCTAATCTTTTTAGTGTTGGCATGGGTTGTAGTATTATTTCCCAATTGTATATTGACTAAGTGTTCATCTCAACAAACTTTCGGTTAATCGTAATTCATAGCTTCTAAAGAAGTTAATATAGCTGCGTTTGTACCGCTCTATTTGACCGTTTGTGCGCGGTGTGTGACGGCATTATATATATGTTTTACACCACAAGATATAATAAAATCTTTAAATGTTTTGTTACAATTATAAGACACATTAAATCTACGGCGAACAGAACGGCGTACTCTAGGAAGTCACTGTTGCACATATTAACTTCAAAACCTGCTCAAGCTCAGTATATTCGACTGCTCCTAATATTAAAATTCGATCATTGATACATGCTATCAAACAGTCAACAACACGTTTATTCTAAATTTTACAACAATTTAGGTTTGGCATAGTAGTATAGTCGTAATGACTCTCCATAGAATATCCATATATAACATCTTGGTTAGTAAGTCTGAGTAATTTTCAGTTTATTTTGGTAAGGAATAATGAATCAACTGTCTACCATTCCAGTCGTATATATGAGCCCATTCTTCATCTATAGGAATGCATGCATCCATCGTCATTTCCTTTGATAAGGGATCAAATTCCTATATAACATTATTTAGAACCGAAAAATTATTTCGATCGTTCCATTCTTAAAGCCTTTCATAACCGCGGTAAACTGCTCCATTAGTATACATTGACTTTCATCCCTTCGGGAACGTTTTGGCCTACGTTCACTTTCCTCACAGGAAGTGGTGGTAGTACTGCCTGCGCCTTTTCTCGATGGCGACTTTCTCGACGGCACCGGGATCCTCGTTCAGCATGACTGCAACTCGAACTGCTCGTCGGTGTCCTATGTTTACAATGGCTCCGACCAAAGGCCCAGCTTGCTCGCTAACTTTACTTCGTGGCATCTTTATCGAGTACTCAGAAAATACTTTTATATATTCAAAAAGAATATTAGTTGTAGTAAGGAACATTACCAAACAGCAACATTCTTATCTGATATAATTTACAAAAAAACTAAATGTTAATAAATAAAGACAAGTTGAATTTGTTTAAAATGTGTATAAAATAGCATTAGACAGAGAGATTATTTCCCTCTATGACTGTTGCCGAACGAATTTAACACATTACTACGGTGCACAAGAGTGGATCTAAAAAGGACTATGAGAACTATTACCCTTTATCCATACTGTCCACTTTATTAAAGCTCTTTCATAGCGAAATATACCCATTATTTCATAGCGTTATAATTCCGGAACAAAAATGATTTGTAAAAAAGAGATCTACAACTACCAATCTTTAACTTTTTTTTCTGTTTTATAATTTTATATAGATTTTCGGAAAGCCTTCAACAAAGTTGACAAGGAACTACTTTTAAATAAGATAGCTTACAAACGGATGCGAGGCAACCTGTTTGAGTTCTGAGTTTAGCTCCTATGTTACAAAGCACTCTTAAAAGGTTGTAATAAATGTTTTCCACTCAAACGTCACGAAGTGAGTTCTGGAGTTCGATAAGGCTTAATTCTTAGTCCTTTGCTTTTTTTTTCTCTTGATAAACGTCATAGGTCAACGAACAAATAGGCAGGTCACCTGATGGTAAGTGTAAATCGCCTTCCATGGACACCTGCAACTTAAGCCTCCTATGTGCGCTACCCGCCTTTGAAGCTCTAAGTATTCATTATGGGTCTACCCACGACCGGACTGTTTCCTACCTATAAAGCCTTATTAGTTCGTTCGTAGTTAATTAGAGAAAGCAGTGCCGATCGAGAATATTTAATTGTATACGTAGAATTTGAATTAAATTGAATAACATGTTGTGCTACACAGTCCCTAGAACATACTATTTTTGTTGACAAATATCGCACCAACACTTGTCTCCGCTCCCCAATTCGTAGTATTGTAGGTACCTATAGTAAAACATTTATTTATATCGATATTTTTGCTAATTCCGTGAGTAGTTTTAAGTCTCCTCACTAAAACACAAAAAAATACTGCTTGAATTGCTTGAATATTTTATTCTTAGCAGTAGCCTTTTTTGTACTGTTTTGATTTGTTTTGTGTCTCTATTTGTTAAATATTTTGTCCAGTTTAGTATTGTTTACTTATTTCTTTACTTAAAAAAGCTTTCTTATTTTTTTCAATAAAAAAAGTAACCTACTTTTTAGCGTTTTAACCAACTACGCAAGAAAGGGTTCTGGTTTTCAAAATGTATGTCGGAAATAGTTAATATTTCCAATTGAATGTTTTACAATTTTGAAAATGACTAACTTTAACTGTTATCGGGTAATGAAGGAAATGTTCTCAAGCACTACCAAATTTGAAAAAAAAAGAAAAAAAAAATAGGGAATTAAAATGCACTTGGGTTTATACTTTTTTTACGGGTCTATTATTTAAATAAGTAGGACATTCAGCAGATTAGTCAGATTCGTTTATAACAATGTCCGAAAAGATAGCAATCTACTAATAGCGTCTAATCATAAGCGGTAGCAACGAAGTTAAATAATTAGCTCAAGCGTAGCTAGTAGGAGGGGCGGTGCATGATTGACAAACCGAGCAGTTGACGTAATTAGTTCACTGAATACACTTGATGCGCTAATAACATTCACACGGTAGTGTAGCGTGATTGCTCTGTTATTATTTGCTAAGCGTATAGAATAGTAAAAAAAATATAAGGAAAATATCCGATGAGTTTATTAAGGTTTGTCATATGAATTATTAATTTATTGTAATTGACTGTTGTTTAACATTTTAATTTTTTTGCTCTATTTTGTATTTTTTTATGATCTTAGTGGCATGTGTGTACATGATCTTAAAATGGCTTAGTCATAAGTGATATTAATAACTAATAATTATGTCTTAAAATATCTCGCACAATTTCAATAAATTTTCTTAATTTTGTATCTATTTTGTAATATACTGTTATAGTCATCGTCACGGCTTCAAAATTGACTACGGCTCATCGTGAAAGATCAAGCGCAATGGGACAGTATGGTGTGAGTTAATCCCGTCTCGTAGTGTGTTCGTATTCAAGCGGCATTACACATACATGGGCCGTGGCATAAATCGCTCGCTTTGCATACACTGCGCGCTGAATGCAACGCTCTGTTTCTCTAAGCGGAGCCCGCGTTTTAATGCATGTAATAATTTCTCTGTGTACATCTTTGTTGTCATCGTTATAAACATGTTTTATATGATGATATTTTTCGAGGAGATAATTATTAGCTGCTGGATATAGATAAAGTATAAAAGATACAATAAATTTTGCCGTACTGACGCACCCTGACACGTCGAATCCTTTCACCCCCTTTTTTACTTGATTTACAAACAATTATTTACAATCATAAAAGAACATCAGGCAATGTAATAACTACTTAAGATGGCATGTGATGTTTACCCCTAAGTAATTATTACATAAAAAAAAGGTAATAGAAAAAATAGAACTTACAGAGTTATACATAGCTAAATATCTAATAGGTGCGCGCCACGGTCGGGAGCGAGAGGTCATGAGGGTGGTGTGAAAGGAGGAGAAGGTCACAGAAGGAGGCTGCGGAAAGGGAGAGCAAAACCATGACTACTCTCCCCATCCGCAGACAACGCACCAGCCGTTAAAGAAGGGCCGACAATGCCAAATTCCTTCTTCCGTAAATGGACCTGAGGGTGGTGAACCTGGGGTTCAGTGCACCGCCCTAATCGCTAAGTTTAGAAGACATCATGAAGCACGTACGTCAAAGGCTGAAGTACACGCCGAGAGTACAACGTCAATTTCGAGGCGCTGGGGAATCGGGTACCAACGTGCTACTTTCACTAGGTGTTGGAAGCTTTGTTTTGAAAAGCTTTTGGGCGTTAGATGTGGACGTTCAGTACGTACAATACGCGTAAACAACACGTACGCCAGTGGAATGCATGAATACTTAGTGCAGGTGAAGTGTTACTCCGCACCGTGTCAACGGAGGCAGCGTGCGCATTGGCTGGTTCTCCCCCGTGGGATTTGGAGGTGGAAGTGCTCGCCGAAATATATCGGCGGACGGCTGAGTTTCGAATGGGTAGGGGCAGTAGGCCCCCGCCCGAAGAGGTGCGCGAGTGGCGCGAAGCCACCCGTCAAGCCACGATGGCTCGTTGGTCGTCCCGGCTGGAGGCTCCACGTGCTGGCTTTGCCGCCGTGGAGGTGCTCCAGCCGGTCATCTTCGAGTGGGCGGGGAGGCAGCACGGGACTCTTTCCTTCCGACTGACGTAGGTGCTTTCCGGGCATGGTTGCTTCGGCAAGTACCTGCACTCAGTTGCCAGGAGGGAACTGAGTTCCGCCTTCCACCACTGCAACTGCAGTGAGGACTCGGCTCAGCACACGCTTGTGGATTGAACAGCCTGGGTGATGCAGCGTCGGGCCCTTACTGCAGTCATTGGAGAGGACCTGTCATTGCCGGCCGTCATACGCTCCATGGCCGGCAGTGATAGATGTTTTACCGTGGTCGCATCCTTCTGCGAGATGACATCCTCGCTGAGGCGGCGGAACGGGCCCGGGAGGAAGATTTCCACTCGGACCCCATTCGCCGCCGGCGAACCGGGCGGCAAAGACGCAATTTCCAGCGCCTCATGCCGCCCTGAGTGTGGCCGCGGGTGGTCGGGACGGGCTTTCCCCTCCACCCGCTATAGTGGCCAGCCGCGAGGAGGCAACGTCCACGTGTGCATGGATGCCGCCGAAATAAGAGTTACCCTAAGGTGGTGCCCGCTGTTTGCGGGCACAGCGCTAGGAGGGATCCTGATGTCCTACCAAAGTTGTTCCCGGATTCCTCCTATTTAAGGCGCAGTGTCGCACACAGTGTGGGTTTAGTCGGTTCAATTCCGACATACCACCCCACTAAAAGCCCCGGTGGAGTGACGGCCCGTGGGGGTTTCCACACGTAAAAAAAAAAAAGGTGATTTGTTACTAAATAAGTTTTAAGTTTATATTTGCTAACACATATGTTATAATAAGATGTTTAGGTCACTATAGGTCTGTGCAACCTGAAAAAAAGTTATTGTTATTAATACATTTTATTAAATTATCAATCGTGTCCGATGTTACGAACGTAGAATGCTAGGATTAAGTATTTAAAACAACATGCAGTATGATGAATAAATGAAATAATAATGCGGTTTAACACTGGATTGCTCGATCAATTGTTAAACTGACTAGGGTTTTAAGTAGAAGACTGTTTATTGATACAAAAAAGCTTTCAAATTCAAGTTCCCAAAATTTTTTCTTGGTGTATGTTAGTAAGCTGAGAAATGAGTAAGTAATTTAATTAAATGCAATATATTGCATGTTTTAATATGTTTTAGCATTTTGGTATTCAGGATTACATTTCTGTATCAACTATAAATAAATAAGCAATACAAATAACATTTGTACGAATTACGCCCTTATCAGCATGAAGATAAAACAGTTGAGTTGCGAAACTTTAGGTAATAGAATAACTGTGAATCAGACTTAGACTTCTAGAACTGGAATTATGTTTTCAAAAATGATATTAAGCAATTATACAAAATAACAATCAATAACTTTATTCAATGTAGTTGATTTATTTATATTAGCTAGACTAATTAGATATTATATTTATTTTAACTTTTCATGAATACGTTCCTAAAAAAACAAACTAGTATAAAGAATCTGGAGTTTATCTCGAAGGAAAATATAGAGAGAGTTGAAATCGCATATAGTTTAGGCCTTGTCACCAATCAAGAGTTGCGTTTGGAAAGCCACGTAAAAGGGGTTATAAAGAGCTGTTTCTTAACATGAAAGTACTGTATAGAATACGCTAATACCTAAGTGTAAGCATAAGAAAAAAAACTACTCTAGACTAGACTAGACTTCCAAAAACGAACTATGTCGATATAGTCTATGATCCATGTCTTTTATCCAGGACAGAGCTCCATATTATCATCCTCCTATCCAACGTGTGCAAAATGCCTGTGCCTGATACTGTTTCAGCATACCCTGGCGCAGCATTGTCACAACGTTCTTAAATAACAACAGCGTTTTAAAAATGACTGTAAGAATGAGGCTCCACTTAGGTAACCTTTTTTTTGCTACAGTTAGGATGGAAAACCCGCATATCTCTTCAATAAGCTTAGTTTTAGACTTGTCAGTCCCCAAATAGATCTGAAATATACTAACGTAGTACAAATTACATCTACATATGCTTCTACATCAACACGTCTTGCTCACATGCTAACAGATGAATGCTTCCAGCCTAATGAGTGTAGGTGAAGATAAATAATTTAAATTAGCATGTAAATAATATTTATCTTGGTATTTAGCTGTATTCTGTAGATTTAAACCTAATATCTCCACACTCAGACACACCCTTACACACACATTATAAAAAAAATACTAAAAGAGCCTAGTTGAAAACCAGCATCATACAACCATCAGTTCCTGGCATGAAGCTGAACTGGGCTCCCTTATTTTAGTTAGTAGTTTAGTCCTCCTGTTATAAATTTTGAAGGTGATGAGGAATGGGGGGATGCGGGGAGGTGAAAGAAGAGGGAGGGTGAGGAGATATTAAAGAAATCCAACTCAAGCGTTGCTTCACAACCGGATTTCTGTAAGGTTTGCGCTCTCAAAATCTGCTCGGGGCAAGAGAAGACATACCATGGCACCCCCTGTCACGTTTACCGTGGATTTTTGTAACATCAGGGGCTTACATTCTAACCTCGACACTGTCCACCACCACTTTGAGACAGCAAAGCCGGCCTTGCTCTTTTTAACCGAGACATTATCATCTCCAGCGGACACATCCTACCTCTGCTACCCTGGGTACGGACTGGAACACTCCTTTATTCCTAAGGCTGGTGTATGCGTATACGTTAGAGATGATATCACTTCTCGCCGCCTCGGCAATCTTGAAGGTAGGGACCTCTCCATCTTATGGCTACGTGGAGACTGCGACGACCATCCCCGCATCTACGTATGCCTCTACAGGTCCCATAGCGGTGATGCCGAAACGGACCGACTCATCAACCACGTCCAAAGGCTACAGACTCAGTGCTCCAGCAGGTCCCATCCGCAGAGATCGTGATTCTTGGCGACTTTAACGCCCATCGTCGTTGCCGACTCTGTCGTGGATGTTGTTCTTCAGGGTATGGAACTTTTCATTCCATTCTCCCTGATTCCCACAGGTGGCAAGTCCCAGCCCTGGTTTGGTCGAACCTGCAAAGCGGCATCCCGCCGAAAGCAGGAATGTTACCAAGCATGGGCTAATGCAGCGACAGCACGGGATGTAAAGACCAGCACATTAAAGAAGCAATTTAACTTTGCCTCCAGGTCCCTTAAAAGAGTAATTGCTGGGGCGAAGTCGGCTCACATCGGCAGAATTGGCGAGAGACTAGTGAGTCTTCCTTCCGGAACTCGTGCATTCTGGTCTCTTGCCAAAGCTGTCCAGGAGAACTTCTGTAAGCCATCCCTTCCACCTCTGCACATAGGAGATAATTCGTTGGCCCACGACGCTAAAGAAAAAGCCGACCTTCTGGGCAAACTCTTTGCGTCTAACTCGACCCTGGACGACGGGGGAAACGCACCGCTGACCATACCGCAGTGCGAGACCCGCATGCCGGAAGTCCGGTTTACACAAAGGGCAGTGCGTAAAGCGCTTCTTTCCCTCGACGTTCTCAAGTCGAGTGGGCCCGATAGAATCTCTCCTATCGTGCTGAAGACGTGTGCTCCAGAGTTGGCACCGGTTTTAACGCGCCTTTATCGGCTTTCCTATTCTCTAGGCGTAGTCCCGAACTCATGGAAGACAGCTCTAGTGCATCCAATCCCTAAAAAAGGAGATCACTCGGATCCGTCCAACTACAGACCCATAGCCATCACCTCCTTGTTCTCCAAGATAATGGAATCCATTATTAACTGCCAGCTCCTGCGGTACTTAGAAGACCACCAGCTCCTCAATGATCGACAATACGGCTTCCGTCGGGGTCGTTCAGCTGGTGATCTTCTCGTTTACTTGACTCACCGGTGGGCACAGGCGATCGAGACCAAGGGGGAAGCGTTGGCCGTTAGTTTGGACGTGGCGAAGGCCTTCGATTGGGTCTGGCACAAAGCGCTCCTTGCGAAGCTTCCTTCCTGTGGGCTTCCCGAGAAACTGTGTAATTGGCTCACCAGTTTTCTTACAGACAGAAGCATCAAGGTCGTTGTTGACGGTGCATGCTCCGACTCCAAGTCTGTTAATTCTGGTGTCCCACAAGGCTGTGTGCTATCACCCACGCTGTTTCTTCTGCATATCAATGACATGCTGCAGATTAGCAGCATCCATTGCTATGCAGACGCTAGCACGAGTGATGCCCTTTACACCGGCCGCGCTAACATTTCTCGGGTAAACGAAAGCCAATCCAAACTTGTGTCTGAAATCGAAACTTCTTTATCAAAAGTTTCAGATTGGGGTCGACTTAACCTAGTCCAGTTTAACCCCACGAAGATACAGGTTTGCGCGTTCACCGCTAAAAAGATACCATTGGTCGTATCACCTCAATTTGAGAGCACTTCCCTAACTGCATCAGCCAGTATCGGAATCCTTGGCGTGGATATATCAAGCGAAGTCCAGTTTCGCGGTCACCTAGAGAGTAAGGCCATATTAGCCTCGAAGAAGCTTGGTGTGCTAAACAGATCGAGACAGTATTTTACTCCGGCCCACCGCCTGCAACTTTATAAGGCGCAGGTTCGGCCGCACATGGAATACTGTTCTCATCTCTATGCAGGTGCACCCCAGTACCAACTTCTCCCTCTTGACCGCATTCAACGGAGATCGACTCGCATCATCGACTGCCAAGATATCTCTGATCGACTTGACACCTTGGCGTTGCGTAGAGATGTAGCTTCACTCTGCATCCTCTATCGCTTGTATCATGGGGAGTGTTCAGAGGAATTGTTCGGACTTATACCGGCTGCTGGTTTCCGCCATCGTACTACGCGACAAAATATCCATCCCCATCACCTGGACGATTGGCACTCCACCACTGTGCGCTTCTCCAGAAGCTTTTTGCCTCGCACAACCAGCTAATGGAACAAATTGTCGCCTGCTGTATTTCCGAACCGATACGACCTTCAAACCTTCAAGAAAAGAGCGTACTCCTACCTAAAAGTCCGGCAACGCACTTGTGACTCTTGAGTTGCGGGTGTCCATGGGCGGCGGTAGTCATTTACCATCAGGTGACCCGTCTGCTCGTTTGCCCCTTATCGCATAAAATAAAAAAAAAAAGGTCGTGGTATCGCACCGGTCGAGCCGGCCCATTCGTGCATGGTTCTACCACCATCGACCTTTTTTTCTTTTAGACCTCGGAGGCTGTTCCAAGGATATATAGCTCTATAGTGATTGTGAGCTACGTGTATTTTATCTTCATTTTGTTTTTAGGATTATGACAACCAAAGTAAAAAAGAAATTACTAATATTATTAAGGAATATTCAAAAAATAAAATTATTTTTCTTTGTCGATATGTATGTTATGTAATAGTTCCTCACATATGAACTGATTTCTATAATTATTTTTTAAGTGAAATGGTTGCACACAAGATCGGTCCCATTTAAATTTGAAGAAAAATATTCTAGTAATTGAAATTAAGATATTTAGAATAAAGCTTATGCATATATAGAAGTTTCGACGATTGTCGTTGTGTGATTGTTTTCAGTTAATAATTATATAATACTATTTATGCAAGCAGCTTAAGATTCCTCATTACTACTGAAGAGAATAACATTCAGCCAACTCGTTCAAGTTTGTCAATCACATCTACTCGTGCTCCGAAGCGCTCGCACTTCGTTATTTTATTAAACCGCAGTGCGAAGTTTGAACAAACCGTCTTAGTTAGATGATTAATCAAGAGGTATGTGTGTATACGTGTCATCTCGTGAACAAAGCCGTTCTCAACGCGGTTTTGTGCTGAATGTTAGTTAATTTTATGGAATACGTTGCTTGAAATTCATCATTATTACTAATTCCAAAGGTTTGTTCCTAGACAAGACACAAAAGTATCTTATTGCATTCACACATACAAGCACTCACACCTATATTTCTGAAGGGCTAGGCAGGAGCGTATCAAACGCCCATATTTTGCATCACAATAAGTTAGTCCCACCTAACCTTTCTTTCAGTGGTAGAGCCATGCTTCGGCACGAATGGGCCGGCTCGACCGGTGCGATACCACGGCCTCACAGAAAACCGGTTGTGAAGTAACGCTTGCGTTGTATTTCCACGAATTGAGTGAGGTTTCCGGAGGCCCAATTCCCCCTCCCCCGTTTCTCTCCCCTCATCTCCTTTCTCCTTTTTTCCATGTCCTCATCCCTCCTCTCTTCTTTCCGCTCCCTGCATCCCCCATCCCTCATCACCCTCAAAGGCGGGCAGCGCACTTGCGACTCTTGAGTTGCAAGTGTCCATGGACGACGGTGTCACTTACCATCAGGTGACCCGTCTGTTCGTCTGTCTCCCTGCAGTATATATAAAAAAAAAAACTACGTGAAAGGGGCATGCCTATTGCCATCAACACTGTATGTACATATATGCTATCTTTCAGATAACACCAAAACCTCTTAGTCGCCTGCCACTCACTACCTCAAGAGATAGGGTAGCCCTATCTGCCCCCCCGAAAACATATAATGTGGTAATATTTTAAATTAACCTTTACTTTTATTGTTAATAACTTATTGTAACTTAAAATAATATTATCGACATACGTCGACACGTTAGGTCGACATACGCATATCTGCGTGCAATCCTTTTGCTTGTTTCCTTACTTTAAACACTTTCTGAAGTTTGCACAAACACTAAAGCTGCATTTTGTATGTACCTTGCTAACAATGTAATATTCATATTATTTTATATTATTATTATGACTCTTTCACACCAAACGAGTTTTAAACCATATATTTTAAATACATACTCGTTAGAGACAAATCGCATATAGACATGAAACAAATGATCATGCTCATCACACAGTCGTATAAGTTCTTGGTAGAAATCAAAATCGCCCCTGGCTCAGCAATTAGTATCACTAACCACTAGACTAACAGTCCAGGTCAAAATCAGTCACTGATAATGAAAAGTATTTAAAAGCATACTGCTGTCAATGATTCCAACAACTAGTTCACCGTTAATCTATAAAGAGAATGGATACATTAATTTTAGTCCAAAAAAAAGGAAGGTAGCGAAAATTTGCCTTTTCTGAAAACTTCAAAAAAGTTTTTATCTAGCCCAAAAAGTTCAGTACCTTCCCAAAACAATATAGCAATCAAAGTGTAAGTATGTGCCATTTATCACAGACGGTTGTTCGCACTCAATCGCTTATGGCCAGAGTTGGGCATTCGCTCATCAAATGTTGGGCCCGCCGGCGGATAGTTCGCACATCCAAACTGCGATACGCAACTATTCCCATGTGAGAATTTTTAGAGAGAGGCTACAATCATGAGCGTAGCGTTTATTTTAAAGCCTAAAATATAAATATATCTAAAATTGCAAGCGCATTACATACATAAACTCACGTCTTTATCCCTTAAGGGTTAGGCAGAAGTGTAATAAATTACAGGCCTATTGATTGACGTCATTTGGGCACTTTTTGGGCATTAGACCCATCTAATGCAAAAATGTCTAATGGGCCAATTTGGTGTATGTTAGCAGGAAAGGTAGGATAGAAAGGGATGGAAAGGGATACTGCTAATACAGATGGGTAGGGGAGTAGAAACTACAGCAAAACTTAAAATATTTGAAAACCATGGAAAGAGACCATGAAGTAAATGATATGACGAAAACATGATCTTTGTGCAGATTATAGATGCTGATGGTCGAAACGATATTGATGTAGACATTTACATCAATGCCAGGAAAGGGATTTGGGTATTTACAGCCCAAAGTTCGTAGTTTGCATAAGCTGTTCAGTACTACTTTCGAGATTGATCTGCTTGTATGAATATATTGAATGCTGTAATAACATTCACGGTCAAAAGAAGAAAGTTGCGGATTAAAAGTTGCATCTTTATAAATTACATGTTTCATTTCTAACATTGCAATAACTGATTACAGTGTTAAAATACACATGTACATTACAAAACACAATTTTTGATATGACATACAAAAAGCTTTTAGTGGAAGGCATAAGTAAAGGAATATTGATTTCTTAACATTACTCTTCCATCCTACATACTATTTCCTTTCCTTTTTAATATACTCCCAATTTTTTAATCTTTGATTCATAAATGGACTCGATGGACTCTAAATGGCAAAATGTAGGTGTTTATTATACCTCTGACTATCCCATCAGGACACAGGCGATAGCGTATACATGTATATACATAAAATAGAAAATCCTACTAATTTTATCATTCAGCCACGCTTCCGCCAGCTATTGTGAGACGAGCCTCTACCTAATCTTAGACAATAAATGAATGGCAATCGTGAAGAGATTATAGCAATTGAGAAAGGCCGAACTTGTACTCTGGCTACAGCCTTTGAGTGCCAAGAATTAGTGATCATGTCTGTTGTATTTTCTATAAGTGTTAATTGTAAGTTGTCTGAAAAAACTTATGTTTAAATTAAAACAATATCAGATTAGTCTACTGAATAGTCAACAAGTAAACTGTAGTCAACAAGCTCGTAGATGTAATACTAGTCAATCAAGTGAATTGCCATATTTAACATAAAATAAAACTGTAGGATGATTCGACCGATTTAGCTGATTCGTTTTGTTGCGTGAATAAGTTTAATGTCTGTACAAGTTCAAGTGCCAGTGATTTGTATAAATGTTTTTTTTTATTATTCTTTTAAAGAAGTTTTATAAAAAAAACCTTTCACACAAACATAAACTTGATTGTATATGTATATATAATAACTTTTGTTAAATATTGTCGTTTAGATTTTCTTTTATGGAATTCTTTAGATAAAATGAGACATAGCTTGACGATTCTTGTGACATAATTTAAACGAATTGCAAGAGTCAATCGAATTGCAGCTGTCTCCTATGAATAACGAGCTTCAGTGTTTTATTTAAATAAACTTCAATTCAATTTAGGTGTCCTGACTTAAGCACATACACTATAAATATTAATTCAAATTTTACTTTATGAATAGCCGTGTGGTTCGCGGTGAAGTAAACTAGAGTTATCCATTTTCTTTCCATTGGAGTCGTAATAAATCCTAAGGGAATTGACTGTTCAAATTCAAATTCAATTTATATGCTTTACTAACTGCTCAACATTTTTTTGAAATCCTCCTGTTTTAAAAACTATTTAAAATTATAGGTCGATAGGTCGCTTGTTCAAATTTAAAATAATTATTAAATAGATAAGATAATTTAATATTTACCTGTGTAAAGATATAAAGTACAACTATACAAAGATGACCAAGATCAATCTGGCATAAATGAAGTCCGGGTCTACATGGACGTTTACAAGATTGGGTCGGGAATTTTCTTACAAGACCTAAACATAAGAATATGTTAAAGCTTAAGGTTAAGGCACTGGCTTAAGACAACATAGATCCATTTTGCATTTTGTTGCAATCACCACGCCGCGACTACGGTGATGTCAAGAATTATAGAGGAGTATAACATCCGCATACTAATATGCCACCAAATGCCTTAGCGTTTAGCTTCAGCGAATGGGGTTATCCTCCAGTGAATCAAAGGTCATAGCGAATCACTCGCTTATGATGCTGCCGATGAACTAGCGAGAAAGGAATCTTCATCTCAGGTAGCTACTGGTCCTACTACACTGCTACCACTACTCTTTAACCAATTTCGCTACTAGGTTAGGTAACTGACTAGAGAAGCACACAATGGTCGATGTACCAGTACTCCGGGCTGCGGTAGTCAAAATGGCGCTGACAGGAATCATAGGCTGCCAGGGAGTGGCTACACAACGGGCTAGTAACCTCGTGGGTGCAAGGATGCTCCTAGACGCTCGTGAACGCCCCAGGAGGCTTCTGCGCTTCTGAAAGGAGTTAGGTTGGCTCAATTAGTTAGCCTGTCTGTACGTATAATGGACAAATAAAAATTCTAAATGCTGAAACGGAGCCCAATACTATATCTGCCTGTGTTGATCTATAACCGACCATTATTTGAAGAAATTGGGAAACAAGCTCATGGCCACTCTTTTAAATTATCAGATGTATAACAAGCAGGTTATAATTCGAATAAGCTGTTGGTGTGAGGTTCCAGCCCTCAAACCCAAATAATTAATTCTCGAAATTGTACTAGGTATTTTTGTATATAAACTGGGTTAACTTTTGATAATATTCCCAGAAACCTTTTAACGAAGTGTCGCAATGTTCAACTTCTTGGTACGACTTTAATGCGTCACTTATTACATCCCGAATGGGCGTGCTATATCATATATAAATTCCTGAATCCCACCATATTGAAATGCAAATAATAAACATGAGTATAAGATCAGCGTGCTTGTACTTAATACGTCAGTCGTTTTCACCTTCTTTACTAGCAAAAGATATATAAGGAAGTAAACAATGCAATATTTGGTAAAGCCCTTTTAAACTTTTGCGTTTTATTTCATACGTACATATGTACACATATGACAATGTCAAGTAGTTTAAAGGTTTTTTTAACACCTATTAAGTACCTGATGTGAGCATGAACCTGACCGGGTTCATTCCCGTCTCGATAATATGTTATAGAAGTCCGTTTAATGGAACCCTTATCTGGGGGCACGGCAGTTCTCGAAGCAGTTCGGGCCATTTTTAACCCCTCCTCCCATAACCTCGTTGTGGAGAAGAATTGAAGACTGAATTTACAGTAACCAAGCAGGCATTGTAAAAACAAGGTATATTTCAAAATTTCATTTAATTTTAACTAGTAGTTTAAGAATTATAACTAGTCAAAGTTTCTTAATTTTGTCACTCACTGACTGACCGACTGACCGATCATTAAAACTCTAAGGCACTTCTAGCAGACATAGAAGCGTCAAATTTAGAATACAATTTCTGCTTAGTGTATTAATCAAGGAAAAACTAAAATAGTTTAAATAGGATTACAAAGTTACATTTTCAGTAAATAAATCAGTGTAACTGTATACCTTTCAACACTTTTTACTCCATTGTATTATATAATAATAATTTATATAATATTAACACTATATAATAAGTGTTGATAGGTTATAATAAATAGATTGACTTGGTAATAGCACTAAAAAATTAATTTAATATAATATTTATTACTTTTGATATACATTGCGTTTTCATGTGATTGCCAAGTCAATCTATTTATTAAAAACATAAAAGATTTTTTAAACTGATATGGTCGCGATAAGATGTTGTTAGGTTTGCTTTTTGCGTAATAACTAAATACAGAAGGACCCTCAAGTATGGACTGAATATATTAACCAACTTGGTATTACATGGATCTCACAACGCTTAACGGTAGAAGAAATGAGTTGCGAGACTTGTTTTTTTTTTTACAAGTTTTTTTTGATGGCATCTATACTTACGGCATGACAAGACAACCGCACTAGGATTAATTGCTGCGTCGTGGGGGACTGTGTCAAAAATCAAAGAAGGGACACAAACAACTCCCAGACTCAAAACAACAATTTCAAGTTAACACAAAGTATTGTCCCGTGTGGAGATCGAACTCATAACACTCGACGCGGCAGCGTGGTGACGAAGTGACTTCTTAAACCACTGTGTCATCTGTGCAGCCGAATTGTTTGGTTTTTAAGAGATGATAAGAATGGTAGGGACTAGGGTGTTTATCCTTATCCATGCTTTTTTCTTTTTTTTCTATTGTATTATTATTACGATTGGTAGTTAATGTTAGAAAAAAAATATCTAACATCTAGATATAAGTTACACAGTAAATTAAATAAATATTAAATAGTAATACCTAATCATAATATATTTAATATTGTGATTTGGCAGCCCCGCGACTTTCTCTCTACCATCGTATTATGCACGGCGTCTCCATATTTTCTGTTAAATATTAAAATAAAATTAACTGTTATAAGTTGAAGTAGGATTTTATTATACAGTATAAACACTGGTAATCAGTATAAAAGGCTTCAACTCAATGAAAAATCTCATGTCATACTTCCTTGCATAGCATTGCCATTAAAAATTATACAAGAATTACAAGGACAATTACAACTACAATCACACATTTTACATCCCATCAATTTTCTTACAACAATATTTGGATCGTAAAATAATACTAAAGTAACGTAAAGTACTATGGAGCTGAATAGACTAAACAACTAAATAGATAGCCCACAATAAATACTGTCGCAGCAAAAAATACCTATCATAGTCTGGGTTTACAGAAACCCATGTTAGGGTGGACGGACAGACGGACGGAACGGACAGATTAACGGTAGAACGTGAAGCCGACAGTGAAATGAACATGTGGCCTTCTCTGCTCTTTGTATATTAAAATTTCGTAAGACAGGTGACTTTTTATTGTTACAAGTTAGTTTGAATTGGAGGGCAATGAGTTTGAATATAGCTAGTTGATATTCACTGTGCAGGGTTACTTGAGTACTACTACGGTTAAGTTCTAACATCGCGAATGTCAAAATACGCAACTTTCATTGACCAACAAACCACTTTTGTTGTGGCTTTCTGTACAACACTAACACACGCGCTGTTTTTATTTTTTTAATAACTACTCAAATTTCTTCCACACTTTCGTGTTTGATTGACGTCAAACGACGTGTCTTGCGATTTTCTATCAAATAATATATGTACGTAATGTATTTTGCTTAAAAATAAGCCTTAACTGGGTGGGGTGGGTGTTTGTTGTTTGCTGGCTGTTACTTTCTTGGTTATTCATTAAACTAATTTTTTACTAACAAAACCTAAAGTCTTGCACTTACATCTTAATACTGTAAATGTGACAGAGTAACTTGCTTCTAAACAAATAATTTGTTACAATTGCTAATTTCTGATTCTTAAAAGCCACGCGGAGCGAACAAAACTTAACCTTTAAATACATCAAAGCTTATACAGAGTACACTTAGGTATACAAGTGTATTAATGACTAAGTGTATGAGGGTTGTGTCGTACGGGGCTCGGGCGGGGCTCGGGCGGGGCGCCGCGTATGCGTTACACTATGTGCATGGCGCAGTTGACTTGCAACTTGCAATAAAACTTGCCTCCAGGGAAGGAAGACTGTGTTTATGTGGTACAAAAGATAAGCGATCACCGATTATATTATTAGGTAGCATAAACAAAGAAGTTTGTTACATAAGCAAATGAACGGACGGATCACCGGGACATGATTTGCCTTTTCAGGTGATGGCTGATTGATGGGAAAGAGTAGAGACGGGATTGAGGAGGGAAAAGAGGAGAGGGGGAAGTTGGGCTTCCGATACCCTCACTCACGCGAATACTTTTGCTTTCTCAAGGATGATTTGTTCAACAACAATTGTGTACTGTTATATATTTATACAATTACATATAATTATTTTTCGATTGCAAAATTGCAAAACAACTGAGAAAACCCCTTTTATAATATCGGCAGACTGTTCCACTTATCGCTATCGTTTTCTTTTTTTATATTAAACTCAACTTTCAAATATATAGCAAGATAACTTTTTTCTTTTAAATTGATAACCGCTTATAAATTGTGCGAATAACGGGGATATGAACTCAAAAGCGCTGTGTGCAGGCCCAAGTTGGGCGGGAAACTTTCCAGTCGCAAGGCACACCTCCCTAATTGGGTAAATATAGGAGGCGAGTAAAGTACCCAATTCATACACAAAATATATATGACAATCAAGCCAACAGTTATAAAACAATCCATCACAAAACATTACATCCAAATTGAGTCAAAAATTGAAAAAATTAGAAATAAAAAAATTAACCTACCTTCATTTTGGAATCTATAGTTGTCAGATATATGATAACTTCTACAAAAACAGATTTAAATAGAAGGCACCGCTGGGAACTGTCAAATATTTGTGTGATGAGCATGATTATTTGTTCTGTGCCTGGATGTAAATTATCTATAATGTGTATGTATTTAGATATATATAAGTATGTTTATCAGCTGTCTGGACACCATAGTACAAGCTCTGCTTAGTTTGGGAACAGACGGCTATGTGTGACATGTGACTAAGTGAAACGTTCAACAATAAATCTCCAATATTTATTCGTTTACTTTCATCAATAAATATCACAGTAATAAACACCAATTGTGTATTAAACAAGTATGTACGTCGCAGCGCAGGTAAACGGCGGGGCCGGGCTAACACTTAAAATTCAAACTTGGCTCGAAAACAAATCCTTTGACAGCGTGCTTATTTGCTTCTTCTGTAAGCAAAAATTAACTTTAAAGTTATAGTGATAAGGTGCATTAAGGTTTTATGAAGGGTATTTTAAAGTTTTACAAGCGTTTTTAATAATGTGCGGGACATGTAAATTCGGGTGAAGTTTTCCAATAAAAGTTGCAACAGTGTTCGAGTGCGCGCTACACTCGACGCTCCACTTGCCGTACGGTGGCCTAGCATTGTCTCTATTGAAGGCGCGTTATTGCAAACGTGTGATGTGGAAACGATATCATATCAGTATTAACCTTTATATATACATACATATATCTACCTGACCTGACTAAATACACACAGCAAACAACCAGCTCTGTATATCTAAAGGGTCGAAGAAAAGTTTCCTCGAATTTTATATACTATTTTTACACATTTCTTTTAACTTTTTAATCATTACCAATTTATTATACATACAATATGTGTCATTTCGTTCAACACTGGTTGCGCTTCGTTGGTCTCGTGGTTAGCGCATGCGACTGCCGATCAAGGATCAAGGGGTCGATTCCCTGGTCAAGTAAAAAAATGGTATTAGATGTTTTGTTTATGCAATAGGGGGCAAACGAGGTCACCGGATGGTAAGTGACTACCGCCGCCCATGGACACCCGCAAAAATATATCCTGAATAAGAAAGAAGAAAATATATCCTGAAGAAGCCAGTAAATACGTAATGATACAATATATACGCACAAATATATACATACATACAATTGTATACAAATATACTTACATAAAAATAGAATACATAAACACATAATCGATATACATATATATCTAATGCTCCTATGACTTTAGCAGTTTAAAAAAGAGATGAGTTCAGACCTTTTTCTTAAAAGATGCCATCCTAATTTCCTGCGGAAGGGCGTTCCAGAGAAGGACAACCTGAATGGTGAAAGAAGAATTGACACAGGCGGAAGAGTGACTTGGACACAATAAGAGTAGATTGTTGGATGAGCGAAGATCTCTATTATGATTCGAGGAGGACTTTTAGTCAGGAGTACGCTCTTTTCTTGAATGTTTGAAGGTCCTATCGGTTCGGAAATACGGCAGGCGACAATTTTTTCTAATAGGAAATTCTCAGTAACAGCTCAGAATTTGTTAGTTTGGGGTGTTACATCCCGGTGCCTAGCACGTTAAGCAGTGGGTCTCGGTTGTCATGAACGTCTATTGGGTTTGTGCCTTCAAATATCCTGACAAATAATGTAACTATCGAATTCAGTTAGCCCTCAGTATTGCGGAGGTCAGATGCCAGTCGCTCCGTGGAAAACTGATATTCAGGCAATAACTGGTTGGACTAGAACCCATCTCCAATAGATATGGTAATTATAAGGGTAGGAAAAAGAGCTTGGAGCCATCTTGAAAGTAGTGGCATAATCCAGTGACTATAAAAATCTTTAGGTTTTTGATAAAAATTCATCAATCAAAAATCAATTTCTTGCTTGAGTCTAATTAGTTGTTGGCAGTAGAGATCCGAATCCATGGTTTGGCCTAGCGGTTAAAGCTCATAATGAGCGATGCCCTTCCAGTCCCATCATACACAAAACATCACCTTATGGCATGTAAATGCGGGTTTCGCTACAGTCTGTAGAGCTTGAATACTTTTTGACCATTATCTTTTTCGTAGTTGATCCACTTTTTATCACTATTGATCAATATTTTCGAAAATAATTTAGTTTCATTACGTTTCATAAGAGAATTGCAAATGCAGTGCATGCGTGTGGTACTCAAGTATCGAGTATTTTTTTTGTATCTAGATCTTTTCAAGTGGGTCTGGTCTAAAACTGTTTAGACCCATTTGACATTTGGAAAACCTATTATATCATTACCATAACGGTAACGATAACGGTAACAGGCGTATGCCGATACGACTTTCATGCATGCTTGGTTATCCAGGGCGAAGTGAACTGCTCTAATTCTATCTTTAACTCTATTCACGTCTACTATACGGTTCTGAAAAGTTTTGTCTACCACTATGCCACCTCCGTTTTGATTTGTCTTCGTGCTGTTGTATATAATATTCTAGTCATTAAAAATATTAGGTGCTTTAGATCTCTTCTACTTTGTCTCCTGTACACAGCAGATGCTGATGCGTCTTCTGAGCTATACTTCGCGTAGTTCAGAGCTGTGTCCTGTCATGGAGGCTACATTCCAACTGCCCATTCGGCCTCATGATTCCTCGAATCGCTTTGGGGGCACGCTTTAATATTGATCACATTATTTCTTAACCTGTCTTGCCCGTCGCTTTCGGGGGACCCAGGGCATGTTTGACAATTTCTTATTGTGGTTTTTCATGTTTGATTAGGAAATGGTATATTGGATGTCGCTTTTTGTGGCCAGTTGCCACCTAACTACAATATAGTAACCCCCTTGATAACTGGGGCTTAGGAAGCCACAGTTGGCTATTGTTCTTCTGCCGCCATACTTTTTACGACGACAGCGGTAGCGGGCAGCGTCAGAAGATGTCCAAACAGCAAGACGGAGGGAGTGCCTGTAGGTCCGCGAGATGTATTTTATTTCCCTCTTACTCTCCAACACTACTTCCGAAGTGTCAGCGATCTTCCCCTATCCATTACCTAGGGATGCACCCAACTAGGGGTAAGAGGCTCCCCCGAGAATGCATTCATCCGTACACTGTATGAGTATAACCTGTCTGGTAGATAACAGTGTAATTTCATAGTCGCCTATCATGATAACGCCCACGGGCAAGGATTGTGTTGGC
The DNA here is from genome assembly GCA_947561695.1 of Tyria jacobaeae. Classification (NCBI taxonomy): domain Eukaryota; kingdom Metazoa; phylum Arthropoda; class Insecta; order Lepidoptera; family Erebidae; genus Tyria; species Tyria jacobaeae. Next base: position 576,014 of record OX387214.1, read on the forward strand.
CCTATTCTGATCCACAGGGAACCATATATCTACATTCTTTAGAAAACAAAACATCATAATTCCAAAGGTGTTGTTGTCAACAGAAATTTTAAAATAATTTTGAGGTTAAGAAGTGAAAGTTTTTGGATAGAACGATGCAAATTTTTACTTAAATATATTGTATTAGATATTCTGATAGAGAAACTTTACCGAGCATACATAAAACTAAACAAAGATGAATATTACTAACATATCAGTAATTTTTACCTTAATATTAAAACTAAGTGTTTAGAACCTCTTGTTATACAAATTATTCAGATAATATAATAGTTGTTCGCGATGCTAGCTTATTTGCATAAATTGTACGAGCTGTTCTTTGTTCTCTTTCCAAATTACTCTAGTTGTGTCCCACGGGGATCGTGCAATAGTCAGACTATTACTTAATGTTATTTCTTACTCGTTTAGCTGAATATTCATCGTTGTTTATATTTTAATAACCCGAGATATATAAGGCACTCGAACCTCATAGACATTTTATTTTATTAAAGACTTATTTTTTGTTGAATTACAGATGGCGCCACTTATCTATGTTTCGACTGCGGGGGTTAATTAATTATGATCTCGGGCAATGATATTTAAAGAAAGATAGGTTACTTTACTGAACGGCGTCCGGTTTTCGTTACTGTAGGACATGACGTACTTATTTATAGATGTATACATACAGTAGTACACAGTAAATTATAGAATAGTTGGAGCTGTTGCAGGTAAGACATTGAATACCGCAATCTGTATGTTTGATAGTTGTGTAAAAAAATTATGTAGTAAAAACAAAACAACGAAGAATTTCACTATAAATAGAAGTGATGTGACGCGGTAGTAATTTAAATATACGTAGGACATAAAAAGACACCACTAACATTTAATTAGACGGTACAGGAAGATGTGGATGCTATGTATTGTGCTCACGATATCCCTTCTGTTAGATTAATGTATGACTCACGCAAGGCGCTCATTATTTGTCTTTGTCGCACTGCAGTTGCAATCATATTCTATATCCTTTTTTTACCGTGACTTTAACAATACGCGACTCCATTTAATAGTTTCGGTAAATGGGTAACCAAACCATGACAAAATACAAATATTACGTACTTATAAATATTCACTCCTTGAATGTAACTCCTTCATTCTTATTTACCTTGGAACAATAGTTTTTACACCTTCTTTACACACAACTCTTACATTTTGGTAATAATATTAAAAGTTCACGGAGAGGCTTTGACGCTAGCTTCTATTGACCGATTAAATAAAATCACGACAATTGTCTACATTTCTCTTTAACATTTAACACTCTCTAGTGCTAAAAAAGCGTATGATGACTGTATGAGATGTATGTTCGACTGTATGTATATTTCTTTATGTTATTCATTTTTTTTATTTTAGAGACTACACTCCTATGTGATGGTCCGATTGTGAGAAAAATGGGATTTTATCATGGGATATCAAGACAATTACGAATTAGTTTAAACTGCACGTTTCTACGATTAAAAGTATTGCGCGAACTAATTGGCAAGGTAAATTGAAGGGGATTATCTTCTTTTTTTTCAAGTTAATTATAAGAGAAAGTTTGAGCCATACTTTGTTCATTTTATTCGAATTCAAATTATATAAAGGAGACATTTGACATCACAAGCAAATAAGGTTTCTGTAAGGAGCTAATCTTATATTTTAAGAAAAAGATTTCAACATTGATTTTCAGTGGTAGAGCCATGCTTAGGCACGAATGGGCCGGCTCGATACCACGGCCTCACAGAAAACCGGTTGTGAAGTAACGCTTGCCTTGCATTTCCCCGAATTGAGTGAGGTTTCCGGAGGCCCGATTCCCCCTCCCCCTTTTCTCTTCCCTCATCTCCTTTCTCCTTTTTTTCATCTCCTCATCCCTCCTCTCTTCTTTCCGCTCCCTGCATCCCCCATCCCTCATCACCCTCAAAGGCGGGCAGCGCACTTGCAACTCTTGAGTTGCAAGTGTCCATGGACGGCGGTGTCACTTACCATCAGGTGACCCGTCTGTTCGTATGTCCCCCTATAGTTAAAAAAAAAATGAAAATAAAGTTTCATTCGATGTAAAATACATTGAAGTAAGTTTTGAGTTTGCGCCTAACGTGCCTACCGCACCATGCCTCGTTGCAACACTTGCAAGACGAAATTCAACAATGACCTACATAATGTATTACGTCTTTATCCCCGTCCTCTTCTCAATATTATACTTCTGATTGTGTAATAAACCTTAATCTAATTCAATTTACGTGCGCAATTTACAGGGGAAAAATTTACAACCAAACGTCAGAACTCGATACTGGCTCTGAACGAATAGGATGTATAAACTTACAAATATCGCCTTATGAACATCTGATGTTGCCAGTATCATATTAAAATTCTAATCAACATCAATCAAAGTACATTACCTAATTAGGGTAAACCTTATATTCGTCCGTGATTATGGTAGGTTTCGAGAATTTGACGATGACGACACATACTTCTATATTTTCACATACCAAACACGTGTTTTGTAGGCCTCACAAACATTGTTTTCAATGTCATAAATAAACGAAAGTAGCTAGTACTAATAGAGTTTACTAGTGACTGCATTGTTCACAATGCACCCGCGTTGGCTGCGTGTCTGACACCCCTAAGTATTGCTTTGACAGACGTTAATAAATTGTTGATATAGTACTTAAGCAAACTCCCCTCCAACTGTATCCTTACGTTGTCGTCGTGGGGGGGCTTGCGCGGGTCAATGATCCCTGGGGCTGTGCCGGTAGGGCCACTCATGCCGGATTGGCCCAGGGGGAGACTCCAGACTAAGCAGGATACCCTGTGGGACTCTTCCAAGGGTCACTCAGAGTTGCTCCGCTGTCCTCAGCGGAGGAACGAGGACGGGCTCGGCGTGCACTCACACTGCCACCGAGCAGGCATTTGGAGATTTTAGCTCGATGCCACCGTCGGCATATCGTAATCCCGATAGGAGTCTCGCGGCTTCGATTGGGGGCGAGGGTCTTGGCTTAGCCGCCCGGACTGCGAGGAAGAAAACCTCTATAAAAAATTACCCCGAATCCCGTGTTCTGGTGCGTGACCATGGGATGCATGGCTGATGGGTGGTTCAGTCGCAAGCGCACTCCCAGCCGGGGCACCTGCGGACCCCTCGGTTGGGCATAAATTTACGCTTGCCCGGGTATTGGGGGATCTCTGCCCGGGTGGACCTTTAGTTCTCCCCCACTCGTGGGATTAAATATGGAATTAAATTTAAATAACAAAATTAAAAATGACGAAAAGAAGGAGAAAAGTAAGAGGAAGGACAAGAATACGAAGGCGGATGACACATCGTTTAATGACGAGGTTTTGACTGAGACGCCTATCTCGGTGGTGCTCCCAGAAGTGAGTCTATCTTCTGGGAGCAGAAGAATGTCGGTGCGAGTTCGTTCCAGGGCTGCCAGTTCCGCTGCTGACTCAGCAGAGGAGATGGAACTGGAAGCAGAAAGTCGAAAGCGCGGGCGGGATGAGGACGGCGACACGTCGCAACACATGTTGCCGCCGAAAGTGCCGAGTAGCAGGCGTGGTCGATCACGCACACCGATCTCGGCCCCGACGAGTTCCGTCTTTTCCAGGGCTGAAGCGTACGCCCGGGTGCGAGCGGAGGGCGAAATCGTTGCAGAGGAGGAGATCGCAGATCTCCTTCTTAAAATAAGTCGGCCGGTGGAGGGAGGTTCTGATCCTCTTACACCGGTTGCTTTGAAGGAGAGAACAAATGCGGCGGTGGCCATTATTCAGAAAGTGGCCACTAAGTCCACCAACCTAAAGGGCTCTTTTGTCAGGGCCCTGAAGGACTCTTCCTCTGTAGTTTCGGAGGCCATGGAAGGCCTCATTCAAGATGTTTCGTGCCTCCAAGAGGCAAATAATCGACTTTCGGCGGCAAATGAGCGCCTGACCCAGCAGGTTGCTGAGCTGAGTGCTCAGTTCGCCCAGTTTCGGGCTGGAACGAGTTCTACTAGCCCTGCGCACTCCAATCTGGTGGCGCAGCAGCCTGCTGCCTCGGCCTCCCCCTCCCTTGTTTCTGATGCCCACTTGCGTCAAATCGTAGACGTAGTGTGGCGAATGTTGGACGGACGCCTGGCGGGACTTGAGGCAAGGCTGCCTCCAGCACCTATAGTTCGGCCGCCCCTCGCCACAGACAAGCCGAGGGCTGCGCCAGTGCCGATGCCCTCCACCGCCTCAGGAGGTCGTGCCGGTGTAACCTACGCGACTGCAGCGTCGGTGACGGTACAAAAAACTGGACGGCTTTCTAAGACACCGGCCAAGGTGGCGGTGAAATTCCCTCCGCTTCGAACTAAAAGGCCTAAAAAGACTGTGGTGCCTCCGGTTTCTTCCAACGCTGAACCTGTGCCTGGCTCATCCACGTCTGCCCCCTCAAAGGACGAATGGCGGATGGTTGAAGGAGGAAAAAAGTCCCGCCGAAACAGAAATAAGGGCAACCGGAAACTCGCCTCACTGCAAGCTCCGGAAGGAGCAAAGGAAGTCACAACACCGAAGAAAAGGAAGCTGCAACCGCCGAAAACGGCAGCTGTTGTAGTTACGGTGAGTCCGGAGGCAGCAAATAGCGGACTATCCTACGCTGCTGTCTTCAAAAAGGCCCGAGACTGCCTCACATCTGAGTTCGTAAGTGCAGGCGCTCGGCTGCGGACCGCCCAGACGGGGGCTCGGATTCTCGAGTTCCCCGGAGCTGAGGGTGCGAAGACGGCAGACATCTTTGCTGAGAAGCTACGGGGCGTGTTTGCAGAGGCGAGTGGGATACGGATCGCCAGGCCTACTAAATGCGCAGAGATGCGCATATCAGGCTTGGACGACTCCGTCACAGTCGACGAAGTCCGGAGGGCAATCCAACAGAAAACAGGCTGCCCCCTAGATAACCTTAGGGTCGGCGTCATACGCCCCGGACAAGGAGGACTTGGCGCGGTGTGGGTTAGCTGTCCTGTGGCAGCCGCCAAGATATTAGGCGATGCTGGAAGAATCCTCATCGGTTTTGTGAATGCCAAAATTACAATTTTGGCGGCAAGACCGATAGGTGTTTTAAATGTTTGGCTTCAGGACACACCCGCGTCAAGTGCGGAAGTTGTTTTGACTGCAGTGGACTCTGTTTCCGCTGCGGTCGACCGGGGCATAAGGCGGTGGATTGTTCGGCCGCCCCTCACTGCCCAGTGTGTGCGGCGGGTAATTTGCCCGCCAATCACCAGATGGGACAGGGAGGCTGCAAGCCTCCTCGTGCTTCTCAGAAAACATCGCAGGCCAGCCAGTCGACCCAGGCTGTCTCAGATGTCAATCGTGCGTCGCCACCATTGCCCATGGAGGAGGCTGTAGAGACGGTTCAGTAATGGACCACGTCTCCGGCCTCCTTGTCCAGACGAACCTGAACCACTGTGCCGGTGCGCAGGACCTCTTCCTGCAAACCATGGCAGAGTGGTCAGTTGGTGTGGCCGTAGCCGCGGAGCCCTATTACGTTCCTCCCCGACCAAACTGGCTGGGTGACTGGGACGGCTCCGTGGCAGACGTTGGCTCCACGGCGGCTCATTCCCCGCCCTTGTCGCTAAGTGACAAGGGTCCTGGATATGTTGCCGCCAAATGGGGGGAAATCACCATTTATGGTGTCTACTTCTCCCCCAACCGGAGTCTGAGCGATTTCGAGGTTTTCCTTAACAACCTGGAGACCTCGATATGGCGATTAGCGTCTGGGCACGTTCTAGTGCTGGGGGACTTTAACGCTAAGTCCATCACGTGGGGTTCCCCCAGGACGGACGCACGGGGCGATGCTGTAGAGGAGTGGGCAACTTCGGTGGGCCTCTATCTCCTAAACAGAGGCACTACCAACACGTGTGTGCGACAGCAGGGGGGGTCGATAGTGGACCTTTCGTTCGCTACCCCTGCACTCGCAGCACGAGTAAGGAACTGGCGTGTCCTGGAAGAGGTTGAGACGCTCTCGGATCATCTCTATATCCGATTTGAGCTCTCCCGGACCCAGGACTCCAGAAGGGGTCACATGGCGCGGCGTACATCCCGTTTTCCGCGGTGGGCTGTATCGAAGTTAGATAGGGATCTACTGGAGGAGGCAGCCATCATTTACTCTTGGCTGTCTCCGCAGCCTTCAACCGAGGAGGTAGACATGGGGGCGGGCCGCTTTCGTAATGCGATCACGCAGATCTGTGATGCGGCCATGCCCCGCGTTCTAGGTCGTCGGCCTCCAAGGAAAGAGGTCTACACTCGTGCCCGGAGGTCCTACACTCGCAGTCGTCGGCGTCGCTGCGAAGAGGGGGAGGAAGACCGGCTTCATGAGGAGTACCGAGAGGCACGGAAAACTCTGAAGCTGGCCATCAGCCGCGCCAAAGAGGTGAAGAGAAAGGAGATGCTGGAGGGTCTCAATCGTGACCCCTGGGGTCGCCCATATCGTGCGGCGCAACAAAAGCTCCGCGCGCTGGGCCCCCCCCTTACGGAGACTCTCCAGCCCAGCTTCCTGCAGGAAGTGGTTGAGGGTATTTTTCCGCGACGAGTGGAGCACTCACCCCCATCGATAGCCCCTTTGGCTGGAGACGACGGGGAGTTTGGGGTGGGGGATGCTCTACCCGTCGCGGAGGTGGAGATAGGGGCGGCTGTTCTTCGGATCCGCTCCAAGAACACCGCCCCCGGGCCAGACGGGATTCCTGCCCGAGTGTTGGCCCTGGCCCTTGATCACATGGCAGACCGCCTCAGGGAGGTGTTCGACGCTAGCTTAGTGTCCGGGCGCTTTCCTGATTGCTGGAAAAGCGGGAAGCTGGTGCTTTTAAGGAAGCCGGGACGGCCGGCTGACTCGGTCGCGGCCTACAGGCCCATTGTGCTGCTGGACGAGGCGGGTAAACTGTTTGAGAGGGTACTCTCTGCCCGCATCGTTCGGCACCTGGATGAGGTTGGCCCCGATTTGTCCGACGCCCAATTCGGTTTCCGAGCGGGTCGTTCGACGATCGGAGCTGTAATGCGTCTGAGAGCCGTGACCGAAGAGGCTGTGAGCTGTGGCGGCGTGCTGTTGGCGGTGTCGTTGGACATCGCCAACGCATTCAATAGTCTGCCATTCAGTTGCATTAGGGAAGCTCTCCGCTATCACGGAGTGCCACAGTACCTGATGCGACTAGTGGCAGACTATTTAGAGGAGCGTACCGTCATGTACGAGGACCGAGATGGAATCCTATGTCATCGGCCCATGTCGTGCGGTGTTCCGCAGGGGTCTGTCCTTGGACCACTCCTGTGGAACATGGGGTACGACTGGGCTCTTCGTGGTGACTTCCCCCCCGGGCTGGGCGTAATCTGTTACGCCGATGACACTCTGGTCACAGCCCGGGGACACCCCAACTTTCAGGAGGCGGCGCGCCTGGCCACCAGGGGAGCCTCACTGGTGGTCCAGCGCATAGAGGCGCTAGGCTTGCGGGTGGCCCTGGACAAGACGGAGGCCATTTTATTTCATGGTCCCCGTCGTGGTCCACCCGCTGGCGCTGCCATCATGGTCGGCTCGGTCCTCGTACCGGTTCGGGCCCACATTAAATATCTGGGCCTGATCCTTGACGGGAGGTGGCTCTTCGACGAGCACTTCCGGCAGCTTGCTCCAAAGCTGGTCGCCGCTGCGTCCGCCCTTGGGCGACTTTTGCCCAACTTGGGTGGACCCAGCGTCGCAACAAGACTGCTGTACACGGGGGTTGTCCGGTCAATGGCACTATACTTTGCACCGGTGTGGGCGGAAGCTCTGACCGCCCAGAATAGGGCACGCCTCTGGCGCCCTCAGAGGGTCATGGCGGTTAGAGCCATACGCGGTTACCGCACCGTGTCGACGGAGGCGGCGTGCGCGTTGGCCGGAACTCCCCCGTGGGACTTGGAGGCAGAAGTGCTCGCCGAAGTATATCGGCGGACGACTGATTTCCGGGCGGGTAGTGGCAATCGACCCCCGTCCGAAGAGGTACGCGAGTGGCGCGAGGCCGCTCGCCGAGTCACTATGGCTCGTTGGTCGTCCCGGCTGGAGGCTCCACGTGCTGGCTTAGCCACCGTGGAGGCGCTCCAGCCGGTCATCGTCGAGTGGGCAGGGCGGCAGCACGGGACCCTTTCTTTCCGACTAACGCAGGTTCTTTCCGGGCACGGTTGCTTCGGAAAGTACCTGCACTCGGTCGCTAGGAGAGAATTGAGTCCCGTCTGTCACCACTGCGACTGTAGTGAGGACTCGGCCCAGCATACGCTCGCGGATTGCCCCGCTTGGGCGACGCAGCGTCGGGCCCTCACTTCAGTCATTGGAGAGGATCTGTCACTGCCGGCCATCATACGCTCCGTGGTCGGCAGTGACAGGAATTTTACCGCGGTCGCAGCCTTCTGTGAGGAGGTCATCTCACAGAAGGGGGCGGCGGAGCGGGCCCGGGAGGATAATCTCCAGTCGGACCCAATTCGCCGCCGGCGAACCGGGCGGCGGAGGCGCGCTTACCAGCGCCTCATGCCGCCCTGCTGCGGGTGGTCGGGACGGGTTTTCCCCTCCATCCGCCATATAGCTAGCCGCGAGGGGGTGACGTCCGCGTGTGTCTGGACGCCGCCTAATTGATAGGTTACCCGCAGGTGGTGCCCGGATTCCTCCTATTTTAAGCGCAGTATGGCACACCGTGTGGTTTTAGTCGGTTCGATTCCGACACACCGTTCCACTGAAAACCCGGGTGGAATGACGGCCCGAGGGCGTTTCCACACGAAAAAAAAAAAAAAAAAAAAAAAAAAAGTACTTAAGCAAACTGAGGCATATTAGTGCAATAGCTTAGCTCAGTAAGTGTATTGTGATATATTTATGTGCATATACATTTAAATTATCTAGAGATAAACAAGAAACAACATTACATATATAGGATATATAGTTAAAAAAATATAAAATGCCCTTAAAAGGCTTATAAGTAGCTGTATTATAAAATATTTGTATATTATTTATTAGTATTCTTATTAAAACCAATTTGTAGAAATAGTCTGAAAACTATTGGTCTCACTCTCTCCGGTAGACAGCTCAGTTACGCCTTCCAGTCCTCCGGTCTTCATTCAGGTAAGCCGTGTAGCTATTACACAAACTACATATTTTTGAGGGATCACTTAGAGTACAAATTGTTCATTAAAACACTTAAATTATATATTACGTTACATTACATTAGTCTACTTACAGAGATTTTTAAAAGTCAGAATAATTGTGATCGGTCCTGTTTAACTAAAATAGGCGCGAGATCCTACAGGCTTAATAATTATTGAAGTATTTAATTACGCTTCTAATTATCACAAAATTTTACGACCTGACGTAACTCACCATCCAAAATGCAGTATGTGACCCAAATTAATGAACAATTCACACAGTAAAAATTAGTTGTAGCTTGTGTTTATTTAATGATACACATATTTATATAATGACAATATCAAAAGAAGTCAGCCAAAAATGATTATGATAATGGGGTATATACCTATAGTAAAAAATAATTAATGTAAAATTGTTTCAGGTACAATGTCCAAATTTTTTCTTTATTCGAATAATAAAAACAGTAGTCAGTATTCTTACAATTGGAACAAACACAGATATCAGAGAGCTAATATAACTATTATTGCCGAACAGCGAAGTCCACCACTGACAACTGACATCTTGACTGGCCTGTTGTTCTAGTGGTTAGAGATCTTAACTGCTGAGCCAGAGGGTTTGATTCCCACACGGGACAAATATTTGTGTGATCCACAAACGGTTATTGCGAGTCTAGGTGTTCTTTGTGTCCGTTGTGGTCTACCTTACAGCTCCTGAACTTCAGAAAAAGATAAGCTATTCTGGGGCTTTAAATACGTGTGTGCCACTAAAGCTTCATTTCATTCATTTACTATATGAAAAAAAATTTTGCTTGATACTTTTTATCAAATAGTGATACTATTCTTCTGTGTTCTCTCGAAACAGTTATGTATAAACTAACTAAAGACAATTTCTCCAGGTTAATTGTATTGTCTTTGGGCATATAGTAATATAACTGTAGCCTCGTTTAAGGCCACTAGTTTAGGGTACTTTAGGGTAGTTAACAGCAATTGGCTTGCTATGACGTAAATAGGCAAAAACTATAAATACGGGTCTCCACAGTCATTATATTGATAGTTATTCACAAATACTACATAAAAACTATTGTGAATCATAAGCTCAAGTAAAATAACTTGATTAAAAGTATAAATAAATGTTAATAAGGATAGGTTGTAAGCACCAGATGCTGAGGGCTCAACCCGTGTCACGAAAGACGCAGACGGTTTATAATAACGCTCTTATCTCCTGCCGCTGTTATAAAACTTGTAATATACGCTATACAACCCTTTACTGAAATATTTTTTTTTTATTTCTCACGAAATAAGCTTATATTCTTAAACAATCTATTCTCGTAATAAAATATAATCTAAATAAATAAAAATAAGCGGCTATAAATTTATAAGCTGGACCAGTTCAGAATTCTTTTGTTTTCAAATATAAGTAGAGGGCTGAGGAAGGTCCTCATGAACAGATATTGTAGGATTATTTTTCTGTATCTTTGTATTGGACTAGCAACAACCAATAGCTTTTAAAAGAACGAAGTCTATGAAGTCAGCTACTTATTAATATACGTAGCTAATGTTTTCCTGAATCCTAAACACGGATGTAATCGTTTGGGTCAAAATGTTGTATTTCGAAAAGGTTTTGTTTGTTTTTGGGTTTATTCGCGTGGCTGACTTTTCTTAAACCGTGGAATGGTATATTATATTGGACGATTGAACTTCAGGATTTAAGGGTTAGTATAAAGAGAAGAAGAATAAGTGATGTCTCTTGATATTTTTTTCTTTTTTCTTGGACGAATTTTTTGCCGCCTTAACCGGAACAAAGACTAAAATAATACATATAATGATTTTTATATATACATATATTATGATTACATTTGACAGCAACGGTGTTGGAAATTAATTTAATGTTTACAAATGCTCTAAGGTTTTATTGTAAACATTTTTTATTAATGCGCATTTCTTATGTATGAAATGCAGTTCTCAGCAGATCTCTTTGAATGTCAAGATACGACAAGATTATGCAGCTATGTAAAATGAAAATTACTATCATTGGTTTTTTAGTTACGTGGTTCTCGCGTCGTACATTTATCTTTGCAAGAGTGTTCTCAACCCTTAAAAACAAACTGGGTAATCAAACAGAAATATGGAGACAAGACGATGATAGACTTCTTACAACCCCAATGTCAAGAAAACAGGGTGATGAGACTATATGCGGAATAGATTCTTTTGAAGATAACTATAATAACTGTAACGGCGAGATGCAAGAACCTGTTAAAGACAACTATGCAGATGACGCTGGCCTTGATGAATTCGAAGAACATAAAGTTGTCACTGAAAAAATTTATATCCAACTGGCAGAAACGTTAAGTGAGACGCACATAAACACAACTACACATGCCCCTACATTGCATGAATCGACAGCACTAAATGTTACATGTGCAATGGCTAATTGTAGTTCTGTGATCTACGCAGAGAGTCTACCAACAAAATTCATGAATATTACTACAGCAGTTATGTGGCTTGATGGTACCACGCCGCATCATCAAAGGCTACCTCTTGATTTTGAATTTAGAACAAGTAAAGTTACTTATAATGGAACTCTTTCCAGTACAGAACCACCATTTGAAACAGAACCGCCACCGACCACGGGGCCTACACGATCAACCACTTTAAGTAATTATAAGAGTTCCAGTCCCACACTAAAACCTGATCAACCTGTTAGTTTGCAAAATTTAAATAGGTTTAAAGGACAAAAGCGTTTTACAAGAAAATTAAGGAAAGATGTTTGATTATTTATTTGGAGATATTAAAAATGGAAGTCCTTTTTTATATTACTTTAATTATTATTATTTGCAAAGAAGTGGAAAATTGACTATTTTATGAAACAAACATATCATCCAATTAAATATTTGATAATTTTCTTAGTAGTATATATCTAGAGAACGCTGTCATATATTCGTAGATCTTCCATCAATATAGTCATATAGAGGTATTTTCTTTTAATTTTTTTATTACAGTATTTTTACGTTAAGGTCTTTTGCATTTTGCCTCCATCTTTTATGAGCATGATCCAGAACACGCAGTTTCTATTGATAACTAAAGATCAAGCAAAAGTAAAGCAGGACATTAATACTATCCAGCGATAACTAATACATATACCTAGTCTTGCCGTAAATATTGCGACAAAGCATACATTTGTTTTTTTCTATTGCATAAAGTATTTATTACTATAATGACTGTTAATTTACATATTAATATAATAGCAAGTATATATAGCTGATTCAACATGATCTCCATTAGCTTTAAACGTTGAGACCAGTTATCAATAGAAACACGAACTCTCTCCAAAGAAAAAAATCTTGAGTGCCAATGATATGGCTTATTTTATTGACTCTAAATTATCATGGCATTAAGAGCGTGCCATTCTCTCTAAAACTGAGCACTACTATCACATACCATACTATCAGCAGACTAGATGACGGTCAGTCTTCAACTCCTATGAAGTCAGAAACGATCGTTATCAACCACGCTTCGGTGGATCGAGCTTTATGACCCGGTGATGAGTCTTGCTGAAAGGACAGTTCATGGTTATGGAACATTGTGTTATTAAGAGACTTAACTACCTTCTCATAATGTCTCACAATATTTCACAATAATATGCCTCGTTCACTCCTTAAGAGCTAATACCCCACCAAACCGTCATAAACACAGTCATAAAAACCGTTGTAAACATTCTCTCCCAAGTAAATATAAATGTTGACATCTCGGAAGTTGCGTACCGCTTAAGAAGTATTTTTGAGTTTAACATCCTATTAATTTTTAAATAATTACGAGTGCATCGTTTAGGTGGCAAGACTAAGTCATCTTTTAAAATACGCGACATGGTTCTAGGTGCTATATTCATTTCCCGAGATAAAATCGAGAGTATTTGATGTTTAGAGGGGCCACTTCAATTTTCACGCTGCCTTGGTACTCTACCTGCGCCAGATGAGACCCCAGGCCGGGCGATCATGGACCAGTGACACAGGTGACGGCTTACGGGTGCGTTTCGTGGGACTTCTTCTTGTGTGTTTCAGCTTCGGTGGCACCCGCATCCGTACACGCTACAACTACTTGGGTGTACGCTTAAGTGTAGCTTAGGTGAAACTGAAACAAGGGGCGGGGATTAAAATGAGTTGCTCTGCGACATTGCTTGGGCCGTCTTGAGGTTGCCTTTGCAAAGAAGCTGCTGTATGGTGGCAGCGTTTGTCGTTGTTTTTGTTGTAGGGTTTGAAAGGTGCGACCTTCATGAAGCAGGTGTTCCGGAACAATATCATCAAGGGTTTCTATTTGTAACTTCTACATGGGCGCTATTTATGTTATGTTATTAGTTTTGTCATGACGACGTCACTGGTTGCAGGGTAGGTTGTTGGAGGCAAAGGCTAGGGGCCGACAGGACAACGTGCGCATAGGTAGTCACCCTGCACCCTGTATCTTGTTTTTGGTGCTACACCAGCCATGGGTACCTTTGGAGAAAGGCGGTAGTTAATAAGCATCGGAAGGGGATTATCAAGGGGGGACCTTAGATAATAGGGCAGGTGGTGTGCGGTACGGTGATGTGTTTGAGCTCAATACGATGACTATTAAGGGGTACGTGGACCACGGCATAACTATGAATATACTTAGAATAAACTTAGCCTAGTAATATGTACAGATTCAGTCACACAAAAAATTTATGACTCAGCCAATCACAGAAAAGTACGAAAATACTGTAGTAAAGTAAGCTCGGCCACGCGCTTTCGACGCCCGCGGCTCGAATAAAAACAAGTGACAATCACGCCAGTTCCTGTATTGATGATCTTCGAATGCCGTCGCTGTCAGCGTAGGTGTTGAAGAAATATCCATCTGGTCCCTGTTTTCAATGTTTTGTTCAGTGCTGAGGTGTCATAGCATTTTTTACATTATATAAACTTGGTGATTGAAGCGTCTCATATGTAGATTATAGAATCATCACTTGGTTTAAATGAACTCTTATGACTATAAGTGTATACTTTATAAGTTGCTTCTTGTTGTTCTGAGTCTGGATGTTCTTGGTGTCCGTGTTTGAATGTTTGTAAAGTCCCCCGCGACACAGGAATTAGTCCTAGTGCAGGAGTTGTCTCTAAAAGAAAAAACCAAACAATACGTAGTAATAACACACATTGTTGAATGGAGTCAACATTATGGACTCCAAGTTAATCCCTTAAAAACTCAGGTATATGTTATTAGTAGTCCTATGTTGGTTTCAAGAATTGACTGGTCACAACTGCCCCAAATTAAGTCTAACGATACAACTTTAAAAATCAACAACACTGTCAAAACTAAGGAATCTACGCGGATAGTTCCTTATTTTGGAGTCAACAGCTACAAGAAGTCAGCCGCAAGGTCTTTGCCTCAGCAGGGTCTCTGCGAAGGCTACGCTATTTTCTTCTAATTGCCACTAAGGTTGCACTTTCACAATCGCTTTTTCTTCCAAGTATTGACTGTGCCGATGTCAGCTATCTGAATCTCACTAAAGTACAACTTAATAAGCTTGAGATATAGACTTCAAAATGTTTGTATAAGATTTATACGTTTCTGAATTCTGTCAAAAGCTCAAATGGCTTAAAATACGTTTTCGCCGGAATACTCACATGCTAACTTTTCTTTACAACATCTTATGCAATCCTAAAGCCCTTTTTTATCTCAAAGAACGGTCCAAGTGCCTTCATGACACACATGACAAATATCTAAGGTCATCGGAAAATTTGAGACTGTAGATGCAATTGCATTCCACAAGGTTTTATGACAAGTCTTTCACTGTTGAAGTTGTACGCTTGTGGAAACATGTTGAAATGATCCTCCAACTATCTCTGTCTTTCCGAATGATTATGATCCATCCTAAGGTTGCCGGGAAGACATTGCATATAGCAATAAGGCCGCCATTTGTACATTGTATATTTGACATGTGTATTATATGTATTGTATTGTACTGTAAGAATGGTGTACAAATAAAGAGTTTTCAATCAATTTCAAAGTATAAAAGTTATAAGACATAATGACCAAAGGCCAAGGCTGTTGGTGGCATATCCTAATATGGAAGTTGTCTTTAAAAAAAAGAAAAAGAAAAAATAAATTAAATTAACATTCATTTATTATTTTGCTTTATATGTGTAATTTTCAATTTTATTTGAGATCATTGATGCTAAACGATATTGCAAAACGTTGTGACGACAGCTCGTTATAATTAAAGCGGTGGACTGTATACATAACTTTTAATAAAAATATTTAAGTCACGTCTGCAAACGTTACATTTTGAAATTAAGAGAAAAATGTTAACTATGTAATGTGTTACGTGTGAGCGTCTGGGCTTATGACAGCTGACTGCCTGTCGATGTCGGCACGTGCAGAGGCAAACCGATGTAACGTTTTGCACCCTTCTTCCTCCCCGACGATGTTGGACCGGTTGAGTGAATGGACAGCAACACAACAATTCTTAAAGCAGATGATGGTCTTAATTACATTTTAGATTCTTTTAATTCCATCTGACACCGCCATTGATGACCAGACTGACGAAGACTTGGGGGAAGAAAGTAACGTTAACTTAAATAATTTGCCTGGAATCTACTAACAAAAGTACATGAACACATTAAATGAAATATCTGAATGGTTGAAATATAATAATTTATTAATAAATTTGGACAAAACGAATGCAATGGCGTTTAGAAATAGAGTTAATAGTTTAACAGATATTGAAGTAATATGTAGTATACAAAAAGTTCAAGAAGTAAAGAAAGAAAAATTCATAGGTCTTCATCTGAACTGCAATATAAGTTGGAAACATCAAGTTGAAAGTATATGTACCAAACTAAATCAATTTTCTTACGCACTGTACATGCTTAGTAAAGTAGTGAATCAGGCAGTTGTTATTACTGCATATCATGGTCATGTTGAGTCTTTGTTGAGATATGGCGTTATCTTCTGGGGAAAAACGGGTGACAAGGTATGGTAATATAGCAATATGATATTTAAAGCACAGAAGAAATGCGTGAGAGCAATTTGCAAGCTTAATTCCATTGAAAGCTGTAAACCCATGTTCATTGATCTGAGGCTTTTGGTCTTGCCATGTATTTATATATATGAAATTGCTGTAAAAGTGTTTTTTGTATGGTTCTTCGCATTTATAATCATCTACCTAAAGACATATTAAATTGCAATAATATAAATAAACTTAAATTTTTACTCAAACAAATTCTTATAAGAAAATCGTATTATAATGTTACTGAATATTTTAATGACTAAATATAATCTACGACAGCCTCCGATATGATAAGCAGATTTTATAAATATTGGCATAATCTCAATAATTCATTTTAAATAGCAATTAATAATTACTTGACATTTCTCTGATGCTTATTTAATACACTCGACATTTGTTTACGTTATTTTGACATTAAGATATAATTATAGTCTCTAAATAATTTCACTAGATACTTAACTATGTAAATAAAAAGTATAAATAGGAGAATTGTAAAAAAATGTTGCATGCTGAATGGCTGAATATAGAAGTAAAAATATTATGTAACACCAATGTACCCTACCTATATTCGCAATAAATGTTTTTTTTTTATAATTAAAAAAAAAGTTGCTTCGAGTTCTAGAGGAGTTTGTTTGCTTATACCTCTGCGAAAAAACCAAAATCTAAAGACCAAGGGATCATAAATCTTAAAAACCCTTGAAAACACTCGTTATAAAGTACATATGTACAATTGGCAAAAACGAGACTTGCAAGTAAGACCTACCAGTTGGCAACCTCTTTATAATGTTCCTATCGAAATAGGCCCTGTCTCGGGACACCCCCTCAGTTCTCCCACCCCTTTCTTATCGAATATTTTGAAATATTTTTTCACCTTCCTTTAATAAGATTTTGATATTAAAACACGTTTTTCTTTACAAAAATGATCATAGGTCTTAATTCGATGTAACAGATTTTTCAAATTCTTTTAAAAGGCAAAAAATAACTTATAAATATGTTCATAGACCTACTTTGAGGTCAAGTAATTTATTTATAAGCACATCAAACACTCTATAAGCCATTAGTGTATAGGCTTGTGGCTCACCGCATCAGTATTGTATCAAGAGACGTTGTTATTGAGTTCCTTTTATCTGGGTTGCTCGTGGTTATTACAGCGCCCGTCTCCTGGTTGACAAGGGTAAATCCCCTTTCTTCATATTCCCGCGCACGTTCTGTATGCTCAACGGTTTTTACGTCCGTCCCCAACAATAAATATTATATAACTGTGAATATGTCAAGTATAGATACTGTTTATGTGTTAAAGTTGAAATATTAGCCGACTTTAATTAAGTACGTACCTTTTCATTGCAGATAATAATGTGTTCTGTTACATCTGAATTATATTGGATATATTACGTTAAAATATAAAATAAAACAACAAAGAACAGTTTTATAAATGGTCGCCGATCTCTTAAATCATTAATAGTTTCGCACTGTGATAAGGTTCTCAATGTGCTACCTATTAAGTACCTGACTTAATAGGTAGCACTTGTAGAATTGAAAACAACTTAATATGAATCGAAATAAAAGAATGTCACAGTAGGATTTCATCTAAATTGACAAAAGAAAATAAAATATAAGATTCATTGAATACATTTTATACTAAGTATAGGCGTATATCTCAATATAAAAAGTTTATGTATGCTTGCAATAAAATTAAACGTAACTATTTCTCTGGTTTTATTATTGCTAGTTGTTCACACAGTACATCAACCACTTGCCCTTAAATACAATATTGTGAAGTTAGAGATGCATTATTACAGATATCTGCTAGACCCAGGTCTCGAAAATGGTCGAGGTCCCTCGAAATTGGGATCGATCTGTTATCACTGACAGTACTATTGTTGCCAAAAAGCCTGATATAATGATGATAGACCGATTAGAGTGCCGTACAATTATTGATTGACGGCACGGATGGCGTAGCGGTTTAAATGGTCACCTTACCACTACACTACCACACCGAGTGTTGTGGGTTCGATCCCCGCACGGGAAAACACTTTGTGTAATCATCAAATTGTTGTTCTGAGTCTAGGTGTACTTTGTGTCCGTTGTTTGAATATTTGTAATCTGCGATACAGGAATTAATTCTAGTGCGGGAGTTATCTTTTTAAAAAAACAAACGAATTGTCGATATTTCTGTTCTTCATGATGATAAACTCGTGAAAGTTGAAAATTATAATCAAATAAAATATTTGGATTTGTCTCACGATTCGTATCACGAGATTTTCCATATGTGGAATTTCTATTCGGCGATCACTGTTCGGATAGTCTTATCTGATCACTGATAAATAGTTAAGAGCCTCGGTCAACACCTTAAGACACTCTCGTTAGATAGTTGGATCAAGGGGCTGAAGCAGAAGCCAGTTCTTCTGGACACGACCGGCGTTGCCAGGAGGTGCCTATCTTTGGAGCCCTAACCACCGGTGTCTTGGTCCCTCTAACAAAGAAAAATAATAATATCAAAGCACAGCAGAATCTCATCACCTGACAATTAAAAAAACATACACGCGTATACGCTGACATATGTACATTACATAATGATATGTATAATAAATATGAAATTTCTTCATGACGGACGTGCTTCTATATTATTTTATTATGGTAAAGACCATTTTCTGAATAATGCTAAAGTTTACGATTTATATTTATCATGATCATCACGTCGATAAATGAGAACGACATGCGAGCATATTTTGTGATGCCATAACTAACTTCACTGCGTACCGTGATCGTATGCTGCCTTTGTTTAAAAACTTGAACCGGCTATTAATGTTTCGACTGTCGGATCAAAAATGAATTTACCTGTTGGATAGCTCCGTTCTTGAGAGGCGCCTATGCCTTGCAGACAAGACTCGTTATCCCTACATTACAAATAGTGAGCCGTCTAAACTCTGAAGAACTACCATCTAGTCCTGTTAGTAGAGAGGAAGATAACACTGTTTTAGCTGTAAGTACCCAGCATAATAATAGACTAAGTAATACTTTGGGAAGTGCTATTCTGGATTAATGGTACATAAGTTTTGAGGATAAACCACGTATACCACGTTTGTCAATGCCTAAACGAAATACAGCGGTAGTGTGTGTCCTGGACGCTATCTTACCTATTAATTTAGAAAAAACTGAAAAGCTCAGTGTTGCAGCTCGTCGAGTAACTGGTATTGAATTACCAGGAATTACACTACTCCTCGACAAAAGCTTTGTATTTCGGCGTAACAGTAGAGATTGAGTGACGTATCGTACGTAATACACGGGCGTTTTGTGAATTGGGCTTATGTGGAAACTGGTAACAGTTCCTGTGATTATGCAGCACGAGTCACAGACTGCATAAACTTTCTGAAGCAGAAAGTTCGCCGCCGGCGAACCGGTCGGTGAAAACCCAATTTCCAGCGCCTCATGCCGCTCTGAGTGTGGCAGCGGGTGGTGTGGACGCGGGCACAGCGCCAGGAGGAGTCCGGATGTCCTGCTAAAGTTGTTCCCGGATTCAATTGAAAGCCACGGTGGGGTGACGGCACGTGGAGGTTTCCACACGTAAAAAAAAAAACAAAAGAAAAATTAGAGCTATTTGAGCGAATTGTGATATTCTGATAAATGACTATATTTTCGTAGGCGAAACATGCACCTTATGCAAAAATTTTAAAGCCTGGTATCTGTGTGGCATAGTCTAGTATACGAAGTAAAAGTGACTGTGGAAGCGAAGTTTTTGTAAAGGTTGGAAGAAAGTTCCGTAATCTTCTTAAGGACTCCGGAGATGCCCGACTAGTTTCAGTGTGACGTCCGTTACCGTTACAAAATACACACGTGAGCAAACCGTATTTTTAAATAAATATGAATGTAGCTCACGAAAGTTTTTATTCTAATATTAAGCAAAATTTCTTCTTGGAAGCGTTCCGAATTTTGTTCAATATTTTTACACATCGAAAATCATTTTTTTAAATCTCCTCAAGATTCTTGGTACCATGTCCAACACAAGTCTAATATGATTTCTGACGTTATTGCTGTTGATTACATCTTTAGCTTGTTTAAATATATGACGGTTCTGTTTGAAAAATCTTTATTTTCTTTTAATTAAAAAAAAAAACGATACATCTAGAGCGATGTCGCATATGGATCTAATGCATAATTCTTGCGCAATAAAAGCTTTATTAACGTTTTTACCATTGCCCCATACTAACACCTTACGCCCGCACAGAATACTCCACATATAATACTTTTGCGAAAATGACAAAACGGAACTTTAGACTTTAAAGAATTTTGAATCTGTTGACTGAAATGTTTATTTTTATTAAAAGCAAAAAATCTAAATCTGTGACTATCCCAATCATTAGAACGACAAATTTTACTAATCATGGCTATCTGTACAGATTTGTTCATTGTACAACATCTTTCTATTAATCTAATGTTGTGTGTAATTCAGACTGAAAAATATTACAGCCATTTTCCCTAATTTTGAAACACATGGACTCTAAAAACAACAATTAATTATATTATATTTATAGACGTGTTGTACCAACGTCGTCGCGAAAGTAACATGTTGCTCGATGGTATTTCAATGGCAAAACATAACAAACTGATTAGGTTACTTGTTTACACAGCTGAATCAAGCTGAGTATATTGCATTATCACAGTTAAACTATGCAGTGTTTTATAAACTAGTACGTCATGTGGAACATCGTCTACTTAAGTTTAACGTTTAGCGTTATGCATTCATTTACTACCGCATCCATGCGATCCTATCCTGGAGCCAAAATGCATATTAATAAAAGATTAAAAGTTTTACGAGCCGGAGCTGAATACACGAATATACTATTAAAAAAAAGTACACAAGATATACTAAGTGGTTCTTTGTTAACTCATGATGATCTGCCTATATTTTATAAAAATCAACGCCTAAATTTAGAGACTATCCGTGATATAAAAGTTCAAACAAAAACCAAACAAGTGAAGCATCGTAACCGCCGGGAGATTTCTAACGCTTCAGAAGAAATTACTAATAATCCCTTAAAAATCGTTAATAGCGATGACAATGTTCAAAATGGATCAGATAGTAAAGAAGAGCATCGAAGACAGTATAGTAAGAAATTTAATTTAAGGGGACCCAATATGTCATTGAAAGCAAGAACCAAGAGTACGTATCCACCTCTTCCAGATGAGTTTACAACAGAGCCGACCATACCTGTCACGTATATGGCTATGTGTGGCATTGCTAGATGTCAGAAACATAGCTGGGTTGATGCGGACCCCGCGATGAGAGAAGGGGTTATAAAATTTAAGGCAACCAATACCGTCAAAATTCCGAATAAGAAGAATTAATTACTACAAGATAATTTCTCCAGACAATTTCAGTCATAATAGCAACCTTTACTTTTGTACAAATATATGTATACGTGATTAGAATTAAGAAATGTAAAGGGTGGTTTATTAATAAAAATATTGCATAATAAGATTCACTTCCAATAAAAACGTATGATTTTTTTTTAATGTGTTATATAACTATATCAATTATAATTATGCCAAAAATAATATAAGAAGTGATTGCTAAATACAAACTTTTATTTATTTGTAGCTCAATAAACATAAAATAATCACTTATTTTTTTTTGTTTGTTATACTTTTTGTCGTTGCGTCTAATTTTTTCTTAATACAATACTATCATTTTTTTCATAGCATCATATTTTAAATGTATCTCATTTAGGTCTAGCTACGTGTTTTAAGATTTTTTTAAAGAGTAAATAAGGTAGCAGGCACAGTTACTAAAGAACTGGTCGCTGATAGTGCACAACATTCATCATATATTTATTTTTTTAATTTATTTATTTATTATCAACACTTATTATTATATATTACAGTAAGATATTATAAAAATACACTGTTATACATAATTTCTACTTAGTTAGTTTCTTGTAAAATATGTATAACATGTAAAGTTAACACATCATAAGTATAAGTAGCAAAGTTATAGAGAATTTTAATTCAGCTCTTCTGTTACTAATTATTGCCAGTTTCAGTAATGGAGACAATATCGATTGCCTTTGGTAGGTCCAGGAATATAGTAAGACGTTTGGCTTTTCTCTAAATTATAATAAAAGGTTTTTATACTATATGAGAGACTGCCAACAACACCATGTGTGCAATCCCCTTAGCGAACTGATTGTCACGTAGCCTTCGCTTTTTAGCTAGTTATTCAACCTGGTGTTAATATTATAGAAATAGTTGCTAAAATTGATATTTTTTATCTTTACACATACTTATAAAATTGAATTATACTAATTCGGATCGCTTAAGGTCTCTTGGTAAAGTCTACCTATAAGACACTCGTTAAAAATGTCAGCCAGCCGGTGTTAGAATGGGTATTAGTATATAGTGGTGTTAAAAGAGGCATTAGAATTTTACTATTCTGTTTTCACAACGTAGAAGGGACGTTATCCTAGTTTACAGAGAACTTTATTTTAAGCACTGACATGAGACTAGCAACCAGTATGTTATAAATGTAATTCATGTACAATCGCAATAATGATTACTAAGCGGTACTTCGGTATCAAATGTTTTTAAGTTGAGATTAAGTTCTCCTTGGAGTTTTAGCAAAATATTCATTTATTTCATTTACAGAATCAGTCCCTTTCGCAGTTTCGTTCAGGCGAGGCGTTCAGGGCAGGTTTTGTTTATTAATCTAGTTTATCCCTTTTATGTAGCGCACGTAGTAGACATGCACCAAAGGCTTAATTACCTTTTACGACGTGGTAATTAAACTACAGTTGAGCTTTTTTTAAAGGTTGTTTTTAGATCAGTAATTATACTTCATTGCAACATTATAATAAGTGGTAGCGTATATATACATAAATGGGCCGGCTCGATCGGTGCGACACCACGGCCTTACAGAAAACTGGATGTGAAGCAACGCTTGCGTTCCTTCACATCTAGGAATTAGTGAAGTTTCCGGAGGCCAAACTCAATCTTTCCTCTTACCTCCATGTTTATTTACTTCTGGTTGTTTTTTTTATATGCACTGAGTGTGATTATTTTATGGCGAGTATGTAGACGGAATAATAATAACTTTGGTTTCAAAAAGGAGCCTATGCATATATCACGGGCATCACCAGTAATGAAACTGTAAGAGCGAAGGGGACCGTAATAACTAGTAAGTGATTATCAGCAGTGGTGTCAGAGAAATAACGTGATTTTAGCTACTAGTACTTGGAAAGCACTATGGATGGTTGAAGTTATGTAGTTGTAGTAGTAATTGTAAGTGTAATGTGTGTGTGAATGAGGAAAAGGAGTTCCTTTTCATTACTCTTCTATATCATGTTAAACTCATGTACCGTTGGACTATAGTGGCGTTATATAAATTTCTCGGCGTAACAAAACAATACGATTACTTGTACCAAAATGTTTACATTACGTTATTCGGTAGTTGCACGGCATATAGCTTTTTTAATTATGAAGTAGTTTTAACAAGTGCGATATGTGGAGCCTTATCATTACTGTTGTGGTGTTTAATCACCTGAACCTGGTGCATACCAAGTCTTTTAACTTACGCACATCTAACGTCTATAAAATGAAAGTAGGGCGATACGGCTTTGAACCCAGGTTAAACAAGATCACGTTTTCAAAACCAGTGTGGGAAGCATTTATTGTACCGCTATCTTTTAGTGAACATATACAGTCAAATTGTGATGCTTACTGTCAAATTCGTCGACGGCAAACAGGCGCGGTCAAAATAAGATATCCAATGTTACCCCTGCAAGGAAATAATCCAGATTTGCGAAGTGTTTTACGACCACTAAAAACTGAAAACCTAAGAGCAAAATACATTCTCGGAAGACCTACACATAGCCCTAAAAATAAAGGTAAAGCACAATACCATCAAAAACCTCGCAGGCCTTACTTCAGTAAGCAAAAATATAAGAACGACTTAAGGGATGATGACATTGCAACGGAGGACAGCACCAAACCCGATACAAAAGACACGGAAGCGCAGAAACATGAAGAAGAAGAAGAAGAAACAGTCACTATACCTACATCAAGTACCATAATGGCTCGTCCAATAGCTGATAATGACGTTATTAATATATGTCCGAGGCTAGCAAGATGCAAAATCTATCATTTTCGGAGCAGAAAATTTTCAAAAAATTCAAGAGATTAACAAGCAAAACATACTTATATAAATTAAGAGAGCAATAAAAATTTTTCTGCGTGTTTTAATATTGCGATGGTTATGATAACTAGCTTTACCAAATTTAAGTACTTTTCAAAAATAATTGAATTCCCAACTTTTAGAATATTAAAACCAAAATGAAGAATACAGCTTGAACCAGTTAAGCATATTTGGAAGACACAATCTGTCTTTCAATAAAACGTAGTACTTAAATTATGTTAGAATAACAATAACTACACAACGGACTATTGAAGTGTTTGTAAATTTTGAAGCCTTTGCATATTACGTATGTACTAGTTTATATTTATGCTAGTTTAATATAATTGTTACAATTATTATATAGATACGAATGTTCGATACGATTAACTTGTAAATATTAATAAATGAAACGTTTTTTAAACGTAACATTCATTTATTTCCATGTCAATGTTACAAATATTGACAAAGAAATAAATAAATGTTCGAAGTTCAAATTCAAATTAAATTTCTTTTCACAAAAATTCTCAACTATCATTTGTGATTATATTATTTAAAGAAATATTTAAAATTATAGATGCACACAGCGTTACCGTAACTATAGGTTGCCTTGTTAAATGTGAAATTAATATTAAAAAGATAAAATTATTAAACACCTGCCTATGTTGACATAACCACATGTTTTAAAATGGTTGAGCCTTATGAGAAGAAATCAGGCAAATAAACTCATATATCCAGCCGCGACGGTATCAGATGTCACACGCTGTATGTGTCCAGTGAATGTAACTCACGAAAGCTCTTATTCTAATACAGTTGACACTGTAACAGACACTAACGTTCACTCTCTAAAAAAAATACATAAGCATTGTATACAACTGTACTTTTATTTGAGGTATCTTTAGATGAGGTAGACAAAATGTATTTTGGTACAATTGGATTGGATATAACCATGGTCTCCAGCAAGAGGAATATTTTTACATCCTTAATTATGTTTTAAATGTTGATATTTATAAACCATCATCACTAAAAGTTCAATATCTTTACATTCATTGAATCCAAAGTGCGTTTAAACTACTCCACGCAAAAATTTTAAATAAACAGAAACGTTTTTTCAATAATTATCTTTTTGCATCATCTGAAGTAGTTTTGTGTTTATTTATTTGTTGGCAGGAATAATCCAACGAAGTTTTGAACATTGGCATTTTTTGTCAGCTATAGTCCCATCTATTATTATAAAATGAAATAATTATTAGTCTGGAATTAGACTAACATTCTTCAAAATTATTGATGTTAAATTTTACATAGTTAACATAGTTATCTTAATCGACATTTTGGAATGTAGGTAGGTCATTTTATTCTGATTGTATGAAAAATGAATATAACTAGACCACTAGTCCGCGTATTGATATAAAACACAACTTGTTCTTAGGATAGACCTTCATCAATCAAACTGAGAAAACCGCATCCGAATCTTTGTTTTAGACTGTGTGGGATTACATACGGAATCCCAGTCAAACAAAAATTAAAAAAAAAAGCGAGCATTGACACCTTAAAATTTTATTATATTTATAGATTTATCAGTATATTAAAAATGTCTCTTCCATTATGAGATTAGTCTAATCTTTTATTTAAGACCCCTAAAAAAGTGTCAATGCCTGTTGTTTTCTAAAGTAACACAAATATTGTGTGAATGTAGACAACGTTTTCTCATAACTATATTAAAGTAATTATTACGAAAACAGCTATTTTTCATCAACGATCCTTCATATTACTTAGCGTAGTATCTCTTTTTTGTTTAATTCACTATATAAATGTTATGTATGTTTTATCCAGAATTCAAGTTAAATCCTTTTTCCTCATTTTTTTTATACGTTTCCATATATTAAATATGTTCAGGTATATAGTTTTAATCCATGTACAAATATTCATTAAACTGGTAAATCAAAAACGTGCAACAATTAAATAGATTAAGTAGATACTGCAGATTGAGTGTATACTGTACCTCTTACTTACTTAAACAAAACATACCGGTTTGTAACGCCACGCCTATGCCGAGCTATGCCAAGCCCAGCCAAACCACGCCACGCCAAGCCAAGCCAAGCTAACGCCATGCCACGCCACGACAGTTCAGCGCCGGAACTGTCAGCCTAGCTCGTGCCAATGACGTGTATCTCTAGTGACGTCACAACCGGCTGTCAAACGAATAATATAAAAAGCCGGAACGCTCATTTGAAAGGTTCAATCAGTAATGTGCACTAGCATAAGTAATAACTCTGAGTCTGCCTGTATCTGTGTGTGATTATAAATATTGTTTAACTACCTACGTGTTGTTATTTCACTTCTTTTTACAGGTTTTAAACCAAAACATACACTCGTAAAAGTAACAAGAGTGTACCCGAAGGGAAAAATATGATATTGCTTTTAAATATGAAATATTACGCCGAAAGTGTTCTTGTATTATGAAGAAAAAGGGTTTTGGGTGCGTGACGTTTATGCTCCACGGGGCCGGCCGACCGCCGCGCAATGTGTCTCTATTGTGGATACAATGAATTGATATTGCCCACATTCTTATTTTATTGTACTTATGCCCGATATTTTTATTGTTTAAGTTATACGTAACTTAATGTATAACATACATATGTTCATACATTCAGGCCGGCCTCCTCGAAGGGGAAGGCTGATTCGTAATTAACAACCACATTTTAGTCCCATTATCAAATCTGGGACCTGTAACTCGAACTGGCCGGAGCCAGGAAGTCGGAGTCCTTTAACTATCCTCTACTATAATATGTAATATAACATAGAGTCATTATGGTAGGCTAATATGAAAAAAAAAATATGGAGGTAGGTATTTAAGAATAAACTATTGAATAAGCGTATTTGTAGCTGAGCAAACAATATTTTTCTGCTGAAATTGATTCTCGTCTTTGTGGAAGATCCCACATAACATTATGTGAAGAGACGCGAACTTCGTATTAGAAATCCAGTTGTATTTTCGACTTTTATTTGTTACCGCATTTATTTAAATGTGTCTTTGTATGTTACAAAAATAAAACTCCGGTTTCAAATAGGACTATATGTTTTTAGAGATACTATATCCTTCATTACGTACCCTTCATACATATAGAACAAGGTGGACAAAAGCTAGTAAGCTTTTCGAAAACATTTTGTTCAGTTTTTGTTTTTGCTTTATGTGGGTATACGTAAATTAATGGCACCCGCTTTACTCGATACCGACGCACTGTTAATATATCGGCCCTAGTTCTTGCTCGCCTTGCGTAATATCGAGCAGACTTGTGCCTTAATAATTTACTTAAATTGTGTCTGTCGACGTTTCATAAGGGCAAGTCGCTCTCTAATGAGATTCATCCTCGATGAGTCATATCAACTGTTAATCGGAGCATCAACACCTTGTTAAGTGTCTCAATTGTGGGTTACCAACCTACATGCCGGGCGTGATCTCCGGAGCTGCTGATCTTCGACTTCGAAGGAGGATAGTTAAGGTTGGTGTCTCTTTTATGTTTGTCCGCTATTGTGAGCATTGATTGTTGTACTTCGAACCTACTACATAAAATAACAGGGTTTGTCTGATATTGTGAGAATAATAATGTATTCAGTGGCTTAAACTGAATACATTAATTTTGGTTATAGTAAAACGATGCACGAGCTAGCTAAAAGAGAATTGGGTGATAATGTGTGATCTTCAAATATATGTATATGTCATTAATGTTATCAATACTTTTATAATAATAACCTTTTATTACAGTAAATGAATTATAGTAGATGTGATTAAGTATTACTATTTAATAACTTAATAGTTCATTTAAATTACTTTTAATTATAAGAATCGGTAACCCAAAAATCCTATATCAGAAGTAAAAAAAAAATGTTGATAGCCATTTAACCCGTATAATGAACATATTTTTAAATCTACATACATATATATGTATGTACGTATGAATTTAAATTTACTGATTCTCGCCCATAGGTAGTTTAAAACCGTTGTATTTGTAAACTTTAAAAAGTTTACAAATACGACGGTCACATTCATATCTTTTTCTTTTTTTTTTTTAACGTGTGGAAATCCCCTCGGACCGTCACCCCGCCGGGGTTTGCGGCGGGGCGGTGTGTCGGAATCGAACCGACTAAAACCACACGGTGTGCCACTCTGCGCCTGAGACGGAAGGGATCCGGGAACTGCTGATATTAAGACATCCGGACCCCTCCCAGCGCTTGCCCGCACTGAAGCGGGCACCGTCTGCTGTTAAACTCTCTCATTAGGCGACGTACGGCACACGCGTACGTCACCCCCTCGCGGGTGGCTACTAGAGCGGATGGAGGGGAAAACCCGTCCCGACCATCCGCGGCCACACTCAGGGCGGCATGAGGCGCTGATAGGCGCGCCTACGCCGCCCAGTTCGCCGGCGGCGGATTGGGTCCGAGTGGATATCGTCCTCCCGGGCCTTCTCCGCCGCCTCCTTCTGCGAGATGACATCTTCACAGAAGGTTGCGACCGCGGTAAAACTGCTATCGCTACCGGCCATGGAGCGTATGACGGCCGGTAGCGAGAGATCTCCTCCGATGACTGCAGTGAGGGCCCGGCGCTGCGACTCCCAAGCGGGGCAGATCGCCAGCGTGTGCTGGGCCGAGTCTTCACTGCAGTCGCAGTGGTGGCAGGCGGGACTCAGTTCCCTCCTGGCGACCGAGTGCAGGTACTTCCCGAAGCAACCATGCCCGGAAAGCACCTGCGTCAGCCGGAAGGAAAGGGTTCCGTGCTGCCGCCCTGCCCACTCGAGGATGACCGGCTGGAGAGCCTCCACGGCGGCAAAGCCAGCGCGCGGAGTCTCCAGCCGGAACGACCAACTAGCCATCGTGACTCGACGGGCGGCTTCACGCCACTCGCGTACCTCTTCGGGCGGAGGGCGAAAGCCATACTCCGCCCGATATTCAGCCACCCGTCGATAAACTTCGGCGAGCACTTCCGCCTCCAAATCCCACGGGGGTGTTCCAGCCAAGGCGCACGCCGCCTCGGTGGACACCGTGCGGTATCCGCGTATGGCTCTGACCGCCAATACCCTTTGAGGCCGCCAGAGGCGCGCCTTATTCTGGGCGGTCAGAGCCGCCACCCACACCGGTGCCCCATACAGCGCCATCGACCGGACCACCCCCGTGTAGAGGTGTCGCGTTGCGACGCTGGCTCCACCCAAGTTGGGCAAAAGTCGCCCAAGGGCACAGGCAGCGTCGACCAGCTTCGGACCAAGCTGTCGGAAGTGCTCGTCGAAGAGCCACCTACCGTCGAGTATCAGGCCCAGATACCTCATCTGGGCCCGAACCGGGACGAGGACCGAGTTGACCTCGATGGAGGCACCGGCGGGTGGACCACGACGGGGCCCATGGAACAAAAGGGCCTCCGTCTTGTCCAGGGCCACCCGTAAGCCCAGTGCCTCGATGCGCCCGACCACCAAAGAAACACCCCTGGTGGCCAGGCGCGCCGCCTCTTGGTCACAGCCATATCTAGCCTAACCTTCTGTAAACAGAATGGACTGTTAATATAATATATGTTTAATGTTATTTAAGCACAGAGAAGAGATAGATAGATAGGTTTAGTTACAGGACTTGGACTTCTCGGCACCAGCCAGTACGAGTTATAGACATGCGACTCTGACTTACTTTAGCTATTGCTTAGTCTTCCCGATCATCAGGTGACCCGCCTGCTCGTTTGCCAACTATCGCATAAAGTTTATATATATATATATATATATATATATATATATATATATATATATATATATATATATATATGTATATATATATATAGTCTGTATAAGCTATATACTTTTTCTCCCCTTTCCATCCTTTATCCTCCCGTTCCTTACAATATACTCAAAAATTTGAAATTCAATTCCCTAAAGTGCTTTAGTAGCTTGTAGTTTGCGTAAATAGGACTTAATTATAAATGGCAAGTTGTAGACGGTAATAACGGCTTTGGCTACTCATTCGGAAATGCAGAAGTGATCTACTCACGTCTTCATTTCCGTGTATAGTTTAGCATGTAGATATTATAACATATATTTCAATAGAAATCATAAGTCCACCATATATCCTTCGCAAGATAAGACACCCAACGGAGCGTGAAATTTTACAATGTCGCCGGACCGGGTTTCGAACCCGCCCATGCATTATACGGGATGAACTACACTTAGATAATTTTAGCTTAGGATGGTCGTCCCTGGAAAACGGTGTCCGATAGTGTTATCTCTTTTTGTAACATACAGATTGGTTCAGAAAGGTGTGACCAAATTTCAGAAGCATTATGTGTAGCCGACAAATAGTGGATGAAGCTTGATAAAAAAATATATCTTAAATTGTTATTTAAATTTTCTTCGGAAAATACTTTTTCTGGTATTTAGATACATATTTGTAAAAATACTATGTATTTTATTGTAATTTATTTAATTGGTATTATGTTCTATAAGTTCTTAGTTTAATTCATTGAGCTATTATTACTACGTATGTACGTTTTATTGATTAATTTTAACAATCATTGTCAATTTCACAGAAGGATTTATGTACCCCCAATTTTTTTTAAAACTGGTAGCGGTTTACGTTATTTACAGTCTCACCTATCTTACCTTAAATAGTCCAGTAGGAATCGGCGCATGAGTACCGAAAACTATTCCAAGTAATTTTTTTATGCGATCCTCTTCAAATTGCCCTCCTAATGATATATTAGATGTACCGAAAAGTTTTTACCGGTTTTTCTGACAGATGCTGCTAGCCGTCAGTATGGAATTAAATAATTTGGCATATATGTCATTTTATTCTACTGTCATTAACCTTCAATAACTACTCATTCTGGCTAAATAATAGTGTCATAGTGTTGTAGCTCTATGAATGTGTCGAATTTCGTTCCTGACAAAGAACATTTGCGGCATGCATTGCTTTTTTATTTGATCAAAAGAAAAAGGCCATTGAAAATCATCGTTTGCTGATAGAAGCTTACAGAGAGCATGCTCCACGTGTAAAAACGTGTGAGACGTGTTTTTGAAAATTAAATAAATATAAATAAAGAAGACAATGCTCTGTGTTTGGTGGGACCAGGGTAGTGTGGTGTATTGCGAACTTCTAATGCTGATCGCTACAAACAACAAATAATCAACTTGAATTACGCATTGATTGAAAAACGTCCAGAATGGGCCTGAAGACACGGTAAAGTGATTTTGTTGCATGATAATGCACCATCACACACAGCAAAACCGGTGAAAGACGTATTAAAATCGCTTGGATGGGACGTATTATCACACCCGCTCTTACACTTACTCTCCGGACCTGTCTCCGTTCGATAATCACCTTTTCGCATCAACGGGGCACGCACTGGCTAAGCAGCACTTTGCAAATTTCGAAGAAATCGAAAAATGGGTCGTTGAATGGTTCCGCTCAAAGGACAAGTAGTTCTTTTGGGATGGCATTCATCATTTGCCAGAAAGATGGAAAAAGTGTGTAGAATCGAATGGCCAATACTTTGAATAAATACCATTTTTTTTTTTAAATTATGTGTCTTTTCATTTAAGCATCCGGTTAAAACTTTTCGGTACACCTGGTAAATGCATGTTGCCATGGGGCAACCCCGTGCCATATTGTTTAAACAATTGCAAGAAATAGTTATTTTTCAACCGGACAATATTTTTTTATATTCTTTATTGAGCGCTCGAAATTAACAATAAAAAAACAGGTATAAACAATTCCTTTTTTTAAATATCTAGTAGTAGGGTAGTAGAGCAATTTGAAGATGATCGCATAAACAAATTGAACTAGAATAGTTTTCAGTACTCATGCGCCGATTCCTCCTGGACCAAAAGTATGACTACAACTTTTTTAACAATTCTGTATAAATGACATAGAAACGGTCCAAATGTCTCTCAAAGATAATCTTGAATATGAAAATTCGCTATACCTGAGTTTATAAGTACGGACTCATGATTCTACAAATATCTTTCATGCTCAGTTTATGATTTGAATGCCAAAATTCTATAACTAACTAAAGCTTATCCGAGGATTACTACTATTTCGATATGATATATTCAAACAGCATGGTTATTTAGACCAAAAAATGAAGGCTTATATAAGCCCTATATACCTTGCGTTTAAACTTCTAACATATCCATACAACGCGTAAACTCGCTGTCTAAAAATATTTGTACAGGCTCTGAACATGCTTTGAACATGGTTTCGTCCAGCCATCTGCCAATTGACATACAGGGAGTTCGCAATATCGAGCCAACAAAGTGTCTAATCTTAAAAGTTAATTGTTGAGAATTTGTACACCGGAAATTTCAACTTGAGGACCCATGGTATTTATTTGGTGATGACGATGTCAATGGTCCGATTTTTGTTACGAATCTGCGTATTTTCCTCGTTTTAATAATTTGTTTCATCCAATGCAGTTGACTGTTAGGGTCGACAAAATTTAATTTCTAAAAGTATAAAAAACATTTGAATTCATTTTGCAATAGTAATATGATTATGTTACATTGTGCGTCTATGCGTATTTTTACTCGTATATATTATGTTTCTTTTTATATTTTTCAGATAAAAATAGCTATGAAATCAAAGCTTGATTCTTAAACCAATCATAATATGCCAAAGCTAAAGTTTCTTCAAATTATATATATTCCCTCATTAGAAATAATTCCTCTGTCGCGACGCACTTTACAGACATTCATGGAACGGATACAAATAAGAACCAGAATCACCCACATTTTTGTCCAGTGTGGGAATCGAACCTACGGCCTCCGGCTCAGCAGTCAGAGCCTAACCATTAGTCCAACCGGCCATAAAATACACACCTTATACATCTTTTAATACACCTTAATAGTACCTATTATGTCAAGCAAGTTTTAAGTTGCCCAACTGTAATAATACGTTAAAGATAAAACCTAGCTATACTCGATACTCTCTATTATATCAACATTAGCAATATATTTGTATCGTTAGCCCACCGACTCCCCCCAACCATTAAGGCTATTTGAACCCGACTTGTTTTTCTAACTGCCACAAGGCACTTTAACAAACAGTATTTATTTTGTGCTTCCCATCGCTTCGTTTTAAGAAAAATTTCCTACTTCGGGTGAATTTCGATTAGGAAAAGACAAAGAGCCGATTGTAGGGCTATTGAAAGTGGGGAATCAATTAAAGCGAGTCATCGATCGTCGGCAGGCGATAACGTCTGTCAGTGAGTAAGGGCGCTGATAAGATTGTCTGAAAGGAGCGCGCGGCGGGAGCGACTCGCCCTGTACACTTTTAATTATTTCAAACTGTTATCTCTACCACGTGTCGCTCTATAATGGCTTTTTGCGATGTCACTTAAAGAGATTCGAGTTTAGTTTTTCATTGGGCAAAAGTTCAATAATCTCAATGTTATTCAGTGGATTTGTTAAATATACATTTAATTTAGATTCCTGTGTCGTATGACTCAAAAAGCTTTCAAACAACGGCCACAGTGAAAAATTCAGCCTCGAGACAACTATTTATGGATTACACAAAGTTTTGCCCAGTGTATGTATCGAACCAACAACCTCTGGTTCAGCAGTACAACTAGCGAATAGACTCTCAGGCCATTTAGAACAAAACCAGCTGCAGCAATTGTGTTGCTACTGTTTTGACAATATTAACTGTTAAAATTACTTGCGTTCTACTTAAATTACAACTAACAGAAGGAACGATAGCGTTATAGCTGACTGATGGGCTTACCATAAAGTGATTCAGTTTCTATCCCCATTTCTGAAAGACACGACTTCTGACTAAAACAGGACTTGAGAATGGATTCAAATTATTTTTGATATGCAAGTTACACATACTGCTTATTAAGTATACCATCTTTTGCATATAAATACAGTACAATAAATTTCCTAAAAACAGGAAAAAAACCTCTTGCGCGTTTAGTACATACATATGTATATCGTTTAGATAGTTACGGATATACGGTGAAAATCATATTTGTTATCTATTCTTTACTACATTTCCATACAACATAAGACATAATTTCCTTTTGGCTCTTCTAAATACTCACCCAAATTAGGTAAAACCGATTTTCTTCCCTAGTTTCAGTAAACTCTTCTTCTCTTACCTTTAATGCAGGAAGTGTTATCACTCAACGAATTGTTCCATGATTATCTTGTGAACCTGCCAAATATTGTTATTACCATCTTCTTTGTTTAAAAACCTCTATCCAGTGTTACAGTCCATTTGCGTCCCTTATTTATATGTTAACATCACACGTCTATAATATAATATCAAAGATGAAAATATAGTTACTGTAAGTGGTTTTATATGCATTTAACTGCCGTCGATTCTATTTATCTTCTTTACAAAGGTTCTAGGTTCTTTGAACCCAAAGGATTCTATAAAATAAAATAGGTTCAAATAATTGTATACTAATTTATTATAATGTATTTTTATTTACACGTTGAAAATCACACAATCTGTACAATAAATTTATGTGATATAACCTAAAGATATACATACGCATCTCTTATTTTTAATAAAAGACATACAAATATCATTTATACATTAATATATTATATCTATATTACGTCGAATTACCAAATAATATTCAGATATGAAGAATATTACGTTTAAAATTTTATTTTATTCTTTATTTATTTTCTGTGCATTAACTTTAATATTTACAATCTGACAAGCGTGAGTAACAAGCTTGGTTATACTAGTATTTAAACAAAATATATCTGGTGACTGGTGACCATTTAACAAAATCGTAAGTTAAGGCCTAGTTTAAAAGAAAAAAGAATTTGTATAAACATTAGTAATATGTCTTGCTGATGGTATATTTGGCACATTTTCATGATAGTATTCTACGTGAAGCGCTGGATCACATATCATTCGTATGACGGTATAACACTGCGGCAATGCACGTATAATTTGTGATGTATAATTTAAAATGCAAATGGAAGTAGGAAATACGAGAAGGTTAACGAGGTTCATGAATAATTAGAGGTACAACTATTGAGAAGATTCGTGTTTAAATTGATAAAGGATTCTCAAATAATAGTCCTTCATTAGATGGAAAACGTATACGCAGAATGGATTTCGTTTCGCTATGCGACGCCTAACAATGCCGCGAAGAAGCGGCATTATATATCCAACGGTCCCAATATCTGAGTCTTCCCTATTTGCGCTAGTAAATAGCAGATTGCATTTAAAAATCCTGTTTACATATTTTTTTTTGCAAGAATTAAGAGTTGGACATAAGTATAAAAAAGTATATTTTACTTAACAATTTCAAACTTAGAAACTTATTCTACATCTTACATAGGAGATGATGCGTAAAGTTACAAAATTCTCACTCACAAACATTCTTCAGGGATATGATATGATAATAAAATTTTAGGATGATATGTTTCGATTTTACATCATATAAAAAAAAAATACTATGCTAGGGAAACTCAAATTAACACTTAAATATGGAAAACATTTTAGAAAATGTAACGAGATGGAATCAATGATGGAAATGTCCTGATAAAATATTGGAGTAAATAATAATGTCACTTAGATGAAAAGGTCCACTTGTACGAGAATAATGATGGTCAGAAATGGTTGTCGCCAACAGTGCAGCCTTTTCGAGCCTGTAACAAACAGACACAATCATTGTAAAACTAAGATACCTTAATTTATTTAAATACAAATCAAATGAAGCAATGTTTCTTATTTTTTTTGCCGTGTTTATTTATTACTTAATTAAATAGTTCACATTTAAATCAATCATTTATACACTCAATCGTCACCGTTCATCTTGCCCAGTCATTAACTTTCGAGACTTTTAATATAATGAATATAAACTGGTGATTAATGTAGATGTGCGAAGGAAAAGTAAAGCGAAATATTGTTCGAATATTGAAAAAAATATGTATGCCTTTTCAACAGTTTAAACTATTTATAGTTTTGTTGAAACCCAGGAAACTTAGAAACAACAGAAATATTTACTATACATATACATATGTATGACAGAAATACGACAATTGTTGTTAATACATACTGCAAATAAATGAGAAAATAACCATTATCGTACGTAAGACAGAGCCATATGATATTGAGAATGTAGTTTATGATATTCAAATTTACTATCACCTACAGAAAGAGGATTTTTCCAGGTAATATATAAGTGCCGCTCAAATGCTCCCTTCGTTCTCTAAATACATTTATCGCTAAGAGCATTGTCGCTATATTTGTTTGCTCTTTACTGAGATGAGAGCGTTCAACAGCTTACGATCTACTTTCAGAGCTTTGCAAAACAATAGGATTTGTGGTGTTTACAATGTGGTGCGTTTGAATATGTGTAATTGTATATTGATATCATAGAACACCGCTATCTTTGTAAACACAGATATAGATAATTTTTAGTTTAAAATATATCTATTTTATTTCTTAATTGTATTATAGACATGTCATTGTATTTATGTTTTTTGTATTTTATGAACTGTTGAATAAACAACTTATATTATATTAAATAACTTATATAATTATTATATAATGGATAATAATTAAGGGAAGAAACATAATACTAAAAACTATCGAGAATTATATTCATATTTATTTAAATAAACGGTTTTACTCATGTGTGTATTTCGGGATTGCCCGATTACTCGTTCGGTAACGTCGGGGCTGGGCGACTGACTCCTTGAAAAAGGCCTCCTGTCGAGACCGAAACTAGTCGGGCTTCCCCGAAATACACACGTGAGTAAACCCGTATATTTAAATAAATAAGGAAAGAAAACCCATAAAAGATTATAAAATTTATTTTCAGAGATTTTGATGAAAGATGAAAAAGAGTAGTGTTTCTAGAAACAACGACGGAACCCGTATATATATATGTATATATATATATATATATAGAGATATATATATATATATATATACTCTTATAGTAATGTATCGGCTTTGTTTAAGTAAGCGACGAAACCTTTGATAATTCTCTCCTGGACTACAAAACTCTTAGAGGATTTTCTATCAAACGTTAAACGTGTTCCATACCATTTACAATTCTTTGAAGGCCAGGCTGTGGTCGGCGATAAATCAATCGCCAATATTCTCACAACAAAGCGAGCATAAAATAAACCCGAATTCACGCTAAAGATATTCAAGTTTCATATCCCCAATATTTATTCAAACGCTAGTCGTCTCTATTTGATATCATATTATTCGGCAATTCAAACAGTTTTTCCTTGGAGGGTGGGAGCTGCAAGAATTGATTGTACGCGGTCTGCGCTGAATATTTATAAGGGTTAAGTGTGTATGCGAACTCGTTGAATGTTTAATCTCTATTTGGGCGTAGAGAAGCGAACCGGGCGGAGCTCAACCGCAATAGTCAGGACAGTACGACGCGTGGAGACACCGGGCCTCGCCAGAACACGTGCCTGCATACGAAGTTACCATATACTTCTAGACATATATAAGAATTTACCACAAAATATTGGTTCAGCTTTTGGTGCATATATTCCTGAAAGGAATTCTCAATGCGTTAAAGTATATTTATAATGCGTTAAAGTATATTTTTTCTAAGTTTAATGAAGTTAATATAAGAGTAAATTAATTAGTTCATATAATACTCTTTCTCTCTCTTTCTTCGTCGTGAAAGAAAAATATGGATCACTATTAAATATGGACTACATATTGTCCCAGATCACTAAAAAGTTACATCGTAAGTAGTAGCATTGATAGATGGTGCAGCTAATCGTAAAAGTATTCAAAATTAAGTAGATTATATCGCAACTTTTGTGAAAGAAACATTTATGAGTAGTAGCGCACGCTAGCGGAACGAAGGTGTACGCGTTCATCGACAAGTGAGACGCAGCCAGATGGCCGAAACAAAATTCTTCCCTCAGATAAAAGCTGAAATGCTAAGAGCGTTTCGAGTCATTCAAACAATTGCAAAGGCCTCTAACATATTCGTCTCAACCCATTCCACAGCCTGCGACTTCTCCGAGCACATTTATTTTTTACCATGAGACGGGAAAGAGACGTTTTTAATAATGCAGTATATTGTTACAAAGAATACAAAGAGGTAAGTAAAGCCTCCTGTGGCTTGAGACTCGCTTTGTGCACGCTATTATATTAAAGGCTTTATGTATTAAGTTTTGGTTGTTTGATGGCCGCGTAATTCTGTTAGGCAGCTAAGTGGCGGCTGTTTCGTGCAAATAAAAATATAATCCAGGCATATGTGAATAGTTTTGTAGTAATCTTAAAGAAGTATTTCCAAATTTTGTTTAAAAGTTTTTGAGTTGACATCAAAGGCCAACAATCTTTTATTTCGTATATATTATATATACATTAATATTAATTATTTGTATGATATTTGAGTATCGCATAGAGATTAAATTACACAAATGTATTTTTGTGATAATTCAACACAGTTTTCTACTACTCTGCTATATTCAGCGTATTCTCCTGTTAACATAGACCAAATATACTATGAGAGAATCAGTAGGTTAGTATGGACGCAGTCTGTCTAATGGAAGAAAAAACTCTCACTAAGATGATAGACGGATGGTTTTTCATAAAACAGCTGACCGGGCACGAAGTACTAACGAAAAATCGCCTGGATCCTGATTCAGAACTGAAGATAGTCCTGTATTCTCCTTAACATGTTTCAAAACAAAATTACACTGTTTTCTTTCATATTTTTTTTTTATGCGATAGGGGTAAACGAGCAGGAGGGTCACCTGATGGTAAATAACTATGGACACCCGCAACTGAAGAGTCACAAGTGCAATATAAATAAATATGAATTTTATACAGAATTTGACCATAAATATAAATACTATAAATACTTTCGAGTATTGATTCAAGCAGGTAAGAAACGTAAAAAATGTGTCCTTCCCAAAAATTCAGTGTAAGTAATATTATTTTCCTGTTCAGTGTTTGCGATAAAATAAACATAACATTGTACGATGATGCGTAAAATGGCACGCGTTTGCTGCGACATAAGTTAGATGCTCAACAATGCGTAAAGTTGGGGTTCAGCCGTTAGCGGAGCGGAGAGTTCAATAAACAGACTGAATGTGACGCTGCTTTTTAACGAGTCTAATATAAGTTCCAATTCATCTAAAGGTATCTCTTAACTTTTCATGATTTAAAAAAAAACTACTGTATAACTACCACTTTCAAAACTGTAACCAACAAAAACACCAAGAACGACACTCAGACAGCCAAATGGTAAATTAAACAGTTTTGAATAAAAGTAAACATAAAAGAGTAATCATAAATATTCCAAATCCAATTTAGAAAATAAGTGTAATTCGTGTTATTTAACCTTACCCTTTTACAATTGCAATGTACATAGACAGTTTTAGACTTATCGAAATTGCTAGAATTTGATGTTTTGACCCAAAAATTATCAATTAAAATGAGGCACTGACGGTCTTTTTAGAAGCGGCGGGCGAAAGAAGTAGTTGAAGAAACGATATATATTGCAAGGCAATTTTTAGTATTGCAATAAAAGCTGTACATTTCCGGGATAGATCTACTATACCTGAGACTTGACGTGGATGTGGTGGTTGATAGACGTGGTGCGCAGCGTCTCTGTCGGGAGCGCGGTCGAGTTGTGCCCGTACGACGCTTGGTCGCTCGGTGCCGGCGCCGGGCTCTGCGCGCGACACCGACCGGCTCACATTTACGCGCCTCACACCTGTAAACCGCTTATGTTAGCATGTGACTTGTATAGAGTGACTGAAGAAATTTAAAATAATTGTTGTTTTTTTAATTTTGTGCAAAATCTTGAGAATCGAATTAAGGGGCCGAATTTTTGTAAAAATTGATTATTAAATTGTTTAATAATGTTTGGAATATCTAAAGAACTTGCCCATCGTGCAACGTGAAC
This sequence comes from Tyria jacobaeae, assembly GCA_947561695.1. Lineage (NCBI taxonomy): Eukaryota > Metazoa > Arthropoda > Insecta > Lepidoptera > Erebidae > Tyria > Tyria jacobaeae. The sequence continues at coordinate 616,217 of OX387214.1, forward strand.
ATCGAAAATAGCGGGCGTCTTTTGGTAAGAAGTGTTGCAGCTTCGGTCTAGGGAGTTGTCAAAGTGCGAGTACTGGGTAACGTATCTCTTTGTACTGTTCTCTCAAGTGTCTACCTGATGTCGAGGAGGATAACAGATCTCTCTTCTGTGGATTTTTTTAATGCGGTGAAAATGAGAAGATTCAAGATCTGATCTAAGGTTATGACGATGGGACAGCGGCGAAGAAGAGAGTGTCTCAAAAAAGTAAGCCGGGATGAACAGGGGCACCATACGCAATCTGCCATGAGTCTCACCAGTTAAGTCCTAACCTAGTTTAATTTATTTTACGATATCCATGGAGAAAGATGATAGGGGCTTCATAATTAGATCAGCTTTCTAAGACAAGATGACATATGGCAACTGAGTATGAATAGTTACTTTTGGCTACCACCACCGCAGACTATCATCGCATTGGCGATTACAAAATTACTGATTCCCCGCAATGTTCAATGTTGTCCACATCATTATTCCGATTTATGTCATTAAGGTACTCATTGCTCTCCCACAGAACACTATTACAAAGATTATCATGCATAATGGAATTGTAATTACAATACGCAGCATAAAACAACCATTAAAACGTTAATTAAGTCGATAGTTTACCGATTGCTGATGTAAAATAACCTGATAATCAATAATGGTACTTACTACCACTAACTGATTATGTCCTACTGATTGTGTACTCACGTTACATTGAGGTAATGGTAATCGTAAAGGGCTCAGTTTCCGCATTTAGACGCATGTTCGGTCCATTATGCGTTCAGGAGGCTGACTAGTTGAGCCAGCATAGCTCCCTTCTTTAAGCGCAGAAGCCTCCTGGGGCATTCACTGACTTCTAGGAACGTCCTCGTGCCTGCGAGGATTGCTGCCCATTGTGCAGCCACGCCCTCGCATTCCAGGATAACGTGGGCGGCCGTTTCCTCCGCGCCCAACAAACTCATGCATTGGGGGCTATTGGTCGCGGTAATGACGAATAGGTGTCGGTTCAGAGCCAAATGGCCTGTAATACTTCCGACCACTATTCGGATGTCCGTTCTGTGAAGACTGATGAGTCTACGCGATAAACGTGGTGATATTTCTGTGTAAATTATTACAAATTTGCCAAACTGCTAATTGGCCGAGTTGTTCTCAGTGGAGTGAAATATGGCCACCCCATCTCTTTCCGCGGGTGTCGTAAAAAGTGGTTAGGGGATCTGACTGAATCTATCAGACAGTATATATACATTCATTAAGTGCCAGATTGAGGGCAATGGACTTGCTTAATATTGGGTATGTTGGATCACATTATAATTGGCAATATGTGGCTGTTTCATATACCTCTGTCTAGACTTACAGGAAAAAGTGTAAAATGTAAGTCGTAAAATTTGAATACAAAGGTGTTTGTGCAGTAAAAGGTCTAAACTAAATTTAAAGAAATATTTATGACAATTTAATGGATGAATATTTGTATATTTAATTAATGCATAATTATTGAATATATGAATATGTTGCAGATGCAGTATCTGACGATGGAATCATAGTGGAATGCCAAGCAAACTGTAGTAGCTATTGTTATTTTTTGTACATAAAAATGTTTTGTTTTAATTATTGTTTGAGTATGTTCAGTTGTGCGTGATCGCGGGTAAACTAAACGCGGGTGACAACTGACGTTTGTCGTTGACACATGACAGTTAGACGACTTTAAATACATGAACGTTCTTACGACTCCTTTGGGCGGGGTAGCGTACTAGCGGACTTGTTACGTGATCGCGGAACAACTAACTTCACTACGTTCCATATTAATTCAGTGATGATTTTATCAAATTGTAATCAGAAAATACTATGAACGTCCTTAGCTACTTTTATTTAAATCGGACGATCATTAAGGACTGGAGAAGTGAACTGTGCTGACTGGAGAAGTGAATGGTGTTACTTTGAAATTTCTCGATATCTGACCAATATTCCCACGAACATGAACATTAAGACTTGTAGCTCCCGTCGACAAATATTTATTTTAATTTAGATTTTTTTTAGTATACAGGATTCCTGGACTTTTGGATTCGGCATATTAAATAAAATAATTGATGAAACATTCCACATTTAACACGACTTAAATGAAATACCCTTGTCATTCATACGCTATATGTATACTTTCGTCTGTCAAAACACGGTAAACAGGACATAGTCGCAACCGCTTGCACATAGCTTACAGTAATTCGTATCCCAACTTAACAAACTCCACACGCAAACGTAGTGCAGACGACATATGTCAACACAAAACTTAAATTAGTCATTACTAATGCCTGCGTGTCAACAACTGACTTTCTACGAGGGGAACAAAAGGTTTTTAAAAACTTGAGTGGTTTGAAGTTTTATTGCATTGTAATTATTAGAAAAGTGCTTTTTGTTATATGTATGTAATTTTATTATGAATACTTTAATGGCCTCTTCGTTCTCGGTGAAGTAGAATAGTGCAACCCTATCTCTCTACGAGGGTTTTCTTAAAATAAGGGATTGTTTTGGTATCTATCAGACAGTATTTAAACAGTGCTCAATTAACGGCAACGAGCTTGCTACTTCATATCGTGGTAGAGCCATGCTTAGGCACGAATGTACCGGCTCGACCAGTGCGACCACGGCCCACAGAAAACCGGTTGTGAAGCAACGCTTGAGTTGCATTTCTCCAAAATTAGTGAGGTTTCCGGAGGCCCAACTGCCCCTCTCCTCTCTTCCAACTCCTCATCCCCTCTCTTCTTTCCACTTCAAGCATTCCCAACTCATCACCTTCAAAAGCGTTTAGCGCACTTGTGACTCTTTAGTTCTAGGGGTCCATGGATGGCGGTTGTCGCTTACCGTCAGGTGACCCGTCTGTTCGTCTGTCCTCCTATATTATAAAAAAAGTGAAAAAAGTGCCCGAATAATGCCAACAGACTTGCCTCTAAATAAATAAATAAATTATAGCCCTCAAAATGTTGGCGTTAATTACTCCGCTGTATTTACATACCAAATTCCCCAAGGGAATACAAGCGTGTAGTGTATGTGTATGAAAACATAGTGAAACGCAAAAAAAATATTTGATGATTATGTGATAATTTGCTTTTTCATCTATATTAAAGGCGATTAAGAGTATGTCGCTTTTTGTACAAAGGACGTCAGAGATACGAAGTGACTGCGCCAATAATTATATATGTCTATTACTATTTTACATATCGAGATCATTTTATAGAAAAAAATATATGTAAATATTATTGGTTGATATAATTATATAATATAGGCTTTGTAAAACTAAATTTACTTACTTTCTTTGTTGGCATTGCTCTTCATTTCCGTGGCCTTCGGCGACGTTGACGGCATCGGGATTTCTAAACCAATAATCATCGAACATCAACAATTAAAGAAAATACATTGCAATACTGAATTGCATTTTAGAATTTTTAAATCAAATTCATTTTAACAGACTTAATTACAATTAAAATGGACTAATGAAAAGTGAAGAGAAAGTTAAGCTATAGGCATGTGAGCCATCAAGGTACAATACACCGTAATTGTAGCGAATAAAGGTTCAATTTCAGACAGTAACAGCGTATTAATAGGGCAATTTTATAACTCTCAGACAACTGCAAGCTCGGTCTTCTTGTATTGGTCATGAAATTAGTATTGGCTCTGCTGTTAGAAATAAGCGTAATAATACGTGCGCGTACTACGCCATGCGGTTCTCTTTTAGTAGGACTACATTATTGTGGCCGAAATGTGGGTATTTGATAGGCTTTTGCTTACCCCTACACGGATATAGGCGCGAGTTTATGTACGTGTGAACGTTCTCGGTTTACAGAAACTATCTTACCGTATAATCGGATAGATCCTTCAGTTTCCCCAAGTGAATTCTTAGAGATGCATCTGTAGTTGCCAAAGTCGCCGGTTTGCAGGTTTCGAACGGTAAGTTTCATGTGAGCTCTGTTGAACGAAATTTTGATCATGTTATGAAAATTTAAGGACATAAGATGAATGAAATAAATAGCCTTCACAAAACACAAACATATGTCTATGCTAAAACGGCACTTGCCATGAGTTACTTAATTGCCACTAATATTGAAAACAAAGTGTGATACTCATAACTTTTTTTTTGTGGTGCTTGGAGTGAAACATTTATAGCTGTTTGAGGATGTAAGAAATACCATTATTTTTTTCTTTATTCTGTAGCAAAAATATTAGTGACATGTAAGATCCACAGCGTCCGTTAACTATCAAAATACAATGCAAGTTGAATCTATATCAACAATTTCAATCGTGTTATAAAGTTCCTCTCAACCCTTATTAACTTACTTAATTTTTAATAATTCTGATATACTAATATATATCAGAATTATTAAAAATTCAGATCACTTCGGTCACGTTGAGTGGAAAGGTTACAATAACAGGCCGAAATGGAATGTAATATTCAAATAGATCAACATCGTGATCCGTTAACAAGGGGTCTTTGCAAACGGCTCAGCGGTTGTTGTTTGTTTTAAAATAGAATAACTGAAGGTTGGTAGTATTAGATAGACTAGACGAGAACCGAGTGTCTTAAATGCGGTGGTGTATTACAATTTCAATGTCAATCACATAAAATAACAAAATTAAGATTTTTTTTTTTTTTTATGCGATTGGGAGCAAACGAGCAGACGGGTCACCTGAAGACAACTCTGACGGGCAACTCAAGGGTCACAAGTGCGCTGCCGGCCTTTTAGGTAAATGAATTTTTATAAATAAATGAACAGATTAGTTTGTGTTTGCAGTCTATAATCTATCTATGTGCCAATTTCATTCGGGACCGTTCAGCCATTCTGCCGTGCCACAAGTTACATACTTATATTCGAAAAAAGGTAAATCAGTTACTTGTTTTATCATCTACATGGAAAACATTTATCAATACGGATGAGAATACCGTCTTTAGGTTTTTACTTTATAGTTTTGGTAGATTACATAGAATGACATAGATGAATAAGTCACTAACAATTTTTTAGTGAAAGACAAAGGACGAGCTAAACATAAAGCTTTTGAAAGACGATTGTAAGTTAAGTGTATTAAATGATGAATTAATAATCTAACGTGGTTTAACCTTTAAAAAATCTCACTGAAGTGTTATATTAGAAGCGAGATTTACTATTTAATCCTTAAAAAGCTTTTAAAAGAAAACACTGAATAAAAAATACTTTACGCTTGAAAGGTATTACGTTCATTATTTGCGGAGTATACAGTGCTGAAACTTTTGTGATTCAGTCTTTACGTTTCAAAAGGAGCGAGATAAAATGCCGAGAAATTACAGTATTTGTCTTTCGATTCAGTCTGTTATTGGTACTTGTTATCAGGCCTGCGCAGACATTCTCCTACCGCCTGTCTATATCTGTTAGCATTTGTAATTATCAGAGAAGTTTCATTTATTTTCAATATTTAAAGTTCATATTTTACAAGAAATTTCTATGTAAATATTACTATCTTAATTTTCAAGTGTGTTAATTTTCGTTCTTTGGGAATTTATTGTTATGAAAACTATTTTGGTCTTATTTATGTATGTATATTAATTTGCATTGATAAATTATATTTAACTTAAAAGAGCCATGCTTTGGCACCTATGGGTCGGCTCGATCTGAGTATTACCACGGCCTCACAGAAAACCGGATGTTAAACGTGTTCGCATTGTGTGACCGAGTTAGGTTACCGGAGGCCCAACCCCCTTTCCGTTCCCCTCTTTACTATCGCACCCTTGCCTCTTTCCCCTCCTCCCTTTCCCCTATCCTAAAAGGCAGACAGCACTCTTATGACTCATGAGTTGCAAGTGTTCATGAGCGGCGGAAGTCACTTACCATCAGATGACCAGACTGCGTGTTTGTCCCTCTATATCATAAGAAAGCAAAACATACGGGGTAGTGTAGGATGCACTGTAATGAATATACACAAATATAATTATGTTGATTGCCTATATGAATGCATTCTTCTTCTTTTTCCTAGCCTTATTCCCATGTCTATAGGGGTGGCTTCTAGTCCAACCAGTTATTGCCTGAATATCAGTTTTACCACAGAGAGACTAGCATCAGACCTCCGCAACTCTGAGGGCTAACTGAATTTGATAGTAAGACTATTACATAATGGAGGGCACTGACTTCCCAATATCGACTGTCATACGTATTCATGACAACCGAGACCGTCGACTAAACATGCTGTCCGGGCTACGGGGGTGTAACATCCCAAAATTCCAAACTTCAAGCTGTTCCTGATAATTTCCTATTATAAAAACCCATAGAATTTTTTGGTCCAATCCGGCAATCAAACCTGAGACCTCTTGATCGGATGTGGCATGCGCTAACCGCTAGATCCATTTCTAAACGCGGTACAATTTCAGTGCCCAAATTTATATGTAGACTCGAACGAAACAAACGTATCGGGTTTTTCTATATTATAGAAGTCGGGACAAATAAAACGCCCAGCACAATATTCTCTTTCTTTTGTCTCCTCTTTAAGACAACTCCTGTGTCGCGGGGGACTTTACAAACATTCAAACAACGGACACAAAGAACACCCAGACTCAGAACAACAATTTGAGTATTACACAAAGTATTGTTCCATGTGGGGATCGAACCCAGAACCATACTCGGCGAGTCAGAGTAGTGGCGAGGTAGGCGAGGACCACTTAAACCGCTACGTCATCCGTGCAGTCGATTCATTGATTGAAAAGTGAAGAAATATGTTTTTCAAAACTATTTAGAAACTGGAAGTAAAGTACATTAAAATTAAGTACAAGGGTATCGATATTGTTATATAAACGATTTTAAAAATCTGTCCTGGGCATCTCTCAGTTATGTATCCTAGGCTTTAGTCGGGTTTTGGTATAAACCACTAACCAATTTTCTGAAATTATTGCTTTAAGAGTTAAATTGAAGTTTGCAATTATGTACGGTGGGCCGTTATGATCTGAATACCGTAGTGGTAGAGCCATGCTTGCTTAAGCACGAATGGGCCGGCTCGACCGGTGCGATACCACGGCCTCACAGAAAACCGGTTGTGAAGTAACGCTTGCGTTGCATTTCCCCGAAATGAGTGAGGTCTCCGGAGGCCCAAAATCCCCCACCCCCCTAATGATAGCGCTGTTAACGAAAAGGATACCCCAGGGGGGTACCAGCGCTAGCGTTGGAGAATCCCCCCCTGGACGTCCACCCTCAGTACGGATTATGCCTGAGCGTGGACGGCCGCACATGGAATACTGTTCTCATCTCTATGCAGGTGCACCCCAGTACCAACTTCTGCCTCTTGACCGCATTCAACGGAGAGCGACTCGCATCATCGACTGCCAAGATATTGCTGATCGACTTGACACCTTGGCGTTGCGTAGAGATGTAGCTTCACTCTGCATCCTCTATCGCTTGTATCATGGGGAGTGTTCAGAGGAATTGTTCGGACTTATACCGGCTGCTGGTTTCCGCCATCGTCCTACGCGACAAAATATCCATCCCCATCACCTGGACGATTGGCACTCCACCACTGTGCGCTTCTCCAGAAGCTTTTTGCCTCGCACAACCAGCTTATGGAATAAATTGTCGCCTGCCGTATTTCCGAACCGATACGACCTTCAAACCTTCAAGAAGAGAGCGTACCTCTACCTAAAAGGCCGGCAACGCACTTGTGACTCTTGAGTTGCGGGTGTCCATGGGCGGCGGTAGTCACTTGCCGTCGGGTGACCCGTCTGCTCGTTTGCCCCCTATCGCATAAAAAAAAAAAAAAAAAAGAATAATATTTTTTTTTTATTCAAATTCAAATGTTATATCTTTATTTAATAAAATTGCTCTACATTATTTAAAATTGTCTTATTTACAAATTATTCAAAATAATAGATTAATTCACACAGCGTTACCGCAACTGTAGATATGTAGCCGTGTCAAACGTGAAATTAATATTAAAAGAGTTAAATAATATTGAAATAATTAAATACCTGCCAGTGTCAATCTATAAGCGCCCGTTTCCAAATGGTTGAGCCTTATAAAAACAACTCGGGCAAACAAATAAACACTTCTACGAATTGATACTAAATACTGAGAATAAGGGAGTCATTGACTTGTAAGCTCCTTTATTGGCTATTGTACGGTCCCATTTTTAATAAAATAAAGTTCTTGTCTCAAATACAACACAAAATATGATCACACTCATTCAGTACCCTATTTATTAAGTGTGGTCAACGATGTAGGTACCTTTATGTTGTATAATGATTGCAGCAGCTTTTTATATACCTTGATTAAACAAAAAGTTTGTAAGTTTAACCCAACATGGATGCTATAGCAGTCTGTTTTTTTTTTTTAATGATTAAATTAAATTTGAGAATAAAACTGAACAAATACCTGTAAGAATTTTCTTCAGTATAAATAGCATACTTCTTCGTTGGAAGTACCATAACGTTATCATACACCCAGTAGGAGATGGCCCTCGGATGAGCCTCGGTGTGGCAGTCAACCGTGACGTCAGTGCCCGCTGGAGCTCCTACTAACTGGTTTGGCACCCAAATCATTGGAGAAACTGAGGACAAAGCATCTGGTTAATATTTGCGATCTGATAACTATATTTCATAAATGTATATTCATTCATATTCATAGTAATTATTCAAGTTTAGCCACGGTTAGGGAGGTGTGGGCTGGCTCGAGTAATTCCTCTTTCACAATCGTGGTGTTCCACTAAGTGATACTGGAGGCCCAAACACCCTCTCCTTTTATGCCTTCCACTCATTCCCCCGGGCGATATTCACCTATCCTCAGGTGACCCATCTGCTCGTTTGAACCTATACCATACAAAATATGTATTTGGATAAAACAGAAATATTTAATCCCATTACTGATCAGCTAAGAAAGTTTAACTTCTAGCTTACAGACACACTTAAAATTACTTTGTATTTTTGATATCTTTGAGTAAGAAGTTTTGAGTTCTGTGGGGCTGAACATTATTACATTGACGGTGATTATAATATTCAACTAACTATAAACATGGGAAGGTTCTATGTTCAACTGTATGTATTTTTTTTATGTACATATATGTTAATCCTTTTTTCCGCCCATTCTGGCCCGATTATCCATTTTTTTTGTAGGAGTATTTTATTTATTTATACTTTATGCACAATATGTGATAAAGGTGGACTTAATGTCGTAGGCATTTTCTGCCAGCCGACCTTAGGGCGATGCAGAGACAAAACAAGGTAGGTGCACAGAGTTTAAGAAGTATAGGTAGTAGTAGTATAGCAAGTAGATATATTTTTATAATAAAATATTGTATTAGTACCAGCAGTACTTTATTATATACATACTTTATTATGGTATAAAATTTTACATACACGTGTACATATAATACATAAATATTCATAAATACATGTATATACATACAATATATATTATTAATTGGTGGTGAAGAAAAGCGATAAGGTAGGTGCAGACCTTGGAATTTACTTGTATTTTAAAATAACTATAGTTACATATATATACAAATACATAACAAATATACACATACATAAAAATATATATGGAAGAATATATAATTCATATAAATAGGTATACAGTCAAGTGCATTGTGGTTGTTCTGCTAATTCAGCGAGAAGTTTGCGTACTTTGTTCTTAAACGTTAAACAGATTTCAGACATTCTAAGCTCGAGAGGAAGCGCATTCCGTAGAAGAACTGCTTGCACGAAGAGAGATGAGTTGTATACTCTTGTACCAAAGCCAGATTCTTTTGTTTCCCAATCAGTAGTATATATTTTCTTTATAATTACTTAAATAATTTCTATAGCTATTAAGACATTTGTGTCTTATGTTATTGAGCTGATGGTGGAACCTACCACGCCCCAACAATTATTAGTTATAGGATAATTTTTCAAATTACGCAAAAAAATCGTCTTTAAAACGTGCAATATGTTTTACAAAAGTCAGTATAATAATTTAAAACACTCTTGCGACGCGCTAAGATGACATCGGTTTTTTTTTTTTTTTTTTGCTAAAGTTCATAACTAAACAAATCAATATATAATATACATATGTCGCTGTTGAACAAAAAATATGAAAAATAATATCTGTTCATCTCATTTAACCCAAAAAGTAAATCGTAAAGCGAAACAAAAGAATACAATTATGTTTTCCACGCGGTGATTCCTATCACGACATGCGATAAAACCACTGTATTGTTATAGACAAAGAGATGATATAAAAAAGAACCTATTCCATTTAAGTATAGATAGCTAGCGCATACCAAGGCTTTACTGACAATCATTCTAAGTTTGGCAATATGAAAGCTTAACTTTTCTACTTTCATTACTGTAGCGAACTTTAATACAAATGTTTTTTGAACAATAATCGTACAAGTTTTTTATGAAACGTTATTATTTTCTACATATAGACAAATTATGAGACTAAAAAAGTAGTGAAAGCTGATTTTTTACGAAAATCAAATAAGAAAAACCTCACCCCTATTATTGAAAATACTATTATTGGATCCCAATATAATTGGATTGCATTGTATTTTAGTCTGGAATGTTGATGATAGCAGTTTTATATCAGTTTAGATAATATATACCTATACATTCCATTTTGTTGATATGGACTGAAAATGTAAAAAAAAGCGAATAAAAAAATGGCTACTATTTTGATCTCGGTAAATTTCAGAAAAAAAGCAACATTGTTCATGTTGCTTTTTTTCAAGTTGACAGTTTTTTTTTGTCAGTTATGTACACAGATCAAGTCCATATGTGGCCATCCTTTTTTGAAGTTTTTATTTTATTCAAATTATTTAAAGCATCGTCAAATTAAACATCTCGTCACTCATTTGAAAAGAGCGGATGACCTCTTAGCGGTTGACCTTATTTCACTGAGTTATGTCTAAGAACACTCTCGATCAAGTCACCTTTAAAACAAAAGAAAATCGCAAACTATATAATATTACTTAAATATTAGACATGTGTTTTAAATAAATCTGTTATTTAAAAAAAAAAAAACACTCATAGTCACTCGAGTCGATAAAACAAACTAAATGAGATCAAACTCGAATTGCTTCATAGACAGATCAGCTTTAAGTTGCCAATTTTAGTACTGCCATCAAGTTCTGCCTCAATTGAGATATACATACATATGTATGTACATGAAAAGTTGATTTTGGACAATTAGTATTTGTTAAAATTGAGTTCCAAGATTTCTAAATTATGTATATTATATAAGCATCATTTATATATTTCAGTACCCTTCCCGTGCAAAAGCATAATTGGGGTATTTCCTATAGAAAAATCCTTAATCTTAATAGGGATGAAATTGTGTACGATAAAGGTATGGGTAGGGTCGGTCCTTATCACGTTGAGCCTAATTTGGTCATCGGCGTGTTTGACGGATGTGGATGCGGAGGGTATCTCCCCTTCTTATATCACTTTCACATTTGTAGACTTTGTGGATAGGTGTGGCTTTAGTCAATATTTTTCAATTTCAAATTTAAAAGATTGTTTTTTTTTTGTGGAGTCAAAGGGTGGTTTTCACCTTCCTCATTGCATGTCTAATCAATGTAGCATGGTGACCCACAATATGGCGGCCTGGTGAGATGCTTTTTCACGCCCCGCTTAAAAGACCCGGGACTTAAAAAGAGGGAAGGAAACACGTGCGCTGGTAGTAAATTCCAAGCTTTCGCCATTCAGCACAGGAAAGAAGAGCCACACCGTTTAGTTCGAGATCATTTATTTTCGACTCTCAATCGGTGCCTCCTCAGGCCAGCACGTGTAGTCGTGTAGAGCAAGGGAGAAAGTGGGACCAATTGCTCGTCAGAACACTCTCCGTGATATAGGCGATGGAGGACTGCCATAGACGCGACATCTCTTCGCAACTGCAGAGGCTCAAGAGACTGGGTGACCTCAGGATAGTCGATAATGCGGACTGCGCGCCGCTGCAACCGATCGAGAGCGTCAAGCAAATACTGCGCATAGCCGTCCCAAAGATGAGAGCAGTACTCCACGCAGGAGCGAACCTGGGTCTTGTATTAAAGATACAGTTGCTTGGGAGATAAGAACCGTCTCACCTTGTTCAATACGCCGAGCTTCCGCGAGACCGCCTTGTATCGCGCGAATTGAGATCCCGTCAAATGTCCATTCCCAGGATACTAAGCCTATCCTGCAGTGACAGTTGAGTGTTCTGAAGAGTAGGAAGGGGAAGAAATGGAGACTTTTTGTTTGAAAACGCGCACGCCTGTGTTTTCTTGGCGCTGAGCTCGACTAGATTCTCACAACCCCATTGAGAAATGCGTCTCAAGACCCGGTCGAGCTCAGCGACAAGCTCTTGTCGTTTTCCCTCAACGTCTGGTAGCTTGACAGCAGGATGTCCAAAATATCGCCCGCTTTATACTTACAAGTAGAGTAGAGATATTTTTTAGTAGTAGATAGTAATATTTTTATGGGAACGGGTCTTAATTGAAAATTTATATTGTAACTAATTAGACGCATGATTCTCGGTGAAGTAGAATAGGGTCCCATCTCTTACCGTGGGTATCACAAAAGGCTATTAAAGGATAGCTCTGTTCACCTGTTGCAGTTATACAGTCACGTTATACAGTCCGCGCCCGGTTACAAACGAATGAAAAAAGAAAATCAATAAATCACTTTGCTCACAAATTGGGTTTGAATTATGTGGAATCTTACTTCTATATGTAATTTATAATATTTATATTCTACAACGTAACACTTTAGATAGACATGATTGTCATAAATCTGTATAAATTTATAAAATACATCGAAAAGTTGATTCTGTTTTGGTTGTTCGCTAAATCTTTTTGCTTATTTTAATATCACTGCAATTGATTCTTTACCAATTCTCTGAGGATGTCTGACCATATTTTTATAAATCTTTATTTTAGAAGGTATATATGACGAGGTAAGATTTCTCAGGCCAGAGTTTCCTACATCCGCCATCTGTTCTTTTTATTTCTTAAACTCTCCAATCTATTCGCGTAATCAAAATTGATTTCATTCTATTACCTCCCTTTTATATGCATTTTCACCGTCAATATGCTTTCAATTTCCCCATTTAACCTTCATAGTGGTGTCTGGCAGAAATAGGCTTACCCCTTGTTATATATACACATAAAGATATAATTTATTGCATAAAAACTGTGCTACATAAGATGTTATCTGTCACCTATTTGATTTCGATTTTCGATTACATATTAGATCGTATTTAAGACAAAATCAAAATAACAAATTATAATTTTAGCTGCATTATTGACATTGTTATCACAAGATTCTAAAAGTTTATGAAAATATTATGAAATTTCATTCGCATACTCATTAGTTCTAAATATAAAGCCTTTTCAGCAAGTTCTGTTATAGAATATTACTGGATTATGTTTCTCGTAGAACTAAATTCCCATAAGGCTATTAGGAGTTGCCGCGTATGCCGCGATACTTATCTTATTGCTATCCCAAAAATGTCCTTATAAAGTATGGATGCGCGAACTATCAAACTCTACCATCGAAACACCAAAGTTTACTACCATATAAAATATTGACGACATCATAGTCTTTAGTTAAACAGTATCCGGGACTGAACAGGCTGCCAAAGCTAACAAGCATCAGGGTGCTAAAGAATGCATACACGTACGTCTTGCGGTCTATCTACCTGTACTCGTAAAAGCTCGTCCCTAGTCTTTAGAGAAAAGAACATATAGTGTAGTTTCTTTAGAACATTTTTTTTTAAATCTTCTATTACTATCTATCGTGTCTTGACTATCGTAGTTTTACTTTCTTGGGTTATTTTTTTTAAGTCTAATTCAATTTTGATTTGAATTTCATTCTTCAATTTTGTTGTTCTATTTAATTGTTATGGCATTGTTATGGCATATCCGATCAGGGTAAACTGTTGATGCTAATTATTGTATGTTTACACAAACACCTTATGTACACTTCTTTCTATATCCGTTTCAGAACATTTTGGGCCTATCGGCCATTGATTAATTATTACCATTGGGGTTGCTGCCAATATCAGTCACGCTTGGCAGGTAGATGCGCGAGCGCAGTATTGTATATACATACATATATACATATATATATCTTCCGAACTTTGTGAATTAACAGACACTGACGACGTCCACAGGTTGAGAATGGAGGTTGATTTCTTTGAGTAATGTATGATAGAATTATATAGAAAGCATAAAGAATCATATTCTATCGCATCGGGAATTTCTTTTAGTGGTAGATGTGTGTAGGAAAATAAATAAATAAATATTCTTACATATATATGGATGCAAAACAGACACTTTCTTTGTTTTTAAATTTCTTTGAAGATATATCTTGCAGACGTTTCAAAGTGATTTATCTCAAAGAATATTAAAGCGGGTACTTTAATAGTAAAATAAACTGCCCATACTTAGTCTTTGAGTTGAAATTTTATTGCCTAGACCGAAGCATGAGCTTGATATTTTCCAACTTTGTATATTTCAAATTACAAATTAGTAACTTCTGTATAATTTTATCTATTTTAGTTTACTCAGTATTGTTATAATTTTTACTTTTTTAGTGTGCAAAAAAAATGTAGTCGCTTCTGGTGATACTGTCTAAATGAAATACTAATTCAAGTTATCATTTAAAGCAAAACAATAATACGTACGATAAGTATTACTATTAGGTATCTCTGGAAAATAAGAAGGTTTGATCTTAATCTTGTACTACTTACTTTGCACCTCTTTGGTAGATACATAAATTGGCTTAATTGTCGCATCATTTTTTTTTCTCGTTCTTCTCTTTTGTTTTTTACGTAAGTAATAATGTATATGTATAACTTTTTTTTTGTATTTATAATACTTTTAAACTAGTTCCTTTTTATTTCCTTACTAAACTTCTAACACTTTTATTTTTGCAATACCCCAAGGTTGACTGGCAGAGAATGCCTAAGGCATTAAGTCCGCCTTTTACAATATGTGCATAAAGTTAAATAAATAAATATATAAATAAATAAATATTATACTTCATTCATCACACTTATAAAAAGGATCTTTAAAAAGTAAAAAAAAAGTAAGTTAATTTAAAATGGTCAACAGAAATTATTGGGACATTAGATATAAACATTGCCCAATAATATTTATCGAAAATATTGAAAAAAAAAAGGTACATCACTGGCTCCTAATGAAATTAGGAGCAGTTACATCGGTTGGCAACAGGCGATTTGATAACATCTCTTTACTGTGTCATCGAGAGATAACAGAATAACAGAAAGCTAATTTCAATCAGACGTCGGCGAATTTACAATACTCAGAAAAAGCAAATTATAAGCTAGAAAAATATTTGGACAAAAAATAGCTGGTTTTTTAACTTGATGTGTTCGCGAGTGTACTTGATAATTAATTATTAATTTATTATAAAGACTCGTAACTACTATATTAATTCGTATACATACTATAGAAATATTTATCATGACAGGAAATATCTCCTCCGCAGAGCAGTCTGCGATTAAAGAGCATCTCTAGCGTATTACTGTTAAATGTACCAGTAAGGCCTTCAGAGCTTGTGATAATAGCAAAAATACATCTAGATAGATCAAGAGAGAGAGAGATCAATAAATCTGTCAGTATTCTGCAAATACGTAGTCCCTATCCCAGTATATTTTATTATAAAATATAATTTCACAACTTCGTAAATATCATCTTGAAACAAACAAGTCTATCAAGTATATCCTATAAGCTATCAATTCACAACTAGACCAAGTACCAACTCGAAGTGAGCAATTTATAAACTTTCAATAATGATGGATAGCGGCGAAGTTTGCCGAGCGCGCCCGAACTCGCCCGACGATTTTTCACACTGCTAATAAAATCTACACTTTGAAAACGTAATTCACGACGCAGGCTTTATGGGGCCAATTTTCACGAGGCATAACACTGGCTTCACTAATACAGTTTAATATTATACGACGTTTTAAAATATTTATAAAGTTTGCGTTTTTTACATTCTTATGACTTCATTACGGCCCTGTGCGAATCTACGTGAGAATTTTAATGCTTAATTTATTCCGCTGTTTTGAATTTAGAACTGGCATGAATACTTTATTCAGTAGGTATCTGAAAATTCTAAGATATGTATTTTTTCTTCATTGTAAAGTGCATTACGGCTCTATTTTAAAACGCACTTTCAATAAATTTATGATAATTATCATTTTTATAGTTAAACACCGTCCGAAGGAAAACCGTAATGGTTCGCACAAGTTTAAAGCAAACAGTTATCACAAAACCCCCACAACTCAAAAGGCCCATCCAACAAAAGAACAAAAAGTACTCGAGTTCTTTTCATCTTTTTTATTTAGTCTGAAAAGCGATTAATCGCAAACTAGATTCCGCTTCTTTGAAAGTCGTTGTCGACAATCTGCAGCCGTAATCTTGGCCCAGTCTGCAACGCGAAAAAATATTATCTTTCAATTATGAGACATCGGAACTTCTATTTTTACAGGCGCCATTTGTTATAAGAATTCAAAATAAGAAACCATGTTCCAATTCTCCTTGAAATCGTGGGTTTTTTAAATTTAAAAACATTCCGACGTTTTGATTTCTTTATAAAGAGTAACAACATTAAAAAAAAATATATATAAAAGGCTTTGAAAACATAAAATGAAAATTACCTTTGCATATAAATCGGGAATTAAACAGTGGGAATAATCATATTATGAAGGTATTGGGATCGCGTTTCATTTTTATGGTGAGACTTTTACGAGCATGGGCTTAATCCGGGTGTTAAGAATACTCAATTATGGGTGAAGTGATCGTATGATATTGTTTATTAATCATTCCAAAAGTTCTTCCGGAGTATTATATTTGTTTTAAAAGTTAGTCTAACAGTTATATTTTGTACATAGTTATAAACAGCACGAATACGTAAAAGTAAAGTATGAAGCGGTACTTTGCAATCCCGAAGGATATTAAAACAATAAATACTAAGAAAGTTTGTAAAGATTGATGCGAAAACTTCACTTTAGAGAAATGGTGTGTGTGGTTAGTTTTAAATGAGAATATTTTAAAATTACTTGCTTGAAAACGGGCCTTGACGATACGCAGAACGTGAATTTTATCATAAGTTAAACTGATATTGTTCCCTAAATACATACACTTGCTTGAATACATTGTCCCACGCTTATACCCTTGAATGGGAGGCAATGGCGTATTAAACGCCCACATTTTGAAAATAATAATTTAATCCCACTTATTAAAAAGGCTGCTAGCAAGTTAAATATGATATTTGGGTGTATATTGAGAGGCAAAGGAGAACACAAGATAAGGAAAGGGTTATGGCTTACACAATTGGGAAGAGTCCGCTCGTCCGGGTTTTGTACCATGTAAGTCTGGCTGTAACTGGCTGATACCTGCCGGGAAGTCCAGGTCGACATCTGAATGAGCTTTGTTCAATCATATTACATTAAAACCAGTAATATTACATACAGGTTCGAATTATAAAATGTTTCATGATGATTCTTTAATCTATTAGAAATATTTTCCTGAGTAGTTAATTTTTATGTACCTAGATCATCTACAAATTGCTTTGTGTTGTATTTAAAGAAAGATAATCTTAATACCTAGTAATTACATTGTTATAACATAATATAATTTTAGCCGGTTAAATCATTTTCGATTTTATTACTACTTATTTACTAATGCTTAAACGTACCTTTGTGTAGCCGTATCACGGTATATGTACAGTACTTTGGTTTTAGTTTTTTTGTTACTGTACGAAATATCAAAAGTTAGGAGAAGAACAACAATCTTCTAAAAGCAAAACATATTATTAAGATGTTTGATCAGTTTTATCGTACGGTATTCTATTAAAGGCAAACTAACTAACTATGTTTAAATATTTTATGAAACGTTTTGATTGGTGAAATGAAAGACTAAACATATACATATCTGTCGCAATCGTGTCATATTCGGAATGCCAGTGCCATCTATCGGCGCTCAACGGAGTCAATGTTTAGTTGGGACGAGCGGTGCACTCGACACTTATTGTGCAGCGGTCAGCCGGAGCGGTTGAATATTGAAACCGTCGCGCGTTCCTATATACGAGCCTAGCTATAGTTGTGTTCCGGTATCTACATTGTAAATTGATTTGACATTATAATTTGATTGCGTGACCTATCAGTTAGAAGGCCAGGAATTATGGACTCTAGGAGGAGAGAGACCTGAGGAGACTGGTCATGCTCTTCCGTCATATAAATAATATATATAAATAGAAAGATAGAAAATTCTTCATAGTACACCACGAAATTAAACAGACGCAAAGTTAAAAATACATGTATGTACAATGGGCGGTCTTATCGCTAAAAGCGATGTCTTCTAGACAACCTTTGTATGGAAACAACGGAAAGAAAAAAGTGGTAGATTCGGGCGTACTATAAATGTTAAGGGATTAAGCGATAATACAACAAAGATGGAGATACATACAGTATTTAAATACATATACATAAACATTACAATATGTATGAATACACACGAAAATATATACATATATACATATATTCATATACACACATGTAGATACATACATATAAACATACACATATGTATATATATATGTATATATAACAAGGTACCAATAACTCACAGTAGCGGAGCGGACTTACAGTGCTAGGTAGTGCTTTTTCACTAGTGATTTAAAGGACCATATACATATGTATAAGCACACGCTGTGTAAGACTGATGTCCATCTAATTAAGTTTTAATGCTACTCGCTTTGTTCTACTTTCCAGTTTGATAATCACGTGCACATTGATACATTTAAATCTGACACAATTTTTATGATTACTTTAACACTAGTGACCTAGTACTGTAGACAATGTTTACTAATATTAGGTATAGAGTATTCTGCAACCATTTTGATTTTATGATCGTGTATTCTGATGAACACAAAAAGTTGTTTTATGGACTCTAGCACCTTTTATTTTACAGGTGTCATGTATGACTTAATGATAAACAAATACAAATCTAAGGCTTAAAAAAGTTTTTGGTAAGCGTAATTCTGCCTTTATATGAAAAATAATAAAAAATACAAAACACATATAATATAATATATTCATCTAATTAGAACGAGAGCTGTTCAGAGTTAACAATGTAAGACTAATTATTTAAAAGTCTACTTAAATTTATGAATGCCTGATTCGTTTTAAAGACTTATTTTAAGTAGTTTTATGCTTACTGCTTTTAATCTAGTACACATGAAAATCGTCAAAAATATTACATTTTTTTTTAAAGTGATTTTGTATATTAACATCAAAGTACACACTTGGGAGTTACACATAAATAAATTTACAAAGAAATAAGTCAAAGAAGTAAATCGCTACGCAGCAAGAGTTTGCTACCTTTATTTTTCACTAACATAGAATAGAATTTTAATAGTCAGATATTACTTATCGAAATAAATTATATCTGAGTATTGAAGTATGCATTATTAGTTATATTTTGACGTAGTCCTGCATATATGTTTTTAAAAATGTTTAAAAAAGTATGACTTATCGAAAACATAAATTAAAAATACAGTAAAATGGAAGATTTAAACAGAAACCGGGAGACACACGAATAGATGATGGTAAATGACAACCTTCGTCCATGGACACCTGCAACTCATGAATCGTAAATGCGCTTCTGGCCTTCGAAGGGAGTGAAGGGTGGGGCGGTGTGGGGATAGGTAAGAAGTGAGGGGGGATTATGAGATGGAAAAGAAGAAAGGGGGATGAGTGGAGGGAAAACAAGAGAGGGAAATTGGGCTTCCGAAAACCTCACTAATTTCGGAGAAATGCAATGCAAGCGTTGCTTTTCGACTGGTCACCTATGAGGCCGTGGCTCGAGCCGGCCCATACTTGCCTAAGCAGTTCCTTACCACGATAATTAAGAGAATAGGACTCTAGAAATGAAATAATAATAGTTAGATTTCTTCCATCTACTCCTAACAGTCTAACTATTTCTATTGGAAATTTTCTGTCCGCTTTTCCTAACTGCCTAGACTTGAATATCTTCAGCAGTTTCACACTTAAACCTTACTCAATTTTTCAAGAGAAGTCGCCCGGATACTAACTATATTACATTTTCTAAACGAGAATAATGTTTAGATAAAAAGTCGTTACTATAGTCATCAAGATTGAAATCTTCGCCTTTGAAACCAGTGCTTCATCGAAGCTCGCTCAGTTGGAGTCAAAATCAATAATGACATAACAATATACTAAGCTTGTAATGCGGCAATAGCGGGCGTACGTGAGCCAATTGCGGATTACAATCGTTGGGTGCGCGGCGTTTTACACGCTATTCCCGCAGATCCGAAGCTGTAGAAGCATACTGTTCTATAGAATAGAATAGAATAGAATACACTTTGTTGCACACATAGGACACATAGAAACAAAAAATACATTTTAATTAGTATTACAATGGGCGGTCTTATCGCAATCCGCGATCTCTTACAGACAACCAATGATGAACTATATTGTATAGTGACGGGTAACTTAAGGTACACAGTTTAATTTCAAATGAGAATTATGAGCCCAGAGAATATGTTTCGATTAGATGATATGTAAAATTAAAATTATTTTAAAAATTAAATTATATTAAAATTAAACTGCTGGGTTTATGCTTCAGATTACTCATTTAAAAAATAGCGTTGAATGTATTGTAGTTATTAAGATAAATCATTAGCAACTGATTTTGAAAATTAATAGCAAAGATGCATTCAACAGCTGAAAACTGTATAACGACTGGTTAACTTAGTGAAATCTAAGACTAGATAATCTAATACAATAAATTATCTATTATGTTAATATAAAGCGTTTAATATGCTAGTTTTATTAGGGTTTCTCTTCTAATAAAAGTAGCATATTGAGGAAAAGGGTTAGTACCCTTGACATAAAATATTACCGATTTATTATTGTTTATTAATATAAGACAGAAAATTGTTAATATAATTGACTGGGCGATTGGTTTCCAAAATAGGTAAGAACCTGAGTAATGGATACCATTCCACCAAATAAATACACTTTATGTACATGTGTGTGTTGTGTCTTACTTACATTCCACATCGACAATGATTCTTTTAGAAACCGAAGGTGGGACTGCGTTGGTAGCAATGCAGAGATATGCTCCCATCTCCGTGCGGCTGATGCGCTGCAGGCTCAGGGTGTCTCCTTCGTACACCGTCACTGGAATAATGTAAGGGTATCAGTGTTTGTTTCACAAGTATGTAATGGACTAAGCCTTAAACTATAAATGTGTGGTAATAATAGGTATTAAACTGAAATAGAGTATATGTGACATTAGTTTAATATTTTTAAAACGATGCCATGTTTAATTGATTCGTCGTATAATTTAAGTAAAAGAAATTTCAAAAATGTATGTATTATTAACTACCACAATTATAGGTGCATAGAGTACTTGTATTTTTTTCTAAATACCTAACTATCTGTATGCAAAATTTAATCATAATTTGTTAAGTACTTTACTTGCATAGCGTAACAAACAAACGAAAACACTTTTAAATTTACTTATATTACGCTAGGATTATTAAATCTTCTAGAAGGGGTGCGGATGTGTTGTTAAAGGTGTTTTTGATCAGGTTTTAGTTGGCTTGATTACGACTTAATGTTTAACTAATCGTATGCAAAAGAAAAAAATGATTTTCAAATTTTCGTTATACACAATTAAATTATCATTCCACTAAAATTCATTCAAGTTACGATACGTTCCTTGCTCTATTAACAGCAACGTGACCGTGGATCTGAAAGTTTTGTGTCCCAAAGTGAAAAGATAAGCGATCGCGTATTATGTTAGTTGACACTTGTACGGTATGTATTGTATTTAACTGTAAGAATGGTGTACAAATAAAGAGTATTCTATATCTATCGATCTATGTTTATATAGCGTACTCGAAGGCAATGAACTGTATTGTCTTCTTTATTCGCATTTTTTTGGGATAATAACTTAGAGCTGCGTCCAGTTAGCATGAATTATCATCTGTTAGTAAATGGTTTCTTTGATATGCCGAGGTCCGGCAACTGGGTTTTCATCGACGTTACGTTGAAAGTTGCCACCCCGGAGTTGTCTTGACATCCAGGAATAGTACGTCGTGGTTGTAATTTAATTTGATACGTTTTTGATCAGAAGCCATGCGCATAACTTTAAAATGAAATTTGAGAGAGTTGCTTCTTTGAACATCATTTAATTAATGACTAAACTAGATGATCATACAAAACTGATGAAATATTTAATTATTAAATTGTAAACATTTTCCCGTAAAATTGTGAATTTTTTGAAATCATTTATATCTAAATCCACACCTTATTGTTCATTTAACGTCCCAGCTAACTGACCTGCTAAGTTGGTTCGTTAATTTACTGCTAATAAGTTAACCTGATACTAAAGGTGCCATAAAACTACTCGCATTAAGGCCATTACAAACAATCTAGGCTTGGTTATAAAAATTAAAAATTCCAGGCTCGTATCCGCAGGGCCGGCGCTCGCCATCAAGTGGCCAAATGAGTTTGCCTCTATTTACAATTAGGGTGTGCTCGGTGGCCGCGCGAGAGCGCAATGAATGTAATGAGTACTCGCTCGCCGCTCGCAACTTGAATACATTAAGCAATTAGTGCTTCACCCTGCATTGTGCACTTGTTTTGAATGTTTATTTTATTGTTTAGATTGTTTATTATAGGAACGCTTACTTTTGGTAATCAGTTTTCGTAGTTGTGTAGCTTTAGTTCATGTTGTAAATGATATTTTGTGATTTTTTTACGGGAAAGGGGGTAATACTGCACGGATGGCATAGCGGTTTAAGTGGTTACCTCGCCACCACGCTGCCGCACCGAATATTGTGGGTTCGATCCGGGACAACACTTTGTGTGATCCTCAAATTGTTGTTCTGAGTTTGAGTGTTGTTTGTCGTTGTTTGAATGTTTGTAAAGTCCCCAGCGGCACAGGAATTAATCTAAGTGCGGGAGTTGTCTTTTCAAAGAAAAAAAAAAGTAAAAAAGTAAAAAAATGCTGTTGTTGTTTGTTCGGAATTTACACGAACATATTAGAACTGAAGAGTTTTTATTGTACGTTTTTTTTAAATACTAATTTCTAAAAACCATCCAGTTGCTGTTATACTTATACTCCCCGGTTAATCTGTGTAAACAATATCCCAATCAAATCAAAGCTCAATTAAACAAAATTATACAAAGTACAGTAATAATACCTAATACCTTAGGCGTCTTAATCCTAATTCAAAAACCTATTTTAACCCGCGCACAGATTAAATGAAATGAGCTTGAATTGCAGCGTTTATTATCTACGTTACATGACTCGAAAGCAAAGTTTAACTATCTTAAAAAGAACGAAAGAAAGAAAGACTACAAAAATATTTTTTTTTTAATGCAAGTGGTAAAAAATGTTTAATCTGACAATGAGTACAATGGAAGCGTTTTAGAGTAGTAACAACTATTACTTTTATATACTTTGTAAAACTATTAAAAAAGGTAACCCACATCACTCTTATATTTCAAATATCTGCCAGACTTGAATAATATAATGAAAGCCCTTTTCTTGTAACGCTGTTATGTACATTACTATGAGCCCGTTAGCTTATTTTTTATTTAAAAATATGTTATTAAACTATTCGATTTTAAGTCTCTCTATTGTATTCCATTATAATTCCAGCTACGACTGGCATATGATTGAATGACATCAATCGACATTTCACATCCACAACTCACCTTGATTATCAAACCAAATGTCAGACCATAAGCTATATTGGTAGTTTAACAAGTCTCACTACTGACGCATTTACATTTTCTCCAGTTCCTCCTGAGGATATTAAAAAGATTATCCTGTCCATTCGCTCCAATGCCGTGGGTTGTGATGGCATCAGTCGACGCATGGTTGTCCCCATCCTTGATCATATTATCCATGTCATTTCCCATAAAATCTTTTCCCTTGACTCGGGAACCTTTCCCTGCCTCTGGCGTAAAGCTTATATCATACCTTTGCCCAAAACAAGTAACCCTTCCCTTCTGCACCACTTTCGTCCTATTTCTATTCTCCCCTTCCTGTCTAAAGTTCTAGAGGCTTGTGTAAACAAGCGGCTCGGCTTTCGCATTTTATATTTCGTCATAATCTCCTGAGTCCGTAACAATCTGGTTTTAGGCCCGGCCACAGCACCATGTCGACTCTCCTAAAAGTGACTGGCGATATTAGGGAGGGTATGGATGACACTAAACCGTCCGTTACCGTCTTAGTCTTGGTTGATTTCTCTAATGCCTTCGATATCGTCAGTCCTGCTATCCATCCTTTCATATCTTATGATCTCCTCAGAAGCACTGGAATCGTTCTCGTCTTATCTTCAGGGACGTCAGTAGTGCGTTCGGGTGGATGACTCGTCATCAAACTGGAGTGATCTCTGCAGCAGTGTCCCTCAAGGCGGTATATTATCTCCCTTACTATTTTCTTTATTTATTAATCAGTTAACGCCACACCTTCAGTGTCCGTATCACCTGTATGCTGATGACCTGCAGACATACTCCCAGAGTAGGGTTGAAGACTTATCACAGGCCATTGATAAGGTAAACAAGGATTTGGAAACTATAAGATCCTGGTCGTCGAGATTTGGATTATCAGTAAATCCAACCAAATGTCAGGCGATCGTAGTAGGGAGCAAACTAATGATGGGCAGGCTCGACACTGGGTCGATCATACCAATAGTCTTTAATGGTTCACCTATATCTCTGAGTTCAGCAGTTAAAGACCTAGGTTTGCTTATTGACTCGACCCTGGATTGGCGGGCCCAGATTACACATGTGAGTGAGAGTCACGGGTGCTCTCCGAACGTTATACCGTCTAAAAAACTTCCTTCCTATGTAAACTAAAACTTCCTTAATGCTTTCCCTAATTATTCCCATGAATGATTATGGCAATGTGTGTTATTTTGACCTTCTCAACAAACTAGACCGTCTTCTGAATAACTGCATTCGATTCATTTTCAATCTTCGCAAGTATGACCATGTCTCTGCTTTACGTTCCCCATTGAAGTGGCTCCCTATTCGGCAACGTCGCAGTTTGCTAAATTTTCACTAAATTTTTTATACACCTTCTTGAACTCCCCGTCTCCCCCTTCTTACTTAAGTCCCTACTTTTAATGTTTGTGCTCCACTCATGAGAGGGACCTTCGTTCTTCAAACAATTTGCTCCTTTTATGTCCTCCTCACAGCTCTAACTTTGTCAACTCATCTTTCTTCGTGCAAGCAGTTCTTCTATGGAATGCGCTTCCTCTCGAGCTTAGAATGTCTGAAAGCCGTTTAACATTTAAGAAGAAAGTACGTGAACTTCTCCTCGCTGAATTAGCAGAATAACCACAATGCACTTGACTATATATATATCCAGATGTCTGCACCTACCTTATCGCTTTTCTTCACCAGCCCAAGGTTGACTGGTAGAGAATGCCCTAGGCATTAATTCCGCCTATGTACATGAGGATGTGCATAAAGATTATAAATAAATAAATAAATAAAAATAAATATTCCTTCGTATAGTCTTTTTTTTCTTACCTTTTTAAAAGGTTTAGTTATTACAACATTGATACATATTAGTTAAAGATTTTCTTTTGTTAATTGGCTTAAACGCGCCAACCTCTAGAATGATCAGTTAAAAAATTGGAATGATTCGGACTGTCGTAAAATTATTGATTCTTTTTGTATTGGATACAGTATTTATGACGAATATAGTTGTTAACATATCGCACTGTGACCCTTCGGAGCTCCTCAGTGATATAATAAAAGCAGATGAAACTACGGTTGCTAATATTATTAACTAGAAAGTTTTTGAGATTTAATATTTGGTACTATTTCTCTAACAGTTACTTCAGTCAGTAACGACCTCCAGCACAATAGTCAGTAACACTCATCACTTGACCATCAGGCGATATCGTGGATGGTTGGGATGCTTCATGACCTGGATTAACACATGTGATACAGTTTACCAGGTGTGAACGTGACCCGCACCACAGAAGCTGAGGTAGAAGCTTCATTTATATGCAGATTAAATATTTTCTTGTTATCATCATCATCATTGAGATTTTCATATTCATTTGTCATTGTCATGTGTTACTAATTTAAGTAGTTCGAAAAACGACTATATTCCTCAAGGAACCTACTCCCTGAGGAATGTAGTAGTTTTAAGAAGGAAGAAAGGGAGATTTGAAGAAATTAAATCAGTGGGGAAAGGAATCTGTGGTAAGGGATAACGCAAATCGGAATTGGGAAACGGGACGTGGACCGCAATAGTTTGCAGAGGTCTGATCTCGTTGTATTTTGAATATCTACAGAAATTCTGGGAGCTGGAGGATGTTTTATTTTAACTTTCGTAATGAGATGGAAGGAGAGAATGAGATTTCAGAGTGGAGAGCAGGTAAGAATTAGGTCCAGCGGAGTACTATTTCCATCAACGTTGTGTTGAGTCGCCAAGAATGGTAGCACATGCACAATGTAGGATTCAATGATCTGCAAGGAATTTGAATAAACAAAAAACGAGAGGAATAGGGAGCGAGAAGATTACTATTGAAATCACCCATAACATATATACAACATACAACACTCAAAGAAGTTATAAAATATACTGAGTGTCAAAATTATTCAAAATAAACATCTTCAAGAATAGTTGTTTTTCAAACTTAATATAAACTAGGTTTTCTGTAATTTATTATATTAAAGTTAATGTAGTTCAAGTATATTCAAATTTCCAGAAGTTTCATGGTAAATTTACTTGATTTTTTTATTCTTATGTTATTTTAAAAGAGTTCTAATGAATGAGTTCCAAACATCACTCTTAAAACTTGGTGTTTTTAGAAATAAAAATACTCGTCACAACAACTTTTATTCATCAGCACGGCCGCACTCAACTCCTCCCATTAAAACCGCGAGTAAAAAGGGTACACCGCGACCGTATTAATTCAAACAAAAGATTAGCACGTATATAATCGAAAACCGGAGTTTTTCGATGGTTGGCAAGTAATTAAAACATCCGTCGGTACATCCTTTGCAAATACGAGTGGGAATGACAGGAAGGGAGAGGGTCACACACAATTAGCGACAAGAGTCATTCTACACCACACGTTAATTTAACTCTGTACAAGGAAATCGCTCTAAAATTAAACTCAATTTTTGGAAGCTCTTTGTTAGCTAATGCTTGAGCTGTAATTGGGCGACACAGCTCGGCTTTATGCACCTTAATTATCTTGACTCTGGACTTTTGTTTCTTAATACTTTGGTGAGCGGGTTGTGAAAGTATTTTATTTGTGTTAGTATGTCGCATAGCTTTCTTCTATGTATTTTATAATCTAAAAGTTTTAATTAGCTTAGGAGTATTTTTTAAGGCAACACCTGCACTAGGAAGTATTCCTGTGTCGTAAAGACTATACCAACATACAAACAAAGAACACAAAGAACATCCAGATTCGGAACAACTATTAATGAACCACACAATTTTTGTCCCATGTGGGAATCAAACCCACGACCACAACAGTCAGGGTCACAAACCACTAGACCAATAGGCCAGGTCAAAAATAGAAGATCGGTACTCGAGAGTAATGAACCTGGGTTAAATAAAGATGTCCGATTCTTACCAGGCCAGTTCATACAGTTAATGTTCAACTCTTTTAGTCACACTCCAGTATAAGGCAGGGCACAATCATGCATAAAGATAGCACCCTTATTGAAATTGAGCGTAAATTAGTTAACGTACTTGTTTATGATTCTTTCTCCATATCTTTCGTTACTTCAATAGCCGTTTTCTATGAGCACCAACTCTGTGCGACTTTTTGAAGACCGATTGAATAATTTCACATCTTTTTTCATTCATTGAGTTTTTAATTGTCTATTAAACACAGTTTTTTTCACTAAGCTAGAGTTATTCGGTGCCCAGATTTAAAACTGATAAAGAATATTTATATCTATTAGGTACAAAGGAGTGATAATAAGAAAATATATGTAAGTTAGTCACAAACACAATTTGTTGGTCTAGTGGTTAGTGTCTCTGACTGCTGAACTGGAGGAACCACTTATTATAGTTGTCTCGAGTCTAGGTTTATTTGAGTCCGTTGATGGAATGTTTTGAAATCCGTCAACGACACAGATACATTATTCCTAATGCGGGAGATGTATTTAAAAAAAATATATAATTTATATAATTCAAAAAAAAAAAATACTGAAGTGTATTTAACTTTATCTCAGCTTTATTAAGTAGCAATTTTTTCGAATCCCCGTAATATGGGCGAGAACCCTGTATTATAGAACAGTGTAGCTAGCTGGTAACAGCTGCGCTTTGCGAATTGTTAAAATATATTATATTCAGCACCCTGTTCCATTACTACACAGCGGTTACCAACTCGCTGTGGCTGGCAACATTCTAAAAGCACCTTTGTGCAGATCGTGGTCAACTAAATAAGCAGTTGTAGGTTTGATTTTGCGTTCTGACTGCGATAACTAAATATTCTGGACTTATTTATTGATACCAATACAGTAACGTTTATATGTACCTAATTTATACAATAAAGAAATTGTTATGAAGAATACAGACACATTGTATTGGACATAAAGTACCTCCTCAAAGAATATTTCCATTTTTTTTTGTCAAATGTCATGATTATAATAAAGGACATTCACAAACATGCCGCGGCTGGAATTCTCCCCCGTTAAGGTATGGAGATAGGTGCGAAATTGTCTCTTTACTTTTATTATAGAATTAAAACCAAGTACCTTCGCATTATTTCACGTTTATTGCACGTAACGCTTTATAGAACTAAGGACGACGTTATCGAAGAATAAAAAGAACTGTACAAATACGAAACGTGCTATTAAATTGATTTTTATTTCGAAATATAATCTTTATCACTTTTAAATACGCCATACTTTTTCGTGCTAGAGCCATGCTTAACTACAAATGGGCCGGCTCAATCTGTGGAATACGACGGCTTCACAATAAACCGGCTGTGAAGCAACGCTTGCCCGGCATTTCCCAGAAATTAGTGCGGAGGCCCAACTTCCATTCTTTTCATTCCCCTCTCCTCGTATTCTCTTTCCTATCTGCTCATCCCTGCAGTGTTCTATAGATGGTGGTCACTTACTATACGGAGACCCGCCTATCCGTCTGTCCCCCTCTAATATAAAAAAAAAATGTTTGACGAACAGCTCATGCAATTTAAGAAAGTATCGGGACATTTAACAATAAAAATAAAAACAAAGAAACTTATTTTCAGTTATATCAAGTTCATTAAGTGTACTGTGTATGTATACACCATCTCCACCATCACCATCAAAATACTACATTAAGTGTTAAACTCTGTGTACTCGGTTCAGTTCTACGGCTCAAAATAGGTTAATAATAAACTTTTTAGATAAATACATATTTTTCTTATTTTACTCAGTAACTATAATTTCTTGTTCCGCCCATGTTTTCGATTATTTTATTTCAAAAATGAAATAAATGATTGAATAGATTTTTTTTATGTAGAGCTGTTATTGATGATTGTAAGATTTATGTAGAGCTGTTATTGATGATTGAAAGATTTATGTAGAGCTGTTATTGATGATTGAAAGATTTATGTAGAGCTGTTATTGATGATTGAAAGATTTATGTAGAGCTGTTATTGATGATTGAAAGATTTATGTAGAGCTGTTATTGATGATTGAAAGATTTATGTAGAGCTGTTATTGATGATTGAAAGATTTATGTAGAGCTGTTATTGATGATTGAAAGATTTATGTAGAGCTGTTATTGATGATTGAAAGATTTATGTAGAGCTGTTATTGATGATTGAAAGATTTATGTAGAGCTGTTATTGATGATTGAAAGATTTATGTAGAGCTGTTATTGATGATTGTAAGATTTATGTAGAGCTGTTATTGATGATTGAAAGATTTATGTAGAGCTGTTATTGATGATTGAAAGATTTATGTAGAGCTGTTATTGATGATTGAAAGATTTATGTAGAGCTGTTATTGATGATTGAAAGATTTATGTAGAGCTGTTATTGATGATTGAAAGATTTATGTAGAGCTGTTATTGATGATTGAAAGATTTATGTAGAGCTGTTATTGATGATTGAAAGATTTATGTAGAGCTGTTATTGATGATTGTAAGATTTATGTAGAGCTGTTATTGATGATTGAAAGATTTATGTAGAGCTGTTATTGATGATTGAAAGATTTATGTAGAGCTGTTATTGATGATTGAAAGATTTATGTAGAGCTGTTATTGATGATTGAAAGATTTATGTAGAGCTGTTATTGATGATTGAAAGATTTATGTAGAGCTGTTATTGATGATTGAAAGATTTATGTAGAGCTGTTATTGATGATTGAAAGATTTATGTAGAGCTGTTATTGATGATTGAAAGATTTATGTAGAGCTGTTATTGATGATTGAAAGATTTATGTAGAGCTGTTATTGATGATTGAAAGATTTATGTAGAGCTGTTATTGATGATTGAAAGATTTATGTAGAGCTGTTATTGATGATTGAAAGATTTATGTAGAGCTGTTATTGATGATTGTAAGATTTATGTAGAGCTGTTATTGATGATTGAAAGATTTATGTAGAGCTGTTATTGATGATTGAAAGATTTATGTAGAGCTGTTATTGATGATTGAAAGATTTATGTAGAGCTGTTATTGATGATTGAAAGATTTATGTAGAGCTGTTATTGATGATTGAAAGATTTATGTAGAGCTGTTATTGATGATTGAAAGATTTATCGGGAGCCTTGGATGAAACATGTCTATACTAGTACACTTTCTTAAATGTTTTTGAATAATGGATACGTTCATATGTAGATAAAAATGATCGAACACTCTAATACAATCGTGATACGTACGTTATGAATTCAACTGTAATGTACTTGAATAATGGTGTAAATTGTTTCTGGATATTTGATCGGGTATTGCAAATCATATCATATCTTAATGTCGACTGCTATCCTATATAACTATAAAAAAATCTAGAAGACATAATATATAGTGTTTGGTTAACACGGCTCTGCATAACATTGAGATACAAAAATGTTTATTTACAAATTTGGTATTACTGGTTATCATACAACAAAAATAGAAATAACAAAATCAATAACATTATTTACGTTTGTTGACTTTGCGTATCCTATAACCCATGAACGGTAGCTTCATAAGTAGTAACTTATTAATTGGCCTGTGATCGGAATCAAGTTTTGTAGTCGGATGATAAACGGAATTATTACTTTCATTATTAATTTTCAATCATATCAATCATATGTATAGAATATGGACGAACACCAATTAGTACCTATATTCGTTATGTATGTTACCAATGCATATTTGATTAAAAATAGTGATCTACTTGCAATTCATGGAGGGTCATAGAGCCCGTGACTGTTATACGACTGGGGCAATTTGATCGAATCGCCGGTTAGTATTTTCTTTAAGTAGTTTAAATTGAGATTTAATGACGATTTAATAACTTAACTAATAGATTCTGATGATTCTCCTGATAACGGTATACACACCTTTCTTTCTCCTGTCTACAGAAATGGGCTGTCCATCTTCACGGCGCCACATGATCTTAGGTGTAGGGAATCCATCAGCCTTGCACACCAGGCTGATGTTCTGATTCTCACGAACTGCTACTGCTGATTGCGTACTTTCGTCATCCAGAATATTCGGTGGGACTGTGAATACAGTCAAAAGCATGTAATAAAAATTATAAACCTAAATTAAATCTAAGAAAACTTACCTGTGCTTTGAGTATTTACACTTAATAGCTGACAAAAGTTCAAATCTCGTCTTAAAAGTTAATTTTTGCGAATTAAAAAGTACACCAAAAGTTCTTTTTGGAACCGAAAAGCTTTAAAATTTAAAAAAAATGTATCGATTTAACACTGTTAGAAAATTTACAATATCCAATTCTATTAGCTCACCTCCCCCTAAAACTATATATAGAGAACGCAAGCGGCCACAATTTGCGCCTTAAGCAATAAAACCGAGATAAAACAGCGCGGTACGTTTAAAATGCAAACAGGAGGAAAAACCACCGTTTTATTTCCACTTAAAAGTTTGCAGGAAACGGCTATATAAAAGACTTAGTGTTACCCGTATCGGTGATTTGGGACTAAACCACGCCTACAGTTATATATGTACATCTGTCGTTACCACTGGGCAACAGATACGAATGTTATCTTCGCTTAATTGTAACAGAGACTTTGG
Source organism: Tyria jacobaeae (assembly GCA_947561695.1). Taxonomy (NCBI): domain Eukaryota; kingdom Metazoa; phylum Arthropoda; class Insecta; order Lepidoptera; family Erebidae; genus Tyria; species Tyria jacobaeae. Next base: position 648,478 of record OX387214.1, read on the forward strand.
CCGGGTTCCATATTTGCTGATTTCGCGGGTGGCTGCACTCAACATTATTTGCTAACGAATTCAGTTGGTCTATTAAATATGTGGAAGTTTAGTGTAAGTGATGGTGCTCAGAGTCACATCTGATTATTGGTAAGCAAAACTAAGACGAACTGTGATAAATTGCAATTATTTTAGACTAATCTCGGGCTTGATAGGTTTATTTAATATACATACATGTGATGATTTCGTATTCTTTATTTTATCGTAAACTATTACAAACAACACAGTTACAGTAACCACGGTTGCAAGAAAAAAGTCCTCAAAACGCTAAAAACATTAAAAAAATGCCACATCTCTTCGCACGAATGTCGTAAAACACAAAGGTATTGGACTCTTTTTCTGTGCGCGTGTTAGTATGTATGTTTGTTTATCTGTATTAGTATGTATGTGATGTGTTATATATAAATATGTTTAGTTTTTATATTAGTTTTATATTTGAAAATAATTTAGTATAATTTTCATTAAAATGTTGGAATGATCCTCCAACTATTTCCGTCTCTCCGAATAATTAAGATCCATCGTAAGGTTGCCCAGAAGACATTGCATATAGCAATAAGGCCGCCATTTGTACATTACACATTTGACACGTGTATTACATGTATTGTATTTTACTGTAAGAATGGTATGCAAATAAAGAGTTTTCTATCTATCTATTTATCTTTTATATACGATAGTATATATATATGTAGTCATACACTGTCCGTATGACGGCAATAAGCTTGTCCCCTATTACGTTAGTGGGGCTAAACTAATGTTTTTTTAATTTATTTATTAAGATCAGTTTCGACACAGGTAAATAATACAATAGAGTAACATAATAAAGTATAGCCAATGACAGGTGTTCATAAATGATTGGCTAAAAGTAGGCGTTAAAGACTTATCTGCTTACGTCCTCTGGGATATAGACGTGAGTGAATAGATGTACATATGTATATGTACATAAAACACAACATATTCATTTGAGTCAAAGCCTACATAATATATATTTGATATCAGCATGTAGCGTAACTTTAGAAACAAATAATTACTATACAAAGATCATTATCAACGACTAAACAATTTGCATCTGCTCACAAAACAATAATTAAAATTTGGCAAAGAGTTTATTCCACAAAGCGGTTAGAAAGAAGAAGCTATTACCCTTTTCAAAATACTATAAGAAAGTAATTAAAAGTTTCACCGTAGACGAGGTGATTCAGAGGTAAATAGGGTGTACCTCGTCAATGTTTACCCTATTTCTGATTAATAACTTTCTTTTATACTCTCGAACAGCTACACTTCTGAATAAAAATCACGTTTTCATCCATTAAAACTTTTATTGTATTATGTAAAAATAAACTTATGTGGGTGACACTGAATATTATTCAACATTGCAAGATATCACCGTACTGGATAAGTAGTAAAAGAAACTAGATGTCTTTTTTCAGAAATAGTTTCTTGCTTTCTCTAGCAAAACCACATTTACTAATACACTTACATTTACAAATATTTCGTGATGGAACGAAGAGATATTAAACGCTTAATTATCATGGTATTAACTATGAAAAGTATGAAATATGGGCCTTTAGACAACTAGGAGCTGATAGTTTAATAATATATAAAGATTGTTAATGATTTGCAACCTATACTTGAAGATCTGGACTTAATATTTGATAAAAAAAGAGAGTCTGGTGGGTTAGTAATGAACAAACGACAGTAAATATTTGGTAATACTCACCAACAACTTGCAGGTACCCGACCTGGCTGATCATGGGGTTAGTGTTAACCTGACACATGTAGTATCCTCGGTCTTCCTGCTGCACTTGGCTGACGTGCAGCAACCAGGTCATCGCATTGTCATGCGAAACACTGAAGCGGGCCAGGCGAGTGATCACGTGGCGGTGGATTGTTAAGATCATCTGGCGATCGATGTGGATCCATGCCACCTGAGAAATAAAAAAAATGTTTAAATGTTTTTTTTTTCTCGTGGTTAAAACCCGTACGGTGGGAGTCATAATAGGGTTAGGTAGGTGCGTGCTTCGTAAAATGCTCGCTCCCCTGTTCATAGGTAAGAGCAGAAACACCGGGGTGGTTTTTACTTGTAAGACCAAGCCAGGTCTGTACATCCATTAGGATTTTCCACCCCGTCAACAAAAAAAAATGCAACGCTATTTCTGCAACTCCACGTCCAAGCTCGTTGTTTGCTATAAGTGTCAAAGTCGAAGTCATAATACGAATACCTAGTTTTTGGGGTAGCCGTTATTACTTCTGTATATCGTTAGCGTAGCCCACATTTAAATTATAATTTTTATAACGTCTGTTTCTAATTAGTAACATATTAGAATTTTATATAACTTGCATCTCTAAATTCTGAATTTATTTTACTATTTTAATATCGGTCATAGATAATTTTGCGGCGTCATAGATTTTTTTTTAATTAGTACACCCTGCTTTTTGTTTAGAAAAACATACAACATACAAAAAATTTCAAATAATTCTGTTGATCATTTGACGATAAGGCACTTTTCATTTTTTGATTCCAATTAGAACCTGAAAGTTTTATAATGTGATTCATCTATCACTAAAACCTCACAAAATTGAAACTGTAAAATTTAATGTTAATATAGTCAAATCGGTTTTAATCACATCTTTGTGTTCCTTTGCAATAATTTTTAAATAACAATAAAGTGTGTTTTAAAAATAATATACATATTAATATGTATAGTTAGTATAATAACCGAAAAACATTTTAAACGATGTGTGAATCAATTGAAATCTACAAAATTATACTAATTAAGCAGATCAGTGACAATCTGTGTCCATTGTTATCAGACTCAACAGCCTAAATATTAATGCGATATCGATCAGCGAGTCCAATATTAATGCAAATAATATTTTCAGAGAGCCCTATTTCCAATTGTATCAACTTTGAATAATAAATGATGAAGTTTAAAATTCAAGTAGCTTATCATTCATATGTCTGAACGGTTGATATATTGGGCAGAAGCAAGTTGTATTACACATTTCCTACCTGGCAAAGGCAATAAAACTAAAATAGAAAGTTTATTGAGGCTGCCTTTACTATATCCACGTGAAATTTATGCCGCTCCGAACTCAGGTTATTGGTCGGGAATGGATTGAACTGTAGTATAAATTTACTTCTAACTCTAACGGAAATTGAATTCAACACACAGTACCAATGTTTAATGACTTCCTCATACCTATTTTGTTTTAAGTATTTACTTTGTATACGAAAGAATGATGTAGTAAATGCATGTGTTACGATTTTAATCATTTATGTATCTTAAAGATTTTGGTTCAAAATTAATTTATATGTTCTGGAAACATTATTCACCCCTTACTTTATACGGCAACATCATTGGGTTTTATGTGTGTAACGGATCTGAAAACTTACACTAAACTTCATAACATATTATTTTTTATTCATGAGTTCTCGTAAACATATTCCTTATAAGTGTACGCTTTGACTTTATATTGTATTGCATAATTTGAAGTCACACATTCGTCACCAGTTTGTAGATATACATTTTTACTTAGTAACAATAAAAGTGCCTGGATACATTATAGTCGGCAAAATGTGGTCTTTTCATACGCTTTTGCTTACGCCCTCATAAATACATTCGTGAGTGTATGTTAACATGTTACATATTTTAAATAAAGTAGGAGGAATTTAATAAAAAGGAAAGCATTTTATCAATTTAATAACATTTAATTTAATATTAATTGAAAAATTATAGAAAATACTTTTTACTAATGCCTAAGATATATAAAACCGGCCATTTAAACGCATTTCAGGTGTAAAGTCAGAGCTCTGGTTGATTTTAAACAATTATAATGTTTACATTGTATTTGTTATTATGTCCTACCAAAACTCTTAAAAAAATAAGCAGCACAATTACAACTATATATAAAACATAAAACACAAGAAGTTCAGAAATCATAACAGGTTTCATATTAAATAAATCATAAAGATCACACACCAAACAAAACAAATAAATAAAGCTACGCAATCCGTACCCAAACATCTAAGCCGCTGTTTCAATAATTATAAAGTTTGGGAAAACAGTACAGATAGACAAATAGATAAGAGCAGTGAAAATCCTAAAACCAAACTACAAACTGCAGAACTGGCCTAGCCACGCGTCGTTGTTTACTCTGACGCAGTCGACGTTCCGGCGTGGCGTTAAATCCGAGAGTCGCGTAGTCGCAGACACTCGCTTGCCGCACTGCGGAACACTCAATACAGTGCATATTTTACGAGACCCGACTCAGATACCCTCTGACTCGCGATACAATCGCAATTTTAGTTCTGTTGCTTACTTATTTATCTTAATTATCGGACGGAGAACGTTTGTGAGGCGACGATTGCAAGGACTACTGGTGCAACATTGCTCTGAATAATATATGTGTATTCATGAGATTGAAGATTTCTTACCCCTTTTTAGTAGATAAGCCAGAATTTTTGGTAAAACACTCCAAAAGCAGAAATAAACAGTTGATTAAATGAAGCAACTATTAAATAGGAGTGTTTGCTTGCTACTATCAGATTTCCATGTCTGGTAAAATTTAGGTATACTTGGTTTATCTCTAATTAAAGAGTGATGATACATTACTTATTCAGTAATTCTCCAGCTATGTCACGTTCTGTTATGTTTATATGTCATTTTGCTTGCTAATCTATACTAATAACTTGTATTATAGAAAAAATATTTACCTCCTGAATAAATTAAGATTAGAAACATACCCAAAGAAAACATTTATAATAAGGGGATTAACCTTAAAACTGTTTTAAAAAAATCATATGGTTATTGGCATTTTATTCAACAAATAAGAATAAATTTGATTAAGCTTTTACAAAAATGCATTTTTAATAAAAGAAAAATTATAGTTATGTATTTACTTGGAATTTTCAAAAAGTGGAAATAATGAAAATTTTGAAGGTTTATGAAGCTTTTTAAGGCCGTTTCAGGACTATTACTCTACAAAAAGAAACAACCAAATTACCTAATACAACATAACTCTAACTAACTTCTTTAAAGCCAAATGTAGATATTCCTTTATTCGTTTTAATTGTATTTTATGAGTATATACATGTATTGCACAACAATTATAAATTAGTTATACCAATTATTAAGCTTGCCGGTGTATGTTGTTCTATAAATTAAGATTTTGCATAATTTAAGACGCAATTTTTTTTTTCTCTGCATTGTACAATTAGACAAAATATTTCTTTACGGTAAAACCAATATAATCCTAAAACATTTGAAAAATTTGTTATTTGTAATGGAGAAGACACAAATAAGAAATGTACTTTAAAATGATTATGACAGAAGGTCGTCGTTAGATGACTCACATCAGAATTATTAGCCGTCATCAATGGTTTTGACCTCGGGCTGCTATTAAGAGCAATGGCGGATTTGTGATTAAGTGACTTCATAATTTATCTGGCACAGTTCCGGGTATTAATAAAGTGGCACCGGCTGCGAGTTTCCACTCACCTTCTCTCTATTAGTAAAGTAATAGTCTATTGAATATCTGTTTCAGTGTCTTTTAACTGGCTAATCTTAGTAAGTCAACTTGAGTAAATAGTTTTGTATCGGTAACTATTCTTTGTTTGGTAGATACATTTAAAGGTTAAGTCATTTCATGAATTTAATTTAGTTAATATCATATTTTATTTACTTTGGTTACTTAACAGACAATTGATAAATATAATGTTCTAGCAACAAATTGTTATACGAGGTGTGGAGTTTTATTAATGTTGGCGCCCTAACGTGGGACCAACTGTGAACAATTTTCAGGCGCGCACATTTGTTGGAGGCGTGTCGCAATGTAATTGCATTACGCTCTGCTTTCGCGTGTTGCATGCAAAATATTGAATTTGTCGGGTAATTTTACTTTGAAGCAAAAGTGTTGAGAGACTTTTAATGAGTTTCTTGTTAAACTAATTCCTAGATTCACGTGTAAGAATGAATATATATTTAATATAAAGGGTCGCAGAACCATACAATTGTCATATACATATGTATAGTTCTGTGACTCTTTCTTCTTGTTCTTTGGAATACAGTAATATTATTATTGTATTATAAACATACTACAACAACTTTAGCCACAAACAACAACTTTAGCGCCAAACATCACCATTTTACGTACAATACTACTTATTCATGATTTCATACCTCGACAATCGCGACATCCCCGTTCCCGTTTTATCATACGAAATCCACCGCTTAATCACATAGGAAATGGCACGTGAACAAACAAGCTGTAAGGGCATAACTCTGTGAAAACTTGGCACTCGCGAGCCACGTAAAGCCCTCTAAGCCTCTTTGCCCCCTTTTTATATCCCTACCACATACTTAACGACAATTTCAAGCGTGCCCCTTCATCCATCGTTATTTTGGGCCGTTTGAGAAAGACAACGCTTCGAATATTTCGAATTTGAAACTATTGACTTTTGAAATATTAGTTTTGTTTTGTGTGTGAGTTGTTCTTAAACTTTTCTGTTTGGTGTGAATATATTGTATAAGAATGATCATTTTATTTTAACTATCAAATATTTGATGGCATAAGTTATAGGTTTGAAAGTCGTTTTTTTTTTTTAAATTAGCTTAGTATGATAAATTAGAATGCCAATTATATTTAACCAAAGTTAACACTAATATATTTGTCATGTAATCGCATATCCATGCATTTTTTTTTCAGGGTGGGTAGAGAGAGCAGACCACAGTTTGCTTTTATCCTTACATAGCATACGAGCTTCGTCAACTGTCATTAAATCGTTCATATTATATTAACGATTTAATGACAGTTATTAACAGCCGCATTTCCGAACCGATACGACCTTCAAGAAAAGAGCGTACTCCTACCTACCTGTCCATGGGCGGCGGTAGTCACTTACCATCAAGTGACCCGTCTGCTCGTTTGTCCCCTATCGCATAAAAAAAAGCCCTCCAGTTTCGGGTGCCCTTTTTCAAATCATGAAATCAATCAATCAATCATGCATCACAGACTTTATACAATCATTGAAATATACTCAAACTTCTTCTATATTTAATAGAAATTTCATTTTGATTTGAAGAATGTTCAGATAAAAGTCACAAGAAGAAGAAGCTAGTTTATCTTTGTCATCGCCATTTGCTAAGTTCAGTCCATATGATCGTGTCGCCAAAACATATTTGCTCTCGACAACTATTTGTTCGGGATCTCTTTGTTTGTGTTGTGTTATCTTTGGCGTCGCAACTACCAGCCCTGTTCCTGGACCCTATGGGTAAGATTAACACAAGTTTGCCCGGAGATTATCTTAAACGTTTCTCGCAATAATTTGATTAAAAGATAACTTTCTGAAGGTATTAAACAGTGTTGTTATCCTGTGACGAAATTGTTTGCTAGACGTAATTTAATTGTTTAATAAAATTAGACTGAAGAAAATGCCTCGTTACGATAAGAAAATCACATAAAAACAAATTGTAAGCATGTACTTTTATATTGAGACGCCTATTGGTTTAGTGGTTAATGATCCTGACTGTTGAGCCGGAGGTCGCGGGTTCGATTCCGACACGAAATAATAATTTATGTGATCCACAATTGGTTGTCCCAAGTCTGGGTCTTATTTTTGTCTGTTGTATAAATGTTTGTAAAATCCCCCGCGACACAGGAATTAAGCCTAGTGCGGGAGATGCAGTTTAAAAAAAAATATTATGTTAGTAATATTTTGATATGACAATTTTTATTTTATTTAAAAATGACAACTCCCGCACTAGGATTAATTCTGTATCAAGGGGGACTTTACAAACATTTACAAACATCGAAACAACGGGTACAAAGAAGACCCAGACTCAGAACAACAATTTGTTGTTCCGTGCGGGGATCGAACCCACAACACACGGCGCGGTAGTGTAGACCACTTTGGTGGGGAGAGAGGCACATTTCCCTCCTTCAAAACGAGATGGGGTCCGCTCCAGATGGTCACCTGCTGGCCGCGGAAGAATTTCGTGTTCCCGCGGCCCTCGGCAGCAGGTGCGAGGAAGGAACACCGTGGTGGTTTTAGCCGGTCAAGTCCGGCACACCCCTCCACTGATGCCCCCGGCGGAGGATAGTCCATGATGATTTCCCATAGTAAAAAAAAAAGCCATCCGTGCAGTCATATTATATGATCTCTTTCTTGCTGAAAGTGAAATAAAAAGAGTAACCAACACTCAATAATTTAATTCTGCTTTTCACCTAAGAACATATCTAAGTAAGTATCTCGTAAGTAAGAAGCAGGGAAAAACATGTCTTCTATTTGAAAACACTAAATATAAGCTGGAATTTAAAACTTGTCAAATATATTCATACTTTTAGTCTTTTTAATTTTGCAATAGTAGAGTTTATTCCCAATATGTAAGTTTCACATATGTATTATTATGACTTTTAATATATATTGTGTAATGTAAAAGTACTACTACACATGTATTGCAAGAACCCAATCCTTTATAGTAAATAAGTCGCAGGTGCGATCTAGTAGAAGAATAAAACTATTTCCAAAAATCACTTAAGGTCCCTATGTAAGCCGTGCTGGTTATAAACCGGGTTCACAACGGTCCGGACTAAGGTATATTTGATTAGGATCCCTCGAGCCACTTGGCCATGTGCTCATACTGCTATTTTTATTTGCCTACTATTAAATCCTTTCACAAAGATGCCTTTCATATAAACTCAACTGGGAAGTATTTTTGCTCGTATATTTGGTTTTAATTTGATCGTGCATACATAATGTTCATGATAATGTTTTGATTTAATTTCTGCGGTTTCATGTTTGAAATGTGATGATTTTTAATCTGGCTATTTGTGTTTCACTTGGATATAATTTTAATTGATTTACACGTTTATATATTTTACTTTAGTACTTAGTTTTGTTTTTATTATTCTAGCAAAATAGTAACTGTGAAAATATTGTATAATTTATTAGACTATATAAATGTTCTAGATAAATCTGTTCAAGTAAATTTGTTTTATATATAATCGTAGTAATGCAGATAGAGGTTTATAATGTACGATTGTCGAATGTATGTAAATCTGATCGAAATTTTGAAACTCGTTACAATATAATATGATTTGTTAATCAAAATTACATAAACACACGCCCAATATATTAAGTACCATACTTGACAGGTTATTAAAAGTCGGGGCATCAAATAAGTTAGTGATATCGTTACACGTTGGTTTTATATACGACTAGCTTTTACCCGCAGCTTCGCTCGCATTGAAGGCCTTAAATATAGATGGCGTTATAGTTATTAGATTTTACGTAGCGTAGAGATGTAGCTTCACTCTGCATCCTCTATCGCTTGTATCATGGTTAGTGTTCAGAGGAATTGTTTGGACTTATACCGGCTGCAGGTTTCCGCCATCGTCCTACAAAATATCCATCCCCATCACCTGGACGATTGGCACTCCACCACTGTGCGATTCTCCAGAAGCTTTTTGCCTCGCACAACCAGCTTATGGAACAAATTATCGCCTGCCGTATTTCCGAACCGATACGACTTTCAAACCTTCAAGAAAAGAGCGTACTCGTACCTAAAAGGCCGGCAACGCACTTGTGACTCTTGAGTTGCGGGTGTCCATGGACGGTGGTAGTCACTTTCCATCAGGTGATCCGTCTGCTCGTTTGCCCACTATCGCATAAAAAAAAACTATATTTTTTTTTAGACAAAATATTTTTTTTACTGGCCGATTTTTTTTTAATAATATGGATCCTATGTCCTTCCCTTTGAGAATATGCGTACTAAGTTTCATGATAATCGGTTGAGTAGTTTTACTCAAACTTACATTCACATTTATAATATTAATAGTATAACTAAAAGTTTTGCCTTCAGTAATCATTTACTATCGCAACAGTTCATCCCTTGGACTCCTTACTTTAGCTTGAATTATAATTTCAATGATATACCAATATGCCATTAATGTAGTCTGATATTAAAATTATCTGATAACTGAGTTACAGAAATTTTACCAGTTGAAATCCAATCCAAAATTAAACACTCACTCTATTCAGCAGCGCATCATGAACTAACAATGAATATGTTTGTATGGAGTACAAAAACCAATAATCGCGCCCATTGCTAATTGAAACGCATAGTATATCATTGTCAGTTCGTATGCATAGTTTCATATACACACGCGTACTATTGCTGATGAAATTAACAAAATTGTTGTTTGCATTGTGTGGATTACCCACTCTGACATGTTCATAGCTATCTGCTATTAATCAGATAGAATTTTGTAAATGGATCGCAATATGATTTGTTTAAAAATGTAATAAGTTACAATACCTACTCCATTACAATGAACAAAAATAAGTATATTAAAATATTACTGCTACTCTTTTGCACCAAACTACCCACTATTTCAGAGTGAAAGGGTGTGTGTGCAAACTGTGTTGTTATTGTTTCATATTATTGTGTATGTTCTTATGAATGGTGGAGTGAGGAGCTTTTCTGTTTTGTATTGTTATTTATTGTCTACTTAGTATTTATGTACCTATTGGCCTGTGATGGTATGGTCTGCAACGGATTTTAATCATCGCTCGGGCCCAATTGAAAACCATCGTCAGGCTTCCGTCTGAAACAACGCTGAAATGGGTCTGTTTTTAACACTGACAGTGAGTCTTTCTATAAAACTGTTGATGTACCTGTGTTTTTGTGTGCCAAATAAACATTTTTTTCTTCCTTTCTTTCTATTTCTTTTAGTTACTGCTAATTGCTTTTAGCAATAATGATATATTGATAATTGTAATGGAATGGATTATAATATATTTAACTAATTAATTTTAGTATTAGCCTTAATATTAATTTCAATACCTAATTAATGAAAAATGTGACATAATTAATTATAACAATTTAATGTATATTTCAATGTAACTATGCTAATTATTTGAATTGTATTTGTATGTCTTAATGGCAAAACATAGTGGACTATCGATTTATTTAAGACCTTCAATAATTGTATTTACCTATGTTTAACAAATAAATAAATGATTATGATTATGGTTATGATTATTATTATGAATAAGGCTACCCATTGTATATACTGTTTTTATTATTTCCGTGCTAGGAAATTTAATTGGTGTGCATTAATGTTTATTTCTATTCTATCCTTCCCGACACCAACAAGGTCAGACATGGTATGCGAACCTGCATTGCATGAGTGATGGCTCATACTCCCTAATCCCCCTGTACAAGCAGTAGCTAGGCCTTTCCCTTTCCTGTCAATATAATCCAAATCTTCTAATGCAATCCTCCAAAGTGCCCGGATTACTGCAACAGGCTGTTACTTGAATGAGACAAAATAATAATTAGCAAAATGTGGGCGTTAATTACGCTCTGTCTAGTCCTTTGGGGATACAGTCGTGAGTTTATGTACGTATCTCTTAATTTCATACAATTTAAAAAGAAAGAAATATAGACATGACAAACAGCAGTATGTTAGCAGGCAGTATTTGTAATAGTAACTAATTCTGTTTAGCCGGACAGGTAAATGTCTTGTTATACTTTAATTAATTCTAAAACTTATTCGGGAATTAATTTTACTTATGTTTATTACTTGTCATGTAATTTTATCCTACTCTGTCTAAAGAATCAGACGTCCGCTATGCAAAATAGGTTCCTTTTATAACTTTTTTTTAGGGATAGGGGGCAAACGAGCCGACGGGTCACCTGATGGTAAGTGACTACCGCCGCCCATGGACACCCGCAACTCAAGAGTCCCAAGTGCGTTGCCGGCCTTTTAGGTAGGAGTAGGCTATGTTCTTGAAGGTTTTCGGGTGTCCTCTCAATCCTGAACTTGCTGAACTGAATAAGAGGATTTTCACCTTTTCTTTTATGTACAAACTTAGTATGGTAATCCGTTCTTTAAGTTTTATTTTAATCTTAATAAAAGGTCACATGGAAATAATGTTTACAAATTTGTTTACTTTCTTACAAGTAATTACAAATCTGTTAGCACCATCTTACAAAACGGCCAAACTCAGTTCACCTCGAGTGAAAACATGGACTATTCCTAAATAATTATTCGCTAGATTAAAACTGTAATTTCTGCTCAAAATTAAACTACCATAGATTTTACGGCGCCCTTAAAAGCAATTTTCTCATTAGCCTCCTCCAGTAACCATAAAACAACTGCCTTAGATTAAACAAATAAAGAAGAGGATAGGCGTTACTTCCACATATATCAAACCAAGACAACAAACCTACAAGTAATATTTGAAGTGAAGCCTCAAGAGTTGAGCCTTTGAAATTACTTCAAAATTCAAAATTACCCTCTCACCGCTCAAGTATTTACGAGGCGGGTGTTAGAGGATAATAGGGATCGTAAAATAAAATAAATAATTAGGACTCGAGCACATTCATGAATAAGTAAATTGTTACGCTGCAAGGGAGCACCGACACTTAATTACGGACGCAGAAATATGACAGGGTATAAAGATTCGTGAAATTTTAATTTCAAATACATCTTAGTTAAACAAAAATTGGACATGAAGCCTGAGTACCGGATTTCAGGGTATCGGTTACTTACTAACATATATGCATCCACATACTCATGCCTGTATTCCCGAAAAGTTGTAACAAAAGTAGCAGTTTTTCTACCACAGACTCAAAATAGTTTGAGGGCATTGACTTTTCTATACTCCTTCTTCAACTCCTAGACTTCTTTATTTAGTCCCTATTTACGATTTTTGTGCTCAGCTCATGACAACCCTGTCATGAGTCACTTCGTCATACATAAAAATAGCTTCTCTTACTCTGACTTCGTCAACTCATCTTTCTATATTCAAGCAGCTTTTCTATGAAATACGTTTCCTCTCGAAACTAGAATGTCTACAAGCCGTTTAACATTTAGGAACAATTTTTTTTTCAGTTTAAAATATATATATGTATATGTATTGAAATAATATTAAATATATTTATATACCACCAATATTATAAAATTTCAGATCTGTCTTTGCAACTACCTTTTTGCTTTTCTATACCACTCCGAAACCGACTTGGCCGTATGTGTTTGAAATTCTGTTATTATTTTCCACAATCTTTTATGTACTAGTGTTACAATCTAAATTAGGCGTTAAGGCAGGTCATTATCAAATTCATGAAATTTTATTTAGTTGAAAGATTAAAATTATCTGTATTCAGTATTGTACTCTAGTAAGATATATAACAGCCAGTAATTCTCAGGCCCTTAATTGTCGCTGAGGCAGTTAACCTGGACATCCATTGTTGCGGTACAAGACAATGTACTTAATGAGAGGGTAGCATGAACAGCATCGGGTTAGCGAACTGTATAGCGTTCAGAATCGATGTAGTTATCGACTTAAGTTTATTACTATCTTGTAATATGTCTCTATTTTAGACTTAATTTGACAAGTAAATAGTACTTTACAGACATCGACTTCCGACTGTATTGGTAACTATCTATCGCTAGTGCCTTATGTATGCGTAAAAGTTAGTTAGTTGGTTTAGTTTTAGCATTGGAAATGTTACTTTTTTTTAGAGGATTGGTCGATATTTTGTATCTATTACATGATCATTGGTGCAGTGGTGAGAGCATAAAAAAACAAACAAAGTCTCGTTTTTGGTTGGCTAAAGTTGACACTTCATTATTGTTCTTCTTCGTTTTTAAATTATTTCCTTATTTTGCTGATTTTAAAGGTATAAATATTCCTTGTATCTTCTTCTACAATCTTAGCTTGTAAACTTATAATAATACAAGTTAAAGTTGTCATAGTCTTAACAACAGTTAAAAAAGGGCTAGTAAAATAAAATTCATGGTTCAATAACATGTTTGCACACGCATGATTATGTATGTACATATCGGTCGGGGAAAAAGTTTCTTCGTATTTTATATACAAATTTAAGATTTTTTTGTAAAGTATTACATTTAATTTTAATATATATGTGCCATTTTGTTTGATAACCTATTGCTATCTTGTAGGTAGTGGCATAATCGCGTCGCTTTAGAAATCGTGGGTTTTTTTTTAAATAATCGTACTCTGATGAAAAAACAAGTAGTTTGGTCAGTTCTCTCTTGATGTTAACTTAACACTACCTATAGAATTCTGAAGATACTATACTGAAGAAAATACAATACTGAAGATACTATATCTATACGGTGGATGCATTTGCACTTCCCACCTAAGCTCTCCAAATTTTTGTTTAGTGGCCAAAGATGTGTGTAGACGCGTTAACCATTAGAAGTCATTGTACTCAAATAAGTACAGCCATCTATCTCAGTGTCAATTACAGATCTCGTAAAGTTAACGAATGTTACCTTGTTATTTTACTTCATCATAACACTTTTAAAGTATATTGATAAATATTAAGCATGTAGTCATACTTTTTTCATAAAAACTGTCAGTTGAAGTTGTGTCACCAAAACACCGTAGAGGTAAGTGAATGATTAGAATTTTTTTATAGTAATTACTGGTCAGAAGTTGTTTTTCTCATTTCATTAGTATAAAAAATATGTAAGAGTAAGTAAAAAAGAACCATATAAGTAATTATTTATAACTCAAATAAGGCTAGGGTCATATAAATGTTACTGTACTCGGTTGAGTACAGTGACAATATACGTAAGTAAAATAAGTGGTATTTTATTTTAGATTCCTTACAATGTAGAAAAAAAAATTAACGCTCCAAAGAGCTACAAGGGGCTTGAAGAAGCTATTGAAGCCGTTTTATAGGAAAGCGATGATGATGAATATGACTTGGCTATCATAGCAACTGATCAAAGTGCGTTGACTGATGAAGACGGAGATGCCGATGAGGATATGAGGGTGTGTTTCATACCGCAAGACATGCCTGGTACTATTGAGGTATTTTTGAAACGACAATGTGATGTTAAACGTGATGATGAACCGCTGACATCAAACAGAAGACGATAAGGTCCTCCCCACCAATCCACTTCGTATCTAAACTCAACCTGGTGGCAATGTACCTCTTTATTCTCTTCAATTACTGAGAGTCCTTCTGAATTCTGTGGCAGGAAGAAGGCTACTTATGAAGAGCTGAAGAGCCTCAACCAATATTTGAAAAATTGCTTGATATTGATGGTATTTATAGGATTATATCCAATAGCAAATGAGTTTCAACTGGATTACTCTGGTACCATAAGCTACCTCGAGATCCAATGTACTGGTCACTAGATGAAGATGCAGGCGTAGAATTGGTCAGCAAACCCATGTCGAGACATAGGTTTCGGGATATAAAAAGAAACCTTAAATATATAAAATGTTCTAAATAAGACCATTGCCATTTATTTTTATATAAGCCTATCATAGCGACTCCACTTTGCCTGATGGAAAGCAATAAATGGAGTTCAAGAGTGGTGGTCACAATCCTCATTGCATGTCTAGTCAATACAGCATGGTGACCCACACTATGGCGGCCTGGTGAGATACCTTTTCTCGCCCCGTTTAAAAGATCAAAGTGAAGAGGAAACACGTGCGCTGGTAGTGAATTCCAGGCTTTCACCTATCGGCACAGGAAAGAAGAGCCTAACCGTTTAGTTCGGGATCATTTATTTTCGACTCTCAAACGGTGACTCCTCAGGCCAGCATGTGTAGTCATGTAGAGGAAGGTGGGACCAATCGGAAGAGCTCGTCAGAACACTCTCCGTAATGTAGGCGATAGAGACTGAGTGACCTCAGGACAGTTGATTATGTGGACTGCGCGCCGCTGCAACCGATCGAGAGCGTCAAGCAAATACTGCGCATAGCCGTCCCAAATATGAGATCAGTACTCCATGCAGGAGCGAACCTGGGTCTACTATGTCAAAGTCAAATTGTTAAGGACAATAAATAGGACCAATCTAAAGACGACAAATTAACTTACCATTTAAGGAAAATGTGCGTTCACTTTTTATTTACCACACGAACGCAATTGTAAGCTTAAGTAAGCTCTTTGCACTAGAATCTTTACAAGTACCACACAAAAAGATTGACTGAGGACAATATGACGTCACAGCGGCGATAATTAGTGAAATGGTCTGAATATACATAATATCTAAATGTTGACTGCGCTCATCC
This sequence comes from Tyria jacobaeae, assembly GCA_947561695.1. Lineage (NCBI taxonomy): Eukaryota > Metazoa > Arthropoda > Insecta > Lepidoptera > Erebidae > Tyria > Tyria jacobaeae. The sequence continues at coordinate 664,580 of OX387214.1, forward strand.
GCCCCCGCTCATGAATAAGTTAATTGGTGCAGTGCAACTGTTAGCGTTAGGATGGCTACAGTTGGTGACATATAATACCATAGGTCTCTACCACTTGACAACTAACACCGATTTAATAAAAAAACAACTGTAGACAAATTATGGTATTTAAAAGGAATATTTAAGTCGTGTTCTCACAACTCTAAGTTCAAGAAGTTAAAATAAAGCATTCACACAATCGCAAACATGGTATGCTTTAAAATATAGTTTGAAAACCTTTTGCAGGAGATTTTAACACGTGTAATTTTTTTATTTGTCCGTCCGTCCGTCATCAGCTAGATCGAGTGTGGTCGACATGGTATGCTTTAGCTATCGCTTACAGTTTACAATTGTCTCTCCCAAATTTTCAATTTTGTTTAAAAAAATAAGCCTTGTAAAGGCAATGGGTTTGCCCGTATTATGTAATATTTAGTAAATTACGATCGAGAAAATCTGAGCCAATAATATACCTCCACTTAGTAGTGAAGGTAGGTCGTGTGGACACGTGTGATACGAGGAACAACATGGAAAGGGTAGGTCAGTAATAACAATTAATTTACCGAAATCTATTGAATTTATCGAGTCACATAATCACGAAAAATAACTGTCAGAAGATCCTTCTCCTTTGAAATCTTTCTTAACCATAATCATAACAACATAACACGCCAATAATGTATTTTTTTTAAGATACTCTTAACTAAAGAATAAAAAAAAAACGCTTAAATATTGTAATGTATCGTAATGTTAAAACAAGCTATTATATGTGCTATTGAAAATATTTAAAACTCTTCGGGGCCAAAAAGTGTACTTGGAGGCACCTATGCAATATTCTTTCACTTGTTTAGCATACGACAAAGAATATTGCACAGACCTTATAGTCTAAATTTGTATACTAAAAGTCCGGTGTATGTGTCTCAAATCTGTAGCAGAGCAGTTCTATAATATTGTTAGATAGTCTCTTCAAAGTAAAACTTCAATCAAGTTACCTTATTCGGGTTGCAAACATTGAAACACGCGATATTGCCAAAATACATAGAGATTCTAAAATTTATTGTTTGTTTTAATTTATTTTTACATTTGTCAGACGTTAATCCACTGAAGACGTTAAGTTCTTTGTGTATATGCAGAATAAGGCATTTCGGACGTTTATTAAAGCGTAAAAGCAAAAATTCTCAGACGATACTTTAAAGTGTATACATGTATACATATTTCATAATCAAATTGTAAGAGATTGTTTAGACATGTATTGCTATAATAATTAATGATAGTTAATGATGATGATAGATAAATAGTGAAGCAATAATAGAGAGGGAGAAACTAGTTTCAACACCTGTTTTGGGTTTGAAATGACTAATTAATTGAAACAACAAGCGACGGTACGCGGTAGTGTAATGGCTAAGGCGTCAGGCTTTCGATGAAATGGCTGCTCGTACCCCACTCAGTTCACTACCGTCGTGAACCCACCCCTAGCACAAGCATTTAGCTATGTGAAACACGTTGCTTGTATGTTTTTTTTTTTATGAAAAGAAAAATGAAATTAATATTATTTAAACGCTGTGTCTAATCTCGCAGTAAGTGTAAGGTGTAAGTGACCTAAAGCCACATGACCTAACTTATAGTATTCGCTATAACGTAGCACTTAATAAATAAACATGCGTATGAAAGACTGAATGAAGAATAAATTAGGCTGGACGGGAGAAAAGAGGAGGCACGTCAAAGAAAGTAAATTTGAATAATAAAATATCTGAAGACATAATTATACTATTAACTATTATAATTATTGTTTCATTACAAGATTCAAGGAAAAACAGCGCAGTCAAAGCTTTCTCTGAATGCGTAATTTTTGATTGTTTTATCTTTACGAATAAAATAATATAAGTTATACTTAGGAAACCAAATAGAATTAATTTTTGCTTTTACGGTCAAGTTGGTTAATCAATTAAACTATTTATTACAGATTAAGATTATTTATTAACACAATTATAATTAGTTTTTACCCATGTTACCTGCTAGGTATCCGACTCATCTGTTTTAAGTCATTGCCAAACCCAAAAATAACAAGAAAGAAATAAGAACAACACCAGCACGTTTTTTTATAGTTTTTTTTTATTTTTCAATGTAAGCGTTACTTATAGATAATACTTGTATTATTAAGTTAAGTATCACATTGGGCAAACCAATGAAAGGTGCCGTCTGAGTAGGATATTATTGGGCATCCTACTCCACCTTTTTTATATATAATTTTCGTGTGGAAACCCCCACGGGTCATCACCTCACCGGAGCTGGGGGTATATATATATCCTACTCCACCTACCGTTCCTTCGGCTCACTTCGTTCGCTTCAGTCACTCTCGGGGGTCGATGCCCAATATTATTATTATTATTCTATTCTCCTGCATGAGGGAAAATAGAAGTAATGAATCTATATATTATTGCAAATACTAAACGGAATGCTATATCTCGTTCTCCAGTATCATCATCAGCAGAAATGTAACTACTCGGAGAATATACGTGAGGCACGATACAGAAATACCCAAATTATGCGCGAGGATAGTTTTCTATCTGCCATCAACGTTTCTGCACATGTAGTACCTGTATAAATTTTTCTACCCCAAGAATAGATGCTATTTGAAAGCTTCATATCGATGAGATTTACTATCTAATGATTGTAAATATCTATGTACATACATAGTATCTTAAAACGTTACATATCCTGAGCTCTGGTCTCTAGTTATTAGAGGAGGTTTAAGCCATTGCCCACCTGTCTAACAAAGTGAGGCTTGGTGCACGTAACACATGTAGTTATTACAGGAGCAGAAATCGGGACCGGCAGCTTAATTTGCCCTCTGAAGCAAAGCATGTTTTTTCAACATCACAAGGGGAAACTTGAACGTAGGATTGAACCCAATACCACCGGGCTGAGAGTTAGACACTAGATATTGTACCACGGAGGCGTTGTCATAAAGTCAAACGAAACGAACCTCCTCCTTTTGAAGTCGGTTAAAAAGTCAGAGAAACGTTTCAACCGTTGCTCCGAGTTAATAACAAACAAAAACATTTTTAAGCAGATATCAAAATTCTCTTAAGTTCAATATTATTCAATGTCAAATTAATAATTAATTGAATAAGTTACTTATAGAGCAACTTATAGAAATAATCTTAAACTTCTATTGCAAGGGTCCCAAACCATCCCAAGACTATATTCTCGGAATAATTTTGTGAGCTGCGTATTTATATTTGCATTATGCATAGAAATATCTTATCAAAGACGCAAAATATCTGGAACACGCCTCTTAAAAAAATGTTGAGTAATTCTGGAGTCAAGGTCCAATAGATGCTCTACAACGAAGTACTCATGGCGTCACACCAGAAAAAAAAAAATAAGATTATTACCTGCCTTATATCTCGTCCAAGGGAATCTGTTTCCTAAAATCTCAGATGCACAACTTTGCCCTAGTGATATATTTTGGCCACTATTTAGTTGACACTACTGAGGACATTAGAAACGACTAGAGCGGTTACAGAAGCCATGTATTAAATATTTACGATTGATACATTTAAAACAATACTTTAGGGTTTCGGAATTCTCAAAGCAAGTAAAATAGTTACTGTTCGACAAATTCCTAACTTTTTATCTGCATAAACGCTTTAAGTGACAACTTCAAATCTTTTCTTCTTCTTTAATTAAAAATCCTTGAATAGATCTTTATCAGGTATAAAAAATGATGAATTTGTAATATAAATTCGAAACCATAATACTAGGAGAAATTAATTCGTGGAATAACAAAATTGGCTTAATAATAGTCGGTGTACCGCCGTATAATACAAAACAGGGGTGGATCGGCGGTGCTCTGACGAGATAATTACATTATATTTCATTCACTTCAAGGCTAAATGCCGTCGGATCTGTACTAGAGCGGCCCATTAACATTTTAAAATAATATAAGGAGTTCACTAGCTGATAGGGTTATAAAGCCTCCGGAGGTCCATTGTTCTCTAAGAAAGCTACTGAAACATATTCAAGAACATTTTTGTGTGTAATTGGGCTTTTGAAATTTTGAGAACCACTCATCTATATATTACTATAGGAGTATTCGTCTTGTAATCTTTGAAATTTGAGTTTGAGATTAATGTAAAATTTATACAAGGGATTTGTAAAGTCATTTTGATGTTATCATCATTAATGATAAGTTCTATCCAGATATTACATAAAACCTTTAAAAAATCTGTTAATTCAGTATTACATTTATAAAATGAATACATCTCACGCCTGCATCCCTAAACGGGTAGGCAGAGGTGTATTAAACACCCACATTTTGCCAATTAGAATTTGATCCCACTAGCGTAATAATTGGCAACCCTGATCTGGGCACTTTTAAATTAAAAAATATGATAATTGGTAGTACATTGAAGGGGAAAGATAAAAACAAGGAAACTCAAAGGGAACTGCTTATACTGATGTATTGCGAAACGTGAACAGCAGCTCCAGAACGTCGCTGTCGCATATCTGTAACTGGAAATAGCTGTAGCCGGGTCCGAGCCCCCAATAATGTTAACAGTATTTCTATCACTGATTTTATTCGTGGAGCTGCATGGCATTGGTTGTACTTCTATTATACAAATCACAGTTAGGCATCCATGCTGTTGATAAGAGGTGGCGATATTCTATGAATCGGGGGGGTTTGATAGTTGGAGTGGTGAATGATTAGAAACAGGTGTAGTCACATTAAAAGGAGGATGTATCTAACTATGTATGAGATTTTCAATATTGATTACATCTTTCTTTCGTGTAAAACCCCCGCTGGATATCAGGGACTTGGGGATACCATAAGAAGGACGCCTCCGCAGATTAAATGTAAACTGAGCAACCTTATTTACAAGTTTGTAACAACCTTCGTTGCTCTAGTAGTAACTTACATATAACAAAGTGTAAATTAACTTTAAATGAGAGGAGGGTAAATTGTTGGCGCTTAGGGTCTGGCAGGAGCTTAAAGTTCTTGATTCTAACGCGTGCTAGTGTTTGCTAATTATGTAACACGCATAAATTTCAAAGTAGCCGGCTTCTGAGATAGCAAGCCTTTCTAAGATCCAAGATCTCATAAACTGCTAGAAATGTTAATTTTTGTCCGGTATTAATAATCTAGGAGGTTTTATGTTCAAATACATATATTTTGTTCTCATATACGTATGTTCAACAATTTACGCGTCAATTACTGATATATTTTCAAATTTTTTGTTTTAATCAAAACTCTACTCTGCAATACTCCTTTTCTAAACACAATAACAATGTTTTTATCATAAATATTCTGAAGCTTTTAACATATTGGCGTGTCATATGTTCCATACGAATGCGTCTTTAAATTCTTATAATTATGTTTTTATGCGATTACCTACCTACGTCTGAAGTAGGTTATCTGCTTTTTTTGAAAAGTCAATTATATTAAGCTAATCTGATGTGCCTGTCACACAATCAATTTGAAAAAAGAAAGCTGAACACACTGCTTTGTTCGACTACTTTAGTTCGGTTTTACTTAGTTTGGTTCGATACTATAAAAAAACTACAATATTTCATTAAGTGTAAAATATAAACGGCAGAATAGAAACTGATTACATATTAGATTCCCAAAAAAGTATATTACATTCGAAGCTTTGAGCTATTAAATATTAATATAAAAAGAGATAAAAGAAATCAATTGTCTAGGCTCTTAGAAATCTTGGCCTCCAATGAATACAAAAAAAAAGTTAGCTTGCTGTACATATTTTATTTTATCATTTTTCTTTGATTTGACATTATTGTTACACTTTTAATCAAAATACTAAATTTATTAAAATAAAACCGGCCAAGTGCGAGTCGGACTCGCATACGAATGGTTCCGTACATTTATCTATAAAAACGGCAAAACAAAACACGTTTGTTGTGTGGGAGTCCCCCTAAAATATTTGTTTTATTTTAATATTATTATTTATTCTTAAACTGAATATATAACTAAATTATCTGTAAATATTTGAAGCGTCTTCCTGTTGCTGTTATCAATATAAAGCTAAACGAGCAAAATAAATACGTTTGGTATATCGGAGCCCCTTAAATATTTTCTGTCTGTCTGTCTGTCTTTGTTTGTTTTTCAATACCTCTTTATTCGGACGAAATTATATTAAAATATTCATATTGGAAGTCTCTTGAAGATGTAAACAATATAGGCTGTAAAACATAACGCTATAATCCTAAACCCGGGTGAAACCATCAGTGAACGGCTAGTATTGTTGTATGCTCTTACCTTATAGGTGCCCAGATGTTCGACAACGCACGGCAAGCTGGCATCCCTGCCGAGCGCTACTGTCACGTTGGGGATCGGCTCCGCGAAACGAGGTTCTTCTGTCAGCACTAAGGAAGTGAAATAAAACGTTAGACATATCAGAAATACTGCACATCTACACTCGCGTGTGCACCCGAAGGAGTAGGCACAGGCGTATCAAACACCGGGGGATTTTTACTTGATAGATAGAAAAAACATACAAATTAGTATAAGTCTTATGTGCTAAAGTTAGAAAGGTTATCGCGATTAGCGATCTCTTCCAGGCAACTACTTAATATGATATAATTATTTTAGTCGCGTTACCTGCAAATACTACCAATAATACAACTAACTGTATTTGGGCCCCTTTAGTATAAATAACTAATAAGTTACGTTTAAAGAAACGAATTGTTGATCTTTATTGCGAAACGTGACGTTTTTTAGGATAAAAAAAGATCAAAGTCTTTAGTTACATTATTAGAATTATATTTTAACCTGAGAGAATCTGAGTTTCACCTGAGTTTATAGTCACTGCGTTGGAATGGTTTTTACCCTATAATCTTCCTTAATCAGCTGGCTATCGCAAACAAAAGTATTTTTTTAAATCATATTAGTAGCAGTTCCTGAGAGTAGATAGTTTAACCAACCAAACTCATCAGATTTGTCAACGTCGAAGATTATAATTATTAGTAAACACAAACCTCTATATTTCTAAATTAATTTTTCAAAATAAAAAAATTAAAAAAGAAATCCTATATGATCTTTACACATAGTATCGCAGGTCAGCACAATTTCTACCTCAGTTAAACTTGTGTCAGTGCTCAATGCAAGAGAATGCTGAGAAAGCAGATTCGATTTGACGTTAGCGACGAAAAGCGATGCGATTATAAGATATATAGTGTAAGCTGTCTTGTCTTTGGGTTACGGCAATTGATACTGAATTACGTATGACTAATTTGAACTCTGTTTTGGATACTGCAGTTCTAAAAAAACTCTTTCTTTTTTAGTTAATTTTGAGTTAAATTAAATCAGTTTTGTTTTTAATTTTAAGAATAGGAATCAGCTACTCTAAGTCGTTAACCAAGTTGCCCGTTCCAATCTGTATACTGTATTTAGAAGGTTAGTACTCTAGGGACATTATTGAAAAAAAAAAAAGAAAAAGAGAACAGAAGAAGGAAGACAACAATCCCATAAACGAATAATCAAAGAAATATGTGGCGAGTCTGGTATTAAAGAAAATGACTTCACAAAGCGAAATAGAAAAAATCTATCAAATACATGACTGGGAAAAACTTCTGAATAGGACATAGTGTTAAATTAATGTGGGAAAATTATAGAAGAGATGTTTTTTTTCAAAAATAATAATTTTTATTAATTTATATTATTAACGCCTGTGAATATAAGTGAATAAATGATAGCAGACATGTCACCGTTCGCGTTGGTGAAAATATGACGAAAGTATTTTCTGACTTAGTTTTTTTTTGATAAATGAAAGATGCAGTAAAGCATATTGAAAATAAGTCGAATGCAGTTATTGAGAAGCCGGTTTAGTTTGTTTAGAAGGTATGCATTCAGGTCGAAATAACACACATCACCATAGTCGATTATAGGAATGATTAAGGATTGCATTATGATAGTTTTAGTTTTAAAGGGAAGGAAGTTTTTTTAGCCGATATAAGGCACGGGGAGTTCCCGTCACTTTTTAGCTAACATGAGTTACCTGGGCACGCCAATATAGGTTTGAGTCGATATGTAGACCAAGGTCTTTAACTCTTGGGCTTGATATCACTGAGTAATTGTAAACTACAGGTGCGATTGAAGTATTGTCTAACCTACACATGATCCTTTTGCTGCCTACGATTATCGTTTGACACTTAGCAGGGTTAACGGATAAGCATAAAACCTCATCGACCAGCACTTTATGTGCTGCCAATCTTTGTTTATTTAATTGATAGCTTGCGATATTTCTTAACTCGGGATACAGCTGCAAGTCATCGGCATAAAGGTGATACGCACACTGAAGATCTTGAGTTATGAGATTTATATACATTGAGAACAATAGTGGAGAAAGAATACCGCCTTGAGGGATGCCAGGTGCAGAGATGACACCAATATGAAAACGAATTATCCACACGTACTTACTATTAACATCCCTAAAGACACGCGGAGAACCAATTTAATGAGAATTGGTTCTCCACGTATCTTCAGGCACATAGACATAGACTTCAAGAGATCATAAGATATGAAAGGATGGATAGCAGGACGTCGTGACTGACGGTATTGAAAGCATTGGAAAAGTCAATCAACACTAGAATAGTAACATTGGTGCTTTCCACCCCCTCCCTAATATCGCCAGTCACTTTAATGAGCGCAGTAACGGTGCTGTGGCCGGGTCTGAGAGATTGTAGAGAACTTAGAAGATTATGTTGGAAGACAAAATGAGAGAGTTGTTTATATACACAAACTTCGAGAACTTTGGAGAGAAAGGGAAGAATAGAGATTGGACGTAAATGTTCTAGAACAGTAGGGTTTCTTTTTTGGTAACGGTATAATATAAGCTTTACACCAGAGAGAAGGAAAGGTTCCTGAGTCAAAAGAAAAGTAAATAATCTGAGCTATTACTGGAAGAACATGATCGAGAATGTCAACAATCATTCTAGTTATTGTGTATAATAAAGAAATATTAATAAAGTTAATGAATAAAAGAAAGTCCTAGTAAGGTGCGTTTTATAAAAATACAATCAAAACTTCGTAATTTAAATAAAGTCGTGTGCCTTTTTAAGCGTGTGGAAACTTCATGGGTCATCATCTCACCTAAGCCAACAGTTAATTGGATGTCGGAGTCGAACTGACTAAAATGACACAGGGGTCCGTCGTGAGTGTTTCTATTGCAGGGGAACCAGGGATAACCTAGGAAGTAAGCTGCGGAGTGTGGCGGTGTGCTTACGAAACTTACTATTTTTATTAAATTTATTTATCTATAAAAACTGAACTTATTTAAAGCACTACTGTAATTCGTTTTTTATATTTACCTTTCATTTAAATTTTCATCAAGGGAAAAGCGGCCGAAATTGTTGTCGTTATGCGACGCCCCTAATCAAGGGTCCCTGTACGTTACACTGTAAATATCTACTAAAGCAAGGAATTGAAATCTAATTAATAGTGGGTTTGCTAGTTCGACTAGGCAGTCATTTATTACTCTTCTTGAATTAATTATTTGTTTACAGATTAGAATTCGATGATAAAAGATATATTGCTTTAGTGATTACTAGTTAAAGATAATTGTGGCTAAAAAAATGTTTGTTTTCTTTTTTAAGACAGGCATAGTTCCGCATCCATCCATCCCGCATTAGGCATAATTCTTGTAGCGCAGGGACTTTACAAACATTCAACCAACGGACACAAAGAACACCCAGACTCGGGACCACTATTTGTGAATCACACTAATTTTTGTCCCGTGTGGGAATCGAACCCACGACCTTCGGTTAAGCAGTCAGGGACTCTAACCACTAGATCAATAAGCCCGTTTTGGAAAGTTTTTTTTTTTAATGATAACTCGGGAGTCCCAAAGAAGGCAGAATAGGCTAATTGACATTTTTTAAGAGAGTATTATAAAGTATATTGTTGTTCTGCAAACCAAATATAATAAAAGTTTTTTTTGAGACTGAACAGCGCAAAACAATAATTGAAAAATAAATTTTATAAAGTCATACTAAATTGCTGTCCACCATATTGGTGTAAAGATTATCTGTCATTTGCTGTCAAGCGATATATAAACAAGTTTTTGTATTCATACTTATGATTAATTTTTCAAAGATTATTAATTAGTGTAATAGCCTGTAATAACATAAGCAACTGGAAAAACATTTCGGAAATGACTCCTGGAAAGTTGTGGATTGCAGTGCGCAGAGAAATATATAAGTAATATTTACGCGCGGCAAATTTTAGGCTTAACTCACTAAAAGGGATCCTGAATCTTCTTCACGATAATTTTGCTACGCGCACGCAATTATTTTCTAATGTTCTACAATTATACAAATAAAACGAATGACTTTTAGTTGTTTTTAGAATTATGCAACTTTTTCAACGTTTCAAGTTTAAAATAATAAACAGAAATTTTAAAGTGAATTTATAAAGAAATCTTACAATTTTGTACAATTTAATTGATATATCTCGGGTTCCTCGACCAAATACTGTAGGATTTAACTATTTGATATTCATATCATTCATAATATTTGATATAAGTCAAGTAGCCTATACTGTACTATGATAACCCGACTTCTGTTAAACATGATTTTATATTACTAAATACATAGTAAACAGAACAAATGGTCATACTTATCACACAATTATTTGCCCTATTTACGAACCGCACCCATCAGGCTCACTAGTCAGAATCAGTAACCACTAGACGTACAGGCTAGGCAAAATTAGTATTCAGATAATGCAATATAGAAGCACTTAATAATATTCAGCTCTTGGTGGAGAAATATTTACAACTGAAGATTGCCATTTTATTTCTAAGACCCACAGGGGACAAACAGTTAATTACTCAGTGTTAAATTAACTTGGTGTTCTTTTAACGACAATTTTCTCGAGTTATAATTAAGTGCTGCTAATTATGCGAAACAACTTAACAACAAGTTTTTTATAACAACAATAAGGTTATTTATTGGATGTCGTTATAACGGTAATTTGAGAGCTCTGATAAAACATAATTTTAAATAATACTTCAAAACCCTTCCATCTATTAGAAAAGAGATGATAATATTTAAATGGCTGTGCAGATTTTCTGGAAATATAATTAGGAACACACTCGATTAAGCCACCTTTTAAGCGAAAATCTGAATGAAAATCAGTTCATCCGTTCAGGTATAGTAAAACTATAGACAGATATAAATACACAGACAGATACGTCAAACTTATAATACCCCTCTTTGCAGAACTCATATTTTATTACAATTTTAAAAGTTTCTCGTTATGAGGCATGAATACTTAACTCTTAGCCTATGAGATTTTAAAGCGATGTAAAAGTAAAACTTTGGTAAAATAATAAAGAGCCATTTTGGAGTGTTGAGGAATGTAAAAGAGCTTAGATTGATATTTTTAATCAACCACAAAGTTAGAGAAGCTGGGAGCTGTCGACTCGTTATGACAAGCAAAATATTGTTCATTACAAACTTTGGTAAATTCACCCCACTCTCCCCTCCTTGTTGCGGATGAAGCCAGTGATAACGTTGAGCTTTGTAAAGGGTACATGAAAAATTACGGTTGAGAATACATGAAAGTGATAAAAATACATAATTACTTCTTAAGTAAAAAAAAAAAGGTTACACCTTATTAATTCTATTGTATTTGTAATATAATCATTTCAAAAGGTACTAATATTATTCAACACATTATTAACTGTGTGTTGTGTTTGTGGTTCTTGGTGGAGTAGAATAGGGCGGCCTCATCTCTTACCGTCGGTATCGTAAATGTTACTAAGGGATCAGACTATACATATAGTGCCCTGATGACGACAACAAGCTTGCGTCTACCGCGGAAATATGACTAAATTATCATTAGCTAAAGAGTGGACATTTGTGACAACTCCGCCTACACCTTTGAGGATAATGGTGTAATGCAGATTAAATCTAAAAGATTTAAAAAATGATTACTGGAATATATATTTTTTTTTCAATTTTTTTGTGACAAATTCATAAAAGTATTGTACTCATTATAAACAATACATTTTCAAACAACTATGTTTATAAAGCTAAGTATAACTTTTATTTTATTTTATTATCATTTTATCAAGTAAGTTGTTAAAATTTGTGTTCAGAAGAGATTAAAATTTTAAAACAATAAAGTTAAGAAGAGAATAAAATTAGTTGTTAAAGTATCGCCATCAATCGACACTGAAAATATCTATGCAGTCCTGTCTCTTAGAAGTATTGTATTTAATCCAGAACTAGATATCTTAACCTATAAATATAGAAATATCAGGCACGTATTAAAACTAAATCTCAATACACTTTAATGTCGGGTTAATAAAGGATAATGCTTATTCAATGAGGATTAGAGTTAACTTTATTATATCGCTGGGTACCTGAATACCTTTAAATTCCCCCTTAAAAACCCCCTTCATTATACGCATGAGAAAACAGAAACATTCGCAGATGAGAATGAAACGTCTTATTAGAAAGGAAGCGGAATAAAATTTGTTCAACATTCATAACAGGCAATCACAGCGTCGTATACACAGCCTAATGAGTCATACTCCGTGGAGGATGGTAATTAAAAGTATGTTACAAACTTTGTTTATGTCATTAGGAGAAAAAATAAATAAATAATACAACGACATCGCGGTTATGTACTGTTAATGTTTCCCTCTGCGATTAAACGATGATGACTGTTTTATCAATATATTCTTTTGTACAGATTCATTTGGCTCTTCATCCAATCTCCATCAAAATGATTTCTTTCTTACCATTTTGATTCTGAGATTAATGTTTGAAAGAATTTCGGTTTTAAATTATTTCATTGTGTATCGAAACATCAAGAGTGAATTTTAGATTATTATTCTCTACTTCGCTCTTTGGGATTAATATTGCTTGAATTAGTTAATGAAAATCATCTGGATTGTATATTCTAATAATAATGTAATCTTAACAAAACATACCTTTACTATGTAAATTATAAATAAAATTATGTATAGTGGTGTAATATACATTTGCAATTTTATTTCTCAAAACACTTTTTGAATACATTACAAGGTACCCAAGCTAATAAAAACTATTTACTTGGGGCAATTTTCCTAAAATAGCAATTTATTCATATTAGCCAGTGAACTCCTCATTTTAAAATGAGACAGAGATTCTATTAACTTTCATAAAAGAAATAAAATATAATCACATAAACAAACACATTCAAGTCAGCTTTTGGAACTGAAGTAAAAAAAAAACAGCCTTAACATTGTACGCGTATGCCAATGAGAAATATAAAGAGGTTTAGTATTCGCACGGGTGCGTACCCACGTAGCGTAAACCACCAATTTCTATAGAATATTTTCCATTCCCCGTATGCCTTTTAGCAAACACTCGAGACTTTATTACGCTGGTATAATAAACATTGCATACGATTATGTATGAAGTAATAAAACACAATTTTGCTCTTTCTCCCTTACATTCGTCGCGCATTAATTAACTTATTTGTTAGTAAGGTACGCTTTCATTCAGCGGGCTGAGTGACAGTGAGATTTCGTTCTACGTATATTTTTAATAAGCTAGCTTTATTTTAAGGAACTAATGGTTTAGAAATTACTTAACACTTGATTTAAAGTTAAATTTAAGCTTAAAGCCTACAGTATTTAAGACAACTGATGTCTCAAAGAAAAGTAATATTGTTTCTTTGTTGTAACAGTGTTCAGCTTGTTTGCAGAGTACTAAAACCAACATCGGCGTGTCTTGGCATTTATATGGCACGTGTTTCCTTCCCAATTTGATCCCGGGTCTTTTAAGCGGGGCGTGAAAAAGCATCTCACCAGGCCGCCATAGTGTGGGTCACCATGCTGCATTGACTAGACATGCAATGAGGATGGTGACCACCACTCTTGGACTCCATTTATTGCTTACCATTAGGCAAAGTGGTAGGCTTACGAATAATAAAAAAAAAAAAAAAAACATTACTAAATTGAGTATACGCTACCCATCCTTTATAAACTTTAAATTAAAGAGCTTATTTTACTTTAAGTTTTTGAATAATCATTTTAATGTACTTTTTACTGTTGGACATTTTTTGTTACGTGTGCAAAGCATAAGGTTGTAAAAAAATGGTAGTTTTAGGTTATCGTAATATATTATTCCAGAGAAGGACAAATTGAATGAGGAAAGAAGAATAGACGCAATCGGCAGTATGAGAGAAAGAAGCATAATACAAGAAGATAAATTTGTAGATTGAAGAGTTCTGTTATAGTTAGAACATAGGAGCTAGTTAGAACATAGGAGCTAGTTAGAACATAGGAGTATCATATAAGTAGGAGAAGTAGGTGGGTTGATAATAGAATAAAAAGGGTGTTTATACTGTTGGTTGTTGGCAGTTGGTGGATCTTGCTACACATCTTGAGTAAAATCAATTGGGACCTTTGAAAATGCCGTAACGCTAAACCGTTCATAATCATCATCATCATCATCATCAGCATATCACAGTCGACTGCTGGACATAGGTCTCTTCCATTGCACGCCACTCAATCGATTTTTGGCTTCTCGCATCCAGCTCCTGCCAGCCATCTTGCGCAAATCGTCATTCCACCTGGCATGTGGGCGTCCTAAGCTACGTTTGCTGGGACACGGTCTCAACTCAAAAACTCGTTTGCCTCAACGGTCATTGTTTCTGCTACTACAGCCAGCAAACTGCCACTTCAGCCTGGGGATCCGGTGGGCTATTTTCATTACTTTAGTTATCTGCCAGATCACCTCATTCCTGGTGCGATCCCTTAAAGAAACCGAGCTTCTGGATCAGTCGTACCGTAAGTGTCAACGTTTTGGCTCTGTATATCATGACGGGTAGAACAGACTCACTGAAGACTTTCATCTTAAGGCAGGATCTACGGTGAGAAGACTTGACGTACCTTCCCAAACGCTACCCTAGCCAGTTAAATTTTTGTTCACCTCGTTCTCGAAGTTGTTTCTACCTAACTGCTATGTCTGCCCGAGGTGTACATATTTTTAACTTCCAAAAAAAAAACCGTTGAAATTGGGAAATAAATTTTATGGAACACTATAAGCGATTTTACTCAAGCTGAGAATAAAGGATGGTTAAATAATTTATCTAAAGACGATAGGAAGAAACATGATCCTTACGAAGATTAAAAATGAATCGAATGCAATTATTCATAAGTTCGATGTATTTATTGCAGAGATTTACATTCTACTTATAATAGCACTCATCACAATAATCAAAATGGGAAAAAAATAACGGTATGTATAATGAAAATATAAAATGACGTGTCTTGGATAAAATACAATATATATTTATTATATCTGTTGTAATTGTAAGCAAGTTTTGGCACGCGAGTATGGTCACCAGCTAAGGTGGCAATTTGGCAATTTTCAGGTGTCACTATTTCTGTTGCAACTTAGGCACTAGTAATCGCATACCATAAACATGTTTGAACTTTTATACAACATCGTACTGTTTTAATATCAGCTTAATATAAACTTTTAACTTCACAATATAATGCTAAGTTGAAATCCGAAATCCTCTGGTAATGGCTTAGCGTTAATTATCCGTTAATAACGTTAATTACATAAGTCATTAATTCGAGCGTCTATTTCCACTTGCCCTTTGACTCGTAGAAATTACTCCTAAGATGAAGCTTAACCGAACTATTCCCTTGATCACACCTCAGTATTCATCAACACATCGAAACCCCAAAACTACTATTACGGGGAAACCGATCGACATCACGACTAATTTAATAACCAATTACTCGTCGGTAGCTAGTTGTACTACCTTCGAAATATGAGCCGCGAGATTTAATTACTCAAGTTGAGAGCCCCTCAAAATATTGTCTTCATTAAGGGCCTCATCCCCTTTGTGACTCGTTTTATTCGAAAAGTTCGCGTATAATTTTCGTGAATTTAGTTAGGTGGCCTGTTAACATTCGTGTTACTGATTCTCATCGTATTAAATTTGTTCATATTATGTACGTGCTGTTCATTTTATTATTTGTAAAATTGTACCGATAGGATTTGAGAGATGGGTATATATCAAATTTTTATTTTAACAATTTCTTAGAGATACGTAGAAGAGAAATATTTAGTAAGAACTGAACATTAGGTAATAATAAAATTAATGCAATAGGTACTACGTCAGGCTACATTAGGTTCTTGTTTTGCAGGAATTCTCCTATGTGTTATTTAAATCTTTATAAATAGTGGTTAGTAGGGTGTTGAGAGATCTCGTCTGTAGATTGGATCGAAAATGGTCCGAATACAATCTAGTATAGTAATTAGTACGGTCCACTGTAGGATCGAGGCATTAAACTATTTGAGGAAATCAAAGTTGAGCAAAAAGTTGATTTGATTAAAGTCACGACAGAAACTGTTCTATCGTGATTTTAATGAAATCAACTTTTTGTGAATGAAACAATATCTACGTAGAGACGTAATTTAATTAATTCTGTATTACAGTATTTTTCAACAGTCATTAATGTTCTTTTGCAGCCAGTAAAGCGGAATGTGGTTCAGATGATAAAGGCTACACTGTTTTTGGATTAATACACTGTTTGTTGGTATATTATGACAAAAGTTATTAGATTATGGGACAACACAAAGTTTAGTGAAAAAGGCGAAAGGAAAAGTGACGCTGGATTAAAAACAGCAAAAAAAAAGAGTAGTACCTTGACATATTACAGTTATGATCTGTATAACGCTTATGGCAAAGCTCCTGCAGGGTCCTCGTCGGGTCATGGTGTGTCACTCTCGCATCGTCGTACATCAATCTCTCGCAGCTGTAGATGCTCACTCAATGCCTCGACTCACCATCTGATAAAAAAAAAACTTTAAATGTTTTATATTTACAAACGCAACACACACACACATACGTTCACATATGGCAAGTGTTAAAGAAATTTTAAAATTTATACTGTACATCGTTAAACGAGCAAATTAAGAACAAAATACAATATAATAATGAATGTACGATTCACTGATTAAATGGTATATTGACGCCAGCGATACAAATTGATACATGAGTACTGGGTGGTCACCATTTACTAATTAGTTAACATACATATATGTATACATAACTCCGACATACAGTATTTCATGTTTATCACATTTGGCGAATAAATTGCCAGTGAAATGATAACAACCCACAACCATTATTGTTTCGTGTAAGAGCCAAAGTGAATGTGTATTACTGCTTACATAATTTAATTTTTTGTTGTATTTCAAATCAAACCAGAAGCATTGCAAGGGAAGGTTTTAGCATTGTTTGCCCCCATGAGCACTGACCTGAGAGAAGCCGGTTCGGCAGTATTAGCTTACCTGAAGCAACGCTACCTGACATCCTACCAGGGAGTGGAAGTCTGTTGGGGGTTGAGTTGTCTGACCTTCTAGGACATGCCTTGACTCCCGCTTATATGTTAACATGACGTAAGCTGTGTGGTTTTAGTCAGTTTGAGTACACATAACCACGTTATTGTTTAATCGATGAGGTGGTAGCCATCGGGGTTTCCACACATAAAAAAAGACTTAGCATGGTTTATATTTTTAATGCTTTTGGAGACGTCACGAGATTAAATAGTTAGCGGACTTCTTTATTAATGTATGTATATAGTAATAATATAATTTACCTCTTAATTTTAATCCAAGAACATTTAAAATAGTACAACGTCAAGGTTGGATTGATCTGTGGTAGATGCAATTGGCAGTCTTATCGCACTGTGGCAATGTCCTATAGGCATAAATATGGAATTTAGAGAATGTAAAACCTAGAAGTGAAATATAGTTTAATTTCTATATTTCATTTATGTGCTCGACGTCTTATAACACAGACACAAACATCGTTGTTATTTCTGGGGCTAGTTTATGTCTATAATAACTAAGGCTTCGTATAAAGGTGGCTACCGGACGATTGTACATGTCATTGAAAAGTGACGTGGTCGTTGTCGGCCTTAGATGGATGGAGCCACTATTAGCTTTTAGCTTCTCTAGCCACTATTAAAATGCAAAATAAAATATGGCCCCTCACTGCTAACTTCAGCCCGGTGAACTTAGTAAATGCTTATTATAGTTTAGTTTCCTACAACTGTTGTGACAGATTGATGTATAGAGGGGTTTTGTAAATTTTTTATTGTGTATCTGTTACATGTGTAAGGCATCATACCTCCTGAATGGATGAAGTGATTTAGGGTATATAAATTCATAGGGACTTGTACTCTGTAATATTGTCTCGTACATGCTTAAAAGTGTACACACACGTCCATATGTCCCATGTTACATTTATTGTTATAGCAATTCATTTCAAGCACGACTTTGTATTGAGATGTTACAGAAAGGTATTGTTTATCATATGGATTGTTTTAAGTCGATGTACAACTTTTTGGGATTAGGACCTGCCATCTCTTAACCGTGGTTAAATATAAAAAAAAAAATATTAGGTACGTCACATATGCGCGGTAAGTACAATGCAGCAGGAGCAGATCAGCCGTTTTTTCGAAGAACTGCTTCGATAATGTCTTCTTCGAGTCTGCTGAGTAGAGAGCACTAGAAACTGCCTCACATAATCAACCTGTGGAACAAGTTGTCGCCTGCCGTATTTGGTAACTGCCGTATTTGCTAAACTGTCATATTTGATAAACTGCCGTATTTGCTAAACTGTCGTATTTGCTAAACTGTCGTATTTAATAAACTGTATTGAGAAAGTACGGAAAAAGTATTTAAGGGCGATGTATTACAGATGCTTTCATACTACTGCATCTTATTCAATAAATATTCCTTACTGCCAACAAGTGTCCGACGTATCTTCTTTGAAGCTACGCTCTTGTACTACTTTTGTGATAATGCATATGACGGTGTAGACATTTGAAAGATATTGTGTTATATGGTATCTAGACAGGCACTGACTAAAGCAGTAGCAAATTCTTCATGTCGCACAAAAGCTGGCGTACGAGATCTGCTCTACCTTACTTATAAACTTTCAGTCTTGAATTTAAGGTCTGCGTTTAGTTTAATATATTTTTATAAAGTTAATCAGTGTCATAGTTTTTTCTTTCAACCGACCTCAAAAAGGAGGAGGGTCTCCATTCGACTGTTTTTTTTTTTCGAAGATGAATGCTTAGATAATGTTTTAAGAGTTGTAGAGTACGCTAGAAACTGTCTTGCATAACCAACTGGTGAAACAAATTTGTCGCCTGCCGTATTTGGTTATTTAAGAGCGCAGTTATAATTTTATTGTCTACTGTGAATGACGCAATGGATTACATAATTATTTGTTTTAAGTTTCAGTGTTCACATACCATTATTATGTTATTGTTAGTTGTTCCAATTAAAATAAATAAATAAATAAAACTCATTCAAGTGAGTACCTAAATGCTTTTTGTTGTGTGTTAATACATAGGTAAGCGTTCAATTCAAAAGTTATTTGAAACATATTACTTCGACATAAATTCTTGTGTACTGTATTAAATAAACTAAATGAGGTCGCAAAAAGTGGTTCTACGAGTATTATGCCACACTACCAACAAGTCTAAATCAGTCAGGCGCGGACAGTTCCAATAAATAAATCGATAATACTTGAGGAGCTTATAAACCCATTTTGTAGGCAATTTGTTGCCCTGTAACCATAACTTGGTTTTGGTTAAAACAAATAATATTTTATGTTAGAATAAAAACTTTCCCTTTCGTGAATAACATTCATGTATATTGAGGTGGTAGAGCCATGTTTAGGCACGAATGGGCCGGTTCGACCGGTGCGATACCACGGCCTCACAGAAAATCGGTTGTGAAGTAACTCTTTTGTTGCATTTCCCCGAAATGAGTGAGGTTTCCGGAGACCCAACTCCCCCTCTCCTCTTTCCTCTCCCTCACCCCCTCTCCTCTTTCCTCTCCCCTCACCCCCTCTCCTCTTTCCTCTCCCCTCACCCCTCTTTCCTCTCCCCCCAACCCCCTCTCCTCTTTCCTCTCCCCTCACACTCTCTCCTCTTTCCCATCTCCTCACCCCTCTCTTCTTTCCCGTCTCCAGATCCCCCTTAACCTTATCACTATATACTAAACTATACACCTTATACTAAACTATACAAAAATCTGTTAACTCTAAGAATGGTAAAATTAGATTAACCCTTTTGGAGTAATGGTGCTAAAATCCTCAAGAAAAGAGTGTACACGTATACTAAACCGGCAACGCACTTGTGATTCTTGAGTTGAGTGTCCATGGGCAGCGGCAGTCACTACCATCAGGTGGTTCGTCTGCTCGTTTGAATCGCATATCATTAAAAAAAACTTATGTTAAGTGTTTTACGATCGTTTGCACGTTATATCATCCAGACTATACTCCTTAAACTCTTACATATATCCTTCCCCTTCTAAAGTTTAATGCTTTCCCTTTCAACCCACATTTCCTTTTCAATATACTCCCAAATGTTTAATTTCATTTCAAAAGTTCTAAATCGTATGTATCTTATCTTAGTATGTAAAGGAGTCATATACTAGTTATACATTATATGCATGTACTGTATGACATTGACACACGATATCGATACCGTGCGCTCCATCACCCCTCCCACTTTACCCCACCGCACCGCACGGTGCTATTAAAGGGACGGAGAACCAGCCCTGAGCCAACTCTTGTTTACAATTAACTTTTATTTACGGGACGTTAAGAGACGTAGAGCTTCGCTTTCTCCTCGGCTGCAGTTACAACGGTACAACTACAGACCACAATCGAAGCCTCTTCTCCTCTTTCTTGAATTAAAAACTGAAATTTTGTGACCTAGTGTTTGTAATTTATGTCTGATTGTTAGTTTTCCTGGCCGATCTGTTGACATGTTTCTAGAACAAGGCGGCCATACTAACACGCTATAACAATAACACGTGACGTAAACTTAACTAACAATTAACTTACAACAAATCGTGTTCTTCCAGCACAAGGGACCACACTGAACGTTTTTCTATATGATAACAGACTGTACTGCACCATGTATACTTAAATTAATAAACTATGAAAATATTTATTTATTTTTAGCTTGTATTTGATCGAAAGGTGCTTCGAAGATATAATAAAAAAACAAACAAAGTTTAAAACTAACAAATACCAATTATCCAACAATTTAATGTTACTACTGTTGCCAATAAGAAAATTATAATGGTGGTTGTTGATCACTCACACAAATCTAATGAAATATCAAAACATCGCAACAAAACTAATGAAACTGGATGAAATTTATTATAAATATGTATATTGTAACCTATTAATATATTTTTTAAACTATGTTTTTAGAATAGCACACTTTTATTCTAAAAAAATAGGTTACAAAATTACTAGCCAATTAAAAATAAATATAATCATGGAAACAAGGATATGATCCAATATAAGTATTATTGCGTAATTTTCTCTTAAATATTGTTGCTACAGTTAGAAATTCTTCAATATTATAAAGCCAGAGCCGGATGAGAATAATCCATTCCTCTTCATTTACCCAACTGACAGCTCAATACATCATTGCATAATCATCAAAACAAGGACGGAAAAGCAATGGAAGCGTGAAATATTCAGCTAAGTCGCCAGTCGATTTGCATTGAGGCACAAATGAAGTAAGAATTGAGCGAGCACTTGTTAAGTAGCCTCAAACGAGTCATCCGGGGTCGCGACTCAGCACCCCGAGACAAAGGTTTTAAAAAGACGGTTTAAGTTATGAATGAATACCCACTAACAAAATTACTAACAAAAGTTTCGAAAAAAATATCTAATAAATTGTACAAATGGCTTGGTGTGATATAGTTGGACTTAACAGATGATATATAAACAGATATAAGAGATAAAATAACTACTGATACTCTATTTTAAAAATTCCTGTACAAGACGATGAAACATTCCCTTCAATTATATTTACTAAGAATACAATGAAAAGTTAATTTTAGAAATCATCATCTTTTATAAGATCTTCTAGAAAGGGAATTTCACCAAATACTGGTGGTATTTTCAATTTAACACATTTTTATACCTCAATCAAATTTAAATGTAAATCTGAGAAAAAAACGCTTTAAAATATTTGTACGAAACATATTTTTATGAGTTTTAGAAAAAAAAAAACACGACGAACACTTGCTTTTGAAACATTTAATATCTACTTATATTTGCGTTTATTTATTTTAATGACAATACAAAAACAAAAATACATTTTTGTTCAGCACATTTTCTTTTTGTTATAGGTACTTGTCGTAATGAAGCGACTAGTCATTTTCAGTAATCTAAATATATACAAAGTTCCTATATAGTAGAAACAAACTGTTGACACATAATGTAGGTATTAAATATGTAGAGATGGGTATATTAAATATGTTCAAACGAGCAAACGGGTCACGTGATGGTGAGTGACTTCCGCCACCCATGAACACTTGTAACTCAGACGTTACCAGAGCGCTGTCCACCTTTTAGGGTAGGGGAAAGGGAGGAAGAGAAAGAGGGAAAAGGAAAGAAAAGTGGGGAAAGGAAAGGGGGTTGGGCTTCCGGTAACCTCGCTCACTCGGTAACACAATGCAAGCATTGTTTAACAGCTCATACGTGCCGAGGCATGGCTCACCCACGTTAATAACTAAGAAATTATATAAAGTATTCGATTATAAGTCGGTATTAAACGACTACCCTTAAAATGTTCGACCTGAATATAATATGAAAACACAAAGGAACAATCGATGTACAATCAATAAAGTAACATAATATACAAATAATATAACAAACATTTCCAGCTACTCCGAACCTAAAATAGTAGCCTGAAGCCTTCTAATGGCTAACCAAAGTTAGAAATACCCTTTAGACAGTTGCAACGTTTCGACTCCATTATACTCTGTCATTGCTTCGACCGCAGCCAAAGCTTCGACGGAAGTCACCCTCGCTCGTGCCCAGAAACTTGATTTATCCCGCGATCAAATTCAATTGTGTCAAACGAGAAATTGTCTAAAAATTCTAGAGTCACCGCATCTGCGTGGTGAAGCACTGATATTTTTTTGAAGTATTTCACATTTTGATTAAAATATTTTGTGTTGAAATAACGTTCAGGTTTTATAAAGAAGAAGGTTCCAGGAAACGGTTTTGCTTAAAAAAAAACCTACGATGAGATTTCTGTAAATATTTCGAAGAAAGAAAAGGATATCATATCTTCATGCTTGAAGAAATCGTTTAGCTTTCTGGTGTTATCTGTACCTATTCCCTGTGTTGAATCGGAATGGAAATTTTATAGATTATTAATAGTAACTATTCTACCTTTCCTTTTCAATGTACTCCCAATTTTCTCATTTAATAAATAAAGAGCCCGATTGAAGGCAAGAGGTTTGCCCCCGTTACGTAAGTGTAAGTATCTAAGTACGGTAGACCTTTCGGGTTTGCAGGCGTAACTATATGTATGTGTGTAACGAAAAACCTAAGTACATTAAACTGCCATTGTCCAAAGTTTAGCTCATAAAATACAAGGTAAATTGCAAAACATTTTTTAATCATTAGTTTATCGTTATTTAGGCGCTAATCCTCATTGGTTACTGACTGACATCATTATCATTCCATTCGTCCGATAAAAAGCAAGCAAAGGCCAGTATAATGAAAAAATAACAAGCGGCTAATGCCACCCTTGATCGACTAATACCCTGTTTATATATCCCACTAACGTACCATTATCATCGATAAAAATGTTCTGCCCGTCAATATTATCGCACAATTCCGTATCCAATACCTGTTATGTTCGTTGGCAATCAATTGGTAGCGCTTTTGTAATAGAATTGTGAATTGAAATGCGATCGATGGTTGGGTCGTTGGTTGTCGCTTCGGGCAGACATCGTCTGGTTCTGATTCATCTTTACGTCGCTGTCGTTTCGAAGGTTTATGCAGGGCTGACACTTGACACTTTTATTCCTATTTTTTTATTATTGTGATAAGCATATCGTGACTTTAATATTTAAGAGTATCGTCTGCTTTTCGATAGTAAAAGTAAAAATGCTAGTTTACGACGCAGTTATGTACTGGAAACTTGATAGCAGTTTTAGTATACTTGCTCTTGGCAATGCAGTGAAATTTTATTGACACCTTTTATAGCCTCATTAATTTAAATACATCTTTAATTTTTTTTAATGTTCTTTTTAAATTGGTAATATTGTGATATTTTAATGTCTAACACGAACTTTACTACTAGTATACTTCACGTGAATGGTAAATCAAATTTACCATGAGTTGTGTACATTTCTTATTAACAATTAACCTCAGATAAATGATGTTTATGTTGGTTTTGGAGTTTACATTTGAAGATTTAAGTTTAATTTTAATATTATTTTATAGAATTAGTACAGTTTTATAATGAAGACGACCAAAGAAAATACAGATGGACTATGTGTTAGAGATGCTTACTACCTTAGCAGTAAACTAGAGGTGACACAGGAAAATAGAAGATAAAAAAAAAACACATTGTACCTACCCTAAATACATTTTAGAGATGGGCAAGTAGATAATGATGATGACAGTTGTATAAAGTTAAGAAATTGCCCATATCGCATAAAAAGATAATTAAATCGTTTATTTCAATTCAACAATTACAGATTGCTTTGAAATATTGGGAGTAAGTCAGTCGTTGAGCAAGTAAAGATGAAGTTTCACATACATTTCCCAAAGTATAAATTGGTCACATATAATAGGCTGCATGCTTATTGTCAATTAGATGGCAGGTCCTGATTTGATACGATTTTAACTCTAGTTCCGATATTTTAATTAGACCTGTGTCTTCGTCATGTCGTGCATACTCTATCATTTGATCGTTAGTCTTAGGAACGTTTATTGCTTTCAAGCATTAGTTTGTACTATTTGTATTTTTTAATTATATTTAAAGATACAGTTTTTTAAATGTGTTTTTGTAAATAATTTAATGATGAATATTTACATAAATGTAATTGGGTATGAAAAAAATTACTCTGCTAACTAGTACTATTGCGTTTTGTATGAATTTTGACCTTCACATTTTTTTCTTTCTTAAGTAGTGTAAGTACCTGTAATAATGATTGGTCTGTAGAAATTACCCGAAATGTATATATTATTCTTTTAACTGAATAAGGGCATGAAATTCTTTAATTCAATCATTCAAATATTCTCACTAAGAAAGTATTATTATATTTATTATTAATTGTTTATTGTACACAGATTATTATTAAAATAAAGAAATAAAGAAATGGTATGTAAATAGGGGTGCCTAACCCAAAACTAAGGTGTCTTCCAGCGTACCTAGTAAATACAGTATTCGTATTATTTGTGGGCCATAATTATATTTGACACACGTTATAGTATAAAAAAATTATGATTACGTTGCTGCATTGCTCAATCGTATTCAAGGCTCAGCTGTGTAATTACTGCAATGTACATCGAAGTACAGTTACGTTTCATATGTACTCGTATACATACATATATCAATGTTACCAAGGCTCTACAATCGCTCCTGAACATTCCGCGTGAGTAATTATTATGTGATCTATTTGCAACGTGGAAGTTGTTTTGGCAACAGCTGCACCGGATTGTATTCATCCTATCCTACACTGGTATTAGTACCATATATAAATATACACTCACGCTTGGATCGCTTAAGTAGGCAGAGGCGAAATTAACGAACGCATTTTGCTGATTACAATTTTGTAATGATCAGTTACAAGTTAGGACGTAAGAGCTTAACAAACAAATAAACACATCTTCGCATTTACAACATTCTCTAAAATCCTTAGAATATTAGTTTAATGTCGAATCAAAATTAATAGAATTTTAGTGCTACTTTTATGTAATCAACATAACTTTTACTAATAACATAATTTATGAAAATCAATTAAATTAGAAAGTTTTGCTCGTACTCTAAGATCAAATCAAACCTCAATTATATTAAGACTAGTAAAATGTGTATTTATATACGCCTTGAAGAAGAAATTGCATTGCTTTTGTTTTAAATTCAACAAAATGTTATAGCCAGATCTAAAATACAATAGAACTCGATTTACGCGTATTCTTAAATGGATAGAAAAATCAAATTCTATCTGCCGTTGTCTGCTTAAATCATTTTTCAAAGACCTTAGTAGTTTTTCTTACCATTATTAACATACAGTTTTTTTTTTTATATACTATAGGGGGACAGACGAACAGACGGGTCACCTGATGGTAAGTGACACCGCCGTCCATGGACACTTGCAACTCAAGAGTCGCAAGTGCGCTGCCCGCCTTTGAGGGTGATGAGGGATGGGGGATGCAGGGAGCGGAAAGAAGAGAGGAGGGATAAGGAGATGGAAAAAAGGAGCAAGGAGATGAGGGGAGAGAAAAGGGGGGAGGGGGAATTGGGCCTCCGGAAACCTCACTCAATTCGGGGAAATGCAACGCAAGCGTTACTTCACAACCGGTTTTCTGTGAGGCCGTGGTATCGCACCGGTCGAGCTGGCCCATTCGTGCCTAAGCATGGCTCTACATACACTCCTTCATGGGTATACCCCCGAAGGGGTAGACATGAAGCCTATTGCCGTCATCCAGGCACCGTAGGAATGCATATATACCGTCTGATAGATAACAGTCCGATCTAATAGTCGCTTTTAAAAAAATCACGGGAAGAGCTGAGGCAGCCCTCCTTTTCTACATCGAGAATAACACGGCCAAACGAGAAGCATTATTATTATTATTTCTCTCTTTATTATACACCATGAAGTAATGGAAAGTAATTCACTTTAAAAAAGTAGATAACCTACATCAATGTATCTATCATAAAAATTTTAGACTTACATGGTTTTCTCATGGATGCCATTATCAGAACTGGACCAAATTGAAATGGGACCACACGGGAAGCATCAGCATTTAAATAAAAACAATAATCATCAAAATCAGTTTATCCAGTCGGAAGTTCTGCGGTAAAGAACATACAAAAAATACAGTTGAATTGCGAACCTCCTCGTTTTTTTAAGTTGGTTGAAAAATTCAGACATGATTGCATATATTACAGTATAACAATTAGCAGTCTTATCACTCACGGTAATTTCTTATAGGCCACCTTCATACGGATATTATAACATCAAACTAGGGGTAGTCTAAGGTGTACTATTATAACTTTATCCACAAATTAAACCTGATAACAAAACTATTAAGTGTAAACTATTTAGTGCAAGCCCTGAACAGAACACACCCTCAGGCAGACCACTATGTCAAAGTACAATTTTCATCAGAAACCGGCCCAAATGTTTTCTTTACTGTACCCCTGTTTATTAAGAAACGAGATCATTTTTAGGTACTATTGTTTTACTGTCGCTTGAATATTTCATTAATGGTATAAAAACATACAATCTGTTTTACAAAACTTTCTAAGAAGAGACTGGCCTGTTGGTCAAGTAAGTGGTTTCTGGGTTTCTGGGTTCGATTTCCACACGAGAAAAAAATTGTGTGATCTGCTAGTGGTTGTTCTAAGTCGGGGTGTTCTTTTTGCATGTTGTTTTAATTATGGTGAAATCCCCGCGACACTCGACTAGGTTCTAGTATTGTAGTTATTTATTTTGACACCTTTACTACTCCTCGGGGGATACAGGCGTGAGCGTGCGTATAATTAGGAATATTTATTAGAAATTAGTACTTTGTAAATTTATTCTTCGTTGTTTATTCATGCTAAAAAAATAATTTTCATACAATTATAAACAGTAAAAGCAACATCAATTATATGTAGTAACAAACCACTGCAATAAATATATTACAAGTCGATTATAAAGGGATTAATTTTGAAATTTTAAACTAATTAACATCCATCCATATTGCAATAACCTATTAAATTTGGGGTCGATTCATGACAAGACATTCTTAGCTTTCAGTTAATGATAATCTTACTGAACCTGAAACTATTAATAACGTTAATCTTGCTTTTCTTGTTTTTATAAGGTTTAGCTAGCAATGAAAATTGTAGTGCATTAGCCTAACATTGATCTTCGAACTTCATATATAAGGAGATACTTATGTGTTTACACAACGTCTTTTATCGCCTTGGATTGTATTTTATAGTCAGATACTTATTTGTTTTTGTACTAGTCAGAAGTTGGATGCAGAACTCATTAAATTGGTATTTATGAAACGGTACAGTAGGAATATAAATATAATTGTGTTTGTTAAATAAGCAATCTTAGGTCCAACAAATAGTTATTAAAATAATGTTTAGTTTAATTTACTGCTGATAATTTATTATTTTTCCAGTTTTGCACTTTCAAACTGCTGCTTAACTAGCTGTCTGTTATAGACAATAAGAAATATAAATAAAAACAAGCCCTCCAACATGACTATAATAAATTTTTGGCACAGAAACAACCTCATTACCGGAGACAAAGTAGAAATTCACAAGCTAAAAGCTCGGAACTAAAGCGACGTCGCTTTGCACTGTATTTTGTGATTTAGCCATTTTAGTATCCGACTTTAGATAAAGCGGTGGTACTCAGTTTAATTATTTCTTTCGTCGTGAATTTAAAAAAAAAACAAGACGTTGGATTGGAACTTGTTTACAATAAACGAGTTTAATTATCACACCAAAGTAATGTGATCTTTATAGTAGGCACATAGTGTTTTTAAGTTCATGTTTACAGTTAATTATATTATTGTCTGTGTTATATAGTAAAGTAAAAACGTCCATAATAATGTCATAAGTGAAGCACAACGCTGACACGACACACAGCTTACTTCTCACCAAAATAAAATGCTCCTTGCGGGTATAGAACTATGTTGGACATATTCTAATAAAATACAGTGTATAAATTCTCTTCTATTAATCAAGTAATAAGTATGAATATAATTTACAGAAGCTAGTGTTCTGAGAGGATAGGGATCCCGAAGTTCTTTACATATTTATACCATACTACAAGAACTACTGCTTAAATTAGGCATTCGATTTAGCATCAATTCTTAATTAATGAATACTTAATGAGGATATTAAAAACAATCTACTGTTGAATGAATAATTTTAACAATGACTTACACAGAAGCTTGTGTGATATTTAAGGGACCTGAGTAATCTTGCATGTGTATATTATTTCTCAAGCCGTCTTCTGTAAAGCGACGATAGCAGGTTTAACTGGAGTGGTCTTCAAGCCGCGATTAATCTCAAAGTGTGAACGTTAACCACTGCTCCCCAAAATAGGATTTAGATTGTTGCCCCTAGCTTTATTAGGTTAAAGCCTTCAATCTTCAGTGTATTTTAGTTTTCAGTCTACAAATGGTTTTACATTTATTTACAGTTTATTTTTGAGTTAAAGCAATTTTGCTGAAAATATTAGGTTGGCAACTTATAAACCCGCCATCTTTGTACACTAATTTATTTAATTGTTATTATACAAAACCAAATTATTTCTTAACTATATTAGCACCGTCGTTTTCTATCGTATGGTGGGTAAGGAAGCACAGCCCAGCTAAGCGAAAGTATTTTTTTATGAGTCGCTTTTGCTACATGTGGTCGAGCATTATCGTGCAAAAAGTATACTTTATTTTGATTTTTCGATAATCTCGCTGCTACTTTATCCAGTTGGTCACAATAAATATTGGCCGTGATTGTAATGTTAGATGGCAACAGCTCCCAGTATATAATTCCGTTTATACCCCACCACACACATAAAAGAACTTTTTTACTCGTGTCAGATTATGGCGTCGGTACTCCTGCTTCTCTAGGTCCAAGCCACTGGCGCTTACGCGAAACATTTATGTCCATAACCCACTTTTCATCCCCAGTAATTATAGCTCTCAGCCACTCATGGGTACGATGATAACTAAGTAGTTCCATGCACACGTTAGCTCTCTTCTGAAGTTGAAACGGCGTCAACTCATGTGGTATCCAAACTGAATATTTCCAGGTCTTTTCTAAAGCGTGGAGTTGTTTTTCTACTGCAGTATGAGAACACTAAAGCTTCTCTTCCAGACAACGTGAAGTGAACCTGGGATCCATTTCTATGAGTCGTTTTATTTCATCTACATCTATTGTAGGAGGTCGTCCTGGATGAGGTTCATCAGATTCACAATTTCCATCCTTAAATCTTCTGAACCAATGTTTGGTGGTATCGTAAAAGAGAACGCCTTCGCCCATCGTTGCACATATATTGTGCACTGCTTCAGTCGCTTTTCGACCTAAGCGAAATTCGTGAAATAAAAGTAGCCGAAGTTCTCTACGAGAAATATCCATAATTTACTGTAGTTTTAGTATTCAAGATCCAGTTGTCAACTGATCTGAAATACAACTCTTGCTTTATTTATATATTACTCCAATAAATTCGAGATATCTCTATAACTTTTTAGAAACTGATCGAAAACAGTGGCGGGTTTATTAGTTGCAAACCTAATACTTTACTAATATGTAGGACTTGAAACTTAAAAAAAAAAGCAATAGCATTTGTTTTATTTATTTTACCTGTTTTGGGCCGACCATCTTTATCCATTGTTACTTAGTAGTAATAATTGAAAAGCTAAAAACTCAATTTTGGATATAGAACGCCCTTCAAGTTAAATTATAAACTGTTCTTCCAAAAAATTTATATTTTTATTAGTAAACAAATATGAACCCATTAATTTTCATCAGCTCAAATTCTTCTATTGAAAATTTCTAAATCAGAAAATATTCACGGCGCTCCTCATTTTTTGTGCCAAGATACCAATATTACCAAGGGTTATAGTATAATACTATTAAATTGAAAATGTTAAACCTTTGGCCCGGTAATAAGAAGCATGACGATCAACATTTTTGCACCGTCTTATATTGAACGGTATTAAGAGGCCCGCAAATGAGTTTTGAGAGTTTTATTATGAAAGATGTCACGATTGAAGGAAAATAGAAATATAATAGGGGATTGAAATGTTTGCTCTAATAAATTGAATTTCAGAATGTTTACGTCTTTCGTTCCGGGTTGTGGCCACGCTCTGGTTTTGGAATATAAATGGAAATGCAGGCAATTTGACGCGACGTGCGATGTTTACAATGAAGCTGATTTTGTGTTTCCTTCCTCTTTGAATTCACCAACTTGAAATTAAATTTAATTCTCTTATTGTTAAGATATAACATGATGTTTTAGTACTAAAACTCGTTTGTTTGTACCAGTCATGTCACTTATTTTTTTTTAACTTCTTGCATTGCGTTACCCATCATTATTACTTTGACCAGACACAGAATATTAAATAAGAAGAAAATTGATGAAGAACTTGTTATATTTTTTTACAAATGTACGAGTATAACGAAGATACCTATATAACGTTTAATAATATTGAAAACATCAATCAACCACACTACGCCTCTAAGGTTCCTGAGGTTGTCGAGAGTCTTTTGTATTAACCTATTATGTTAGTATATGTCTACGTATATTTACGCTTATATTGTATATTGCAGCTTCCATTTTAATCATAAATCTCTCTCCTTCCATGCTTACCTTTAAGAGATCGCTAATTACGATAAGGCCGCCAACATTACATGCCATTTGTTACGTATTTATAAGAGAATTATAATATCAGACTGTGCAATATAGTGTTCGTCTATCTATCTATCTATATGTAATACAAAAAAATATATAAAAATGGAAGAGCCCTATGTCCAGCAGTGGCTGATGATGATGATGATGATATAAAATGAACATATCTAAATAGATACTATTAGCATTTAATGTGTGGTCTGTTTGCGAAAGTAATTACTCTTAGCCTCATTTGACCTTATTACTATTGTATATTCTGAATTTGTTTTAAAGCTGTGCCATTTAATTTTGAACTATTAAGATCTTCAAACTCAACTTCTTAATAATTATACAAAAAGAGTTTAACTTTACTTCATTTTATGACTAGCGTAGATGCATTAAAGTTGTTAAATGCGTATGCAATGATAAATGCGATGAGTAATCATCAATATCTACAAACGAACATATTATTCCATTCCCAATGACAGAAATATACAGCCACGCATTTTTCCCTTTTACTGATACATATTTTAATAAAACTCTCTATAAAAACAATGAGACGTACTGGCACACGTAATCCACATTATTTCCGACCAACATTTAAAGTTTCATTCCGAGTGTCACAGGCAGTACCCACAGAGCCTCCCCGAGCCTCCAAATAGAGGGGACCCTCCCGACCGAGGAGTAAAATGAAATATAGGCGGGCGTGCGTTCCGTGGAGCGTTTTTATTGCCGCTATGTGTAAAGCTTGTAGAAAAAAATTACTCTCAACTCAGTTTTTTATTTGGGTACACAGGGACGGCTGCAAGTCTACTAAACAGGTGCGAGGCCGAAAATATATATTACATATTAAAATTCCTATTACTTGTTACTGTCGCTATAAATGTGTCGTGAAGGCTTATGGAGGCAAATTGTTATTAGAATAAGCATTTAAGCTCATTTACTAGTGAAGGTTTCCACTGGCTAATTAGCGTTACGACATATAAAGGTGAAGAGGAACAAACATATTTTATCATAAAGTTTGTGATACAAAAGTAAAAAATAATAATATAAGCTGTGAAACTTCTTCATTGTTCAGTACATGATTGCCAATATTATTATTATAATATGCCAATTCGAGGGACAAAAATAACGTAACATACAGTCAATGGTAAGGTTACCGAGAGAGAACTCACTATTTTACCAATATTATCATTAATTACACCTATCTACTTATATATCAACTATATAACTAAAAACCTACTGTGTTTAAAAAAGTCTTATGACAATTTTAATGTAAAAAGTAACATAAGAGATTCACGCTTCTAAAGACATCACTTTAATTTTCGAAATTTAACTGGGACCCTGCACCCACCCTAAGTCCATCCCTGCACTAACACCCGCGTCGCGGGACGAGGTGATGATATTTTTTTCAGTCGCCTTCCTTCCCCTTGAATATTGCTCTCCAAACGTCTTTATTTGCAGCCGCGCGTAATTGTCGAAAAGCGAAATAATGGGTGGATTACAACCGCCCCGGTACTTCGTGACGTGTTTAATATAACTTTTTAAATTAAGGGTGTATTGTCATTGCGGTAAATTGATTCTTATGATTGCATTAACGTTGTAATAAACTTGATTTAATATTTTTGAAACGTAGAATATTTAGCTGAAAGACATTTCTACGTCTTGAATTTTGTCAAGAACGTCTCCGAGTGTGTTCAGTGAATCTACCTAACGAAGGTGGTTAATTATGTATGTACTTTCTACAAAGAGAGAAATAAATCTCTACTACAGATACGAAATCGACTCATATACTGTGAAATTGTTGTTATTTTTGTTATTCATACATCTGTATATATGATTACAGAATAGGTATATAAAAATATTTTATCCAATTCTAGGTACAGGTACATACAATACCTAGCAATGCTTAATTATGTATACCATACCATCATGTGTATACCATGTTTGTATATGTTACACCATGTTACGAACGCGATATCTTACTTTACATTACATATTTAATAATTGACTTCTAAAAAAAATTGATAACCGCCTTCAGTGCACCTTCTCAACTATTCAATACGTTAAATAATGAAAAGAAGCAATTTAAAAAGTTATTCATCATTTAACTGAATATTTTACAATGGAAGTACTGCAGGGGTATTGAAATAACCTCATATTTATTTCAATACCCCCCCATACATCATATTGGGGTCGCCTTGCTCAAAAGGCGACAAGGTCTGCCGGGGTACACAGGGACTTAATTTCTAGGGTACATCTGATGCCCCCCTGATGTTTTAGTCGGTTCGAGTCCGACATACCACCTTACCCATTAGCCCCGGTAAGGTGATGACCCGTGGGGGCATCCACACAAAAAAAGGGATATTCCTATTCAAAATAGGGAGAAATCGCTTAACATAGGCATAAAAACAATACATACAGTCGGACATAGAACATAGAACCTCCTATTTTTTTTATGTCAGTTAAAAATGTAATAATTTGAATTTAGTTACTCATAATTACAAATATAAACATGAAAGCAAAATAAAACCACCAATTCCATGAAACTATTACCACCAAATATAATAAAACCGTAATACTAAAATTTAAACATCTTACAAAATCGCAAAAGCTACTCGTAAGAGAGAACAGACAATGATGTTAAGCCTTAGTCTTAGGCAAACTGTAATTCAAAGAACGTACGAATAAAATAAATAAATTTGTTCGTTAAAAAAACGAATAGACCAAAATTGCAAGTCTCAAAAAGCTTCCACATTCCTAATTACTCGGTAGCTCTCATAATTACACTCACATATGTAATGATGTCAGCCATGTCAGGTGAAATTCAACGGTGCGGAGCTTAATCAACTCGTAGCGAGCTAATAAGTCGCGAACGCTGCTAACAAGAGCATACAAACCAAAAATTTGTAAAGACGAGGAAGCCGATTCAAATATTATAATATAAATTACTATAAAACATGACTATACAGTATTATGCTTAGAGTCCACGTAGTTACATATTGAAGGTAACATTACAGACATATATACAGACACTCGAACCTTTATCCCCGAAGGGGTTTTTAAAGTTATAATTAATGCCACTCACCGGGTGTCATCAATCAGTCATCAGGGTGCCTTTGGGTATTAGATGGAAATATTAGGAGTATATTGCGAGGAAAGGGAGGATAGACAAGGTAGGAAAGGGTTTGGCCCAAGAAAATCAGGGTCGCATACCAATAACTCGAACAGGCTGGTGAAGTGAAGTACCTAAGTAACCTGTAAGTTTTTACTTCAACTAACAGTAGCAATACAATATACAAATATTTAAAAAACCGTTTTAATGATTATCTATCTACATATGTTTTATAAAATAACACAAAAAATACTTGCAGCCGAACATGATAATTGATCGAAATTTTGGATTCTGGTACACACGGATATTTGACGAAAATATACTGATCTAATCTAATGCGAACTAAGTTTGTTGTTAATTGCTGATCATGTAATTCTGCATATTGGTTTTCAGGGGTACAATAGGACATAGGTTATCTTTTACCCCAAGAAATATTCAGTGCGCTATAGGCAAAAGTATTAAAACCACTAGACCAGAAGAATTTTACTTCATCTGTTCCCGTAGGGGTCCTAAAGAGCAACTAAGGGATCGGACTGTTATCTATCAGAGTATATATACAGACAGATAACGGCAATAGGCATGCCCCTTATTACGTAAGTGGGCGTAAATTACTCTTCTTGCTATAGGTGTGGGTGTTACTTTTCTACACGGAAACGTGAGAACTCGAAACATGAAGAATAACATTTAAGAAATATTTTTGACTGGCCTGTTGGTCTAGTGGTTAGTGACCCTGACTGCTGAACTGGAGAGAAAAAATGTGTGATCCACAATTAGTTGTCCCGGGTCTTTTATTTTTTATGCGATAGGGGGCAAACGAGCAGACGGCTCATCTGATGGTAAGTGACTACCGCCGCCCATGGACACCCGCAACTCAAGAGTCACAAGTGCGTTGCCGGCCTTTTAGGTAGGAGTACGCTCTTTTCTTGAAGGTTTGAAGGTCGTATCGGTTCGGAAATACTTCAGGCGACAATTTGTTACACAAGCTAAAAGGTCGGATGATAGGTCTGTGATTTGAGTCATTTGTATGAATGTTTGTAAGCCCCCCCAATATAGAAATTATTCCTAATACGGAATTGATATTTTAAAAACAAACAAAAGAAATAAAAATATTTATAAATTTACCGTACGAGATAAACGGAATTTTAACCAAACAGAATAACAGTAATACTTGGAGAGTTTTAACTTCAGCAACTACCATCGAGGCAGGTGATTGCACTCTCAGCTAAGAACGCTTGTCTTGCTTAACACTTAAGATAACTAAAAGTCTGTGATGCGAAAAGGAAAAGTAACATCGTAGTAAAATAGAAGTCTCCTTTAAGTCTCGCATTGCTTAAAATTTCTATCATCCTGCATAACATTTTATATATCCTCAGTACTTACCGACAGACGACAGAACAGCAGAAGTATGTACTATGTACAAATAATATATGTAAACTATTATGCGATGCGAGTACAATAGCATATTTGAATATTAGGGGTATAACAAGTTCCTACTAATAACTCCCACCATATTCAAATATGAGTTTGAAATAATATTATTCTGCGCAAATTACAGAGAATTCACGTGCCCGCAACCGCTCCGTAATGCTGATCTAATTCATTTGCTAATCTATTCAGATACATTAATGATCCTGGATTCCACATCTCATTAATATACAATCATATTTAAACCCCACGTAACGCTAACACTGTGTTTTATTCAAATTGGCTAAAGACAAACAGCGAGATAGTTGAACCGGTTATAAATCAGAATCAACTTGATGCTGCAAAATAGAACGCAAATTTCGTTCTTAATATAAAGGTATTAAAGTTTGATATTGTGTGAGTTGAATAAATTAAAAGAACTTCGCTCCAGTCCTGTGTAATTTCCTTAGAAGTTGGCTCAAGTCAATAATTCTTGCGATTTTGTCTGAAATTTAAAATAATGTTTTACTTTTAAATTTGAATTCACGAAAACTAAACTTACACTTAAAACTTAATTTGAGGCAATTAAGGAGGTTGATAGTTTTACGAAAAAAGTGATGTTCAAAATTGTTTCTTGCCAAATCTTTCCAAGGACCTTTTGTCTAGTTGGGACGAAAAATGACCAATCATTACGAAAGCCGTTCAAAATTTAATATTCAACAGGGAATCGCCTTCTGTTTACATGTTCGTAATTTAAACTCATTCTGAAAATTCGTGACGAAAACTACAAATAAAAACAGCAACGGCACATTTCCAACTAAGTATATATATTTTTATTATTTTTTCGGCCTCCGGAAACCTCACTAATTACGGGGTAATGCAACGCAAGCGTTGCTTTACAACCGGTTTTCTGTCAGGCCGTAGTATCGCACCGATCGAGCCAGCCCCTTCATGTCTAAGCATGGCTTTACGACCTACATATGTATATAATAAAATATATTAATTAAAAGATTAATTTTAGAAAAAAAATCTAAATATTCAAATTTTTTTTTTAATTTATCTCACCGCTTTTCGTTTTCACGTCGCACCATCGCCCATCGACTCCACACTCCAGTGGCTCAAGTTGCAAAGTTTCTCCCCTTTTGTTACTTTTTCATAACAATAACTAATTTCGTTGGTTAATTAAGCAACTGAGAGATGTTTGCTAGAAAATTTTAATGTTTCAATACAGGTCTGCGGATAACGTGAACGAAGTTTGGATCGCAAGTGCTACATTCGCAACTTTGTTATGGTTTGGTCGCGGGTTTGTTTGAACGCTTAGCGTGTTCGGTTTTTATTTCAGTTGTATTTATTATTAATATTACAATGGGTTATTTTTACTCCACAATCTGTTATATCTGTATTTATACTTTCCTTTATATTTCGCTCAGACATATATATGTATAGGACGATTTGGTACAGGTGTTAGACTTGTTATGTAAGCCAAAAAATTTTAAAGTTAATTGACAAAATAACTTACTCTGGCTATGAATAGTGTTAGAATTAAAAAAAATGAATGAATTATGAATCTGACATTTTTCTATAAATAATTGTCTTTTCTCATTTTCGCGCCAATTGATAGTAAATATTGTTGTAATATTAAAATGGAGGGGGGCGATAAAGAGAAGAAAATGTTGTGATAGTATTACACAAAGTAGGTACGGAGCCAATGCTATTTTAACGATCTCTATCCGCTTGGTATTAGTAGAATGTTTGTGTACCGTACTTTAAATAGGTACACTGAAACTTGTCTTTTTTATATTAAATATATTAATTATTATATTGGGTCAAAGGAACAGACGGGTCACCTGATAGTAAGTGATCTGACCGCCGTCTGAGGACACTTGCAACTCGAGAGTCATTAGTGCGCTGCCTGCGGGGGTGATGAGGGATGCGGGGAGGGAAAAAAGAGATGGGGATCAGGAAACGGGGAGGGGGTACAAGTTTGAATAAAAAGAAAAGGGGGAGTTGGGCCTCCGGAAACCTCACTAATTTCGGGGAAATGCAACGCAAGCGTTGATTCACAAGCGGTTTTCTATGAGGTCGTGGTATTGCACTGATCCAGCCTTTTTTTTTTTTTTTTTTTTTTTTTACGTGGGGAAATCCTCATGGACTATCCTCCGCCGGGGGCATCAGCGGAGGATAGTCTTAGGCCTTGCAGCCTGTAAGATACGCACTGGCTATAAACTGGTTATTTAGACATGAATAGAGTGGTAAAATCAAAACAACTTCTTAATCGGCACGCAAATAAGTTTGCGGAGGTCACAGAAAAAATATTTACTGGCTGTATATTTATTAATATTGATCAATATTTTAACTAGCAGAATGATCGAGTTTATACTCAAAGCTCTATAGAATCAGATCTAAATACGCTGCTTTATGATTTATTTTCATTATTCTAGAGCATGCGTGCTATTAAGACCAGGGTAATTTGGAGTCCCTAAAACAATCCATAAGATTGGCAGTGAAGAATTTTCCCATGGAGAGAGTGCATGTTTCTATTGATGACTTACCTCAACGTTTAAGGGATTGTATTAAAACTAATGGCATTAATGTATATATAACTGGCAATTATGTATAAACAAACACCGTGCCGAGCCGTGCCACCGTTCGACCCGATCACTGAATACATGCCGGATGGCCTCGATGATGTTCAGGCCATATGACGGGCCCAGTAGTCGCACCCGCCATTCTGTCACTTCGGACCGACGCCTCTCGTACTCTCTAGGCGTCGGTTGATGTCCTCGCTCTCGCGCCTCTTGACGCCAATGATGTAGTGACGCGAAAGCTTTTGCTTCCAGGTCACAGGGCAGTGATCCGGCCCACTGGCCGCCTCTATGAGGCGATGTGCCTCACTAGGCACATCGCCTCATAGAAGATCGTGCGGTATCCTCTCGACCCTGACGGCCATCGTCCGCTGCGGTCTGCGCAGTATGGTGACGGTGGCTGCCGTCAGATGGTCGGCCCATACTGGGGCCCCGTAAAAGGCCATGGACCGCACGAACCCCATGTATAAGCGCCGACATGCCACGCTTGGCCTCCTAAAATTTAGAAGCAGCGAAGACAAAGCGGCTGCAGTACTCATTAGCGTCGTCGACAGCTGGCTGAAATGTGGGCGGAAATATGGCCGGGGCGCACCTGACACCTACATTTCACCAACCATTTTATAATTTAGTCCCAGTTTTGTCAAGCCCTGTGGCTATTGACTTGAATTTAAATAAATATTATTTTAACGAGGGTTATTGGTGGTGTTATAAATTTTTATATACTTATAATTAACCGCTTATCACCAAACACGCGCCAAGAAGCGCCTAATTAATATATATCATATTTAAATATAGGCGCTTACTGCTATTGTGACTGCAAAATATCTCTACGGTGGCATATTTTATATTTGTCGTCGCTGACGTTACGCGAAACTTCTAACGTCGGTAAAAGAAAAATTGAGAGGAATTTAATAATTCAGTTGAGTTTGTATTTTATAATACATAATTCTCAAACTTAACATATTATAATTTGAAAGATAGAAAGAAGAAAAAAGAATTGTATACTTCCGTATCACTGAGAAAAATGTTTTTTTTTTTTTTTTTTTTTAACAACTTAACAAAAATACTTCCTG
This sequence comes from Tyria jacobaeae, assembly GCA_947561695.1. Lineage (NCBI taxonomy): Eukaryota > Metazoa > Arthropoda > Insecta > Lepidoptera > Erebidae > Tyria > Tyria jacobaeae. The sequence continues at coordinate 704,218 of OX387214.1, forward strand.
TTTTGCGGGGGACTCGACAAACATTGAATCAACGGACACAAAGAACACCCCAGACTCGAGACAACTATTTCTGAATAACACACATTTTCGTCCCGTGTGGGAATCGAACCCACGACCTCCGGTTCAGCAGTCAGGGTCACTAACCACTGGACCAACAGGCCCGTCCCTCCATTTATAGTCAAAGTGTTATTTAACTTCCTTTTATCTACTTAGCAAAACAGAAATTGGACGCCGCTTTACATCAAGGTACGAGTGCCTTGGTTCTAGAGCTAGTAGTTAACTAACAATTATACGTAGCATCACAAATTAGAACATTTTAATAGATAAATAGTCTTATAAAATCAACTTAATTGTAGGTGTGCTTTTAAACATGCTAATAAACTGTATTTTAGAAAGATATTAAAGAAAATATATTTATTTAGCACTTATCAAAGGTAATGTAAACTGTAATAAAAGAAATCTTAACAGCATTTTAGTAAATAAGTAAATGTTAAATGAATAAAGAACTATTTTAGTGCTTTGGAGTTTGGCATATAATTGTGTGTATGGGTGATTGTGTGCAGAAGATAAATTGAATGTCGAAAATATAGTTTATTATTTACGAGAAAGTATTTATTGACTCGGGGGCTCGAATGCATAGTCACTCGTCATATGATACTTAGAAATATACATCAGCATCACCACTACAGTGCATCTTGGCATTATTCTTAACTGAATTAGAATATACATTTAACAGAGAATTTCTTACGTATTTTATTCGTTCATGTCCGTTTAGTAGCAAGTACATATTAAGTCATTTATTTCCTACAGTAATAAATTGATGTTAAAGTTTGCCTTAAAAGCATTATGTAAAGACTCGTTTTATTCATGATTTATAATATGAATAAGAATATATAAATAACGTTGTTTATTCTATTCGAAACAGTAAAAATACAAAACAGTAAGCTTTTTGTTGAATTATCTTATTGTTCAGACGGATCTAATCGGCACAAACACACAATGGTACAAATAAGAACATGTTTTATCTAAACAGTGGAAAATCACGGGGCGAACAAGTAAAGTACTAGTAAATCGCGTCCCACGTGACCGTCTCGCGCAAATTCCCCCGCTTTGTGCCCGCTGGAGTCCAAATAGGGCCCGTCCCGATACAATGTACCCAGGGGAGGACCTGTATTGAAAATGTTGGGTCAACCCTCCGACAAACTATGTAGTTTTATTTCATTGAAAACCCTTTTTTATTTTTGCAGTAGCAGTACAGTTTTTCAGGTCAGTAGTTGAGTTGTGTGTTCTTAGTATACTAGTTGTAGTATATAGTATATTATTACTTATACTGTTAGTTATAAGATAAGTATTAATCGCGTATTAATCAGTAAAATAATGGAATGGAGTCTGAAATCTATACTTTAGAGGATAGATACAATTTATATACCTGCAATTACACTTGAGTCTTAAATCTATAAAATTAATAGTGTATCTTATTATTAATTTGTTTTATTAAGTTTATTAAGTTCTTTTATTAATAGTATATAAAATAAAATATAATTGCCACAGTCATCATTTTAAATCCACTTCACCTTTAACCTTATTATTGTAGATATAATCTGTCTTCATTTACGGAAATAACCAAAGCAATATAAATTCTATAAACCCATTATTTCATACTTTTCAAAAATTATATTTCAAAGTAGTCGTAAATGAACAAAGCAATAGTGTTCATAAAAATATCTTATAATGAAATGTCGGTCAACCTTCGAACGTTTGAAATATGAATTCGTTAAACAATGTTAATTGCTATGTTACAGTCAAATTGTTGAATTAGCAATTCCATAAATTAGTACATCATAGTTCTTGGCAAAACTAAAATAAAAATATATTAATTATATTCATAGTCCGCCGTGGAACAGTTCAGTCTAGTCACCTCTAAATATATGTATAACATCATTTTGTACAAATAATGAAAAGCATAGAAGCTAATGTGTATAATATAATACGTGTAAAGAAACTATTTCTGTCTTAAAAAAGTATTAACCTAACTTACAAATATTCAATAGTGAATTGTCTTCATTAACAAAAAAAAATGACAATAAGCGATCAAAATTCTAACGCAAACAGACTTTTTACAGTTTCCCTTAAAAACAGGACAGTAAAAAAGACAATAGTTTTATATAACTTACATTTATTTTAAATGACAGGGTTAAGGGTTTTATAAAATCTAATTATAAATTCAATCACCTATAAAAAGTTAACTATAACATTCGAAATGCGCTCCAGGCAAAATATTTGTCAGTGTTCGAAGAGGCGGTCAATATTGACCGAACACCCAGTTCTTCAGATTTAAACTTAATTAATTTTGTTTAACTTAACATTAACCACCACATTTTGTATAAACTCCGCTTTTTGGTGTCAAAATATTGTCCATTAATTTATTACGGTATAACTTCAATCAATTGAATGCCACAGTTTGAATAGGAATTATAACTAAGTAGTCTTATTACTTACGGCAATCAAACAATTATTCCCGAATTCAAAATTGGTGTTTACAATAATAATTGTAAACAGTGAAACCAAAAACAATTTATATCTGTTTGTTGTTCAAATATTTGTCGCAATGATTGACATCGCTAACATCTGTAGATAAATGAGGAGACGGTTTAATTGTTAATAAAATAGAAACTGATGCTCGTGAGATATGTCTCTGCTTACAGTAAAGTGAAGTAGGCGTCAGTATACGTCATATGTATATAAATTAAAAGATATTTTAAACCTACAAAGTATTACCACTTAAGCTAATTTTTCTCTGTATTATGATTTCAGTATATGCTTGCGCTTTATGTAAATTTATAAATCTTCATAAATGTTATAATCTGATATTAATTACTTAAAATATTCTATTTGACTTAACGTTTCTGACTTTATACAAAGTGAAATTAAAATATTGAAATATCAAATTTCCGAACATTTAGAATAAGAATGATGAAGTGTACAATCAAGCAGATTATGACACCGTACTGGTCTAGTACCATGACTGTAAATAAGAACTCTCTTAGTAGCTTACTAGGGTACTCAAGCACGTAGAGACGTAGATAGAGGAAAAATCGCAATCAAATCTGCACCTTTCTTGTGCTATCAAGATCAGAACTGCTACCTACCGGTTATAATGAGTCTACTATTTCTACCGTTTACAATCCTAACTTAAATTATAAATATGAAAGCGAGTTTGTTTGCTACACTTTCTCGTCTTAACTACTAAAATGATAGCCGGATTTTTTTTGGCGTTGTGAGGGACCTTTCGTCATTTAAAAAAATGACATTTCCTAGAGAAAAATATTTATCAAACAGCGCATCTCAATAAAACATAGCCATTTCATTTATATACTGATATCCTAAAATAAAAATGATTTTGTAACCCTTGTTTTGCCATTCCTTTCTAAAAAAGAATTCACCGACCAACAAGGAAAAGAATGAATCCATCCACGACCTGTCACGAAGAATATCTAGCAAGATGTCTTCCCCAAATCACATGCCAAAATACTCGCAAATACAGAGGGCATTGTAGCCGACCTAATTTATAATTTATATTCAATAATGGCTCGCATTCATGGATGTATTATTCAACCATAGGATAATCCTATAGTATTTCATCAAACGCAAATAAGACCTCACATTGCCCATTGTCTCCTGTTTGTTCATTGCCTGCGTATGACGTGTATAGGATGATACTTCCACAAATGAATATCATCCTTACTAGCCTTATTTTAATGTTCAGAATGTCATAATTATTTCAAGGTTCTATTTAGATAAGAAAAGGGGCAGTTTTTTTGTTTAAATTACAATTATTCATTTTCGTTTGTGATGCCGCACTGAGGTTGATAAGAGGAATAGAGTTATTCGTTTTTATAGTTATTTTTTATAATTGTCGAGACAGATTGTAAAGATGATAAAGAAAGGAGTATAAAAAAATATTCTTGATAATGTTAGTTTCTTTGTTCGCACCTTTTTGGCGACAAAGCTACTTAACTTATCATCGCGCAGTTCTAAATACACTTTATGCGAGGTATAGAGAAAGGCAAAAATTAGGAGTAGAAGAACAATAAATAACGATGTCCTACTTATTTAGTAAGGCCAAAATTAAACAAGTAAAATATTAAAAAATATAAAACCCAACTGCAGTATAAAAATTATCTCTATTTGTTTGTGCTGACCTTATCTTGTAATGTTACACCCTATGTCATTCCCAGTATTAAGACGATTGAAATGACACCTCACCGATGATACCGAAACCAATAAAACTATTTATGCTATAAAAACTTCAACTGCAATATATACATTTTTTTTTTTTTCGTGTGGAAACCCCCACGGGTCATCACCTCACTGGAGCCAACAGTGAAGTGGTATGTCGGACTCGAACCGACTAAAACCACACCGTGTTCCGTCACTAGGTTTATTGCAGAGGACCCGGGTATACCCTAAGAAGGATGCTTCCGAGAACCCCTGCAGACCTTGGTCGCCTGATGCTCAGGCGACCACACCGTGGAAAGCGGGGAGCCTAGCCCCCCTCCAACTTAGAGAGGCGCGCGCAGAACACGACGCGCTCCCGTCTCAGGCCTGCTTCTGCTAGGGTAGCGGGCAGCCCGATCCGCTACCCCCAGGCCAGCGCTCATAGAGGTCGGAGGTCATTCTGCGCCCTCCGGCGCCTGGTGCGTCCTCTGCGGGACGAGAGAGTGTTAGTCCTCTCCCGTTCCCGTTCCGCCGCCTCTTTGATCAGCATCACCTCTTCGCAGAAGGAGGCGGCGGATTCCCATGCACTCTCACTTTGTACCATGGACTGAACCATGGTATCTAGGGAGAGGCTTCCCACACCAATAGCCGTCACGAGGTCATGGCGCTGTTGCGTCCATGCTGAGCAATCCGCTAGAGTATGGAGTGCAGTGTCCTCGCGACAGCCTCCGCAGTGGTGGCACGCAGACGTTGGCTCCCGGCCTATGCGACACAGGAACTTACCGAAGCAGCCGTGTCCGGTGAGCACCTGCGTCAGTCGGTAGGAGAGGCTGCCATGTCGCCTCTCCAGACAATCCTCCATGATGGGTCTTACCGCCAAAATAGTGGCGTGCCCTGCGCTTGGTCGCTCCAGGCGCTGTTTCCACTCCGCCATTAGGACCTGACGGAGAACTACAATATATACATGCAGTCTAAAGACATTTTATTCTTTGCGCAGTCGGGTCAAAAGTAGCCGTTTAAAAGTCGTGCCAAATAGCTGTTTAAAAATTTAATCATATAAAAAGTTCTAGAACAATACAATAACAATAGTTTCAAGGAATCAGTGCCACTGTAACATTTACACCAAACTTTTACACAGTAATCACTGCCTTGAGTTAAAGTCCCAATAAGTGTTTTACAAGCGAGGAATAACATGGCGATAACCCGTAAACTCGCGATAAATACACCTTTTATTTTCACTCAGGTATTAAAATCATGCGAGTCACAACGTAATGAAATTTCATCGAATTTCAGGTATAAAGCCTGTGTTATTAGTGCATCGTGAATCTTTTAATATGATCATTACACGAGAGGTCGTGATGATATAAATAATAATAATAAAATTGATATACTTGAAATTTTGCCATTTCTAATTAACAAAGAACTAAAAAATATTGTGAACTCTAAAACCACCTACAGAAACGAATAAAATATTCTTTGAAAAATTGTACAATGCTGTTACATAAACAAAACAAAATTATTATACTCTGTAAGACTGTATAGAGGGGTCCGAATACCAAAAAAAAAAATCCCTTATTAGTTTTTTTATTTCATATATGTATTCCTAAAGAGTTAATTAGTGCTGCTTTGTGTCGACTAATTAAAACGTGAAAAAATGCCAAACACAGAAATTAAATAAAGATCTCACAATCGTTTGAAAACAAAAGAAGCCCTAGTATTTAACTAGCGTTTCTTTTTGTTTTCAAACACCGATATAGTGATGTTATATATATATAATTTCTGACTATAACTTTAAGTTACCAAATTAGTTAACAAATAATGTGTATTTTATATATTATATTGATCACCCTATGGTACACAAAACATCTACGTACTTACATATGTATTTATAGATGAATAATAAAGGATTTCAATTCCTTATGTTGATATCCTCAAACCCTTTTCTAAGCAACAGAATACAGTAATCGTTATTCATAAACTATATTAAAGGCTATTGTCAGGGTGCGTGACGCGTGCGCTTGACAGGTAAACGACGCAACTACCCCATTCCACAGAAGGTTCTACGTCTCTTGACAATTTATTTTGTACAACTTCTATTTATTTTAGTTGGACTTCATTCATGCTATGTTCTGTTTTTATATCAAGTGTGTGTTGTGACAAGTGTGATGGATTAAGAAATGATTTATGTGTACCAATATTTATTCTTTGTACGTCTTCAAAGGCAAATAATTAACATCATTACATGTAAGGTAGTCGTTTATTTTTTGTTGCCTTGTGGTTCTTGATGGAGTAGAATAGGAGCTCATGTCTTCTCGGGTGGTGTCGTACAAGACAACTAAGTAATCGGACTGATATTTATAATACTGCATATATACGTTCATGCAGTGCCCGGATGATAGTACTGGATTGGATGGATGGAATTTTGGGGATTTAGACGTTAGCGTGAGCGTTAAATTATACAATATGCTTGATTATTCGCCCTCAATAGTAACATATAAGACTTTTTACACATAAATATTTGGGTTACTGTTAGGCTAGATTGACTAGTCCGACTGACCACCATAATTCTATTTGCTTTATACCTCGCTATCACATCGCTATTCTAGTTGCAGTCATTGAAAGGAACTGCTCACTTCTGAGAGTCGAATTTTTCTGAGAAAATTTATACTTAGGCATTCGAACTTTATCCGCCATTAAAAATGTGAGACTCCTTTATTCGGCTGCCGTATAGAAATTATGAAAAGTGACGAGGGTAGAAATAATTTGACCTAGCCTTTATCTTCGAAGGTGTAATGAGAGGTGTTTCAAGCCTTTTGCCAAAAATAATTAAATCCTAAAGTGATAAGCTTGTTGACTGCATACTGTCGGATAGATAACAGCCCGATCCTTTGATTTTAGGGAAGGCAAGCCGTTTATCAATACGTTCAAGTTAGGATTGCTGTCTAAGTAAAAGTGGTATCTACCATTTTTCAACTGTGTCAATTGATCCATAAACCTTTTATAATATTCTTTTATGCAGTCACCGAAAAGTGTATGGGTATAAATATTAATTGCAATTAATTACCTATATGATATATTTATTATTCTACTAATTAATAACCTGAATTCTGGATCAGTCAGGTCAGTCTGGGTCAGTCACTTTGTGACCTAAATACTAAATACTAAACTTTAAAAAATAGCGGCTGCCTCATAGAAATTATGAAAAGTGACGAGGGTAGAAAGAATTTTACACACACACCTTTATCTTAGAAGGTGTAATCAGAGGTGTTTCAAGCCTTTTGCCAAAAATAATTTAGTCCCACTTATGACAAGCCTGTCACCGTCATAGTGGTACAGTACCAAGATGACGGTGATAGGCTTGTTGACTGCATGCTGTCACTCACGGGAAGGGATGGGGTGGTCCCATTCTGCTACTCCACTAAGAACCATATGGTATTTAAGGGAAGGCAAGCTGCTGCTGCTGTCTAAGTAAAAGTGGTACTTAGCATTTTTCAACTGTGTCAATTGACCCATGAACCTTTTATAATATTCTTTTGTGCAGTCACCGAATGGTGTGGGTATAAATATTAATTGCAATTAATTACCTATATGATATATTTTATTATTCTACTAAATAATAACCTTAATTCTGATTCAGTCAGGGCAGACTAAATGCTAAACTTTTAAAAATAGGTTTTTGACTGATTTGGAATAAACAGTTTTTCTCTTTTTAACCAACTTCAAAAAAGGGGAAGTTGAACCTCCCCGATGACTCGACTCTTTTTTTTTCGTACGTAATTGATTTCTGCATCCATTGTCAAACGATGTTTAATTTTCTTTTTTGTAAAGAGTATATTACTAAATTGCATATTTTATTTGTTTTATTTGGCGCATTGAAGATGATATCATTTTTATAAAAGACAATTATTGCATATTGCATCTCCTGTAAAATAAAATTAGTTACAAAATTGAGGTACCTGTTACGGAAATTTAGACTTGTTGTATCAAATTACTTCTAGTTATTGGACATAGGTGAAACCAGAAACACAACAAATTTATCATATTGTAGGTACGGAGATTAAATTCGTCACATTCTCACTCGTATCTTTTAAGAAAGGTTTAAAAAAGGAAAAACCTAAAACCTTCCTTTTTTAAACCTTGTCCTTTCTTTGAGCTGTTCCTTGTAATGTTTTATTGAAGCCTTGTCAGGATTAGTAGTTTTTTTTTTAAATAATATTGGGGGACAGACGGATAAGGGACAACCGCCGTCCATAGACACCTGCAACTCAAGAGCCTCAAGTGCGCTGCCCGCCTTTAATCACGGTTATATTAAGACATTAGTTACATATTTCATGATAACTAATATATATGTACTTATACATATTAATCTTATATAGGTATAAATATTGTTCTTCAGTTTTCAATGAGTCTTTTTCTCATCACACAACTGGCAAAAAATTAAATGTAATGTTTGTGTAATGAACTTAGTTTCTGTATTTGTATAGGCACAGATTTGTAGTATGTGGGATAGTCATTAGAATACTAAGGTGTATAACCCAATGTAGCACCACCTTTAATTTTTTTGAAAAGCCCGTGGCCGCTATGCTCGTGATCAGTTTTTCCAGGGTAGTTCTTTTGTGTTTTCATTTAAATATAGAATTTGTGTTGTTTGATGTAGGTTTAACAACGCCATTGTGCTGAGAAGGGTAATAAAAAATATGTAAAGTATTTATTTTAAACTTAAGAATAATGTATAATATGTAGATTTCTTAATAAGTTTGTACATTAAACACACTACTTAATATTATTCTGTTTTGATTTTTTCCAAATTTCTAGTGCCTAGTAGTATACAGATTTTAAAGTAATTAATAAGTCTGTGTACTACATATTGGTTTAATTTTTTTAATGGTGTTTAGGGAGACAACCCGCACTTGACTCGGTATTTAGGGAGTATAATATAGTTTATTTCCTCTTTTATTTCTGTGTGTAGATATGTGTTTCTTATCTACCTTTCATCTGTGAAAGTTTTATAATGTTTAGCTAGTTGAAAATGCATGTGTGATATAATATTTTAATTTTATATAAATAAAATAATAATATTGTTTGCTTACTTTTTTCTTTGTAGTAGCATTTTTGAATACACACTTTAATTATAAGTATATAAAATATATATATAAATAATAATAAAAATAAAATATATATTTTGTATACAATAAGTAGTAATAATCAAATATAAAATATTTTTATATACGAGTATGTATAAGTTGCTTTACTTAAGACCATTAACTGCATGGAAAATTATTGATATACTTACCTGTTATCGAGTGAATACAAACAATGGGTTTTATTGGTTGTACTCCATAAACACTAATAACATATTTAAACCACTAGCTCACCTTCTCAAAAAATCCAAAAAATACGTCAAAATCTCGGTTCGCAGCTTCACAAAAATCCGAATGCACTTTACCCAACAATCTTCTTCTAAACTTGCAACGAACACTTCAAAGGTCCGACGACAACGACGTAACTTTAAAACTTTTCTCGGGACACAAAAAGCCCGACAGCGGGCCTCGCGCTACCGACCACTGACGGCGACACACTGAGCGAGAGTTCGCTTCGCCCACCGCTTCCGAACGCACCACCAAAACGATCCACTCAGTTACATAGTAAGATCGAAATTTGATCGCAGTTAGAACGCGTACTAAGACGGCCCGTTGGCTATTTAGACCGAAAAAGGTAGTTTCTACGCATGCGCGCGGTCGTTCAACCCTTGCAGTGATGCTGCAGGCTTGATGAGCCACATTAAGCTGGGTTACGTGGACCGAGTTGTAAGCTAGTTACCTGTGTTTGTTCCGTTGGCATTTTAGACCGGCAAGCATTGAAGGGTAAGATGTTGTGTTAGTGGCACGTGATTAATCGCCGTAATTGTAAGATTTATAATTTACAGGTATGAAATGGATTAATATAATGGGGTTTGAATTATTAAAGTTCTAGTCTATTACTGCCTTCGTTACTCAAATATTCCAATTAATTTGCATAGTTCGTTGTAAGAGCTGAATATGCTTCAGAATGAAATACATAAAACATACATTCATATATATACACTCACGCCTGTATCTCCGAAGGGGTAGACAGAGGCATCTCAAGCGCCCACTTGTGACAACAATAATTTATTCCTACTTATGTTATTAGGGGCGACCCTATTGCCGTCATTCGGGACTACTGTACTGCAGGACCATATTTATTTATTTTATTTTTATTTATTTTCGACTTATTGTACATATTGTACAAAGGCGGACTTAATGCCTCAGGCATTCTTCTTATTTCCCAGTCAACCTTGGGGTGTGGTAAAAATAAATAGTAGTAGGTGCAAATAGGTGAGAGAGGTACCAATTTAATTATTATAAAATATGACCTAATTATATACATATATACATCAAATGCTAATACAAACAAATATACATATACATACATACAATGCATATAATAAACACTAAAATAGTCTGGTATATATGTGCTAACGCTGTGATATTTATATATTTATATAACCTGTCTGATAAAGAACAGCCTAAACCATTAGGTTTCTTTAATGTCACCGACGGGAACAGATGGGGTGGCACTATACTACTCCACGGAGAAGCAGAAGAGAAAAATAATCGGACTTTAAAAAAGTAGACAACCGACTTCAATGCCTCTATCATAAAATTTAGGACTAATATGATTTTCTCATGGATGCCATTATCACAACTGGACCAAACTCTCATCTAACTATCCTTAAAGTACATTCTTTCCAATAAAAAAAGAATCATCAAAATTGGTTGTCGTTATATTGAGTTATTCCTCCATTTGTCGCGCACATGCTTAATGCAAATTTAAGACTTATATGGTTTTCTCATGGATACCATTGTCAGAACTTGACCACACGGGAATTATCAGCTTTAAAAAAAAATAATAAAAATCATCAGAATCGGAGCACCCAGTCGAAAGTTATAAGGTAACAAATATAAAAAGAAAAATACATCTAATTGAGAACCTTCTCCTTTTTGAAGTTGGTTGAAAATAATCATACAAATTGACAGTTTCTTTTTGTTTTTGGTACTCGCTACGTGGTAAGCGGTTATCGGCGCATAGATACTTAGACACTTCATAACATAATTGACGCGCGATAAAAATTAATATATATAATAATAAGCCTCATAATATACGAACATATTTTTAACTCCCTACCCAAGAAAGGGTGTTAACAAAAAAAATGTTAAAAAGTGTTAACCAAATAAGTTTGATGTGTTTGTCTGTGTGTCTATTTTCCTAAACAAATTACCGATGTTGATGAGGCTTGGAATCTGACGTGATCGAGTGTTGATAGCTGTGTTTTAAAAATATGTGCTGAAGTATTTTAAATTCATCAGTTCTTTTACAATCATTGAAGGTTTTCAAGTCGGGGGTATTTTATGTAAGCATACACACACATATATATATACTCTAACAGTACTGTGAAACTAATAAAGCTTCATGTTGAGATGATATCAAACTACTATTTAGATCTACAACTCCATGCCTATTCATAGTTCTGTATTTTTTTTTTGAACTTAAATACCATTAATTAGGAAAGGAACTGCGCATGATTTTATAAAAGTTATAAATACTCGATATCACAGTAAGTGCAAGATATCACGGGTGACTCTAATGTAAATAGTTACCTAACGTTATTATTGTAGCAAAGCAAGAGAATATTTCTTTTAAAAATGAAATTTATCTTCGTAGCTACATTGTACTTAATGTAGACGTTGCTACGGATCACGTCTACGGTATATAGCAGCGATAGCAGAACAACGATAGCTCTACGCATATTTTACGTAGCACTATCTACATTCTTTTATTTATAGTCAAGAAACGAAATACATACAAATCTTCTAATTTAAAACAAGTGGAGTGTTTTTTATATGCCTAAAAGCAGCGTTTGAACTTTTTTGTAAATTAAACAAAAAAACGACTTAATAGAAAACTGTGCTCTGACGCGCATGGGCCGGCTCGACCGGAGGTATATGACGGTCTGATAGAAAACCTGTAGTGTCCCAAGTGAATAAGGCCACCCGAGCCCCAACCCTCCCCTACGACTATAGAGTTGCAGATGTCCAGGATCGGCGTTAGTCATATACCATCAAGTAAGCCTTTTGCTCGTTTGCCCTCAATACAATTTTTTTGTGTGGAAGCCCAAACGGTTCATCACCTCACCAGAACTAATGGTGAATTGGTATGTCGAAATCGAACCGATTATAACCTGGGATCTGGGAACGCCTGCAGACCTTGGCCATCTCCACACCGTGTAGGGGTGTTTTAAAACCAAACGACTATTTGCTAAGGATTATAATGTTGACTTTTCTTTTTTACCCTAGGAGAGCAATGGTTAAGCCCGACTGGGCCGGCTCGACCTGAGTAATAATACGGAATTACAGAAAACCGCTACACAAGCTAGCTTGCATTCTATTGCTGAGCAAGTAAGAGTACTGGAGGTCTGATTCCCGCTGTCCTCTTTTTCCTTCCTTTATCACTCTCAAATGCGGGCAAAAAATTTACTTATTTACAATTCTTGAGCAGCAGTTTCTTTATCAACAAGTTTACTTTTTCGTCATTGGCTCAACTTTTGTCGCTATGAAAGTGAACAATCAAAAGTGTACTGTTATTGACACAGTAGTGAAACAATTACTCTTAGTTCTTGTTATGTTAACTCTACATATACAAGTAATAAATAAAATGACTACAAAGTTGGAGGAACTTTTGGAGAAAGAATTTACATTTGGTTCAACTTCATATTCCACTTATTTCAAAGTTCAAAAATAATCAAAAATCAGTGAATTTTGCTACTTTTACAGCCTTCCGGCCTTAAAGTTAATTTTGAAACTACTAGGACGGGTTGAACAAGTGAAAAGCTAGTCAGAAAGATTACGTTGTAGTTAGATAGATACAGATAGACTCATATAAAGCGTCTAAAATAATACTACCCCTAATAAATAATATTTGGTACACTACACAACAATGACTGAGTGACCTGACTGATGAGGCAGAGGTCGTGGGGTTCGATTCTCTCCCAGGACAAAAAATTATGAGATCCATAAATAACTTTCAAAAGTCTGAGTTTTCTTTGTGTCCGTTGTTTGGACGTGACAAAGGAGTCATTCCTAAAGCAGAAATTGTCTTTTTACAAAATAAAATTGTTATAGAAAATGATGAAATAGTGATGTCTAAAATGGTGTAACTCTACGCAATTATTCTGACACCAATGAATTAATTTCATAGAATCCATGACGTATACCAATTCTCCGATTGACCTCATCCGCAAGTCACTCCAATCAATTACAATAACTCCATTACTAAATTTAGTAAGAGAGCTGTACGAAAAACTAATAAATAAACCAACAAGATGTAAGATTGACATATAAATCAAATCAGGTGTATTGTGAGGTGCCCAGAGGATGAATAAATCGGAGTGGGCCGCACCGATATTAGCGTTTTGACATTAATTGCTTTTGATTTAGACACCGCGCCGCTAAAATGTACACTTGGGATTTGATATTACTGTACTGTTGGCTTGCATGGGATTTCAGATAAGGCTTTTGATTGATTACGAATCACCTAACGGTTAGTTGTTTTGTGTGTAGTTTGTTTTTTTTTTTTGATATTTAAAGACTTGTTGAAACGTATGACAAGTTTTTTTTTTTTTTTTTTTTTTTATGCGATAGGGGGCAAACGAGCAGACGGGTCACCTGATGGTAAATGACTACCGCCGCCCATGGACACCCGCAACTCAAGGGTCACAAGTGCGTTGCCGGCCTTTTAGGTAGGAGTACGCTCTTTTCTTGAAGGTTTGAAGGTCGTATCGGTTCGGAAATACGGCAGGCGACAATTTGTTCCATAAGCTGGTTGTGCGAGGCAAAAAGCTTCTGGAGAAGCGCACAGTGGTGGAGTGCCAATCGTCCAGGTGATGGGGATGGATATTTTGTCGCGTAGAACGATGGCGGAAACCAGCAGCCGGTATAAGTCCGAACAATTCCTCTGAACACTCCCCATGATACAAGCGATAGAGGATGCAGAGTGAAGCTACATCTCTACGCAACGCCAAGGTGTCAAGTCGATCGGAGATATCTTGGCAGTCGATGATGCGAGTCGCTCTCCGTTGAATGCGGTCAAGAGGGAGAAGTTGGTACTGGGGTGCACCTGCATAGAGATGAGAACAGTATTCCATGTGCGGCCGAACCTGCGCCTTATAAAGTTGCAGGCGGTGGGCCGGAGTAAAATACTGTCTCGATCTGTTTAGCACACCAAGCTTCTTCGAGGCTAATATAGCCTTACTCTCTAAGTGACCGCGAAACTGGACTTCGCTTGATATATCGACGCCAAGGATTCCGATACTGGCTGATGCAGTTAGGGAAGTGCTCTCAAATTGAGGTGATACGACCAATGGCATCTTTTTAGCGGTGAACGCGCAAACCTGTGTCTTCGTGGGGTTAAATTGGACTAGGTTAAGTCGACCCCAATCTGAAATTTTTGATAAAGAAGTTTCGATTTCAGACACAAGTTTGGATCGGCTTTCGATGACGTTTACCCGAGAAACGTTAGCGCGGCCGGTGTAAAGGGCATCACTCGTGCTATCGTCTGCATAGCAATGGATGCTGCTAATCTGCAGCATGTCGTTGATATGCAGAAGAAACAGCGTGGGTGATAGCACACAGCCTTGTGGGACACCAGAATTAACATACTTCGAGTCGGAGCATGCACCGTCAACAACGACCTTGATGCTTCTGTCTGTAAGAAAACTGGTGAGCCAATTGCACAGTTTCTCGGGAAGCCCATAGGAAGGAAGCTTCGCAAGGAGCGCTTTGTGCCAGACCCGATCGAAGGCCTTCGCCACGTCCAAACTAACGGCCAACGCTTCCCCCTTGGTCTCGATCGCCTGTGCCCACCGGTGAGTCAAGTATACGAGAAGATCACCAGCTGAACGACCCTGACGGAAGCCGTATTGTCGATCATTGAGGAGCTGGTGGTCTTCTAAGTACCGGAGGAGCTGGCAGTTAACAATGGATTCCATTATCTTGGAGAACAAGGAGGTGATGGCTATGGGTCTGTAGTTGGACGGATCCGAGCGATCTCCTTTTTTAGGGATTGGGTGCACTAGAGCTGTCTTCCATATATCTTTCATAGACAAGCCTGTTGGCTTAGAGATCGTAGAAGGGATGAGTGCCACCTAAGAAAGAAATTTGTTTTTATACAATTTGTTGTAATAAGTCTTGATGTTCTTTATGTATTATATTTGGAAGTCTGTCAAGTCCCCCGCGACATTGATATAAAAACTAATTAAAAAAAAAAAACAGTAAACCTATTAAATTGGTGTTAACACAGACAAGGTTCAACACATAGTTCTGTTCTTTTAAGTAATCACTAAAGGCTATCATGATTATGTGATTTAGATTAGATGTATATTTAGATTAGAAATTGTTTTAAAAATGAAAATCATACTAAATTAAGAACTTGTATCTTTTAAATATTTACAGATTTGTATTGCCTATTTGCACAATTTTAATTAGTAGTTTCATTATAAATGTCATTCACCGCTTGTGTTCCATCTTAACTCTACGAACTTGATGTTGCAAATTTGTTAATGGTTATTAAACAAGCTAACTTTAGAAAACAAAAGAATGTAACCGTCTAGGCGTCATTTTAACAACCACAGTCTACCAATCGCCGTCTGTTAATGATTTTCATTGACAAATTAGATCGATTGTCAATATTAATGTACCAAATAAAATTGCCTATTTGATACTTCAATTGTTGCTAGTTTGGTTTTGGCAATTACTGAATAAGTACCAACATTAGGTACTTATTTAAAATTTTCCGTCATATTGTGTTGTAATCTCAGTGTATTTTAATTGTAAGTATATCCCATTACAATTGTAATTTATTACTGTTCTATTTGATTTACAATTTTTTTACAACTTGTCCAATAGGCTAGTTGTGCGAGGCAAAAAGTTTCTGGAGAAGCGCACAGTGGTGGAGTGCCAATCGTCCAGGTGATGCAGATGGATATTTTGTCGCGTAGGACGATGGCGGAAACTTGCAGCCGGTATAAGTCCGAACAATTCCTCTGAACACTCCCCATGATACAAGCGATAGATGATACAGAGTGAAGCTACATCTCTACGCAACGCCAAGGTGTCAAGCCGATCAGAAATATCTTGGCAGTCGATGAGCGAGTCGCTCTCCGTTGAATGTGGTCAAGAGGGAGAAGTTGGTACTGGGGTGCACCTGCATAGAGATGAGAACTGTATTCCATGTGCGGCCGAACCTGCGCCTTATAAAGTTGCGGGCGGTGAGCCGGAGTGAAATACTGTCTCGATCTGTTTAGCACACTAAGCTTCTTCGAGGCTAATATGGCCTTACCGCGAAACTGGACTTCGCTTGCTATATCGACGCCAAGGACTCCGATACTGGCTGATGCAGTTAGGGAAGTGTGCTCTCAAATTGAGATGATACGACCAATGGCATCTTTTTAGCGGTGAAAGCACAAACCTGTGTCTTCGTGGGTTTAAGTCGATCCCAATCTGTAACTTTTAATAAAGAAGTTTCCATTTCAGACACAAGTTTGGATCGGCTTTCGATGAGTTTTACCCGAGAAATGTTATCGCGGCCGGTGTAAAGGGCATCAATCGTGCTATCGTCCGCATAGCAATGGATGCTGCTGATGTGTAGAATGTCATTGACATGCAGAAGAAACAGCGTGGGTGATAGCACACAGCCTTGTGGGACACAAGAATTAACAGACTTGGAGTCAGAGCATGCACCGTCAACAACGACCTTGATGCTTCTGTCTGTAAGAAAACTGGTGATCCAATCGCACAGTTTTGCAAGGAGCGCTTTATGCCGTCTGGGCAGTTGAGACTGAGAAAAAGAGGAAAAAAAGAGGAAGAAAATAGATATTGTTTATACAGTTGGATTGGAACGTATTAGTAATAGCTCAAGCAAGTCAGGGTCGCATACCTATAACTTGAACTGGCTGGAACCGGAAAGTTCTCTTAATTAAATATTTAATCACGTAACACGTGTACGATAGCGTCCATGACTTGCGAATACCCAAGGCAGTGTGAGCAAGTTTCATGAGCCAGCGTTGTCCATGGCTAAGGCAAATTGAGATCACTCTTCACCCCATATTCTACTGACCGCATTACTCTCTTTGTAGTGTTATGTTCTCTATATTATTAGTAAGTAAATATTCTTTATTACACTATAAGAATTTTTCGAATTCGACAAGCAGTTTTAGAGAAAGACGCCTTTAAACACAGACAGCGAAAAAAAATCGTTATATTTTCTCAGTATTGAGAAGTAAAAGAAAGATTAGAAGGATTTTTATATTTATAGTTTATTTCAGAATTTGTTGACCTATATAGCGGAGGTGGTACTTAATGGATCATCTTACAGGTGTGAATTGTACAGGGAGTTGACCCAGATGACCATGTCAATAGGAGAACCTTTTATTACCAGGTATTCTATGAAAAGGCACCGTCCCGTTCATTGAACATTCAAAGATTGATTTTGCTAGTCATGTTGAATGCTGATGTGTTGCCTATTAAATTCAATATAGAAGATAAAGTTTAGAAAGTACGTTTGTTTATAATTTTTTACCAAAATATCTTGTTAGTTTTTTAGCCGACTGCGTAAAAGAGTTTTAGAGTACATACATAATACATTAAGGTCTTAAACTCCGACAGTGATATAGAGTATAAGACCACATTATTTTAATAAGTTAATTCCTTTCTGTAACGAGGTGATGGGGGATGCTGCTGGAAAGGGATAGAAGAGAGAGGAGTTGAGGGGGAGGAAATCGGAGAGGGTAATTGGGCCTACGGAAATCTCATCAATTTCGGAGAAATGCAACGCAACGTTGCTTCACAACCCGTTTTCTGTGAGCCCATGGTATCCCACTGGTTGAGCCGACCCATTCATGCCTACACATGGCACCACTGTTAGGGTAACTGCTATGGCTAATGCCTGCTATCGTATATTTTGAGCCATATATTTTTCTGGTATTAAAAGCCTATGTCATTATATCTGTGTGCCAAAATTCATCAAGACCCATCCACTCAAAATTTTGAATTTAAAAAGCAGTAATATGAAAGTTAGATATAACCTATTAGCTAATAAAGCAACATTATTAAATGACACAACTCTTAATTACACTGTTAAGATATTTTATTTTATTATTTCTTTTATATAAGCCTACCTTAATAAATTCACTCTGCCTGAAGAAAGGCAACAAGTGAAGTCTAAGAGTGGTGGTCACCATCCTCATTACAAGTGTAGTCAATGCAGCAATGCACACTATGGCGTCCTTCTCAGATGCTATTTCACGTCCCGCTTAAAATACCCGGGATCAAAGTGGGAAGGAAACACGTGCGCCGGTAGTAAATACTGGCACAGGAAGGAAGAGCCGAACCGTTTAATTAGGGATCATATATTTTCCATTCTCAAACTATGACTCCTCAGGGCAGCACGTGTTGTCGTGTAGAGAAAGGGAGAAGGTGAGACTAATTGGAAGAGCACGTCAGAACGCTCTCCGTGATGAAGGTGATAGAGGACTGCCATAGAGGCGACATATCTCAGTAACTGCAGAGGCTCAAGGGACTTGGTTATCCTCGAAGGGATAGGTAGAGACATTATTAACAGCCACAGAGCCCACATTTTGCCAATTATAATTTATACCCATTTACATGATAGAGACAAGCCCAATGCCGTCATACTAACACTTTGAAAGGGAGGATATAAAGAAATGGAGAAGGATATTATAACCTGTACAGATTGATTGGAGAGTAAAAGCAATAGCGAAACAGTGGAGGAACGGGTGTTATGCCCCTCCAACTCAAAGGGAGGAACCTCCAACCAGGCGAGGTGATCACGCCTGGCAGACCGCGGCCCAACGGATAATGTTGGGAAGTCGTATATGTATATACTTATTGCTGCGAGAACTTTATTTTCGTGATTCAGAACGTACTACGTCATCGGTGTCGTTGCTACGTAGTTCGGCTTGTCTTCGCTAGATGGAGTTAACATGTGTTTTTTGTGTATGGGGAAGTCGCCACAAAGTCGTGGTTGCATACCTTTAACTTTAACGGTCTAGTAAACTTTAAAACATTTTGTAATAATAATCAGCTGTTGTTCAATGTTGAACTATTGAATTAATATAACTATTGAATAGTAACAGACACCATGTCCATTCGGCCTCACCACTAAGCTGAGTACTGAACCACAAATAAATTTTGGTTTGGGTTTAAATGTTACATCAATAGTTTATTGTTCAGCTGTTTGTTTATTTCTATTGACATTTACTCGGAGTATTAAGTAGTTTTTCGTTGATGATTGAATAAAAAAGCTTTTTTCATTTTTTTTTCTCTTCTTTCTTAATTCCTCTCGTCTTATAAATTCATATCTTGACTATATTTTTTGCTTTACCTATTAAAGCAAACAGTATGAAGTTTTGTAGAAGTACTATAACTGAGGCATAAACATAATAAGTTTCAGGTGAGAGAGAAATGTTATATCATAAATGAAATTATTTTTTACCAAACACTAAAAAAATGGAGCTTCTAAGACTCGGAGAAAATATTAAATTGATCGTGTTTGTGTTTGTTTTTCTTTATTTTATGTTTTCCTTCTCTTACTAAATGTTGCAATAAACTAAATACCTTTTGACTCATGTCACTCTTACTACGTCTAAATCCACACCATACATCCATACAGGGTTGGTACGGCTTTCATTGAATAGGTATTCAATGACTTTCAGGTTAGATCCGATAACCGCTGCTCATAATACGTAGCAAGACGTATATGATACCTCGGGTGAGCTTGTTTTTAATTTCCTACTAGCATTAATACTATTTAGAAACTTGATGAAAAATAGTATTTAAACAAAATTGTACAGGATCTGCGTCAAGAACTCTGCTCACAATCAGGTAGAAGAAATCACTGTAAAGCGTTTTTTTATCATTGCACAGTAATACGTATCTAACTTAAAGATGAGAAAATACTAACAATGGTTTTACTAACAGCAACAACTATAAATAGCTTCTGTCACTGACAAAAATGGTAGAAAATACTATAAACAATTTCTCATGAGTGAGTCTTTCTTTATTCAAAGCTGTACCTCAAAGATTTTACTGTTGCTTATAACATGCTTGTGTAGAAAGAAGCGTTATATTTTGGGAGTGAATGCATGTGTTAATGTATGTAAATATAAAAAAAAACAAACAATAGTAAAAAACCAATTCCAATAGGAACAGCAGTTTTGGCTATTTAATATATTTATACAACTGCTTTTCCTTCAAAGCATGCGGACGAGATGTTTCGTTTTATAATGAAAAAACACACAATATAATTGCAGCAATTGAGGATCATTTGCTGTTATTTACTGAAGAGATCTACGGTCTATTTCAGAAGATCTTCATCAGATATACACTTAATCCTTCCTTGAAACATATGAATTCAAACATCGAAAGTCCTATCCAAATCAGAGTAGTGGAGCTTGAAAAAAAATTATATAAACAAGCATTCATACGAGTCCAAACCGTCGAAAAATTAACAAAATCATTGTCTTATTTCCAAACGTTAATAATATTTTAATAGAGTGGCAAGTCTAGACGGATGAAGTGAAAACCAACAAACTTGTGACTAACTAGTGACATTCGATAAGTTTTCCGATTGTGAATCGAGCAATCGCTCTTTGACTCAAGTTTGTCGGCTAGTTGTAAATCGATTGAGAGTAATTTCAAAACGTGACGGCACCAATGTCAGCACTTGATATATTACGATTATATATATAGTGATCGGATGGTGTAAAAGGTTTACTACTTTTTTTTATATTATAGGGGACAGACGAACATACGGGTCACTTGATGGTAAGTAACAATTGCACACCATGATTTGATTATGATGATGATAATATGGGAACCTAGAGGCACGAGTACATTTGACCTATTGACTCTCACTAAATGTCGACTTAGAAAGAAAACCTACCTATGAATATATAAACACACACAATACAAAGGACAGGCCCATTTAATATTATTAGTTACTTAATGATATTGCAAATTGTTGGTCATGCTGCGGCATTTCTTGAGCGAATAGAATTGAGATAAGACGTTCAAAGGCTACGACACATTCACTAATATTCGCTCGAATTCACCTCAATACATGTACCGAAGGTTTAGATAAAATAAGGAATATTTATACTTATAATCTTCACGTTCAACATAGGAGGGATTAGGATGAAACTTCATATGGGTACTTAAATGGACTTCATAGTAAGAATATATATATCGAAGCTTTTTTATAGCGTGGATAAACCATGCTTTGGCACGTATGGGCCCGGCTCAACCGGAGCATTACCACGGCCTCACAAAAAAACAGGCTGTTGAACAAAGCTTGCATTATGTGACCGATGGGTGAGGTTCCGATCTTTCCCTTTCCTTCTTTCTACTCCTTCTTTTCCCTTATACTCATTCCACGTCTTCCTTTCCCTTCCCCTAAAAGACGGACAGCACTCTTGTGACTCTTGAGTTGCAAGTGTTCATGGGCGGCGAATGTCACATACCATCAGGTGACTCGATTGCTCGTTTGTCCCTCTACATCCAATATATAACCAAGTTCTTAAGATTTGCCACTTCATGGTGTGGCCTACTAAATTATAAAATGGTCAACTCAAACTCACCATTCAGTTAAAAGATCCGCTTTTAAAGATATGTCAATCAATTTTTGGGCACATAATTAATTTACCATCTCCATCATGTTAAAGGTTTAATACAAATTTTTAAAATCTAAATTGGCTGTCTGGTTTCAGAACGATATTTACTGAACTTTAATTTGCTATATTCACATTATTTCTTCGCTTTTAGAACAAAATAATCATCAGCTGCACTGATGCATCACAAAAACAACACGAGCTTAGCGCCTCTAAGAGTGGATTAAAAAACCATTTCATGATATGATTACTAACGTTTGGCCATATCATGGGTTTAAGTGTTCATATTTTGAAGCGCCGATTATTAATGGTCTGGACTGATCATTTCATGAAATGCGACCATTTCATCAAACACTTAGTCACATTATAAAATTATCAATTCTTCGATGTGGCCACGTCATATCTAACTATTAAGACATAATTAAGCAAAACAATAAACTATATAATATAATATATTATATATGATACTATATAATATATTATATTAAATATTATTATGCAGACAGTTTTTACATTACCTTAAAGAATCTAATCTATCCCATTATTAGATTCTTTAGACTAGCAAAAAATAAATTTTGTAATGCTGCACAACGTAAACCTGCTGACCAAAACCACAAAATCTGCTTTACTGGTTTAAGTCCACTATGGCAAACAAATCTATTTTTAATGCAAATTGTAAGCGTTTTTCGTTGTTGTAATTGAAAATAAATGTAACTAGTCGCTGAATATATAATATTACAACGATACAATAGACAAGATATAGAAATTAATATAACAGCGCTTCTCTAGTGCACATCTAATAAGATAACAAAACAAAACTTAAAAAGCATAAAAATCGTATAAAATATTTATTTATATTATTGATTGCTGACAATTCGTGTAACTTACTATACTACTACTAAAATGACTTATACTTTTCCACAATTATTATTTTTTATAATGCTTACCCTAATGACTTCACTCTGCCTGCAACAAGTGGAGTCTAAGAGTAGTGGTCACCATCTTCATTGCAACTGTAGTCAATGCAGCATGGTGACGCACACTATGGCGACCTGGTGAGATGCTTTTTCACGCCCCGCTTAAAAGACCAGGGATCAAAGTGGGAGGGAAACACAGGTGCTGGGAAGGAAAAGCCGAACCGTTTAGTTCGAGATCGTATATTTTCTACTCTAAAACGGTGACTCCTCAAGCCAGCACGGGTTGTTGTGTAGAGAAAGGGAGAAGGTGAGACCAATGTGAAGAGCTCGTCAGAACACTCCGTGATGTGGCGAGAGAGGACTGTCATAGAGGCGACATCTCTTTGCAACTGCAGAGGCTCGAGGGACTTGGTGATCTCAGGCTGCAACCGACCGAGAGTGTCAAGCAAATACTGCGCATACTTATTTAACACACGGTTTCGCCTTATGTTATTTTTAAAGGTTTCTATTTGGTATGTTTAATTATTTATTCATAAATTAGGGATTAACAAACAGTAGTACAAGGTAAAAGTTTACATAGTTTGATTAAAAATATGTATAAATGTGTACTAACTACGTTATACACGAAATATAATAATATGAACTTTACAATACCGGTTATTCAAAGATATATATCATATCATTTACTGTGAACTAATAATGCTACAAGTATGCTCTCAAAAAAAAAAGACATCTTTTTTTAGAAGTTATGCAGAACAAATATATTCAATTAGATGTCAGTTGTTGTATAGATTACATTGTGGGTACATATAAAAAATATATATAAAAATGGGATACCAGTTCACCATTTTAAAAACCTAAAAATGAAAAAAATTAAATTATAAAATTTTATACATATATGATGTGCCTACTTCTTGAAGAGAAATTAAATGTCAAAATACTGATTTCAAGTCTAAGATAAACATAAAATATAAGTGTCATGAATGTCAAAATTGAATTATCTTGTCATGTTGAAAAATGACATTTATATTATGCAAAAAATTATTATATTTTTTTTTTTTTTTTTTTTATGCGATAGGGGGCAAACGAGCAGACGGGTCACCTGATGGTAAGTGACTACCGCCGCCCATGGACACCCGCAACTCAAGAGTCACAAGTGCGTTGCCGGCCTTAAAAAATATATGTTTATGAAAATGTCAAACATTATTTAGATTATGACAATCATGAATCCATGTTTTCAATATGTATATGTCATCATTTAAAATACTGTAGTAAAGGTGATCCGCTTAGTTCTAGTTGTTAATTTAGGATTGTGCTACGATCAGTATTGATTAATTTACTACAAACTCAACTTTTATAGACAAGATGGCTTTCTATATCTATTTCTTTCTAAAAAGTTCATAATTGAGTAGAATCATACATAGCACGGAGGTTTAAAAAGTTATTCTAAAAGGTTTAATCTCACTTCTGTTTTTTTATTTTAAATTGGAGTGACTTTCCATGTCAGTGGTAAATATAAACAGCTGCTGAGAATGAGAGCTGAATTATACGGATATACTAAATTAATAAAATAACTAATAAGAAAGTATTAATACGTATATGAAATAGAAATTGCAATGTGGTTCTCAGCGGACTAAAATAGGATCTAATTGAAGGTGACTAATTTATTGCTATGCCTACAACTTTTTAAATCACTTCCTAGCCAATAAGTAAATAGTTGTAATGTGTACGTTAGTTTTATGATATAGGTGGATGAACAGACGGGTCACCCAATGGTAAGTGACAATCGCCGACCATGGACACCTACAACTCAAGAGTTGAAGGGTGGGAGTGTGGGGAAAGAGGGGAGCTGGGATGAGGGGAAGGGAAGGGAAATGGGAATGAGGGATGAGAAAGAGTAGAGAGGGGTACCAGAGACCCTACTCCCCCCGAGTAGGGTCTCTGGTACCCTCACTCACTCGACAATACAATACAAGCATTGTTTGTCTAAAGGTTATCTGTAAGGCTATATTACTCTTTCCACGATGAAAAGGTTTCATAATAATGATAATTATATTTATTTTAGTTAACAGTTTATACGCATAATAACGCATACGGATTAAAAACACATGTTTTTACGACACATGTAATCTTCCCATTTATTTCTGTATAAAAATAATATGTAATGTATACCTCAATCGAAAATCAAATTACTCCTATTAAACTAGCCAGCTTATCTTATCACGTTATATCAAAGTCTGCCACCAAAATACAGGTCATCAACTAGTATATCACTTAAGAAGGGCGTGACGGATTTCACTGTTTCAAATGGTTCGTGACAGTATGAAATAGGTTTAGATATTTTATTTAATACGAAAAGTACAAGTCGTAAACACTTTGTCAATGAGATTTTTACAGTCTATTGTGTTCTTGAAATATAATAGATACAACGCATAGTATCAAGGCAGATAACAAGATTATGGATCATAAAAACGAAAATTTACTTTGGCTATGAACTTCGAATCCTTAAGCTATCAACTGTGACAGTTTAATTAAATACCACATTAACAATAAAACTAATTTTAGAAAACAAACATTTTACTAATACTTAATGAGTGTATTAGTCCCTTGCCTTTTCAACGTCTTGCCCATAAATCTTTAAAATAATTTGCATCGTAAATTATTTCAGAACATTGCATTCGAAAGCTTTCGTAAGACAGAGATAAGTTATTATAATAGTATTAATCTGTTTATTCAGCAAAGTTTGAAACAAATATTCTTAACAAAAATGATAACACTGTAGAAGTCATAAACTTGGAAGAAACTGGTTAAGTACACACAAATCCATTTTAAATCATACACATTTCCAACACACGTTACTTTGATAGGTGTCAAAATAGCCCAAGCTGCCGCGCCGCCATCGTCGTATTAAGATTTATGTCTAATGATTCTCTATTATAAAACATACAAGAAGTAATTGGTAATTGTAGATTTCAATAACTCGGCCAGTAAGTAACACTCCTTTTAAGGAGTGTTTATTCGTATAGTTCGAATCTTATCATAATTTCAAGAAATGAAATACAATTATAAAAATAAAACCACTTAAAATTATTTTTAAATATTCTTGTTGCATACTTAAACATTTAATTAAATATTTCTTAGTACACATCTATCCCAAAAACGACTGCAAAACCTGTATTTAAATAAAACAACAACCTCAGACTTAGAATAATCGGATGGTATACAGGAAAGCTTATGTTCTAAAACAATTAATCAGATACATAAATTATAATTTCAATATAAAAACAATACCAACTTACGAACAGTCAACCCTTTCGTAGTGACAGTGGAAATTCCGCATATTCGTTCTTTTCAGAACCAAGCACAATTAAAAAGTAACCTTTGCGAAAAGCCATAAAACTTTAATTCCTCTGTACATTATGAGCTTTGTGAACTCTACGTTTATTTGGAACAAAAAACCCGCACAACACAATCTATATTTAACCTTATATTCAGTAGGATAGAGTGCGTTTTTAGTTCTAAATATAAACACAAATGTTACTTTGACACTGGTATTGTAAACTTCTTGCTTAGTTTACTTTTGTTTCACTGATAGTGGATAAATATTATTCGGAACTAGTTCCGGGCGGTTGATTCCAGTTTCAAGCAGTTTGTTTTGATTAAAACTCACTCCGAATGCTTTTGAATTTGTTTCAATCAATAATTGTTATTTGCAATAACTTTGATAGTATTTTTCTTTTGAGATTTATTTGTTTCTAAAAGTTTTTATAATCAACATAATGATGTATAAGGTATTTTATTCAACTCTATTACTGACTAATTTGAAGAAAAACATCAGGAAGCTTAGTAAAAATAATGCCTATATATAGTTATACATATGTATATATTAATATAATTTTCAATAACATTAAAGATATGGTTTGAGATACAAAATAAAAATTATATTCGTGATATTACTTAGCTTAGTATCGTAAAATACGATTAGAGGATTGGACTGTTATCTATCAGACAGTATGTATAGTCACATAGTGACAGGTTGACGGCAATGGTTTGTTCTCTAGTACGCTATTCTAATTTGAGATACAGGCGTGAGTTTATGTATTTATGTATTATATTATGTAATAAGTCTGTCGAAAAATTTCTATATCAAAAAAAAAAACAATATAACCTTACAGATCCAAAAAATGAAATGGGAGAATATATTCAGTAACCGTGAACAATCCGAGCACGTGAAAATTGGCATCTTTATAACCCCAGTAACGCCATATTAATAACGGTAACATAATGTACAATAGCGTACGTAGGGATCCCACGGGATTGCATTGTTCGTGTAACCAGAATATGCAACATGCATTGTATAGGTATTCAGTGTTATATAGATAATCACGTCACGATTTAATTGTTCCAGAGAAGCTAATGGGAGTTTAGTGAAGGCATTATAACAGCTTAGGAATTATAACAGCTATATTATATAAGTCTCTGTAATAACTTATTATTAGGTTAAGTTTAAGTTTAAGTTATTAACATACATATGCTCTCATAACATACATACACACATATGTTCTCTTCTGCATCCCAAAAAGGGTAGGCAGAGTTGAATAAACAACCCCATTATGCCATGCATAATTAACACCCACTTGCGTAATGGTGCCATGAGCATAAAACAAGACAAGGAAATAAAAGGAAAAGGATTATGTCAGGGTCTATTGGCCTGTTTACGTAGATTCTGTTGAAAACAAAAAGGAAAATGCATTTATACCCTATAATAATACACCTAGCCAATTTTTTTTTTTTTTTTCAAATTACTGATTGTCGGAATGATAGCGATAACTAGAGTACATATTAAACAAATTTAC
The DNA here is from genome assembly GCA_947561695.1 of Tyria jacobaeae. Taxonomy (NCBI): domain Eukaryota; kingdom Metazoa; phylum Arthropoda; class Insecta; order Lepidoptera; family Erebidae; genus Tyria; species Tyria jacobaeae. The sequence continues at coordinate 731,970 of OX387214.1, forward strand.
AGATATTGAATTATAACTAATGTAGTGCTACTTAACGGTGACCTTTTGCGCTACCTTCTGTGTAGGTCGTATCGATTTTTTACATTGTATGTGAGTGCAGCCGCCCTGCAACTCAAAAATCACAACTGCATTCCGAGCCTCTGACCTATCCCTGGTTTTTAGTGAGCTATAGTATTACTCCGGTCGAGACGGCCCTTACAGGGTCTAGGTATGGCTGTGTCACGTTTAAAAACCTACCTAATCTATGTAAACTATCAGCTCAACTGAACAAGGTCCATTAACATCCATCAATCATTTTCCAGTTTGAAAATAAACTTTAATACATAAGAAAAGTAAAGTACAAAACAATCTGCTGTAAACTTACTTTGTACTGTCAACTTGTACTCCTAAGAATTTATCTAGAGCCACAAGCTGGGCGTAGTGTTACTAAAGAGTTTTATATAAAAAGGATACACCCGGGAGCTTATGAGTGCACTCTGTAGTTTACACAAAGCGGATGCTCGGGACCCGGGACAAGTTTTAGTACGTGTCTTGAAGGTAAGTTCGATACCGATCGCCACCTTCTGCGATTACCAACTTACTTAAGAATAAAATTTCTTGTCGCCAGGGATATACACGTACTATTTTTTAAATGTAAAAGTAAATAATATTTTTAATGGTGGTAGGGATGTGGTGAGGGGAAATAAGAGAGGGGGGATGAGAAGATTTGAAAGAGGAGAGAGGGAGTTGGGCCTCCGGAAATCACTCATTTCGGGGAAACGCATCGCAAGCGTTACTTCACAACCGGTTTTCTGTGAGGCCGTGGTATTGCACCGGTCGAGCTGGCCCATTCGTGCCTAAGCATGGCTCTGCCACTGTCAAAAGTTCATTTCCTTTCTTACTGCATTGATGGTGAAGTGGTTTAAGTGCTTTGCATGATCCCTATAAGGGTCAAAACTTTGTGTATAAGTAATCTAAATCTAAGTCCATTAATTGTTGTTCCGAGTTTGGGTGTTATTTAAATAGTTGTAAAGTCACCTAGAGGAATTATCGATAGTTAAGTATTGTCTTTTTTCAATAAAAAAGAAACCATATTCCATTCTATCATTACAATCAAAAACACATGTTATCACGCCATAAACCGAAAATACCATCCTAAAATATGTTCAAATAAAATTGGCATGAAAGTATACAGACTGCAAAAGCCCGGTTTCAACAAAAATGTACACAAAAGTTTGCCCAAAAATGCATTAAATAAACTGGAAGAGAAAAACACAGATATGCAAAACTTTACAAGGATATATTTACATAATCCGGGACAAGAAGCCGACCGTCGACGTGTGCCCCTTGTAAATAGAATAAACCCCAGTTATTCTGGGGCTGAACTGTAGATGGATACTGCTGAAATGAGGCCAAGGCGGTGACATGCAATCCCTTAATTATTCGGTTTCGGCCCCGGTAAGCTATATTCTTTAAAATTGTTTAGAGTTATGATCTTTTAAATAGACAAATTAATATATACTTTATAAGAACACTAATTACGAGCATTTTTAGTTACTTAGATCTTTTATTTTTGTGGTAAACGGCAATGAATGTAACATAATTAAAACGTTTTTCTATTAAATTTTTAAAAATTAAATGTAATATGTTATTATGCAAATATTTAATGTATTATGTATTTCTCGCTATGCCTAAAAAGTATATATTAATTTTATGATGATCAGTTGAGTAGTAAAATATACAATTTTAATAAATTAACTCGCTTTTATATTAAAAATACTAATTTGTTTTAGGTAAAACGCGCTTCGGTTTCGGCTTAACCATTTTCGGCTTTCAACATAGCCACTGCCTCACCACTAAGCGGTGCTCCATCACTGAAAGTTTTTTTGTCGTGAATATTCTTCCACATTGTTGTCACGCGCACTCCTCGTATAATGTTTAAAATTCCGTTAAAACAAAGACATGATCTTTTACATTTTACATTAAATATGAAATTGTGTATCTGACAACGAAGGAAAACATTTGTTTAACATATCGCGGTGCAGCGGCCGGCTTATTTATACAGCTTATGGCTATCACTTTTTATGATGTCCGAATTTAGTGCAGATAGTTTAATACTTATCATTATCACGTTCTGCTTTACTTCTGCTGCTGCTGCTTTATATACAATAATAACTTATACAATTATGACACACAACCTTGTCTTGTCATTTTAACATACCCTCTCACTACCGTATTTATATATGTTGTCTATTTAAGACCTAATTATTGATTAACACATGTTAACCTATACTCTAAGTAACAATCGCAACCGCAGAGCGATTAGTTGGTATTTGATTAGTATTGATTACACAACACACAATCCGTGTCGTTCTAAATGGATTAGAATAATCCACCATCTCTTCTCTTGGGTGTCGTAAAAAGTGACCTAGGAGTTGAACTGTTAATTAACAGACAGTATAAAATACGGTGCCCGGTTGAAAGCAATGGGCTTGCGTATTTTGGAACTGAACGAATGATCCCAATGAAATATTTCAACGATGATTGTTAGCTATTACACACACACATTAATGATGCAAAAATAAGTACACATGCGAAGACATGAGTTCCTTGTTTTAAATATAAAGAGTTAAAAGAAGTAGTTTATTTACAAAATTCAATTTATAGGCACATGTTGCAAATTGCCTGTACAGTGAACCACACAAGTAGCTTTACATGTTTTGAACAAAAAGCTACCGGGCATGGACGCCGCTGCGCTGCCAACGAATTCAATTCCCGCTAAAATTCAATAATATTGGCAATCGGCGGTATACAACAACCTCTATTGTATTTTAGGAACGTAGTTTTTGTTGAATGCCGATGGCTTAAAACTGCAGAACTTTGTATGTTGTGTGAATATTTACGAGGAATTTAAAATATTGACAATTGTCGAGTGTGTTATAAAATAACTATAAATAAGTACGTTCTAATCCTGAATTATTGTGAGAAAAGGGTATTTAAGATGAAATAAGGGTACAATATATTTTTTTAATTATATTGGAGGCACTTACACCATACAGGTAAGTGTCAAGTGCTGAAGCAGCAGTACGTTACGTTTTTGTAAGGTTTAAATATCGTATCGGGCCGGATTTACCACAGTCAATAAGTTCTTCAATCTAAGAAGCAATTATTAATAAAGAGATGTATTAACAATTTATTATTTCACGCTTAGTTTAAACAAGCAGATTGTTCTACAAATCCTGGTAATTTAAGTAAAACAAACATGTTGCTAATTACTTAGGTCTGTAAACATAGCTTCTTAAATATACAAGTACCAATCGTATTTTGATAGTGACGTTATTTCAAAACTGTAATTATATATTTACCGCTTGTATCGTACACTGTACTTGATTGATACTCGCGTAGACCTATAAACGATTAGACAGGCATGGCAACTACTCATACAATTTTAAAATATGGATTTTAAGTTACTAATGACGTAAATGAAACCAGTGGGCTTGTATGAAAGGTTTAATGACACTAAAGGAAGCTCTTGGTGTATTATTAGGTTAGAAACAAGTGGCAGGCTGCTGTTCCCCGATGGGATAAAGGTGAGAGTTTAAGTATGTAATGACGTAGTATTGAATACTAATATACTCTGGACCTTAAGTTAAAATAGGAAAACGTTATAGTAAGTATTTATTCCTTTAGTATAATAAAACTTTTAACATGTAATTCCCTTCCCGTTTTCAACTATTTACCAAATTACTTCTTATTTTCGCAGTTTGTTACATCGCAGAGGCTAGGATAGTACTTATTTTCTTTTATTGCGTTTTTCATTTATATATTTACAGGTGAACGAGATGATAGTTCACTTGCTGTTTAGTGACTACCACTACCCATGGATTCCTGCAACTCAAGAGTCGTAAGTATGCTGAGCACCTTTGAGGGACGGGAAAAAGAAGATGGGAATTTGGGCCTCTACAAACTTACTCACTCGATGAAACATAACGCCAGATTGCCTAATAATCGGTTTTCTATGAGGCCGTGCTAGCATTTCGATAGAGCCGGCACATACGCGCCTGACAGGGCTCTACCACGTATGTCTGAGGTTTTTAATTATTGATGTTAATTTTCTAACAATTAAAGGATAATCTAGACGACAAGACATTCGAAATACACTGCTTCTTATAAATAAGTGTTAAACTTTTTTCAAACGGTATGTTAAACGTATATCAACCAACTAAAATACTAAACAAATTCACTTAAAATTTGAATTTTGTATCCCAAAATACCTTAGCATCACAGATTAGTCATTGACACGTATTTAATTTAAATGTTGTATTAATTTTCTGAATTTTTTAATCTATATGGCGTAGAATGACTGGATACTGCATGAAACTGCGGCTGGATACTGCGGCTTTTAAATATATATTATTTTTATTTAGGAACTAGTAGATACCAGTTTCACTTTACCCATATTGTAATAATTCAATTAACTAGTTCACTGGTATTGATATCTGAACTTGAAAAGCGTAAAACATAGTTTTAATGTATTCTTGTTCGTAAGATGTATTTTTCGCGGATGAAAATAGATTTGATTGTCTGTTGGCCATCGTTGTTTTACAGAAACAGTGCCCACGCGCCGAACGTCAAGTTCCTTCTGACAGTCCAATCGGACCCAAATACTGACCCTGTGAAAATATGAACTCATTCTTTTCATTCCAAATCCATCACTCATGTCAAACGATCATTTCAAACATTTGTACTAACCTAATCCAACAGATGGCGGTAGACGTAGCTCGGTGTACTTGCTAACCTCAAAAGTTGACGTAAGTAATAAAAACAGTTGTTTAGTTTTAATTCCTAACAATACCTATGATTTTAATAATTTCTTTTCTATACCTATTATAAACTATATAGTCGGGGCGTAATTAAGCGACGGGATTAGTTCGCGCGAGATTAATATAACGATTTTAGATAGTAAATCACTTAGTATGATTGAGACGAGTTGATTAATATTGAACTTGTCTCTTACGAAACATATGTATTTAGTATTTGTATGTACAATATTACAATATCTAAATACGTGGAAGTATTATGCGTTACGAAGGGCTACTGGTTTTATTTATTCATTTGTCTGTATTTGATTCATATGTAAAGATGTCCTACATATTTACTTTGATTCGATTCAATTCGAGATTCGGTTTTCTGTGAGGACATAGTATTGCTTCGCCTTACGTGCTTAAGCATGATATTGTTTCTAACAAGTACGAAGGTGCGAATAGCGCAATAAGAGCAAATAGCAACATGGTAGACTTCGAGAGTTCAATAGAATAACAAATTATTTCCTAGAAAATGTGTCTACACATATGATTTAATATGACTTTCCAGAAGTAAGCCTTAGACGTTGGCAACAATTTGAGGACGAAGTGTTGTCTCGTGCGGAGATCGAATACACAACACTCGGCGCGGTAGTGTAGTGACGAGGTGACCACCTAAACTGCTACGCCGTCCGTGCAGACATTCTTCAAGTATATTCTATTAAATCGTTACTATCCTTAAACTATTTGCCCCTACTCAGAAACTTCAGATTACGTGCGGGGGTTAATTATAAGTACACACACTAAGTAGAAGCAAGCACAGTACCCTAGATATCTAAACATGAGAGCTTAACTCGGATCATGTGCGGTCATACATTTTCTAGCACTCTTATAGTTTTTTTTTTTTTTTTGATTATTTTTTGCTTACAACAAACAATTTATCAAAACATAAATGATAGACTAGATACGTGATATGTGATAGAAAAATAATAAAATAAGAGATAGACATAATTTTAATTCTAGAAACAAATACTATTTTGGTATAGTAATTTTGTTCTGCGTTCATCGTTTTCACACATAATTATATATAATTATTGCATTTAAACAAAACATTTTAAAAGAGTAACGGTGGAGTTTCTTGCCCATTCCTCTCCATACGAAACTACATTCTGGAAGGGGCGACTAGAATCAGTTCTATTTCAATGAAAATATTGACGTTCAAAAGTGCCTTTTGGGCCTATTTGAAATCCATGCTTTGACTTTGACTTTGACAAAACTTACTTTAAATAACAAAAAATATAGTATTTTTAATTGAATTCTTTGGTGCATATGCAAAGGTTTTTTTCCTTTTCTTCGGGTAGTAAAAAGTACTGTTTTTTACTGTGGTGAAAGCTAATATATTTAGGTATGATGATGATGATGATGATGTCTGTTGCATCCCTGACAACGCTTATGCAAAATTTACTAATTAAACAGTGGCATAGACTTGCTTAGGCACGAATGGGTCGGCTCGACCGGTGAGATGCCACGGCCTGTCAGAAAACCGGTTGTGACACTAACTCTTACGTTGCATTTCCCCGAAATTAATGAGGTTGAGGAGACCAACTCCCGCTTTCCTCTTTCTTATCGACTCGTCCTCCCTATCCTCATCCCCCCTCTCTTCAGACCCCTCCCCGGATTCCCCTATCCCTCATCACTCTTAAAAACGGGCAGCGCACTTACGAAGCTTGAGTTGCAGATGTCCATGGATGGCGGTAGTCACTTATCATCAGGTGACCCGTCTGCTTGTCTATCCCCTATATTATTTAAAAAATGTTTATTAATTTTTGTTTTCCTTTTTTAATTGTTTTAAATTAACTTTGTATTTTTTGTTTATAAAAATAAGTGTTTAGAAAGACGTTAGATGGGTATAGAAAAATATTTCCAAGTGATATAAGAGAGTGAGTAAGTTGAGTTTAGGTTAGTGTGTTTGTTTAATTTTTTATAAATTTAGTTATATTATATCGAGATCTTAAATAGTATAGAGTTATTATATAGTTAGTAGTAGTAGTCAAGTACAGAATTATATAGTTTTAAAACTAAGTTGCCATCTATAAAAGCTAACTTTTACGGTGACATTGTGTGATCATTGAACGTGACAATTCGGAATATTTATTGCAAAATAAAGAAATGTTAATTGAATTTGAATGAAAAAAGGTTAAATAGTAATGCTGATTGTCAGTACTGATTAACAGATTTAAAATTAAGAATTCAATCATCAATTTAAAGTCAAACGTACCGTTTCAAATGATTAGAGTCCGTTACTGCTAGGGTTATCGAATTTTCAGCAAACGTAATCAGATTAGTTCGGACGTAATCACAACATCCTAAATTTACATAATAGGACATAATGTCGTATCACAATGAACTGGTCCACTCATTAAAGCAATTTTATGAAGCCATAATGACCAATGTGTGCTACATATAATACTATGCAGATTGAACTGCTAACAAAAAGTCTTTTTGCTCACTTTCACATTTAAGAAAATTCGAATGCCTCACATGTCGAAATACATCAAGATGTCTAGGCTGTAGTGCATGACATCACAAAGAAACATCATACACGAATATATAATACACAAATATATAAATTAGTTCAACCAAAATTTTGATTAGCAAAAGTAAAAACATATTTTATGGGGTACTGTGTGTGTAAGTTAGTTTGTTACGTTTTTATGCCGAAACTACTCAACCCATTATATATGTATATATATTAAAAAAAGTTTATTTTTACTCAGGGTAAAAAAAATATTCATTTCATTTATTTCATAAACAAAAATAACAGTGGTAGAGCCATGCTTAGACACGAATGGGCCGGCTCGACCGGTGCCATACCACGGCCTCACAGAAAACCGGTTGTGAAGTAACGCTTGTGTTGTGCATTTCACCGAAATGAGAGGTTTCCTCCTTTCTTCTTTCCCCTCCTCAGCCTACACTTCCCTCATCACCCTCAAAGGCGGGCAGCACACTTACGACTCTTGAATTGCAGGTGCCCATGGACGGCGGTTGTCACTGACCCGTCTGTTCGTCGGTCCCCCTATTGTAAAAAAAATAAAACATTTGTGTCGAAATATCTGAAACACCATTAATATAATATCACTATTTTGATTACACTTTACCCAAAACAAGGATACATAATTGTCAATTTTCATTCATTATTAATACAATAGCAAGAACACATACAAGTCAAATATTCTTAATTATTACATGTAAAAATATTATTATCGATATACGAAGCTATTGCATTACATTCTATAGTTAATCATTTACCATTTTTTTTTATCCTTACAAAATTCAATACTATAATAACACTTCTGAATTAATAATGCTTTGAGTTTATTTTTAAATATACTAACATTCGGAATATTCTTTAATTCTAGTGGTAATTTGTTGAATATATTTATTTTTGCAGATATGATTGTTTGTTAAAAAATGTTAGAATCTAGCAACTTCAACATTATCTATATTTAAGGGATTCAGTGCATTAGCCAGCTGGTAAAAGCTAGTATATAATAAAACACCTTCTGATATTCTTCAACTTAATGAGAAGAAATTTAATAATTGTATAAAACGCACGCTTTGTAAACAAGCATATTACAAAGTAGATGATTATTTGGCTGACAAAAATGCTTGGTAACTTGCCGGTAATGCTCCACAGACACCACTGTACATAACATATTTCACTGGTGTAGTCGCGTTTATTTTATACTCTTGGTTTTATTATTTAACACGAATTTTTTTTGTTGATATTTTCAATTATTATTACTGAAATATATACTACTTATACGATATCGACATAAGTAATTTACATTTTTAGGTATTTTACTAATACAGTTAACATAATTTTGACAACATTGGTCGAATATATTAATAGTCAATCGCGATAGGTTTAACGTTGCTCACTTCGATTATGTTGCTTATATTCGCATAATTATGCCATGATTGCTACTTTACACATTGCATTTTTTTAAATCTTTATTTTAATTAGACGATGTAGTCTTGCTTCATTCAAGAGGGTCGGTGCAATATGACCTGCAAAGTTATTGCTTTATTTGTGAAGATTGTACATTTCCTAGAAAATGTGTCTACACATATGATTTAATATGACTTTGCAGAAGTAAGCCTTAGACATTGGCAACAATTTGAGGACGAAGTGTTGTCTCGTGCGGAGATCGAATACACAACACTCGGCGCGGTAGTGTAGTGACGAGGTGACCACCTAAACTGCTACGCCGTCCGTGCAGACATTCTTCAAGTATATTCTATTAAATCGTTACTATCCTTAAACTATTTGCCCCTACTCAACCAGAAACTTCAGATTACGTGCGGGGGTTAATTATAAGTACACACACTAAGTAGAAGCAAGCACAGTACACTAGATATCTAACAACATGAGAGCTTAACTCGGATCATGTGCGGTCATACATTTTCTAGCACTCTTATAGTGTTTTTTTTTTTTTGATTATTTTTTGCTTACAACAAACAATTTATCAAAAAATAAATGATAGACTAGATACGTGATATGTGATAGAAAAATAATAAAATAAGAGATAGACATAATTTTAATTCTAGAAACAAATACTATTTTGGTATAGTAATTTTGTTCTGCGTTCATCGTTTTCACACATAATTATATATAGTTTAGGTTAGTGTGTTTGTTTAATTTTTTATAAATTTAGTTATATTATATCGAGATCTTAAATAGTATAGAGTTATTATATAGTTAGTAGTAGTAGTCAAGTACAGAATTATATAGTTTTAAAACTAAGTTGCCATCTATAAAAGCTAACTTTTACGGTGACATTGTGTGATCATTGAACGTGACAATTCGGAATATTTATTGCAAAATAAAGAAATGTTAATTGAATTTGAATGAAAAAAGGTTAAATAGTAATGCTGATTGTCAGTACTGATTAACAGATTTAAAATTAAGAATTCAATCATCAATTTAAAGTCAAACGTACCGTTTCAAATGATTAGAGTCCGTTACTGCTAGGGTTATCGAATTTTCAGCAAACGTAATCAGATTAGTTCGGACGTAATCACAACATCCTAAATTTACATAATAGGACATAATGTCGTATCACAATGAACTGGTCCACTCATTAAAGCAATTTTATGAAGCCATAATGACCAATGTGTGCTACATATAATACTATGCAGATTGAACTGCTAACAAAAAGTCTTTTTGCTCACTTTCACATTTAAGAAAATTCGAATGCCTCACATGTCGAAATACATCAAGATGTCTAGGCTGTAGTGCATGACATCACAAAGAAACATCATACACGAATATATAATACACAAATATATAAATTAGTTCAACCAAAATTTTGATTAGCAAAAGTAAAAACATATTTTATGGGGTACTGTGTGTGTAAGTTAGTTTGTTACGTTTTTATGCCGAAACTACTCAACCCATTATATATGTATATATATTAAAAAAAGTTTATTTTTACTCAGGGTAAAAAAAATATTCATTTCATTTATTTCATAAACAAAAATAACAGTGGTAGAGCCATGCTTAGACACGAATGGGCCGGCTCGACCGGTGCCATACCACGGCCTCACAGAAAACCGGTTGTGAAGTAACGCTTGTGTTGTGCATTTCACCGAAATGAGAGGTTTCCTCCTTTCTTCTTTCCCCTCCTCAGCCTACACTTCCCTCATCACCCTCAAAGGCGGGCAGCACACTTACGACTCTTGAATTGCAGGTGCCCATGGACGGCGGTTGTCACTGACCCGTCTGTTCGTCGGTCCCCCTATTGTAAAAAAAATAAAACATTTGTGTCGAAATATCTGAAACACCATTAATATAATATCACTATTTTGATTACACTTTACCCAAAACAAGGATACATAATTGTCAATTTTCATTCATTATTAATACAATAGCAAGAACACATACAAGTCAAATATTCTTAATTATTACATGTAAAAATATTATTATCGATATACGAAGCTATTGCATTACATTCTATAGTTAATCATTTACCATTTTTTTTTATCCTTACAAAATTCAATACTATAATAACACTTCTGAATTAATAATGCTTTGAGTTTATTTTTAAATATACTAACATTCGGAATATTCTTTAATTCTAGTGGTAATTTGTTGAATATATTTATTTTTGCAGATATGATTGTTTGTTAAAAAATGTTAGAATCTAGCAACTTCAACATTATCTATATTTAAGGGATTCAGTGCATTAGCCAGCTGGTAAAAGCTAGTATATAATAAAACACCTTCTGATATTCTTCAACTTAATGAGAAGAAATTTAATAATTGTATAAAACGCACGCTTTGTAAACAAGCATATTACAAAGTAGATGATTATTTGGCTGACAAAAATGCTTGGTAACTTGCCGGTAATGCTCCACAGACACCACTGTACATAACATATTTCACTGGTGTAGTCGCGTTTATTTTATACTCTTGGTTTTATTATTTAACACGAATTTTTTTTGTTGATATTTTCAATTATTATTACTGAAATATATACTACTTATACGATATCGACATAAGTAATTTACATTTTTAGGTATTTTACTAATACAGTTAACATAATTTTGACAACATTGGTCGAATATATTAATAGTCAATCGCGATAGGTTTAACGTTGCTCACTTCGATTATGTTGCTTATATTCGCATAATTATGCCATGATTGCTACTTTACACATTGCATTTTTTTAAATCTTTATTTTAATTAGACGATGTAGTCTTGCTTCATTCAAGAGGGTCGGTGCAATATGACCTGCAAAGTTATTGCTTTATTTGTGAAGATTGTACATTGTTTGCACTTTTTGTTATTTGGCGAAATCTCGCTACTTAAGTTCAAAAATTAAAAATAGTAGTAATATAATTAAAATGACCTGGAATATTATTAATAGCGAAACAGGAAGGGTTTGCAACCGAACTAGTGATTACAGCCTTGCTGGTGATGACAGAATCATTAAATCAGATTCGAAAGTAGCCGCGGCATTTGAAAATTGCTTTGCATAGATTCCCGTATCGACTACAAAATGTCTAAATTCATCACCAACTGTTGCAGAAACAATACTTAAAGAAAACGTTCCAGGTTGTGAATTTCAGTTTTATTTCCAGTATGTAACTTACGCTAGGAGTACGCTCTTTTCTTGAAGGTTTGAAGGTCGTATCGGTTTGGAAATACGGCAGGCGGCAATTTGTTCCATAAGCTGGTTATGCGAGGCAAAAAGCTTCTGGAGAAGCTCACTGTTGTGGAGTGCCAATCGTCCAGATGATGGGGATGGATATTTTGTCGCGTAGGACGATGGCGGAAACCTGCAGCCGGTATAAGTCCGAACAATTCCTCAACTAGTGTGTCAATAAAGGGCAAAATGTTAAAACCCGAAGATTCCACAGTGTTCCAAGGCTTAATTTTGGATGCACAGCTTCAGTGGAGCCCCCATATAGATAAACTGTCCAAAAAGCTTAGTTCTGAAGCGTACACCGTTAGGAAAATTCGTGGTTTAACTGATTTAGAGACAGCCCGTTTAGTATACTTTAGCTATTTTCATAGTGTAATGGCGTACGGAATTCCGTTGTGGGGAAATGCCGCAGATATTCAATCTGTTTTTGTTTTACAAAAAACAGCTATACATTCAATTTATAAATTAAGTCCCAGACACTCTCTCAGAGATAAATTTAAAGAGATTAATATTATGACTGTGCCCTCTCAGTATATTTATCGAAATCTCATGTACGCACATTAATGACAAAGTATACATTTCTATAATAAGCTTCCTAGCCAAATACAAGAACTAAGCAATAATAAATTTAAATCATTAATCAAAAAGAAACTAAGTCAGAAAGCTTTTTACACAATTAAAGATTATATTAAGGATAAAAAGGCTTGGGAATGAGCTGCTTCATTAATGTACATGCGCCTTTGTTTTTCGTTTCTACTTTCTGCTTTTTTTTATACACATTTTACTTTTTGACATGAATACTTACTTTGTTAAGTATATATTTTTTTTATTTAAAAATTTAATTATTAGGTTATTTCTTATTTTTTTTCTTTTCTCCTTTTTTCCAGTAATTTTGTTTTTAACGATGTCTGACTGTTTGAGTACTTTTGGGGCCTACCCAAATGTCCTTGCTTTGGTACGGTTCGTCGGTTCGTTGAGGTCCTTAAAGTTCTAAGTTGAGCTACACGATAACTGACAAATGCTTGCATTGTTTGGACGGGTCCACTCAAATGAGCGTGGTGCTTTCTTCAAAAGCTCATCTCAGACGTTAGCGTGCATGGTTCTCATATATGTTTTTGACCAGCACATCTGTATGGCCTTTAAAACAGACTTTGACCTCTGAGTTTGTTTCGGTGTTTCTTCTCAGGGTAGTCAGCTAGGAAACACCGGCCTCATCTAGGTTAAACTGACAAAAAAATATATATTGACGTGTAAAAGTGTTGTTATAACCAATTTACAAAATAAAGATCATTTATCATTTATCATTCATTTATATAAGTATACTTTTCAGTGATGAAGCTTGTAGGATTGGATGTATAGTTAAGTATACATTCCCCGCTTTTGTGATTTACTGTGTAGTTGTTGCTCCACTTTTAAGCCCTGACAAGAAAGCAAGGCGTTATAAGCCTTATACACAAATTGTATATATGTGTGTCTATCTGTGACATTATAGCTTCTTAACGTTTAAACCGATATATAATAAGTATTTTTTTTTATAGGTGTATCAGTTAATGTCTCCTGTCTAATTTGGTTGGCTTCTAGTCCAAACAGTTGTTAGAATATCAGTTTTTTGACGGAGGGACTGGCGACTTCTCCGCAACCCTGACAGCTAACTGAATTCGGTAGTTTGACTAGTTGTCAGGATATTTAAGGCTACAGACTTTCCAATTATGACTGTCATAGGTGTTTACGATAACCGGGAACGACGGCTTAACGTGCTCTCCGAGGGGTGAAACACACCAAACTTCGTTCTCCGGGTATTACTGAGAAATTAAAACAATAATAGTTTTTAATAATGAATTGGTCTCATATTACCCTCTGGTTCTTTCGTTAACCACACTTTTTTTACCTAAATTTCTTTGTAAAAGTGTTTCGACTTTGGTGGTGTAGTTGGTGGGATTTGAACCTTGATTAATTTGATATTGGTATCAAGACAGACGTCTTAACTATTATTTGCCCAATAAATTATCGCAGAGAACATTTCTAACATGGTTACATAATCGATATTGTCCTAAGTTATGTTTTTGAAACCAATCATATTTTTGGCTAAATATCTAAAATTAGTTAGAGGACTTTACGGGACCAGCCTGTTCCAGGTATGCGACCCTGACTTGCTTGAGCTATTTTTTATACTCCCCAATCAATTAGTGTAACCAAAATATCTATCCTTACCCTTTTATCCTCCCTTTACTGTCAATATACTCCAAATTTTACCAAAATATTCTCAAAAGTGCCCAGATAACGGCAACATGCTTGCCCACATTATATTATTGATACTAAATTATAATCGGCAAAATGTAGACGTTATTTACGCCTCTGCTTACCCCTTTGGGTATACAGTCGTGTGTGTATGTATGTACCTAAAACAATTGTTTCTTTGAATAAAAACTTACGTGAGTTACATTCATATTGTTTAAATATACGGTTTTAATCACGTGTGTATTTAGGGTTTGCCCGACTAGTTTGACGATCTCGACAGGAGACCTTTTTCAAGGAGGAAGTCGTCCAGCCGCGACGGTATCACAGTGTCTCGATACCTCGAACTGAACATTTTTCGCTATAAACTAAACATATATTCATAATTATTTGACTATATATTTTAAACTTTGCATATCTTAAAAAAAATAATTGACGAATCGCTTTATTTGGTTCACGACCAAACATTATAAATCATAAAACTATTTTCAGATATTTTAATACAAGTATTATCAAGACATCTAAATATATTAGTATGATATCTCAAAACTCACAACACCGTGTGTCATACAGCTGCTGCTGCCGAGACAGCTATACAGGCTGTAATAATGATCGTCGGTATCAAACGCCGCCGTTTTCCGATATTGATGAGTAGAGTAGAGCGCTACCGTCCACCGCGCTATGAATCACTGGCATTACCTGATGCCTGCACCACGAGAAACCAATTACAAATGTGACTTGATCCATATTTGCGTTACATTGATCGTTTTGTGTTACAGGTGTGATTACTACTGCATTTTTAATTTGCTATGTAAATGAACACCGTTTTGGATGATCTTTTGTAATTGATAAAATATACTACATTTTATTTTATATATTAAAATTTAAATTAAAATAAAAATGTCACAGTTGATAACGCAGCTAAATATGTATATAATTATTTTGAAGATTTTTAAATCGCTATAATTATATAAGATGTATATTATTCCTAACACTATTATATTATTTTACTTTTTTTTAGTCTTCGCGCTTTACATCATATGTTGAAAACTTATTGGTAAACAGAATGATAACTTACTTACCGCATTATTTTAGTTTTAATTAACCACGCAATGTATTATATCCTAGACGATTTTGCCAGCACTAGTTATAGCAGGTGACTGAGCAGTATTGGTGCAGCGCATCAAGCGGAACAGCGTGTGATGTATGCTGTAGATATGCAAGCGTTTAAATTTAATGTGTAATGCGCTTAAGGTACCAACATATAAATTTTAATTTCATTTTATATACATACATAATTTACCTATATCATTGAGCGGGTAGGCAGAGGCGTCACGGATGCCCACTTTTTGCCATTCATCATTTAGGCCTAGTAACGTACTTTTAATGTTTTATATACATACCTGATACCATGTACTAATACGCTAATATTATATCTATTCAAATAAATAACATGATAAACTTATAATATTCAAATACACAATAAACAATCTGATTACGTCACTTGCTAGCGCGATAACACGTGATTCACTCGTAACCGGCACTTTATAAAAAGCGTGCGCACCTGTGAGAGCGGCATACATTTGTCAACGGTCGAACCAGGCAGACCTAACGTAATTGCTAATGTGTCTTACTTTTTTAAATTAAATATATATAATTATTTTAATTAAATATTATTAAAATAATAAAAAATAAAATAGTGAAGTTCTCATTGGCAAACTTTAGTTATTTTATTTATAAAAATGTAAAAAATAAATAACCATGGCTAACGAAGATGGCATTTTTAATGGACCCCTCTTCCAACATATACACAATAAAATAATTTTAAAACTTTTGAGATGAGACGTGGCGGGCTTGATAATTTGATATGGTCACTTGAGTTCGGATTTATTGAGACGTGACGCGGTTACTGTTATTTATATTATTGAAGTTGATAGTTTACCTTACCTACCGTACTCTCATTTCCATTTAACTCTTATACATAATCTGTAATAACTTTCTTTTTTTTTTTAATAAAAACTCAAATTTTGTGGCCTACTTTTTGTAATTTAACTCCAATAATTACCCCCACCATCAGGCGACCACACTACCACTTTACAAAACAAATAACTAGCTTATATTTAAAATAATAATAGCACGTGAGGCAATGTTGATTTCAGGTGATGATTTCATGTTTCAAAACTATACGAGTATGTGTAGTCTGGAGACGAGCTATTGAGAGACATGTTGGACCTGAGTATGATACAAGACAGTACTATTGTCACTAATAAATCTGATATAGTGGTGATAGATCGATTACAAAGAAAATATTCGGATTTTACTCACTAGATTGTCAACATGTGGAATGTCGATTCTGTGGTTGTTCTAATAGTCATATCTGCTCCCGGATTATTAGCCTCTTGGCTGCTCGGCGACCAAATCTCCAAGACAATACCTTATATGGACAATGATGACTAATCTAAAAGAAATACAGAAGCTTAAAGGAGGTAGGAGGAGGAGGTAGGCCTTGGGGTTTCACCTTCATAACCTATGGGGTGCCCCAAGCTTCAATTGTATTTTCAGTCTATATAAAACAATAACTATGAACTTGAACTCTCAGGCGTGTGATAATACTAGGCCCAAGATGATTTAAATACATTAAGAAGTACTTACTACACCGATAACAAAAATAAAATCACTATAATTTCATGTACCAAAGTGTAGGAAAAGTATCTTTTAGCCTGGTTCTTGATAGGAATTAATTTTAGATTTATTATTACAGGGTTAAATTAGATTGTATTATTCTTAGACAAACTAAGATTGTCTGACAACTTGTTTCTTATTAGAGTATCGCTATTTCTTTCTATTTTTAGAAGAGACGTTAAAGGTTAAAGTCATTCAACTGAATATTTACAAGATATTTATGTACTTATTTTATAAACTTAACTAACTTATTCATAAACCCACAATACTAAAACGAAGGTAATATTCTTTAAGCGTTACTTGTTGCCACACTAAAATAGATGTTTACATTTTGTAGAATACGAAACATCTGAATATATTATGTATCTCTTTATTATATAGGGGGAAAGTTGAAAATACGGATCACCTCATAGTAAGTGAAAACCGCCGTCAATGGACAACTGCACCTAAAGAGTTACAAGTGCACTGCCCCTTTTAAGGCTGATGAGGGTTTGCGAAAGAAAGTTTGCGGTGAGAGAAATGAGGAGAGGGGATGAGGAGTTAACAAAGAGGAGAGGATGTGTTGAGCTTCGGACACCTCACTAATTTCAGCTTCAAAACCGGTTGTATAGCTATAGCATCGCACCCAGCCCATTCGTGCCTAAGCATGACTCTCCCACGATATATGTTTAAAGTTCCCATTCTGGACTACTACTACGAGACAGGTAAATGACTTTATATATTTCATTAAACATGTTTTTAATTATAATCATTTCATTAACCGACATTACACATATACATATATCTTCTATTCGCCACATTATTCTTATAGAAATAAATTAGAATAAAAAAAAAATCCAACTGTGTAGGATTTTTTTTTCTCTCCTTCATTCAAAGAAGGCGATAAATATATTTGCATTTTTACATTGACTGTAGAACAAACGTAGCAGCTGCTCATTTTCTAGCACAGATTGTAAATTCTAGCAATGGACTGTGACTAGTTTTATTCTACCGATAAAAAATAAAAGGAACTGTTTTATCTGTCTTTTCATATATTTAAGGATTTAAAGCTTTGAAAATACTTAGCTACGAAGATGAAGTCGTTCCTAGAAGCTGCAAGTAACCTCGTATTATCCTTAAAAGTACAATACTTTCTAAGGAATATTTATGTCTTATATGTACATACTCCATCAGACCTGACATAAAGATGCACTAAACAGGTTTAAATAAAATCCGGAGATACGTACACTTGATTAAAAGAAATCATGAATTACAGTTTAAGAAAACTAAAAAAAAACATGCTTTGCTTCCGAGTAACATTCGACTTGTTACAATATACAAAACTTTGGATTTACCAAACTCGAAAGGTTCAATAGTAACCAGGCGTGATGTGTAAAGTGTTGAATTATTAAAATCTCACAAAACTAGTTTTTTTTTTATTAAAAATACACTGTAATCTAAAAAAAATACTTTACGATTCAATACCAACAATGGGGACTTAAAAGATATTCTTATCTGTACAAGATATGTATATAAGTATTTTTATTATAAGTATATGCAATTAGACTACATCTTAACAACAATAATGCATGTAAAAGGTTTTATTCCAATTAAATACTGCTCGATTTTATTTAAAAAAATTGGAAAGTGTTTAATAGTATATACAAAAAATCCTTTCTCGGCAGCTGAAGCTGCAGGTGGAGCCAGGAATAGAATTAGTCATTTTATCCCAAAATACTATCTAATAGTAATCCCTACTTGTATAAGAAACATGAACACTATAAATAGGTTCTTATGTTCTTATTTCTGTGTATCAACTATACACATATATGTATATAGGGGCGTACCATTTTTTGAGCATGAGTACCTGTTGAGCACCTTCACAATATCAGCGTAGGTCTAGAGTCAGCAACATTGACCAATAGATCACACATCACTATTTACAAGGAAAATGTATGTATACACGAAAATTATATTTGAATTGTGTATCAACCCTTTACTTGATAATTAAAACTTTAACTTTATTAATATCATAATCATATTCAAATATTAGAACCATCGTAAATATCAAAAAGAAACAACACATATAATAATATAGTTGTCGTGGGAGAGCCATGTCTAGACAAGAATCGGCCGGCTCAACCGGTGCGATACAGAAAACCGGTTGTGAAGCAACGCTTGTGTTGAATTCCCCCGAAATTAGTGAGCTTTCCGGAGGTCCAACATCAACTCTCCTGTTTTCTCTACCCTTCACACTCTCTCTCTCTCTTTCCCCTCCCGGCATTCCCCCATCCCTCATCACTCTCAAAGGTGGGCATTGCACTTACGGCTCTTGAGGATGATAATGATTATTGATAATTTAATAAATACAACTAAAACTTACAGTTTAGTTGGGTTTTGTATTGTATTTGTATGTTTTGGTTAAGTATATATACATACATACGTTTCGGCAATTTTCTTAAAAATTATAGTACTCGTAATTAAATAACCATTATTTTAATTTTTTTGCATATTGGTTAACACTCAAAATTAACAATATTGTGCAATATTTTAAATTATAAAATCCATAAAGTTTTTACGTTACTAACCCTTTATAAGTCTTAAAACACAAACAAGCTCTAGTACTATTTAACCATTAATAAAAAACCCGAGCTTCTAAGATTAAAAAGAAAACTGCAGTTTAAAACTGCTCTATTTTTATATAACATCCCTATATCCTCAAATCTAAATATAAGGTACGTCCATTACCAGCTAGATATTAAAACACATTTCAAAAGCCGTAACCATTCCTCACCGGGTGCTGTCTTAACTTCAGCACAAAAACCACTGAACCCATAAATCCACAATGGAGAGAAGAAACACTAACGCGTTAAGGCTCCGACAACAAAGAGGCATTCAAAACGATCTCCGTCTTAGTTATGAGGCCGACACTAGAAACGCGTTCGTCAATGCACACTCGAGTTATTGCTTTCGAAACGAGCGCTTTCCTTAACCTTTATTACGACACATCATTAAACCAACATTATTTATTAATATTATCACCTCTCACGTCCATTACAGCATTTATTTTGTCAAACATTTTCTGGTTACCTTTTAACAAGCAATGGACGTAAAACAAATTGGTATAGTCGTGGCAAATGAAGCGCACAGCTATCATCGATGCTCAGACATCGTAAGAGGTGCACAGTGTAAGTGCAGGAATGCATTATATAGTCTACGAGTCGATGGAATTACTGCAGTAGAGTATTGCAAGCATCATCGTAAACTTAGTCAACTTTGGGTAATGTTTAGAAGATGGCTTAACCGTCTATTAGTAACTTTGTCAGAAGGTTTAACTAGTATTGTAAAGTTACTTTAGTATTGATCGCACGAACTAAATACGGATTACCTTGCAGTCCATGGGGAGGATTGTGGTCCTCTCGAGTTTCACGATACAATTTATTTAAGGACTGAACGAAGAAGCCTGGTACCTCAACAGATATAATCAGCTAAGATGCTTAGATAAACTACTAATAGAGTGGTTAAACATCAACAAAACCAATGACGTAACAGTAAATTATCTAAAATACTGTCTCATTAACTCCCGACGCTAAATTCACGTAAACGTTAGAACATACAGCGTCTGTCTATGACATCATAGACGGACAAGACGGACTTTTTTATAACTTAGAACTTTTTTGGAAGAGTGTTCTTAACTATAATTAAAAATTCGGGAATCATCAACTGCTTTTAATCATTGAAGGTAGTGGTCGAGTCAGGTATAATTTGGAATATTTTATTTATGCCTAGCGGTTTAAGTGGTCACCTCTTTATTACACAATACTTTGTGTAATTTGAGTTCTGAGTATGGGTGTTCTTTGTATCTGTTGTTCTAATGTGTGTAAAGTTCCGTCGACACAGAAATAAATCCTAAGTGTGGGAGTTCTTTTTATATAAAAAAAAAGTAATAAAATATACATTTTGCTGGTAAATTAAATAACTGATATGTGCAAAACGGATATTTATTAAAAAAAACGCGAAATGACAAAATCTTTTATATCTGTTGTAAACCTCATAAAATTATTTAACAGAATCAATAATTACGTACTCCTCCTAATTTAAATATCTATAAGACTAGCGCAAATTACAAAATGAATTCTCACCTACAATTTACTTTTAATGTCAAATGCAAATCAATGAATCGCATTACCAAGATTCCATTAAGAGAGTCACAATTATCAGCAATATTCAATTGATTTAGGCTGAGCTATTAGCCGAAGGCTACTTGGTAATTGGGCCAATTATGTGTCATAATTGCACGTCGACCTTGTGGATTCCATATATTATTTAGCTTCTATCAGAATTTATGGCTACAGCCGGTGTACCAAAATATAATGGATTGCTAGCAGATGAAAGTGTTTCGGAGTTATAATATGAGATAAATGGCTTGTTGGACTAGTGGTTAGTGACTCTGACTTCTGAGCCGGAAGTCGTGGGTTCTCGATTCCCATACCTGAAAAAAAAAATGTGTGATCGGTTCTTTGTTTGCATTAGGAACTATTCCTGTGTCGCGGTACACAGTATTTCTAATGCAGGAGTAGACTTAAAAAAAAAACAATACAATAACTTGAAGATAAGAAAATTCAGGTGGATGTTGTAATACGTTCTTACATTTAAAATAATAAATAGCCAGTAGGTACTACACACTGATCATTTTTAATTACGTACATACGTCTTTAATAACGCTTTTATGGACTTATATTCGTGTTACTTAAATAAGTATTATTATAAAAAAAACACAGCAATAGATAGATTATAAAAAAAGAGTATTTGAAGAGGAATACATAATTATCAGCCATATTGTTCTCCGTTACACATAAATACATTTACTTAGTATAGTATGCAAGCAGAAAACGTACATGCTATTTCAGTAATAATTAATTTCTGTTGCGTCACCACGTTGCACGCCGAACGATGTGAAATCGCTCCGCTATGGACAGAATTTTGATTGCCACGAACTACTACGGCACGCGGCTCGTAGGCCCTCTCTGAGCTATTTCATGCATGCCATTTTATGAATAATTCGGTCGTTACATAAACTGTAAATCAAAGTTATAAAATTTGAGTTACTTTTCTATTGAACATGTATGGAACAATTAATTTATCTCAGTGGTTAACAGTAAAACATATTCTATTTTCTGTCATAGAAACGTTCTCTGGTTTACATTTTTGACGTACCCTGCTATTTTTGTGTACCATGAATACTAACAACGTAGTTAATAATTATGTATACTGTAATAACTCTTTATAAACGAATGCATAATACATAAGAAATGAAATAAACTTCTACTTAAAATTGCAAATCAATCGTCTCACATGTATGTAGATATCGTCCTTTGCTGGCTTAGCTAGATTTATAGCGGTTGGCCTGTAGTACCTGACTTGCAATTGATACTACTAATATTACTGCAATTTTAATAATAATGTTTGTAGATTTCGTTTGATTAAAGTTCTACTTAACTTGAATGATCTTCAGGTTACATTTTGATTCAATGGGACTTTGGATATCACTTTCGGAGTCTTGCCCCTAAACTCATAGGGATTGCGGCTACTCTTTCGTGGCTGCTATCTAACTTAAGAGGGCCCAACTCCTCCTGCAGAAAACTCTACGTTGGAATCGTGCGGTCAATATGGCCGTCAGAATTATAAGAGGGTACCACATGGTATCCTTCAAATGCGAGTCTCCTTAAGTCCTTTCCACTATGCCACGTTGGTTAAGGAGACGGTGGAAAGAATTCGGGGCAGAACAAGTACTCTCCCGGTTAGCAGAAGAAGCCCCAGGCACCGGAGACCATAGAACAAAGAAAGTTATACTTTCATGTTGGCACCTAAAATTTTAGTGTTTTTTTTTGTACCTCTGTTTGGTATAGAAATAGAGTAATTCATATAAATTTGTCTTGGCTCATAAAATTATAGAGCAAAAGGGAAAAGCTACTGATCTAAATTTAACTTTATAACAAAGTCAAAGTAAGTGCTGAACATCAAGAGCGAGATACTCGAAGTAGTGGCAAATTCGTGATTGATTTATAAAGTTAACTAAGGACCGTTTACCTGGTCTGTACACTATTTCACTACTTAACATCATTACCTTTGATATTGTTTTAGCAGTGTTTACGAAAACAAAACATAGTGTATAGGTTGTGTGTTTATAGCTTGAAACAAGTAGACAAATTTACCTAGTTCTAATTATAAGGTGTTCCACATGGTTCTGTTTTTGGCCAACTACTGTGGGCTATATTTGGGCTATCCACCTGAAAAACCAACGGGTGTCTTAGCTTGAAAACTCATTGTATCTAAATAAAAAATAACAAAAATAGATATAGATATACATAGAAACCGACGTCCCAGTATATTAAAATATGCTGGAGCACAGCTGCTGCTGCTGGAGTTCAGTTCAGATAATGTTTTACTGCAATCCATTCGCAAAGAAAAACAAACAGAAGAGTATACTCTATAGTGAAGTATTACACTTATGTTTAGTCAATAATAAACCATTATTCAGTCACAAATTCTCTTCATTTAAATCTACACCATTCAGGGAACAATGAGCAAGTTCACGAGCATGATGACGTAACTAATGCTATGGGCACGTAGCAGGCCGCAGTGGGCCGCAAGCCAGGTCGATTATGTGACCGCATGCGTGACCATCATGTTAACTCCACAATGTATTTGATAAAAGTTGTACAGATCTGTGTGTTCCAGTTTGTGACTTCAGATTTAATTTGATACATTTTAAAGAATTAATATTATAATGATCAAGCCTTCATTATTTTATCTGGTTTTAGATAAAACGTAAGAAGCTGATTAATTTTTTATATTACTTTAGGCAAAATTAACACAATGTATTTCTGGATGCATATATTTAAATATTTTTGCTCTAATTTGGATATTTTTAAGTATTACAATGCTAAACATAGGCCTCTCCCAATGTATGTTAAGGAGCTATAAGAAAGTAATAATATAAAAAGTTTTTTTTTTATAATAAAGGGGGACAGACGAACGATGAGGGATAGAGGGATACAGGGAGGGGAAAGAAGAGAGGGGGGAGAGGAAATAGGAGTGGGGGAGTTGGGCTTCCGGAAACCTCACTCATTTTGGGAAAATGTAAAGCAAGCGTTACTTCAGGACTGGTTTTCTATGAGGCAGTGGTATCGCACCGGTCGAATCGGCCCATTCGTGCCTAAGCATGGCTCTACCACTGTTAAATGTTATTTATTAGATTAAAAGACAAAAGACAAGTTTCTGACGAAAGAACACTTAACTCTTAAGAAATCATAAAATTAATTAAAAGCCCATCAGATAAGAAGTCAATAAAGAATCTGATAAATTGGAAAGTTATTAAATCAAACTATCGAGCAGTAATATCCGCTATACCGTCGTGAAGCGTCGTAGATTTCATTATCCTTAATTGAAAAATAAAAAGAATTCTTTACTTACATCGCATTCATTCTTCTCTGCTATCCCACAGTTTAGTCTACAAATGCTATCTTTGCTTCCTTATCATTATCAAACATAATCTCTAAATCTTATTTACTAAAATGAAGCATATCGGCAAGTGCATAAGATTTAATTTTCTTAACCTGCTGTCTAATTCTTACATCCTTTAAGTCAACATTTACTTCAACATGAAGATCAAATACTTTGTTCGTATTTTAGACTTTATTTTATAGACATAGAACTGAATTTCATTTTTGTGTTTATTTTCTATAAGGATCTTCTAATAGTGCGATGAAAGTTCTAGTACTAAGTGCATTGAGATTGGTTAACGTGCATCCGCCGACGATGTCAGTTGGAAATATCTCGTTACCGCAATAATATACCATCGGGTATAGCGTTTTGCAATATTTTACAATTTCACGTGAGCGTTCAGACACGGCTGGCTCGCAAAGGAAATGCTTTCATACGATTTCTTTGAGCTGAATATTGTGTTTGATGTAACAAAGAACATTCTTAGCACTTGTCTGATCAAATACTACTGAGTAATATCAATATTACGCTGCATCTGAAGCTCTCATTGTGCTTAAATATGATTCAGATACGTTCGATCTTGACAATTAAAATAATTTTGAGATAGTGGCTAACTATGAATGTACTTCAATCAATTGAAATAATAAGAGGCTATCCGTTCCTCCTGTTATGTACACTATTATTTCTGATATCTAATAGTCTATTGACATTGTTAAACTGTAGGTACTCAACATAAAAGTCTTCGTCCATCCTTTCTCCTTGTTTAGAATCACCTGTTCATACTCTTTTGAGTATTTCTTGAACAATTAACATACAAATCTTTATTGCGATAATTTTATAAAGAATATATATAGATGTTCATATAATCAAATAATGCAACACCAAATTAGAATCAGGTCACAGTTCAGTATGTATTGTAAAAGAGCAATCTGATATTTTTGGTTGAACGTTCTGTTGCAGTCCCTGTTGACACTGCTGGCATGTTAAGAGTTTTCAAGGATATTAAAACAATAATTTAATATAAATTACAAGTAGCACAATCCCTTACAGTATCTGGAATAACTTTCATAACAACGAATTGAGTCACTTGTCTTTAGCATAATGGTTCTTCTTCTTCTTCGTTTCGTTCTCTCTGCTACTAGCCCGCTTTCTTTCTCCCATTGTCACTTACTCAGTAACTGTTTACCAGCAAATAAATTCTTTTATTAATATTTTTTAAGAAAATTTGTCTTACTATTCACTACAGTTAGAATTCGAAGTATTGCAAGTAAAACACGCTTTGCAGTTCAAATATTGCCCGTGAGTCGTTAACCTGATGCGTGTGCGAATACATAATGAAGGAACGGATGCTGCAACCTTGTATTTATCTAACAACCTTTCTTTATGTACACTGTAATCGTGCATCTCTATATATTTTATACGTGACACAGACCAAATGGGTTCAATATGTAGTAAATATGTGATGTGTGATGTATGATCAATTATAAATATGTGATGCCACGTAATGCTCTTACTGACATGAAAAGCCCAGAAAAGACAGTATACTATTTAATTGTAAATTTAAACAAATGTTAGTACATAAACACTACAGAAATGAAAAAGATCATTTGAATAATACGTTTCAGGCTTCGTATTATAGGCTAAAATATAAAAACAGTATTATTTGCAACTGTATATAAATAGAACTTTCTCGTCTACTTTTACCGTACCGCCCGTATTACTAACTGTAACCTTACTGTGTACTGTAGATCCTTTTGTAAAACATTATTGAGTTACAGGTATGTGATCCTGCTCGAGCTATTGGTTATACTTCCTATTCCATACTTCCATACCAATCAATAAATTATCCTACTGCTGTGGTGATAAGGGGAGGGAAAAACCAGAGGGGAAGTTGGGCCTCCGGTACCTTCACTCACTCATTTGGCAATACAATGTAAGCATTCTGCAAATGTCTGTATTTTATTCCTATTCTATTTGCTGTTTTTACGACGAATTTGAAATTAATGAATTTGAAAAAAAAATGTTGAATATAACAATTCTTTGCTGATTCTTTATTGGAATGCATGAAAGACACTTAAAACTGTACATAGATGTGTACTAGTGATGCCTACTATATCACATCCCAAAGGACTACCAAGAAACTACATAATCAAGTCATAAGCAATAATAATAGTCCCAATAAATAAGTTTTGATGATGAATCCTGGGTTTACGGCACCCTCGTTGCGAACTCAATATAACTAATCCCTGTATGACATACACGAAATGTTTACAGAAGTTATGACATCATAAACCGGCTTGGAGTATCTTAAAGTGGTATTAGATTTAATATGTTATGTAGTTTAATAAATCCTTTGGCTACAGAGTTTTTTGTGGATGACATTGGCGGTCACATTGTCCCGCCAGGCGCAGGATCAGCTGGAATATTGTTCTATACAGGGGCACCCCAGTACCAGCTTCTACCTCTTGAATACATTAAACGGAGAGCGATACCGTAGAGATTACCTTCACTCTGTATTCTCTATCGATCGTATCATGGAGAGTGTTCAGAGTAACCGTTCGGATTTCTACCGGCCGCAAGTTTCCGCCATCGTCCTACGCGACAAAACTTCCTTCCCCATCACCTGGATGATTGGCTCGCCACTAGTGTGCAATTCTCTAGAAGCTTTTTGCCTTGCACAAGCAGCCTATGCAACAACTTGTCGCCTGCCGTATTTCCGGACCGATATTACCTTCAAGAAAAGAGCATACTCCTAAACCTAAAAGGCCGGCAACGCACTTGAGACTCTTGAGTTGCCATGGGGCGGCGGTAGGCACTTACCATCAGGTGACTTGTCTGCTCGTTTGCCCACTATCCCATAAAGATTTAAGATGGAATAATTATAAATATTCTGTGTGAGAGAGAAAAATTAACACTATTATTATTATACATTACTACAAACTAACTGTAACCCGTTATACTCACACAATACACAGTTTTCAATTCCTCGGAAACAGTTTTTTTTTTTTTGGGAATGAAAGTTACCCTATTTCCTTTTCGGTGTCGCTGATGACATGTATGTAAAATTCACGCATTCAAAAACAAACAGATGGAGGGATCCGTCGGTGGCCCTTTATCAATGGAGGTCTTCCGTTAGTCTTGCATCCATAAACAATACCTTTGATCACAGTTGACTTATTAACAAATGATGAAATCTAACTGTGATGTATATAACCTGTCATGAGAAATTATATATAGTAGGTATTAATTGCTTGCTTACGCTTAATACTGAGTAAAAATATTGAAGAAATATTATAAAGAATTATAGAATGATGAAAATAATAAATGGATTGCAACTTTTTTATATTAGGAGAATAACACATGTCCGATATAATTTTATTCTACCGTTATCTGTCTAGAGATACAAAATCTTATTACATTAACAAAAATAATGCAAAAATACATGTATAAATAAACATTTGATGGCAAAAATACGCTCCGCTTTCCTCCTTATAATACAAGACAAGGTGCTCCTCTGCAGTAACTGAAAAGCGATATTGAAATCCCTCGGGACCCGTGACAGCGCCGTCGAAACATTGTTTCAGATTCAGGTGTCAAATTTTCCATTGTCTTGTCAGAAAATATGAAATAAGCTTCAAATAGCCGCGGATCTCGGCAACCTATGACGTGCATTGTTTAATATCAACTTTAACAGTAGTAAATATACTGCACTAACAGCTATTTATTTTAGGTTTTGTTATTGACATGAAATACCTGTTATAAGGTATACTGCTTCTGAGTTAATGATAACGTTAGAGAAAAATATTTCTTACTAAAATATGCGTAGATATTCATTAAGTTTTCCGCATACACATTTTGGTGACTGTCACTTAATGCAACTTGCTTTTGTGAGTATCTGGCCCATTATTTTTAGGTGAAAACAAACTACAAATAGCATATAATAAATAACATATAGTATAGTAAATAACATATAGTTAGTATAAAAATAACATATAGAGCAGTAGTTGTAACTAGGTATAAGCATCTTTATTTGAACCTGTATATTTAAGTAATGATGTATAATTTATCGATACGTACTAGTACTGGTAGTTTAGGTAGATAAGTACGTATTACATATGGGTAGTTTAGGTGTAGAAAGAAGAGAGAAAAAAGCATTTTATTTAGGAGGGATCTAATTAAAAACTATGTACTTATTACCTGTAGATACAATAAACTGAAACTGAAACTGACATGAAAATGTAGACGTCAAAAAGAGCAGTATCTGAAAAAAAATCAACGTTTAAGACAAAGAGACGCACTACATACTCACGCTACCCCCGACTCAATTGTCCTTACATCTTACATTTCTGCATCATATTCCGTCGCAATGAAAAGTAAAAACATTGCAGATAGGATAAGCATCAAACAAGATCAGACTTTAAAATTGAAGGTTTAAAGTTTAATTTCCTTCAGAGTTTTAATTCAGTAAATTCAGATGCAAGGAAAGATGAGAGTGGCTGAATTGAGGTGGAAGCCAAAGTGCGGAATAAAAGTGACGAGCTAGACTCAAATGGAATAAAGTGAGCGTTGTCGGCGAATCGTCGGCGAGTCGCTCAACCGCTCGGTTAATTGTGCTATCGATTACAGCGACCATCATTTATTTATTTATTAAGAACCGGACACACTCCAGTACTTGACAAAACTTATAAATTATTATTTTCATAAATAGATTTAAACATACATACGCTCACGCCTGTATCTCCTAAGGGGTAGGCTGAGGTGTATCAAACACCTTATGCCTATTAGAATTTTGTCCCTCTGAGCCACTGACGTAATAGGGAGGAAGGCTATTGCTTTCAACCGGGCACTGTATGACTATACATACTGTTTCATATATAATGAATAGTCTGACCCCTCAGTCTCCGCGGGGAAGAGATAGGGCCGTCCTATTCTACTCCACAGTGAACCACACGGCATAGTATTCTTTTGACTCATTGTAATTTATTAAATTAATTATATTTTTTTAGCTTGGACATATGCTGGTCCTGCTCCATAGGACAATTACGAGACAAAATCGAACTGGTTGCTATATATTTTTGTAACATTGTTTTACACGAATACTTTAACTCACATACTGACTTATTACTTGTTAATATTCTCTATATCTATGTAAATCGTATACTACTTTTACTATGTTTGTTAATGTGTGAGCACCATGTATCTATCATAAAATTAATTTATCTGTCGTTGCTTCGCTTTAATTCTTTTGTACCTATTTCGGTATAGTGATATTGTTCTAGGTGCATCGTTTTCACACATAATTTTATTTATATATAATGATTGTATGTAAACAAATCATTTTAAAATTGTAAATGTAACGGTGGAGTTTCTTGCCCATTCTTCCCCATACGAAACTACATTTAGGAATGGGCGACTAGAATCAGTTACCTAATAATTTAGCGTTGATGTATTATAGTTATAATCCTAATTTGTATACTGTGGTTCAATTAATTGAAGAAGTACACGAAATTTCACTATATTGTAACTCTGCTGTGTAGGTTGTTTGTTGGAGATCCAAATGAATTTGACGTTGTAAACTTTTGTCTGCAGCATCAAGATCCTGATGTCCTGTTCCGCGCGCGCCTCTTTGAATAGTGAAGCTACACCACAGCGGGGTCGTCTGTTTTTCAATAGGCGGCCAAGTCTGCCGGGGTGCACAGGGATTTCCTTTCAAGAGTATAGTATATATTTCCTTTTTAATAGTATACCTGGTTCGAGTCTGACATACCACCCTACTGGACCCAGTAGGGTGATGACCCGTGGGGGTTTTCACACGTTAAAAAAATGGGTAAAAGGCATCGCATAAATAAAATAGGTGTTGCGAATGTATGAGTAGGTTTGGTTCAGGTGCTTGTAACAAAAACTTGAACAAAATTAAACAAAAGAAGTATAAAAAAAAATATTTCGTTATAATTTATTCATTTAAAGTAATTCAGGTCATCAATCACACCATGTTAATATATATATTCATGTGGAATATTTATGACAAATTAATCTGCTGTAGAAGTCAGTATAAAAATACTTTATCAAGGATATTTATCCTAAACAGTATAAAAGTGAAAATAAATCTAATATTGGTATATATATTTATATAACAAAGTATCATGGGATTTCCATAAAAAGGAACTGTAGTAGTTTAAAGTTACTGTTTAGTCTCATCAGGAGCTAATGAAAAAAAAATTGGCATCATAACATATTTATTTACCTGCCAGCATGATAATCGTAAATCATAATACATATATCTGAAAAACATTTGAGATAAGTGATTCCAGGTAGGTTTAGTCTCAGTAATAGAAAAATAGTTGTGAATAAATTGACGAAATTATTAAAGAAAAATCAATTAATAAAATCCATGCTACTGGCATATTGTGGTATTTGTAAAATGAATTTGCTGCCCAGGATATTGTAAAAAAGCTTGCCAAGTTTGCTTTAAGAATAACATATTGTTTCCCAGTTGAGTTATGTAGATTTGATAATGAAACATGATTTTGAAATCTAGTTTTCAAATATAACATTTATACAATCACTGAAACCTAAATCTAGACAGAGGGGTGTTTCAACGATCATATTTTGGTCACTATAATTTAATCCCACTGACGTAAATAGATGGCATAAATAAATAGATAGCAATCAATATTTAAAATGGGAAAATGAATAATGAATTATTTAAATAAACGGGGCGATCACAAGATTATAATTAAATTTAACACAATATAGTTAACTATACCTAAAATGAATAGCAATCTTTTCAGAGGCAAACCCACCACAACTTAGCTATCTGTACTTTTCTTTACATTAGCGGATCATCTTTACTGGTACTAATTGTAGACCTACGTTCTAACAACCTCTTTTAAGTTCAATCATTCAGTAGTGTGTACATCAAGCTGTGTCTAGATACTCAGAAATTTTCTACCTACGTTTCCCAAAAAATAGCGTGGATTAAATCTATCAAAAAGTTGTCAAGGTAAAAATACATTTGTGTATAATTTTTGTTCTTTTTAAGTAGACAGCCAGAATTTTTTGTTTGAAGTATTTCAAAGAGCTCATAGATATAAATTATTCATGTAAATACTCAGAGAAGCAAAGGAAATTTAAGTAAGCGGAGATTAACGACGCTGCAATCTCAATGTAATATTTATTACATTTTATTATAACATTTCATTATTTTTTATAACGCAGAGCACAATAAGCATTAAGCAACTCTATGGTTTGAAGATTATGAGCTGCAACATCTATCTATATGAAATGTTTATTGCCTTAATAAACAAGTAGTCCCATTTTTATAATTCTCAAAATATGAATATCAAAAAAGTGATCAAAAATACGTTTCAGATCCCACTAACCAGTCCAACATTCATTGCAAAATCCATTCATTGTTCTAATATAATCAAGGAGTGGCGAATCTGTTAAATGAAAGCTTGCAATCCAAGTGTTGTCCAAATGCATATTTTACAATCTAATTCTGAACACAATGGTAATTAGCACCATTGTTATATCCTTTAATGTAGAGCCACAAGCCTCATTAACGGAAATCCGTTTACGTCCTACCCCGGGCTTTTGCAATAATGTTCAATAATTTATTTCTATATATGTTTTCGTTACCATTGGTGCTCGTTAGCAACTTTGACTAATAAAAATAATGCGTTTCGATGCTAAATAGAAACTCTGGAGATGGTAATTATTAAATTAGTTGTTGGACTCTAGAGGTATTTGCTTACAGCCTTAGCTTTGTGCTGTGCTGTTTATCGAGGTTAGGATTATATTGAGTGAATATTTTGGGGTTTTTGTAAACTCACAACAATGAATACTAGCCGCACTTGAACATATGTGTAAACTTGTCAGATTGACACGATAATTCGCAACAAACCAGAAACAGTATTTAGTCTACTCTAAAGACAGAAAAATGATTAGTTCTATTGAAGTGCTTCATTAAAACAATGTAGTTTCATAATAGAAAAACGTTACATTACCTACATTTTATAATATGAATTAACCAACTGTGTTAACTAATTCCCGGAACTGCGGTGGTGAAGTTATAATAAATATTATTTATAACTCTGACAAACATGAGCCCATTTTTATCTCAAGCTTTAATTTTGTCAATTCTGACTTTAGAATCAGGAGTCCTTTGACTGTGTTTGGAATCATCAACAAGATATTTTTGACCAGTGCCCAATGAGCCACTGATAAGACTAAATAGACAAATGCAGCAGTTTCATTACGGAGAGAGAATAAAAATGTGCATTCCCACTAGCTGGTTTGTGACCCACCTCCCCGTAAGTGGCCTGTCGTGCTTACGGTTACCGAGTACTGGTAACAATTTCATTTGCAATATGGTGTTTATTGACTAGACGCTAGTTGTCCAGGCAATTTGACTATATATTTTTAATATAATATTATTATTATTATTATTATTATTTTTTTATACTATAGGGGGACAGACGAACAGACGGGTCACCTGATGGTAAGTCACACCGCCGTCCATGGACACTTGCAACTCAAGAGTCGCAAGTGCGCTGCCCGCCTTTATGGGTGATGAGGGATGGGGGATGCAGGGAGCGGAAAGAAGAGAGGAGGGATGAGGAGATGGAAAAAAGGAGAAAGGAGATGAGGGGAGAGAAAAGGGGGGAGGGGAGGGGAGCGGAATTGGGCCTCCGGAAACCTCACTCAATTCGGTCAAATGCAACGCAAGCGTTACTTCACAACCGGTTTTCTGTGAGGCCGTGGTATCGCACCGGTCGAGCCGGCCCATTCGTGCCTAAGCATGGCTCTACCACTGAAAATATTTAATTATTATACAGTTACTACTATATAGATCAAATACACTTCAGGCTTCTGTAAAGATCACGAATAAATAATAGTATCTAAACACAATTACTTCGTTTACTGAAAGTATTGTTTATGATGTGGCGAGTTTTCGTGAGTACGACAACACTGTGGCCAGGTAATACATATTTTTAATTATGGCAAATTTTCAATATGGTAAATTTACCCGTTACGCATATTTTATATATAAGTGAAATTTTTAGCTTTTGTAATAATTAAACAACATAAAAGACAATGTAACTCCATGACCTCTTCAACTGAGGTCCAATCTAACACTATTTCTTTTAATAGTCTAATTCTGTTTTAAATACTTACTACTTACATATTCCATTTTCACATTCCATTATACTTTACATATTCCACACATGATTCCTTTCTTACAATCACTTATTAACTTGTTAAATTACCCATATTCTCGTATGTAAATCACTGTATCAAAACAACATTTACAACATAACGGAATACTAATTTATTATAAATAACTAATGATGTTGCCTATGGCAATAACGTTTATACCTATAATCCAGCCATTTCACCCTCTAACATGATCACGGGGTATATTATAATTATAGTAGGGGTCGAACCAATACCCATTTGTCAGGTGGTTTGCTATCTACCAAGGAAGGTTTAAACCAAAAGTATTATTAAATTCTTTTATAAAATTTGGTTATTTTCTGTTGTTGGACAGATTCTCATTTATGGCAATCTAGACTGATCGCAAGAGGTTAAAGACGCGTCCGAAATCGGTTAATCCATTACTTAAATAAAATTATTCCAATTGAATCTCATAAAAATATATGTAAACGAATAAATGAGTGACCGTAACATTTGTCAACATACCGCCTTCCTATATTATCATAGAACGATGACGCGAAGTAGCCGATTGAATAATATGATTCAATAATACTCAAATATTATAACATGAACTGTAACGACAGCTTAATTGATAACCCTCATTATCACAATAACCCGAAAGTGAGCAAAGCAAAACCCAATTATGGACATCGTGCGTGTGAAACATTAAAATTCACACAAAATCAACGCGCTCAACAGTACGTAGCTACTTTATATTCAACGGGATCGATTGGTGCTGTAAAAGTCTTTGCGTATTGAACTGGATTAGAATTTAAAATATATTGATTCCCTTATGAGAGGGGGTGGGAGCTCGGATAAAATATTAAATGGACGGTTTTTTTTTCCAATTGGCTGCCGAGCAGCTGAGTCGGTTGTAAAAGGAAGACGTGACCTGTAGTCTTGGACGGAAGACCGCAAGCGTAAAGAAGGAACACTCGCTCTAAGAATTAACTTGGTACGTTATATAACATGTGTAGTTGGGAATAGGAAGACGGTGGAAAATGACTTTATACTTTTTTATTACTAGTATATGTGTTGTTACGTTGATTAAAACGTCTAAATACCTCATTTTTTTCGTAGTTTTCTTTTTCTTTGGAATGTACGGTTTAAAGAGTATTACACTGAAATACGTAGTAGCAGATACCAATTACAAGCTTCGACATTAGTTGGTTGCAAAAGCGTTAATTAAATTATTTACGTTAATATTAGAAAATTACATCTTTCTGTCTGTTTTGGTAGTTAAGTTAGTACATAAATAAATAAATACACACTAGTCCTCAAAAAATATCGAAAATTATAACAGAATCGGATTAGTGACTTGAGAAAATCGTAGACATTTAAAGGTACGTAGGTACATACTATATATGGGTCGAAAACAGAAAACCAATATTCGTGCATAAACCATTTCAAAATATTTTTATAGAATTTTCCATGTGTTGCAATCTTTACGTTACAAAATAAGTGTTCAATTAACTCTACTGGGCTATACGCTAGCCGTTAAAAGACTTTACAACTAAAAGGTTTTCTGTACTTACAAATCGGCTGAAACAGTATACACCGCGAATGAATTCATTACTTTGGAACGTGATCAGCTTAAAACACAAAAAAGGGGCAGCCGTAGGCCACGGAAACGCCCACTTTTGTAAACTACAATGAAGTCCCAAGCCTATTGGAGTCATCGAGAAGAGATGGTAAGCCCCTATTCTCCTCTACCGAGAACCACACGGCACCAAGAAAGCACATATAGTTACGCATAATGTGTGTAAAATTGTATTCGAGCTAAAGTATCGAACTAAAATTATTTCACCTTACCCACAACGTTTTCATTTATTCGTCTGTGGAATGTATCTCTTTGTATATTGTACGTGTAATTCGTGTATCTGTAATTTTATTTTGTGTTTTTTTTTTTGGCTTGGATTTGTGTCAAAGTTCAAATAATTTTCCTGTATAATATTTAGAATTTAGAATAGTTAAATTCTCATACAAAAATAAAGTTTACTCAAACCACAAACATCTATTAGAGTAAACGTAAACAACCTTTATCGTGGTAGAGCCATGCATCGGCACGAATGGCAGGCTCGGCTGGAGTGTTGCCACGGTCTCACAGAAAACCGACAGGTAAACTACGCTTGCATTGTATTGCCGATTGAGTGAGGGTACTGTAGGCACAACCTCCCTTTCCTCTTTCCCCTTCTCTCAGCCACCTCACCTCTTTTCACTCTCTCGAAAGGCGGGCTGCACTTTATTATTCTATGGTCTGGAAACGACATATATATGTATATACAACTCACTAGGGGAGTAATTGCACTACCAAATTAATTGTTCAGCTTATTTTTTTTACATTACACTTGTTTATAAATTAACTAACTTAAATTATCGTTTAAGAGTCGAAGGCGGTTACGGCAACTCAAAGTGAGTACGAAGTGCGGTCCCGACACGCGGACATTAGGTCGCGATCAAACGCTCGTTAACAATGCTCTTAATTGCTTGTGACACTACGTTTAACTGTTATAAGCGTGTAGCTAGTGTTGTTCTGCAGTAATTCTCTACAAAGTGTGAGACAATTTCTACAAAGAATCGTATATTTTCTAAGAAAAACATAACTATGTTCAAAATGAGGAGTCAAAACAAGTTACAAATTAAGTAAAAAACAACGTATGTACTTGTATCCTCTCGCCTGTATCCCGAAATAAACGCTTACATATTACTGATTATAATTTAATTCCATTAACATAAGCCTATTGCCGTAATCCGGGCAGTTATGGGAATTAGATTATTGTAATATATTGACAGGAAAGGAAAAGCCTGCTGCTGCCAGGAAGTTCGGGCCCTTTGACTACTTTCTACTTTAACGTATGCTGTATATTACTTTTTGGCGTGTATGTAGAAAGAAACTGCACTCCAAAAAGTAATGTACAGCGTACATTGGCTATGCAATACACTATAGAATACAATTTCAGTGATATACCCTTGATAGTGTTCATTCGGGACGATGCAATGTAAGAATTCCAACGATACCAAACCTAACGTGCATATAAATCTATTCAGACATTTAGACATTTAGTATAAATAAAATTACATACATAAATTAACTTTAATAACATAATTACACTCCTTTTTGTTGACTCATCAAAAACTTTTTTTATTTGTCTGGTCTGTTGGTCTAGTGGTTAGTGACCCTGACTGCATTTTTTTCGTGGTGAGCCGGAGGTTCTTCGGGTTTAATCGAATTGAACCCGAACGACCTCACGGGACAAAAATTTGTGTGATCCTCAAATAATTATTCTGAGTTTCCACTGTTTGCATATTTGTATAGTCCCCCGTGACACAGGAATAATTCCTAATGCTTGTCTTTTCTTAAAAAAAAAAGAAAAATACAAATGTATAAGGAAAGTATAATATATGTTTATACAATGTAAATATTTACACCTTCCATTAAATAAAAAGGTAATCTTAAATATAAATAGAAGTGAAAGCGAAAAATTATAAAAAAAAAGTGAAATAAGAAGAAATTAGGCCTCCGGAGCCTGCTTTACAACCGATTTTCAGTGAGGTCCATATATTGCACCGGTCATGCCGGTCCATACGTACGTAAGCATGGCTCTACCACGTTAAAAATAAAATGATGGAAATATAATAATATAATATATATAATTCAAGAACTTAGCAGTTAGTGTTGCAGTGAAAAAAAAAATGTATAAAATAAAAAGCAAAGCAAAGCATTTCAGTTGATGGAAATAAACTGTGAAACATGTTAAGTTATAATTGCCCCACTCCCTTGATGGCCTCTGGATCAAAATCCAACTAACTAATTCATCAGTCTTATGCAGGTAGATAAAGTCCATTATATTTCAGAGCATAGGCATATATCCTTTCCCCTAATACACTCTGAAGTTACAATAGAATTTACTAGGTTGTTAATTCCTTGTAACCCATCATTCTATGTATTGTACATACAAGCTGGTACACAATGGACGTAGGTTCCGGCGTATAAACAACATGAATATTTTAGGGCGACTGTATCAAAGTGGCCGATAAACGTCGGGATCCAATATCGGGCCCAAACAAAGGCTTACAAGAGTTTAGGGCACGCCCAGTGCACTGCATATTCAACGGGCCAGAGTCAACATTCTAGACCCGGAGTTGGTCACTAAATGATGATGTGATTTTTTTTGTGGTCAAGGCCTCACGTTCATCTTTGTTTTAAACTAATTTTTACTAATACTACCTTTACAATACACATGCTATAGAAGTTTTGCTAAATCTACTTTCTCAGGAAACAGAGAAAATAATTAACCTTTCAATAATCGACGTGACCATTATTTTTTTTTGTTCAGGCTTCCTATCAGTTGCAAACTACTTTGCCAATTATAATATTATTGCAACAGCATATGTATTTTTATTTTTATCCTTCCTAATTACCACTAGGTACAGCATTCGTCGTAATACAAGTTTGGACCATTGCAATTCAATAATATTAATAGAAGAAATTGATCTTTTAAAAATACTTATAGCTTCAAATGAATCTACTTTTAAAAAAGGCTTTAACAAGGCTTGCTAGATAAGACAAGAGAAAAATACGTGCATACTACTGTAGTTACTACAACTAAATAACATTTTAAACAAGCTTCCTTCACATTCACTATACTTCTATAAGAGATAAATAAAGCAAGCCATTTCATTCATTCAAGTGATATAAAATAATGTATAAAATATACAGATAAAGAAAGCAAGTCTACATTCAAGTATTAGCGATAAAACCTAACAATTTAGGAATGCCATTAATTACCCTAAGTCAAGTTTCACAGCTGCGCCGAGGGTAGACAGCTTAGCGCTCTGTGTTTCCCGTTTCTATTTAACTAGTATATATATGCGCTTATGCTTTCATATTATATTACAAAATAATAGGGATTAGAAAACACAAAGTCGAATCATTCCAAAAATATCATTTCATGATACTGACGATTTTTACTGATGATTTCAAAGCCTTCAGTATCACTAAAGTTTTAAGTTTGAAAGATCTAGAATACCAAAAGTACCACACAAAGGTCTTATTTATATAGCATTAAGAATCTTGTTTAGTATACTGAAACATTAGGGGTTATACCTTTACTAACTACTGTATAAAATATATCCCAGCTCCCGGCCTATTCACACGCATCGCTGGCCTCTGACCAATATGTGCGAAGCCTCATATACCTTGCATTTGCATACTTTGCCACGCGTGCTCATTACGCTCGCATATTGTACTATATTGGATTTTTAATTAGAATCATCTACACGTCAATGTAATTGATATCTGTCTATAATGATTTTATGCATACCTAAATGTCCTGTATCCCTGAAGGCTAATTTACCCCCAAATTTTGTTATAATTTAGTCCTCTTTAAAAATTTGGATTATATTATCGGGTAAGGAGGAAAGAAAGGGAAGGAAAGAAGTAATGCTCATAGGATTGGGGAGTAGAAACAATAGCTGAAGCAAGTCAGGGTCGCATACCTGTAACTTGAACTGCCTGACTTAATTAACTAATCACGATTTTATGCAGCCAATACTTCAAATAAAATACCTGTAAACCTTCGTCCAGCAGTTGACAGCTATATGCTGATGATGAGGATGAAAATACTCGAACATTGTAGTTAATGACAGTGGCAAACTACAGCTGTATTTGATTTTATGAAAAGCTTGTAAATAAGGAAACATCCTGCAAGTTGTTTAGCAGTTACCACAATAGAATCTTCTTCCCAATTGAAATTTTAAAACATATACTCATAACAATACAAGAACATATATACATATACTCACAACTTTATCGAAGGAGTAAGCAGAGGCTCCATATAAATATACCCATTTTGTCAACTACTTCGTGCCTCTTCAATAATTGACCTTCAACGTAATCGAAGTCTGTGTTTTTTCTTCTACTTTAATTTCAATTCTCGCATTTTTGCCTCTCACCCTTCAATTCTGCATAGTGTATCTTTCTAGCGTTTATGTATTTTATTCTTTTACGGATGGAATTTCCGACTAATTATTTTTGTATAAAAAACCACAACAACACTTAGAAAACTAGTAAAACATTGCGATGTTGATATCGATATAAT
The DNA here is from genome assembly GCA_947561695.1 of Tyria jacobaeae. Lineage (NCBI taxonomy): Eukaryota > Metazoa > Arthropoda > Insecta > Lepidoptera > Erebidae > Tyria > Tyria jacobaeae. The sequence continues at coordinate 771,684 of OX387214.1, forward strand.
GTTTTTCTAGTTTTCTTTGCCTTAATCTAGTTCTCATTGTGTTTCTTATCATTCATATTATATATATTTATATATATATGTATATTATATAAAGTTACAGTAACTTAATCTGGTAGTAGACAGATAGTCTAAGTCCTATAATCAAAGAAGGAACTAAGTTTGCCATCAGTTACATAAGCTAAATAAACTATGTTGGTTTGGTTTAGTCCGTAAGTAGGATTATTGGTTGCTTACTTTGTTGCTGGTTTGGTAGAAATATGTTTTGTCTTGAAATTACAATTTGATTTCAATTGACTTACAATAGGCAATCTGATGAAGAGTTACCATTTTATATGTTATACCTAAAATCTCATCTCCTTACTCTACTCCGTTCTTCAAAATTCTAATTTTCCTCTGTATCTTCGTAAGCGTTTTTAATATCTTGTCCCTAGAAATAAACCTTGTCGCTCCTCATCTTCTCTTTTGCTATAAATTCCACGTCATAATTCTTCTATGACATCATTTTCACTGTTTCTGCTATACGGCAGAGGAATTCCCTGCCCCACACTATCCGCGATAGTCCATCTCTTATCGTTTTTAAGAGAAGCATACATGTAGGTATACTATACACACTTTGACTTTTTATTACTATCCCCTCTTCATACCCAAGGTTTGCTGAAAGAAAACTCAACTATGGGCTTAATTCACCTTTGTAATTATTTTCTATCTTGTGTATAATTTGTAATTTATGTTTTCTTTGTGTGCAATAAAGAATATGAATATGTATACTTACCTAATGCGTCTTACATTTTATATTATTTATATACACAATGTTATAATAAAAAAAACAACGCATGCATAAAAGCACATTTTAATTAATCAATTCGATCTCAAAATATCGTCATAACATGCAGTGTTGCACTCAGACGAATACTTGCACCAAGTAGTTTAGTCCTTCGCCGCGTTCACTTTTCAGCTTAATATTTACGTAAGTGGATCCCACACCGCCAGACGTTACTGTCACACGAGCCTTTGTTTTGTCTAAATCAATCACCGATACGCCCTGAAAAATATAGATAATATTTTACCTATGGAAAACTTTAACGTCTTTGTGCTAATTTTAATCGTTTCTGGTATTTATACTTTGGAAATGTGTATATATATTTTGGAAATAAAATTGATAGCAAACATTATTTGTATTACGAATTCACGTGACTATTGCCATTTAGTACCACTAGTACATTATGATCTTATGTTGGTATGTTATATACCAATATGAGATTTTTTCAGATACACATTCACGATACACGCAAATAGTTTTGAGGGAGGCATTTGACCCAGTAACTTATTTAAATTGTAACTATAGTTAATTATTTATTACTATATTATTATTATGTTGACAACTTACTTTGATAATCTTTGCAGCATCCTTAGTGTTATAAAATATGTTTTTGGTTCTCGTAGAAAGGGGTATTGATGATAGCTTCACGGTATCACTGTATGCCAATACACCGTTGGTACCTACGACCAAGTCATCTGCTTTGTACATGGCAATACACAGAACAGCAATCAGACCAAAGCGAGTAACGAAAGACATTATAAAAAAAAATGTAGGGTATCTTCGTTTCAATAAAATAACATATATTACTGTATGTTGGAGAGACGTCTCAATCTATAGTGATATAATTTATGATATTTTGAGATAAATAGGTAGTAGTATAGTCGAGTTATCAGATTTAATCATGTCAAAAAATATAGTTGATGTGTGATGTAGTCTTTCCTTTCTGGAATGTACTTGTGTTTTGAAAGATACTGTTATCTATAAATGCGATAAGTATTTAACTATAAATTTAAAATATTTTATTATGTTTTCCTGATCCTGACTGCAGATTTCCTATAAGGTGGTATTAGGTAGGCAGAAGCCTCTGAAATCTGACAGATAACAGTGAGAGATTCACTGTGAAGTAGAATAGGGCCACCCCATTCTACTCCATCGTGAATAACACTGCATTTTTTTTATATCTAGTTAGTAAACCAATGGTGTTTCTTCTGGTCAGATATTTTTATTGCGTTTTTTTAGATGTACAGTAGAATGTCAGTTTCACAGTTCGAGGTCGATACTAAAAATAAAATCATAGAGAATTATATCATAATTTAGTTTTAATCAAAACTTTTAATCTATTTCTTCTAGTTAACATAGTATTCTTAGAAATTTGTTTTATCCTATATTATGAATAAGGATTATATTCGGACCTTTGACTATTACATTTTCATTTGAAGACTTACATATTTTAGGAACTTACAATTAAGAACTGTTTTTAGGGATGAGTGGGATCCTACTTTAAAAGGGATTAGTATAAACAGAAGAACAAACGTACATGAATCGCGAAAGGAACAACAGTTCATTGTACAAATTGATACTATTAAAAATATACGAAAAAAATGGCTGCTTTTTTGGTGACTGAGTGAGAACCTTAATAACCTGTTAACATTTTTATAATGCACTTTTTTTTTGTATTTACCTTGTTTTTTCTTTAAATAAAATAACTACAACGAAACAAAGTTGTATAGAGAAAACCAAGGGCGTTATAGTTTCATGAAGTCTGCTAATTAGAGAGATTGAACTTATCTGCACGTGTATTTCTCACATGTTTGTGGACATTGAATTTGTAAATGTGCATTTATTTAAATGTAAGGTATGTGCTAATAATTAAAAAAAATAAATAGTCTTTCGTTCGTTTGAAAATTATGTTTTTCGATTTTTTTATAGTTTCGTTTGTCAAAATTCATGAATGCGATCTTTAATAGTCAATTTTAAAATAAAAGTTGTGCTTTAAAGAGGTGGTTAAGGCTTAGTGGTAGATTACATAGAAGATAGAAGCGCTTGGGATAAAACTGTTAGAGATTGACCCCCTATATCAAATAATAAGCTGTTCAGCTGCTCAGTGAGCTAATATGTTTCTCATTATCAATCTTCTTTTATTATATTTTTTTCCTCTGTAACTTCTTTTTTCTCTGCCTAACTACATTACTTTATGACTAATTTTAGTTTATTTACTTTAAGAAACACAATAGCACACGATAAAATTGTATTTTATTGAATAGTATATGTTGTACATGAAATATTGTAATATATATCGGGTAATTTAAAAGAGGGGCCATGAGTCTGTTTGCCCGATTTCTCCTCATAAGGCTGAACCATTGAAAAACAGTCGGTTATAAATCAACACAGGCAGGTATATAATGATTTTTTCTTTATTTTATATTTTATTAAGAATTTCATATTTGACAAGGAAACCTATAATATCGGTGACGATGTGTGTATTGATCTATAACATTGGCGGTACCTGTGCATCATGATAATTGTATTAAAAGATATTTTTAAAGTCGTGATCTTTTACGAAATAACTTCTACAAACACAACTTTATTAATTCTTTAATCTCTACTTTATTTAATCTCTGAACCACCTTTCACCTCCCGTCCGTCGACTTCTACAAACACAACTTTATTTACATGCACGCATTTTTTATGTAAGCAGAATTTGACATTGGAAATAAAATTAAATAATAAACAATATACAATTAAAAATTTAAAAAAAATATACACGTATCATACACAGTATCCTATTCCTAACTTATGTTTACAGATTCAAACGAATATCTGCACGAGATAATTGAGTCCATCGCCGCGTTCGCTCTTCAACTTTACGTTAACGTAAGTGGAACCAACGCCACCTGATGTGATCGACGCACGGGCTTTTGATTTATCCAAATCAATCGCCGCTATACCCTGCAAAGTTACATTATCTTAACTTGGCTATATATATATATAAACTACTATACTGTGTTAGTAAATTAGTTAAATTATTCAAAAATAAACAATCCGCTGTTAACCTTTACCATCATTAAGACGATTCAAATGATAACAGTGTAGGGTAGGTAATGTAAGTAATAAAAAAAAAGGTATTTAAACAGTGGTAGAGCCATGCTTAGGCACGAATGGGCCGGCTCGACCAGTGCAATACCAGGGCCTTACAGAAAACTGGTTGTGAAGCAACGCTTGCGTTACATTTCCCCGAAATTAGTGCGGTTTCCAGAGGCCCAACTCCCTTCTCCTTATTCCTCTCCCCTGACCTCCCACCCCTTTTCCTATGTCCTCATCCCCGTCTCCTTCCCCTCCCCGCATACCCTCATACCTCTTCACCCTCAAAGGCGGTCAGCGCACTTACGACTCTTCAGTTGCAGGTGGCCATGGACGGCGGTTGTCACTTGCCATCAGGTGACCGGTCTGTTCATCTGCCCTCCTATAATATAATAAAAAAAAAGTATCAAAATCCATTAAACCGCCTAAGCCCTAGGCATATATGTATATACATACTTACAACATAACCCTCCTACTTGCACAGGCAGGTAAAAACTATATGAGTATGAGTAGTGTAAGTAGCAGAAGTACGAAATAAATTTCTCAATCTTGTAATGTTATTTATTGATCGTTATCACCTTTTAATTTTGAAAAAGAGTTTCCTTATCCAACTACTGGCTCTCTCATCAGATCATCGTTATAAATCTTGATCTGTAGTCAACTCCTGTCTTCATCATCAGATCAGCTAACAATGTTCCATATCAGTATGACAGGTAGAAGTTGTTCAAAATTGGTTTACAATATTTGTTTAGATTGTTAGTTAATCAATAACAAATTAAACTATTAAAATTGAGTGACAAATAATCTTATGATATTTAATTACTCACCTTGATAATTTGTGTGGTGTTGTTCGTGTTATAGAAGACGTTTTTGTCTCTCCTTATCAATAGAATAGCAGATAACTTCACATCTTCAGTATAAGTCAATGTTGCGTTGGCAGTGGTACCAACGTATAAATCTTCAGCGTTATTTAGGACAAAACAAAACAGAACAAGGACGCATAGTCGAACAATAGTACACATTTTTAATAAAATATGTTATTAGAAATGATGATAGTTACTCTAACAAAAATTTAATGTGTTTTAACTTTTATATTGAGTTTATATATGCTCTATATAGTAAGTACTTGACATATAGTGATAAATATGTGAATCATATTATCATGATCATATACCATGATAATCATGAAGAGATAGACTTATCTGTTAGTCATAACCAATTCGTATTTGATAAATATTCACAATCAGCTGTATCAGGCGACTTTGTTCGCGTTCAAATTTCCGGGATTATAATTACTTCATAATAATAATAACTTGAAACATTCCACACATGGTAGTATGATTCCAAACTAAACAGAGCTTACAAAGCCAACTGATAAACGGACAACTGATATTTATATATATCTAAATACATGTACATATTATAGATAAGTTACACCTAGATACAAAACAAATAATCATGGTCATCACACAATTATTTGTCGTGTATGGGAATCGAACCCACTACCTCTGCCTTGGCACTCATGATCACTAACTACAAAAACAACAGGCCAGTCGAGGGGATATAAGTAGCATACGTGTTTTTCTAGATCGTTATCTATTTCTGTGTCAAATTTCATACAGATCCGATCAGCCGTTCTGGCGTGAGAGATACTGACATCCATCCAAACTATCGCATTTGTAATAGAAGTAAGATTATATATCAAGACATTCAAATCATTAAAAGCTTGGATAAATAAATAAAAATAAATAAATGTAATTAACTTAAGTATTAAGTAAGTTTCTGTAATTAAATGAACAAATGTATAACACCGATAATCTCTAAACTCAACGAAATGTGTCACATTATATTATCAGTACACGACGCATAAAATAAAACATATTTAAGTTGATTTAGCTGGCATATTTTAAAAGAGGTAAGTGACTTATCGATTGATAGGGACTTCCTATTTTCATGAGTCACAGGACGTATAATACCTGCCATGTATCATAATAACTTTTCAGGACAGGAGATTGGGTGTATCATCGTAATAAGGTTGCAATTAACTCTAAATTAAAATTTAATATTAATTGCAACAAGGACGTTTTATTTTTCCTGGTTCCTTGTATATTTTAAAGTGAGAATAAAGAGCGTCCTCGGCATGTACTTCTTATGTAGACAATTTTGATATTATAGTTGTTACAGTTCAAACGTTTTGACATTCTGCGAATGCATATCTAAGGTCATTTTGCTCAGTAGCCCTGAACTCCACCGCGTATCTATTCTAATTGTAAATTAAGGTAACAGTTAGACTGGACTTTGAGTATGGTATACTATAATCAAAAATGGTACCAATGTAGCCATAGATAATAAATAAATAAAGGTCAAAAGCACAAACAGTTAAAGCTCAATAAACAGTTATGTCTATAGCGTTATTTCCAAATTTCAATTCAAAACTAACACCCCTGTGACCGAAATTTTCACTTAATTCGACATGAAAAAGTGATTCTCCGTACCCAATTTGTTCGGCAGTACGGCTTTATCAAAAGTTGGACACATTAGTACCAGATGTGGCTCGGTGTGAAACGACTTCAAGTTCTTTTGATCCCGTTGTACTTATGGCTTATAGTCCATCTATTACTGGTCGCCCTTTATTTGTAACAGTGGCACAGGTCAACCTATTATTTTATATTTAATTATTGTTACTCCTTTTAAAGTGTAATGTTTGTAAGAAGTTTTATTTTATGTTATTGTGTGTGTACTAAGAAATAGTGTTTGATTGGTACCGTTGCAGCTGGACGATTTACTCCTTGAAAAAGGTCTCCTGTGAAGACCGAAACTAGTCGGGCATCCCCGAAATAATCAAGTCGAATCTAATTAACGAAAGTTCATATACAAAAAATAAAACTTAACTTTCCTATTATTCTTTATCCAGTCTCTGATATTCTTCTAAATCTGTATATTACTCAAATATTTCAGATGAATAAAATTTTTGCGATAGAATAGATAGATCCTAAGTCCTAAGATGATGTTGTTATGTTGAAATTTGGGACAATTTTTTTAATACGTTATAAAAATTGATCAGATTTCACTACTTTTTTCTTTTTTTTTCGTGTGGTAACCCCCCACGGGTCATCACCTCACCAGACCCGACGTTGAGGTGGTATGTCGATAGTATAACTCGAATCGACTAAAACCCGTCGATACCCTCAGAAGGAAACATCCGGGAACCCCAGCAAACCTTGGCCACCTGCAAGCTAGCAGGCGACCACACTTTGAAATAGGGGGGCCTTATGCCCCCCACATCAAATAGGCGCGCGTGGAACACGTACATCATGCCACCGTCTCAGGCCTGCTTCTACTGGGGTAACGGTGATCCCAGCCTGATACCCGCAGGCCAGCGCTCATGGAGGTCGAAGATCAGTGTTTGCTCTCCGGCGTCTGGTGCATCTTCTGCGGGACGGGAGAGTACTTGTCCTCTCCCTTTCCCGTTCCGCCGCCTCTTTGGCCAACATCACCTCCTCGCAAAACGAGGCGGCAGAATCCCATGCACTCTCAATTTGGACCATGGACAGAACTATGGTCTCTAGCCAGAGGCTTCCCACACACATAAGCCGAGCACTCCAGTGGGGTATGGAGAGCAGTACCCTGGTGACAGCCTCCACAGTGTCCTCCCGGACTATGCGACACAGGTACTTACCGAAACAGCCGTGACTGGTGAGCACCTGTGTCAGCCGGTAGGAGAGGCTGCCATGTTGCCTCTCCAGCCAATCCTCCACAATGGGTCTTATCGCCACAATTGTGGCGTGCCCCGCGCTTGGTCGCTCAAGCCGTTCCTTCCACTCACTCACTAGGACCTGGTAGAACTGGGACCGTTTTCTACTTACTGCTCACTACTGACAAGGTACTCAATAATAAAGGATCAGTATAATGTTATTTAAATTAAATGTTAAAAAGTCAATCACCGAGCAAAAAAAAAAAAAAAAAAAAAACTGAAAAGTAGATCATAAACTGCTAATGCTTCTGCAGCATTTTCTACAGTACAGCAGAAATAGCAATCGTGCATTTTACTCCAAAAAACAACGAACAGATTTTACTACAATGCCCAAACTATGCTTCTATAGAACAATACAAACTTATGTAATTAAGTAACCACCCTCCACATGTGAACAAACCTTTGAGATATTCGGTATCGTCCATTTTAATCTATTCTTGCACTATGTATTTTAATAAAATGTAAAACGATTTATTCGATGTAACACGATATTAATTTTACACTATAAAAAAACAAATTTCAATTTAGAAAGACAGGTTAAAAGGTGCAGAAATGAAACTAAGTACATAGATAAATATGCTCACGCTTACTTTCCAGGTCAGGCACTAGGCAGAGAGGGGAAGAACGCCATTTGTCATGATCCTGACACACAACTTTCGCGTCTTCCATATTCCTCAGTTCTATCATACGCGCTCGTCGGGTACGCGTGCTTTTCATTTTGGCCATCTTAAGGATACTAGCGATCTGGTAAAAATACGCCTTTCTAGGCCTCCCCGCGCCGAGTCAGTCATTCATTCAGACTTTCAACGTACCCAAACCAACGCATAAATACTATTCTATTCTTGTCCCTCTCATATCATTCTGTCAATCAAACTAACATTACAAATACTTCTCAAATTAAGGAGTTTATTAAAAATCAAAGGAATATAAAAGATTAGTTGAGCCTTACGGTTTCACCCTCGTTTAATTTGATTATAAGTATATGCTTATATAAGATAGTTCACTCCCTTGCGTAGTAGCGTGACGATATATATACCTATATCGATAAACGGGTTATGTAATGCAAATTTTTTTTTTCATATCGGGTCAGAAGTTTCTGACATTAGTTTGTTAAAACAAAAAAAAACTTGGCTTCTTTTAAATATACTTATTGATGCAAAAGTTATAGTAAATTTAATAATTATTAAAGAAATAAGGAAAGCTTAACCCTAAACTGTCTTCCAGCAAACCTATTGTGTAGAGGATAATAGAAAAAAAAATAGAGGCTGTCGTGAAGAATTAGAAGAAAAAATAACAAAAAAGATCAAAAACTAAATAACCTACATATATCTGTACATAAGTAAAATAATATAAATATAATATGCTAAATAGAACAAGGCGCTGTACAACCTTCGTATTATTTACATTAAAGACACATAACACCAGTACCATATAGGTTCGGTAACATCCAATGTTACTTTTGATAACTATTAAACACATTTTGTCAATTATGATTTGGTCCCACACACAAAGGTGATATATATATCACTTTTATGGCTAGATTGTGAAGTATAGGAATAAAATAATTGCTCTTCGGGTCCAGAATATCAATGTATGCAGGATATTGTTGGGGCTTCCACGGTGGTGCTCATCATTTGCCGATGCTCACATAGACAGTTTTGCAGTAATCAGGCGAAAGCGAGCGGCTTCACTGCTGTAGACTAAGGCTGTGTGATAGCCATTACCCTTACCTGACATACTTTAAAAATATAACTCAATTGTAATCTTACCTTTGCACTTTCAAGAGAGCACTTTTCTCACTGCATCAGCCAGCACCGGAATCCTTGGTGTCGATATATCTGGCAAAGTCCAGTTTTGTGGTCAGTTAGAGGGTATGGCTAAATTAGCCTCGAAGAAGCCTTGTGTGCTAAACAGATCGAGACAGTATTTCAATTCAGCCCATCGCCTGCAACTTTATAAGGCGCTGGTTGGGCCGCAAATGAATGCTGTTCTCATCTCTATGCATGGGAACCTTCGTATTAGCTTCTCTTTCTTGATTGCATTTAACGGGGAACGACTTGCATCATCGATTGCCAGGATATTTCTGATAGTCTTGACATCTTGGCGTTGGGTAGAGATGTAGCTTCACTATACCTACCTAGAAGGCCGGCAATACACTTATGACTCTTGAGTTGAGGGTATCCATGTTCGGCTGTAGTCACTTACCATCAGATGACGCGTTTGTTCGTTTGCCTCATGAAAAAAAAACACAAATATAAGTTTTATACGCAAAATTAGGTAGGTATACAATATGACTTATCAGATACCCGCGTTATTTGTGTAGCATTAAGTACTGTACGAATTATAAGCGATAAAGCAGAATTGTTATAGCTTCCAAATAAACTTATTTAAACAAAACGGATTATATATAAACTTTGCGTTTAATTTCTTCACTTTGAGTACGCGTACAGAGGCCCCCAAAGTTGTGTTTCAAACAAGTGTGCGTTGTTAACACGTCGTAAAATAAATGTAATGACCGCTCTGTGTTGCCCATTTTGCCCACTATATGACTGTATCTGTGGTATTAAAAAAATCTTCTAAAGTTACAATTGCTTTAGGCTTGATAAGTTTTTATTCAGTAAACTATTTAGCCATAATAGATGTAATCGTATTGTAATTTTATCAACTTTGCGGATGAAATGTTTGGAACATTGATTTATTGCTGACTGTTAACTGTTGAAGTTAACAATTATTTTTTGGCGGGGCCAGTCTATAAACTTTGGTAATTTTTGCATCTCTCTCTTTTCATAAAATTAAAGTGAAATTGTAATATAAATTCGACTTACCAGTGATTTTTATGAGTACAGAAAACAACGGAAACAATAAAAAACGCCACTGGACTATGTTTAGGCTTTTTCAGGAAAGAAATATCGTAAATCAACAATAATATACATACATATGTATATACAGGCATACATCGGAAAGCTTTACCTCAGTGGTGTAAAAGTCACTCAAGTAACGGCCCAAATTACTACTACGTACATACGTACTATGTTCAAATAAACACACTTTTAAAATTTTACATCTGTCGTTTTACGTTATTCAAATGTTAAAAAATTATAATCAATTGAATCTTCATTCAATTTAACCAAATGCATACTTCTTCTGAACAACAAGAGTATAAAAAAATATCATCACATTAGACTTCCCTATTATATTATTCCGGTCCAACCCATTCCAAGTATAATGACAATTCATTGCTCTACATAACAAGAGAGGCGGAGGGGAGGGTTTGCAAACAAAAACACGGATTAATCGGCAACTTCAGCTCTCCCTGCGATGGCCGGAGTTCCGTATAATTAAATAGTGATTAGGCCTCTTTCTGACTGTTCATATTACAAGTACTGTTTAATTAATATATTTGTTATAAAGTTCCATTGAAAAGTGAAACAAAAAGAAGATTACGATCTACCTAACAGTAAGCGGTTTTCTGTGGAAGTCTGCGATGTCTTATGTAACCTAACATTAGACGTACTGCCACTGCTATTTGATCATTAAGAATTCTGCACAAAAGTAATGCATCATCGCAATTGCATCATCATAATCGCAATTGAGATCAAGATAACATTACTAATGCAATCTTCTGCCTCCGAACGACTCTAAGGGTCCGCTGGAGACCCTTGTAGTCGTTCACCACCAGATGTGAAACACAGTTATACATATACTACTACACTGTATGTTTCATTTACAAACATTTGCCGGTCTTATATAATATCGGCGACAAAATGTTAGGCGATGCAAAATTACTGGCACATTGCCATCTGTCAGAAAAATACAGTAAAAAAATAAAAACACTTGGACAACCTTGTCGACCAAACTTCGAACGTTGTTGCTAATACTTAGAGAAAACCTAGCAATTATCTCAGAACTTAGTAACTCTTCTTGCTGTTACTGACTTTCGATAAAAAAAATTCTTCATTCATGATTTTTGTGTCGCAGTATGAACATAACACAACAAAGTCTCAGTGACTCGTTGAGTTAGCTCTCAGTAGTAAAGAGCTCACAAACACTCGCATACGCATTAGCCGCATTTATTACTCATAAACGCTCGTAATGACTTACCTGCTACTTATTGTAGGTAAAAATTAGTTTGAAAACTCTTCTTTTATTACGTTTTTTTCTTTTTTTATTTGTAAGCCTACCATAATGACTCCACTATGCCTGATGGTAAGCAATAAGTGGAGTCCAAGAGTGGTGGTCACCATCCTCATTGCATGTCTAGTCAATGCAGCATGGTGACTCACACTATGGCGGCCTGGTGAGATGCTTTTTCACGCCCCGCTTAAAAGACGTAGCGTGCGTGCGCTGGTAGGGAATTCCAGGCTTTCACTGATCAGCACAGGAAAGAAGAGCCAAACCGTTTCGTTCGGGATCGCATACCTTCGACTCGCAAACGGTGACTCCTCAGGCCAGCACGTGTAGTCCTGTAGAGGAAGGGAGAAGGTGGGACCAATTGGAAGAGCTCGTCAGAACACTCCCCGTGATGTAGGCGATAGAGAACTGCCATAGAGGTGACATCTCTTCGCAACTGCATGGGCTCAAGAGACTGAGTGACCTCAGGACAGTCTATAATGCGGACTGCGCGTCGCTGCAACCGATCGAGAGCGTCAAGCAGATATTGCGCATAGCCATTCCAAAGATGAGAGCAGTACTCCACGTAGGAGCGAACCTGGGTCTTATATAAAAGACACAGATGCTCGGGCGAGAAGAACCGTCTCACCTTGTTCAATACACCGAGTTTCCGCGAGGCCGCCTTAGTGACGCTCTCGATGTAATCACGCGGATTGAGATCCCGACAGATGTCCATACCCAGTATATTAAGCCTATCCGGTAGTGGCAGTTGAGTGTTCTGAAGAGTAGGAAGGGGAAGGAATGGAGACTTTTGGTTTGAATACGCGCACGCCTGTGTTTTCTTGGCGCTGAACTCCACCAGATTCTCTCAACCCAATTGAGAGATGTGGCTCAAGACCCGGTCGAGCTCAGCAACAAGCTCCTGTCGTTTTCCCTCAACGTCTGCTAGCTTGGCAGCAGGATGTCCAAAGTATCGCCCGTGTACTGTGCTGTCGTCTGCATAACAATGTATGTTGCCAAGAGCCAACATATCATTGATATGCAGAAGGAACAGCGTGGTCGATAGGACGGAGCCCTGAGGTACACCAGCGCTAACCTCCTGGAAGTCAGAGGCCGCGCCGTCACAGAGAACCCTAATGCGGCGCTTGTGGAGGAAGGCAGCAACCCAGTTGCATAGCTTAGATGGCAGACCAAATGCAGGAAGTTTGGAGAGAAGCGAGCGATGCCAGACCCTATCGAAGGCCTTGGCAATGTCGAGGCTGATGGCCAAGGACTCCCCATGCCTATCCATAGCCTCACCCCAAAGGTGTGCGACGTACGCTAGAAGATCACCCGTGGATCGGTTCGGCCTAAAACCATATTGCCGATCATTTAACAAGGAGTGATCCTCTAGGTGGCGGATTAATTGGGTGTTGATTATCCGCTCGAGCACCTTACAGAGTATGGAGGTGACGGCTATAGGTTGGTAATTAGCTGGATCGGAGCGGTCGCCTTTTTTGGGGATGGGTTGGACGTTCGCCTCTCTCCAGGCCTCCGGAACAATTCCCGAGGCATAGGACAGGCGATACAAGCGCGTCAGTACAGGAGACAACTCTGGTGCACAGTTTTTAAGAACCATCGCCGGAATACCGTCGGATCCATTAATTTTGTAAATTTACGAATATCTTAAATGTCATGTTGATAATAAACTTAACGTTAACGAAGTCTTCGAAAAAGGTATCAGAAATGCTGACCTCAAATAGGAAAAACGACAAGGGAATGAATGTTGCTGCTAACTTACTAATATACGGACAGAACAATTATTATTTGTAAATCTTACACAGGTATACATAATTTTGTCAAACCCAGACACTTTGTACTAAGTAGACATGGGATCCTAGGCAAACCATTATAGTTGACACTTTTACATGCTTTTTAAACATGGCCTGACTATTATTTTAAAAGCTTCCTTTTAAAACAGTTTTGGAAATTAATTTATTATATGCTTTTTAGACTACTATCAATTTATACAACTTATAATAGATAATTGTAAACGTATGCTTATTGTTTTTGTTTAAAGTATGAAAAGGTTTTGACCTCTTTATTCTATCGAGCAAAACAAACAGTTCACAAACAAGTAACACAATGAAAGAAAATAACAAAAGCAAGCAAACATCATCAATTTATGTACAGAGCTCTCGAAGTGAGTATTCTTGAGATGAGGGCTCCCTCAAACCTCTTCATTGTACAGCTTATCGATACAAGTATCCATATGACAGAAGGGTGAAGTTGCTTTGTGCTAAGTTTAAACCTGGACGTGTAAGCATTCAGTACTTAAGACAATATTATAAAGTTGTTTACTCTATATAGTAAATGTTTGCTTGTTTGTTGTTGATAAACCTTCAAAGTATTGAGCAGATTTTATTACTCTTGGTAACTGTTTCTTATAAGGGTCTAAGCGTGATGGTTTAAAACTTATATTATTCGTCAGTAAATACTTCATAAAAGAAAAAAAATAATAATTCGAATCTGAATAATCTTTTCAAAGATTAGCAGGTTTGAACTGCAAACCACCATCACCGTAGGAGAGCCATGCATGAATAGGCTGAGTCGACCGGAGTAATACACACATTAAACTGGTAGACAAACAACTCTCGCAATGTACTCCAGAATGATTAAGGATACTGGAGGCCTAAATCCACCTTTCCCCTTTCCAGGTTAGACCAGACTTTTATGAGGGCTGCAACTAGTCGTAATGAATGCCACAGATGTTAGTATGGCAACCGGGACCGTCAACACAAAGTGTTCTCCGAGGCACGGAGGTATCACAATGTGTTAAGAATGGCCACCCAACGTAAGACTGACCTGGCAAGTATTACTGAACCTGAAACTACTTCAAATGTAATCCTGGAATGTTTAAAAGAAAAGTGAATAGGATTATTTTATTATTAACCCTGTCATCATACCTGTTTTTTTTATAATTTTACTTGTTATCAATAAAAATGTGACACATTACATTGTTTTTCTCAGTGTGTTTTAACTTGTATGTGTACATAAATGTATGACATATTGTTTTTATAATAATTAATAGAATGTGTAATAATAAAGATAATATAACATAAAGGCCAACCCCATATTTTTAATCGCATCTTCTTTCAGATTACAATAATGGTAGGTGGCTTTGGCATTGGTCACGTGAAAGTTATTTTGCTCTCTTGTTCAACAGTACCTTTTTCGTATGAAAGGGGCCATTTGTCTTCTCCTGTGTCCTTGGTCAGGTACATATAAAAAACCTCATCCCATTACAATTCAATAAGTACTGTGGACATGAGAGCTAGCGAAACAAACAGACTCTTTTAAGTACATATGTACATACATACATATACACATATATACACGTAATTAACGCCTACATTATGCTGATTATAATTAAGTCCCATTAACATAATAGGAGACAAGCTTATTGCCGCTATCTGGGCACTTTTGAGAGTTACATGGAAGTTTTTTTTTATTGGAAATATATTGACAAACATTCAAACAACTGACAACAACTTATGAATAACATACTGTTTTCCCGTGCGGGGATCGAACCCACAACATTAGGCGCGGAAGTGATGTGGCGAGGTGACCACTTAAACGGTAACTCGTCAAACTAATTCTGGTCCTCTCTTAGTATTTATGACATTAGTAGTTAGGAAGTTACGATTGATGTGTGGAACAGATAATATATAAACCGCAACAGATTATTGCCAATCGCGCAATGTCTTTCAGATAATCTTATTGAGGTCAAAACGATTAGCTAAGATAGTGGGGATTGGGCGTTTTTATATACATATATAAGCACATATAAGATATATTTCGATATATAATGTTCATAACTAAATATTAGGGTATAAGTAGAAGACTTCAGACACACCTAAAAAAGTTGCATATATTGAACTCTTTAATTCCTAAAGTGTTCCTTGTTGACGGCAACGTCGGAACGATTGTCCGTCATTATGCTAGTGAAAAAAAAAATCTAATTGGCATAATGTTGGTGTTTAATGTAGTTCTGCTTATCCCTGAAGGGATACAGACGTGAGCATACACATGTATAAAAAAAAATATACATTAAACTAGCCCACTTGTTGACACCCCCGCAATACCCCTTGTGGGTGGAATTTGGTAAAATCCGTTTGTAACTGACCTCTACTCGGCGTAAGGAATATTCCTACAAAATTTTAAGTCTCTACGCTTTATGGTTCCAGAGGTATAGTGATGAGTCAATACATTGGTATTAATCTCTTATATATATATCTAGATAGATAGATTATAATTTTCAAACTTTTTTTAAATCAGCAAACATATCCTCAAGCCAGTATCCCTTAAGGGTTAGGCAGAGGTGTATAAAACATTACGCAATAAGAAATTCCTCCCACTAACCTAATAGGGGGCAAGCCTATAACATACTGTTCGATCCCTCAGTCACCTTTTACTCTGTTCTGCTCTACCGAAAACCACACGGCATTTAATTCTATCAATAAAATGACAAATACAGATTCCCCAACTCATTATTCACTGAAAGATAAAGGAAAAAAGAGAAGTATTCAAAAGGAGACATTCCTGAAACAAGAACAGCTTATTAAAACTCCGCACAAGCATAGCGCTGTCTCTCTAAAAGCTTTGGAAAAAAGGAAGTGGAACAAGAAAAAGGAGAAGATACTAATATTTCAGCATAATTCTATTTTTTCTTTTCATTCATCATAGATATGGAAATATTAAAACCATTTTAACGTAAGAAAAATTGAAGAAGGTTCTCTATCAGTCCATATTTAACTCTTTTTCTTAACTCGACTATAGAATTCGACTTTTATTCTAGCTATTAAATACATCTATCATTTAAAATAGTCGTAAAAGTAGTAACGAAAGAATAGTAGAGCACCTTATCAGACTCTGTAGGAAGGTAGCAGCTAACCGAGGCAACGGGTTATTTAATAGGGTCCGCACCCGAGAAGACGGCGACCTATACTTCCTTGTGCAAGTTGAGACACTTAATTTCTTTTAGAAGAACTTAACTTCGGTCCTGCTTGAGAAATCTAAGGTTACGTGTTACGGGCAAAATATGTATGACTTTTTATAAAGCAGTTGTATATTTAAACGCTTCTATAGAATACATATTGACTTTATTCCAATTATACAACAAACACACACATACAACATACATGCGCTCCTTAAGGAGCAGGCAGGGATGTATTAAACACCTACATTTTGACAATTAGAATTTTGTTTCACTAACCTGATAGGAGGCAAGCCGTCGCCATCAACCGGGCACTGTATGACTGGAATATTCATATATACACCGACGGAAAACGAATTTTTAGCTCTATCAACAACTAATTTTAGTTAGAAGAGATGTGACAAATTGAGACTCTAAAAGAAGAAAACATAGTCAAACATGGTGCCTGAAAGGCGATTCGAATAAAATTATGTTAATAAAGATCACTCAAGACAACCTTGCACCGCTTTTTAAACACGCTGTTCTTACAGCTGAAGACAGATCGTTAATAGTTTAATCTACGACTCAAAAATCAATCTATGTAAGTAATATAAAGTTGGTAACAAGTTAGTTCAAAGTAATCGGATAGCTTATAGTTTCCAATTTACAATTAAGCTATATGGCTTCGTTTCGAGCCTTGAATATTGTACAGCGTTAGCAGTATTAGTAGTTCATTAAACTTCGAGATACAGTTCACTAACTTTACTGTAACTAAGGCTGTTGCCACACAATAGGTATAGAGTTTATAAGGAAAAGATCTTCTGACTTATTCTATATTATTTAAGTAATAAAAAAAATGCTTTATTTCAAAACGGCTACATAATTTTTGAAATTGTCCTGTTTTAAAAAATATTTAAAATTATATATCAAGACACACAGCGTCACCGCAGCGTGTGTTTAACACATAGTTTACAATACAAGATTATTTTGTGGTGTGTAAAAATACACACGTATTTTTTTTGCTAAAAGTAACATAAAATTGAGCTATTAAAATAAAGTAATTGATAATAAAAAAATAAGTTTAAAAGAAGATATAGAAAAATAATAAGGAAAAACAAAAAGATAGGAAATGAGAAACATATTTTATTAACTCACATTAAATTGTTTAATTATTTGCAAAACCTGTGACCCCAAATAATCTACAACAATGATACAACTATCGTTTTGTTGAAGCCTTTAATTTATTTATACCTAACATCTTCACATATTACGTTATCACTTAACATCAGGAGAGCGCAATCATTGGTCGGTTTTAAGAAAATGGTTCACGAATTCTATTTATCATATTGTATATGTGATATATCTACTAAAATAAGTAGGTATATTTAATTCATTTAATTCACGTTTATTATGCTTATGTATATGCTATTATATGAATATATAAGTATGCATATATACATACGTAGCTAGATAAGTTTGTTGTACATTTATGGTTATTAGTAGTAGTGCTCAAATAGAAATGAATCTTCAGCTACCACTGTCTCTCATCATCATTTGCTCCAACCTAAGGTTCCCAGGTAGAAGTTGCTTTTGGCTAAGCTGTGAAAAAGTAGAAAACATTTAAAGAAATTTACTTTTGCGTTTATACGAATAATAAGTAAGAATATAGGTAAAATGTTTAATTACACAAGGCGTCAACCGCTACAGTGACGTAGAAAGTCGCTTCTCCCCTTTATCAAGGTCCCCTTTTCAGACCAGAAATATATTGGGCATCCTCAAAATACAAGGGCGAATAAAAAAATGAGTCACTTGGTGGTAAGCGACTGCTGCTGCCATAAACACGTGCTAATTCAATAGTCGCAAGTGCTGATGTCGTATATCCAAAGTTCTTATTACGTCATAAGCTAAAGTTCAAATATGATCTAGATATACTCTAAAGTAAGTCTAATACAGTGAATATGCTGTGTTTTAAGATACCAACGTTCAGTATTATGTCTACGAGTATTGTGGTGACATCCACATACAGCACAAACAAACATCATCGCATTCACATCAAGACCAGCTGAACAACGTAGCAACTACTCTAATGACGTAGCAACATCCTGAATCACGATGCAAGAGTTCTCGGGCCGAATAATATATATGCAACTTCCCAACATCAATGTTTAGGCCGCGAAATTTAGAGCGTAGGTTATGTGATTACTCCTTAAAATATGGAGTTTAATAGGTTGGGGAATTTTGACGCCGTTGGGAATATCTTACCGCAGTCCTCACGTTCTGACCTATCCCAACTCCCATTAATAGAAGAGCTTTGCGCTTATGCCTCGTGTCTATAACATCAACACCTTTCAAGCATTCGCTTATTTGCTTCTGTAACAGTCCAAACATGGTACATCAGTTCTCAGAAAGTATAGAACTCTTCAGCTGCCTTAGCGACTGTGTCCTTAGCACTTAAATTGTGACCCAAATTCGTCTATTATTTTGGTGAAGCACTCTTCCAAGGACTTTTGATTACTTCATCTTGCTAGCACATGGTGTTTCTCAAATTACTAGGGAGTTCACATAAACTGACACAAACGTGACTAATGTAACTTTGAGGTATGTACTTCGATACTTCTGTTCCGTTGGAGGGGCATTTGTTCCTTCACATCTTTCTGCTTTGGATTTTATATCGATTGCTATGTTTGGATTGGAGTCATCTAAACAGAAGGAGATACATTCTCTTAGCTGTTAAAGGAATATGAAAACCAAGTAGTAAATAGCTGAACAGGTGTATATGGAATGAAATATACAAATAAAGCTATGGTATCCGGATTCACGGGCCCCCAGCATCAAGGGATTTATTTGGGCATTTTATTTGGATCCATGTTTAACACCTTAAGCCTTGGCTTATTCGGCAAATTATTTATTCATAACAGGGATGTTTTAGAAATTATTATATTACACAGTTCGCTTTGAACTAACGTAAAAGCATAGGTAAGTTGTTGAAGATATGTTTGTACTTATTAATAAAGAAGTACCTGTTAGTTTTATGCAATAATTAATTTGTTAAATCTTATTTGCTTTAGTGTTCTGTAAACGTAACCATTCTTCTAAATAAAACGTAAAATATTGAATACGTTCATTCCTATTATGACGCAGAAGGAATATTGTATAGTAATTTTAGCCATGGAACATCCTCTGCTATACTTTGGTATCTTTTGAATATTTTTAGAAAGATACAGCATACGGTGCTCATTGCAATCTCATCATATACTAAAATATTCACTTCACTCACGCAGCTTATTTTTGAAGTTTTAAGATCAAGATTCTACAGCAATTTTCGCTATCGTAGTAAACGTTCTAAGAAAACTTTATAGGTGATGAACTACTGAGCATTCACCGCAGTTTCACCTGCCTTTGTGATCGCCGCTTTGCTTCTAAGGGTCACAGCGTGATGTGTTATAGCCTGTATTGAATTTCATTTTAATATTAATATTATTTTATATAATGATATTACACATGCAGTGCATCAGTTTAATAGACATATGAAAAAGAAGAGCAGCTTATTTTATCATGTGTTTAGACTTCTGTAGTCATTTTATATTTACTTTTAGACAAATAGTAACAGAGATACAACTCAAACTTTATAAACAGCACACAGCTTTCTACATATTATTGTTTTAAAGACGTGAGCCTGCTCGTGACAGCTGTATTGTGGAGCACTGTGTGTTTGTCAGCAGTACAGGAAGAAAATGCTTTCACTCACATTATTGCTAGATTTAAGTAGAAATTTATTTCGAAGAATAGAACTTACTACATCAAGTTAATTAATAATAATTCTAAACGTCTTTAGTTAAACTGTTTCATCTAAAACTTGATCAAAATGTAGAAGAGATATTTCTAAGCCTCTAGTATTAAAAACTTGTATCTGATTTAGATAGACAAAAGAGTACGTACTCCTAATATTCTGTTGATTGACTTTTAGTAATGTTATACATGACTATTATTGAACTAGCGGTAGTCCTACTTACAGATATAACAGTAATATATTATAAATAAGTGGTAATTATGTCCGCCATTAAACAAGTTTACTGGTAGAGAATGCCACGGATATTGAGTTAGCATTTTTACATAAAGTTATAAAAAATAAATAAGTAAAAACCGTTCTAGAACTTATTTAACGTGGGAGAGTCATGCTTAGGCACGTATGGATCGATTCAACCAGAGTATTACCACGGCCTCACAGAAAACCGGCGGTTAAGCAATGTTTGCATTCTGTGACCGAGTAAGTGAGGTTACCGGAGGCCCAACCCCCTTTCCTTTCCCCTCTTTTCCCTACCCTAAAAGGCGGAAAGCACTCTTCCAACACTTTAGTTGCAAGTGTTCATGAGTGGCGGAAGTCACTTAACATCAGGTGACTCATTTGCCCGTCTGTTCCCTCATGCCATAAAAAAAAGATGCTGAATCATTATCATCATTCAGCCTATCGCAGTTCACTGCTGTTTATATGACTCTCCCAACGTGCACCATAGCATAATGTCCACCTCCTATCACATCCAATCTATCCCCTTTTACCCTTTCGTGGTCTTCACTGCTCAATGGCTTCTGCTGCTGCTTCAGTGTTGCTGAATTGTCAGTTTTAAGGTAACGTGAAGTGCGATGAAATTTTGAATTATCCGCCATGATATTTCGAAGATCATACCTTTTTATTTGCCCGAGGGTTCTAAAGAATTGCATAGACCGTGTTCAGTAGTAGATATAAAAATTTCATTTGTGTAAATAAAATTAAATACTGCATTTACACTGCAGTATTTAATTTTATTTACACAAATGAAATTTTATAATAAAAAAAAAGTTGTGACAGTATTCAATTACAGAAATAAAAGAAGATACGTAACTTCTTTACTA
The DNA here is from genome assembly GCA_947561695.1 of Tyria jacobaeae. Classification (NCBI taxonomy): domain Eukaryota; kingdom Metazoa; phylum Arthropoda; class Insecta; order Lepidoptera; family Erebidae; genus Tyria; species Tyria jacobaeae. The sequence goes on from OX387214.1 coordinate 793,293, forward strand.
CATTTTCTGTTTTCAACGAGCGATTCTAGCTATTGTGCTTCTCAAGAAACTAATACCGTTCTCTTGCCCCGTCCGTCGGCGTCGTATCTTTGTCTTCACGCTTTCGTGAAATTGAAAAACAACGATACGACTTGCTTTTGTTAGAGCCTCTATTGTCTCAAACAATATACTTATCAGGCATTTACTCGCTTACCTGTTTCGCCTCTTTTTTTTTAATAAGCCTCTTGTTTACAATTCTATCTCGAAGGGGATCTTCATGATTTTATTTCTTCTATATTAAGTTACTCGGTAATAGCTCGCTTAATTTACTACTAAGTCTTTGTTGAAAGATGTTATGGGTTATAATTTACATCAATTTTCTTTTTGGTTTTAACTAATTACAAAATTAAGAAAGTGTTACTCAACTTTGTTTACTCAAGAAGGCTCTGAAGCTCTTTTAATATAAGGTCGTTTGTAAAATCTATTTAATCTTTAAAAGATGGGAAAATAAGTTTAATCGAGATACAAGATAGACAAACTATAAAACATCGTCCAACTAAACGATAAAAAACTAGATCAGAGTCTAAAACGCTCCCTACATAAACTGTAATAAAACTTGTCGGTGCGGAGCAAACCGCAATGAATAATTCCTTACATATTTGATGTGTATACAAAAAGAGGGGAGCGTCTGTCAGTTTGACAAACGCCGTCTCAGGTGTCGCTTGTGTGCCCCAATTATGGAATGGAAATTATTCTAGACCCTGTTCCGCTTTTGAATCGGAACAACTCATCATAGCTACAGCCTAGAAAATTCTCTAACACCATTTCAAACGTCATCGCATTTACGAATCATTGTGATGAACATTGTTTATGATGTTATTCCGCCCCGCGGTTGCTTTACAAATAACTAAGGAGAACGAAACAAAGTCAACAATTGGAATGCTCCGTTTTACATTGTTCGTTGCTAGGTATTTTTTGTTAAATCAACTGATTGACGCTCCTGACATGCTGGGATTGCTCTGTTGTTTTACTTGTTTCAGACTTTTTATGTATCTGTCTGGACAAAGTTTGTTGTTTGTAATTGTAATTATTTGAACAATTGTTATATTATGAGAATGTGTAAACAGATCGATATTAATACGACCATTAATAAAAATATACTAGATCCTTTCATTATACAGCATTATACAGTTTGAAATATAGGTTTTTCAATTGAAACTGATAAAATATACATGATCGTGTCGTCGAATGTACTACCACTGCACAACAACGGTACTGTTTTGTGTGTATGTACACATATCATGTTAATTTTATACTTATTGTAAATGAATATTTGAAATAGTTTATTGGCATTATTTTAATATTATATAAGTTTATCCAGTTTATGTTAAGTAACTATATTTATGGTTGCTATTTTATAGTTGTGTTTACAAGGGTGGTAACCAAACAACGTGAATACAATGTAAATAAATGGTTAAAGATGCAAGAAATATCGATTAAAACGATGCGGAGCTTAGTAAAGGTGGTTATGTATTTACAGCTATATATCATTGGAATATAGCAATATATGCTTTTGTTTTATGGTTCATTTGTCGAAATAGGCAATGCACGGTCTTCTACCAGATTAGGTACGTTTTTAGTTTATATTAGAGCAACACCATAAAACTTCGGTAATTATATCTTACAAAATGCCAATTAGTGAAGATTCGCTAAAACGACTGCAGGGGATCTATTTATTCATTTTTTGACGTTCATGTCACTTTGACTTCGACTTTTTCGAGGGACATTTGTCTCTTCATTTTACCGGAACAATTTCGGAAACAAAAAAATGGAAAAGTCTAATATCGTAACAGGGAAAACTCAAAATAATAAATAGTTGAAATATAACAAACCCTATTTATAAATTTTTAATGTTACTGAATATCGGACATAATATATATAAATATGGGACATATATTGGGATAGATGAACAGACACCTGCAACTCAAGTGCCGCAAGTGCGCTGCCCACCTTTGAGGATAATGAGAGGTTGGTGGAATAAAGGAGAGTGAGGGTGAGGATATGGTAAAGAGGAGAAGGGGAGATAGGCTTCCGAAAACCTCACTAATTTCGGCGAAATGTATCATAACTGGTTCTATGTGTCGAGCTGGCCAATTCGTGCCTAAGCATGGTTCTCTCACGATAAGATATATTTATTTAATGTTTCAAAAATACCTTAACCATTAATTATAAAATGAAATCTCTACATTGTGCTTACTGCATATATGATCATTCTTTTAAGGGATTAAAAGCATAAATACATATTTTTTAATTATTTATAACTACTGCATATTGCTTGATAAACTTTTTTAATTATTTATAACTACTGCATATTGCTTGATAAAATACTACTACTTATATAGTAGTTAGACTCAATTAAAGTTACCGAATAAGTAGCTTTGAACTTTCTCGTTTACAAAATGCAGGGTCAGGACAGTACCATACTATACTTACAGTGGACGGCGAACTTTAAACTCCACCAATTCCCCGAGAGTATCCGCTCAATAATAAATGAGACGACCTAACTTCACGCCTCCACCGACACTCTAGCTCTTGCTATGAAAAACTTTCAAATGATCCCATCTCAAAACCTACGCTAAACTAAAACGGACTCTAAAATTATCTCATAAGAGCATTTTTTAAAGAGTTGGTACCTTAAGGTCTGTTTACACGTTTCACTGAATTAGACATGTGTTAAAAGCTTAATGCATTAAATAGGTAAGTAACATGGTGCATACCTAGTTGGCGAGAAATTTTTAGTTTAACGATATCCTTTCATTATTTAAAATCTTTTTAAGTTTTCAGCAGGTTTTTCCATAGTAGAAGCAGCTTTAATGTTGATGAAGAATCTTGAGTCTATTTTGACACTTTATATTTTTATTTCTTTTTGTATTTTGTTTTTCTTTTTGAATTGTTTTTTTTTTTTGAGACACATAAATATTTCTGTTTTATTAAAGTAAGTACAATGTTAAAATATATAGTAACTGTATATAAATAAAATTACACAAGTTATATGCATATTTATATGCATGCATATTTATAATTTTCATAAAAGGGCCCATATACTTATATAGTCCAAGTCTGTGGTCTGCACACTCCATGATCTTTTGATGTAGCGCCTACCGTCTATTCAATCTGTTTTAATTATTCATATTCCACACATGCTAATTAGAAGGGTTATCATTTTATAGTCTGCCTTTTGATGGTTTTGAAGTGTCCTCTTCTTAGGATGCTGTGTGGTTTTCGACTATTTTCCGTATATCCTCAACTATAGCAATATATCGTTTAAACGATATAACCGTAATGCTGTACAAGTATATGAGTATCTGCGGATATTGCTAGAGTAGCTATACTTAAGTATACAATGTATACTTAAGTATACAATGTATACTTAAGTATACATTGTATTCGCATAAGTATATGGCTACCACAAGAATTATCAGAGTAACTTGAAGAAAATATTAAATAGCATAATTTAAATCGCATAGCATTGCATAGCAAAATTGAAATCGATTCAAATACTAGCAGTTGCTAGTGAATTCGTTTGTGTGAATATTTTGATAACTTTGATTATATTCGATTACATTTTTGTGCACTAAAAAGTATCATTTTACTATTTCAGACTATATATACCTACCTGTGTCTAAATTTTATGAAGACTCGTTCGTCCTTTTTCTCATGATTGGGCGCGGATGGCGTAGCGGTTTAAGTAGTCACCTCGCTACCACGCTGGCGCACCTATTTTTGTCTGTTCGATACCCGCACGGAACAACACTTTGTGTAATCCTCAAAATCGTTGTTCTAAGTCTGGGTGTTGTTTGTGCCCGCTGTTTGAATGTTTGTAAAGTTCCCCGCGGCACAGGAATTAATCCCAGTGCGGGAGTTGTCTTTTTAAAAAACAAAAAACAAAACTACCATCAAACCAAACTTTCACATTTATGAAAGTGGTAAGATGACCGGTCTCTTCGAGGTGCTACGATGCCTGAGACTTGTGGTACCTCTGACCGTTACTCCTTCACTTTTTTAAATTCAAATTTACCATAATTTACCTTCTTCGTTTGTCCTACCTGAAAACCAGTACATTGAAAGGAAACGTTAGTGTCAGACAGGTGATTGGCCACAAAAGAATCGACTTTTGAAGATTTTTGCAAAATTTTATATTAACCTAACGTGAATCCACTTATTGGTGTGCACAGTACTTATAGATTATACGATGGTATCGTGATATACCTAAAATGAAGATAAAACAATTCAAATTGATCAACGTTTAAAAGTAAATAAATTCAAAATAATTCAATTTTATCCGAGAGCTACATTCTATAGTACCTACTTACTAAAAAGGTAAAAAGTAAGAATTTATGATATTCATTCACACTACCAGAAATGGCTGGCAAAATGAAATAGCTAATTTCATTTTGCCAGCCATTGCTGGTTAGATTTGTGGTACTGTTTTTCTTACCTTAAGGGGTTTAATGCGTAATGTTTCGAAAGATTTCAAAGTCAATGAGTTGAGTAGTATTTGATTTTGTTTATTAATTTATTTCATAACAATAAAGTGTCGTATAGAAGCTTACAAATAGTTAAAATTATTTAAAATTACAAGATTTCATTATATTCATTGAAATTTTAACAAAAATATCTTTGTTACATACCTATTAAAATTCACAAACACTTTAATTCAATAATAATCTTTTGAAGCACGATACTAAATAGTAACATAACATAACATAATCAAAGTAAATAAATTTATAAACATAACTTAAACTCATCACGTTGATGTTTGATTAATAATAAAAATTTTAAGAATTCTGAACTCAATTGAAATGATTATAAGTCACATTCGTTATTGCTGCTACTGTCTTACAAGTCATTTATTTAATATAAGCACTTATTAACAAGAAAAGCCTTAAGGTTACATTATAATTCTTAAAGATAAAAAACTCATTTCAGTTCCAAAGGAAGTTAATTAAATATTTTGATCGCCATGTAATTTGCTCAAATTACATGGCGATCAAAATATTTAATGAACTTCCTTTAGAACTGAAATCAGAATCATTTGTATTAGAAGATATATCCATTCTTCTTGTCTTCGCACGTTGTAATTGTCTCCCTTCATATGTTTCATACTTATAGATATATTTAGCAAAATTAATAATTAGGACTATTACATATAAACTATGAACAGTTAGAATTTCAAGATTTTCACAAGACTCTCGATGTGTATCCGGACCACAGTTCCAATGCGCCTTTTCTGTGTGATAAACGCTTTTTGAATATGATTTTCATAAATGCTGCACCAAAATAGAATACTGGACCTTAATTTACATTAATCTAGTGCACATTAAATAATCTTAAGTTGCTGTAATTTGTTTCGTTTTTCAAGCTCCAAGAACATAGCATTCAGAGCTAATTGCACTTTGTATATGAGAAGTACTTAGTAAGTAATACTTAGTCTTTGCAATTTAGATAACAATCATCATGTTCCTCTAGAAATTTTACAGCCTTGACCATATCCATTTTATCTTCGTTTTGTTCATTTCTGTCTGTAGTATTCCATATTATATCATATTATACATTTTATATCTGAAAAAGTATCAAATTTCGCTTCTTAGTGTTTATAAAAAGTCCATAAGCAGCAAAACCGGTCATTAAAAGCTATTAGAGAGTCACCTGTTCTACTCTTCAAATAATTTATATAATTCTTGAATAACTGTTTAGCTAAACTTCGTACATCATAATGTTCTAATTTGTTTATTCATAATTGGTGGTTAACTGTATCAAAAGCTGTACTAAGGTCTAAGAAAATATCGGCGTCCTTTTCCTTATTGCATATATGGTCTCTACATTCTTAAAATATCCAAATTGTCCCAACCTCCCCCGCCCCTCATATTTAGATAGGTACGCGCGGAACGCGACGTGCCACCGTCTTGGGCCTGCTTCTGCTAGGGCGATAGATAGCCCAGTCTGTCGCCCTCAGGCAAGTGCTTATTAAGGCCGGAGGTCATTTTATACCCTCCGGCACCTTGTGCATCTTCTGCGGGACGGAAGAGTACTAACTCTCTCCCGTTCGCTTTCCGCCACTTCCTTTGCAAGCATCACTGCCTCGCAGTACGAAGCGGCGGAATCCCATGCACTCTCGCTCTGAACCATAGCAATAACCATGGTCTCCAGCGTGAGGCTACCCACACCAATAGTTGACATGAGGTCGGCATACTTCTGCACCCACGCATAGCACTCCACTAACGTGTGTAGTACGCCGCCACTGGTACAATGCAGCGAGGCTTTTGCTTCCAGGTCCACATTGGGCCTTGGACCGCACGATCCCAACGTATAGTCCCCTACAGGAAGCTTCGGTCTCACAAAAGTACCACTTTGGCTATTATTTTAAATCTCACTCCACGTTTAAGGACGATTGAATTTTTTTAAATATTTTTAATAATTGATGAGTCTCGTTTGAACTTATAGCTAAAAATAATGTTAAACAGTTTATTTTATTAATAGATCTGAAACCATTGAACTGTTGAGGGTCCGATGAGAATATGAAATAAACCACCTTTAGATAAGAAAATATTTGATTGAATGAATAGATTATAATAAGTACAAATGAGTTAAAAACGAACAGTCAGCAGTTAATATATTTTTATAAAGAACCTTACATATTATGACGATTGTAGTTTACATACTTATTACCTTCACACTTCACTATGTCATAAACAGATCACGGCACAGATTTAGGACCTCTTACCTTTCACATATTCAATAATAATTGAATCTAAATACGTGAAAAAAAAAAACTAAACTGTTTATTTGGGGTTGGTGTTGTGACTGACTCACTCTCAGTCTATTGGAGCTGTCTATTTTCACAAGATCAATGCCGGCTGTACGTCGTTAGTTTAATATATCGTATTTGCAAACCGTCGCAAATCGTATACCTGCTATTATACACTATCAATGTGAACCTTTTGACAGACTTTGAAGTCTAGTACAGTGATAGTGGAAGGTTCTATGTAACACCCTTAATCGTACCGATGCGAAATTTTAAGATTTGCTTTCATCAAAACTTAGACAAATTTAATGCATTACAAAAGAAGCTTGAAAAGCAGAAAGAAATGTATTTTAATAAACCTGATCGCGCTTAACAGTTTTGTTAAACAGATTGCCGTTTACACTAAATAAAAATTGTTTCGAATCAAATGAGTTAATTTTGTTTATTTATATACATTACACATTTATATATGCAATTGATCGGCTAATTTTAAAACACTCAAAAGACGCTGTACAAATACTTATATTTATTCTTGTGTAACAAATTATCGCCTGCCGTATTTTCGGACCGATACGACCTTCAAAACTTCAAGAAAAGAGTGTACTCCTACCTAAAAGGCCGGCAACGCCACAACTTGTGGTGGCCGTAGTTACTAACCATCAGATGACCCGTCTGCTCGTTTGCCCCCATCGCATAAAAAAATGTCCCTTTACATTAAGATAATTGTTTATTCGGATGTATAAAAGCATCCCCTTTTTTTTTTTTTTTTTTGTGTGGAAACCCCCACGGGTCGTCACCTTACTGGGGCTAATGGGTAAGGTGGTATGTCGGACTCGAACCGACTAAAACCACACAGTGTTCCGTCAACGGGTCTATTGGCAGGGGCCTCAGGTGTACCCTAGAAAGGAAATCCCTGTGTACCCCGGCAGACCTAGCCGCCTTTTGAGCAAGGCGACCCCAATATGATGTGTGGGGTTCTGTCCCCCCCCCCTCATATTTTAGTCAGGCGCGCGTGGAACACGTCGCGCCGCCGTCACGGGCCTGCTTCTGCTAGGGCGATAGATAGCCCAGTCTGTCGCCCTCAGGCCAGCGCTCATGGAGGCCGGAGGTCATTTTGCACTCTCCGGCGCCTTGTGCGTCTTCTGCGGGACGGAAGAGTACTAACTCTCTCCCGTTCCCTTTCCGCCGCTTCTTTTGCAAGCATCACTGACCATAGCAATAACCATGGTCTCTAGCGAGAGGCTACCCACACCAATAGCTGCCACGAGGTCAGCACGCTGCTGCACCCATGCATAGCACTCCACTAATGTGTGGAGTGCGGTATCCTCGTGACAGCTCCCGCAGTGGTGGCACACAGGCGTTGGCTCCCGGCCTATGCGATACAGGTACTTATCGAAGCATCCGTGTCCGGTGAGTACCTGAACTAGCCGGTAGGAGAGAACTCCATGTCGCCTCTCCAGCCAATCCTCCATGATGGGTCTTACCGCCACAATTGTGGCGTGCCCCGCGCTCGGTCGCTCCAGCCGTTCTTTCCACTGAGCCATGAGCGCCTGGTGGAGCTGGGACCGTTGCCCCTCGATATCACGAGGACCAGGTCTGAGGTCCGGCTCCTGCAACTCCCGCCGCATCTGGTACAGTGCAGCGAGAGATTTTGCTTCCAGGTCCCATGGCGGTGTTCCGGCTAGGAAACTCGCCGCTTCAAAAGAGACCGTGCGGTATCCTCTTATGACCCTGATGGCCATAACCCGCTGTGGCCGTAGCAGCGTTACTGGTGGTCAGGGTCTCCGCCCATATTGGGGCCCCATATAGGGCCCAGGTTTGGGGACCAGACTCCGGAAGTGAGGTCCGAAGTCACATCGGCTGTCGAGTACGAGTCCCAGATATCTCATCGAGGACTCGATGCCGATGCGAACACCTCCCACAAACAGACTGGATCCTCCAGGCTGGATTGCGAGGCCCGTGGAAGCAGAGGGTCTCAGATTTGTTGAGAGCCACCTGGAGACCCAATCGCCGGATTCTTGTAACGACTTGAGCGACCCCGGCCGTGGCCTTTATGGTTGCGTCGCGGTGCGTCTTTGCCTGAGCTGTCACGAGGGTGTCGTCGGCGTAACACATCACTACGACACCTCCCAAGAGCACACCGCGCAGTACCCAGTCGTAACCGATGTTCCACAGGAGAGGGCCCAATACCGAGCCCTGTGGAACACCGCACGACATGTTACGCCGACCGTATCCTGCCCGAGTCGGGTAGATAACGGCTCTCTCTGTCAAATATGCCCCGACAATACGGCGGAGGTAGAGAGGCACTCCGTGATAGACGAGCGCCTCCTTAATACAACTCCAGGGCAAGGTGTTGAAAGTATTGGCGATGTCAAGAGACACCGCCAACATCACCTCCCCCCGAGACACTGCGTCCTCCGCCAAGGCTTTAACGCGCATGACCGCATCTACAGTGGAGCGCCCTCTGCGGAAACCAAACTGATTATCCGCCAGATCCGGCCCTACTCTAGAGAGATGCTCAACGAGGCGATTGGCAATGATTCGCTCAAAGAACTTATTCACCTCGTCAAGCAGCACTATAGGCCGGTAGGCAGATGGTGAGTCTACAGGGCGCCCCTCTTTACGGATTAGGACCAGTTTACCCGTCTTCCACATTTCTGGAAACTGGCCCCGTTCGATACATGCGCTAAAAAGCCCTTTTAGTCGGGGCCCTAGAGCCTGCAGGGCAAGGACCCATGCCCGGCCTGGAATGCCATCGGGTCCTGGAGCAGTGCTTTTGGATTTAAGCCTTAGCACCGCCGCCCCTAATTCTACCTCAGTGACTTCGGGCATGCCGTCGTCGTCTTCAGCGTTGGGCGCTTGGGACGGAGCCATCGGTGGAGGGGTATGCTCCGCCGTTTCGGATGGGAACAAGGAGCCCACGACATTCTCAAGCAGCGCTGGGGGGAGACTCTCGGTTAGTGGGGGCGCTGGCGAGCGCAGTTTGCCCCTTACTAAGAGATAGGGGCGCCCCCACGGATCTCTATCCAGAGTCTCTAGCAACTGCTGACGAGCCTCCCTCTTGGCCCGCTTTATAGCCGCCTGTAAGGATCTTTTGGAATCCCTGTAACCCTGAAGAACTCCGCCTCGCGGGCTGGCGCATCATCTGGACGGCGACGCCTCCTACGAAACCTGGAGTACTGGCGGCGCGCGGTTACACATTCTTCTCTTAGCCGCGCTATTTCCAGCGTCCACCAGTACACCTGACGCCTCGCAGGCCTGGTCTGAATCCTAGGCATAGCCACTGTGCCTCGGCACCGACATCGACAGGCCTGTCCGGTGCAGTCGCCCAGGCCTGTACAATGGCGGCTTCCAGGAGGAGCTCCCGATTTAGGCGCTTCAACGCCCAACGCGGACCGGTTGGAGCCATAGCCACTGGCGCCTCAGAGGTTTCGGCAGAGACGTCGAACCGAATGTATCTGTGATCAGACAACGTCTCCACCTCTTCCATGACACGCCAGCCGCGTACACGTCGCGCCAGAGCAGGGCTCGCGAACGAGATGTCCACGATCGAGGTGCCCTGTTGGCGTACGCACGTGGCTACGGAACCCCGGTTCAGGAGGACTAGGCCGAGTGATACGGCCCACTCCTCTAGTGCTTCACCCCTCGCATTTGTGGCTGGGGAACCCCAAGCCGTTGACTTGGCGTTAAAGTCCCCCAGCACTAGTACAGGGCGAGGTCTACACCCTTCGACGATGACGGCTAGCTGAGTGAGCCAGAACACGGTTTGGCGAGAAATAGACGGCCACAACCGCAACATCATCCACAGTAATCGCCACGCAACCCCGTCCCCTTGCAATGACCAAAAAGGGGGTGGAGCCTGCAGTGGTACCCCGGGCTATAGCCGCCAAGCCGTCAAGGTCCCCGGCCCAGTTATCACCGGGCGGGACAAAATACGGCTCAGCGACGACGGCGACGTTGATTGCCCACTGCGCCATGCTCTGGAGCAGAAGATCCTGAGCGCATTGGCGCAGTGGTTTAAATTCCCCTGGATTATGCGGAACTGGGAGCCCATTAATGGTCCTCCATTTGTGCATCCCGCGACAAATTAGGCCCCTCCTCGAGGACCTCTCCTGATGTTTCTCTTTGCCGGGGAGTAAGTGGATTTCTCCCAGGCTTTGACCTTGATAAGGCGCAGGCTTTGGTGCCAGCCCTGTGATCAGCCGCTTTGCCTTCCGCAGAACACCTAAAGCAACGCGGTGGGGCACTGCAAGTGACTGCTTTATGGCCAAGCTGACCACAGCGGAAACATCGCTCTCCCACGGTGACTTCTGCGGTGCATTTGACTCCTACGTGCCCCACAGACAGGCACCGGAAACACCTGGTTTGGCGCGGCTGCAGGAGTCGCACCTGCACCTTGAGAAATCCCCCAATGAGAATGCTGCGCGAATCTGCAACTTTTTGGGCTGCCGCAACTGGGCAGCTGATGACAGTTGTCCCCAGACCACGAGCACCGAAGCGGATTACTCCAGCTTTAATTTGGTCCGGGGTGCAGCCTCCGACATCTGCGACAGCAGACACCATCTCATCCACTGTCACAGAGTCATCCAGACCCAATATACGCACGTCTGCACATTTTGTAGGCCTGGATACGCTCACTTCGGGTGAGTCTGAAGATTCCCTTAGCTTAGCCGCTAGGGCGTCGGCTTTGGGACCGCTAGTAGAACCTGGAATTTCGAGGAGGCGGGCCCCGGTTCGGGTCGATTTACATCGAACCCCTTCAATTTCCAAGTCCTTCAGAACGACTGAGGCCTTTGCTTTTTGCAAGACTTCAGCGTATCCCACGCCCTTTTTTATTGCTTCCGTTGTCAGCGTCAGGACAACGGCAGTGGAGCGTGGAGCGTGGCTTTTCGGTGCCTTTTCTGAAGCAGCCACAGCTTTCTTAGTCTTTTTCTTTTTGGTCTTCTTTCGTTTCTTCTTTTCTCCCACAACCTGCCATTCACCTTCCTTGGGGTTCTTCCCGACCTCCACAGTTTTCGCCGAGGGAGGGACGTCCGGTTTCTTTTTCTTCTGTCCCTTAGCCAACAGGTTAGCGGGAATCGTAGGTCTTGAAGTTTTCAAAACCGCCATCCCTCCATTCGTAGGAGACTTGGGGTTCCCACTGACCGCGGCTGCGTAATTCATAGATCTGGGTGGCGCTAACGGTGGACGTTTTTTTGCCCCCTCCATGGCGGAGATACGCTTCATAATGCGCTCCTCCATCTCCGCCATTAATCTGGAGATAGCTACATCTGGGGCCGTCTTCATCGGTGATGTCGCCTTTACTCCAGTAGCACCACTGCTACGCTCACTTCGTATTTCTTCTCGAAGGGCGCGCATCTCCTCTTGCAGTTCTTTGCTTCCTCTTTCCGAATCGGCTAGGCGGGCTTCAAGGCGGCCGATATATTGGCGGAGCTTTACCGTCCTCTCAGAAGAGGAACATTTCAGGAGCGCCTCCGAAGAAGAGGCTGCCTCCATCAGAGTTTTCTGACAGGTACCCCTAAGATTCCTGGAACCACTAGCTACCTCTCCAATGCGCTTTAGGGCTTCACTGATTTGCTCTCCCCAATCGGGAGCAAACCCATCCTCCAGTGAATGAGACGGATCTTTCCTGGCGATCGATACACTGAGTCTCCCCTTCTGAACTTCTGCCTTTTTGGCAGAAATTTTCTGGAACAGGCTTTTTAGGCGCTGTTCTTCTTCTTCCGCCTGTACAGCTTTTTCAGCGGCCTTAAGAGCTGCTGCTTCCTTACGGGCCTTCGCAGCACCGATATATGCACCGGTCGTAGGTGGTCGGCCTCTACCAAGTTGCGCTTTCGGCACCTTTGCAACCGGGAGCAAGTCGTCGGCATCGCTTGAAGAGGCCGTCTCTAACTCCGAGCGACTTCTGCTACGTGCACCTTCGGGATCTTTTGAGTGAGGCCGTTTCCCACCTCGCCAAAACCTGGAGGCCACTGGTACTGCATAGCTCGCTTCACTCATCTCTGACTGACAGTCAGACATGAGCACCACTTCCGGGTTATCTTCCTCAACTATCGCGACCTTCGCGTTGGTTTCGGTGGTCGATTTGCAGCTGACCGACGGGCTGTTTGGGCATTGGTTGCTCCCCCCAGAATACGACTGGGAGCTGCCGGAGCCGACTGGCTCCGGGAGGGATTCCCCAGACACAGAGCGTCTGGTACCCTCCTGGGTAGTTACTCGTATATTAACTTCTGCCATTATTTCGTGAGATTTTAGTCCTCCGACGGGAACGCCCTCGGGACTGAGTTCCCCTCAGCCATTCATCCCATTGCCGGGCGTTAAAGCGTGAGATTGGGGTTATTTTTTATAGAGGTTTTCTTCCTCGTAGCTCCAAGGAGCCTCCGTTCCTGTCCGTTGCTGGCAGGATTACGGTTGGGCCGAACGGTGGTCTGCGTTAGACCAGTGTCCACTGACGCTGAGGAAATTCAGGGTTCGTGCACCCTTCGCCCCTGTTATTATTTCTCCATACAGTCCCTCTGTATGAATCAGAGGGCTGATGGAGGAATTTATAGAGTGGCCTTAGAGGCAGGCCCCTCCTAGCCAGAATATTAGCCGTCAGCGGTGATGATTTCTCCAAAAAAGGAGAACAAAGGAAGCTCCATCGCCGACGTTGCCCAGGGTGCACCACGGGGAGGTTTTCTGGGTCAGCACCCAATAAAAGCATCCCCTAAATGCATTGTAAATTTAAGAATGATTCATATATTGGCAAAATGATAAACAACAATGAAGTTAATATTTATTGGTCTCAATAAATTTTTGCACAATGCCAAAATCTTTCGTACTACTGAAGTGCGTATAGTTGGGGGTAGGAACACAACGGTTGATTTTGAAAGTAGTTCATGTACTGTCAGTGTGCGACGCAGGATTAGTAGTTCATAAGTAGTACAAGTGATGGCGCTAAACGTACCAAAAACCATATCATAGATAGCATAATACAGGTCCATTCCAATAATAGGCAAATCTAGGTCAAACCACATATCAAGTACTTAAAAAAAAAATAAGAAGTAGGATAATACAGACCATTTTCACAATATACTCAATAATCTCAATTACTTGTACTAAGACCGTTACACGTGCACAAGTACCATAACAATAGAGAAGACAATAATCATAGCATTGTGGTAACGAGCTCACGACATAATAAGAACATTAAACAGCTGTCCATAAACAATAATATTTAATACGTGTTTGAACTCAGGCCGAGCCCGGGCTTAGACGGCGGATTATGTCTTCCACTTTGAGATGCGGGTGACGTAAGTATGTGCGCTTATTGCTACTTTCCAGGAAATTGACAAGTAGATATATTTTTAGGTTTTTTTTTATATTTTTACTTATACATATATAAATAGTTTTATATTGATACGAGTTTTAGGAAGATATTAGTTTTTTGCCCAGTAATAAGTAACACAGGACACCAATATGACAGATAGTTTGACTTTTTGAGAAGCGGCCATCATGATTAACGACAACTCGTTCTGGACTAAATTTTACTAACTTTGTAATTTTATTCCCAAAACCCCATTTCTTTACTTAAAAATAGAATTTGAATATTTATTACATGTACATACTTGTAACTTTATTAAAAAATATCGATAATAAATTAAATTTCATGCAAATACACAATCTCTAAATTGGTGTAAGTAATCATATGCTTTATCTTACTGCCTAGTAGACACGTATCATCAGCAAATTGATAACAAATGCTCTGTTGAAGAAAATTGCTCATATCATTCACATATGTCCAGAAATGGAGAGGTCCTACAACTGATCCTTGTGCCGTGCCCTCGGTAATAGCAATGGCATAACAAAATGCATCGTCGACCTTGACAGTATATGTGCGTCCTCGGATCCCAAAAATATCAAGTTTTTCTAGGAGCACGTCGTGATTATGAGTATCGAAGGCACGAAGAAGTTGCTCTAACCTAAATAAACAGTAACATTTTCTAGGAGCACGTCGTGATTATGAGTATCGAAGGCACGAAGAAGTTGCTCTAACCTAAATAAACAGTAATATTTTCTAGGAGCACGTCGTGATTATGAGTATCGAAGGCACGAAGAAGTTGCTCTAAACTAAATAAACAGTAACATTTTTAGCGTTACAAATCTTTCAAAGTTTTTAATTTATCAATTGTGGAGACTTTTCAAGTCAAGACAAAACAACTAGTTTGAAAGAATAAATTAAACAATGAACAGACGAATTTCATTAAACTAACCTCCAACTCATACTTAGTTTACGTTAATCTATATTCAAGTGCCTTTGACTTGTTGATAAAAATAAGATTCAAAGCTTTCCTCTTACTATTTTTGTTGATAAAATCTTTATTTAATTACAACTACTATTGTACCTGATATATTACCAATGGGCTATATTTTTTGTCGGACAAAATCAAAAATATACAAACAAAATGAATTTACTCATAAATTGTTTTAAAAATTATTTAGAATTATAAATAATTTATTGAAACAATTTAGAATAAAACATCATGTAATAACTCACGGACAGTAGTTTATAGTTTTCTTTTACATTTTAGAATTTGTGTAATTTTATTTTATATACCGATTTTTATTATTACCGATCCAAACTTGTGTCTGAAATCGAAACTTCTTTATCAAAAGTTTCAGATTGAGGTCGACTTAACCTAGTCCAATTTAACCCCACGAAGACACAGGTTTGCGCGTTCACCGCTAAAAAGATGCCATTGGTCGTATCACCTCAATTTGAGAGCACTTCCCTAACTGCATCAGCCAGTATCGGAATCCTTGGCGTCGATATATCAAGCGAAGTCCAGTTTCGCGGTCACTTAGAGAGTAAGGCCATATTAGCCTCGAAGAAGCTTGGTTTGCTAAACAGATCGAGACAGTATTTTACTCCGGCCCACCGCCTGCAACTTTATAAGGCGCTGGTTCGGCCGCACATGGAATACTGTTCTCATCTCTATGCAGGTGCACCCCAGTACCAACTTCTGCCTCTTGACCGCATTCAACGGAGAGCGACTCGCATCATCGACTGCCAAGATATTTCTGATCGACTTGACACCTTGGCGTTGCGTGGAGATGTAGCTTCACTCTGCATCCTCTATCGCTTGTATCATGGGGAGTGTTCAGAGGAATTGTTCGGACTTATACCGGCTGCTGGTTTCCGCCATCGTCCTACGCGACAAAATATCCATCCCCATCACCTGGACGATTGGCACTCCACCACTGTGCGCTTCTCGAGAAGCTTTTTGCCTCGCACAACCAGCTTATGGAACAAATTGTCGCCTGCCGTATTTCCGAACCGATACGACCTTCAAACCTTCAAGAAGAGAGCGTACCTCTACCTAAAAGGCCGGCAACGCACTTGTGACTCTTGAGTTGCGGGTGTCCATGGGCGGCGGTAGTCACTTACCATCAGGTGACCCGTCTGCTCGTTTGCCCCCTATCGCATAAAAAAAAAATATATATATAATTTTATTTGTCTAATTTTGTGCCTAATATTATTCAGTTTATGGCATTGTAGTATAAATGTAAAAATAATAGGATAGGATATTGGCCAAAGTCAAAAGGAAATGTGTGAGATAAATTGTATTATACACATTGCCTAGGAAATGTGTGCATTTCAAAAACATCACTCGATGTTTAGTATGAAACAGAGAACAAGAAAGCATCTATTGATTTATTTGTAAAATTTATCTCAGTCCTCCATAGATGACGTAAGAATCGAATTAGATGGCACTTTAATGTCGTTACTTTAAGCATTATATTATATTACGTTTGAACAATTGCGTAGTTCATTATACGAGTTTGTAATATTTAATACCTCTAATATAATATAACACAATACTCCAACTTCTTAAATTTAAAGTAACGGTTAGGCCACTTTAACACTCTGAAAATGTGTAACCAATAAAAAAATATTTATTATTCATTTTAGTTATTGCTTAATGTCTACCCCGTCACTGTCCCGTTCTCAGAGGTATACGTGTGCTTATTTATAGCTTATGTTATTCGTTAATAAAAATATTGTACATTAGATAGAGCTCAATATAAAAAGAATAGACTAATCCCCACTGGAGTTCCAAAGATTAGCGCGTTTAACCAAACAGCACAATTTCTAGATTTCATACAGTTCCGGTAACATATTATATATGTCACCGGCTACTTACTATAGCAGATTTAGTTTATCCAATGTACATATTTACATAATTAAATAAAGGGTCTAATCCTGGGTCAAAGTATTCAGACGTTATAATGTTGGATATATTATACTTATAGAATATCATATAATATGAATTTTATTTCATACATGCCTACTTGAACACACTTGAAATTACAGCTAATTTGATTTGCCTGAAGTCAAAGGTCACGGAGGTCAAAGTTGTGCTCATGACGAACATATTCTTACCAAACCTAATAAGGCGGCGTATCTCCTACATAATACCTGTGGAAATGAATATGAAAGGAACAGGTAGGTAAAGTAGAAATAATTCTGTGTTTTGAAACGAGATGGAATCCTCTAGTACATATTCGCCGTGTACAAGCAACAAGAATTGGGCGATTTATGATATTTTAAAATAAATTTTGCTGCATTTAAAATAGTAGTATCTTTAGAAAACATTTCCTTGAGCAGTAGTATATTTATATTTAGGCACGAAAAGGCCAGCTCGACCAGTACGATACCATGCCTCACAGAAAACTGGTTGTGGGGCGACACTTGAATTTCCCCGAAATTAGTGAAGTATAAGGAGGCCCAACTCCCCCGCTCCCCTTTCCCATAAATATATGTAAGTACGTAGAGATACACAACCATATATTCTGTACAACCATGTTATAATAACGGATTATATTGCGTGCATTACCGTGTTGGAATACAAGTGTCAACTTCAACCAAAGAATAAGGACTGGCAAGTTCCAATTGTTCGAATAATTTATTCGCTCCGCTTACAACTTATACAGTACCAGGTAAGCATAACGGCTTAATGCCTATTCTTGAAGATGACAATATAATTTACATAAGCCAGGGCTTCGTAGACGAGAGTACTTGAAACACGTCACCTCACTAGTACAAGCTAGCAAATTATATTCACGATGATTTTGCGTTATTAAGACTAAAACGTGGAGTTGGCGTTACAACAATTTTTAACTCAATAGACGTTAAGGCGCAGTGCCGCCGCAAGCTTCATAGTTTTTTTAAATACATTTGTAATTCGGGTGTTTTCTTTAATTAAAATCATTTATTATTTTCTTGACATCAAATAATTAAATTAGTCCGCAATTACATATTAAACATCCCACTTCAACTGAACATACTCACATATTTTTAAATTAAGTTAAAATTTAATTAGGATTACATTATTAGTAATAATGAATTCTAAGATTAATTCTTTCTTTGAATTAGCTAAACAGCTTCAGCAGCAGCAGCTCGGAAAGAACAGAAGTATTATATTACTTGACTTGTATTATATTTCTACTGCGAACAAACATCCCAAACTTAGGTAGACTATGCATCGAGAGCAACGAGTTTGGAAAAATGGTGTGGCTAGTGCGTTTCGACTTAAATAATCACTTTTCTTAACTGTTTATCCAGTTATTCGTTCGTCAGTAAAATATAAAGTCAGTCAGATAATTACTATCTACAAAAGAATAATTGTCTTAAGCATAAACTTCATTTTACATAAACCCACGAATGCAAACAACGAAGTCCAAAGAAAATTAAGAGAATCAGATCGTGACAAATTGATGCTACTTAAACATCCAATAGCAATATCCGATCGGTATCAGTAACGTTCAAGACGGTAGCCATTTCTCATCAGCCACACTGATTACGTGGATATCTGAGCACCTGGGCTATGTCCGGGTGGAAAAATATGGATTTAGTAATAAAACGCTTAGTTGGTATGCATCTGTCGCCATTTTGATTGATGTGGAATAAATTTGCAAAGTAAGGACAACTCGTAACGAGTTTTGAAAGTTAAATAAATTAATTTATTGAATGTTATTATTGGAGATGGATTGCTTAAACTTGTATCGTGATCAAATAGCTTCGGCATAATTTCTGTAAAGCTGCTAAATGATTCTAACTATGTAAGACGCTGCCATTATTACAATGCTCCAGAAATTACTTTATGAGTGTGGGGCCAAGTTGGTTCGGGTGAGAGGTTGGTCTTTCTTAGCTTCGTATACTTCATCATTATAGAAGTCATAAGTTAAGGAAACTTCTTATCTGTTGAGTAATTTTTGTTTACATGATTTTATTTTTTTCTTGTGATTCATTTTTATCTACCTTGATTAAACGTCTACATACTCAATGAGGAAAGCCATGGTTCAGTTAATGCTAAAATATAGAATACTGGCAAATAATAATATATTAGTTAATTAATCGTAAAACTGAAACTTCAATTTTAAAGACAAAATTCAAATTCAGTAAAACCCTTCCAAAATCAGGCTCCTTATTTGCAGTTGATATCAAGTCAGGATCCAAATTCAGGACAAAATACGGACCAATAATTTAAATTAGGGTAGCAATATCCCGTTGTTTAGAGGTACAAAATTGTAAGCCAGGCTCAGGGAGACGCCGCCTGTAATCACCCACTGTATAGACAATAATACTTTGATAATGAATACAAATGCAAACTTGTTTGTGATAATATATTTTAAGTAGTTTACATTTCTGATTTTTTTGATAACTTATATGAGTTACTTTAACCTCTTCGCTAATGATTAGCGTTTTACTGTTTCGAACATAATAAAGGAGAATTCTGAGAAAGTTGTGATACTTAAATATTAAATACGAGTATAGTCGCGAATACTGGATTCCGTTTGGTATATGTATAAATATGTATAATTATAATGAAGGAAGGATTGAGGAAGCCAATAGTAAGGCTAACTGTTTGGTAGGCTGTCTCTCCATCTATAAGATTTTTGTTATTCATTTCATCTACAAGTAAACTTGCGACTTTTAGTTGTGAATATGTAACTAAACCTGTAAAGGCGTCATGTTCACTAAGATAATGACTGACAATTGCTTTATTTCAATTTAATAACATTAAGAAACATTAAATATAATTCATATATTCATATTTATTCTATGAGGAAAGCTATGGTAAGCAGAGGTGTATTTAATATTTTGCGGGTAAGAATTTGGTCCGATTAATGTAAGGGGGCAAGCCTATTGCAATCGGGCACTTCATAAAATAAAAAAGGAAACTATATAATAAAATTCGAATTCATTGTAGAGACGACATGCTATATCTACTACTTATTTCAAGATTTTAAAGATTAATAATTGTATTGAAAAATGCTTAGTTCATTCTGATAAATAAACGTCAAATAGTTAAAATCTTTATAGATGTTAAGTTTAATTAACTCACGCCAAAGTTACATGAGTGTAGCAAAAGAAGCACGTTTACAAAACCCTTTTATAAAATCGAAAATTTGTCTTGGATATTTTTAAAAGGAAATATAGTCAAACGATTTTCGACTTTAATTCTACCATGCACAAAATGCATTTTAGATAACCACACACCGGTGTTGAAATGGACATTTTACATGGAAAAATAAAAATGTCTGCGTGTTTTATCTAAAGCGCAATGAATGGCAAATGCAGCTATGGATTATTTTACATGCAGGGTACCTCTGGCGTGAGTCTCGCAATTATTTCCATTTGATTTGGAAAATCGCGTTGAGATCCTTTAATAATCGAGTAATTTATACACCCACATTGATACCCAGATATTCTCATGTAATCATAAAGGGCAATATTTATGATTCGATTCCGGTTTATAGATTGATGATGATGATGATTTCAGTTGTCAGACTCAGTGATTAGTAATAGGATTAAGGGCAATAAAACGACAGTACAAAAGTGACTAAGGAATCGGACTGTTATATATTAAACAGCGCTACGGAGCCCGGATGACCGCTATAGACTTGGCAACTATTGCGTAAGTGACACTGAATTGTGGTTGGCAATAAGTAGACGCTTTAGAAACTTCTGCCTACTCCTTTGTGGATATTTGCGAGATACCATTTATGAATTTATGATTAAATTCGCTACTTAACCCCTACAAAGGTTAGTTATTGTTGTAATAAACATAATTAAATTGAACTAATGATGTCTTCGTCACCTTTCGTCTTCAGCCATGTATTTATGTATGCCTCGTTGTACATTGCTGGCGATTCTGCTGTTGCAAAACTCACTAAACTAAACTAAAAATCTCTAAATTTTAGTTTAGTCCTGTCTAACGACGTTTCGTATTCTGAAAACGTAAGACTAAACTAATTTTGGTTTGACAGAACCAAAATTCGCTAAGTTACTCAACTTAGTCCATATTTAGTCATTCGCTATTCTCCCGCACGTTTTAAATGTCAAAAACTGTCTAAAATTAAAAACGTCACTCTAATATTAGACATCACTTAAATGCATAGCGACTAATTTTAGTAATAGAAATTTGAGGTTCTTTTTTTGGCAAAATCGACCAAATAACTTCGTCAAATTAGTATAATTGAACAACGAATTCTTGATATAAACTGTGGCTGCTTCAGGGGAAAGGTATGTATACTGTTTATGTTACAATTAAATATAATCATGGCATTCTTCTCTGAAGTAATAAATACATTGTTTTTAGAAAATTTCAAGATTGATTGAGATTGGAAAACTTAAAGAGATAATTCAGAAATAAGGAGGAAAAGTTTCGCAAACTTTTAAGCTCTAATGATCTTGGATTAAGGCTACATCCCAAAGTACTCAACGGTGTGCTTGAATTTCCATGGCAAATGGCATTTTCTTCATAAAACATGATGGTATAGTACAGTACAATAAAAAAATGTATGTATGTGATACTTCTCATGTAATAGAAGTGCACAAATAAAGTATTCTCTATCTAGTGCTTCTCTATATTAGGTAGAGGTGTAATTTGGTTGATCTATGTGCTATTTTAACAGGTTTTATCTGTACTTGATTTTTTGCTAACTGATTAGCTATTAGGCTGCTGTAGAACAAGGTAATTTATTGCACTCAGCCAAACTTCTATCATGTTTGGTGCGGGTTCAATTCCCACCCAGCATAAATGTGTGTGAGATGAGTACTATTATAATTTTGTTCAGTCTGTATGTTTTTAGAAATATATAAATGTATGATGTTTTATTGAAATTAGGATTTAAAAAACTCTCATCAATACCAAATTGTAATGTTTATATCTCAAATTATATCTACTGTATCTTTCCAGGTTATGATGAATATAATATGTATACTGAGGAGAATGTAAATCCTGATTTCATCGAGGAAGAGTACTATGATTTACTGACAGAGGCCAGGCAGGCATATTAGAGAAGAAATAATACAAACACACTTTAATTAAACTGCTAATAAACATATTTATTTTAATTACAACATTAGTTTTACTATTACTACAATAAAAAATCACATATCTCAACATAAAAATATTCTTTTAATGAACTGAAAATGTCAAATAAAACAAAATGGTTTGGGCAAGATAACAGACAAGCTTTAGGAAGTGCTCACAAGAAACAGCAGCAGTTTACAAGATATACAATAACATAGAAATAATGTTAATCAAAGTTATGAATTTTATTATTTATTTATATATCTATGGCTTAAGATAGCTGCTGCTATATCCTGAGCATTGTGATCAAGTGTGTCTTGTGACCTACAATTGCTTTCTTGTAGAGTAATTAATAAATTATTATAAGTAGGCAGCAGAGGTGGTCTAGGCATGACAGATGGTTGGGTGTGGGTTCATTCCCACCCAACAAATGTGTGTGAGATCAGCACCGTCATAATTTTGTTCCGAGTCTGTATGTGTATTTAGAAATATATGTGTATGTTTTATTGAAATTAGGATTTAAAAGTCTCTTATCAATACCAAATTATAATGTTTATATCTCAAATTATATCTACTGTATCTATATAATGTAGATTATGATGAATATAATTTGTATACTGAGAATGTAAATCTTGACTTCATCAATGAAGAGTGCCATGTTTTTCTGACAGAAGTCAGGCAGGAATATTAGAGAAGAAATAATACAAACACACTTTAATTAAACTGCTAGTAAACAAATTTATTTTAATAAAAACATTAGTTTATAATCAACAATCACATCATTTAAATTCTTAACATAAAAATATTTATTTAATGAACTGAAAATGTCAAATAAAACAAAATGGTTTGGATAAGATAACAGACAAGCTTTAGGAAGTGCTCACAAGAAGCAGCAGCAGTTTTCAAGATATACAATAACATAGAAATAATGTTAATCAAAGTTATGAATTTTGTTATTGATTTTTCTGCTACAAGTGTTATATTATGCGTAAACAAACATTCACCGGCATGCAAGAAAATTTAAAATGTAGTTTAAGGAGAATTCGTTATTAAACTCTTTATCATTCATTCTTTATTTTAAAGTAGTGGTAACATCTTCGTACTCAACTTTTAGTGATGTCAATTTCAAATTAAGAGCTGTCATGTTGAAACCTAAATTTAATTCGACGTAAAAGCAGAATAGCATATTTGTAATCTGTTCACTAAAATAAGAGATTTTTAGTGAAATTTTAGTTTAGTGATGTTAACGGCAGAATCGCTACCATTATCTATCCTTTACACTTAGTTATAATCACATTGAGTCTAGGAAATATTTTTTCTGTGAAGCCACGTTGTGCTTGTTGCTATGTGCTTCATATATATTTTTTTCTTTTATGCGATAGGCGGCAGACGGGTCACCTGATGGTAAGTGACTAGGTAGGAGTACGCTCTTATCTTGAAGGTCGTATCGGCCCGGAAATACGGCAACCGACAATTTGTTCTATAGGCTGGTTGTGCGAGGCAAAAAGCTTCTGGAGAAGCGCACAGTGGTGGAGTGCTAATCGTCCAGATGATGGGTATGGATATTTTGTCGCGTAGGAGGATATAAATTAACTAAACGTTCAAAATTCTTAACTGATTTAAAAATGATTCTACTGTATTTTTTCCATTGAGAAATATTTGATTTTATTATATGTTGGGTTTGGGTATTGTTTAAATAAGTAAAATAAAATTGTTTCTTTAAGTGACGTTTCCCGATTTTTAGAGGATTGGTATTTTGGTCAAAGTGATTAAAATTTTCGAACTAGTCATCCTCAGCAAACAACGGGTAAGCACGAGTTATCTAATTAAAAAACTTACAACAAATAAAATGTTAATAAGAGCCCCAATAAATATAAATATTAAACCACAACATTATAAATAGAAAGTCCAAAGTTGCGATAAATAACGCCTTTACACGTCCCGGGGTTATCTTTTTAAGCGCACTGCCGTTGTTAAGGAGCGTCGTAAATTTAATTTTATTGCTTAAATACTTATAAAATTTTGCAATTGTACCTACAGGGTGAGGCGGTAATGAATACATTGAGATAGCTTGGATAACGTCTTGTTAAAATTCAGGCAGACCTTTGGACATTTTTTTTTTATATTTTCATATTTTACGTTACGGACGAATTAATAATATAATATGTAACATAAATAACTATATTTAATATTTGTGTAATTAAGACGATCATTTTTTTGTGTTTGGGCGTCATTTATCTATAATATGTATGTGTTTACAAATATATAAGTATGTTTATTAGCAGTCTGGTTACCATAATACAAGCTCTGCTTAGATTGGAATCAGACGGCAGAGTGTGAGATGTGTGGACTTGTTATTTATTATTAATTAATTAGAATATAATTATAATGCTTCCTAAATCAAAGTACGAGTACACAGTATATATATAGCAGTCCTAATTATAGAAATAATCAGTATTATAAGTAGTACATATATAATATCAGTAATCACTGCACGGATGGAGTAGAGGTTTAAGTGGTCACCTCGCCACTATACTACCGCGCCAAGTGTTGTGGGTTCGATACCCGCACGGGACAACACTTTGTGTAATCCTCAAATTGCTGTTCTGAGTCTGGGTGTTCTTTGTGCCCGTTGTTTGAATGTTTGAAAAGTCCCCCGAGATACACGAGATAATCCTAGTGCGGGAGTTGTCTTTTTAAATAAAAAAAATAAAAAAAACTGTGGAATCAGCAACCAGCAACTAAAAGTAAACTATGTATATTCATCGTGTTGAAAGGACTTTTAGGGTTTGGTGGCAGTGTCAGATAAATGAATGCATTTCAACTAATGCCTTAAGACCATGTTTATATATTAATAAACGTATTAGCCCACGAAGTTTCAAATAAATAAATTTAAAAAGGTAGGAATAGGTAAATAAGTTAAAGTAATATTTCTATTAGCTGTATTTCTTTTGTGTACTGTTGTTTAAAGTCAAGTCCAGCTCCTGGTATTATCGCTCCTGCGTCTTTACAAACAAAGAAACTACGGACACAAAGAAAGCCCAGAATGTGGGTATATTTGTCGATCACATACATTTTTGTCCCGTCTGGGAATCGAAATCACAACACTGGCTTACCAGTCAGGTTCACATATTCTCTACTCGTCGTTTTTAATCTAAAAATAGTAGCAATTTGTTTGCATAATTTCTGTTGTATAAGAAATTAGGTAGTGCCCGCATAGTGCAGGCAGGCGCAAGGAGGTTTCCGGATGTCTTAACAAAATTTGGTTGAATGACGGCCCGAGGGGGTTTCTACACGAAAAATACATTTTTTTTTTTTAACTTACTCCAGAGATAAAATGTATGTACTCGATATAAAACAAATATACGTACCAGACGTAACCAGAATAAGGCAAACGCACTTCTCTCGTATAATATTCATAACAGATATTGAAGTTGGGAACTTGGCTCACTGACTACGTTGGGTGTAAATAAAACTTAAGAGCGGGCAAAGAAGTATTTATTTTAGTTAGGAATATATTAATATGATAGTCTTGAATACATAAAATGCTCACGCCTGTGTACTTAAAGGGATAGGCACGATTGTCATAAACACCCATATTTTGCCAATTATTTCCATAAACGAAGAAGGGGAATACTATATAGACCAATAATATATTATATACAGTGCCCAGTTGACGGCAATGGACTTTACGTTGTTGGGACCAAATTGTAAATAGCAAAATGTGAGTTTTTAATGCACCTCTGCCTACTACCTACTGCCTAGGGTTAGGTTATCTATACAAATAAATAAATTTTGTCTGTCTGTCTGTTTGTTCCCGCTAATCTCTGAAATGGCTGGGCCGATTTTGACGGGAATTTCTCTGGCAGATAGCTGATGTAACAAGGAGTAACTTAGGCTACTTTTATTTTAGAAAAAAAATAGGACCTCACAAAAAAAAGAAAAAAACCAACCAACCAATTAACACCAAATTAAAAACTGCAAACTGAACAATAACTTTTTTGTTAAATACCACGCGGACGAAGTCGCGGGCAGCAGCTATTTATTCTATATAATCGCTCGAGGACATCGGGGTTGCATATCTGTAACTCTAACTGGTCTGAACCCTGATGGATACACTTCATTTATGTACTTGAAAAGTTTTATCATAATAAACTTGACTGCTCGATAACAATATAGGAAATTTAATCATTTTTAGAACGTACTGTAAAAGCAAGTTTTCTTAGTTTTCAAACGTACACCGGTAAAAAAATTAGAAATAAGTTAGCGGGGTTAAAACTTAGGCTGGGTTGGCGGCCCATCCGGGAGCCAACGTCTGTGTGCCAGCACTGCGGGGGCTGCCGGGAGGATATAGCACTCCATACGTTGGTAGAGTGCTCTGCGTGGGTGCAGGAGCGTGCCGTGCCGTGCGTGCAGGACTAACTACAAAAACTTATTTTTATTTAGGTCATAATAATATTTAAAAAAAATGATACATGCATGAATGCAATGAAAATATATACCGAATAGGTATACCTAAAAATATCTATAAAATATATAGAAAAACAGATAAAAGTTTACAATAAAACAAAAAAAAAAACGACAAAAATATAATCCATTTCAACTTAGTTATTGCTTAATGTTTGCCCCGCCACTGTCCCGTTCTCAGAGGTATACGTGTGCTTATTTAAAGCTTATATTATTCCTCAATAAAAATATTG
The DNA here is from genome assembly GCA_947561695.1 of Tyria jacobaeae. Taxonomy (NCBI): domain Eukaryota; kingdom Metazoa; phylum Arthropoda; class Insecta; order Lepidoptera; family Erebidae; genus Tyria; species Tyria jacobaeae. The sequence continues at coordinate 820,139 of OX387214.1, forward strand.
TACATTAGGTAGAGCTCAATACAAAAATAATTAATTAATTCCGATTGAGAGTTATAGAGATTAGCGCGATTGACCAAACATCACAATTTTACTTACTATAGCAGCTTAAGTTTATCCAATGTACATATTTACATAATTCAATAAAGGGAAGGGATATCTAACCCTGGGTCAAAGTATTAAGACGTTATAATGTTGGATATATCTAAAGAATATCATATAATATGAATTTCATACGAGCCTATTTGAATACACTTGAAATTACAGCTAATTTGCCTGAAGTCAAAGGTCACGGAGGTCAAAGTTGTGCTCATGACGAACATATTCTTACCAAACCTAATATGGCGGCGTATCTCCTACATAATACGTGTTTAAATAAATGTGAAAGGAAATTGATAGGCACCATAATATTTGAATTCAGAACAGATCAATTATATATATATATATGGTTTTTGTTATTTTATAGTATTTATTAGATTATTGACATTCATATCAACACGTCACCCGCCTCTCACTTACAATTCTTACTATTTGTATACCCGTGAATACAATGAATCACATTTCACAAAAAAAAAAACTCACAAACTTGGTACAATTTGAGCAGACCCTGTGAATATTCTGCAAACGCTCTTTCAAGAAAAAGAATTGCTATTGTTTTACACATATGTGGTTAAGATTGTGTTCTTGAATAAGTGCTGTACTAGAAAGAAAATATGAATAGAAATTGATGCAATGAGCAGCTATTGTTATTATAGAGAATATGTTTTGTAAATTGTTCACAATTTCATTCTTTAAAGAAGGATTTATATGACTAGTCTCGGAAACTTATTTAAAAGAAACTTTCATATAAAAGGAATAAAGAAAATAAGAACAGCTTTTATATAACGAGTAATACAAAAAAATGACCTTACTAAAGATGTTATACATAATAGATGATATTGTCGAAGAAAAGGATCTACAATGTTAATCAAAGTTCTATCTTATTCCAAACAATGGGAGTCTCCCGGGCTAGTTCTTATTGTAATTCCTTTTCCTGTATAATATTTTTGATGTAGTCTTAGGTTTCTCTTACTTTCGTTATATTGAAGAAATAAGTACAACTATCAAAATTTGTATCGGATGTCCTGGAAATATAGAGTAAATAGTGAGCCTAGTTATTCTACGTAATTATATAAACAAGTAATTTTATAACAAGTTGGAGAATAATATGAGCAAGATAAAGATTTAAAAAATCTATAAAATACCATTATTTTAACCTAAATTTCAATCAATGACTATATCTTTTTTGTTATTTGTAATATACAAACTTTATATACATACGCTTTTATTGGAAGTACTCAATATTTGTCTCTGCAGCTTCTTTAAGAAGAATATTATCCTAATTCAACTACAACTGACCTTTCTCAATTTATTCTTCTCCCTATTCTTGGCTGTGACAACGTCAACTATGTCGATGTTATTGAGGACCAATTAGATAAGCTTGAGAGACTTTAAAACTTTTGTTACTCAAGTGGCTTTAGATTCGCCTTCGCGGGAATGCTCATGCTCTCTCTTTGCTGTATACTATCTTGTTTAAAGCCACTGCTACTGTATACCTCAACAAACATTTCTCATTTATTCATGACACACATAATAGATACTTGAGATCATCGGAGTATCTAACATTGAGAATTCAAATCTACAAAGAAAGTTTTTACTATAAATCTTTTACAGTGCAAGCTGCACGTCTGTGAAATGTGTTGCCAGAAGTTATCCGCTGAGAAAAGTCACATTACATTTTTCAGACACTCGTCACCCAATAATAATGATATGTATGCAAATTGCATTTTATCCATTTTTATTGCTTAGTTGTAATGATAAGAAACTTACAATGTTTTTAAAGTCTAAGTGTAGTCCATCAACGGTTGTCTGTGAGAGAGAGTGCGTGCAATAGGTGGCCATTGTACCACTACGTAATGAATACGTATTTCCTCTATGTATCCTATATGTATATGTGTGCAATAAAGTATACTCTATCGGTCTAAAAAATGGTAATATGTTGTAATGTACAATATAAAGTTATATTTGACGATTTTTATATAAGAATAGAATATTTTATTATTTGCGTTGCAAGATAGTTGTAGCTATTTTATTTTATGGCAGCTGTCTGTTTGATGCTAATCCCTTTTTTTGCCTTGTTTCAAAAAAGTTGTTTTAAGATTGAAAAGCAGAAAGGCAGGGCTGGCTAGACCGTTGCCTCATAGAAAACGGTTGTAAAGCAACGCTTGTGTTGTATTACCCCGAAATTGTAAAGGTTTCCAGAGGCCCAACTCCCGACGGCTGTCGTCACTTACCATCAGGTGGCATGTCTTTAACTTCTTGTGACTGGAAGGGCACCACCATAGACTAAAATACTGTGTATACTAAGTACATCCACTTAGGTAAACAACTTTTATTTGAGTTTGGGATTTCAGGCCGAAATTTTTAATTCTCATATATATATTCGATATCTATGTATGTCGATAGACTAGACATAGCCAGAAAAATATCGGAATCTTTGACGCCCTGACTGTAAGTTATATTGGTTATATAAATACTCACCTTGAAGCTCCTAGGGTTCGATTTCCCACACGGGACGAATATTTGTGTGATCTACAAATCATTGTCATGGGTCTGGGTGTTCTTTATGTGTTTGTAAAATCCCCCGTGACACAGGAATAAATCCGAGTGTTGAAGTTGTGTAGTTAGACTGCACGGATGGTGTAACGGTTTAAGTGGTTACCTCGCCACCACGCTGCAGCGCCGAGTGCTGTGGGTTCGATACCCGTACGGGACAGGGTACGTTGAGTCAGGGTGTTCTTTGTGTTCGTTGTTTGAATGTTTGTAAAGTCCTCTGCGACACATCCTAGAGCGAAAGTTTTCTTTAAAAAAGTGTTTGAAATTGACCAAATTATCGACTAAATTATATAAATAAACAAACAATATAAATAGTATATTTAACAGCACGGATGGAAATGCAGAGGTTTAAATCGTCGTTTCGGTACCACGCTGCCGTGTCAAGTGTTGTGGGTTAGATCCCTGCACGAGACAACACTTTGTGTAATCCTCAAATTGTTGTTCTGAGTTTGGGTGTTCTTTGTGTACGTTGCTTGAATGTTTATAAAGCCCCCCGCGTCATAGGAATTAATCCTACGGCGGAAGTCGTCTTTTAAAAGAGAATATATTGATTAAACCCAACAAGAGACGGGCTTTCAATTTTGAACCTAAAGAAGTGAAATTATGGGTTTAATATTTAAATCCAGTAGATTTTAATAGAATGTTTTTTTTTATGTTTCCAATATTTCATCTTCCATAGAACCTTCGATTGTATGATATGTAGAGCATAGACAGGAAACAGAAATCAATTATTTGGCTATAAACTGATTGTGGGGTATTTATGTAATAATATTTTTAAAATAGTACACAGTTATAATAACACTAGATATCAACATGACAGCGTCATGCTATTACATGTACTAAACTATTTATTGCTGATATACAGTTGGTAAAGAGCCCAATGCTATCAAAGTTCTTGCTAAAGCATACTTGATAGGTCTGTTGTTTTAGCGGTTAGTGACCCTGACCACTAAGCCAGAGGTGATATTGGTGGTGCTATCGCAAGCTGCTATTCGTGTGATGATCATGATTATTTGTTCTGTGTCTAGTTATAGTTTATGTATTATATATATGTATTTAGAAGTATGTTTATCAGCAGTCTGGTTCTCATAGTGCAAGCGCTGCTTAGTTTGAGATCGAACGGCTTTGCGTGAGGTGTGTTAAGTTATTGTTGTTATCATTAAAAAAAAAACTCATTAAATATATAAAACCAAATAAACAAACATCATTTATTTTTTCTGGGAACACTTGAATAACACTTGAACTTTCAGTGTTTTGAAGAGCTAACAGTGTGTTCAGTGATGAAGCCCCATGTCTGCGGACTGACGAACGCTGGTATTTAGAATTCCAGCTTGGACATACTAGTGCTAGTGACAAATCTCGCGAAGGACGCCCAAAATCCGCCTTCACTGAAGATAACAACATTGCTGTGAGACAACTAATTCTCGAAGATCGTCATGTGATGTATCGAGAGATAGAGGCTCTATTAGGCATCTCAGGGACAACCATTCAGAAGATCTTGCATGATGCGCTTGGTATGAGAAAGCTAGTTTGCCGTTGGATACCACATCTGCTTTCCGACGATCACAAGGCGGCCCGCGTCAGGTGGTGTAAGAAAACTCTACAAAGGTTCAACCGAGGAGAGTCAAATCACGTCTACGACATCATCAGTGACGACTGTTGGATCTATGCCTACGATCATGATTCCAAACAACAATCTACAATCTGGGTCTTTCAAGACGAGCCAAAGCCGACTAAAGTTGTTCGTTCTCGAAGCACTTCAAAGAAGATGGTGGCCACGTTCGTTGGAAAAACCGGCCATGTTGCGACTATTGCACTTGAAAATCGTAGAACGGTTAACGCAGAGTGGTATACCACAGTTTGTTTACCACAAGTCACCGCCCAACTTCGAAAATCGAACTCAAAGCGACGCATCATCCTGCACTTGATTGATGATTGAGTATTTGAAGCAGGAAAAGTAGAAATTCTTGACCATCCTCCATACAGTCCTGATCTGAGCCCCAAAGATTTCTTTACATTTCCTAAAATTAAGAAAAGTCTTCGTGGTCAAAGGTTCCAGTCCGGTGAAGAAGCAGTCGACGCTTTTAAGTCAGCCATTTTGAAGGCCCCCACTTTAGAGTGGAATAAATTTTATAATAACCTGTTTGAGCGAATGAAAAAGTCTATTAAGGTACGTGGTGAATACTTTGAAAAACAATAAAAAGTACTATAAGGTTGTGTTTTTTTCTTCAAATGACAAAACTTAAAAGGCATGCCTCGTATACAGTAACTTCAGTGTTATTGTTAAAATTGTTTCGGTTTCTATTAAATTAATTAATACATGTATGTATAGGGATGTTGTATCTTATCGCTATTTTTAAAATTGCTTTTTGTATCACCAAGATATGTATGTTTTACTACTTTAGAATAAAACAGTTTCTTCATCTGAAAAATACTCTAAATCTGTTTACAAACTATTCCCAACATCTCTTTCTTTTAAAGATTCTTCAGTGTCATTTGGAAATATCACTAATACTGCTCTGCTTGTTGTGTACTTAATTTAAAAAAAAAATATTCTGTAAATCTTATGTTGTCTGGAATTAACGTAGCCTAGTTCTTTAGCTATTATGTACTACATATAATAAATAATGGTTGTCTGTTAAAGACCCAGCTTGAAGTAGAAGCTCCACTTAGAATAAATGATCACCTAAATAAAGTTTGCAGTTTTCAACAAACACTTAGTTATCGGGATCTCTCCCAAAGACCTTGGACCAGCAATATCTTAAATGTCTAACAGTGTAAGTTGTCGACGTTGGTATATTTCCTCAACTACATTGTGAATTCCCTGCCGAATTGGTGGAGGTAATGCTGCCTAGAAAACTTTGCTGCACTTGATTGACTTGTAATATGCATAAAGCTGGATATTAAAAAGTTGAATTAAAACTTGGAAATATGCACAAATCGTTATGATCATACTGTAAAACATTTCATTATTAAACTGGTCTGGTGGTTTCTTACATATTATAACAATATCAACTTTACAATGAGTATCAAATTCAATATTTTACTACATTTAATATAAAACTATATAGCTTTTTTTTTTTTTTTTTTTTTTTTTTTTTTTTTTTTTTATGCGATAGGGGGCAAACGAGCAGACGGGTCACCTGATGGCAAGTGACCACCGCCGCCCATGGACACCCGCAACTCAAGAGTCACAAGTGCGTTGCCGGCCTTTTAGGCAGAGGTACGCTCTCTTCTTGAAGGTTTGAAGGTCGTATCGGTTCGGAAATACGGCAGGCGACAATTTGTTCCATAAGCTGGTTGTGCGAGGCAAAAAGCTTCTGGAGAAGCGCACAGCTGTGGAGTGCCAATCGTCCAGGTGATGGGGATGGATATTTTGTCGCGTAGGACGATGGCGGAAACCAGCAGCCGGTATAAGTCCGAACAATTCCTCTGAACACTCCCCATGATACAAGCGATAGAGGATGCAGAGTGAAGCTACATCTCTACGCAACGCCAAGGTGTCAAGTCGATCAGAAATATCTTGGCAGTCGATGATGCGAGTCGCTCTCCGTTGAATGCGGTCAAGAGGCAGAAGTTGGTACTGGGGTGCACCTGCATAGAGATGAGAACAGTATTCCATGTGCGGCCGAACCTGCGCCTTATAAAGTTGCAGGCGGTGGGCCGGAGTAAAATACTGTCTCGATCTGTTTAGCACACCAAGCTTCTTCGAGGCTAATATGGCCTTACTCTCTAAGTGACCGCGAAACTGGACTTCGCTTGATATATCGACGCCAAGGATTCCGATACTGGCTGATGCAGTTAGGGAAGTGCTCTCAAATTGAGGTGATACGACCAATGGCATCTTTTTAGCGGTGAACGCGCAAACCTGTGTCTTCGTGGGGTTAAATTGGACTAGGTTAAGTCGACCCCAATCTGAAACTTTTGATAAAGAAGTTTCGATTTCAGACACAAGTTTGGATCGGCTTTCGATGACGTTTACCCGAGAAATGTTAGCGCGGCCGGTGTAAAGGGCATCACTCGTGCTATCGTCTGCATAGCAATGAATGCTGCTAATCTGCAGCATGTCGTTGATATGCAGAAGAAACAGCGTGGGTGATAGCACACAGCCTTGTGGGACACCAGAATTAACAGACTTCGAGTCGGAGCATGCACCGTCAACAACGACCTTGATGCTTCTGTCTGTAAGAAAACTGGTGAGCCAATTGCACAGTTTCTCGGGAAGCCCATAGGAAGGAAGCTTCGCAAGGAGCGCTTTGTGCCAGACCCGATCGAAGGCCTTCGCCACGTCCAAACTAACGGCCAACGCTTGGTCTCGATCACCTGTGCCCACCGGTGAGTCAAGTATACGAGAAGATCACCAGCTGAACGACCCTGACGGAAGCCGTATTGTCGATCATTGAGGAGCTGGTGGTCTTCTAAGTACCGGAGGAGCTGGCAGTTAACAATGGATTCCATTATCTTGGAGAACAAGGAGGTGATAGCTATGGGTCTGTAGTTGGACGGATCCGAGCGATCTCCTTTTTTAGGGATTGGGTGCACTAGAGCTGTCTTCCATGAGTTCGGGACTACGCCAAGAGAGTAGGAAAGCCGATAAAGGCGCGTTAAAACCGGTGCTAACTCTGGAGCACACGTCTTCAGCACGATAGGAGAGATTCTATCGGGCCCACTCGACTTATGAACGTCGAGGGAAAGAAGCGCTTTACGCACTGCCCTTTGTGTAAACCGGACTTCCGGCATGCGGGTCTCGCACTGCGGTATGGTCGGCGGTGCGTTTCCCCCGGCGTCCAGGGTCGAGTTGGACGCAAAGAGTTTGCCCAGAAGATCGGCTTTTTCTTTAGCGTTGTGGGCCAACGAATTATCTCCTATGCGCAGAGGTGGAAGGGATGGCTTACAAAAGTTCCCCTGGACAGCTTTGGCAAGAGACCAGAATGCACGAGTTCCGGATGGGAGACTAACTAGTCTCTCGCCAATTCTGCCGATGTGAGCCGACTTCGCCCCAGCAATTACTCTTTTGAGGGACCTGGAGGCAAAGTTAAATTGCTACTTTAATGTGCTGGTCTTTACATCCCGTGCTGTCGCTGCATTAGCCCATGCTTGGTAACATTCCTGCTTTCGGCGGGACGCCGCTTTGCAGGTTCGACCAAACCAAGGCTGGGACTTGCCACCTGTGGGAATCAGGGAGAATGGAATGAAAAGTTCCATACCCTGAAGCACAACATCCGCGACAGAGTCAGCAACGACATTGGGATCATCCGGCGAGAAGCAAACCTGCCTCCATGGGTAGGATGCAAAGAATGTTCTCATTCCATCCCAGTCTGCTGACCTATAGTGCCATACGCGGCGACTGCCTGTAACACGCGGCCGCAGCGAGTGAACGAGTGGCACCATACTCCTAATCAGGCAATGGTCCGAAGAGCCAAGAGGGGCCTCAACGGATACTTTGTAGCCGTCAGGATGTGAGGTCAGCAGAAGATCCAACAGTGAAGGCATGTGGCTTTCTGCATCTGGGATTCGCGTAGGCGTTGCTACCAGCTGCGTCAAGCCATATGCCAAGGCGAAATCGTGAACAGATCTTCCCGCATGATCGGTTTTGCGCGAACCAAGCCATTCGGCGTGATGGGCGTTAAAGTCGCCAAGAATCACGATCTCTGCGGATGGGACCTGCTGGAGCACTGAGTCTGTAGCCATTTGGACGTGGTCGATGAGTCGGTCCGTTTCGGCATCACCGCTATGGGACCTGTAGAGGCATAGGTAGATGCGGGGATGGTCGTCGCAGTCTACACGTAGCCATAAGATGGAGAGGTCCCTACCTTCAAGATTGCCGAGGCGGCGAGAAGTGATATCATCTCTAACGTACACGCATACACCAGCCTTAGGGACAAAGGAGCGTTCCAGTCCGTACCCAGGGTAGCAGAGGTAGAATGTGTCCGCTGGAGATGATATCTGCGTCTCGGTTAAAAGAGCAAGGCCGGCTTTGCTGTCTCAAGGTGGTGGTGGACAGTGTCGAGGTTCGAATGTAAGCCCCTAATGTTGCAAAAATCCACGGTAAACGTGACAGGGGGTGCCATGGTATGCCTTCTCTTGCCCCGAGCAGATTTTGAGAGCGCAGTTGAGCCCCCCCCAGAGTACGAGGGGCAGCGTGGGCGTCCACGCTCAGGCATAATCCGTACTGAGGGTGGACGTCCAGGGGGGGATTCTCCAACGCTAGCGCTGGTACCCCCCTGGGGTATCCTTTTCGTTAACAGCGCTATCAACAGGGGGGTGGGGGATTTTGGGCCTCCGGAGACCTCACTCATTTCGGGGAAATGCAACGCAAGCGTTACTTCACAACCGTTTTTCTGTGAGGCCGTGGTATCGCACCGGTCGAGCCGGCCCATTCGTGCTTAAGCAAGCATGGCTCTACCACTTGAATTTTAAAGAAACATTTCTAAATTAGAGGAAAACGAGAAACTCATAACTTGAATCTCGTACTACTATTTTTAGTGCCTTAAGGTATCACCGTATTCGTAAAAATATTGTTACGTTTGCAATTCAACTAATATGTCACGATTAAAGTAAAAAATAATCTTTTCTTAGCACTCTTCATTTTCAGTTAAAGTAATTTTATTGACACATTTAAAAAAGAGATTAACGTTTTTACTAAGAATGATAGCAGACTTTCTTATATTGAAGTAAACAAAAAAACACTAACATGCGACAGTCAATATAATGTATTTACGATATGTGTGGATACAAGTGTATCTACGTCCGCTTACAAACTAGTGTTATTCGTGCTTTACGAGACAATACTAATAAATAACGTAAATGAAAAAGACGACCTTAGTTCATTATCAATATCTTATAAAAGGGTTCATTTGTTTTTAATATGGGTGGCATAGATTAAAAACAAGATCATGAGAATTCATAAAATTTCATATTTTGTTGTTACCAAAATGTAAGTATTTTAAAATTGATATCTATATTTTTAAAAGATATGCATAAAAAAGTTATAAGTTCGTATCCCGAAAGTGCAAATTCCAGTACAGAACGATAAAATGGAATGTTTCGATAACCTCATTTTCATTTCAATGCACCGCTTAAGAAAGTCAGCTGTTTTCTTTAATACCCTTCAAGTTTTAGGTATTCTACAATCTACGTATACCTTTTCAGTAGGCAATTTGCTGTTTCAGGCTGTAGTAGATTTTAACAACCCCTTGGGTCTGGCACCTTCGGGCACATCAATCTGATGACAGACTTTTCTGAAGCAAGCAGTACAGATGGCCCGTTTTCAAAGAATGTAAATTTAGAGTTTTTTTTTCAATTTTAAATCTATAATAAAACTAGCTGACCCGGCAAACATTGTTCCGCCATTAAAAATCTGTATAGGGTCACCCTTATCATTCATTGGTATAAAAAAATTGATGTTGGCCTATTCTCAGACCTACTGAATATGCATACAAAATTTCATAAAAATCGGTCAAGCCGTTTCGGAGGAGTATGGTAACTAACATTGTGACACGAGAATTTTATATATAAGATAATAATAAATAATCTATAATTACCAGTCTTTTCAGCTGTCTTGCATTGCACCGAATAGTATTTATTTGTTTTATCATAAATATTTTATTATTAACCTAGAAAAAAAATGTTCACCATATCTAGTAAAATAAATAACTCAAATCTTATATCAAAGGTTGCATATTATGGACAATTTATTTTACGAAATCATTTGGTTTATTCCTTTTACGATATTTTTCATATATCATTTTCCACAGCTGATATGCTTCAGGATTAGGAATTGGTCCCATTTTCAAATCATTTTCTATGTATAAAAAATTTGTAGAATCCTTGGTACTTGGTTCCCATTTTATTGGCAAGTTATCGTCAGGGGTAGGTTCACTGAAAACAACAAAATATTTGAACTTTCTGGCAGGTAAATATTGAAATATATAATTTATATTGAATTTCCTTACCTATATTTAGCAAAGTTTGTCCATAGTTTAGTCATCAAATTTATGACTTTTTGATCTGCTACATTAATAGAAAACGGCCAAACTTGCCCGTTGAATAAATACATAAGCTCGTCGCTGTGAATAGCACCACTTTCAGTTTTATATCCAAAAAGACCATATGTATATTTTAAAAAGTTTCTTCCACCCGAATAGTTGAAATAATAGTTATATACCTTAGCATTTAAACCCTTAATTAAGGTTTCTGTATCTAAAATAGCCGGAACCTCAAAATATAAATGAGTATATAGATCAGATATAACATTGTGGATTTCTAAACTCAGATTCTTATTACCAAAATAGTATTCCTTAGCAATTTTTGATACGTTTGCAGCTTCTTCTTCTGACGAAAATTCGAGGTCAGAAGCAAAAATATACTTAGCAGCTCTCGCATCTAAACTTTCTTTCGTATCTTCGGGCAACAAAAATACACCTTCTTTGCTAGTCGTTCCATAAATTACGGGTATATGCTTTTTAGGACTGTTTTCAAATATATTGAATGGAATATCGGTTATCACTGTCTCTTCTCCTTCAATATTTTGTTCCACACATGGATAGTGAAGCAGCCGTGTATCAAAATACATACCAAGTGGTTTTCTGGGTCTGGCATTTATAAGACTTTTGTAAGATGTTTTATATAATATTTGATAAATTTCTTCGGGGTTATCAGTTTCGTATCCAAGATCTTTAACTATGAGGCTAGCAACCTTAAGAGGTTGCCTATTTATAGACCAATTGGAAGTGGATGTACCACTTTGTAGTATAGCTTTATGAAATAAGCCTTCAGTAGCTTTACTGGCTAAAAGTAACGATGTTGATGCAGCTCCAGCGCTTTGCCCAAAAAGAGTAACATTATCAGGGTCACCTCCAAAAGCTGCTATATTCTTTTTGACCCATCTCAAGGCAGTTATCTGATCTTTGATACCAGCATTTCCAGGAGCTTCTTTTATACCTAAACATATGAATCCCAATGCTCCTAGCCTATAATTAAATGTGACTAATATAACATCATGTTTAACTAAAAAGTCCGGGGCATAGAGAAATTTTCCTCCATTACCTAGTATAAATCCGCCACCATGAATATATACCATTACTGGAAGAGGTTTTATAGTCTTAGCTGGCACGTAAACATTAATTTTTAAACAATCTTCGGTTCCAACTACGCCCAAAATAGGATTTGATTGTGGACATTGATATATTTCATCAACCGCTTTATAGACGCCTTGCCACGATGGAGGAGGTAAAGGTGACTGTAAAGAGATATAAGATATAAGTTAATTTTAACTGATTTCATAAAATGCCATTTTTACTTTTAATAGGTATAAAAATGTTTACTTAGGGAGATATCAAATAAAATAACTTATTATTAGTAGTCTTTCGCACGTAGATTCATCGCAGAGATTCTGACAATGTCAAGTGTTTCGATAGAATTAAAAGAAATTATTTTTGTAAACTATATGTTTCTTCCAAAAAAAAAAATTAATTATAGAATATGTTTCACAGGTACACATTTTGAGGCTTATTTGTAATCATATATGTACCTATATTAAATGTACACCTGCATACATTATTTCCTATAAAAACCGCGCTATCATGTTCAAACAAGGCCATATCTTACCATTAAATTTTGTATATAGAAGTTTCTGACGTTAATGTTCGGAAATATTGTTTTAAATATTAAAATTTTGTAAGAAAACTCCTATCATTACATCACTAATTTTCAATGACTTTAGACTGAATGAATGTATAAAAATTTTATATACATACTACGTCTAGGTAAAATACATTAAAAAAGCCATTCCATTCCTACTATGAAGTGAAATATTAGTAAACACAATCAGTATCGGTGAGAACAAGTAAACAGCTGCATAACAGGTACACAAATTTGATGAATTTTAAATAATAATTGTTTATTCATTATATCGTATAAGCCAGTATTTTTTTATTTTTTTATTTTTTTTTTATGCGATAGGGGGCAAACGAGTAGACGGGTCACCTGATGGTAAGTGACTACCGCCACCCATGGACACCCGCAACTCAAGAGTCACAAGTGCGTTGCCGGCCTTTTAGGTAGAGGTACGCTCTCTTCTTGAAGGTTTGAAGGTCGTATCGGTTCGGAAATACGGCAGGCGACAATTTGTTCCATAAGCTGGTTGTGCGAGGCAAAAAGCTTCTCGAGAAGCGCACAGTGGTGGAGTGCCAATCGTCCAGGTGATGGGGATGGATATTTTGTCGCGTAGGACGATGGCGGAAACCAGCAGCCGGTATAAGTCCGAACAATTCTTCAGAACACTCCCCATGATACAAGCGATAGAGGATGCAGAGTGAAGCTACATCTCTACGCAACGCCAAGGTGTCAAGTCGATCAGAAATATCTTGGCAGTCGATGATGCGAGTCGCTCTCCGTTGAATGCGGTCAAGAGACAGAAGTTGGTACTGGGGTGCACCTGCATAGAGATGAGAACAGTATTCCATGTGCGGCCGAACCTGCGCCTTATAAAGTTGCAGGCGGTGGGCCGGAGTAAAATACTGTCTCGATCTGTTTAGCACACCAAGCTTCTTCGAGGCTAATATGGCCTTACTCTCTAAGTGACCGCGAAACTGGACTTCGCTTGATATATCGACGCCAAGGATTCCGATACTGGCTGATGCAGTTAGGGAAGTGCTCTCAAATTGAGGTGATACGACCAATGGCATCTCTTTAGCGGTGAACGCGCAAACCTGTGTCTTCGTGGAGTTAAATTGGACTAGGTTAAGTCGACCCCAATCTGAAACTTTTCATAAAGAAGTTTCGATTTCAGACACAAGTTTGGATCGACTTTCGATGACGTTTACCCGAGAAATGTTAGCGCGGCCGGTGTAAAGGGCATCGCTCGTGCTATCGTCTGCATAGCAATGGATGCTGCTAATCTGCAGCATGTCGTTGATATGCAGAAGAAACAGCGTGGGTGATAGCACACAGCCTTGTGGGACACCAGAATTAACAGACTTCGAGTCGGAGCATGCACCGTCAACAACGACCTTGATGCTTCTGTCTGTAAGAAAACTGGTGAGCCAATTGCACAGTTTCTCGGGAAGCCCATAGGAAGGAAGCTTCGCAAGGAGCGCTTTGTGCCAGACCCGATCGAAGGCCTTCGCCACGTCCAAACTAACGGCCAACGCTTCCCCCTTGGTCTCGATCGCCTGTGCCCACCGGTGAGTCAAGTATACGAGAAGATCACCAGCTGAACGACCCTGGCGGAAGCCGTATTGTCGATCATTGAGGAGCTGGTGGTCTTCTATGTACCGGAGGAGCTGGCAGTTAACAATGGATTCCATTATCTTGGAGAACAAGGAGGTGATGGCTATGGGTCTGTAGTTGGACGGATCCGAGCGATCTCCTTTTTTAGGGATTGGGTGCACTAGAGCTGTCTTCCATGAGTTCGGGACTACGCCAAGAGAGTAGGAAAGCCGATAAAGGAGCGTTAAAACCGGTGCTAACTCTGGAGCACACATCTTCAGCACGATAGGAGAGATTCTATCGGGCCCACTCGACTTATGAACGTCGAGGGAAAGAAGCGCTTTACGCACTGGCCTTTGTGTAAACCGGACTTCCGGCATGCGGGTCTCCCACTGCGGTATGGTCGGCGGTGCGTTTCCCCCGTCGTCCAGGGTCGAGTTGGACGCAAAGAGTTTGCCCAGAAGATCGGCTTTTTCTTTAGCGTCGTGGGCCAACGAATTATCTCCTATGCGCAGAGGTGGAAGGGATGGCTTACAAAAGTTCCCCTGGACAGCTTTGGCAAGAGACCAGAATGCACGAGTTCCGGATGGGAGACTAACTAGTCTCTCGCCAATTCTGCCGATGTGAGCCGACTTCGCCCCAGCAATTACTCTTTTGAGGGACCTGGAGGCAAAGTTAAATTGCTTCTTTAATGTGCTGGTCTTTACATCCCGTGCTGTCGCTGCATTAGCCTATGCTTGGTAACATTCCTGCTTTCGGCGGGACGCCGCTTTGCAGGTTCGACCAAACCAAGGCTGGGACTTGCCACCTGTGGGAATCAGGGAGAATGGAATGAAAAGTTCCATACCCTGAAGCACAACATCCGCGACAGAGTCAGCAACGACATTGGGATCATCCGGCACATTATAAGGTATTAAGAGTATTTAAAGTTTTTTTTATTCAAATTGATATCTTCTTCGTGAACATGAAATATTACTTATCAATTAACTGCATTGTATGATTTCATTTATATATTTATCTTCTTTATTACGAATTTAATTTTCAAACATAAAAACAAAAAGTGAATCTATTTGATGTTAATAACTTTTATCTCCATTAAACCTATAATCATTAAACTTACCTTGAACCTCAAACTACTATTGGTAGTAGCATACGGTATACCTAAGTATTCAAAAAACGAACCATCCTGGCTAATTTTACCGCTCAAAATCCCTTGCTCGATTTTCACTTCGGGTGCTGGCTGATCGACCAAATTCATGGCAAATAACGAAAATAAAACTATTGTTTTTCCGTACTTCATTTTTTTTTCACTTAAGACTTAATTTCAATAAACAAAAACTCTATAATTATTTCTACAGTTTAATCACACTTCTTTGCTTGAGGTTAGGTAATGGAATTAAAGTACAAGTCGCACGTACACTGCAGTCTGAAGATCACTTTGTTATACAATAGTTGACTAAATCGATAACACATTTGATATTTGATAACACACATTCCTAGTTAGTTACTTTTTATCGTACTGATACTGTTTACAGAATTGGACAGGTCGGCAATGACCTTGTACATGTATTGCGCAAGCCCGTTGCTGTTCCACTGTATAAGCCGTCAAGCCGTGTGTTAGAGAGAGACAGATGACTTTTTAACATTTAAGTGGTAATTTGTTCTGTTTGGTTTGGTTTGCTTTTTATAATTTATGAATTGTACAAACTATTTGTTAGAGTAGTTAAAAGAGGTTTGACAATAGATTATAGTAGGTTTAGGTTATTTTTATTTTGCTAAATAATATTCAAATTGGTTCTGTTGAATTTGTGTCCCGTATCCTGATAAGATCGTATTTAATTAATTGCCTAAATGTTCAACATTTGTTGTGTGTGAAATGATGTGAAAGGAGCTAGTTATTTATACACTCACAGTTACAATTAACCGCCCACCTATATTTTTCGTCACCCTGTTTGTTTATGTTAACTGTGGCTTATCTACTGTTTTGTTTTTAGTTAAGTGGGTACTTTAGCAATAAACTAAACACATAAAAACCCTTATTTCGACCCTTAAACTTATATCGCCGAAGCGTTTTTAGAATTTAGTCTCTGTTTGACATTGTTGCAGTAACGTTACATTGATTACATTTATTGTTCTTGTATGCTATCGTGTACGAACATTGTTAAATTTGAGTTTTTAGTGTACGATTATTGTTTGTGACTGAAAAAAATGCCACTGGATGCAACTGGTGCTGCTAGGGCAGTGACTTTAGCTGACGCTGGGTATAGCCAAAGTCGCATCGCTCGTACGCTTGGTGTACCTCGAACTACAGTGCGGGATGCCATCAGACGCTTTCGGGAGACTGGTTCATACACGAGAAGGCCAGGTCAAGGCCGACATCGGTGCACCTCGGCTCTGGATGACCGCTTTGTTGTCAGTAACGTGCTAAGAAATCGCTTTTGCACCGCTACTGAAGCGCGCACACGTCTGTTTGAGGTGAGAAATGTCACTGTAAGTGAACGTACGATAGGAAGAAGACTGGCTGAAAGGAATCTGAGAGCTTTTCGTCCAGCTCGCGGTCCACAGCTGCTTGCACAGCATCGTAGAGCAAGACTTGCCTTTGCACGAGAATATTCTGACTGGACTACGGAACAATGGAAGAACGTATTGTTCTCAGATGAGAGCAGAATAACCTTAAGGGGTCCAGATGGACGTCAGCGTGTTTATAGGCACCAAAATGAACGGTTTGCTCCATGTGCAATAATCGAAACCGTTTGTTATCAGGGAGGATCCATAATGGTTTGGGGAGGTATCTCTTACGAGGCTCGTACCGATCTAGTGGTTTTTAATAGAGGCAGTGTGACTGCTCAAAGATACGTGGAGGAAGTCTTACAAGACCACGTCATACCTTTCGCACTGAAAACTTTAAAACTTTAAATTAATGCACAACAATGCTCGATGACATACCGCAAGATCCGTCACTCAATACCTCGATGAGGTCGGGATTCAAGTTTTGCCATGGCCGTCACGCAGTCCCGATCTTAACACATAAATTGAGCACATTTGGGACAACCTAAAAAGACGTATTCGAGCAAGAATATCAGCCCCTGCGACCTTACAAGAGCTCAAGACGGCTGCGATAGAGGAGATGCATAATATCCCTCATTCGGATATTCAAGACCTCGTAGATGGATTGCCAAACCGACTACAAGAAGTCATCAGGGCCCGAGGTAGTAATACTCATTATTAAAATTGAAATAAAAAGAAAGCGGACGATTTTTTTCAAAATTAAAGTCATCACATTTTCATGCAAATTTTTTGCGAAATCGATTTTTGGCATATTTTTTTTTATTAAACGATTTTGTTTAAAGACTTTTGTGATTTTATTTATCCTTAATGGCTGCTTTTAACATAACTTCCATCAAATGTGGTCAAAATTTTCCGACTACTGAAAATTGAAAGAAATACAAGGTGGGCGGTTAATTGTGCCTGTGAGTATTAAAGAAGAAACTTAATACATTCTTGTTTGACAAAGCATATCATGATATTGAAGAATTCCTAAATGATAATACTACACAAAGTGACATTGCAACAATGATTTCAATAAATAATTTAATTTTAATTATAATATCACATTAATTTAATGTTATATCGTGTTATATCATGTTATTATTGCATGATCATTATATTTTATTTGTTATTCTCTAATATTTTACATGGAATGTTTTTGCAGTACTCTTAATTGTATCATATACATAACATTATAATAATTAATCTGCTTTCATCTGAGGACATGCTCTTAATATTTGCGCGCCTTACAGGCAAATCGTTACTGACCTTTAGCTAATTCAATATTTCACCTTGTATACTTATGTGTGCATACTAATGTTTAAGCAAGTAAAACTATCGTATCTTATCGTTTGGAATTTTTTTTATCTTGCAGGTGCTCCCACCTATGCGCGAAAAAAATATTTTCCAATTTAATAAGACTTTTTATTTACCAATTATCTTGCACGTGAAGTCTCGATTATATGGTTAACTGTAATGCTGTCTTATTTCATTTAATTTATCAATTGAAGGTTTCTAAAATAAACACATTAACCTTTATATTAGGGACTATAGCACTTGGTTTATTAAGTTTCACTTATCATATGCCAATGCTCCATCTTGTGGTTTTATAAAGATGCAGAAGTTGACACCAATCAACCGTCTTTATAATTTAGAATGCTGATACAAAAAATGATTATGGTTTAATAAGACAACAATTAATATGAATATAAGTAAAGATGTGTTAATCTCCTATTAAAACCAGCATTCTAGAGTAATGACCAAGAATTTGAATACAAAACGAGTTCTCTGGACGTGACTAAACAGGCCATTTTCTCAGCGCATCGCATGTCTAAAATTTATTTGAATAAATTAAGGAAAAGGCGAAAACTGTTGAATTTTAACCCGATCCCGAGCGTGACTGACCGCTGGACGTCGACAAACGAGCAGCCACACTGAATTTTTAATATTTTTCCAACACTCAAATTATTACAATGTCATTAAGCTATAATGACTCATAAGAGCTAGAAAACTTTAGAATGTAAACGTGTTCTCGAAGTTTGTTTTTGAAATTTTAAGAGAAATGGCTATTAATTATGACATTTGTGTACACTCAACAACAAGACTCGACATATATCGATTTCCAAAAAGATTTTGAACTTTTACTTTGAAACACTAACGTCAAAGTTTTAAAGGATTTTGTCTATGTCCAAAGCAGCAAAAATACCAATTAGAAATAGAATGTGTAAGTTTGGTGTTATGTCATTGTTGCTGTTATTATTTTATTTTATTTCGAAAATTAACAGCTAATGAAGGCCAATTAATTAATTCACAAGTAGGATCGGTTTATATAAATATAGTTTGGTTAGATTATAAATATTGAATTACCTCCACCAATCGCCACTATCATATAACGCAATTGTTATTTCTGTACTAAAAGTTCTTTGAGGTTATTCTAAGTTTCTTAAGAACAGGCCATCGAACCTTGATAAGACTTTATATAAAGCCATTATAACTTTAACTGTGGTTAAGTTTTGGTTGATTTTCATCAGCATTGTATTAGATTATACTTATATAATTATGGTGAAATACAACAAAACAATATTATGGTTTTGAAGTTTTAAACAATACAAATAAATTAATTTTAACCATTTACTGTTCAAAACCTGCTCTATTGCCAATTGTGTTCCTATTCGTTATACTTCACTCTGTATACCCACACATTTCTATTTCAAAATTACTATTTCTATACTTTTCATACTTACCTATAAAGAATTAAAACCTTATTAATGACTACTGCGTACCATAGCACGACTTTCAATTTAGCGAACCAAAAAAGTATCTTTAAAAGAAGTCAGTCGCTCCCAAGTAATAACAAGTTATTTGACAAACCACAACTCGCAAAAACTTTTCCATCTCGCGCTTATAAATTCAAAAGTGTTAAATTCTCCAGCGCGATTAGTGGAGGTTGAATCGATTCACAATTTGCATCGTAGACGGCAGCCGACTCAGCTATTACTGATGACTCACAAGCTAATCTTCAAAGTCTTGTGAGAGGGACGCTCGAATGTCTTAATGATGCTCCATTATCATTTTAAACGTTACATGTTTCAGATGTCCTTTTTTGGATATCAACATACATAAGGCGGATTCTTTGTTCTTTTTTCATTTATCGTACTTTCTTTTAAATACAACTCTCACTTTAGAAATAATTCCTGTGCAGTGAGGGGTTTTATAAACATTCTATCAAGAGGCACAAAGACACCCAGACTCGCAACAACTATTTGTGGAGCACACAATTTTTTGTCACGGATGGGAATCCAACCCACGACCTCCGGTACAACAGTCAAGGTCACTTATATTACTTATATATAGTATTTTTTTTATTAGGGTATTGATAAATATTAAACTAGTTTATTAGCGTTAACATTTGTACTGACCTTTAGGAGTAAAACGTAACCAATGGGAAAATCTATATACATATATAAATATATTTGTCTGTATAAAAAATTAAAAATTATTTGGCTAATGTGGGTTCGTGCAGTATTCGCATGAACATATAAATAACTGTATAGTTATTTGGAACTACACATACTTCTACACGTCGACGGCCACTTTAACACGTGCGACTTTCTGCAGTTATTTATGTCGTATTGAAAAAAAGTTTGTTTCATTTCAGCGTGTTTATTTAAAACTATAATTCAATATGTTGATTGTTAGGAGTTCTCATAACATGAACTTTCATATGTAAACAAATGATCGTACCTATCGCTTAGGTGTCATGGACGCTCGTAGATGTGGACATTTGTATTGTGGAGTTTAGTTGGGTACACGTGTGGTGCGGTTCCTAAACGATAATAATTTATAACCTACAAAAACAGCCTTAAAAATATAGATACCTTGGCAAGAGCTTCCGTGTCTGTAATATACTAATAATAAATCAACCGCCGGAATGCTGTTAAGAACGCATGACACACTCCAGTTAACCAAAGACAATAATAAATCTAATTTTGGTGACGTAATTTTATCTTGAGTAGACGTTGATAGATCATCCGCAAAGACTTAACATTTCATTCATTTATTACGAGCGTTAAAACGCTACTGTTTTTGTTATTCATTAATAATGAAGTATTATAGGGTTAAGGGTTGAATTAAGTTAAGGGGTGAACTGATAATATTATGAAGATCAACATCTGGATGGGTTAATGTCACATAACATTAATTAGTGTATCATTTATATGTGCAGACTAGCTCTGTAACTGTTTTAGATATTGAACTGATAACAATTCAATTGTAATTCAACGCATGACAATCTTTGGATGGATTATACTTTATAGGCTATCTTGCTAATATTATCCATAGAAAAGTTTGGAAAGATGTTTATTACAGAATGAGACTGAATGGATTTGTATGAAATATAACTTACAAATAGTTTAGTCTTGGACACATTGTGTTTTTTATTTAAAATCTTCTTTTCAGCTTTCTTTACCACTAATATATATGTTATAATAATAAAGATTACACACATTTCCATATCGGCCGTCTGATCCCAAACTAAGCAGAGCTTGACTCGTTGGCTTTATTCGGGTCTAAAGACCGTCGTATGTTGGAATTGCTTCCTAACGTTTCGCTAGCACGAGTGGCCAGCTTCTTCAGAGGTCCTTCCATCTCGATACCGGATGCAGACTGGTGTGCATCCAGTATCGGAGATGGATGCAGACCAGTCTGCATCCATCTCCGATATCAATCGGCCGCGAAAGCCTTATCCAATTTAAGCAGAGCTTGTACTATGGTAACCAGACTGCTGATAAACATACTTATATATTTCTAAAAACATACATAGGTATTATAGATAAATTACACCCATACACACAACAAATGATCATGCTCATCATACAAATATTTGTCCTTGGTGGGAATCGAATTCACGACCTCGGCTTAGCAGTCCCGATTGCTAACCGCTAGACCAACAGGCCAGGCTATTTATGTTACTTCCCGATATATCCATAACATCCCAATATACCCATTCCATTAATGCCTTACCATCTTTCACTACCATACACTTTCATTATCGTTGATCCATTTCTATCCATTCCATTTTCCCAAGTTCCCAAAGGGGCCGGCAATTAGCTCGCCTGTTAGTGTTACCAAATTATTAGCCGTAGAAGTATTTGATAAAATTTGTTTATTGAAGAAGCCTCTGCCCATCCCTTGCTTCTGGTTACAGTCGTGAGTACAACAAGCTATAATCATATTTAAATAAAATTCTCGTATGTCACTAAGACTTTCTCTTATGTGAATTTATAAAATGCAATTTTATCTGTGTTATGTGACGTTGATGAATTATTCCTTCTACTTCCTTTCTAACTATCCTTTCATTCATCATTTCTTACACTTTTTGTCTGGTTTTTAATAAAAGTGTTTACATTGTTTTCTAGGTTCAATATTTATTTGTTAAAACTAAAGTTAGGTATAATTAGTAAATAAGAGGTGCCAGAAACATGATTGAAAATTCTTTCTTAATTTGTGGCAAACATAAACTTCTATAAAAATGCTTAGAGACCGAAAAAAATTATAATATTATTATTTTAATAAGAAAACTAACTAATAAAACTAATTTCTTTAAATTTAGAAGAAAAACATATCAACAATTAAGATTTCAATTGAAGATTTTTACATGCTTATGTCAAGATAAAACTTAAGATAATATACATAAGTTATTACTCTGACAAATTCGTATTATTACTCTTTACAGTTTGTAAAGTCATCGTTAGATGAATGCACATATTACGCCTGTCATAAGCGACATAAGTATTGTTGTTTTGCTACAAAAACGTGACGTCACGTTTGCACAGCTGGTCTGCAATAAAGTATCGTTTTGCGATAAATATCATTTATTTATCGAAAAACTCAAAATATTAATGTACTTTGGTGTGTCTCTAATATTCAAATGGAATTCACCACAGCAAAATTGACAAAAAATCTGATGACAGACTGACAACTAGGAACAAACTCATGATACTATGTATTTAATATTTTATTTAACAGTCTAAAAATATAAAAGGGAAAAAGAGTTTTCAAAATAAAAAACTTTTATTTATTTGTACACAAAATACCTCCAACACGCTTCAGTGTACACAAATAAAAAACTACTCGGCGTGAAATGGTTGGCAAATATTTTTTAACACGCCTCCCTTTCATACATACATACGAGTATGTATGATGTCAAATAAGAGGATTCAATATTTTTTTTTTCTATTTACAATGGAAATAATGAACACTAAACATCAACAATCAACAGTTTAGAACGATGTAGAAGATTTTTCATAAAAAATGACTGAAAAAAATGAAATAGTAACCGAAATTCCTATTTTTTCTATCACTTTGAATTAGGAAACATATACTTGTGTACATATTACGTAGTTTTTTATAATATTGGATGAAAGTTATATTATTTTTACAAGCTGAAAGGCAAATATTTTTTTAAAAATTCAATCAAAAAATATACTTCATTAGTGTTTAGTTACCTACAACTAATATTACCATGACATGTGGTTCTAGTGGAGTGAAATAGGCGCACATCATATTTTCCCGTGGTGGTCATTAAATACCATTAAGAGATCGAATCGTTATCTATCAGACAATATATATATATATAAATACCCGGATGACAGCAATAAGCCGGCCCTTGTAAGTGGGACTAGGTTATGGTTGGCTTAAAGTAGGTGTATTGAGCCGACTCCGCCTACCTCTTTGGAATTACAGGCATGAGTATGTCGTAAATAATAAACTGGACCCCCATCAGTGTAAACGTCGTCTGGGTCTATTATAAGTTATCGTTTTGTTAGGCACTATAGTTTAACTATCCCCATTACTCTGCACCCTGACAAAATAAGGGACAGTAGATTTTGAATCGCCACAAGTAGGCACTATGAATAAACTAAATTGACCCGTCGTCGATCTACTACGAGTATAATCTACTTACCTCAGCTTGGAAGAGAATCCTTAACGTCATGAAACAAATGCCCGTTAATTGCGTTATGCTAACTTCATTTCATGACTAATAAGTACTCGTAGTCTGCTCTTATTTTCCATAAAAAAGTTTAATTATTCAAGAAGAGGTGCTGTCGTGAATATTAATTGAGAAAGGCTGTTTTATAAGAAGCCGACGATATTATGTAGCAGCGACCAATTTGCGATGCGACAAAATGTCGTTAGCTGGGAATTGTCGTGGCGTTCTATTTTGTTGGTGATTTTCTTGAAATACAGAAGCTGTTCTCATGTTTTTAATGTTACAGTGCTTTCTTATTGACTTTGTTTATTTATTTAAACTCTTCGTTAAAAGATGTATTTTCAAACCATCACATACTCGGCAGACAAGTAAATACCATGATTTATATGATGAACATAGAGGTGGATCATAAGCGATCCAAGAATTTTAAAGTCAATTTCAAATTAAATATCATTTTTTCATAAAATTGCTCAACAATTATTTGAAATCGTCTTACTTCTCCTTTTTGCTGTTACACTCAGATCACAAAGTCTTGTTAATTCATATAATGTTAATTCATATATATAATTCAAAAATTATTTCAGTGGTAGAGCCATGCTTAGGCACGAATGGGCCGGCTCGACCGGTGCGATACCACGGCCTCACAGAAAACCGGTTGTGAAGTAACGCTTGCGTTGCATTTCCCCGAATTGAGTGAGGTTTCCGGAGGCCCAATTCCTCCTTTTTTCCATCTCCTCATCCCTCCTCTCTTCTTTCCGCTCCCTGCATCCCCCATCCCTCATCACCCTCAAAGGCGGGCAGCGCACTTGCGACTCTTGAGTTGCAAGTGTCCATGGACGGCGG
This sequence comes from Tyria jacobaeae, assembly GCA_947561695.1. NCBI lineage: Eukaryota > Metazoa > Arthropoda > Insecta > Lepidoptera > Erebidae > Tyria > Tyria jacobaeae. Next base: position 844,383 of record OX387214.1, read on the forward strand.
TGTCACTTACCATCAGGTGACCCGTCTGTTCGTCTGTCCCCCTATAGTATAAAAAAGAAAAAAAAAAAATGTCATTTAAAGAATTTTATAATTACATAGAATATTTAATTTTCAATTCCTTCTCATTTAGATCTCTAATATCACAAGGTATTTTATTATATAGTTTAACACAGTGCCCCATAAAAGATGTTTGTACTTTTGTTAATCAAAATTTTGGTTAAACAAATGTTTTTTTTTATATTATAGAGGGACAGACGAATCCTGCAACACGATAGTAGTAAGGACGCTGCCCGCCTTCGAGGGTGATGAGGGATGAGGGGATGTGGGGAGGGGAAAGAAGAGAGGTAGCGATAGGGACTTGGGCCTCCGGAAACCTCACTAATTTCAGGGAAAGCGTTGCTTCACAAACGGTTTTCTGTGAGGCCGTGGTTTCTGTGTGATATCGCACCGGTCAAGTCGGCCTATTCATGCCCAAGCTCATGCTCTACAACTTTTAAGCTATATCTCGTAATATAATTGTGTCTTTCACATCTTATTCTAAACAGATGCATGCAACAGATGCACAAGGCACCCTCAGAATGTTAATCTCCTCCTCCGTAGATCACAGATGGCTCTAATCGCTCTCTTTAGAAGAATTAAATTGACTACATATCTGCAGAACACCCCGTCCAAGAAAATATCTCTAGTCGTACAGTATCAATGTCTGTTAATTGGTGGACTATATGTTCAGTTCTGCGGCATATGCCGTAAATGACTTAAAACTGATCCCCTTTGAAAAAGATGTCAAGTGAAGGAATCATTGCATTGCAATTTAGAATCTAGCGTTATCCGAAAATATTTTGATAAAATTAATGTTGTGAAAATTATTGGTATGCCTATCTACTTTAAAAATTCATGACGATTGTCAACAATTTTTTTTTTGGTTAGGTAAATAGTTTCTTCACCCTCTGTCACCGTCATGTCACATATGTCAAATATCAATACAGACCTAATATATATTGTAAAGACAAATCGATTTTTACGATTACTTATAACTCAAATATTGAAGTTTCCTCTATTTTCAAAAGCATCATATTAATATTCCTATGCTAGAATTGTAAACTTCTCCACTTACAAAAAAAGCACAAATAGAGTCTGTTAAAATATACATGTTTACAAAAAAAAAATCCTAACACTCGAAAAATAAACTAACATAAATGCTGGCTTAAATTTTTCACGACAGCGTTTCAAGGAAATCTTACTTTTTCACCTTTATCTGGGGTACACAGTAATAGAGGTAGCGTTTATCTGTAGGTAATAATAATATAATAAGCCTAGTTTATATATTATTACCTACATATATATATATATTATTAGATTATTATATTTATACAGGTTATTTATATTAAAAAAAAATGCGAATGTAAAATAGGTGCTCGGCTAAATTACACTGTCGGTATTTAATGACAAGAAAGCTAAAGAAAAAAAAGTACTTATCTTTAATTGAGAGAATAAATCAAAATAATAACTTATTATCTATTTTAACACGCTCCTATTCTTTACGCGTCGCGTCTTTTCAAGCTACATAAACTATTTGACGGCTTACATAACACTCCTGAAATTCAGCCAAACCTTTAACACCCTCTGAAACACCCAGAATATTTATTTATATTTCCAATATAAAAATAACAATAATAATTTAATTGTGTGAGTTGTGTCAATTTATAATTTATTTATATTATTTATTTAATTTGTAGTATGTTCTTAGTACATCAATCCAATAACGTTATTCTTGGACAGTACCCTATGCTCAAGCACGCCGCACTTCTGGTACCATGTAAAGAGCCTTAGCAAAAAACCAACGCCACTAGAGCCCTTAAATCGTGGCAATTAAGTTTTATATTCGCTTGGCAAATCACAAGACGGTGTTCCAACATCGCTTCGCGGCATCAGACCGTCCCAGCGAACATTTCTTTAGCTTTGAAACTTGTTCCTAGAAATTAAATTGAAAAGCTGGATTATGAATTTCACTTGCAGATTCTGATTGCCTGTTATTTGTTGCTATTTTTCGCTTGGTTGCCTTTGAACGAAGTAAAAAGAGGTGTTTTATTTTTATATCTAATACATAAAAAAATACAATATATTATGAATATAAATTGTATTGTTATGTATAGGCTCAAGCGATACTCAGTAGCACTACTATTAGTAGAGATTAAATCTTAATCTTGTCTTAATCCCAAAATCAAAAACATATATTCATTTATATGAATATATAATGTTTTTCTATCTAATGGAAAATAAATAATTAATTTGATGAAAGTGAGAGCCAAGAGAGTAATCACTCATGCTACGAAAACTCGTTGCGTGAGCAATGCTTTCGTTGTGTTTCACAGAGCAAGTAAGGCTACGAGACAACTGAACCCCCGCTCCCTGTGGACTGTGAAACGCCAGCTAAGCATTATTAATTAAAGTAATAGTTATATATGTACAGTAACTTTAGTGTTATTGTTTAAATTGTTTCGGTTTCTATTAAATAAGGTACTTCACAATACATGTATGTATAGGGTTGTTGTATCTTATCGCTGTTTTTATAATTGCTTTTTGCATCACCAAGATATGTATGTTTTACTACTTTAGAACTAAAAACAGCTTCTTCATCTGAAAAAAACTCTAAATCTGTTTAAAAACTATTCTTAACATCTCTTTCTTTTAAAGATTCTTCGGTGTCATTTGGAAATATCATTAATACTGCTTTGCTTGTTGTGTCAAACAAAGGCGTTTTTAAAATAATCTTTAAGTAAATTGTATGGAAAATTAGAAATAATTATATCTTCGACCTCTACAGATCTTTCAACACACGGATAGTTAAGTAACTGGAAATAAAAATATTTTCCTATCAGTTTAATAGGTGTAGCAGCAATCAAATCTTTGTACTTAATTTTAGAAAATATTCTGTAAATCTTATGCTGTCTGGAACTAACGTAGCCTAGTTCTTTAGCTATTATGTACTTCATATAATAAATAATGGTTGTCTGTTAAAGACCCAGCTTGAAGTAGAAGCTCCACTTAGAATAAATGATCACCTAAATAAAGTTTGCAGTTTTCCACAAGCACTTAGTTATCGGGATCTCTCCCAAAGACCTTAGACCAGCAATATCTAAAATGCCTAATAGTGTAAGTTATCGACGTTGGTATATTTCCTCGACTACATTGTGAATTCCTTGCCAAATTGGCGGAGGTAATGCTGCCTAGAAAAATGTTCACATCAATTTATAAAACACTTAAATCAGTAAAACAAATATTTAAAAAAAAATACGAAAAACTGACTAACTTAACTTATGTCAAACTTTACTGCACTTGATTGACTTGTAATATGCATAAAGCTGGATATTTAAAAGTTGAATTAAAACTTGGAAATTGTAAACTGTAAAACATTTCATTATTAAACTGGTCTGGTGGTTTCTTATATATTCACTAATGATTCGACAAGAACAATATAAACTTTATGAGTATCAAATTCAACATTTTACTATATTTAATATAAAACTATTATTAAGAAACATTTCTAAATTAGAGGAAAAAGAGAAACTCATAACTTGAATCTCGTACTCCTATTTTTAGTGCCTTAAGGTATCACTGTATTCGTAAAAATATCCATTTGCAATTCAGTCGTTGGCTGGTCAACTAAATACGTCACGATTAAAGTGAAAAATAATCTTTCCTTAGCACTCTTCATTTTCAATTAAAGTAATTTTATTAGTGGCAAATACAAAAACGAATAAAGCATTTAAAAAAGAGATTATCGTTTTTACTAAGAATGATAGCAGACTTTCTTATATTGAAGTAAATAAAAATACAACGAATACTCCATAATGCGACAGTCAATATAATGTATTTAGGATATGTGTGGATGCAAGTATATCTACGACCGCTTACAAACGAGTGTTATGTGTGATTTACGAGACAATACTGATAATATCTTAAATGAGAAAGACGAGCGTAGTTCATTATCAATATCTTATAAAAGGGTTCATTTGTTTTTTAATATGGGTGGCATAGATTAAAAACAAGATCATGAGAATTCATAAAATTTCATATTTTGTTGTTACCAAAATATAAGTATTTTAAAATTGATATCTATATTTTTAAAAGATATGCATAAAAAAGTTATAAGTTCGTATCCCGAAAGTGCAAATTCCAGTACACAACGATAAAATGGAATGTGTCGATAACCTCATTTTCATTACAATGCACCGTTAAGAAAGGCAGCTGTATTCTTTAAAAACCTTCAAGGTTTAGGTATTCTACAATCTACGTATACCTTTTCAGTAGGTAATTCGCTGTTTCAGGCTGTGGTAGAGTGTAACAACCCCTTGGGTCTGGCACCTTCGGGCACATTAATCTGATGACAGACAGAGATGTACTTTTAAAATTTATAAACCCTTATACACTGAGAGTTTTTTAAATTCTAAATCTATAATAAAATAATAATAAATAATCTATAACCAGCTGTATTGCACTGCACCGATTAGTATTTATTTTTTTTATAATAAATATTCTATTATTTACCTAGAAAAAAAATGTTCACGTTATCTAGAAAAATAAATAACTCAAATCTTATATCAAAGGTTGCATATTAAAGGACAATTTATTTTAAATCATTTGGTTTATTCCTTTTACGATATTTTTCATATATCATTTTCCACAGCTGATATGCTTCAGGATTAGGAATTGGTCCCATTTTCAAATCATTTTCTATGTATAAAAAATTTGTGGAATCATTGGTACTTGGTTCCCATTTTATTGGCAAGTTATCGTCAGGGGTAGGTTCACTGAAAGCAACAAAATATTTGAACTTTCTGGCAGGTAAATATTGAAATATATAATTTATATTGAATTTCCTTACCTATATTTAGCAAAGTTTGTCCATAGTTTAGTCATCCAATTTATGACTTTTTGATCTGCTACATTAATAGGAAACGGCCAAATTTGCCCGTTGAATAAATACATAAGCTCGTCGCTGTGAATAGCACCACTTTCAGTTTTATACCCAAAAAGACCACATATATATTTTAAAAAGTTTCTTCCACCCGAATAATTGAAATAATAGTTATATACCTTAGCGTTTAAACCCTTAATTAAGGTTTCTGTCTCTAAAATAGCCGGAACCTCAAAATATAAATGAGTATTTAGATCAGATATAACATTGTGGACTTCAAAACTCAGCTTCTTATTACCAAAATAGTATTCCTTAGCAATTTTTGATACGTTTGCAGCTTCTTCTTCTGACGAAAATTCGAGGTCAGAAGCAAAAATATACTTAGCATCTCTCGCATCTAAAGTTTCTTTCGTATCGTCGGGCAACAAAAATACACCTTCTTTGCTAGTCGTTCCATAAATTACGGGTATATGCTTTTTAGAATTGTTTTTAAATATATTGAAGGGAAAATCGGTTATCACTGTCTCTTCTCCTTCAATATTTTGTTCCACACATGGATAGTGAAGCAGCTGTGTATCAAAATACATACCAAGTGGTTTTCTGGGTCTGGCATTGATAAGACTTTTGTAAGATGTTCTATATAATATTTGATATATTTCTTCGGGGTTATCAGTTTCGTATCCAAGATCTTTAACTATGAGGCTAGCAACCGAAAGAGGATGCCTATTTATAGACCAACTGGAAGTTGACGTACCACTTTGTACTATAGCTTTATGGAATAAGCCTTCAGTAGCTTTACTGGCTAAAAGTAACGATGTTGATGCAGCTCCAGCGCTTTGCCCAAAAAGAGTAACATTATCAGGGTCACCTCCAAAAGCTGCTATATTCTTTTTGACCCATCTCAAGGCAGTTATCTGATCTTTGATACCAGCATTTCCAGGAGCTTCTTTTATACCTAAACATATGAATCCCAACGCACCTAGCCTATAATTAAATGTGACTAATATAACATCATGTTTTACTAAAAAGTCAGGGGCATAGAGAAATTTTCCTCCACTACCTATTGTAAATCCGCCACCATGAATATATACCATTACTGGAAGAGGTTTTATAGTCTTAGCTGGCACGTAAACATTAATTTTTAAACAATCTTCGGTTCCAACTACGCCGAAAATAGGGTTTGATTGTGGACATTGATATATTTCATCAACCGCTTTATAGACGCCTTGCCACGATGGAGGAGGTAAAGGTGACTGTAAAGAGATATAAGATATAAGTTAATTTTAACTGATTTCATTAAATGCGATTTTTACTTTCAACATTTTAATAGGTATAAAAATGTTTACTTAGGGAGATATCAAATAAAATAACTTCTTATTAGTAGTCTTTCGCACGTAGATTCATCGCAGAGATTCTGACAATGTCAAGTGTTTCCATAGAATTAAAAGAAATTATTTTTGTAAACTATATGTTTCTTCCAAAAAAAAAATTAATTATAGAATATGTTTCACAGGTACACATTTTGAGGCTTATTTGTAATCATATATGTACCTATATTAAATGTACACCTGCACACAGCATTACCTATAAAAACCGCGCTATCATGTTCAAACAAGGCTATAACTTACCATTAAATTTTGTATATAGAAGTTGCTGATATAACGTTAATGATCGGAAATATTGTTTTAAGTATTAAAATTTTGTACGGAAACTCCTATCATTACATCACTCATTTTCAATGACTTTAGACTGGATTAATGTCTTAAAATTTTATATACATACTACGTCTAGGCAGAATACATTAAAAAAGCCATTTCATTCCTACTATGAAGAGAAATATCAGTAAACACAATCAGTATCAGTGAGAACAAGGAAACAGCTGCATAACAGGTACACAAATTTGAAGAATTTTAAATAATAATTGTTTATTCATTATATCGTATAAGGTATTAAGGGTATTTAAAGTTTTTTTATACAAATTACTTCTTCGTGAACATGAGATATTACTTATCAATTAACTGCATTTTATGATTTCATTTATATATTTATCTTCTTTATTACGAATTTAATTTTCAAACATAAAAACAAAAAGTGAATTTATTTGATGTTAGTAACTTTTATCCCCATTAAACCTATAATCATTCAACTTACCTTGAACCTCAAACTACTATTGGTAGTAGCATACGGTATACCTAAGTATTCAAAAAACGACCCATCCTGGCTGATTTTACCGCTCAAAATCCCTTGCTCGATTTTCACTTCGGGTGCTGGCTGATCCACCAAATTCATGGCAAATAACGAAAATAAAACTATTGTTTTTCCGTACTTCATTTTCGTTTTCACTTAAGACTTTATTTCAATGTGCAAAAGGTCTAAAATTGTTTGTACAGTTTAATCACACTTCTTTGCTTGAGGTTAGGTTAAGGAATTAAAGTACAACTCGCACATACACTGCATTTTGAAAATTACTTTGTTACACAATAGTTGTGACTAAATTACCAGACATTTGATAGCACACATTGTTAGTTAGTTAGTTATTATCGTACTGATACTGTTTACAGAATTGGACAGGTCGGCGATAACCTTGTACATGTATTGCGCAAGCGCGTTGCTGTTCAACTGTCGTCGTCAAACCGTGTGTTAGAGAGAGACAGATGACTTTTTAACATTTAATGGGTAATTTGTTCTGTTTGGTTTGGTTTCATTTTTTATAATTTATGAATTGTACAAACTATTTGTTTATTTTTAAAAGAGGTTTAACCATTGACAATAGATTATAGTAGGATTGGGTTCTTTTTATTTTGCTAAATAATATTCAAATTGGTTCTGTTTAATTTGTTTCCCGTATCCTGATAAGATCGTATTTAATTAATTGCCTATATGTTGGAAGGAGCTAGCTATTTATATATTAAAGAAGAAACTTAATACATTCTTCATTGACAAAGCATATCATGATATTGAAGAATTCCTAAATGATAATATTACATAAAGTGACATTGCAACTATGATTTCAATAAATAATTTAATTTTAAAAATTTAATGTTATGTCATGTTATATCGTGTTATATCATGTTATTATTGCATGATAATTATATTTTGTTTGTTATTCTCTAATATTTTACATGGAATGTTTTCGCACCATTTTTAATTGTATCATATACATAACATTATAATAATTAATCTGCTTTCGTCTTAGTACATCCTCTTAATATGTTCGTGCCTTACAGGCAAAACATTACTGACCTTTAACTAATTTAATATTTCACCTTGTATACTTATGTGTGCATACTAATGTTTAAGCAAGTAAAACGATCTTATTTTATCGTTTGGGATTTTTTTATCTTGCAGGTGCTTCCACTTATGTGCAAAAAAAATATTTTCCATTTTAATAAGACTTTTTATTTACCAATTATCTTGCACGTGAAGTCTCGATTATATGGTTAACTGTAATGCTGTTTTATTTCATTTAATTTATCAATTGAAGGTTTCTAAAATAAACACATTAACCTTTATATTAGGGACTATAACACTTGGTTTATTAAGTTTCACTTATCATATGCCAATGCTCCATCTTGTAGTTTTATAAAGATGCAGAAGTTGACACCAATCAACCGTCTGTATAATTTAGAATGCTGATACAAAAAATGATTATGGTTTAATAAGACAACAATTAATATGAATATAAATAAAGATGTTTTAATCTCCTATTAAAACCAGCATTCTAGAGTAATGACCAAGAATTTGAATACAAAACGAGTTCTCTGGACGTGACTAAACCGGCCGTTTTCTCAGCGCGTCGCATGTCTAAAATTTATTTGAATAAATTAAGGAAAAGGCGAAAACTGTTGAATTTTAACCCGATGCCGAGCGTGACTGACCGCTGGACGTCGACAAACGAGCAGCCACACTGAATTTTTAATATTTTTCCAACACTCAAATTAGTATAATGTCATTAAGCTATAATGACTCAAAAGAGCTAGAAACCTTTAGAATGTAAACGTGTTCTCGAAGTTTATTTTTGAAATTTTAAGAGAAATGGCTATTAATTATGACATTTGTGTACACTCAACAACAAGTCTCGACATATAGCGATTTCCAAAAAGATTTGAACTTTTACTTTTAAACACTAACGTCAAAGTTTTAAAGGATTTTTTTCTATCTCCAGAGCACAGAAACACTAAATATAAATAGAATGAGTAAGTTTGGTGTTTTGTTATTGTTGCTAATAATATTTTATTTTAATTCGAAAATTAACAGCTAATGAAGGCCAATTACTTAATTCACAATTGGCATCGGTATATATAAGTATAGTGTTTGGTCGGATTATAAATATCAAATTACCTTCACCACTTGCCACTATTATATAATGCAATTGTTATTTCTGTACTAAAGGTTCTTTGGTTCATCGAACCTTGATAAGACTTTATATAAAGCTATTATAACTTTAACTGTGGTTAAGTTTTTGTTTATGTTGATTTTCATCAGCATTGTATTAGATTATACTTATTTAATTATGGCGAAACACAAAAAAACCAATATTATGGTTTTGAAGTTTGAAACAATATAAATCAATTTATTTTAACCATTTCTTGTTTAAAACATGCTCCATTGCCAATTTTGTTCCTATTCGTTATAATTCAATCTGTATACCCACATATTTCTATTTCAAAATTACTATTTCATGAATTAAAACCTTATTAATGACTACTGCGTACCATAATACGACTTTCAATTTAGCGAACCAAAAAAGTATATTTAAAAGAAGTCAGTCGCTCCCAAGTAATAACAAGTTATTTGACAAACCACAACTCACAAAAACTTTTCCATCTCGCGTTTATAAATTCAAAAGTGTCAAATTCTCCAGCGCGATTGGTGGAGGTTGAATCGATTCACGATTTGCATCGTAGACGGCAGTCGATTCAGCTATTACTGATGACTCACAAACTAATCTTCAAAGTCTTGTGAGAGGGACGCTCGAATGTCTTAATGATGCTCCATTATCATTTCAAACGTTACATGTTTCAGATGTCCTTTTTTGGATATCAACATACATAAGGCGGATTCTTTGTTCTTTTTTCATTTATCGTACTTTCTTTTAAATACAACTCTTACTGTAGGAATAATTCCTGTGTAGTGAGGGGTTTTATAAACATTAAATCAAGAGGCACATAGACACCCAGACTCGCTACAACACTTGCGCTGGATCACACAAATGTTTGTCCAGTGTGGGAATCCAACCCACGACCTCCGGTTCAACAGTCAAGGTCACTTACCACAAGACCAAGTCGCCCGTCATTACCAATACACTTCAGAAATTTTATGAGTAATAAAATATAGTATTTTTTCTTATTAGGGTATTGACGAGTTTCTTAGCAGTCACATTTGTACTGACCTTTAGGTGTAAAACATAACCAATGGGAAAATCTATATACATACAATATGTTTGTCTGTATAAAAAGTAAAAATTATTTGACCAATGTGGGTTCGTGCAGTATTCGCATAAACATATAAGTACATAACTGTATAGTCATTTGGAACTACGCATACTTCTACACGTCGACGGCCACTTTAACACGTGCGACTTTCTGCAGTTATTTTTTACTATAATTTTTTACCATTTAAATGTTGATTGTTAGGAGTTCTCATAAAATGAACTTTCATATGTAAACAAATGATCGTACCTATCGCTTGGGTGTCATGGACGCTCGTAGATGTGGACATTTGTATTGTGGAGTTTAGTTGGGTGCACGTGCGGTGCGGTTCCTAAACGATAATAATTTGTAACCTACAAAAACAGCCTCAAAAATATAGATACCTTGGCAGGAGCTTCCGTCTCTGTAATATACTAATAATAAATCAACGGAATGGGGTTAAGAATGCATGACACACTCCAGTGAACCAAAGACAATAATAAATCTAATTTTGGCGACGTAATTTTATCTTGAGTAGACGTTGATAGATCATCCGCAAAGACTTAACATTTCATTCATTTATTACGAGCGTTAAAACGCTACTGTTTTTATTATTCATTAATAATGAAGTATTATAGGGTTAAGGGTTGAATTAGGTTAAGGGGTGAACTGATAATATTATGAAGATCAACATTTGGATGGCTTAATGTTACATAACATTAATTAGTGTATCATTTATATGTGCAGACTAACTCTGTAACTGTTTTAGATATTGAACTGATAACAATTCAATTGTGATTCAACGCATGACAATCTTTGGATGGATTATACTTTATAGGCTATCATGCTAATATTATCCATGTAAAAGTTTGGAAAGATGTTTATTACAGAATGAGACTGAATGGATTTGTATGAAATATAACTTACATATAGTTAAGTCTTGGACACTTTGGGTTTTTTATTTAAAATCTTCTTTTTAGCTTTCTTTACCACAAATATATATGTATGTAATGATAATAAAGATTCCACACATTTCCATATCGGCCGTCTGATCCCAAACTAAGCAGAGCTTGTACTATGGTAACCAGACTGCTGATAAACATACTTATATATTTCTAAAAACATACATAGGTATTATAGATAAATTACACCCAGACACACAACAAATGATCATACTCATCATACAAATATTTGTCCTTAGCAGTCCCGATCGCTAACCGCTAGACCAACAGGCCAGGCTATTTATGTTACTTCCCGATATATCCATAATATCCCAATATACCCATTCCATTAATGCCTTACCACCTTTCACTACCATACACTTTCAATATCGTTGATCCATTTCTTTCCATTCCATTTTCCCAAGTTCCCAAAGGGGCCGGCAATTAGCTCGCCCGTTAGTGGTACCAAATTATTAGCAGTAGTAGTATTTGATAAAATTTGTTTATTGAAGAAGCCTCTGCCCATCCCTTGCTTCTGGTTACAGTCGTGAGTACAACAAGCTCTAATCATATTTATGTAAATAGAAATTCCCGTATGTCACTAAGACATTCTCTTATGTGAATTTATAAAATGTAATTTTATGTGTGTTATGTGACGTTGATGAATTATTCCTTCTACTTTATTTCTAACTATCCTTTCATTCATCATTTCTTACACTTTTTGTCTGGTTTTTAATAAAAGTGTTTACATTGTTTTCTAAGTTCAATATTTATTTGTTAAAACTAAAATTAGTTATAATTCGTAAATAAGAGGTGCCAGAAACATGATTGAAAATTCTTTCTTAATTTGTGGCAAACATAAACTTATTTTTTAATTATGTTAACTATTATAATATTATTATTTTATTAAGAAAACTAACTAATAAAACTAATTTCTTTAAATTTAGAAGAAAAACATATCAACAATTAAGATTTCAATTGAAGATTTTTACATGCTTATGTCAAGATAAAACTTAAGTTAATATACATAAGTTATTACTCTGACAAATTCGTATTATTACTCTTTACAGTTTGTAAAGTCATCGTTAGATGAATGCACATATTACGCCTGTCATAAGCGACATAAGTATTGTTGTTTTGCTACAAAAACGTGACGTCACGTTAGCACAGCTGGTCTGCAATAAAGTATCGTTTTGCGATAAATATCATTTATTTATCGAAAAACTCAAAATATTAATGTACTTTGGTGTGTCCCTAATATTCAAATGGAATTCACCACAACAAAATTGACAAAAATCTGATGACAGACTGACAACTAGGAACAAACTCATGATACTATGTATTTAATATTTTATTTAACAGTCTAAAAATATAAAAGGGAAAAAGAGTTTTCAAAATAAAAAACTTTTATTTATTTGTACACAAAATACCTCCAACACGCTTCAGTGTACACAAATAAAAAACTACTCGGCGTGAAATGGTTGGCAAATATTTTTTAACACGCCTCCCATTCATACATACATACGAGTATGTATGATGTCAAATAAGAGGATTCAATATTTTTTTTTCTATTTACAATGGAAATAATGAACACTAAACATCAACAATCAACAGTTTAGAACGATGTAGAAGATTTTTCATAAAAAATGACTGAAAAAAATGAAATAGTAACCGAAATTCCTATTTTTTCTATCACTTTGAATTAGGAAACATATACTTGTGTACATATTACGTAGTTTTTTATAATATTGGATGAAAGTTATATTATTTTTACAAGCTGAAAGGCAAATATTTTTTTAAAAATTCAATCAAAAAATATACTTCATTAGTGTTTAGTTACCTACAACTAATATTACCATGACATGTGGTTCTAGTGGAGTGAAATAGGCGCACATCATATTTTAACGTGGTTGTTATTAAATACCATTAAGAGATCGAATCGTTATCTATCAGACAATATACATATATATACATATATATAAATACCCGGATGACAGCAATAAGCCGGCCCTTGTAAGTGGGACTAGGTTATGGTTGGCTTAAAGTAGGTGTATTGAGCCGACTCCGCCTACCTCTTTGGAATTATAGGCATGAGTATGTCGTAAATAATAAACTGGACCCCCATCACTGTAAACGTCGTCTGGGTCTATTATAAGTTATCGTTTTGTTAGGCACTATATTTTAACTATCCCCATTACTCTGCACCCTGACAAAATAAGGGACAGTAGATTTTGAATCGCCACAAGTAGGCACTATGAATAAACTAAATTGACCCGTCGTCGATCTACTACGAGTATAATCTACTTACCTCAGCTTGGAAGAGAATCCTTAACGTCATGAAACAAATGCCCGTTAATTGCGTTATGCTAACTTCATTTCATGACTAATAAGTACTCGTAGTCTGCTCTTATTTTCCATAAAAAAGTTTAATTATTCAAGAAGAGGTGCTGTCGTGAATATTAATTGAGAAAGGCTGTTTTATAAGAAGCCGACGATATTATGTAGCAGCGACCAATTTGCGATGCGACAAAATGTCGTTAGCTGGGAATTGTCGTGGCGTTCTATTTTGTTGGTGATTTTCTTGAAATACAGAAGCTGTACTCATGTTTTTAATGTTACAAAGTGCTTTCTTATTGACTTTGTTTATTTATTTAAACTCTTCGTTAAAAGATGTATTTTCAAACCATCACATACTCGGCAGACAAGTAAATACCATGATTTATATGATGAACATAGAGGTGGATCATAAGCGATCCAAGAATTTTAAAGGCAATTTCAAATTAAATATCTTTTTTTCATAAAATTGCTGAACAATTATTTGAAATCGTCTTACTTCTCCTTTTTACTGTTACACTCAGATCACAAAGTCTTGTTAATTCATATAATGTTAATTCATATATATAATTCAAATGTCATTTAAAGAATTTTATAATTACATAGAATATTTAATTTTCAATTCCTTCTCATTTAGATCTCTAATATCACAAGGTATTTTATTATATAGTTTAACACAGTGCCCCATAAAAGATGTTTGTACTTTTGTTAATCAAAATTTTGGTTGAACAAATGTTTTTTTTTATATTATAGAGGGACAGACGAATCCTGCAACACGATAGTAGTAAGGACGCTGCCCGCCTTCGAGGGTGATGAGGGATGAGGGGATGTGGGGAGGGGAAAGAAGAGAGGTAGAGATAGGGACTTGGGCCTCCGGCAACCTCACTAATTTCAGGGAAAGCGTTGCTTCACAAACGGTTTTCTGTGAGGCCGTGGTTTCTGTGTGATATCGCACCGGTCAAGTCGGCCTATTCATACCCAAGCTCATGCTCTACAACTTTTAAGCTATATCTCGTAATATAATTGTGTCTTTCACATCTTATTCTTAACAGATGCATGCAACAGATGCACAAGGCACCCTCAGAATGTTAATCTCCTCCTCCGTAGATCACAGATGGCTCTAATCGCTCTCTTTAGAAGAATTAAATTGACTACATATCTGCAGAACACCCCGTCCAAGAAAATATCTCTAGTCGTACAGTATCAATGTCTGTTAATTGGTGGACTATATGTTCAGTTCTGCGGCATATGCCGTAAATGACTTAAAACTGATCCCCTTTGAAAAAGATGTCAAGTGAAGGAATCATTGCATTGCAATTTAGAATCTAGCGTTATCCGAAAATATTTTGATAAAATTAATGTTGTAAAAATTATTGGTATGCCTATCTACTTTAAAAATTCATGACGATTGTCAACAATTTTTTTTTTTGGTTAGGTAAATAGTTTCTTCACCCTCTGTCACCGTCATGTCACATATGTCAAATATCAATACAGACCTAATATATATTGTAAAGACATATCGATTTTTACGATTACTTATAACTCAAATATTGAAGTTTCCTCTAATTTCAAAAGTATCATATTAATATTCCCCATGCTAGAATTGTAAACTTCTCCACTTACAAAAAAAAGCACAAATAGAGTCTGTTAAAATATACATGTTTACAAAAAAAAATTCTAACACCCGAAAAATAAACTAACATAAATGCTGGCTTAAATTTTTCACGACAGCGTTTCAAGGAAATCTTACTTTTTCACCTTTATCTGGGGTACACAGTAATAGAGGTAGCGTTTATCTGTAGGTAATAATATAATAAGCCTAGTTTATATATTGAGTTCTGTTTCAACATCTCGACTTTTGTCGGTTTTATAGATACCCCGTCCCGTAACCTACGGGAAAAAGGATATTTATGTCCCTATTATTGTTCAAAAATTAATAAAGTTAATTATAAACGGTATGTATGAATAAATATATAAAAATTGAATGTGTAGTTTCGTTGTTTGAGAGGAACCTAACTAGTATGTATCTGTCGTGTGGTGTGTGTCAGGCGCTGCCCTTCTCCTTCCCCGTCCTCGTCCTCTTCCCCTTCCTCTTGCCCGTAGAGTGTTCAATGTCTGATGTCTGTCCAGTGTATGAGATATGTTCAGAGGGTCCTGTATGTCTGATGATTGCAATATGTTTGACGATTGTTGCGGGTCCTGTGAGTCCTGTGACTGCTGTATGTTTTGCAATTCCTGGGTGTTTTGTGAGTGTTGGTCCTGCATGTTGTGTATGAATACCGTATCTCCCAAAACTTTACTGAGTATGGTTACTGTGTGTATGGCTGCTTGTTTTTGAAGAATGGTAATGTCAATGGTGGTTTCTAATTTATCTATGTATTTCTTAATGTTTTTGGCAACTATTCCCGTTGCGCCTATAACTATTGGAATGACAGTCGTTTGTGTATTCCACAGACGGGTGACTTCATTTTTGAGTAGGTGGTATTTGCTCAATTTCTCAATTTCCTTAGCGCCTATATTGTAGTCGGATGGCACAGTGATGTCTATTAAAAATGTTTTATTGCTGGTTTTATCGATATATATAAGGTCAGGTCTATTGTGCGTTACAGTGACATCTGTTTGTACGGGCATTTCCCAAAGGATTTTAGTGGATTCATTTTCTTTTACCTACATATATATATATATATATATATATATATTATTAGATTATTATATTTATACAGGTTATTTATATTAAAAAAAAATGCGAATGTAAAATAGGTGCTCGGCTAAATTACACTGTAGGTATTTAATGACAAGAAAGCCAAAGAAAAAAAAGTACTTATCTTTAATTGAGAGAATAAATCAAAATAATAACTTATTATCTATTTTAACACGCTCCTTTTCTTTACGCGTCGCGTCTTTTCAAGCTACATAAACTATTTGACGGCTTACATAACACTCCTGAAATTCAGCCAAACCTTTAACACACTTTGAAACACCCAGAATATTTATTTATATTTCCAATATAAAAATAACAATAATAATTTAATTGTGTGAGTTGTGTCAATTTATAATTTATTTATATTATTTATTTAATTTGTAGTATGTTCCTAGTACATCAATCCAATAACTTTATTCTTGGACAGTACCCTATGCTCAAGCACGCCGTACTTCTGGTACCATGTAAAGAGCCTTAGCAAAAAACCACCGCCACTAGAGCTATTAAATCGTGGCAATTAAGTTTTATATTCGCTTGGCAAATCACAAGACGGTGTTCCAACATCGCTTCGCGGCATCAGACCGTCCCAGCGAACATTTCTTTAGCTTTGAAACTTGTTCCTAGAAATTAAATTGAAAAGCTGGATTATGAATTTCACTTGCAGATTCTGATTGCCTGTTATTTGTTGCTATTTTTCGCCTGGTTGCCTTTGAACGAAGTAAAAAAAGGTGTTTTATTTTTATATCTAATACATCAAAAAATACAATATATTATGAATATAAATTGTATTGTTATGTATAGGCTCAAGCGATACTCAGTAGCACTACTATTAGTAGAGATTAAATCTTAATCTTGTCTTAATCCCAAAATCAAAAACATATATTCATTTATATGAATATATAATGTTTTTCTATCTTATGGAAAATAAATAATTAATTTGATGAAAGTGAGAGCCAAGAGAGTAATCACTCACGCTACGAAAACTCGTTGCGTGAGCAATGCTTTCGTTGTCTTTCACAGAGCAAGTGAGGCTACGAGACAACTGCACCCCCGCTCCCTGTGGACTGTGAAACGCCTGCTAAGCAGAAAAGACTCTTGAGTTGCAGGCGTCCATATAAATGGATAAACTTTGAATTCATTTCTATATATATATATATATATATATATATATATATATATTTATACATATATACTTGAAAACCAGCAATGCTTGCATTGTTTTGCCAAGTGAGCTAGGGTACCGGAGGTCCAACTTTCCTCTCTTCCTTCCACTTGAACATTATCAATTTGTTTCAATTTACTTAGCGAAGTTTGTAAACATTTTAGTCATTCTGTCAATCGGCAATTCATCTCTTATGCTAATTGGGCCATGCAAGGCCCTTTAATATATACATTTGTTCATCAGCGTGACACGAACCCCGCTTCCATGATGTAACCGGAATATTTCATAAAATTCCTTCCATTGGAGTAATTAAAGTAATAGTTATATATGTACAGTAACTTTAGTGTTATTGTTTAAATTGTTTCGGTTTCTATTAAATAAGGTACTTCACAATACATGTATGTATAGGGTTGTTGTGTCTTATCGCTGTTTTTAAAATTGCTTTTTGCATCACCAAGATATGTATGTTTTACTACTTTAGAACTAAAAACAGCTTCTTCATCTGAAAAAAACTCTAAATCTGTTTAAAAACTATTTTTAACATCTCTTTCTTTTAAAGATTCTTCGGTGTCATTTGGAAATATCATTAATACTGCTTTGCTTGTTGTGTCAAACAAAGGCGTTAGTAAATTGTATGGAAAATTAGAAATAACTATATCTTCGACCTCTACAGATCTTTCAACACACGGATAGTTAAGTAACTGGAAATAAAAATATTTTCCTATCAGTTTAATAGGTGTAGCAGCAATCAAATCTTTGTACTTAATTTTAGAAAATATTCTGTAAATCTTATGTTGTCTGGAATTAACGTAGCCTAGTTCTTTAGCTATTATGTACTTCATATAATAAATAATGGTTGTCTGTTAAAGACCCAGCTTGAAGTAGAAGCTCGACTTAGAATAAATGATCACCTAAATAAAGTTTGCAGTTTTCCACAAGCACTTAGTTATCGGGATCTCTCCCAAAGACCTTAGACCAGCAATATCTAAAATGCCTAATAGTGTAAGTTATCGACGTTGGTATATTTCCTCGACTACATTGTGAATTCCTTGCCAAATTGGCGGAGGTAATGCTGCCTAGAAAAATGTTGACATCAATTTATAAAACACTTAAATCAGTAAAACATATATTTAAAAAAAAATACGAAAAACTGACTAACTTTACATAAGTAAAGTTAGTCAGTTTCAGTCAGTCAGTCAGAGTCAAACTTTACTGCACTTGACTGACTTGTAATATGCATAAAGCTGGATATTTAAAAGTTGAATTAAAACTTGGAAATTGTGAACTGTAAAACATTTCATTATTAAACTGGTCTGGTGGTTTCTTACATATTCACTAATGATTCGACAAGAACAATATAAACTTTATGAGTATCAAATTCAACATTTTACTATATTTAATATAAAACTATTTTAAAGAAACATTTCTAAATTAGAGGAAAAAGAGAAACTCATAACTTGAATCTCGTACTCCTATTTTTAGTGCCTTAAGGTATCACTGTATTCGTAAAAATATTCATTTGCAATTCAGTCGTTGGCTGGTCAACTAAATACGTCACGATTAAAGTGAAAAATAATCTTTCCTTAGCACTCTTCATTTTCAATTAAAGTAATTTTATTAGTGGCATATACAAAAACGAATAAAGCAATTAAAAAAGAGATTATCGTTTTTACTAAGAATGATAGCAGACTTTCTTATATTGAAGTAAATAAAAATACAACGAATACTCCATAATGCGACAGTCAATATAATGTATTTACGATATGTGTGGATGCAAGTATATCTTCGACCGCTTACAAACGAGTGTTATGTGTGATTTACGAGACAATACTGATAATAACTTAAATGAGAAAGACGAGCGTAGTTCATTATCAATATCTTATAAAAGGGTTCATTTGTTTTTAATATGGGTGGCATAGATTAAAAACAAGATCATGAGAATTCATAAAATTTCATATTTTGTTGTTACCAAAATATAAGTATTTTAAAATTGATATCTATATTTTTAAAAGATATGCATAAAAAAGTTATAAGTTCGTATCCCGAAAGTGCAAATTCCAGTACACAACGATAAAATGGAATGTGTGTTAAGAAAGGCAGCTGTATTCTTTAATAACCTTCAAGGTTTAGGTATTCTACAATCTACGTATACCTTTTCAGTAGGTAATTCGCTGTTTCAGGCTGTGGTAGAGTGTAACAACCCCTTGGGTCTGGCACCTTCGGGCACATTAATCTGATGACAGACAGAGATGTACTTTTAAAATTTATAAACTCTTATACACTGAGAGTTTTTTTAAATTCTAAATCTATAATAAAATAATAATAAATAATCTATAACCAGCTGTATTGCACTGCACCGATTAGTATTTATTTTTTTTATAATAAATATTCTATTATTTACCTAGAAAAAAAATGTTCACGTTATCTAGAAAAATAAATTACTCAAATCTTATATCAAAGGTTGCATATTAAAAGTTAATTTATTTTATGAAATCATTTGGTTTATTCCTTTTACGATATTTTTCATATATCATTTTCCACAGCTGATATGCTTCAGGATTAGGAATTGGTCCCATTTTCAAATCATTTTCTATGTATAAAAAAATTGTGGAATCATTGGTACTTGGTTCCCATTTTATTGGCAAGTTATCGTCAGGGGTAGGTTCACTGAAAACAACAAAATATTTAAACTTTCTGACAGGTAAAATATAGAAATATATAATTTATATTGAATTTCCTTACCTATATTTAGCAAAGTTTGTCCATAGTTTAGTCATCCAATTTATAACTTTTTGATCTGCTACATTAATGGGAAACGGCCAAATTTGCCCGTTGAATAAATACATAAGCTCGTCGCTGTGAATAGCACCACTTTCAGTTTTATACCCAAAAAGACCACATATATATTTTAAAAAGTTTCTTCCACCCGAATAGTTGAAATAATAGTTATATACCTTAGCGTTTAATTCCTTAATTAAGGTTTCCGTCTCTAAAATAGCCGGAACTTCAAAATATAAATGAGTATTTAGATCAGATATAACATTGTGGACTTCAAAACTCAGCTTCTTATTACCAAAATAGTATTCCTTAGCAATTTTTGATACGTTTGCAGCTTCTTCTTCTGACGAAAATTCGAGGTCAGAAGCAAAAATATACTTAGCATCTCTCGCATCTAAAGTTTCTTTCGTATCGTCGGGCAACAAAAATACACCTTCTTTGCTAGTCGTTCCATAAATTACGGGTATATGCTTTTTAGAATTGTTTTTAAGTATATTGAAGGGAAAATCGGTTATCACTGTCTCTTCTCCTTCAATATTTTGTTCCACACATGGATAGTGAAGCAGCTGTGTATCAAAATACATACCAAGTGGTTTTCTGGGTCTGGCATTGATAAGACTTTTGTAAGATGTTCTATATAATATTTGATAAATTTCTTCGGGGTTATCAGTTTCGTATCCAAGATCTTTAACTATGAGGCTAGCAACCGAAAGAGGATGCCTATTTATAGACCAACTGGAAGTTGACGTACCACTTTGTACTATAGCTTTATGGAATAAGCCTTCAGTAGCTTTACTGGCTAAAAGTAACGATGTTGATGCAGCTCCAGCGCTTTGCCCAAAAATAGTAACATTATCAGGGTCACCTCCAAAAGCTGCTATATTCTTTTTGACCCATCTCAAGGCAGTTATCTGATCTTTGATACCAGCATTTCCAGGAGCTTCTTTTATACCTAAACATATGAATCCCAACGCACCTAGCCTATAATTAAATGTGACTAATATAACATCATGTTTTACTAAAAAGTCAGGGGCATAGAGAAATTTTCCTCCACTACCTATTGTAAATCCGCCACCATGAATATATACCATTACTGGAAGAGGTTTTATAGTCTTAGCTGGCACGTAAACATTAATTTTTAAACAATCTTCGGTTCCAACTACGCCGAAAATAGGGTTTGATTGCGGACATTGATATATTTCATCAACCGCTTTATAGACGCCTTGCCACGATGGAGGAGGTAAAGGTGACTGTAAAGAGATATAAGATATAAGTTAATTTTAACTGATTTCATTAAATGCGATTTTTACTTTCAACTAGGTATAAAAATGTTTACTTAGGGAGATATCAAATAAAATAACTTCTTATTAGTAGTCTTTCGCACGTAGATTCATCGCAGAGATTCTGACAATGTCAAGTGTTTCCATAGAATTAAAAGAAATTATTTTTGTAAACTATATGTTTCTTCCAAAAAAAAAAATAAATATAGAATATGTTTCACAGGTACACATTTTGAGGCTTATTTGTAATCATATATGTACCTATATTAAATGTACACCTGCACACAGCATTACCTATAAAAACCGCGCTATCATGTTCAAACAAGGCTATAACTTACCATTAAATTTTGTATATAGAAGTTGCTGATATAACGTTAATGATCGGAAATATTGTTTTAAGTATTAAAATTTTGTACGGAAACTCCTATCATTACATCACTCATTTTCAATGACTTTAGACTGGATTAATGTATTAAAATTTTATATACATACTACGTCTAGGCAGAATACATTAAAAAAGCCATTTCACTCCTACTATGAAGAGAAATATCAGTAAACACAATCAGTATCAATGAGAACAAGGAAACAGCTGCATAACAGGTACACAAATTTGAAGAATTTTAAATAATAATTGTTTATTCATTATATCGTATAAGGTATTAAGGGTATTTAAAGTTTTTTTATACAAATTACTTCTTCGTGAACATGAGATATTACTTATCAATTAACTGCATTTTATGATTTCATTTATATATTTATCTTCTTTATTACGAATTTAATTTTCAAACATAAAAACAAAAAGTGAATTTATTTGATGTTAGTAACTTTTATCCCCATTAAACCTATAATCATTCAACTTACCTTGAACCTCAAACTACTATTGGTAGTAGCATACGGTATACCTAAGTATTCAAAAAACGACCCATCCTGGCTGATTTTACCGCTCAAAATCCCTTGCTCGATTTTCACTTCGGGTGCTGGCTGATCCACCAAATTCATGGCAAATAACGAAAATAAAACTATTGTTTTTCCGTACTTCATTTTTGTTTTCACTTAAGACTTTATTTCAATGTGCAAAAGGTCTAAAATTGTTTGTACAGTTTAATCACACTTCTTTGCTTGAGGTTAGGTTAAGGAATTAAAGTACAACTCGCACATACACTGCATTTTGAAAATTACTTTGTTACACAATAGTTGTGACTAAATTACCAGACATTTGATAGCACACATTGTTAGTTAGTTAGTTATTATCGTACTGATACTGTTTACAGAATTGGACAGGTCGGCGATAACCTTGTACATGTATTGCGCAAGCGCGTTGCTGTTCAACTGTCGTCGTCAAACCGTGTGTTAGAGAGAGACAGATGACTTTTTAACATTTAATGGGTAATTTGTTCTGTTTGGTTTGGTTTCATTTTTTATAATTTATGAATTGTACAAACTATTTGTTTATTTTTAAAAGAGGTTTAACCATTGACAATAGATTATAGTAGGATTGGGTTCTTTTTATTTTGCTAAATAATATTCAAATTGGTTCTGTTTAATTTGTTTCCCGTATCCTGATAAGATCGTATTTAATTAATTGCCTATATGTTGGAAGGAGCTAGCTATTTATATATTAAAGAAGAAACTTAATACATTCTTCATTGACAAAGCATATCATGATATTGAAGAATTCCTAAATGATAATATTACATAAAGTGACATTGCAACTATGATTTCAATAAATAATTTAATTTTAAAAATTTAATGTTATGTCATGTTATATCGTGTTATATCATGTTATTATTGCATGATAATTATATTTTGTTTGTTATTCTCTAATATTTTACATGGAATGTTTTCGCAGCATTTTTAATTGTATCATATACATAACATTATAATAATTAATCTGCTTTCGTCTTAGTACATCCTCTTAATATTTGCGTGCCTTACAGGCAAAACATTACTGACCTTTAACTAATTTAATATTTCACCTTGTATACTTATGTGTGCAAACTAATGTTTAAGCAAGTAAAACGATCTTATTTTATCATTTGGGATTTTTTTATCTTGCAGGTGCTTCCACTTGTGTGCAAAAAAAATATTTTCCATTTTAATAAGACTTTTTATTTACCAATTATCTTGCACGTGAAGTCTCGATTATATGGTTAACAGTAATGCTGTTTTATTTCATTTAATTTATCAATTGAAGGTTTCTAAAATAAACACATTAACCTTTATATTAGGGACTATAGCACTTGGTTTATTAAGTTTCACTAATCATATGCCAATGCTCCATCTTGTAGTTTTATAAAGATGCAGAAGTTGACACCAATCAACCGTCTGTATAATTTAGAATGCTGATACAAAAAATGATTATGGTTTAATAAGACAACAATTAATATGAATATAAGTAAAGATGTGTTAATCTCCTATTAAAACCAGCATTCTAGAGTAATGACCAAGAATTTGAATACAAAACGAGTTCTCTGGACGTGACTAAACCGGCCGTTTTCTCAGCGCGTCGCATGTCTAAAATTTATTTGAATAAATTAAGGAAAAGGCGAAAACTGTTGAATTTTAACCCGATGCCGAGCGTGACTGACCGCTGGACGACAAACGAGCAGCCACACTGAATTTTTAATATTTTTCCAACACTCAAATTAGTATAATGTCATTAAGCTATAATGACTCAAAAGAGCTAGAAACCTTTAGAATGTAAACGTGTTCTCGAAGTTTATTTTTGAAATTTTAAGAGAAATGGCTATTAATTATGACATTTGTGTACACTCAACAACAAGTCTCGACATATAGCGATTTCCAAAAAGATTTGAAATTTTACTTTTAAACACTAACGTCAAAGTTTTAAAGGATTTTTTCTATCTCCAGAGCACAGAAACACTAAATATAAATAGAATGAGTAAGTTTGGTGTTTTGTTATTGTTGCTAATAATATTTTATTTTAATTCGAAAATTAACAGCTAATGAAGGCCAATTACTTAATTCACAATTGGCATCGGTATATATAAGTATAGTGTTTGGTCGGATTATAAATATCAAATTACCTTCACCACTTGCCACTATTATATAATGCAATTGTTATTTCTGTACTAAAGGTTCTTTGGTTCATCGAACCTTAATAAGACTTTATATAAAGCTATTATAACTTTAACTGTGGTTAAGTTTTTGTTTTTGTTGATTTTCATCAGCATTGTATCAGATTATACTTATTTAATTATGGCGAAACACAAAAAAACCAATATTATGGTTTTGAAGTTTGAAACAATATAAATCAATTTATTTTAACCATTTATTGTTTAAAACATGCTCCATTGCCAATTTTGTTCCTATTCGTTATAACTCAATATGTATACCCACATATTTCTATTTCAAAATTACTATTTCATGAATTAAAACCTTATTAATGACTACTGCGTACCATAATACGACTTTCAATTTAGCGAACCACAAAAGTATATTTAAAAGAAGTCAGTCGCTCCCAAGTAATAACAAGTTATTTGACAAACCACAACTCACAAAAACTTTTCCATCTCGCGTTTATAAATTCAAAAGTGTCAAATTCTCCAGCGCGATTGGTGGAGGTTGAATCGATTCACGATTTGCATCGTAGACGGCAGTCGATTCAGCTATTACTGATGACTCACAAACTAATCTTCAAAGTCTTGTGAGAGGGACGCTCGAATGTCTTAATGATGCTCCATTATCATTTCAAACGTTACATGTTTCAGATGTCCTTTTTTGGATATCAACATACATAAGGCGGATTCTTTGTTCTTTTTTCATTTATCGTACTTTCTTTTAAATACAACTCTTACTTTAGGAATAATTCCTGTGCAGTGAGGGATTTTATAAACATTAAATCAAGAGGCACATAGACACCCAGACTCGCTACAACACTTGCGCTGGATCACACAAATTTTTGTCCAGTGTGGGAATCCAACCCACGACCTCCGGTTCAACAGTCAAGGTCACTTACCACAAGACCAAGTCGCCCGTCATTACCAATACACTTCAGAAATTTTATGAGTAATAAAATATAGTATTTTTTCTTATTACGGTATTGACGAGTTTCTTAGCAGTCACATTTGTACTGACCTTTAGGTGTAAAACATAACCAATGGGAAAATCTATATACATACAATATGTTTGTCTGTATAAAAAGTAAAAATTATTTGACCAATGTGGGTTCGTGCAGTATTCGCATAAACATATAAGTACATAACTGTATAGTCATTTGGAACTACGCATACTTCTACACGTCGACGGCCACTTTAACACGTGCGACTTTCTGCAGTTATTTTTTACTATAATTTTTTACCATTTAAATGTTGATTGTTAGGAGTTCTCATAACATGAACTTTCATATGTAAACAAATGATCGTACCTATCGCTTGGGTGTCATGGCCGCTCGTAGATGTGGACATTTGTATTGTGGAGTTTAGTTGGGTGCACGTGCGGTGCGGTTCCTAAACGATAATAATTTGTAACCTACAAAGACAGCCTCAAAAATATAGATACCTTGGCAGGAGCTTCCGTCTCTGTATTAAACTAATAATAAATCAACGGAATGGGGTTAAGAATGCATGACACACTCCAGTTAACCAAAGACAATAATAAATCTAATTTTGGCGACGTAATTTTATCTTGAGTAGACGTTGATAGATCATCCGCAAAGACTTAACATTTCATTCATTTATTACGAGCGTTAAAACGCTACTGTTTTTATTATTCATTAATAATGAAGTATTATAGGGTTAAGGGTTGAATTAGGTTAAGGGGTGAACTGATAATATTATGAAGATCAACATTTGGATGGCTTAATGTTACATAACATTAATTAGTGTATCATTTATATGTGCAGACTAACACTGTAACTGTTTTAGATATTGAACTGATAACAATTCAATTGTGATTCAACGCATGACAATCTTTGGATGGATTATACTTTATAGGCTATCATGCTAATATTATCCATGTAAAAGTTTGGAAAGATGTTTATTACAGAATGAGACTGAATGGATTTGTATGAAATATAACTTACATATAGTTTAGTCTTGGACACTTTGTGTTTTTTATTTAAAATCTTCTTTTTAGCTTTCTTTACCACAAATATATATGTAATAATAATAAAGATTCCACACATTTCCATATCGGCCGTCTGATCCCAAACTAAGCAGAGCTTGTACTATGGTAACCAGACTGCTGATAAACATACTTATATATTTCTAAAAACATACATAGGTATTATAGATAAATTACACCCAGACACACAACAAATGATCATACTCATCATACAAATATTTGTCCTTAGCAGTCCCGATCGCTAACCGCTAGACCAACAGGCCAGGCTATTTATGTTACTTCCCGATATATCCATAATATCCCAATATACCCATTCCATTAATGCCTTACCACCTTTCACTACCATACACTTTCAATATCGTTGATCCATTTCTTTCCATTCCATTTTCCCAAGTTCCCAAAGGGGCCGGCGATTAGCTCGCCCGTTAGTGGTACCAAATTATTAGCAGTAGTAGTATTTGATAAAATTTGTTTATTGAAGAAGCCTCTGCCCATCCCTTGCTTCTGGTTACAGTCGTGAGTACAACAAGCTCTAATCATATTTAAATAAAATTCTCGTATGTCACTAATTTATAAAATGCAATTTTATCTGTGTTATGTGACGTTGATGAATTATTCCTTCTACTTCCTTTCTAACTATCCTTTCATTCATCATTTCTTACACTTTTTGTCTGGTTTTTAATAAAAGTGTTTACATTGTTTTCTAGGTTCAATATTTATTTGTTAAAACTAAAATTAGGTATAATTAGTAAATAAGAGGTGCCAGAAACATGATTGAAAATTCTTTCTTAATTTGTGGCAAACATAAACTTCTATAAAAATGCTTAGAGACCGAAAAAAAATATAATATTATTATTTTATTAAGAAAACTAACTAATAAAACTAATTTCTTTAAATTTAGAAGAAAAACATATCAACAATTAAGATTTCAATTGAAGATTTTTACATGCTTATGTTAAGATAAAACTTAAGATAATATACATAAGTTATTACTCTGACAAATTCGTATTATTACTCTTTACAGTTTGTAAAGTCATCGTTAGATGAATGCACATATTACGCCTGTCATAAGCGACATAAGTATTGTTGTTTTGCTACAAAAACGTGACGTCACGTTTGCACAGCTGGTCTGCAATAAAGTATCGTTTTGCGATAAATATCATTTATTTGTCGAAAAACTCAAAATATTAATGTACTTTGGTGTGTCTCTAATATTCAAATGGAATTCACCACAACAAAATTGACAAAAATCTGATGACAGACTGACAACTAGGAACAAACTCATGATACTATGTATTTAATATTTTATTTAACAGTCTAAAAATATAAAAGGGAAAAAGAGTTTTCAAAATAAAAAACTTTTATTTATTTGTACACAAAATACCTCCAACACGCTTCAGTGTACACAAATAAAAAACTACTCGGCGTGAAATGGTTGGCAAATATTTTTAACACGTCTCCCTTTCATACATACATACGAGTATGTATGATGTCAAATAAGAGGATCTTTCTATATACAATGGAAATAATGAACACTAAACATTAACAATCAACAGTTTAGAACGATGTAGAAGATTTTTCATAAAAAATGACTGAAAAAAATGAAATAGTAACCGAAATTCCTATTTTTTCTACCTCTTTGATTTAGGAAACATATACTTGTGTACATATTACGTAGTTTTTTATAATATTGGATGAAAGTTATATTATTTTTACAAGCTGAAAGGCAAATATTTTTTTAAAAATTCAATCAAAAAATATACTTCATTAGTGTTTAGTTACCTACAACTAATATTACCATGACATGTGGTTCTAGTGGAGTGAAATAGGCGCACATCATATTTTCCCGTGGTTGTCATTAAATACCATTAAGAGATCGAATCGTTATCTATCAGACAATATACATATATATACATATATATAAATACCCGGATGACAGCAATAAGCCGGCCCTTGTAAGTGGGACTAGGTTATGGTTGGCTTAAAGTAGGTGTATTGAGCCGACTCCGCCTACCTCTTTGGAATTATAGGCATGAGTATGTCGTAAATAATAAACTGGACCCCCATCACTGTAAACGTCGTCTGGGTCTATTATAAGTTATCGTTTTGTTAGGCACTATATTTTAACTATCCCCATTACTCTGCACCCTGACAAAATAAGGGACAGTAGATTTTGAATCGCCACAAGTAGGCACTATGAATAAACTAAATTGACCCGTCGTCGTTCTACTATACCTAATCTTCTTCTCAATATAAATACCTTTTTAACGTGTGGAAACCCCCTCGGGCCTTCATCCCACCGGGGTTTTCGGTGCGACGGTGTGTCGGAATCGGACCGACTAAAACCACACGGTGTGCCATACTGCGCCTAAAATAGGAGGAATCCGGGAACAGCTTTATTAAGACATCCGGATCCCTCCTAGCACCTGCCTGCAATCGCGGGCACCACCTTCTTGTAACTCTCAATTAGGCGGCATCCAGGCACACCAGGACGTCGCCTCCTCGCGGCGGGCCACTAAAGTGGGTGGAGGGGAAAACCCCGTCCCGACCACCCGCAACAATTATTTGAAATCGTCTTACTTCTCCTTTTTATAAACAAAAGAAATTAGCCTCGACTCCTGTATATATAAACGATATCCTGATTAATTCCCTTGTCAATACTGGTTCAAATTGTAGCATAATCAAAGAATCGGTAGCAAAGCGTCTTGGCGTACACTTTATTCCATGTTACTTATCTCTTTGCGGAATAGGCGAAAGTAGCTTACAAGTGTATGCAAAAATTATAGTTACAGTTAAATTAAAGGAATTGTGTATCGAACTATGTATTTTTGTCATAGAAGATAAGGATTTTGACTATGATTTATTGATTGGCAGAAATGCAATTCAACATCCTGATATTGAATTTGTTATTGACTATATAGGCTCCTGCTTAGTACAAAAAAACGTTGCGCAATCTAACTGTAACGTCAATTTAATACAGAATGATTCTATACTAGAACTTTCGGCTGCGATAAAACATTTAGATCATAAATTACAGGCTAGCAAAAGAAATAAGGGCAATTTTCGAAAAATACCCATCTGTCTTGGACAATGTTGGCCACGTCAAGACTGGTGAACTTGAAATAAAATTAAAAAAAGGATGAACTGGTTTACTATAGGCCATATCGTCTGGCACCAATAGAGAGGGAAAAGGTGAAAGAAATAGTGCAAGATTTATTAAATAAGAATATAGTTAAAGAAAGAAACTCATGTTTTAAAATCAACTGTAAAAAAATGTAATAAAATCAACAATGACAAAGAAAGATTTATCACCTAGGGTAGCACGATGGTGGACCTTTATGCAGGATTTCCAGTTTGATATTCAGTATAAAAAGGGTAAATACATCAGTCATGTTGATTTCTTAAGTCGCAATCCTATTTCCTTTTCTAAAGGACGCCTCCGCTGCCTGCCTCAAATTAATTTAATTGAAGCTGATAATGTAACTTCCGAAACTCTTGGCTTAAAATTGCCCAAACGATCTTGAAACCCAGAACCTAATTTCGCACCTGCAAACCGGTAATTTAGATAGTAACCAATATTTAATTAAAAATAATATATTGCATTATAAAACCGATCCTGATGCTGAGCCGAGATTGTTTGTACCAAAAGGTTGTAGGTTAAATATTTTGAACTATTTCACGATGAAAACTGTCATGTGGGGTTCGATAAAGTTGCACATAAAATTCGACAATATTTTTGATTTCCTGGGTTGGCAGCTTTTATATAAAGATATATTTACAGTTTTTTTAACGTGTATAGGGAAAAAGGGACATTCTGGCCCTAAGCAAGGACTATTACACCCGATAGTTAAAGTTGCTATACCATTCCATACCATACATCTGGACTGCACAGGGCCTTTTACGACAACCATAGAAGGTTTTAAGCATATTTTATTGTTGATTGATGGTTTCACAAATTTTGTTTATTGAAACCTCTTAAAACTTTAACCGCCACAGAATTAACACCACTCATTTGAGAGACTGTAGCAATGTTTGGTACACCATCATTAGTAGTAATAGATCGTGGTACAAATTTTAGCTCAAATCAAATCCAATCCCTTTTTAGAGAACTAAATATCGAACACCACATAATAGCAACAGGTACGCCTAGAGGTAATGGTCAGGTCAAACGTTACGTAGCAACTATAGTCAATATGTTGAGTACTATGTGTAGTGAGTCGTCAGAGTGGCCGAACGTATTACCAAAGGTACAGCAATCAATAAACACCACAGTACAAAAATCAACCAGTTTCTCCCCATTACGATTACTAATAGGTGTAGAAGCAAATAAACCCGTATTGTAATCTCATTTAAACAAAATTATTAACGATGAAGACTTGCACCCCAATATTGACGTACAAGCTGATCGTGAACTAGCGAAAGAGGCTAGCAAAATTCAGGCAACGGTTTGATTATGTTAGGAGGAATAATAAAAATTACAATGTAGGTGATTTGGTCTATGTTAGTCAAGATCATAGGCGTAATGATAATTAAAAATTAGATTTAAAGGTCCTTACGAAATTCTTTCAGTCCTTCCTCAAAGGTCAAAGGTCAAGGGATTGTAAGAAATATTATTTTGGCGAAAGAAAAAATAAGTTTTTCTCCAGGAGAACGAAAAGACTAAAACATTGCCATTGAACATGCTATGTAGGTAGGTATACGTAAATTTTGTCTGATAAATTGTACTATTTCAAATTATTTAATTATTTTTAAGTATTTGATGATTATGTATTGTACAATGTTTTCATTAGTAGGAGTATCGCTGGTCGGCCTTCTATTTGGTGCCAATTATCTCACCGGCAGCGGGTGAATGTGATTGGCATGTCTATGTAGTTGGCAATAGATATCAAAAACCGCTGGTCGGCCTTCTATTTGGTTTCAGCTATCTCACCAGCAGCGGGTGAATGTGGCTGGCATGTTTATGTAGTTGGTAATAGGTATCAAAACCGCTGGTCGGCCTTCTATTTGGTGTCGATTATCTCACCAGCAGCGGGTGAATGTGATCGACATGTCTATGTAGTTGGCAATTTAATACTATATCCGCTGGTCGGCCTTCTATTTGGTGTCAGCTATCTCACCAGCAGCGGGTGAATGTGGCTGGCATGTCTATATAGTTGGCAATTATTCGCTGTTACCTACTTGTTTGGTGGTGGTCTATCTCAATGACAGCGAATTGAAGGGGACCACCATGTCTATGCAAGTAGATGAAAAGAAAAATGACTTGGAAATGAAAACATTGTCCAGTTTTTCAATATATATAATAGGGAATTTATTTTGATTGGTGACACCTGATTGAGGAGTGATATGTGAATGTACCTAATTGTAAGTACTTCGAGGACGAAGCACTGTCAGTATGGCCGTGTTAGTTTCATATTAATATAATTATTGTTATATGTTATAACAAGTGTTATAATATATCATGTTATAACTAAATCATATAAGTATTGATACACAAAATATGTTTATAATGACAGTTTATTTTAAAATTAAATACATTCAGAAAATTATATTGTAATGACGGTAGTTGATTAAAATACATGTTTGTCGTCGCCTATAAAAACGATTTCTCTGGCTGGATTGAGACACTCCGCTTACTAAAGCAACCGAATTCCCTGCTCTACCGGCTCGGAAACCCGGTGTAAGCCCTAAGCCAACCGTTGGGCAAACGAAGCCCACCGTTTGCCATCCTAACCCCCCTTCAGGGTATCACGTACCGTCGAACGTAGGTCTAGGGACCCAGGAGCTAGATCCGGATCTAGACCTTGTGGCGCGTTTCGCCAACCTCGTTGACACCAACGAAATACGACAGTTGGCAAAACTAATTCGAGAGAACGAGGGCAACCAACTAGCCCTACTCAACATTAGAATCAGACACTCGAGTGTACTTGAGAAGCTAGGTTCTTTTAGAGTCAACCCATAATGGATAGGTCCAACACAGGCAGAGTCAAACCCCGATCACTCAAGTTAGTGTTTTTCAATGCCAATGACGTTGTCAAACAACGAGACGAAATAGGAGAGTTTCTTAGGGCACACCAACCAGACATAATGCTGGTGCAAGAGACCTTTCTGAAACCATCACAGAGAAACCCTAACATCGCGAACTACTGCGTGGTTTGTAATGATAGGCTGAACTCGCCCCTAGGAGGCACCCTTATCTACTACAAAAGGTCCTTTGCATACCTATGGACCCGCCTGCAGTGGCGTACCTTGAAGCGTCGATCTGTCGGCTAGGTATGACCGGACACCAACCCATCACTATCATGTCAGCTTATCTGTCACCAAACTCCACCCCAGATAGACCTAGGCAACTACTCGAAAGCGATCTAAGGGCACTGCTAGACCAAAGCTGCGTAGTTATCATAGCTGGCGATCTGAATGCCAAGAACACAATGTGGAACAGCCACACAACGAACCGCAGAGGTAGAACCCTAGAGTCCCTATCGACGTTACTAAACTTGACATTGTAACACCATTAGAGCCGACACACTACCCAGCAAATGTGACTCACAGAACCGACATCCTAGATGTGGCGCTTCTAAAGAACATAAACCTACGTTTGTGTTCAGTAGAAGTGCTACACGAACTAACCTCAGACCATCGACCTGTAGTCGTAAAATTCGCTCCACGTCTAGGTCCCATTGACACAGGTCATGTCCCGACTACGATGATTACAGACTGGAAGCGGCTAGAGGAGAAACTCGAGTCGGTCTCGTCTGTACATCTCGACAAAATACCG
Source organism: Tyria jacobaeae (assembly GCA_947561695.1). NCBI lineage: Eukaryota > Metazoa > Arthropoda > Insecta > Lepidoptera > Erebidae > Tyria > Tyria jacobaeae. The sequence goes on from OX387214.1 coordinate 877,768, forward strand.
GACAGCATAATTAGTACAGAGGACACTACGACCGCAATCGATGCGCTCACAGATCACGTCCAATCGTTACTTAACGATTGTTCTCGGAGAGCCCCAGCAACGGGAGACCGTCGTTGGAACCTAACCGAAGACGTGCGTGAACTGTTGAGACAGAAAAACGCGGCCGTCCGTGCCTATGACAGATACCCTACTGAAGACCATAGGGTTAGATTAGAGTAGCGAAAGCTACGTCGAAGAAAAGTATCCCCGTAAATGCGTGGAGGGATCTCTATCCACCCCCCACCCTATCCTCGCCGGAGTACCGCAAGGATCCGTGCTCTCCCCCCTCCTGTACACGCTATACACCAGCGATATCCCGTTGCACCGGTCTGTGCAAATAGCACTTTTTGCAGACGACACAGCGATATACTACTCAGGTATGAACCCGTCATCAGTCGTTAGGAACCTCCAATCTGCAGCTAACGCCCTAGGCGCGTGGTTTCGGAAATGGAGAATAGAGGTCAATCCCGAGAAGAGCCAGGCGGTACTAATTCACAGAAGACAGCTCAGCCTGTATCCCTTGGAGGAGATCCCACAAATAAGGATGTTTGGCACGCCTATCCCTTGGGCTAGGCAGGCCAAATATCTAGGTATAATCCTTGACGATCGTCTATCCTTCGGACCTCACATTAAGGCGGTTCGTAACAGGGCTGCCTTTGTGTTAGGTCGACTTCATAGCTTAGTGAACTCTCGTTCAAAGCTGTCGCTTAGGAGTAATGTTAGACTTTACACAGCTTGCATTAGACCCATCATGACATATGGTAGTGTAGTTTTCGCACACACTAGGGAACACAGGATCCATAGGCTACAAACACTACGAAATAAGTTCATGCGCCAAGCCACGGGAACACCATGGTATGTGCGTAATGTCGATCTCCACATCGACCTAGAGCTGCCGACCATCAGGCAATTCATAAAGCAGTGCTCCCTTAGCTACTTTGACTCTGTTCCGACTCACCCCAACCCTTTAGTGGTTGCGGCTGTAAATTACACACCCAGTAATATATCACGAATACGTAGACCTAAACATGCTCTCGGAGAGCTAGACGATAACATCACACTCGCTCAACGTAGAGCCCCCACAGCTCGCGAAGCTACCACAAATCGTCCGCGATTCCGCCCCCGACGCCGGGGCCGGAATACGCGTCGCGTTAATCATTTAAATATGGGTCTTGGTCGCCCTAGTTTGCCAGCGATGCCCCAAGCCGAGGTGCGTACTCCACAGGGGGTGCCCTTGGGCAACGTCGCTTAAAAAAAACACCGATTGAGAGCCCTCAGCGCTCACCGTAAGCCCGTGCAAGGTTGTCGAGGCCATCTGCGGCCACACAAAAAAAAAAAAAAAAAAATGGATTGAGACACTTCTTGTCGAGACGTGGACCGGTGCGGAGCTCTAACATTTAATTGGTGGCGATCAGTAGTTCCAGTGCGTATATTGCAAATTGAAGATAAGTATATACTATTCTATGTTGTGTAAATAATGTTGTAGTTTCACTGTAGTTATGAAGATGATTATTTAAATGATTAAAATTAGTATATAAATGAATTGTTTGTTATGTATTAAAAACACAGATATATTATATAATGTTTCGTTTTTTCCAGAATAAATATTTACCTTTCATAAATTTCTTTTGTTTTTATTATAAGTATAATTTGAGTGACAGAATAAATTTCATTATTTTATAAATAAACGTATGCTCTCAAAATAATCTATTACAGGCGTCCATATAAATGGAGAAACTTTAAATTCATTTCTATATATATATATGCAATATATATACAGTAGAACTCCAATTATCCGAACTCCGACTATCCGAATCGCCGATTATCCGAATCACAAAAATTGTCCAAAAAAAGTCTAAGTGCGCTATTATTCTTCCCCCCGCGAAGCCAGTGTTTGCGCGTCAAGTCTTGACTTGACTTGTCTTAACTTGCCGTTGTGCCTACACTGACTTCCCCCCCCGTGTGTAGGCACAACGGCAAGTTAAGACAAGTTCCGGCGCATTGCAGTCACGGCGCACCTGTCATTGTTTGTTTTGATTAGCCAGTGTGCTATTGACCTTGCTCGAGGACGCTACTCTTTCGCTACGGCTTACTTTGGTTTGTGCGTGTACAATACTGTATTGTTTTTATACCATGGCTTCGAAAAGAAAACGTGTTGTGCTATCGTTAGCGGACAAACTGAAAATTATAGAGCAACTCGATAAAGGTGTAACGGGTAAGAAGTTGTCTGAGATTTATGGTGTTGGACAAACAACAATTTCTGACATTAAAAACAGTAAGTCAACACTTTTAAACTTTGTTTCGGTGCTTGAAAATGAAGATGGAAGTTCCTCCAGGAAAACAATGAAGACAGCAACCAACAAAAATTTGGAAGATGCCGTGTTTAAATGGTTTTTGCAGCAACGTTCTATGGGAAATCCGATTTCAGGTCCAATCCTTTGTGGAAAAGCCAAAATCTTAGCAGAAAAGCTTGGTTATTCATCTTTTAAGGCTAGTAACGGCTGGCTAAGGAATTTTAAATTCAGGCATGGTGTACGCGAGTTAGATTTGGCTGGTGAGAAGCTTTCAGCAGACTCTGCAGCTGCTGAAAATTTTATTGAAAAATTTAAAACTGCATCAGAATCCTATGATCCGGAGTTTGTTTATAATGCCGATGAAACTGGCATTGTTTGGAAAGCATTACCAAAAACCACTTTGGCTTCTAAAAGGGAATCTAGTGCCCCTGGACATAAGGTCAGTAAAGAACGTGTTACAGTGCTTAACTGTGCCAACTCCACTGGAAATCATAAACTGCCACTTCTTTTGATAGGAAAATCAAGAAATCAAGAGCATTTACAAACGTAAAAAAACTTCCACTCTTCTACAAAAGTCAACCCAAGGCCTGGATGACTGCAGCTTTGTTTACCGAATGGTATGATGAAGTGTTTATTCCTGAAGCGAAAAAGCACCAAAAATCGGTGGGAAAAGAAGGCAGTAAGGTGCGTTTAATTGTTGATAACGCACCCACTCATCCTACAGCAGAACTGTTGGAAAGAGAGAATGGGCAGTTTAAAACGACGTTTTTGCCTCCCAATGTTACAAGTTTGCTGCAACCCATGGACCAGTCTGTTATTGAAACAATGAAGCGCCATTACAGAAGGCAACTGCTGAGAAAACTGCTGATCGAAGGTGCTGAAGATGAAGAATTGGTTTTGGCAAATCATAGCAAAATCAATTTAAAGGACTGCTGTTACATGGTAGCGGAAGCTTGGAGTTTGGTTACGGCAGTGACGCTAAGACGTGTGTGGAATAAACTGAAAGGCCTACCGTCTGAGAAGAACAAAAAAAAAAGAATCTGAAGAAAATGAGAAACAAGAATATGGAGAGGATGATGATGATAAAGATGCGTTGTCACTAGAGGAAATAAGAAAAATGATTGTAAAAATTCCTGGTTGTACAGAAGTAAGTACTGAAGATGTAGGAGAGGTGGATGGCTTGTGACACGTCTGACCCTGGTTTTCAAATTCTCAATGACGATGAAATTGTTGTAAGTGTGAGAGAAGATGTTGAAGTGGAAGTGGAAGAAGAACTTTCTGCTTATGTTGAAGTAGACGCTGGACCATCAGCTAGTGAAGCATTTGCCGGCCTCGAGACTGCTTTGAAGTGGATGGAGCGTCAGCCCGAGTGTGACCACTTGCAACTGCTCATCGTCAAGCGAATGCGTGACCTGGCTGCCCGAAAACGGTTGAAGACCGCAAAACAGCTTACATTGACGGAGGTGTTTAAAAAACAATGATTTTTATTTCTAAACTTGTACATAAGTACATTTTATTTATATTTAAAACATGTGAAAAATTCATGTTTCTTTCATTTAATTCAATAAAAAAATAGTGCAATATCAAAATGTAGCTTTTATTCTCTCCAATGGCAATTTTTTTTTAAAAAATCCGTATATCCGAATATTTGATTATCCGAATGGGTCCCGGTCCCCATTAATTCGGATAATTGGAGTTCTACTGTATTCGGATAATTGGAGTTCTACTGTATATATGTATATGTATATATATATATATATATATATATATATATATATATTGGAGTAATTAAAGTAATAGTTATATATGTACAGTAACTTCAGTGTTATTGTTAAAATTGTTTCGGTTTCTATTAAATAAGGTACTTCACAATACATGTACGTATAGGGTTATTGTATCTTATCGCTGTTTTTAAAATTGCTTTTTGCATCACCAAGATATGTATGTTTTACTACTTTAAAAAAAAAACAGCTAAATCTGTTTAAAAACTATTCCTAACATCTCTTTCTTTTAAAGATTCTTCGGTGTCATTTGGAAATATCATTAATACTGCTTTGCTTGTTGTGTCAAACAAAGGCGTTTTTAAAATACTCAAGAAGTAAATTGTATGGTAAATTAGAAATAACTATGTATATCTTCGACCTCTACAGATCTTTCAACACACGGATAGTTAAGTAACTGGAAATAAAAATATTTTCCTATCAGTTTAGTAAGTGTAGCGGCAATCAAATCTTTGTACTTAATTTTAGAAAATATTCTGTAAATCTTATGTTGTCTGGAATTAAGGTAGCCTAGTTCTTTAGCTATTATGTACTACATATAATAAATAATGGTTGTCTGTTAAAGACCCAGCTTGAGGTAGAAGCTCCACTTAGAATAAATGATCACCTAAATAAAGTTTGCAGTTTTTAAACAAGCACTTAGTTATCGGGATCTCTCCCAAAGACCTTAGACCAGCAATATCTAAAATGCCTAATAGTGTAAGTTATCGACGTTGGTATATTTCCTCAACTTCATTGTGAATTCCTTGCCAAATTGGCGTAGGTAATCTTTATATATATAATTCTTCTGTGAGTGTGTATGTCACTGAACTACTCTCAAACGACTGGACGGATTTTGATGAAATATTTGTGTGTGTTCAAGAGGATCTGGAAATGGTTTAGATTCACAAATTAGCCCGGCAGATGGCGCTGCAGTCGGTATCTAGGTTATTTATCTATATTGATCCTAATCGCTTGAAATATCATGCAGGACAACATCTGTCGGGTCCGCTAGTGCTATATAAAACTATAAAGATATTTTAAAGAAACATTTTTAAATTAGAAGAAAAAGAGAAACTCATAACTTGAATCTCGTACTCCTATTTTTAGTGCTTTCAGGTATCTCTGTATTCATAAAAATATCCATTTGCAATTCAGTCGTTGGCTGGTTAACTAAATACGTCACGATTAAAGTAATAGTAAATAATCTTTTCTTAGCACTCTTCATTTTCAGTTAAAGTAATTTTATTGACACCGATATACAAAAACTAATAAAGCATTTAAAAAATAGATTAACGCTTTTACTAAGAATGATAGCAGACTTTCTTATATTGAAGTAAACAAAAAAACACTAACATGCGACAGTCAATATAATGTATTTACGATATGTGTGGATACAAGTGTATCTACGTCCGCTTACAAACTAGTGTTATGCGCGCTATACGAGACAATACTAATAAATAACGTAAATGAGAAAAACGAGCGTAGTTCATTATCAATATCTTATAAAAGGGTTCATTTGTTTTTAATATGGGTGGCATAGATTAAAAACAAGATCATGAGAATTCATAAAATTTCATATTTTGTTGCAAATTCCAGTACACAACGATAAAATGGAATGTTTCGATAACCTCATTTACATTTCAAGGCACAGCTTAAGAAAGTCAGCTGTATTCTTTAATACCCTTCAAGATTTAGGTATTCTACAATCTACGTATACCTTTTCAGTAGGCAATTTGCTGTTTCAGGCTGTAGTAGAGTGTAACAATCCCTTGGGTCTGTACAGTAGAGTGGGGCCGTTTTCAAAGAATGTAAATTTAGAGTTTTTTTTTAATTTTAAATCTATAATAAAATAATAATAAATAATATATAATCTCCAGACTTTTCAGTTGTATTGCACTGCACCGAATAGTATTTATTTGTTTTATCATAACTATTATATTATAAACCTAGAAAAAAAATGTTCACCATATCTAGAAAAATAAATAACTCAAATCTTATATCAATGGCTGCATATTAAAGGAAAATTTATTTTATGAAATCATTTGGTTTATTCTTTTTACGATATTTTTCATATATCATTTTCCACAGCTGATATGCTTCAGGATTAGGAATTGGTCCCATTTTCAAATCATTTTCTATGTATAAAAAATTTATGGAATCATTGGTACTTGGTTGCCATTTTATTGGCAAGTTATCGTCAGGGGTAGGTTCACTGAAAACAACAAAATATTTGAACTTTCTGACAGGTAAAATATTGAAATATATAATTTTTATTGAATTTCCTTACCTATATTTAGCAAAGTTTGTCCATAGTTTAGTCATCCAATTTATGACTTTTTGATCTGCTACATTAATAGGAAACGGCCAAATTTGCCCGTTGAATAAATACATAAGCTCGTCGCTGTGAATAGCACCACTTTCAGTTTTATATCCAAAAAGACCACATATATATTTTAAAAAGTTTCTTCCACCCGAATAGTTGAAATAATAGTTATATACCTTAGCGTTTAATTCCTTAATTAAGGTTTCCGTCTCTAAAATAGCCGGAACTTCAAAATATAAATGAGTATTTAGATCAGATATAACATTGTGGACTTCAAAACTCAGCTTCTTATTACCAAAATAGTATTCCTTAGCAATTTTTGATACGTTTGCAGCTTCTTCCTCTGACGAAAATTCGAGGTCAGAACCAAAAATATACTTAGCATCTCTCGCATCTAAAGTTTCTTTCGTATCGTCGGGCAACAAAAATACACCTTCTTTGCTAGTCGTTCCATAAATTACGGGTATATTCTTTTTAGGATTGTTTTTAAACATATTGAAGGGAAAATCGGTTATCACTGTCTCTTCTCCTTCAATATTTTGTTCCACACATGGATAGTGAAGCAGCTGTGTATCAAAATACATACCAAGTGGTTTTCTGGGTCTGGCATTGATAAGACTTTTGTAAGATGTTCTATATAATATTTGATAAATTTCTTCGGGGTTATCAGTTTCGTATCCAAGATCTTTAACTATGAGGCTAGCAACCGAAAGAGGATGCCTATTTATAGACCAACTGGAAGTGGACGTACCACTTTGTACTATAGCTTTCTGAAATAAGCCTTCAGTAGCTTTACTGGCTAAAAGTAACGATGTTGATGCAGCTCCAGCGCTTTGCCCAAAAAGAGTAACATTATCAGGGTCACCTCCAAAAGCTGCTATATTCTTTTTGACCCATCTCAAGGCAGTTATCTGATCTTTGATACCAGCATTTCCAGGAGCTTCTTTTATACCTAAACATATGAATCCCAACGCACCTAGCCTATAATTAAATGTGACTAATATAACATCATGTTTTACTAAAAAGTCAGGGGCATAGAGAAATTTTCCTCCACTACCTATTGTAAATCCGCCACCATGAATATATACCATTACTGGAAGAGGTTTTATAGTCTTAGCTGGCACGTAAACATTAAGTTTTAAACAATCTTCGGTTCCAACTACGCCGAAAATAGGGTTTGATTGTGGACATTGATATATTTCATCAACCGCTTTATATACGCCTTGCCACGATGGAGGAGGTAAAGGTGACTGTAAAGAGATATAAGATATAAGTTAATTTAAACTGATTTCATAAAATGCGATTTTTACTTACAACATTTTAATAGGTATAAGAATGTTTACTAAGGGATATCAAATAAAATAACTTATTATTAGTAGTCTTTCGCACGTAGATTCATCGCAGAGATTCCGACAATGTCAATTGTTTCGATAGAATTAAAAGAAATTATTTTTGTAAATTATATGTGGCTTCCAAAAAAAATTAATTATATAACATGTTTCAAGGTACACATTTTTAGGCTTATTTGTAATCATTTATGTACCTATATTAAATGTACACCTGCATACATCATTACCTATAAAAACCGTACTGTCATGTTCAAACAAGGCCATAACTTACCATTAAATTTTGTATATAGAAGTTGCGGATATGACGGTATTGAAATTTTGTAAGAAAACTCCTATCATTACATCACTAATTTTCAATGACTTTAGACTAAATGAATGTATAAAAAATTTATATACATACTACGTCTAGGCAGAATACATTAAAAAAGCCATTCCATTCCTACTATGAAGAGAAATATCAGTAAACACAATCAGTATTAGTAAGAACAAGGAAGCAGCTGCATAACAGGTACACAATTTTTTTTTATTCAAATTGATATCTTCTTCGTGAACATGAGATATTACTTATCAATTAACTACATTTTATGATGTCATTTATATATTTAACTTCTTTATAACGAATTCAATTTTCAAACATAAAAACAAAAAGTGAATCTATATTTGTCAGTGGTAGAGCCATGCTTAGGCACGAATGGGCCGGCTCGACCGGTGCGATACCACGGCCTCACAGAAAACCGGTTGTGAAGTAACGCTTGCGTTGCATTTCCCCGAATTGAGTGAGGTTTCCGGAGGCCAAATTCCTCCTCCCCCCTTTTCTCTCCCATATCTCCTTTCTCCTTTTTTCCATCTCCTCATCTCTCCTCTCTTCTTTCCGCTCCCCATCCCTCATCACCCTCAAAGGCGGGTAGCGTACTTGCGACTCTTGAGTTGCAAGTGTCCATGGACGGCGGTGTCACTTACCATCAGGTGACCCGTCTGTTCGTCTGTCCCCCTATGGTATAAAAAAAAAAAAAAAAATTGATGTTAATAATTTTTATCTCCATTAAACTTATAATCATTAAACTTACCTTGAACCTCAAACTACTATTGGTTGTAGCATACGGTATACCTAAGTATTCAAAAAACGACCCATCCTGGCTGATTTTACCGCTCAAAATTCCTTGCTCGATTTTTACTTCGGGTGCTGGCTGATCGACCAAGTTCATGGCAAATAACGAAAATAAAACTATTGTTTTTCCGTACTTCATTTTTGTTTTCACTTAAGACTTCATGTCAATGGACAAAAAGTCTATAATTATTTGTACAGTTAATTCACACTTCTTTGCTTGGGGTTAGGTTATGGAATTAAAGTACAACTGGCACGTACACTGCAGTCTGAAGATTACTTTGTGTCTGAAGATTATAATAGTTGTGACTAAATTACCAGACATTTGATAACACACATTGTTAGTTAGTTAGTTATTATCGTATTGATACTATTTACACAATTGGACAGGTCGGCGATGACCTTGTACATGTATTGCGCAAGCACGTTGCTGTTCAACTGAGACAGATGACTTTTTAACATTTAATGGGTAATTTGTTCTGTTTGGTGTGGTTTGGTTTTTTATAATTTATGAATTGTACAAACTATTTGTTTATTTTCAAAAGAGGTTTAACCATTGACAATAGATTATAGTTGGATTGGGTTCTTTTTATTTTGCCAAATAATATTCAAATTGGTTCTGTTTAATTTGTTTCCCGTATCCTGATAAGATCGTATTTAATTAATTGCCTAAATGTTGGAAGGAGCCTAGCTATTTATACATTAAAGAAGAAACTTAATATTACATAAAGTGATATTGCAACTATGATTTCTGAAATAATTTAATTTTAAATATTTAATATCACATTAATTTAATTTTATATCATGTTATATCGTGTTATATCATGTTATTATTGCATGATCATTATATTTTATTTGTTATTCTCTAATATTTTACATGGAATGTTTTAGCAGTAGTATTAATTGTATCATATACATTACATTATAATAATTATTCTGCTTTCATCTTAGTACATGCTCTTAATATTTGCGCGCCTTACAGGCAAAACAAATTATGTGCAAAAAAAATATTTTCCAATTTAATAAGACTTTTTATTTACCAATTATCTTGCACGTGAAGTCTCGATTATATGGTTAACTGTAATGCTGTCTTATTTCATTTAATTTATCAATTGAAGGTTTCTAAAATAAACACATTAACCTTTATAATAGGAACTATAGCACTTGGTTTATTAAGTTTCACTAATCATATGCCAATGCTCCATCTTGTAGTTTTATAAAGATGCAGAAGTTGACACCAATCAACCGTCTGTATAATTAAGATTGACGATACAAAAAAATGATTATAGTTTAATAAGACAACAATTAATATTAATATAAATAAAGATTTAAGTAGTTAATCTCCTATTAAAACCAGCATTCAAGAGTAATGACCAAGAATTTGAATACAAAACGAGTTCTCTGGACGTGACTAAACAGGCCATTTTCTCAGCGCGTTGCATGTCTAAAATTTATTTAAATAAATAAAGGAAAAGGCGAAAACTGTTGAATTATAACCCGATCCCGAGCGTGACTGACCGCTGGACGTCGACAAACGAGCAGCCACACTGAATTTTAAATATTTTTCCAACACTCAAATTATTACAATGTCATTAAGCTATAATGACTCATAAGAGCTAGAAAACGAATGTAATCGTGTTCTCGAAGTTTATTTTTGAAATTTTAAGAGAAATGGCTATTAATTATGACATTTGTGTACATTCAACAACAAGACTCAACATATAGCGATTTCCGAAAAGATTTTGAACTTTCACTTTTAAACACTAACGTCAAAGTTTTAAAGGATTTTGTCTATCTCCAGAGCACAGAATTACTAAATATAAATAGAATGTGTAAGTTTGGTGTTTTGTTATTGTTGCTGATATTATTTTATTTTATTTCGAAAATTATCAGCTAATGAAGGCCAATTACTTAATTCACAATTAGCATCGGTATATATAAGTATAGTGTTTGGTCGAATTATAAATATTAAATTACCTCCACCACTCGCCACTATTATATAATGCAATGGTTATTTCTGTACTAAAGGTTCTTTGGTTCATCGAACCTTGATAAGACTTTATATAAAGCTATTATAACTTTAACTGTGGTTAAGTTTTGCTTGATTTTCAACAGCATTGTATTAGATTATACTTATATAATTATGGTGAAACACAACAAAACAATATTACGGTTTTGAAGTTTTAAACAATACAAATCAATTAATTTTAATCATTTACTGTTCAAAACCTGCTCTATTGCCAATTGTGTTCCTATTCGTTATACTTCACTCATACTTCAAAATTACTATTTCGTTACTTTTCATACTTACCTATAAATAATTAAAACCTTATTAATGACTACTGCGTACCATAACACGACTTTCAATTTAGCGAACCAAAAAAGTATATTTAAAAGAAGTCAGTCGCTCCCAAGTAATAACAAGTTATTTGACAAACCACAACTCACAAAAACTTTTCCATCTCGCGTTTATAAATTCAAAAGTGTCAAATTCTCCAGCGCGATTGGTGGAGGTTGAATCGATTCACGATTTGCATCGTAGACGGCAGTCGATTCAGCTATTACTGATGACTCACAAACTAATCTTCAAAGTCTTGTGAGAGGGACGCTCGAATGTCTTAATGATGCTCCATTATCATTTTAAACGTTACATGTTTCAGATGTCCTTTTTTGGATATCAACATACATAAGGCGTGTTGGCGCCACCGCGCAACCAATCAGCTATCGACAAAATGACGTGATGTGTGGCAGCCAACCAAGACGTGTCTCCCGTGCGCGGTTGCTTTCGTCGTTAAAAACAAAAAAGGAACCGATATACCTACTACACGGTGCACGCGATGCACCCCAGTTTTTTATAATATATTATTGTGTGTGTTTATTATATCAATACAACCAAAATACTAAAATCTACATATTTATTTCGTTCCCATCGTGAACAAAAACTGGCGACCGTGACAGGACCTGTGCGCTAATCGTGAACCAAGTCCGTACAGGTCTATTCCAGAGCTATAGTGACGAGGTGCCATCCCAAAGCCGAACACGAAAGGACTCGGCGCGTTGAAGAGCATCCCGGAGCAGCCAAGCTCATCCCCACGAAGCAATCGACGGCAAGGAGAAGTCATACTTGAAGAAATCAGCTACATTCTGGAACTGCATAAATCACAGACAGCCGACCCTTCATCACGGATCATTAGGGATCTGCCTACCTCCTACTAATCGTGAGCTCGTTCCTATTTATTTCCCATCTTTCCTCTTCTATCTTTGTTAAGCACTGGTTGATTTCCTTGAACGTTTGGTGATCGTCAAGTTAATCTTAATCTAAAATCTAAATCCATAAAATTACTACCATAAGTCACCTCACTATTAATACTACTATGCCTATTTGCCTATTTTACCTAAGTTTTAGCTTTTAACTACAAGCTTGATAAGCAATATTTATCAACGAATCTTATAGCTAGCAATATTAAAATAATTAACCTATTTATTTTTCTATTTGTGATATGTTTCAATTCCATAGCACTATTGAGCTACTTTCAATTATTTTATATACATAATCTACCCATCTAATCAGTGGTCCTTTGCAAGATTATCGCAAACAGTACTTTAGTCGAAATAAAACGGGTTTTCAGAGTGATCGTTTGAGTGCGCGCACCGACGTCGGCTTCGCCGCCTGCTACAGCACCCGTGCATACACCTGATAAGAAACCGGTTTCGCATCATCGTCGGACTACGGAACGAGGAGCGTATCGTATTCTTTTGTTATTTAATTCGAATTATTTGTTTGTTAGTTGATATTTTATCGCTATGTCCACCGAAGCAAATCTTAAAGATCTAAATGTTAAACGCGGTTCTATTAAAGGTCGTGTGACCAAGTTTAAAGCATATTTAGATTCCTTATTGCCACTAGAACATATTTCTTCTGTGGAAGTTAATAAGTTAGCGATGAAATTGACACGAATGGAAGCGTTATTCATTGAGTTCGACGAGCTGCAGAGACAAATAGAGGAACTGAACACCGCTAATTTGGATAGTGAATTAACCACTCGCGATTTAATTGAACAGGAATTCGATCATTGCATTTGTATCACCCAAGACTTTATACGATCTAACAGTTCTCCTCCCAAACCGGATGAAAAGAATATTTCTAGCTGTTCTCATGGTTGTCATCATGACCGATGTGATGACAGCTTATCGTTCAAGCTTCCTATTATTAATATACCTAAGTTTGACGGAACTTATTACAAGTGGTTAGAGTTTAAGGAAATATACTCGTCATTGATTCACGATAACCAAAAAATTAAAAATATACATAAATTTCATTACTTGTGTTCGTATTTGGAGGGAGAAGCTGCCCGTGTATTGAGTAACTTAGAAGTTTCCGACAAGAATTATGTTGAAGCCTGGACCATTCTTTGCAACCGCTACGATAATAAAAGGCAATTAATAAACAATCACTTAAGGGCATTATTTAATATTGAATCCGTTCGTGAAACTGATAGGTCTCTCAGGTTTATTATTGATCACGCCACTAAGAACTTGCGTGCCCTGAGCACATTAGGGCTGCCCACCGATAAGTGGGACGTCCTAATCATTCACATTTTGCTGTCTAAGTTGGACAATAGCACTATTGTTAAATGGGAAGAACATAGGAACACTATTTCAGAGATACCTTCACTCGAGGATTTCTTTTCATTTCTAAAAAATCGTGCCAATGTTTTAGAAACCGTTAATCGTAATAAAACCGATAAATTAGATAACCCTAAATTAAACACTCACACACCACACATTAAATTACAATCCAAGTCATTTGTCGCAACCTCCAAAGAGACTACTCCTTCTTCTTCTAAAATTGAGTGTGTCTTATGCCAAGGTAATCACCGCCTATATGAGTGCACCTCTTTTAAATGTAAATCTCCCGAAGATAGGAACTCAACGGTTGTTAAGCTTAATCTCTGCCTTAATTGTTTAAGGCCCGGACACCGTGTCCATGATTGTAAGCTACCCGGTTCTTGCCGGCTATGTAGAAAGAGGCATAACTCCTTGCTTCATTTGCCCAATAATACTGCTTCTTCTAATTTGAGTAACTCGCTTTCTATAGCCATGTCTGCTTTGTCGTCGCCTACTAACTTATTATGTACTGCCAAGGTACGCCTATCTAATCCGCAAACTCATGAGACTATTACCGTACGGGCTGTACTTGACAGCGGGAGTCAGTCTTCCTTTATCACTGAGAGTGTAAAGCAAAGACTCGATCTGACTTCTCAGCCTTCAAATGTCAGTATTGTCGCTATAGGTAACTCACCCTTAAACATGATTCCTGAACGTTGTGCTTTGCAACTCCAATCTAATACTACTTCGTACCAAGTATCAATGTTTTGTTTGGTTTTGAAGTCAATCATCGATAAAATACCTAACACGTTTTTTGATATTAGTCATCTTAGCTTGTTTAATTTTCAGTTGGCAGACCCCAGCTTCAATGAACCTTCACCGATTGATATGCTAATCGGAGCGGACCTATTTTGGGATTTGATAGGTACTAAACATCATTCCCTAGGAGCCAATGCTCCTAATCTTCGAAGCTCTAAGCTAGGATGGCTTATAACAGGGTATATGCCAAATAAGGAAATTCAAAGCCCGCCCACTAAACCGCTTGTTTGCAACTTTCTATTAAAAGACAGCGATTATACCAACCTTGATCAGGCACTAGCCAAATTTTGGGAGTTGGAAAGCGTCCCTCTATCTAAACCCTATACTGAAGAGGAAAAGTTTTGCGAAAAACACTATGTTTCTAATACATGCCGAGATGGTGATGGTCGATTTTGTGTAGGCTTGCCACTAAAAGACGATGTAGCCTGTCTTGGTGAGTCCTATTTTGTAGCCAAAAAACGCTTTCTCAGTTTAGAAACGCGTTTTCGAAGGAATCCAGAGCTAAAGGCACAGTACTGTCAATTCATTCACGAGTATGGTAAGCTCGGTCACCTGACTGAGATCACTAAACCCCCTCTTGATCATTATTTCCTCCCCCATCATCCCGTAATTAAGGACAAGAGTGAATCTACAAAGCTCAGGGTTGTATTTAATGCTTCTCAACCCACTACTTCTGGTCTATCCGTCAATGACCTCCAAGCGGTAGGCCCCACTATACAAGACTCTTTAGTCAATATTCTGTTGCGTTTTCGTTTATATCGACATGTTTTATCAGGAGACATAGAGAAGATGTATCGGCAAGTTCAACTAAGAGAGTCTGATCGTAAATTACAACTGATATTGTGGCGTGATAACGAAGATGAAAATATTAAAATATTAAAATTGAACACGGTCACCTATGGTTTTGCCAGTGCTAGCTTTCTATGTACTAGGTGTATCTGGCAGATTGGCGAAGAATGTGACAATCCTAAAATAAAACAAATACTTCAAAACGATTTTTATTGCGATGATTTGCTCACGGGAGCAGAGTCGGAGGAAGAAGTACGTCATATTCAAAGCTCAATCTCTGATGAGCTCGCTAAAGGTTGTTTTCTTCTAAGAAAATACCGTTCTAATTTGTCTAATTTCTTACCTATAGACCCCAACCTGCAAGAAAAATCCCAGTTAGTTATCAGTAACGCTACCAGTACACTAGGAATTGGTTGGTCCCCTGATACAGATAAACTTCACTTTCCTGTTGATACCATACTTAAAACTATTTTAACCAAACGAGCGATTCTATCTTCTACTTTTAAAATTTTCGATCCCCTTGGCTTGTTATCTCTTTGCACTGTTAAGGCAAAAATTTTGCTACAGAAACTATGGACTGAAAATCTCGATTGGGATGAGCCTATTCCAAACTCTATTCAGGTGTCTTGGTTAAGGTTTTATGAACAAATAAAATCTTTATCATCGCTGCGAATTCCAAGGCAAGTTTTGATTGAAAACTCAGATTACATTGAGCTTCACTGCTTTTGCGACGCCTCTCAACAAGCTTATGGCTGTTGTATTTACCTAAAGTCTCTTAATAAGCTAAACAACATAGAAGTAAATTTATTGTGTGCCAAGTCTCGCATAGCTCCTATCAAAACATGCACTATCCCGCGCCTGGAGCTTTGTGGTGCGGTTCTAGGTGCTCAGTTGACTTCTGCTGTCACGAAGGCTTTAAGGCGTGATGTGAATAGACAGTTCTTTTGGACTGACTCTAATGTAGTACTCAGTTGGTTAAGGTCACCCCACAAAACTAAATCTTTCGTTACCAACAGGCTCGCCGCTATTATTGAGCTCACTGATACGGCCA
Organism: Tyria jacobaeae; assembly: GCA_947561695.1. NCBI lineage: Eukaryota > Metazoa > Arthropoda > Insecta > Lepidoptera > Erebidae > Tyria > Tyria jacobaeae. Next base: position 893,908 of record OX387214.1, read on the forward strand.
ACTGGCGTCACGTGCCTTCCCTACAAAATCCTGCTGACCTTGTGTCACGAGGCGTGAACCCCCAAGATGTGGCCGGTGCTACCCTATGGTGGCATGGCCCATCGTTTCTTAAACAACCAGAAACATCCTGGCCAGTCATTCCTTCTGCAAACATAAATCTACCTGAAATGAAGGCGATGCCTGCCTTAGTGGCTGAGTGTTCAGCCACGATACCTAGGAGTATAGTAAACTTCCAAAAATTCTCGAAATTACGGACCCTTCAAAGAGTATATGCTTTCATACTTAGATTCATGCATAATTGTCAAAACTCAAAAAGTAAGCTCACGGGAACTCTCCAGGTTCAGGAACTTCAAAGGGCTCTTGTTATTCTCACTAAAGCAGCTCAGGAAGAGTCGTTTTCAAAAGAAATAAATTTATTACTATCCGAAAAAACCCTCAAAGCCAAGTCTGCACTTTGCTCATTAAACCCATTTATTGATGAGGTGGGATTACTTAGAGTTGGAGGACGCATTGATAACTCCGCTTATTCATTTGATAAACGGCATCCTATTCTAATTAAAGCCAATCATTACTTTAGTAAACTCATTTTCCAACAGGAACACTTACGCTTAATCCATTCCGGGCCACAACATTTACTTTCATCCCTCAGAGAACGCTATTGGATTATAGGCGGCCGAAAATTAGCCAGAGACGTTACGCAAAAATGCCTTGTATGTCGTCGTTTCAAAGGACAGGCTATGTCAAATATAATGGGAAATTTACCAAATGATCGTGTGCAACCTGATTTTCCTTTTAGTACTGTTGGCACTGACTTCGCGGGTCCATTTTTGATTACGGACCGCAAGGGCAGGGGCTGTAAAACAGCCAAATGCTATCTGTGCCTATTTGTTTGTTTTAGGTACAAATGTCTACATTTGGAAGTAGTTTCAGAATTAAGTAAAGAGGCATTTATTCTAACCTTAAAAAGATTTATTGCCCGTAGAGGAATGCCTAAAACAATATATTGTGATAACGGCCGCAATTTCGTAGCGGCCGCTAAGGACATCGGTCAATTTTTAAACTCTAACAGGGACTCTATTTGTGATTTTGCTTCTGGTCGGGGCATTGAATTTCGGTTTTCTCCTGCGTACGCTCCTCATTTCAATGGTCTCGCCGAGGCGGGTGTAAAATCAGCAAAATTCCATTTGAACAGAATTTTAGGTCAATCTCACCTGACGTTTGAGGAGTTAACTTCTGTGTTTACTCAGATAGAAGCTATACTAAATAGCCGACCCCTATGTCCTTTGAGTCCATCCCCTAATGACTTTCAGACCCTTACCCCTGCTCACTTCTTAATTGGCAGACCATTAACTTCATTGCCGACAACGAGCTACGAGACGGACAGCGCTCATCACCTTACTCGCTTCCAACGCCTAGAACAAGTAAGGCAGCACTTTTGGAGACGCTGGTCTACTGAATTCATCGCGGAGCTACAACAACGCATCAAGTGGCGTGTCAAGTGCAGGGAGTTGAAGCTCGACGACCTGGTCCTAATTAAGGAGGACAATTTACACCCCCTCCGCTGGCGCCTTGGACGTGTCATCAGACTGTTTCCGGGTAGCGACGGGATTTGCCGTGTGGCTGACATAAATACCGCGAATGGTCCTATAAGGAGAGCTATTAACCGCCTGTGTCTCTTGCCTACTTCTCCTTGAAAGCTCGGCGAAACTTTCAACGGCCGGGAGGATGTTGGCGCCACCGCGCAACCAATCAGCTATCGACAAAATGACGTGATGTGTGGCAGCCAACCAAGACGTGTCTCCCGTGCGCGGTTGCTTTCGTCGTTAAAAACAAAAAAGGAACCGATATACCTACTACACGGTGCACGCGATGCACCCCAGTTTTTTATAATATATTATTGTGTGTGTTTATTATATCAATACAACCAAAATACTAAAATCTACATATTTATTTCGTTCCCATCGTGAACAAGGCGGATTCTTTGTTCTTTTTTCATTTATCGTACTTTCTTTTAAATACAACTCTTACTGTAGGAATAATTCCTGTGTAGTTAGGGGTTTTATAAACATTCAATCAAGAGGCACATAGACACCCAGACTCGCTACAACACATGCGCTGGATCACACAAATTTTTGTCCAGTGTGGGAATCCAACCCACGACCTCCGGTTCAACAGTCAAGGTCACTTACCACAAGACCAAGTCGCCCGTCATTACCAATACACTTCAGAAATTTTATGAGTAATAAAATATAGTATTTTTTCTTATTAGGGTATGGACGAGTTTCTTAGCAGTCACATTTGTACTGACCTTTAGGTGTCATAACCAATGGGAAAATCTATATACATACAATATGTTTGTCTGTATAAAAAGTAAAAATTTTTTGACCAATGTGGGTTCGTGCAGTATTCGCATAAACATATAAGTACATAACTGTATAGTCATTTGGAACTACGCATACTTCTACACGTCGACGGCCACTTTAACACGTGCGACTTTCTGCAGTTATTTTTTACTATAATTTTTTACCATTTAAATGTTGATTGTTAGGAGTTCTCATAACATGGACTTTCATATGTAAACAAATGATCGTACCTATCGCTTGGGTGTCATGGCCGCTCGTAGATGTGGACATTTGTATTGTGGAGTTTAGTTGGGTGCACGTGCGGTGCGGTTCCTAAACGATAATAATTTGTAACCTACAAAGACAGCCTCAAAAATATAGATACCTTGGCAGGAGCTTCCGTCTCTGTATTAAACTAATAATAAATCAACGGAATGGGGTTAAGAATGCATGACACACTCCAGTTAACCAAAGACAATAATAAATCTAATTTTGGCGACGTAATTTTATCTTGAGTAGACGTTGATAGATCATCCGCAAAGACTTAACATTTCATTCATTTATTACGAGCGTTAAAACGCTACTGTTTTTATTATTCATTAATAATGAAGTATTATAGGGTTAAGGGTTGAATTAGGTTAAGGGGTGAACTGATAATATTATGAAGATCAACATTTGGATGGGTAACATTAACTCATCCAAATGTTGATCTAGTTGACATAACATTAATTAGTGTATCATTTATATATGCAGACTAACTCTGTAACTGTTTTAGATATTGAACTGATAACAATTCAATTGTGATTTAACGCATGACAATCTTTGGATGGATTATACTTTATAGGCTATCTTGCTAATGCTAACCATGCAAACGTTTGGAAAGATGTTTATTACAGAATGAGACTGAATTGATTAGTATGAAATATAACTTAAAAATAGATTAGTTTTGGACACATTGTGTTTTTTATTTAAAATCTTCTTTTTATTTTTTTTTTACCAATAATATATGTATATGTAATAATAATAAAGACTCCTCACATCTCACACACGGCCGTCTGATCCCAAACTAAGCAGAGCTTGTACTATGGTAACCAGACTGCTGATAAACATACTTATATATTTCTAAAAACATACATAGGTATTAAAGATATATTACACCCAGACACACAAGAAATGATCATGCTCATCATACAAATATTTGTCCTTGGTTGGAATCGAATTCACGACCTCGGCTTAGCAGTCCCGATCGCTAACCGCTAGACCAACAGGCCAGGCTATTTATGTTACTTCCCGATATATCCATAACATCCCAATATACCCATTGCATTAATTACCTTACCACCTTTCACTACCATACACTTTCAATATCATTCATCCATTTCTTTCCATTCCATTTTCCCAAGTTCCCAAAGGGGCCGGCAATTAGCTCGCCCGTTAGTGGTACCAAATTATTAGCACTAGAAGTATTTGATAAAATTTGTTTATTGAAGAAGCCTCTGCCCATCCCTTGCTTCTGGTTACAGTCCTGAGTACAACAAGCTCTAATAAAATAGAAATTCTCGTGTGTCACTAAAACACTCTCTTAAATTTATGTGAATTTATAAAATGCAATTTTATGTGTGTTATGTGACGTTGATGAATTATTATGTTATGCTGCGATCTATATTTCACTGGATTCCTTTCATTCATAATTTCTTACACTTTTTGTCAGGTTTTTAATAAAAGTGTTTACATTGTTTTCTAGGTTCAATATTTATTTGTTAAAACTAAAATTAGATATAATTAGTAAATAATAGGTGACAGAAACGTGATTCACAATTCGGTCTTCATTTGTGGCAAACATGAACTTCTAGAGACCAGAAAAAAATAATAATTTTAAGAAAACTAACTATTAAAACTAATTTCTTTAATTTTAGTAGAAAAACATATCAACAATTAAGATTACAATTGAAGATTTTTACATGCTTATTTCAAGATAAAACTTAAGATAATATACATAAGTTATTACTCTGACAAATTCGTATTATTTATCTTTACAGTTTGCAAAGTCATCGTTAGATGAATGGAGTCACAAGTTTACCTGATAAATGTTAATAAGTATCAGATATCATCATATTTATTATTTATTCGTGGGCTTTGTTATAACTAATGTTATAAAATACACAATTGAATAACAAAAACAGCAATAACAAATTGCCATGCCTCTGGTGTTATGATCTATCAACAGAGTGATTCCAGCATTGTGTAGAAACTCATGGGTCATCTGCACCTGCTTTTTCCTGGCTCAGATTGTAATGATCCTTTTAGAGGGTTGAGTAAAAAGGAGCAACATATACCTGTGTGGTAGTGCTTCTCTTTACTCATTATTTTTCTTACAACTTCGGCATACTGAAATAAATGATAGTTAGCAATAATAGTACTCAAACATTACAGTTATAATAGTTATTTTCAAAATGTCTACGTACTAAACATCAATGGCTCATATCAGAATTAGAACCTCAAGTAGGAGAGAAGATAACACCTACACAATATACATACACATGTAGGTTAGGTAATTGAATATAATTTTTTCTTCACTTTTAGATACCTTACCTAAAAAAATAATCATGGTCATCACGTCAATGCCACGTCAAATGTTTTTAATACATAGTTTTGATGTAAATTTATAATTAATTATAAGTGTTTTCTTTGTTGAACATAAGGTATATGCTGGGTGGAACATAAGGTATATGCTGGTTAAGGTATATGCTGGGCTCAAACATTACAGTTATAATAGTTATTTTCAAAATGTCTACGTACTAAACATCAATGGCTCATATCAGAATTAGAACCTCAAGTAGGAGAGAAGATAACACCTACACAATATACATACACATGTAGGTTAGGTAATTGAATATAATTTTTTCTTCACTTTTAGATACCTTACCTAAAAAAATAATCATGGTCATCACGTCAATGCCACGTCAAATGTTTTTAATACATAGTTTTGATATAAATTTATAATTAATTATAAGTGTTTTCTTTGTTGAACATAAGGTATATGCTGGGTTCATACAAAATAAATTTTGTTTTATTAAAATTTTTAATAATTTATTTAATTATATCTGTATATTGTTTAATCACGATTTTTTTTATTTATTTATTTATATCTGTATATGATAAACCTGAAGAGCCTTTTTTTATTGTACACGCATTACTTAAATTATATAAATTAAGAAACTTTTTATACAGAAAAAATAATAGGAATTGTTTAATCATGATTTATACACTCTACCTAATCTATCTGTGCAACGCGTAACGCCATCTGTTGGTCGATAGCTAATATGTTTAGTTTCTATTTTATTTTATTGATTTCTTACAATATCCTTACAGCCTAAATCAAATGGGACATTGTAGTTCATTTCTAAATTTAAAAATAAATAAACTTATGAGTAAGAAATTTTAAAAAGTGCTTTCCTTGTGATTTCACTCAGAAGGGCCTTGCGCAGCAATTGTATCCTTTTTATGTATTATGTATCCGCCCTCTAATTACCTTAAAGATATAGGTAACGAGTGTGAGTTTCCTATTGACCCCTAGTTCATAATATCTGACAATACCCAATAGAGAATAATATCATACCTGCCGTTTAAATAAGAAACCTAGACCCACACAATACCCTCCTAAGAGCAGTGATTGTCAAATTTAACAGTGTAACAGTCGGAGATGAAATCTTTTGGCAAATGTTATGAGTTACATCAAACTACATCTGAAAAATAAGATAAAGTCCCATGCTATGTCATGGATTACCCTGGGACTATTACGTTGTATTAAAAAAAAACTAAAGATAGTGTAATACTTAGTGTATCATATACTAGATATCGTAATTTTTGTAATTCCTTATTAAAGAAAATTAAGTGGGCGTATAAAAATGAAGAATTCTCCAAAGCTAAACATTGTCCAAAGACTATATTCGATGTGATAAAGAAGGTGTATGATCTGTATTCTACTAATGCTCCTCTAAATGAACTATTAAATATCTGCAGTGCTTCCCAAACTTCTCTAAATTTAGGAAGTTACTTCTTTGCCAACTTTAATAAACGGCTTGCAACTAATATGCTATCTGCTACCCCGATAACAGTACCACCAATCCTTTCTTCGAACTCTAGTGGATCAATGGTCCTACTCGAGACGAATGAAAAAGACGTTGAAGCTATTATTTTAAGTCTAAGATCTGATTGTACCACAGGCTGGGATAGTATCCCTGCACGTGTACTCAGAAGTAGCAAAAATATATTGGTCTCCATAATTACACACGTCTGTAATATTTCCATTACAGCGGGTATCTTTCCAATTTATTTAAAAAAAAGCATTGGTTCACTCAGTCTATAAGGCAGGGTACAGAAATGATGTTAACAATTATAGGCCCCTCTCCATCCTCTCAGCCTTTTTTAAGATACTTGAGAGAATACTTATTAAAGCCTTATTAGTTAGCTAGAGTCAAAGTTTTTGCTAGTTATCAATTTGGTTTTAGATCAAAATTGAGCACTGAGGATGAAGTCATAGCTTTATCTCAACACGTAGTTAAAATTCTTGACAATAAACGGAAAAGTCTAGGTATTTTCCTAGATTTATCAAAGGCCTTTGACACAATCCCAGCGTGGGTCTTGTTGCGAAAAATGTAGAGCATTCGAATCAGATGTCTTGTTTTGGATATGTTTTCTACCTGGGTGTCTAAACAGGACAATGTATGAGGGATGAGCTTCCAGTCACACACATTCACAGCGTTCCCCAGGGGAGTATATTGCGGCCAATTCTTTTTCCCATCTATATTAAAGACTTATGTAAACTCCCTGTCCAACATTGCAAAATATTCCATATGCCGATGATACAGCACTTGTAGTGGATGGAAAGGATTGGGCCCAGTATTACGAAGGTGCGGAAGATGCACTCTTGTATAATCAGATTGCTTATTGATCATTTGCTTACCCTAAATATTAGTAAAGCTACTTATATACCATTTGCCATTAGATCAAACTTATGCCCTCCAAACTATCATGCACTCAAAGCTCATACATGCACATCCTCTGCTAAAGACGACGGTATAACGATATCTAAGGCCATATCAAATACTTGGAAATATATGTATGAATGGGTTCAACCGGGTTAAAACCACAAACAATGTATTCCCGAGTGAATGAGGGTACTGGTGGCCCAACTCCCCATATTCTCTTTCCTCTCCCCTCACCCCCCTCTCTTCGCTGCCCTTTCCTTATTAAACTGTCCTATAACCATCTGTTGGTCGATAGCTAATATGTTTAGTTTTTATTTTATTTATTCTTCTTATTTTATTCCCTTATTAAACTGTCCTATAACCTTCTTCGGGGATAAAGGCGTAATTGCTTATGGGATTTATATTAGGATGAATATCGGATGTCGTATTAAGCTAACAAAATAATATTTTTGTATATTCATTGTTAATACGTAAAAAACCTGACGCCTGGAGGTTTTCACTATTCAGCACATATTACGCCTGTCATAAGCGACATATCTATTGTTGTTTTGCTACAAAAACGTGAACGAAGTCACGGGCACAGCTGGTCTGCAAAAAAAATAAATGATATTTATCGCAAAAATCAAAATATTAATATAGCTCAAAAGGCGGCCAGGTCTGCCGGGGTACACAGGGACTTCCTTTCTAGAGTACACCTGAGGCCCCGGCCATAAGACCCGTGGGGACGGAACACCGTGTGGTTTTAGTCGGTTTGAGTCCGACATACCACCTTACCCATTAGCCCCGGTAAGGTGAGGACCCGTGGGTTCCACACAAAAAAAAAGGTGAATGCATTAATGGAAAAGTTTCCTCTATTTTCAAAAGTATCATATTAATATTCCTATGCTAGAATTGTAAATTTCTCCACTTACAAAAAAAGCACAAATAAAATCTATTAAAATATACATATGTTTACAAAAAAAAACCTGGAACTCGAAAAATAAACTAACATGAATACTGGCTTAAATTTTCAAGGAAATCTTACTTTTTCACCTTTTACTGTGGTACGCAATAATAGAGGTAGCGTTTATCTGTAGGTAATAATATAATAAGCCTGGTTTATTATCAACCTCTGATATATATATTATTAGATTATTATATTTATACAGATTATTTATACATAAATGCGAATGTAAAATAGGTGCTCGGATAAATTACACACTACACTACATACAAGAAAGCTAAAGAAAAAAAAAGTACTAATCTTTAATTGAGAGAATAAATCAAAATAATAACTTATTATCTATTTTAACACGCTTTTTTTATTTATTTTTGAAATGTGGACCTACACCAGAAAGAAAAATAATTTTAAAAAGAAAAGAATATTAAACAAACTGTCTTTTCAAGCTACATAAACTATTTGACGTCTTACACAACACTTTAATTCAGTCAAACCTTTAACACCCAGAATATTTATTGACATTTCCAATATAAAAATACCAATAATAATTAAATTGTGTGAGTTGTGTCAATTAATCATTTATTTATTTTATTTATTCCATAATCCAATAACGTTATTCTTGGACCTATGCTCAAGCACGCCGCACTTCTGGTACCATGTAAAGAGCTTTAGCAAAAAACCACCGACACTAGAGCCCTTAAATCGTGGCAATTAAGTTTTATATTCGCTTGGCAAATCACAAGACGGTGTTCCAACATCGCTTCGTGGCATCAGACCGTCCCAGCGAACATTTCTTTAGCTTTGAAACTTGTTCCTAGAAACTAAATTGAAAAGCTGGATTATGAATTTCCCTTGCAGATTCTGATTGCCTGTTATTTGTTGCTATTTTTCGCCTGGTTGCCTTTGAACGAAGTAAAAAGAGGTGTTTTATTTTAAAGAAATAATTTTTATATCTAATACTTCAAAAACTACTATATTTTATGAATTTAAATTGTATTCTTACCTATATTCTATAGCGGTGCTCTTAGGTTTTATTAGAAGAGAGTGAAACCAGACCGGAAAAAAATAAAGTAAGATTTAAATTAAATGAATCCAAATAAAAAAGTAATAGATCAGTAAATTTATGTTTTTGCGACAGTAGATATACAGATGAATATATGAAGTTTTTAAATTTCCATCTTATGGAAAGTGGAAAAACTTAAAAGCACAGTATGCAAAAACTAACAATTTTTTTTTATAAGACAATGAACATATATTAACATTTCACAAGAATCGTACCTAAGGTTAGAATCTTTAGTCATCAAAAAATTATGTAAATTTGTGGATAATGTTATACATTACGTACATATATAATTTTAATATTAATCGTTATGTTATGTCAATCCAAGGCGATATTTTTATCATTTTAATATATCAAAAGAGAAAGACTTAATACTAATAAGCGGTTTAATTTATGATTTAAATCAGAATTTGTAGGCTCAGTGATAGGCATTTTATCTGGAAATAACTTGTGGTCAGGATGTTTAAGCCATCATTTCTTTTAAGGTATTTTTTGAGTCTACAAAATACCAGCTATCCTCGTAACCGTTACGCCCTTATATCCAGTAACCACTACCTTCACACCGCGAATCTCATAATAATATTCAATATCCCACAAAATAAAAGTTACATTATGCAAACACGATATTCGTAACGTGATTTTTACAACGTATATCACTTTTATCGTTTGTCGCGGTGCTATCAGAGAGCTTTATTTGTATCTCGCTCTGAATTACCGCTGGTTGTATGGTGTTATGACTGTAATATACTTTTTTATAGTTCCGAAGCAGGATGAGCGATAAAATTGTGGCGTGATGTGCGATTGAAAAAATTATCAGCACACCTATAAAGCTTTTGTTGGGGTTTTTATTGCGTGTTATGTTTGAATAGGTAACAAACGGACTAAAGCTTGCTATCAGTTTGTAAACTATAATATTATAACATTGTTGGCCTATCGCTAGTATTGTGTATACTATTGTCTTGTTTGTAAACTAACCTAATGGAGTTTTAACTGTAGGTAAATGTTAAGCATATAATGAATTGGCAAAAAAAATATCGAGTCAGTTGTCACCTTTTGAGTGTCGCATGGCACGATGACGAAGTGCTGAGACATGTATTAGTACAATTTCCTTCAATAACAAATAATGTGTATAATTTTCTTGAAATTATTTAAGTATTTTTAATCGTCAACTGTAGAGATAAATATGAATCACCCAAACACCTGCCTTTTGATGAAAACTTACATATAAGCGAGACTGCCGATGTGATCAAAAACATATTGTTAAAATTGTACCGATAAATGCAAACAAACCGTGCCTATAAAGAGAGAGGACGTACGAACGGACGGGTTGGAGGAGAGAGTGAGTTAGGCCTCTTTTAAAAATTAAAAAAAAAAAACAACCCTATCTGCGCTATATAAATACTATACTTATTAACTGAACATCTATTCATTCTTATACCCTAAGCATTTCGACTTATTTAAGAAGACTTAAAGAATATCACAAAAGTTGAAATAGATCTAGCCGTTTCGGCTCTAGGAATGAATGTGGTAGAGCATTGTTTAGGCACGAATGGGCCGGCTCGACCGGTGCGATACCACGGCCTCACAGAAAACCGGTTGTGAAGTAACGCTTGCGTTGCATTGCCCCGAATTGAGTGAGGTTTCCGGAAGCCCAATTCCCCCTCCCCCCTTTTCTCTCCCCTCATCTCCTTTCTCCTTTTTTCCATCTCCTCATCCCTCCTCTCTTCTTTCCGCTCCCTGCATCCCCCATCCCTCATCACCCTCAAAGGCGGGCAGCGCACTTGCGACTCTTGAGTTGCAAGTGTCCATGGCGGTGTCACTTACCATCAGGTGACCCGTCTGTTCGTCTGTCCCCCTATAGTATAAAAAAGGACCTTAAAAAAATTAAAAAACATTATATTAACATACATACATTCCTGCTTGCAAAAATATATACCATGTGGTTATAAAAGGCGTATTAAATTCACATTAAATAGCTTCATTTCATAAAATTGCTCAACAATTATTTGAAATCGTCTTATTCAAAAAATATTTAAAGTTGTTGATCAGTACACACAGCATCACCGCAACTATAGGTTGCCTTATAAAACGTAAAATTAATATTAAAACGATAAAATAATGAAATAGTTCACTGTGTCTATCTATAACCATTTCCAAATGGACTCTGTTAGACCCGAATCTAATCAAGAGTAAAACTTCAATAAGTATTTTGTAAACTAACAAAAAGAAGTAATTCTTGATGTTAGTGTAGGAATATTTTTCTTAGTATGATTTACAAGTAAAAGAACAGCTATAAAACTCTTACTCGTGTACGTCATTAAAGTTTTTGGAAGAAAAGGGTTGACATCTAGTCTTATTAAATAATTTGTGTTTGTAATCTTATCCTCTTGTACTCAAATTGCCTGATGATATTCTAAAGTAAAGACTACATAATTGTTCTGCCCAAAGAAACAAGGTATATTTATAATTTTTGAGATTTTGAACAACTGTTAGAGATCTCGGACTCCCAGGCACCAGCCAGTTAGATTTATATGCTGCCCTGATTTGTTTTATTTATTTATTTATATAAAAGGCCGGCAGCGCACTTGTGACCCGTCTGCTCTTTTGCCCCCTATAAATATCGCATTAAAAAAAATAAATTAAAACTTAATGCACAAAACGCACACAGGCGGACTTAATGCTAAAGCCATTCTCTGCCAGTCACCTTAGGGTGATGTAGAAATGACTGAAGTTGGTGCATTAAATAGTAATAGCAAATAAATTAAAGAAAATAAAGGAATAGGATACGGGTATAATTATTATGTCAGAACTAAACATAAACATATGTTTAATATATCTACAGAAATATAACATATATTATCATACATATGCTATACATACATACATATACTTATATATTTATATTTTTTTTTTCAAATTTCAATTCAGAGCAAAATGAGGAAATGTGATTAAACTTCCGAAAATTAAAAATGAATCGGATGCTGTTATTCAGAAGACGATCGTATTTGTTGAGGAGATCTGCATTCAGGTCGTAGTAGCATACATCACCATAATCGATAATGGGGATAATTAAAGTCTGAACTAACATAGTTTTGGATTTAGATGAGAGAAAGTTCTTCAGACGATATAGCGCTCGTAGAGTTCCTGTGACTCTTTGGCTGACACTAGTAACTTGGATTTGCTAGTTAAGGTTGGTGTCAATTATAAGACCTAAATCCTTTACAGAAGGACTAAATGGTATAATTGATCCGTTAAACGTCACTGATGGCAAATGTTTAGATCAAGCCTAATCATCAGTCGGGGGCTGCCTACAATAATAGCTGTCACGCCGAACCTGTCAGACCAGCGAGAAACAGTCTCAAAGACACTGACAAATAAATAGTGATTTATTTTACAAATAGACTCAGTTATATTCAAATATTTCCGAAGCTATTTAGGAAATGTATAAAATATTGTTTCGAAAACTATTTAATACATAAATGTCCTAGGAAATGTGCACAATTCCTAGGAATTGTATATAATTCCAATATCGTATTAGGAAATGTATAAAAATAATGCTTTCTGTAATAAAACACGTTATTAAAATGAGAATAATATTTTTTATTAAAGCACTCGTTGAGAAAACAACGTTCAGGTAACAGTCATATCGTAAAATATAATAATCTTCATATTATCTTACTAATTAAAGCTTCGAAAATAGTAATAGCAAATAAATTAAAGAAAATAAAGGAATAGGATACGGGTATAATTATTATGTCAGAACTAAACATAAACATATGTTTAATATATCTACAGAAATATAACATATATTATCATACATATGCTATACATACATACATATACTTATATATTTATATTTTTTTTTTCAAATTTCAATTCAGAGCAAAATGAGGAAATGTGATTAAACTTCCGAAAATTAAAAATGAATCGGATGCTGTTATTCAGAAGACGATCGTATTTGTTGAGGAGATCTGCATTCAGGTCGTAGTAGCATACATCACCATAATCGATAATGGGGATAATTAAAGTCTGAACTAACATAGTTTTGGATTTAGATGAGAGAAAGTTCTTCAGACGATATAGCGCTCGTAGAGTTCCTGTGACTCTTTGGCTGACACTAGTAACTTGGATTTGCTAGTTAAGGTTGGTGTCAATTATAAGACCTAAATCCTTTACAGAAGGACTAAATGGTATAATTGATCCGTTAAACGTCACTGATGGCAAATGTTTAGATCAAGCCTAATCATCAGTCGGGGGCTGCCTACAATAATAGCTGTCACGCCGAACCTGTCAGACCAGCGAGAAACAGTCTCAAAGACACTGACAAATAAATAGTGATTTATTTTACAAATAGACTCAGTTATATTATCCACAGGAGCATGGGAGAAGAGTTGCAAGTCATGGGCGTAAAGATGATACGTACACTGAAGATTTTGAGTGATCTGATTGATAGAAAAGTGAATATAGAAAATAATAAGGGAGAAAGTATGCCGCCTTGAGGGAGACCAGGACAGATATTATGCCAACTTGAGGAGGATTCATTGACGCGGACGGATTGCTGGCACCCTCGAAGATAAGACGAGAACCATTCCAGTGCATCAGGTGAAATCGTGATTGACAGTGTTGAATGAAAGCATTCGAAAAATCGACCAAAACCAATACTGTAACTTTGGAATCTACCATTCTTTTCCTGATGTCACCAGTTACTTTTAGAAGAGCAGATGTCATGCTGTGACCAGGCAGGTCGGCAGCTAAATCAATTCTAGCCATGTGTCAGGTCCATCGATAATGTGATGAGTCGCAGACAATAGTAGAACATACAGGCTGGATGAATCGATGATCTGGAAAAGTTTCCGGGAACGGAGAGAATTAGGAGCAAGGAGATCGGTATTAAAATCGCCCGTGGTGATATGATGTGTATGCTCAGACCCTAAAGATTCCAGAATTGATGCGAGACTGGAGATGTAGTCGATGGAAGGATTAAAATAAATTACACCAATAACTGATTTGATACCCTTAAGGCAAATCTGTAGGAAAAGTTATTCATTCCGCATAAGCGGAGGAAGAGGAAGATGAGGAAGTTAAGATTTTGTATGAAAAAGAGCTGCGAAGATAAATAGCTACTCCACCGCCTCTCCTGCTGCTCCTGTAAGTAGTAGAGAGCAAGTGAAGTTTTAACCAGGTTTCAGAAATCATGTACCTCGGTATCTGAAAAAGACTCGAAGTTTGACTGCACGAATGACATTGCGGTTTAAGTGGTATCCTCGCCAACACGCTGCTGCGCCGCGTATTGTAGGTTCAATCCCCACACGGGACAACACTTTGTGTAATCCTCAAATTGTTGTTCTGAGGCTGGGTGTTAGTTGTCCGTTGTTTCAATATTTGTAAAGTCCCCCGCGACACAGGAATTAATCCTACTGCGGGAGCAGTCTTTACAAAAAAGAAAAAAAAAACACTATGGTGGCTGGGTATGCTTTGCTCGTTAATGTGACAAAAATTCAACCAGCTTTTAGATTTATTGTTAAACGTCCGTCGCACACAATCACCAAGGGTATATATCGATCGTTACTAGATACACTAGCAGATTCGTTTGCTGAGTGAAAAGATTCAACGTCAGAAGTCATGAAGTAAGCATATAAAATATCTCAACACTATAATATGCCGTTGATAAAACAAATATAATAATAAAATATTAATATATAATACGTACTTCGGTAGCGCGTACAGATCTACACCACCCGACAACTAAAATAAATTTATTAAATTTGCTTGAGCTGTTGCTTATACTCGCACATCCGTCTGTATAAGCAATATCCCTTTCCTTCCCTTTGTACTCTCCCTTTCCTGCCAATATATGTCGACAGTAGGCTGGTATCCTATAACGTATGGGACTAAATTATGATCAGCAAAATGTTGTCATTAATTACAAATCTGTCTACCTTTTCGAGGATATGTTTTTTGCATTTATTCTTACGACTAGCTTATCAAAACTGCACGTTTATATGTAGTAGGTATTATTAATCTACTATATATAAATGTAATAATTACACCGTTCACATCATAATTCTTCATGGTGGTGCTCTTTGTCTCTGGTATTTAAATGTTTGTAAAGTAAAGAAAACTTTCTGGTCGTGTATTTGCATTCGCGAATAATGCGAATTAAAATACACATTTAAAAGTTGTGGGTGACACACAATTTTCCAAAAAAATTGGCACAGAGACACTTAATTATTAATACATAGCTTAAACTGTTCAAAGGGATCCAGAATCTTCTTAATCATAAACTTGAACTTGATTTTTAATGTAGAGTTTCAGAAATAACAACGGGTGACGTTTATTAGTTTACGTACGAGTATTTTGCAATGTCACATAATGGTCGATATCGTTTACAGCGTTTCAAATTAAAAGTAAAACATAGAATTTTAAATTTTAATAAAAAGATAAATCTTGAAGGTTTATTCAATATAAATTAATATTTTTCAGTTTCATTGACAAAATACCGTAGAAATATAATTGTTCGGTGTAAGAAATGTGATACTATTCAAGTGGCCTATTAAAAGATTAAATTTGTCAGTCGTGAAATAGATTTAGAAGACAATACGTGGCCACTCATTCAACCATTATTCATATTCACAACATATTTTTTTCTAATGTGACTTTACGTTTATCATTTGCATAAAATGAACTACGCACACGACATTCGCGTATGTTCAATCAGTTCAGACCTTTTCGGTTACATTAAATTTTAGAAATGTATGAAATCTAGGAATAGTATACAAATCCTAGGAAATTTATATGATTCCGAAGCTATTTAGGAAATGTATAAAATATTGTTTCGAAAACTATTTAATACATAAATGTCCTAGGAAATGTGCACAATTCCTAGGAATTGTATATAATTCCAATATCGTATTAGGAAATGTATAAAAATAATGCTTTCTGTAATAAAACACGTTATTAAAATGAGAATAATATTTTTTATTAAAGCACTCGTTGAGAAAACAACGTTCAGGTAACAGTCATATCGTAAAATATAATAATCTTCATATTATCTTACTAATTAAAGCTTCGAAAATCAAGTATCTAGGAACTTTTATTCACTTTTTTATCACAAAATCGACTTATATTAACCAGTCTCTTAATTAAGTAATTATAACTGTCACGTAATTATAAACGAGTCAGTCCATATGGCTATTTATTTTTGCAGGGTAAGCCGGAATGGCACTTGGAAGTACACAATAATTTATTTTTATAGCACAGACATCTTGCTGTAGTACAGTTTTTCTTGCAAAGGAACTTTTTAAATCCTAGGCCGGTTCCAGTGGATTGTTGATAAGCAACTGACCGTAGTGCCATCTCCGTACTCGGTACATCCTCTGCATCAAGAAGAACTCTTGGACACACATTAATCTGTGATCGGGAATATAATTGTTTTAAGATTCCGTTCTTGGTACCAATTTGATAAAGCTCATCATCGGTTTTAGCGAAAACTACACCTATAATATTTCGGGCATCACCACGTCCTCTGTCAACTTCTGTACTACTGCAATTCTGTCAACTGCAATTCGTACAGAAGTGACAATAGGTACAGGAGCAAACATCTTTTCACTCGATTTCAGCATTTTTTCAGCCTGTAGTTGTAGGTTTTTCTTAGAACTTTAACGATTATCTTGTACTTTATATTTTTTTAACATAATGGACACAAAACTTTAGATCCAAATCCTTCATCGGATGATTCTTCAGCAACCGCGCAAATAGATTGGATTACACATCCACATTCTCTACATGTATGAGTCCCTGTAGTTTCTTGTAAACAGTCGCTGCATTGGAGAGTGCAGGCTGGTGGTTGCGTATTTGTTTCTCGTTGATCTGAATCATTGTTAGAAACTTGACTTGCCTCTGTGTTCACCTTAGAGAATTCACATGCAGTTACTTCGGGATCTTCTTCCTTTTTGGTAAGGTCCTGTATAATTTTCTCCAAATCTACTTCAGTTTCTACATTTTGCGTGAAATCATTGGGTAACTGTAAACCTACTTTTACTTTACACCCAATAAGTACCTCACAAGGAGATTGTTCATTACCAGCGTGAAAAGCTCTGTTTTTCATGAGTTGCACAAATCTCAAACCCTCACTCCAATGTGAATTTTTATTGTCTTGGATCCACGACGTCAGCATATTTTTAATATCCTGATTTTGCTCTTTCCACACTCCCCTGACTTTGCGAATGCCTGGGTTTATCATGAACAATTTTTAAAGTATACGTTTTTAAATTCTCAATAATTCGGTTGGAAAATTCTCTGCCGTTATCAGGCTTAAGTATTGCAGGAGCACCAAGTAGAGTAAATATGTCCAATAAAGTGTGAGCCACTTCCTCAACTCGTTTTGTTTTAAGTGGTTTTAAAACAACAAATTTTGTTAAATGATCTTGATACACCATTATAAATTTGTTATCATATCGGGCTGGGACTGAAAATCTATCAGATCCACTTGTCATCTAGAGTTAAACTCTGACGATATAATAGGCTTTACAACAATGCCTTTTTTGATGTCTTTTTGCTTTTCTTGACAGGGTTCACAAAGTTCAAGATAAGTTTCTATATCCTTACGTGTTATGTTTTTGTAATGACTCCCTACCTCTTTCATCATACGATCTCTTCCGCCGTGACCAATTTGAATGTGTGCCTCGTGTAATATGTCGAATAACTCGCTATCACATGCGTAGTAAATAATAGTGCTTGTAGTGTCTTTAACAGGAAAAATAAGCTTACTTTTCTGGTCAACGGTAAGCACATCCTATCGACGCAATAACCAATAATCACGAGAAGTCTTTCTAGCTGTTATTTTTGCTGTGGAAACTTTTTCAATTAACTCTTTATAACGTCCATCTTCAATATAAGCAAGTGTTATTAGCGTTTGTTAACGTTCTTAATGACGCTAAAGTACTATAAAATCGCTCTTTCATAAGCGCAATGCGTAAAACGGTAGCCATTTTGAACAATAGCGGCGTGCGTACACACTGACAGTTAACGCGGCACTAGCGAGATCGCTTGATCAGGCAAAACAATACACTCCCCTAGCCCCGCTATCCCCGCATACCCATTGATATCTCAAATATTTACATTTCCGATTGCTATTTAGACTATGTATAGATTTCCTAGGAAATGTGTCTAATATAATTTATTTTACACATTTTCGGGCGATTTTAGGAATTACATACATTTCCTAGGAATTGTATAAAATGACGGATTACATACCTTTCCGGTAACATATACATATGCTCACGCTTAAGGGGAAAGCAGTGGCTTCTCAAACGCCACCTTTTTTCATTTATTATTTACTTGCATTTGCCACTTTACCAAGTACCACACACCTTTAAAAGGCCAATATATCTTAAACTGTCAATCTATTACTTTCCGTCCCATGACAAGTCCGACATACAAATACATTGGACATGTCATGTTAACTATAGCCGTTTTAACTTAATTTATAAAAATACAAGTTATGTTAGATATAAAATTGCATTCTGCAAAACACAAGTATACCAAATTGTAAACTCCCTGTTGCCAATTTGACTAAAAAATGCGTGCAAAGAATTCTATACAATTTCAATAATTTACAGTAATTCTTCTATTTTACTTTATACTAGATTGAACATAATTAATTAAAAATGTAATATTATCAAATTTCATGTTAAAAACGTAGCGCAACTAAATTTAATGTTAAAAACGTAGCGCAACTAAATTGGTATCAATACGTCCTAATTTCAGTATCGCATTAATGCCGAGTCCCATAGCCACAATGCAGCCAGTAAAAATAAAATAGTGCTCACACAGATCATTATTTCCAATTTGGCGCGGTAGTCGGTTGCATATTAAAGTTTAAATTGAACGAACACTGTGGCTCTGTGTAAGTCTGCATTAGGAGTCCTCTGGGAATGGGAAGGAAGGGGTGAGGCTGTAGTGATGACCTTCCAGCGGATCTATTGTTTCTATGTATTTGTGACTTTTTTTAGATTATTGTACATACATACATACCAGTATCCCTGGAGGTGTAGGCAGAGGCGTTATTAACACCCACTATGATACAGGTTTGTATATGGACTTTAGATATTATTAGATATTTAATCATTTTATTTCATAAAATTATTAAAGTAAAGTTATCTTCGCCTAAATATCAAATTTTAAGTAAGGTACTGTGTCTAATTCATAATTTTAATAATTTTTTATGGTGGTGGTGTCTTTCAGTTGATTATTAAAGTATTTGTTTATTTTTATAATTGAGTGCTGAGCAGAAATAGTAGTCATTTGGCTCACATTAACATTGCAAATATCTCCTAAAACATGTTTGGTGGATGATGATGGAAAAAATAAATTAACTTTAATTATCAGCCCAATAGTTATACTACAAAGAACACATTACTGCTGACTAAACAGTTAATGATCATATAGACACATTTTTATGCCAAATACACTCGACTACATTCAAAATGTTTTAAAACTTTTTACTGACTTTTAAAGGTTCAATAAAGGAAGAGCATATATATAAACATTTATTTTTTAAAGTTATGTTATTGATTTTTAACACGGATGGATTCCCGTTAAAAGAAATGGAACAAATCTTTAAGTTACCAAATAAATTGTTTTCGATTGGTACTATAAAAGCCAGGTGCTATAATACTTTCAGTGAATATCCGATCAAACTAAATTCTTATTTTCGTTATTTTTTTTATATATATTATAGGGGGACAGATATGTAGTTTGAGCCGTTGAAAGATAATATATTTCTCAAACGAGTCCACTGCCAGCGACATTGGTAATAATTACTAGTTTAGGTATATTTCACTATATAATTACAAAATAAATTGAACATGCTGAAATGTAGACAAGGTGGCCTAATAGATAAAGCTATGTCCGATCTTAGTCTAAGCCAGAGTAAAGCCATATTGGTTCCACTAAATTTAACTTAATTTAGTAGAAGGCAGGGGAATGAGAGTGCCTCGTGAATATTGTAAACTATTGAAACATCGGAAATGCAATACCTAGTATTGATTTTTTGTACCATATTTTTGTATTATTTTATGGTAAGATAACATATCTTTCTGTATGTAAATTAAGAGAAGTGTCCAGATTTAAACGAGTCCCGTAGAGTGCAATGTATTTAACGCTTTAATTGCATAATTGCAATTAATTTTTATTGTGGACAGTTTTGGATATTCCACCAACGTCCATGAATCCAATTGTCTATCTATATAGTTTCAATCACGTCAGTTACCTTATGAAAATTTTGACTCTGGTCAATTTTCAAGTTTAGTTTGTCACTTCCAAAAGAAAATATCATTCGACTTTGACTACCCTGCTCTATAAAATCTAGCATATCTCCAGTCGGTACTTTTTCAATAGTACAATATGTACTTGTTTAATTATATTTATTTATTACTGTTATGTGTTTCAAGTACCTGCTTCAGTAAGTTACACTAAAAATTCTTATAAATAGTCAACCACAATTTTATTTTCATCTTCCTCCTTTAGCCGCATAAGTTTCCGCTTCCGCTACTTATGATCTCAGTACGATGTATCAACTCTCGAGGGTACAGACGAAAGTATCTGCTCAGTTGTGTGCATAATTCACTTTATTGCATCTCACGCTTCCGAGAAGCGTGCCTTCATAATTCTCAATACGTCTGCAACGCGCAACGAATACTAAAAAGACGGTCACTTGGTGTACCCACAGATCTGGCGAGAAGAAATTTATAAGGCTTAAGGAAGTCCGAAAAAGAGGTTTAGATAAAATTGTGGTTTTCGTAGCAAATATAACCAATTCATAAAAATCCCACACAGGTATGTATGTATACTATATTCATATATAGAATGCTAAAACAAACGCTAACAAATATCAAAATCTTTTTCAAGCTTTCTTTCCTCAAAATAAATTGTTGACTTAAAAATCGTAGTTAGCTGCCTTTAATGCGCCTTTCCAATTAGTTTGCGCAATACTTTAAATCGTAAATACGTGCAATTTAAAAACTTTTTCTTAGTTTCCCTGGTGTCTTATGAACAAATCCAATAGTTGGAGTATACACTTCCCAATAAAAAAAATGTAAATCAGTTGACAATTGAACAATTTTTTGAATCTTTGTAAACGGAACCCTCGTACGATCACTAAGTTGTCAATATATCGTCTGTCAAAAAGCTTTTACTGTAGAACGGGTAAAGTTGTAAAACAATCAAGCTCCTAAGTCAACGCAATCAAAAGTTACAACTAATTACGTTTGTTAATTTGTTGTTAACAACATTGTGTGTAAAAGAGTTTTTATTACTACAAACTTATATTTTGCGATCAAAACAAAAGTCAGTCTCGCTAACAACGCGTAACAGCATTTTACAGGAGCTTTTCAAAAAGGTCGATGGCATAACAGAAGCTATAGAAATTTTGCAATGGCATTTATTGTATATACAGTCTTAATCAATAAACATATTATAAATAACAATAAATATAAATTATATACATTTATATAGTGAATGCTTTGTGGCTGTCCATAAAAGCTTTGAATTTAAATTCCAGAACCGTGATTACTGTTGTTACTAATTACCTTTTGGGAAGAAATGTTAATTAAACTGAATCCTAGATCCTTCTGGCATATGATCTCATTCTTTAAACCTCGCTGTAGTAATAAAAAAAAATACAAAAACCGGTCCACTGTAGATATTGGTGACCACACAAAGGATATCAAAAGGGTAAGGTATCAGGATTTACGTACAGTGTATTAATTAGTCTACTTCTTTTTGCTTTATTCAGCATCCAGATTAAACCTAGCGTAGACTGAAGATATATCATTGTATTTAAAGGGTTATGGGACATTATATTATTTTTTATTTTTCCTTATGATATAAGGGACGACGTCACCATCCGTTGACGCACGTCAACGGATCTACCGCTATCTACCTACTCTCTACTCTCTACCGGATCTATGGACATCTGCAACTCAAGAGTCGTAAGTGCGATGCACAACTTTGAGGATGATGAGGGGGAGGGGGTAGACGAGACGGGAAGGGGAAAGAGGTGATGGGTAGGTCGGCGTCCGGTAAATGCAAGCATTGTTTGTCTACCGGTTTCGGTGAAGCCATGATATTATTAGGGGCGAGCCGACCCCTTCGTGCCTGGGCATGGCTCACCTATAGTAGAACTGTAATAATTAATTAAACATTTTAAAGAAAATATTAAAAAAAAAAAACAGTTTTTTTTTTGTATTTAAAGGTAGCTGAGCTATTGACAGTCATCAGTTGATATCTATATACATATTATAGTTAATCACTACCTATTCTTCGACCAAAATGACCTCAAGAGTTCCGATCAATCATCATCAAATTTGGAGTAACAAACTACAACAAGTATAAATAAGTAAAAAGAGCAACACAATAATGACAATGGTATACTTCTCTCGTAAGTTTGTGAGCAACAAAGCTTGCAACAGCCAAGTACGTTGTAAATCGACAACTCGCGACTTGGAATGATTGTAAATAGCCAATAAATAGCTTACAACGCGAGTTCTGTTTAGGAACACACTAGCTATTGCCAACATGGTACTTTAAACATACGGAATAATATTTCGTACCAAAACTTCCATGATCATTATATGACCATTGGTTAACAGTTAACATACGGACTGTTAGTGATGACATTATAAATACTGAAATTAATGTAGAAACATACATCAAAATCATAAAGCAAATGTGAGATCTACAGTACAATAACTAATAAACTAAATAGTTTTTTTCAAATATCAAGTGTTAGACTACGGTCCGTCGTGTATGACCATAACACCTGGTCATAGAACTGGGATAGGGGGCAAACGAGGAGACGGGTCACCCGATGTTAAGTACACCCGAAACAACTATTGTTTAGAGTAATGGCATGCTATAACATTAATATGTCATAATCCTCCTACCCCTGTTCCAAATTTGTTTTGGATCGGTGCACTCTGATCTGACTCACAGATGTCATATCAAGGGAGTTTTGGAATGTTTCTTTATTAAAATCCATGTGCCTGATGCCAAACCCTCCTTGAATATTTCGTCGTCGGGTTGAGTAGAGTCGTGTCTAGTTCCAGCCTTGACGTCGCTTGCATGCCCACTGGACTAAGTAGTCTTAAAGTACTCATAAAACGTATGTGATACAAAACGTGCCGTGTTGTGAATTTTTACTTTTGTAATTTAAGAAAATTCTTTAAATACGTCTGACGTATTAAGATTGAGTTCAAATTATACAGAAGTAATAATACACATATATGCTCCTTTTAAAAACGTTTCTGCAAGCAAACAAACACACAGACATAACTAAACTACATTTTATAACTATCATTTATAAAACGTTCCTGTTTGCATTTTTTTCCCGTATAACACACATCGATAGTTAGTTGCAATTCGCACCACGAGCCGCTCATAAAATTTGTCACTACTAGTCGCAGGTGTTGCACGACTCGCATTATGCACCGCCACTAACTTGTATGATACGTTATTTTCCTATTGGACCGTGTAGGACCTCGTTTGTATTGGTTTTTAAAGGATTGAATTCGACCCCTAACGCCACTCTGTGTGATTCTCGGTTGAGTGGAATACCATCCCATTTCTTCACGTGGGTATGGTAAACACAATTAAGAGATTGGACTTTTAATGTATACAGTTTAAGTGAACGGTTAACAGCAATAGTCGGTCGTAATAGACGGCAATATGTCAAAACGAATATAACTTATGTCATTTTCGAGAAGCCTCATTTAGCTCTAATTATAGCTGTGCATACTGCTTTTCCAGGTAGAAATGTCTGTAACATTTATAAAACAGCTTGACCGTAAGGGAAGAATTGGTAACGCGTGCTTTGATTGTTTTTTTCGATGTTATAATATAATGATTTAAGCATAAGCCGGGGTGCCAATGAGCTGGTAAAAGTCCATGATATGAGCAAATATTCAATTGAATTGAATTCCGGGAGAACCGATACGCATGCTCATAACTACTTAGTTATGAGCATGCGTATCAACGTTGATGTTAATGTGGTCTATTAGTATATGCTTAAATAAGATGACACTTTTTGTAGATTGAAATTAAGTGAGTTTAAAAATCTCTCAATATTTTGGGAAGGTGTCAATTGTCAATTCCAAAATAGGCATGACGATTCTTCTATGATATTTAGTATCATTTTTTTAAACATACACTACTAAACTATCACTTACGTAGTAGTATGTCTAGTAGTCGTACATGGACTTGAGGAAAATATTTTGTTAACAACAATACAACGTGTTTTTATTAAGTATATATTTATCGATAACAACACTGACTACCTTTTGTAAAATAAATAATGTGAACGTTTAGCAACGTAATGTTTGATACAACTACAAAAAATAGCTTCCCGGCGAATGTCAAGGGCACAAAGTAAATGATTAATCATAATGAGGACAAAATATTAACAATATAAATCATTTAGGAGAACTACCTATTGTTTAGGTGCTCATTTATATAGCTATCTTTTGCGTGTTTACACGCCGGGCAGCTAGCATCACCTGTTCGAATATAATTCTCTTCGTTTTGTATACAATTCTCTAAGTGTTGTCTTATGGCGTTTTACTGTGGGGCCGGGCTGCTGATATTGAATCCATCTTTATCTTGCAAAAGAGAGCTTTCAGAGCCATTTATAATTTACGTCGCCGCGAATCCCTCTGGGAACTGTTTAAAAGGATTAATATTATGACGGTACCTTGCCAATTCATTTATGAAAATATCATGTATGTAAGAAAATTCGACATCTTTTTAATAAAATAAGCGATAGACATAAATTTAATACTAGAAACAAAGACAAATTAGATCAACCATTTTATCAGATTAGCTAAATGTTATACCAAAATTCCGATATATTGCAATTAAATGAAAGGAAATTTAAAGCCCATATTAAAAGTACACTTTGTAAACATGCATATTACAAATTAGAGGATTTTATATCCAAGATAAGAAAAACACTTGGAAACACGCTGGTCCTGCTCCATAGGAAAATTTAGAGTCTAGACAAAATCAAACTGATTGTTAATTGTATTGTATAAGGAATTATATTTTTTTACACTCAGTGATTATTTTAACTCACAAACTGATTATTACTTGCTAATATTCTATTTTAATCGTATACTTACTTTTACTATGTTTGTAAATGTGTAAACACCATATATCTATCATAAAATTAATTTATCTGTCGTTGCTTCATTTTAATTCTTTTAACCTATTTCGGTATAGTAACTTTGTTCTGGGTCATCGTTTTTACACATAATTATAAAGTCTAAGGTCAAAGTATTTATTTCAAATAGGCCCGAAAGGCATTTTCGAACGTCTATATTTACATTTAAATAGAATTGATTCCAGTCGCCCATTCCAAAATGTACTTAAGTGGACTAAAATAATGTACGTAAGTGGACTAAATTATCGTTGAAAAAAATATGGTTGATTAATTCGCTTCTGCCAACCCCATCCTGATATTTAAAATTAATACAACTTAAATCATCATTAAATCTATTTTGTACCAATTCTGAGTATGAGAAAACTTTTGCTGTGTAAGTACACCTATACGCATGTATTTTTCAATAAGCGCGTGCCATACATTAAAGAAGGCAATTTGGAAATTTCGCGCGACTAACAAAACGTGTTGAATGAAATACGTCATGATTTTCGTCGATCAGTTCCTTTCGCATATGTTTATTATAATGTGCAAACGGAATGTAACATTAACTTCAAGTTGTGACTATGTTTTCAAAGATTAAAATTGGAATGTTTTTCATGTTGCTGTATAAGACACAAATAGAAACTGACCATGAAATTAGTAAGAAATATTAGGATTCTCTCTTTCAATTAAGAAGTTACAGCAAGGGATTCACAGCTGTTTTATAACACATTGTGTAATGTATAAAGAATCACACAAAAAATAATAGTAACCGCCTCCGACAGGACGATGTAATTATAAAATCTAATGTTAACTCATTATCTGAATTATTAAATATAAGTAATAAACATATCAAATTTTAATAATATTTATTATTATCTATAGTTAATATATCTTGCGTTTCTTAACTATGACTGTTATAATGTTACTAAGCCCTAGGAGTACATGTAAGCTAAGAAAAAAAAATAAGATTTATTTTCTCTGACCACAATATAGTAAAACATTCCATTTTTACAGATACATAGAATCCTGAGCATAGTATTGTGGGATACTGGTGCCTAAGTTAGGCTCGAGGCCTGTGTTTTAGGACATTAGGTCTCCACCCCGTGTATCTTTAACTTTCAATATTAACTATACAAAAATGGATACACCAATATTGAATACCTTACTATATTAAAAACTTATATCTAGTTGCATAGCATATTTAGTTACATATAATGTTATTAGGTGCACGATTTTGTGTATGTGTGTGCGTGAGCGTGAATTGAAAGTACTGGGGTTATTGTTGGGAGTGGAAAAGATCCACCTCATATTCATAAAAGGCGACCAATATATTAAACTGTTCACTATTGACTTTCAGACAGTATAAATACAATACGCCCTTTGTCAGCCTTGCCTTGCATTGCCTCCAAATGCACAGGATCTAAACGATGCCTGCATATAGTCACGCCAATGCCTACCCCTTCGGACACAGTGGTGAATGTATGTAAGTACTTTTATATGTACAATATACTTACTTTACGTGCCAACATTTTATTCTTCATTGACTGCTTACTTTACTCGAGGTCGGCTCTCCTCCTTCTTAGGCACCAGGATGTTCTGTTTTGTGCTGCATGTTCATTTAGGTGTTTATTAGTTGCCAACCTAATATTAACTGTCTCTAACTTTGTACCTAAGTAAATTTTTCCATTTTTCTTTTAGTAGTTTAGTTTTTGTTTCCCATTTGTCCGTTATCCGTGTAAGTCCAAGTCTGGAAAATGTTAGTGAGGTAGAATAGTGTCTATGTATCCATAACTAGTTTATTTATAGGAAGCTGAGATTTAAATATCTCTTTGTTAGCTTCCAGGTAATCGCTATTCTTATGTTTAATTTTCCTATGTTTATCTTTGAACGAGACCTTTTTAATTAGGTTTCTCTCTACAATCTCGAGAGGGTTCTTATATAGTAAAATAGATATCATGTAGCGGTTAGTCATAATCGAGGTTTATCTCTACCTTAATACTAGATTTATGTAATTTGTTGAAAAAAACATGCTGTTCAGTTGGTGAGTGCGTTTCTGTATATAATATAATGTTGTCTGTCTTTGTCGGGGTAGGCCGCAACAGACCGCCACCTACTTCTATTCTTACATGCATCAAGAGCTACCTCTAATATTTCAAACAAACTCATCAGTTTTGGTTACTTCTCACTTGGATTTTTGTAGTCTGTGTATAGTATAAAGATTTACATTGTGATGTTCGGAATTCTTTATTTTTTTCTTTTATCTGAATAACTACTTAGATGCGATCTTCTTTGTTAAACCCGCTTCTGAATCCAGTTTGTTGTTTGGTTGCAGGTAAGTGTTAATCTATATCAGGGGATATTCTTTCTATGAGACAGGTGGTGAACAATTTATAGGATGCAAGTAGCTTATTTATAATTATACGACTTTTTTGTTCCACAAGAGTATTTCTGATTTTGTTCATGCAGAAACTGTTCGTTTAAAATTTTGTTAAAACAAGGTTTGTTAACAGGGCTCTATCTGATTTCATGCATTTATTTGTGATCCATCTTGATCTGGGCTTTTTCAGGCATAAGCGTAGTTTTGTTAGGCTTTGAGATTACTGTTATCAATTTTTAAAACATATTTAGTCTACTACTGACCTTCTGGAGTAGAATTTTTTACATACAAATTTGTGCAGTGCTCACACTATTACAAGACTGAGGTGAAAAATCTATGAAGACTTTGTTGTTTACTTGTTCGAGTTTACTAAGTAATAAGGTATATTTGTAAAATTAATTTGGTATATGCAGGTATTCTTAACAAGCACCAAAATAGATTGTTATTTGACACCATCTCTTATAAAATATAACTAACAATTCCCCGTCAAAAACACCTTAAATTTCATCAAGTAAGAGGAAAAAATTATTTCTTGACCTTTTTTGGAGTAAATTCTTTTATTAGAGTATGCCGTGAGGGATGGACGGTGAGGTCATAAATCAGAAGTTGGTACAAAAACTAACTAAAAGTTTCGCCACGCGAAAATGATGAAATGCTCCCGAGTTTTATTCAGTTAGAGCCCAAGATAACGAAGTAATTGGTTACTGGTTTTTTCTTACAATTTTAATATTTTTGTAATACACATTTTTGAACCAACTTCAAAAAAGGAAGGCATGTTCGACTGAATATATTTTAAGCGATTTCTCCACCAATTTCAGCGTCGTTTAACGTTCATGCATTCGCCGTTCTGTTGCTGAAATTACAAATTAAAGTCAGAAGGGGTTACCAGAAATATTTGTCTCATCAGAAGCTAATCTAATTTACAAGTCTAGATTAAAGCAAGTCATCCCTCTGATCGCAAAATAGACGGTGACTTCTATTTCCGAAAAGTGGTGACATAATAGATGGATCATAGTAGGCCAGGATATATCGAACATACACATGTAGTTCAATGTCCAACTCATAAGTATTAGTTTCTGAATGTATTTAATATTTTTCTAATACAGAATAATCAAGTCCTATTCTGACTTTAACCTTAGTTAGCGCGAGATTGTTCTAAGTATTGTTAGAATTACATTAATTATTATTACTTAATACATTACCTATTATTTAATTTTCATTATCATTCGTTTCATTGATTTTTAAATGTATAATAAAAATAATAAATTTATAATAAAAAATTTGACGAAATATTTTTGTTGAAAAATTTTGGTTGTATGAAAATATATCGGCCATTTTTCTATAAGTGAGTGGTCAATTTCTTCAAACCTATTACAGCACTAAAATAATTGTCTTCACTTTACTTTTAGCTGCGAAATTTTTAAAAATATTTTTTCAAACATGAATTGGAATATAAGACATTTGTTTTTATACATTTTCAGGACAACTAGTCAGTCTCCTGAAAACATAATTTACCAAATATGAGTTTAAATGCAGAAATCGAGGTCATTACCATTACCATAAGATTTTCAGGTTATATTAATGATAGTAATAAGTACTGTAAAATGTATTCAAGCGATTGATTGATATGTTTTATGTAGAAATTTTTGAGTTGCACATGTGAGAACTGTGTAAAGCTTGTTTAGTTATATTTTATATGTCCTATGAAGTCCTGCCAATGGTGGTGTATGTGTCAAGACGTTCGGCTCCCTTTAATATGGTTGAGGCGGACATACTCGTGAACGAGTGCCGTTGATTGGGGCTGGTTATCTCCAGACTGCTATTATTTAAAATATACCAGGTAGTAATTATTAGAATTTATATTTCAGAATGATGTATTGCATTGTTCTCACATTTAAATTTACGTTTATAAACTCTAACAAGAAAATTGTACAAAAAAAAAATAAAAAGAAAAATGCACTCCGGGAGAACCGACAGAAGTGAAAACTTATTTTGACGCATTAGACATTTTTAGGTGGGTACTAGGGTTATTGGGTTATTGGGTTATTAGGTAATTAATTGGATTTTATTTATGAATTGTATTTTATTAATTATTAAAAACTTTAAAATACATTTAATATTCTTTTGTGAATCATCATTAATAATTTCGACAACTCTTGTATCATCATCATTATTATTAAAATTATTACAATCTAAAATAAAACAATAGGTTCATGGTAACTAAAATACGAAATAAACAATTTTGATTCGAAGTCATTTAGAAATCTCGTGAATACCGCATCAATTGTACTTTTATATCTCGTTGTGCTAATATTGCGTTGATTGGACATATGCGTCTCGTAACGGTGTCGCAAGTCCATAGATTTTATCTCATCTAAAAATATGCGAACCGCGCTAAAATAAGTTTTCCCTTCAAAAATTTAAAAAGAGTCCTTGGGATTTCTTTCCTGTTCTACTTCATATTACCTACATATTGGGACTAGCTTCACAACTGATTTAGTCTACCGACTTCTTCTCTAGATAATTCAAAAATACCTATGATTGGTTTAATTCTAATAAATGATTTTGATTTTTGATTTTGATTGAAGTCGGTTATATACTTTTTTAAAGTTAATTCTCACTGGTTAATACGCATTGTTCACAAACTTGACAAATTGTATTAGGCTGTAGTAACAACACTTGACAAATTGTATTAGGCTGTAGTTTTCCTCCCTTATATAAGAACCTCGGAACCCTTAAGATATCACGTATCATACAAAAAACAACAGTTTATTTGAGAAACCTCTTATTTTTGATACTACGTTAAATCACTATAGCTTACATGAAATCATACATTCAGTTACTGGTATCGGGAAAGCGGATAAATTTTGGGCTAGGTCTTGTCTCTTACATATACACATACATACACTCACGCCCACACTTTGTCAACCATAATAATTCAGCCCTACTTCCTTCCTATGGGCTTCCCGAGAAACTATGCAATTGGCTCACCAGTTTTCTAACAGACAGACGCATCAAGGTCGTTGTTGACGGTGCATGCTCAGACTCCAAGTCTGTTAATTCTGGTGTCCCACAAGGCTGTGTGCTATCACTCACGCTGTTTCTTCTGCATATCAATGAAATGCTGCAGATTAGCAGCATCCATTGCTATGCGGACGATAGCACGAGTGATGCGCTTCACACCGGCCGCGCTAACATTTCTCGGGTAAACGTCATCGAAAGCCGATCCAAACTTGTGTCTGAAATCGAAACTTCTTTATCAAAAGTTTCAGATTGGGGTCGACTTAACCTAGTCCAGTTTAACCCCACGAATACAAAGGTTTGCGCGTTCACCGCTAAAAAGATGCCATTGGTCGTATCACCTCAATTTGAGAGCACTTCCCTAACTACATCAGCCAGTATCGGAATCCTTGGCGTCGATATATCAAGCGAAGTCCAGATTCGGGGTCACTTAGAGAGTAAGGCCATATTAGCCTCGAAGAAGCTTGGTGTGCTAAACAGATCGAGACAGTATTTTACTCCGGCCCACCGTCTGCAACTTTATATCGCATAAATAAAACAAACAAAAAAAAAATTGGTGGTCTTGATGGCATCATATACATACATATTTGTAAACTTGTGTTACTTGTTCCAAAATAAAGGTATATGTAATAATATACTGTCTGATAGACAACAATCTGATCTACCTACTTATATTTTATAATAATTATCCTGATAAATTGTAAAACATAAATAAAATATGGACAATTGAATAGCGAACTCAATATATCATATTTTTATTACGTTGTTTAACAGTGAGTTCAACTTATTTGAACATATGAATATGGCTGACCTTCAATGTTAAGATGGATGGTGATGGCCGAGTTCCCATTAAATATTCACGGGTAAGGTTCAATCTTGGTAATAGAGCCGATCAATTTCGCACAATGTGTACGCAACATGATATATTTACATATACCGATACCAATTCAGCGTACAGGGGAGACGTGTCTCAGAAATACTGCACTCAACCTAAGTATTATAACGGGTTTTCCCCTCCACCCGCTATAGTGGCCACCCGTGAGGAGGTGACGTCCTGGTGTGCCTGGACGTTGCCTTATTGAGAGTGACCCAAAGATGGTGCCTAAGCTTTGAGGGATCTGGATATTTTACCGAAGCTTGTCCTGGATTCCTCCTATGTCAGACGTAGTATGGCACACCGTGTGGTTTTAGTTGGTAACCCCGGTGGGATGACGGCCCTTGGAGGTTTCCAAGCGTAGTAAAAAACAAACAAAGGTTGGAGATGGACATGCGTCACGACCCTGTAAAAAGGTTCAACATTAGTTACTTAGATAAGTTTCTTTAATTTCGTGGGACATGATTTCCTTGCAAAAATGATGGACAGTAAATATCAGATCCATAATATATATAGATAATAAAATAGATAACAGATATCTATCAAACCACCATATTACTTCGCAATTGGCATGCCACTTTACTCAGAAATTAAATTAAAAATTAAATTACATTTTTTTTTTTTTTATGCGATAGGGGACAAACGAGCAGACGGGTCACCTGATGGTAAGTGACTACCGCCGCCCATGGACACCCGCAACTCAAGAGCCACAAGTGCGTTGCCGGCCTTTTACGTAGGTACGCTCTCTTCTTGAAGGTTTGAAGGTCGTATCGGTTCGGAAATACGGCAGGCGACAATTTGTTCCATAAGCTGGTTGTGCGAGGCAAAAAGCTTCTCGAGAAGCGCACAGTGGTGGAGTGCCAATCGTCCAGGTGATGGGGATGGATATTTTGTCGCGTAGGACGATGGCGGAAACCAGCGGCCGGTATAAGTCCGAACAATTCCTCTGAACACTCCCCATGATACAAGCGATAGAGGATGCAGAGTGAAGCTACATCTCTACGCAACGCCAAGAGGTCAAGTCGATCAGAAATATCTTGCCAGTCGATGATGCGAGTCGCTCTCCGTTGAATGCGGTCAAGAGGGAGAAGTTGGTATTGGGGTGCACCTGCGAAGAGATGAGAACAGTATTCCATGTGCGGCCGAACCTACGCCTTATAAAGTTGCAGACGGTGGGCCGGAGTAAAATACTGTCTCGATCTGTTTAGCACACCAAGCTTCTTCGAGGCTAATATGGCCTTACTCTCTAAGTGACCCCGAATCTGGACTTCGTTTGATATATCGACGCCAAGGATTCCGATACTGGCTGATGTAGTTAGGGAAGTGCTCTCAAATTGAGGTGATACGACCAATGGCATCTTTTTAGCGGTGAACGCGTAAACCTTTGTATTCGTGGGGTTAAACTGGACTAGGTTAAGTCGACCCCAATCTGAAACTTTTGATAAAGAAGTTTCGATTTCAGACACAAGTTTGGATCGGCTTTCGATGACGTTTACCCGAGAAATGTTAGCGCGGCCGGTGTAAAGGGCATCACTCGTGCTATCGTCC
This sequence comes from Tyria jacobaeae, assembly GCA_947561695.1. Taxonomy (NCBI): domain Eukaryota; kingdom Metazoa; phylum Arthropoda; class Insecta; order Lepidoptera; family Erebidae; genus Tyria; species Tyria jacobaeae. The sequence goes on from OX387214.1 coordinate 927,259, forward strand.
GCATAGCAATGGATGCTGCTAATCTGCAGCATGTCGTTGATATGCAGAAGAAACAGCGTGGGTGATAGCACACAGCCTTGTGGGACACCAGAATCAACAGACTTTGAGTCGGAGCATGCACCGTCAACAACGACCTTGATGCTTCTGTCTGTAAGAAAACTGGTGAGCCAATTGCACAGTTTCTCGGGAAGCCCATAGGAAGGAAGCTTCGCAAGGAGCGCTTTGTGCCAGACCCGATCGAAGGCCTTCGCCATGTCCAAACTAACGGCCAACGCTTCCCCCTTGGTCTCGATCGCCTGTGCCCACCGGTGAGTCAAGTATACGAGAAGATCACCAGCTGAACGACCCTGACGGAAGCCGTATTGTCGATCATTGAGGAGCTGGTGGTCTTCTAAGTACCGGAGGAGCTGGCAGTTAACAATGGATTCTATTATCTTGGAGAACAAGGAGGTGATGGCTATGGGTCTGTAGTTGGACGGATCCGAGCGATCTCCTTTTTTAGGGATTGGGTGCACTAGAGCTGTCTTCCATGAGTTCGGGACTACGCCAAGAGAGTAGGAAAGCCGATAAAGGCGCGTTAAAACCGGTGCTAACTCTGGAGCACACGTCTTCAGCACGATAGGAGAGATTCTATCGGGCCCACTCCATATCCTATTTGCTATCCTATTTGCCCCCAGTTACGCAACTGGGACTTAATTCTAATTATCTAATTGGCTCTAATTGGCCTCCTTAGATACAGGCGTCGGCGTATGTACATGCCTATCTTTTACCGCCAATTAGAATTAAGTACCAGTTACGTAACAGGGGGCAAGCTTATAGCCGTCAACCACGGCACTGTATGACTGTATACATACTGTCTTATTTACTGATTACAAAAACTTTTAGATATAAAGAGTAAATGTTATACAAACCATTAAAATTTAACGTACTTCTTCTCGTCTCATCTACGTACTTCTTTTTTTTCGCAAATTTGTCTGTCTACCTATCCCTTATATATGTATATATAGGCGTGAGCGAATTTATGTTTTGCAAATGACATTTTTTGGCAAATCTAAAATTTGTAATACTTAAAATGGAAAACAAAGAGTTAATACATGTAGATGTAAAGCTCTTTATATCTACAAACATTAGTCAAACATTGACCCCATTCTACGTACATGCTTACTATTGCAAAAAAACCTGAGTAAAGTTGATACCAGCAACATTTTCAGACAGTGAGGGGTTTTATTTTACTTCTCCCCCTTGAATATTTTAGAAGTCTGTACGTGCTTCGTGCCTCGTCTGGCGACTCCGTACAATTTACAACCCGCTACCGAATGGAATGACTTTATGTGAATACCTGAATAAGAACAGTACCTAGGTACTGACTTGAGTAATTTCTGAATTGTATATTATGTAATGATAAAAATTACTTCGTATTTTACTGTCTGTTCTGGAATAGCTAATGTAATTCTTCTTCAACTCTCCTATCTAATGATAGTTTCCTTTTATTATGTTAAGGGCAATTCTACATTCAGGATTATCACTCCTCTCACACCTAATCAATAATACAACTAGGCAATATTTATTAGTAATTAGTTCAAGATCAAAAGATCAAGACCTGTACACCAGTATAATATATGTCCACAATGTTATTAGACTATTTAATTTGAAAAGGTTTTTACATAACCTAACACCTGGTTAAAGTAAGTTACAAATAATAACATGTTAATAGTACTTAGTTTTTTTCTTTTAAAGACTCCCGCTCTGGGATTAATCCTTTGTCGCAGGGGACTTTACGGACGTTCAAATAACGGAAACAGAAAACATCCAGTTTCAGAACAACAATTTGTAAACTACACAAAGTGTTGTCCCGTGCGGGGATCGAACCCACAACATTCGGCGCGGTAGCGTGGTTGCGAGGTGTCCAGTTACCGCTACGCCATCCGTGCAGTTTGTTATACGACTGCCCCAAAGGAGCGGATTTTGTATTTTATTATGTGTAGGGTAAATAACATATTTTACAACTTCAAGTTTAGACGTATATTTGTTAGAATCCTTAGGTGTTGTTACAATACTTACAACCTCCCGTGTTGAGATGGCTCTAATTTAAAAAAAAAATATGCCGCCTATATGACCTGCAAATTGTATGGTTTGTTAGGGTAGTTGTAATAATATTAATATTAGTAACTTACTTAAAATTTGCTGTAATAGTCAAGTGCTTTGATGATAAAAATACAAAATTTTGAAGTGTCTCGCTTTTTGATTTTTAATTCATACATACATTATTAACACATACAAACAAACATCCAAGACTATATTAATAGTATTGTAGGCCGACATGTTTTAAACCCCCACATTTCGATATTTTAATTTTGTTTCACCAACAAGCCTGTTACTGTAATCAGGCACTTCAGGAATAAGGATGAAAAATTGAGAAGTATATTGAAAGAAAAAGTATTATTTAATTAATGCTTATGTCACCACTAAAGCTTAAACTTAAACTTCTTAGTGGTTTTAAACGAAAAAGCGGGTATCAAGTAAATGCCTCAGGTTATTTTGTACCTTTTAGAAATAATAAAATTAATATCATAATCAGTTTATATCAAAAACTACACTGCGGCATTATTAATAATATTATGTTATTGATTTTCTCTCGTTACTGGTTTTCTAAAACATTTTTTTTTTAATTATTATTGTATAAAAATATATACATAAAGTATAATTATAAATGGATACCTCTGTTAGTATACTCTTATTTACACATTTGTAAGCATAAAAACATTTCTCAGATACGAGATGCAAAGTATTTCTGCTTCATGTTAACATATTTATATGTTTTAATAAACGCCAAGAGTCAATATGATCTGATAAACGGGCGTATCAAAATTATTATATAATAGAAAACTGTAAGAGGTTCATATATATTCACATATTCTTTATTTCACACATATGATACAGAAATGTCAAATTATACATAAAAAGGAAAATAGTATGTACAAAGGCGAGCTTAACTCATAGTTGAGTTTTCTTCCAGCAAACCTTGGGACTGAAGACAGGATAGTAATGAAGAGTCAAAGTGTGTACATACTAGCATGTAATAAACATATAAACATATATACATAAAGCTAAAGCAAGAATATATAAATGTATACTGGAAGTACGAGTTCACACTCTTTGAAAATACATATGTATATAATACATAATATAGCATTAACAATTTGATAAATATATACACAAACCTACACACACAAATACACAATTATATACATACATAATGTGTGTAGCAATACTCCTTCAAGAGAGATAAAAATCCTTAATTCTTCTATTAAAAACGGTAGCGGAAGGGCTATCGTGGATATTGTAGGGCAGGGAATTCTACTGCCGTACCGCAGAAACAGCGAAAGATTTGTCATAGCGAGTGGAATTATGAGGTGGAATTTTAACAAAAAAGAGGTTGAAGAGCGACAAGACTTATTCCTGGGGACAAGATATTCAAAGCGCTCACGCAGATAAAGAGGAGAATAGAATTGTGAAGAACGGAATAGAGTAAAGAAAGCATATGGACGTCTCGACGCCGCCGCATAGGAAGCCATTTTACTTGCTTTCGGAATTCGAAAACATGATCATATTTCCTTAAGCCGAAAATGAAACGGATACAGAGGTTTTGCAACCTTTCCAGTTTATTCCAGAGGTCTTCGTTAGCGTCAAGAAAGGAAACATCAGCATAGTCAAGAAAAGGAAGGAGAAGACCACCAAATACCATCGACAATATTTTTATAATAAAATGCATAATATATAAGCTTTATATGTACATATGTATATAGAAAAACGGATTATACACAAAAACCTGGTTCACATGTAGACTTAAGGCCTAAGGTTGAAATACGAGTTTTGCCTTTCAAGACAATAATATATAAGCATTGCTATAAGCTGTTAGCTGTCAGGCGATGGTTTAATAACTGTTATTATCTCATAGCCAGATCAACTGTGGCTTTGGCAGCTGACGTTGGGTTTACTGCCACAGCTAACTTCTTTCACTCGTTAAAAGAAGTTGATAACTGCCTTCAACATAATAAATGCTGTAATCTAAGAGTTATCCCTTACCTCGTAACCGTTATGAAGTCGTACCTTCCACCATCAGCTTAGCAATATGAACTGTAAACATCCTAATAGCTTTATTCATCGTGGGAGAGCCATGCTTAGACTCGACACCATAGCCTTTCAGAAAACCGGTAAACAGGCAATGCTTGCATTGTATTTCCCAGTGAATGCATTTACGACTCTTGAGTTGCAGGAGTCAATAGGCGGTGGTTGTCACTTACCATGAGATATATTTTTATCATAATTAAAAGAATTCGAAATTACATTGTTAGTGCCTAAAAAAATTAGCTTCCATCGATTTACAATGTGATTGTTTACAATGGGACCACTGCAGCAGCCAACCAATATTAAAAAAATTGGTCAAGATTGCCGTAGAAATCGATTAACATTATAAAAAAGATACATGTAGTTGAACATAGAACCTATATTTGAAGTCAGCTAAAATCCGATCGTAATAATAACTTAATTAATGATATGTCCCCAGTGGCTCACTGAGTAGGTAGTGCAATTACTATACTCATAACACTACGATAAATACGCTAAAAATCCTGAAGTATTCAGCAAGAACTAAGTCGGGTCTGGTCTACCGCCATAACTTGCGTGGAACGACCGCACATAGAATATTTACTAGAACTTAAACACCTCGCCATCTTGCCGCGGTTTGAACAAAACTTAACTTCGCCTACCTAATCCCTAGATTAAACGCGCAATGATAGGTACAACACGTTTGTTTTGTTCGTGTTAGTTTATTGTGATTTCGGTGAGCCGTTTGTACCTACACGATTGCCCAAAACAGAAGTAAACTTTATTTAAATCTAGAGAGGAGAACCTTTGCGTAAATATAAAATGCGGTCGACATTTTTTACATATTATTAACTAACTCTATATTTTTATTTTCTTTGACGTTATCTTGAAATGTTGTACTCAATGTAAGTCCTACTATTAAAACGATTGAAAGTACATATCATATGCTTAAATCCATCCAACGGCTTAGCCTCTACGACGTGATAGAGATCATCATACATTATGGATGCATGGACTTGAAAACCAAAAAGCTTCTTCTTGCACATTAAAATATATGTTTTTAGTTTTTGGTTTAAAATATGTATCTACGTTCTGTAGCTGCGAAAAACGAAACCAGTGACTACTCTAATCTTCAGATTATAGTCCAATATTAGAGAGCATGAGCATTTTCTGTCTCATTTTGCGAGATTATATGCGGTTTGATACATGACAAACCGAATAAAAAAGCCGAATACAAAAAAGAATTATGTATTCTATTATTTCATTAATTAGTGATACAAATAAAGTACATTTGCTTTTGCTTAAATTGTAAAACTTCTTATTTTTATATGTTTTGTACCAGGCTTTTTCTTCACAAATTACAGCAGGCTTAAGTAATTGAAATAAGGCCTGCGAACTGTAACAATTAGTACTTTATTACACTCAATTAAGTAGCAGTTACAAATTAAGAAACACGAACGAAAGCTCGCTCTCTGTTAACAGATTATATAAACACGATAACGAAGTGAAAAGCGGAGATATGAACTATTAAAGGTGGTATTTTTTTAAATATATAACTGACTACCCAAATAAGAGGGCAATGTTTGTTAAGTGTACGTATGTAATCTTTTTTTCTGTAGAAAAAAAGAAGCTGTGCGCTTATGGCATGCTTAGCCTGTTGTCATCAGCTAAGCTCACTGTATCTATCTTGTACCGTAGCATTATCTGTCACTACAGTCTAATATTGACTGAAATATTGACTTGAAATGAAATATTTATTATTGCAATATCAATTACCTATGTATCATTGTATGTAGTTATAGTATTTTAGTATATTTTTGTATCATAAGTAGTTAATGCACTGTAGTTTACCTTATAACTATATATTAATAAGAAACTAGTATGAACAAACGATTTCCACCAGTATTTAATATTAATTCAAGTCCATCCTAAGGTTGCTTGGAAGAGATTGCTCTGAGCGATATGGCCACCCCTTTTAAATTCTCGATATGCATATAGATAGATAGATAGATAGAATACTCTTTATTTGTACACCATTCTTACAGTTAAATACAATAGATACAGTGCAAGTGTCAACTATATAATGTACAAATGGCGGCCTTATTGCTATATGCAATCTCTTCCAGGCAACCTTAGAATGGATTAAAATCATTCGGAGAGACAGAGGTAGTTGGAGGATCACTTCAATATTTTAATGAAAACTATACTAACTTATGTTCAAATATAAAACTTGTATAAAAAAACTAAACATATTTATGTACAACATATAACATACATACTAATACAAATACAGATAAACATACATACATACTAACACACATACAGATAAAAATACATACATACGCATATAAATAAATATTGTAACGAATTCTGTAAAATCGTGGTGTCCAAATATATACATATATATTGTTATTTGTCTATCTATCTGTGTAATGTTTCTTTATCACGACCTACAGTCTAGACGAATTAAAATATTTCGGCATTTGAGGTGTCATTGATATCAGTGGAACACTGGAAGTGGCATTGGGTATAATATTACTAGGAAAGTAAAAGAAAGCTGTCGCGAGTCTGGTTTTTCTTTGTGTCTGTTAATTGAATGTCTGTAAAGCTTGACACATGAACTATTTCTAATACGGGTGTAGTCTTATTGAAAAAGAAAAAGGAAATAGCAACATTTGGTTTTGAAGCTTCAATAGAAGTTTATTGAAGCCTTAAAATATCTGCTTAAACTCAAAGCTCAGACCTCTAGTAGTGCATAATGCTGTAAATATATTAGAGCATTAAAAATATTTTTAAATGATTACTCGAATGTGCATAAGTATTAACTGTATCTAGATACTGAGCAGCGTTATAATTTTAGTAGCAAAAATATTAAGTAATATTAAGAAGAAGAAAGTGTGAAATTGGTTTTAAAATTTCACAAGTTTATTTTTAATGAGATAAACTATACTGGAATAAATTGATATATACATATATACAGGTTTATTTCAATTGTAAATTATATTTATAAGGTTTAGGACTTAGCAAACAAAAATCAAGTCAAGCTTAGATATGATCACCTGGACGATTGGCACTCCACCACTGTGCGCTTCTCCAGAAGCTTTTTGCCTCGCACAACCAGCTTATGGAACAAATTGTTGCCTGCCGTATTTCCGAACCGATACGACCTTCAAACCTTCAAGAAAAGAGCGTACTTCTAAAAGGCCGGCAACGCACTTGTGACTCTTGAGTTGCGGGTGTCCATGGGCGGCGGTAGTCACTTACCATCAGGTGACCCGTCTGCTCGTTTGCTTTATGCGATAGGGGATCGCATAAAAAAATGATAGATATATATTATCATTATAGTTTCAATTTACGGTTTTCTAAATGACAAATCCCTTATTACGAGCGATTCTTGTATCTTAATGTGTCCCACTTGTCCGACGGACAAAAACCCAGACTCAGGACTACTACTCGTGGATGGCACTAACTTTTGTCCCGTCTAGAAATCGATTAGATCCCCCCATGACCACTGGATCATCAGTCAGAATCACTAACACCTAGGTCAACAAGCCAGTAAATTATGACTTATAGTATGTTTTCAAGGACTTGTTTTTTTATTTTTCTTTTCGATTATTTATCCCAGAAATATCTTGTCTAGATTTCTACAAACTGACGAAGTTTCAACAAATTTTCTTTGACACCTCGAAAGTTTATAGTTTTACTCAAATAAAGAGTTCATAACTAAAAAATAAATAAATAAATAAACAATAGCTGCAATAAGTTAAGGAAGGCTTTAGTTAACATTTTGTATTTGTGTCGGTTACCCGGTATCATATACCACACATGATAGTGCCATTTTTTTTTTTTTTTTTTTTTTTTTTATATACTATAGGGGGACAGACGAACAGACGGGTCACCTGATGGTAAGTGACACCGCCGTCCATGGACCCTTGCAACTCAAGTGCGCTGCCCGCCTTTGAGGGTAATGAGGGATGGGGAATGCAGGGAGTGGAAAGAAGAGAGGAGGGATGAGGAGATGGTAAAAAGGAGAAAGGAGAAGAGGGGAGAGAAAAGGGGGGAGGGGGAATTGGGCCTCCGGAAACCTCACTCAATTCGGGGAAATGCAACGCAAGCGTTACTTCACAACCGGTTTTCTGTGAGGCCGTGGTATCGCACCGGTCGAGCCGGCCCATTCGTGCCTAAGCATGGCTCTACCACTGTTAAATATATTTAGGCACGAACGGGTTAACTCGACCGGTGCAATACCACGGCCTTACAGAATAACGGTTATGGAGCAACGCTTGCATTGTATTAACAATTCATGAGGTTTCCGGAGGCTCAACTCCTCCTCTCCTCCTTCCCTTCCCTTATTACAAACAAAGACAGACCTGAAGTGCCACGGACGGTGGTTGTCACATACCGTCTGGTAACTCGTCTATTCGTCTTTCCCCCTATATTATAAGAAAAACGACTAAGTGCGAGTCGGACTCGCACACGAAGGGTTCCGTACCATTACCTATACAACGACAAAAACATCATGTTTGTTGTATGGGAGCATCCCTTAAATATTAATTTTATTCTATTATTTAGTATTTTTTGTTATAGCGGCAACAGAAATACATAATGTGTGAAAATTTCGACTCTCTTACTATCACGGTTCATGAGGTACAGCCTACACGGTCAGCGGAGTCTTTGTAATAACCCAAAGTACGTACCTAAAAGTAAAACGGGATCCCCGTTTTATATTTGGGTACGGAACCCTAAAAATATAAAATCAATAAATTACCGTATCCACAGCATCTATGCTCCGTGTCTCCGTGCGTCGCGTCACTGATTACAGCGACACCTGACGAACTGCATCCGAGCTCTGCAACTAATTGTTGGAAAAATCACTTCAGTTTATGAAAGAGACTGTGAAGGCACTTTTTTTTTCATTTATACATGTAACGTGTTCAACTAACGCAAAATTTATTTAGACATAATATGAACAGACTCTAACGAACTAACTCCTAGGGGTGTAGCGAGACGTTTTAAAGCCAGTATAATATACATATATATATATATATACATTTATACATACATAACCTCACACCTCTATTCATGAAGGGATTGGCAGAGGCGTAGCTAACGTCCATTTCCAATTATAATTTATCCGAGATTCTTTTAGGAATTATAAGGGATAATAGAAAAGAAAGGATAGTTATATTGCTCATATTAGTAGATTTTGGCGTGTTAGCTAATAGCTCAAGCTTGAAATATTCTAATAGGGGACAAGCCTATCGCCGTGATCCGCCACTTCATTGCACTTAAAACGTAACGATTATAATTAGCCGCATTCATCATTATTTATACCTCCGTGGATTTTTTACTTTAACTTTAATCTGAAAAGCCCTTAGTACAGTTAAAAAAGAACTATTGAAATCAGTTCACAAAAAGCGTAATATACACACAAGGAAATAACTCTCCCGTAGGTGTAACTTGGTCCAGGTCAGAAGGGCGGGGAAGACCTCAATATATTTAGAAACCAGGGTCACATCGTTTTAAGTATATATATATACTGTCCTCTATTTAGACGACACTGATACTCAAATTCAAAAGCGTGTGAGTGTGAATCACAAACAATGCGAAGCTATAATCTTTATTTTTGGTTAGCAGTAAGTATGTGTTCGAAAAGTAGTTGTTATATATGTAAGTTATTATAATTTACCTAAAATCGTTAGCGATGCATGTTCCAGTACAGTCATAACTTTCAATTTATTAGTTTGTTTATATTTCCTAAGATAGAATATTAGATGGACTTGAGTGTAGCAGTACAGTGTATTATCACTCGAGTACATAATTGATGAAGGTAGAGTTTTTATTTAGATTTTAAATAGATAGAAAGTGTAGCAGTCTCTCTCAGTTAGGTTGTGTTATATTTTAATCATATACCTATAGATATTTATAAGTGGTACAACTATGTTGTTCATTTAAACGTAATATGTTATATAACTCCTAAGATAGCTGCATATAATTTAAACTAAAATAAATCCACACACCGACAATATTGAGAATTACGCTCAAGCGAAATAAGATAAAAACTACGTACTTATAACGTCAAGGGATTGTATTAAGCTTTATATTTTAATAGTACCTAAACTCTACTACATAATAATACCATGAGTTGAGTCGAAATCAAATATGGCGGTGCCCCATCTCCTTTTTATGACCGAATCGTGATTTGAAAACTCATCGGTTCCTCTACATTTTTAATGGAGTAAGTTATCTTCTTTGAATGTATATCAGTGTATTTGACTGATCACAAATAATAAATTTTCTTCCTTTATGCAGATCAATGTAGTATGACATAAATAATCCTTATAATCTGAGTTATTAAATGAAATTATCCAAGGCATAGTTCTAATTGAAACACATGCATTATAACTAACAACTTCACACAAGTAAAGTTTTCACTTAAAGTACTTTCAGACTATTTGTGACATTTAATAAAAACAATTCAAAAAAAAAAAATTCAGAAGAAGTCAGTCAGACTGAATCAGTCAAAAACAAATTACTTGTTTGAATGTAATCCAATCCAATACAATTAAAATAATTTTGTTCATACAATAACTTAGGTGAACAAGAAATCAATAGAATATGTTACAAATCTAAATTATTTGAGTAGATACTATTAAAAAATTATTTGAATTCGTAAATAACATAAATAAATATATCTGGCAAGTAACGGTGGTTGTACCTCTAAAACAAACTGACGGGTATCCAATCAGACGAGGTGACCTACAACTAGGTGATGCAGACCGCAGCTACACAGATAATGTTCAGAATTTTGTACTAAATTACGGGCATGAAAACATGATCGATTACCACGATATTTCTGATTGTTGCGTAGAGACGTAGCTTCACTCTGCATTATCTATCGCTTGTATCAAGGGAAGTGTACAGAGGAATTGTTCTAACTTATACCGGTCTCAGGTTTCCGCCATCGTCCATCCCCATAACCTGGGTGATTGACACTCCACCACTGTGCACTTCTCCAGTAGCTTTTTGACTCGCACAACCAGCCTGTAGAACAAATTGTCGCCTACTGTATTACCGGACCAATACGACCTTCAAATCTTCAAGAAAAGAGCGTACTCCTACCTAAGATGCCGGCAACGCACTAGTAACTCTTGAGTTGCGAGTGTCCATGGGCGGCGGTAGTCACTTACGATCAGGTGATACGTCTGCTCGTTTGCTCACTATCCCATTAAAAACAAAGTTATTGCACTATCCACGATTTGTGTTTGTTATGTAGTTTACCTTGTATTGACTAAATTATGCTGATGTGAGTATGTTAAACTTTACCGAGACCGATCCGAGACATTAATCAATGTCTGCCATGTTAGTCTAGTCGCCTGTTATAATTTTCGCACGCACTTCGTGAAGGAAATTTATCATACAAAGACACGCTCTATTCTCCTTACGTAATTTTTCAGTAAATTAAGGGCTTACTTTAATTGTGAAAATAGTACAAATATATACATCCATTTATCTATACATAACTTTCGCTTCATATAAAATGTAAGCGCAAAAGGGAGTACTGAAATAGCTCTGATGTAACACGTATTATAATGTTCGGACTATTAGACGTCTCACGTTTATTGAAATATCAAACACCCCTTTTTACCCTAACGGTGTAAATGGTCCGCATCGCAAGCATTATGTAAACACGATTCTTTAAAGACAGCTCTACACTATACCAAGCCTCACGTAGCTATGTAGATAGCTGTATTTTATTCACTATAATCTGACTGAGGTGCCCTGAGTTAGGGTTTGTAATATTATATGTACATATATGTATATATATATAAGATTAAAATAAAACTTTTTGACCCATTTACCTATTGGCGGGAACTGTATTTATACTGTGTGATAGATTATAATCAAATACCTTACTCGCCTTTTACGAAGATGAAGTAGTCCTATTGTACTCTACCATGGACTACAACCTTTAAAAATTAATTGGTATCGAGATAATTGTACTTGGGAATAAAACGTAATTATTTAAGTAAGTTAATCACAACATAATGAATATTAGAACATTGTTATCAACTTCAATGGTTACTATTTCAAGATCAATCGTCTCTTGACTGAACTTTCTTAAATTTGACTGCATAACTTTTTTTTTTTTTTTTTATGCGATAGGGGGCAAACGAGCAGACAGGTCACCTGATGGTAAGTGACTACCGCCGCCCATGGACACCCGCAACTCAAGAGTCACAAGTGCGTTGCCGGCCTTTTAGGTAGAGGTACGCTCTCTTCTTGAAGGTTTGAAGGTCGTATCGGTTCGGAAATACGGCAGGCGACAATTTGTTCCATAAGCTAGTTGTGCGAGGCAAAAAGCTTCTGGAGAAGCGCACAGTGGTGGAGTGCCAATTGGACCGCAATCCCAAAAATCGCCTTTAGATACGTGGGTCAGAAATTAAACACACACGCCCAAGCGAGGACAACCTTTATTTCATTAACTGATATATAATACAATGGCTGCGGGACGTTGTTAACGCGATTCAGAAAATACAACAACGCCATCTGTCGAGCCGTAAGTCAACAAGCTTACTACCTATATTGAACATCCCGCCCACCATGGCCAGAATGGTCGTAATACAAAAAATACCTAACACGAAAAACATTTTACAAAATTACATTGGAAGCCGCCCACCATGAAAAAAAAAAACTAACAATATAAAATTGATGGGCTTTCTCGGAGCTAATGGACTGTATCTTAATAATATAACTTAAACGTAACACAATTCACAATAAATATCTTGATGGGTTGAAAACTAAGTTTCAAAACATAAATAAACAATATCATACAAACCTTAATCTTACAACTATTTACTCAGTAACTGGTAACACAATTAATTTGGAAACGGGTCTTTTAATTATAGATCCCTTACAGCGCAAAGAAACAACTCTCGTGACCTTATCCGAGCCAGTATGTTTTTCAACAATGAGACCGTAAAGCCACCTTGCTGGAGGTAAATCGTCTTCCATCACTAAAACTACGCTTCCCACGTCGGGCTCTGGCGTCTTGTAGTGCCATTTGTGTCTTTGATGGAACTTATATAAATACTCCCTTGACCACCGGCGCCAAAATTCCTGGACCAAACGTTGTGTTAAATGCCATCTTTTTAAAGTGCTAATGTTTGAGTTCTCGAAGTTGGACTCGGGTACAAGAAGCAACGGTTCGCCGATTAAAAAATGACCCGGAGTCAAAGGGCATGCATCATCAGGATTGATGCTTAGATCCGAAATCGGCCTAGAATTAAGGCAAGCCTCTATTTGTACAAGTACTGTCGTCATCTCTTCAAATGTAAGAGTACTGCTACCTATTACTCGCCTTAGATGGTGTTTAGTGGACTTCACTCCAGCCTCCCAAGCCCTCCAAAATTCGGAGAGTGGGGTGGAATGAAGTGCCAGTCTGTCCCATTAGTTGCCATCCAGTCAGCAATGTCAGGTGCTACACCGGACCTTTCGTGGCTAAAACGAATCTTCAGTTCTTTACTAGCGCCCACGAAAGTAGTGCCATTATCACTCCAAAGCTCTCTACAATGACCTCGTCGAGCCGTAAATCGTTTAAAAGCTGCCAAGAACGCTTGTGACGTCATGTCACTGACAACTTCTAAATGCACGGCTCGAGTAGCCATGCATACAAAAAGGCAAATATATCCTTTAGTGGAATGATAACCGCGACCTTTCGTGGGTCTGATACTGATGGGACCTGCATAGTCCACGCCACTTCGGTAGAAAGGTCGGCTAGGATTGACCCTGGCAGTTGGCAACTGCCCCATTAACGGCGTAATACCCCTGGCAGCATGTCTAATACAAGGAACTCACTTACGCACATATCCTCTTACTGCACTTCTAGCATTTATGATCCAGTATTGACTTCGCAAATAGTTTAATACTAACTGTGGTCCACCATGTAATGTGCGTTCGTGAGCATCTGCTATCACAAGAGTTGTAAAATGAGACTTGTGAGGTATGATGACGGGATGTCAATATAGTTTTGTTCAATATAGGTAGTAAGCTTGTTGACTTACGGCTCGACAGATGGCGTTGTTGTATTTTCTGAATCGCGTTAACAACGTCCCGCAGCCATTGTATTATATATCAGTTAATGAAATAGAGGTTGTCCTCGCTTGGGCGTGTGTGTTTAATTTCTGACCCACGTATCTAAAGGCGATTTTTGGGATTGCGGTCCATTTTGGTCCTAACCGAGCCGGATATATGCTTGGGTATACTAGTGATACTGGTATTAGCAACATAAATAGTAGTGGTGGATCCCTATTCTGTGTTTTACTTAGTGTGTGCGTGTCTCCGAGGAATATTTGTGTAGAAACACGACCGGTGGACACTACGCCAATAATTTCTACAGAGGGCGCTGCAAGTTGCAACGAACGGGTGAAGATTATTGTGGTTCACGGAAGCATTGGATTCAGGGAGTCGGGTCATTGGAGCTGCCTGCACAAGGGGTGGCCACTAAAGTTGCCGCAACACGCGAGAGGGCGCTACCGGAGCTGACGGTGTTTTTAGTTAAAGTGACGTGTGTCAATTGAGGTTTGGCAGACATAAACAGTGAGTACTTTTGAATCATTTTGCATTAGAAGAAATCAAGTGGTATTTGAACTTAGAAAAAATTGAAGCAAATTAGTTGTGTTTGGGACTTAGAAAAATTTGAGTAAATTTTAACTTAGAGTAATTTAGTAGTAACTAGTTTGTAGACTTAGAATATTTAAGCAAAAAGTGATACGACGGGGAACCTATGCCCGATTTTTTATCGACGTCACATTTAAATCAAACACTTGTAAAATATTTTACTACTTTTTGGACTTTAATTTTTTTGTAACCTTGTTGGGTTTATTAGTCGCATAGAACTTTAACTTATAATATATTGCTTGTAGTTTTTATTAACATTGTACGTTAATGATGGAGTCTCTAGTAAAGTTGCAAGTAGACAGTAAATGTATCATAGAAAAAGGTAGAACAAATTTCAAAAAATCTCGCAAAGATAGATTAACTCAATCATATATTGATACAAGAATAGAAACACTAGAAGATCAATGGAAACAGTTTATACAGACACATCGTAAAATTATTGAAATAGCAACAGTAACAGACATGAAAAGTACATATTTTACAAGTGAAATTTATGATAAGACAGAAGATATTTACATTATATACAAGGCTGAATTAAAAGAACTTAAAAATAAACCTAGCACTAGTAAACATATAGAAACAAAGAGTTATAATGTCAAGCTACCTAAAATTACCCTTCCCACATTTTCGGGACACTACACAGAGTGGAATTCATTCCGAGATCTATTTTTGTCTCTAATCGATAAAAACGAAGCAATTGATGATGTCCAGAAACTTCATTATTTAAAGGCCCATCTGGTAGGTGAAGCAGAACAATTACTGCGACACGCTCCTGTCACCGCTGACAATTATAAGGAATGTTGGTCAGTGCTGACACGGCGATATGATAATAAAAAGTACTTATCTAACTGTATTTTAAAAAGGTTTGTAAATCAACCGACGGTAAAGGAGTCCTCAGCATCAATTAAAAATCTTTTAGACACCACTGTTGACTGTCTACACGGTTTACGTACACTTGGAATCGATGTGAGTTCTTGGGACGTCATAGTAATTTTTATTATCGGTGCAAAGTTAGATGTGGAATCACGTAAGTTGTGGGAAAGGGAGATTAGTTCCTCGGATAAATTGCCTAGCTTTCTAGAATTCAAACAATTTTTAGAGTCTAGATTTCGATCTTTAGAGAATTTAGACAGTAATTGTAAGTCCATAAACCACAATGTAGCTAAAAATTATCGTAGTAACACTGCCAAATCATTCCATGTCGCTTCACAGACGTGTGTCTTATGTTCAGAAGACCACAAGTTGTGCCATTGTAAGCAATTTGCAAACAAGAATTGTGATGACCGTCGTGAGTTTGTCCGAGCCAATAATTTGTGTTTTAATTGTCTTTGTAAAAATCATACAGTTTATCATTGCCGTCAGTCCACCAAATGCCAGATTTGTAAGAAGAAACATCACACACTACTTCATCCCAAACCAATCGTAAATTCTATTGAACCAAGTGATGGTTCAGCAGATCGGAAGGTCGTGGTTGCGGCTGCAACTGTGTCTTTCATTCAAAGCGAGTGTACCAACAATATTTGTTGCTTCGCAGACATTCACAACCATGGTCTGTTGGCAACAGCCTTGGTAAATGTCGAGTCAAGGACTGGTACTGCTGTAGTTTTACGAGCTCTGATGGATCAGGGTTCGCAGGTCTCCTTTATTACGGAGTCCGCAGTACAGTTGCTCGGCCTTAGGAAAATGCCTGCCCGCACCGACATATTTCGACTAGGCGATGATGAGGGCTCGCAGATGCCCTCTAGGTGGATAGTCACAATAAAATTGCAATCACGCCTAGATCCCACCTTTGTTTTAGATGTCGATGCTTATGTCTTAAGCAAACTAACTTCACGTTTGCCTGAACGAAAAATTGTACAAGTACTGTCAACATTCTCATCCTTCGAACTAGCCGACCCAACTTTTGATACGCCAGGTAAGATAGACTTACTTTTAGGTACTAGTGTGGTCGCTGAAGTTCTGTTGGAAGGTTTGGTCAAGGGTCCGCCGGGCACAGCCGTCGCCCAAAATACCAAACTTGGCCGGATTTTATCGGGTAAAATCCAGAAGGAACAGTTGAGGTCAAGGCCAGTGTGTTGCCATGCCATTGCTGGCACAGATGTGAATGAGCTATTACGAAGATTTTGGGATCTAGAGTCAACTCATTCTTCAAACGCCAAGGTTATATTAACTGAAGAAGAGCAACGGTGTGAAGAATTCTATACTGCAACAACTCGAAGAGATATCACCGGTAGATATATCGTCAAGTTGCCGTTTAAGTCAACCGATCCCAAGTCTAAGTATGGTAGATCAGAAATCATAGCTCAAAAACGATTTCACACACTGGAAAGGAGATTCTTGAAGAGTCCTGAACTCCAAACGCAGAATAGTACTGTCATTAATGAGTATCTTCAGCTAGGGCATGCTGAAGTTGTTCCCCAGTCAGAGAGAGGAAAGGATGCTGTATATTTGCCGCATCACGCAGTACTACGAAATGACACGCATGCTACGTCAAAGGTTAGGGTCGTTTTCGATGCTTCTTGTTCGGGATGCAATGGAGTTTCGTTAAATGATGATTTAATGGTTGGCCCTAGCTTACAACTTGATTTGCGCCAAATTATTATGCAATGGCGCCGCTACCCCATAACTTTGGTCGGTGACATTGTGAAGATGTACCGCCAAATACAAGTTTCAGAGGATGATATTGATTATCAACGCATTCTGTGGCGTGATAACCCAGATGCAGAATTACAACATTTGCGTTTGTTGCGTGTCACTTTTGGTACATCCTCAGCTCCATACCTTGCCGTTCGTTCATTACAACAGCTAGCTCTCGACGATGGAAAAGATTTTCCGTTAGCGGCTAGTCGTGTTCTTAGCGATTACTATGTCGACGATTTGCTGACCGGTTGTGAATCGATTGCTGAGGGTAAAAAAACTTACCGCCAAATGAATGAGTTACTCAGTAAGGGGGGTTTCACGCTCCAGAAATGGTCTAGTAACAATGAAGAGTTGTTGCATAGAATAACGAGGGGGACAGTAGACATGAA
Organism: Tyria jacobaeae; assembly: GCA_947561695.1. Taxonomy (NCBI): domain Eukaryota; kingdom Metazoa; phylum Arthropoda; class Insecta; order Lepidoptera; family Erebidae; genus Tyria; species Tyria jacobaeae. The sequence goes on from OX387214.1 coordinate 945,075, forward strand.
GGAAGGTATAGAATTTAAGGTAGACAACATTGTGAAGATTTTAGGATTATCGTGGGATAGAAAGTCAGACAAATTTAAGTATACTGTTCATCTTCCGGAGCTGCAAACACCCGTAACCAAGCGCAGAGTAATATCGGACATCGCTCGATTGTTCGACCCTCTGGGATGGATTGCTCCTGTTGTAACAACGGCCAAGGTTCTCATTCAACGGGTGTGGTTGTCAGGTATTGGATGGGATGACGAGCTTCCTGATAGTATACTGAAAGATTGGCTTGATTATAGGAATGGTTTGCATAGCCTTCATTCCTTTTACTTAGACAGATGGATTCAGACCAGTAAAACAGATATACAGACAGAGTTGCAAGGCTTTTGTGATGCATCCAATGTTGCCTATGCAGCTGTGGTTTACGTAAGGACTGTAGACTGCAACGGTACTGTCCATGTTAATTTGGTGGCGTCCAAAACCAAGGTAGCTTCAGTCATGGTGGTTTCTATACCGCGCTTGGAATTATGCGGTGCAGTGCTGCTCTCAAAACTTCTTTCAGAAGTTTCGGGCACCTTGGGTATTGGTAGGGATAAAATACATGCCTGGACTGATTCCTCAGTAGTCTTGGCATGGTTGAGAGGTCATCCCAGCCGTTGGAATACGTTTGTCGGCAACAGAGTGTCTGAAATTCTTACTTCAATGGAAAATACTCAGCGGTCACATATTCAATCAAAGGATAATCCTGCAGATTGTGCATCACGAGGTATGAATACGTTGGAATTCGTAGAGTTTGAACTTTGGAGAGAGGGTCCAAGGTGGTTAAAAAACAAGGATATTAATTATAATACAGGTAACATTGATAAAACTAATTTAGAAGAGAAAAAATCTAATTCAGTATTTAATGTAATAACTAATGAAAGTCAGGAAAATAGTATATTATTAAAATTCTCATCCCTTAAAAGACTAGTTAGAGTAGTTGCTATTTGTAAAAGATTTTTAAAAATAACTGTAAGAAATAGAATACGATCCAATGCTCTTTTGACCTTTACGGAAATTAATGAGTCATTATTTACATGCATAAAAATATGTCAGATGGATTATTTTACAAATGAAATAAAAGGTTTGAAAACTACGGGTCAACTTAATAAAAGAAGTATACTTACCTCGCTGAATCCATATCTTGATTGTGATCAGGTATTAAGAGTAGGTGGTAGATTAAACCGCGCTAATATTAATGAAGAGATTGAACACCAATCGTCCAGGTGATGGGGATGGATATTTTGTCGCGTAGGACGATGGCGGAAACCAGCAGCCGGTATAAGTCCGAACAATTCCTCTGAACACTCCCCATGATACAAGCGATAGAGGATGCAGAGTGAAGCTACATCTCTACGCAACGCCAAGGTATCAAGTCGATCAGAAATATCTTGGCAGTCGATGATGCGAGTCGCTCTCCGTTGAATGCGGTCAAGAGGCAAAAGTTGGTACTGGGGTGCACCTGCATAGAGATGAGATCAGTATTCCATGTGCGGCCGAATCTGCGCCTTATAAAGTTGCAGGCGGTGGGCCGGAGTAAAATACTGTCTCGATCTGTTTAGCACACCAAGCTTCTTCGAGGCTAATATGGCCTTACTCTCTAAGTGACCGCGAAACTGGACTTCGCTTGATATATCGACGCCAAGGATTCCGATACTGGCTGATGCAGTTAGGGAAGTGCTCTCAAATTGAGGTGATACGACCAATGGCATCTTTTTAGCGGTGAACGCGCAAACCTGTGTCTTCGTGGGGTTAAATTGGACTAGGTTAAGTCGACCCCAATCTGAAACTTTTGATAAAGAAGTTTCGATTTCAGACACAAGTTTGGATCGGCTTTCGATGACGTTTACCCGAGAAATGTTAGCGCGGCCGGTGTAAAGGGCATCACTCGTGCTATCGTCTGCATAGCAATGGATGCTGCTAATCTGCAGCATGTCGTTGATATGCAGAAGAAACAGCGTGGGTGATAGCACACAGCCTTGTGGGACACCAGAATTAACAGACTCGGAGTCGGAGCATGCACCGTCAACAACGACCTTGATGCTTCTGTCTGTAAGAAAACTGGTGAGCCAATTGCACAGTTTCTCGGGAAGCCCATAGGAAGGAAGCTTCGCAAGGAGCGCTTTGTGCCAGACCCGATCGAAGGCCTTCGCCACGTCCAAACTAACGGCCAACGCTTCCCCCTTGGTCTCGATCGCCTGTGCCCACCGGTGAGTCAAGTATACGAGAAGATCACCAGCTGAACGACCCTGATGGAAGCCGTATTGTCGATCATTGAGGAGGTGGTGGTCTTCTTAGTACCGGAGGAGCTGGCAGTTAACAATGGATTCCATTATCTTGGAGAACAAGGAGGTGATGGCTATGGGTCTGTAGTTGGACGGATCCGAGTGATCTCCTTTTTTAGGGATTGGGTGCACTAGAGCTGTCTTTCATGAGTTCGGGACTACGCCAAGAGAGTAGGAAAGCCGATAAAGGCGCGTTAAAACCGGTGCTAACTCTGGAGCACACGTCTACAGCACGATAGGAGAGATTCTATCGGGCCCACTCGACTTATGAACGTCGAGGGAAAGAAGCGCTTTACGCACTGCCCTTTGTGTAAACCGGACTTCCGGCATGCGGGTCTCGCACTGCGGTATGGTCGGCGGTGCGTTTCCACCGTCGTCCAGGGTCGAGTTGGACGCAAAGAGTTTGCCCAGAAGATCGGCTTTTTCTTTAGCGTCGTGGGCCAACGAATTATCTCCTACGCGCAGAGGTGGAAGTGATGGCCTACAAAAGTTCCCCTGGACAGCTTTGGCAAAAACTGGGGGATAGACGAACAGACTGGTCACCTGATGGTAAGTGAGAACCGCCGCCCATATACACCTGTTACTCCATGGTCGTAAGTTCGCTGCCCGCTTTTGAGGAGGAGGGGGGAGGGTAGAGAGGGAGTTTGCAGCTGGTTTCTTTGAGGCCGTGGTATTACGCCGGTCGGGCCGGCTCTATTGCGCCTAAGCATGGCTGTCCAACGGTAAAACCGTCAAATTGACTATACATATTTATGAATTTGATTACTCTATTATTATTGCTGCGACTAAGAGCCATCGTATAATCTAAAACTCAGCAAGCAATGAGATCTGAAGCTCTAACATGATCACGAAAATGTTACAATCTCTTGCTCTACATCCAAGTTTATTGAATGGATTTATAAACAAATATAACTTAAAAATTGTAACTGTTAAATCACGAGCTCACTTGTTTGGGTGCTGAAATTCATGTAAATATGTAACCTTCTATCGTTGGTTAGTTTGGACGGCATAATACAAAATAAAATATATATTTTGAGCAACAAAAACTCGCTATGAGTTATATTGGTGATCCAAGATGAGAAATTCAAAACACACTCACGCTAACAAGAACGTATGTATGTACAATGTAATTTATATGTAACATGACATCTTCTACATAATATATACCATCACATACAAACAAAAAATCGAGTTTTGACTACTGCGCATTGTATCGGCAAAGCTATTGACAAAAAACACCACTATTTTATATTTCTGATCACGGCTTAATCGTAAATATGAAGGGTTCGAGCACCTTCTGGTAGCTATTGCAAAAAGAACGTTGCGCTCTCCATAAAATATATTGTAGGGGGAGTGAGTGAGGACGTATTCTGTATTAGCTCACATTTTCAACGACAACTTTAGTGCTCTATCTCTCTCTTACAGTATTAAAGTGAAAGTGACAGAAATATTACTACATGAGTCTCAATTTGTTAGTCTAGTTAGAATATGGGCGCGGACGGTTACGTATTTATATACATATATTGTAGCCAGTTCCTCGCATATGTTTCTGGGTGTTTTATTCGTGAGAATAAAGTGCGTCTCTAGCATGAGGTATTTTTTTATATTTTCTCTCGTGTTATTATTATCTGATACATAATTCGTCTAAAATACCGGTACGTGCAGGTATTTACGGGTAAATAACGATTTGTGCTCAACAGCTGCGAGGAGACTTATCGGTGTTTTATTTATTGGGAGTCGAGAAAATGTTACAATGAGTTAGTTATTAGTTACTGCTATTTTATTTTTTGTTTGTTTTGTAAAATATTTTTTGTGTAACTGTTGTAACAAATATATACTATACTAAAGAAACATAAAAAAGGGTAGAGCTAATACTGCCTTATGTTGAAAACTGTATACGTAGGCATGAAGGTACCTGTTTAAAAAGAAATGCTTTGTGGTTCATGTTGTATGCAAACAAATAATTGAATGTTAGCTTGCAGGCATATAAATTGAGTTACAAAACTAAAAAAAAAAAATCCATATTCTATTATATTCATATATTCTACCCCTGTTTTTTTATCGTGTGGAAACCCCCACGGGTCATCACCTCACTGGAGCAGTAACAGTGAAGTGGTATGTCGGACTCGAACCGACTAAAACCACACGGTGTTCCGTCACGAGTCTATTGCAGAGGACCCGGGTATACCCTAAGAAGAAAGCTTCCGAGAACCCCTGCAGACCAAGACCTGAGCATCAGGTGACCACACCGTGGAAAGCGGGGGGCCTAGCCCCCCTCCAACTTAGAGTTGTTTGGTATGTTCCTAAAATATTTGTGTTCGATGTTTTCAAGTTCAACAAAACAAGTACCTGTTTATTTTTATTAAAGTGACAACAAAGTAAGAATAACTAAAGTAACTTATAGGGTGAAACACAAGAAGGCAGGACTGTTTCCAGCTCATTCCACGGAAAGCCGAAACGCTCCAATTAACATTTGCCAGTTGTTGTGACGTCATAATCGGGCCGTTCTCATCACAGCGTTGCGATAAATTCAACGCCAGACACAATGCTCGCTCCCCTTAACTTTTCGCCCGCGAATAACGAGTTTTTAACTTTGTGGAAAAGCGAAAAATGTCTCTATCTCCTATCGGCAACGGAGCAAGGGCCAAACTGATGCGGGGGCGATTACAGAAAAAAGTACAATTTTAACCTTTACAAGTAAAATATTATATTAACCCGAATCTGTACATACGCCATTGTGCCAGTAGCCCCGGTAAGGTGCTGTCCAGCAGGAATTTGCACACCATAATTTTTTTACAGAACATTTAACTAAATAAATTAGGTTTTAACTAATTAATGCCGCAGTCATTTCACCTTTACTGGACTTATTATTAAATAAAACAGGACAAGTGCTAGTCCCGTACCATTGTCTATAAAAATGGCAAAAAAACATGTTTGTTGTATGGGAAAACAAAACAAATATTTAAGGGGGGCCCTTAAATATTTGTTTTATTTTAATTTAATTATTTATTTTTAAAGTGAATATATAACTAAATATTCTTCGAATATTTCAAGCGTACACCTGTTGCCGTTATGTCGTTACAATCAATTAGGGTCCCGTTTTACCCTTTGGATACGGAACCCTAAAAAGAATAAAAGCACAATCTGTACTTAAGTGAAGAAGTTATTTTTTTTTATGGATAAGTTATAAAAACTGAACTAAAATAAAACAAACACGTGAAAGAATCTATATAATCAAGAAATGAGAAAGTTAGGACTTTAAAGTTGCGATTGCAAGAATAATTTTGTAACCCGCGGCGCTCCATCGTGTGACGTCATTTGACCTACACGACGCAGAACGTATTTGCTTACAAATGTACTGTTGTTTAGTTGCTTACGCCGTTCGGTTCATATTTTGTTTATTACCCGATGACAGAAGTTAAAAAAAAAATGCCTACAGATATTATACTGTTCCTATGTGTCAAAGCAAAACAGTTAAAAATCCCATTTTTTTTTTTTCATGTACGAATTAATATAACAACAAGGAAAAAGTGGTGCAAACTAATGAAGCGTGATTTAATTCGCCCTAAAAGCACTAAATATGTGTGTGAAGATCATTTTGATGTAAATAACTATTAATAAAGCTGCCTATTTCTGATTGTGTGATTGTGTATCTATTGAATCGTGAGTAGGTTTTGAATAACTTATTCAGTAAAAATAACTATATATTTAATGTAAATGATTTATTTATTTGTCATTAATTTTATATGTATGTACTGTAAAAATCGAATTTATTTACAGGTTAAAAATGACACTGAAAATTTAGTCAAACATCGACTGGTTCCCCAACCACCCACAACTGGTTCTCCCGAACACTAAATTTCAAAAAACCCAACATGTGTCCTCATAAATTGTATTGTCAAAGGGCGGTGAAATCTAAAAAAGAACGAGGGGCATGTGATAATAGACGTCGAATTGAATTTTATGAAAATCTATTACAAAAGAAGTACCATCGCCTTCGAGTTAATCATCTTCGTTTCAACCTTTTGAAATGATTGAGTGCGATGAAATGGATTTAAATGAAACAGAGGATCAGCTACCCGAAAACATTACTTTTACAGAATAAGATGATCATCCAAATAAAAAGAGAAACAAAGGAGTTCAAGTAAATATCAAAACTTCACAGAAATATTTTGTGAATCTCCTCAGTACTCTCTTTCGAGAATATCTTCTCTAAGTAGTTCTTCTTTAAAATCATCAATATATATCAGTATATACTCATAAATAAAAAAGAAACAAAAGACTGTAAATAAATAAACACGAACGAAGAAAGAGCCTTAGCGGGTCTCCGAAAGTAATACTTGAATGATTCGTGCGGTGATATCGAATAAGTTAAATGACATCACATGCTATTCAGAAACCACAGAATTTCAGTACTAAAATACATAAACTTTAATAATCTATTTCTTACACATTTGATGGATTTCAAAAATTCTGTTTTTGATCGTTAGTTTTGATCTATATTTTAATACCATTACGTTAAATATACTATTAACAATATCATGAATCTTCTTCATTGACGTCTTTACATCTACAAATAGCGCCATATGAAGAGACGAAATCCTAGTCGACAACACCTTAAAAGGACACGATTCGCTAGGTTTACTCATAATTTATTACATCGGTAATATTAATTTAAAAATTTACCATGTTCCACAAATTTCATTTATGCCAACCCGTTGCTATTTATAAAACAAACCAAAATATTCCCCGAATATAACAATGAGTGGATCTGTGTCAGAGTACTATTATATAATTACGGGAACCTAACAGATATAATTATCATGATTATGGCTATGGGATCATTCATATTCCGTAACAACAAATTACTGGTTATAAGCACGAGGAAATATAATCTACGGTCTATATTCATACTAAATGTTCTAGATTACTTTAAGCTTTCATTAGTGTGCCATTTGTTTTGTTCCAACGTTTTATTCCGATAGGGTGATTCTTCTACTGCTGTTACGTTTGTAAATGTTTGCTGTTACGTTTATGAATGTCATACTCTCCCAGATACACCATGAGGTGACAAAAGCCGAATGAAGAACTTAATGTGTGGTACAGAATGGCCCTTTTCTGCTCAATATTTATCAGGCACATTATTTTGTGTGCTGACACCATATCTACAACTTTAGATTTACCATCCCAAAAAATGTAATATCACCAGGGTAAAGTTATAATATCAAACAAAATAATAGCAGAAGAACTTATATTTTCGTATTTTGCAACATGCGTGGAGCTACCGGTGTGATTGCACGTGATTGTAATTTCACACAAACAGAAATTATCAAATCACTTCACCCCTGACTTGGACCACCTGGTAAGGGTATCCCGAGAAAATTACAGAAGGCAAACGGCCCTACTTTCAATAAAACTGTCGTCTTTATTTAACAGGGCAAAAGTTATCTCGGTCCATTCGCGACGCACGACTCTTTAGGCCGTTTGTAATAGTCTAAGATGTTTTAGCTTTATGGAGAATTAAAATTTACCTACCTCTATACTTTTTTAGCTATTGTTACTCAAAAAGTTGCATAAGCTTAAGAAAATAATTTTTCCCAATTTTTAACGTTCCTGATATGGAGAACTTAGTAAATGTACTTATTATTACTAGATCATTTTTGAGAGATCCATAATTTTATTTGAATATACTGGTACATATTAATACTTAATGGGCTATACGGCTGCCGTAGCCTAAATAATTATTACAATTTATTTACGTAATTACGAGTCTGTTCTAACAATAAAATCTAAGAGGAATCATTTATACAAGATATAAGTGTATATGCGTTCTTTGTGTGGCAGTTTGTGTGACTAAAATGAATGCTGTCGATGCTCCTGGATAGTATGTAATAAAGGAAAGCGCTATTAACACTACTTTTCTTATTATATTACTCACACTTTTCTTTCTAGTGCTTCTTTTAATGACAAAATCTTACATTTGGTAACTTTTTACAGTCATTGTGACTTGCATAATACTTTCAAATCATGTTTTCGTTAAACTTTATTTAGGTATATAAATTTAAACTTTTTGTACACGTAGCTTTTGTCAAGTTCTTATCATACTCTTAAACTAGGGCAGCACAAATTGAAACATTAAATTATATGCATATTTTTCTGTCTTTCCAAAATTTAGTTAATTTTTTTTAAGAAACTGACGAATAGTTTAGACTGACGCAGTTACACACATGCCTGCCTAGAGCTGGAAACCTTACTATTTTTGGCGAAAAACAACAACCAGTTTTCTGTGAGGCCGTGATATCGCACTCCCACGGTAAAACTATAAATATATATAACTATGTTCATTTTACCCATCACTCTATTTATGTACCTTGTAAGTGAAGGACTCAGTTTTTTGCTATATTAATATTATACATGTAGGTAATTGTGTACACTTAGCAGTACAACACGCACAAAACTAAGCCAATTTGTTCTTGTGTTTATTCTCAAAATGCTATCAAAATTCATGATTTTAGTATTGAATTTTAATTCTACAATGTTGGGCTTTACCTTGTTGAAATATTTAACAAAATAATATCGCGTGAAACAGAAGGCCCAAGTTGCCGGTGTAAAGTTGTGCGCAAAATTAAGAAGGTGAGAAGTCCCAAAGTTTTTATTGTTACACTCCTGAAATTTATCCTGGGGCCATCGTTGTGCAGATGGTTAAAATTTTACTTTGCTACGGTGTTTTTGACTTTTATTTTTTATATTGTGATATTTGATGTACAATGGTTGCGGACTGGCTTTCCAGTATTCTTGACTTATTAAAGATTTTTATACAGACTTATGTTTTACTACATACTTAATAGTTAGTTTGTGACTAACAACTACTGTACTAGAATGTAGTCGACAAAGGTGTATTGATATTTCAACAAAATTATCTGCCTCATTGCGTAAACGTTATTTGATACCTGTTGTACAAAAAAAAGAGACGACACATTAATTATTAGATGAAAGGTAGTAATGACACCAACAACTTTTTTTTAATATTGGGAGAGCACTCGCTAAAAAAAATATTACCAGCCCGTTATATAGTAGCCAAAAACCTGTCTTTTTACCAACAGATTATGATGAGGTTAGGACAATTATTAAGAATATAAAGGTCGATTGTGCAGTTGGATGAGATAGAATGCCGGCGTATATATTAAAACAATATAATGCAGTTCTAATATCACCGATTACATGCGTCTGTAACAGACTACAGAAGTGTTTCTTAACGTATTTAAAAAATCGCTGATCTGTGCTATATATATACAGAACATGGTGACAAGGGCTGGGTCAACAAGTGCAGAGCGATCTCTATTGCTGACTCTATCTAAGATAAGATAAGAATGTCTTATTAACACAAAATACTAATAAATTACTTGGAATACTTCAATCTACAATTTTTTTTCGTTATATTATGGGGGATGGATGAACAAACAGGTCACCTGATGGTAAAAAATGGGAAAAGGGGAGGGGGGACACTGGTGAAGAAAAAGGAGAGGGAAAGCTGGTCCTCTGGATACCTCACTAATTTCGGGGAAATACAACGCAAGTGTTGCTTCACAACAGGTTTTCTGTGCCTTAGCAATGGGCTAAGCAGGCTCTACCACTGTTAAAATCTAAGTCACTATTTGATTTCTGTACTACAAAATAGAACTCCAAAAGAACTATAAAGGCTTGGAATTAAAGGACTTCAGTTAAAACTTTTCCAAGATTATCTTAGCAATTACACGAGCACTGAGGTTCCCATATGTTTTGTAGTCTAGCAAGCCAGTGCTTGCCGCGTATTAAATTAGTGGATACCAATTTCTAAATGGCAAAATTTCGGTCTTCAATATACCTCTGCCTATTATCATTATTATATTATTAAGAAAAAGCGTATTTCCAATTTTAGTTATTGAATTTCATTCTAGCAAAATTTTTCGACCAACTTCATTGTTTACCATTATATTAAACAACAATAATATAAATCGCATTTTCCTGGTTAGAGGAAATTAGTTCAAACAGAATGTGCAGCAGAGTATTATCCAGCTAAATTGGGATGCCACTGTGTGCTATAAATTAATTACAAAATAGTATTAGTAGTGAAGTTATTCCACTACGAATATGCTACTTGAAATTCTCCTGGATATGTTGCTCGTGATATGGGATTTATATGTATATCGTGGTAACCGCATAATACAGAGGCTGGTTGAGTTGCATATCCATTTCAAACATAACCTTAGAGTGGAAGTTTGATATATAATATCAAGAACTACTGACACTATTAAAAAAAAATTGCACTAGAAAGGCTATAGGCTAAATATCATTAAACTACTATCCAAGGGAGCGGAGCAACATACGTCTTTACAGCAGGAGTCAGTTCTTGTCAATCATAATTTAGTCCCCCACAAGTAACAGGGGGCAAGCCTATTACTGTCACCCGGGCACTGTATGACTGTATATATACGGTCTGAAAGAAAACAGTTTGATCCCTTAGTTACTTTCTACAACTATAAGAATAAAAAGCAGTATGACGTCCGGTACCGTCGCGGCTTATTCCTTGAGAAAGGTCTCCTGTCAGGACTGAAACTAGTCGGGCACCTCGAAATACACACGTGAGTAAAACCGTTTATTTAAATAAATACTTTCTACAACACCACGGGAAGGGATGGGGAGGCCCTATCTACTCATCAGAGAACCACACGGCTAACTCAAATATGAGTTAAGGTTAATATAAATAACATGTGTGCGACAATTAAATTGAAAACAAAAATAAAGACGGCGACATACACGTTAGCGGTGCGGCTCCGAAGTGGGCGGCGGTGAAGCGTTTGAAGCACTCTTGAGCGACCCGAGCTGAACGAGGTCGAGCGAGCGAAGCGAAGCGCTGCGCCGCGCCCCTTCGTTTTTGTAAATACATCGTGTTTTTCCGAGTTAATGACTACGGTAGTCTCCTTTTACAAAAAATGTTCATTTTATATTTTAATGTTCGTTACATTAATTTAAGGTATGAAATGTATAAACCTACACTTTCTATATCATTACATAAAGTAAATATAATTTATCTTTAAAAGAGTTCCGCACGTGATGGATTGCTTTCTATTTTATCATACTCATTCTATTGCATTGCTACTTAATTGGCTTTATGTATGTAATATTTCCGAACAAATCTAAGCCCCATTTTAGTAAATTTTCTATACTTAAATTTCTTTATTATTAAACGTAATCTTTTAATAAGCTTCATTTGCATTATTTAAGATATTTAATATTGGTCTCTTAAATGCCTGCACTATACTAACAGTATATTATCAGCACATAGATACATATGCTGTTTTAATGCCTGACGGTGAAGTTGAAAAGTCGACAGCATTATTTATTACAAGGGCAAACAAGGGCACTAATTACTTACGCTACCAAAATCAAGAGCCAGCCAGGTAGATTCTATTTTTTTTTTTGGTATTATTGATGTATTTTGATAATGATATTTATTACATTGATAATATTTTCGAGTTACTTGTAATTGGACTGTATATGATAATGTTGAAATGTGTGTGTATATGAACATTCAAAATCATTTCTATCACATACCATGTAAGCGTCTTGGTGCGTAAAGTGTAAGCCTTAATAATCTACGAAGTACGTACCATGCAGCAGTAGGAAAACTATAAAGCTAAAATTATTGCACTAAAAGTAATAAAAAGCTGATGCGAATACGGAACTATCAAACCGAAATTCAAGTCGACCCACGTAAAAATAGTTAGAAACTACCCTCAAAGTTAGGCTGTATTACTTTCCTGTTGAATATTAAACTGGTGATGAATAGTCCCAAGTTGTAACAACCAAGACTTTAGGATGTTCGATGGCACGGCTTTTGAAGCATCAGGTGTTTAAGGAGTTTGACAGAGCAGAAGCGCTTCTTAAAGTGAAGTTAGGCAAGCGGTTTTAAGACTGCGTTCACTTTAATAATTAAGTCTTATACTCGGTATAAGAATGGAAATGATGACCAATTAATCTTATATTATTACACTGTTTACCCTCTTACTGGGCTGGCAATAATAATTGAAAAATAATCTGTTTGACTGCTGTGGAATCTGCACGAATCTGCAAATAACCATGCAGATTATTCATCTGATGATAACATACATGGGGTATTAAGGGGTAGGCAGCAGTGTATCAAACACACCAAACCATACTGAAGATAACAAGTAGGGTAAATAATGATTTATAAGGAGATATCTGCCAAGCAACGCAAACGTGATACCATTGGTAGCGCCAGTGTTTAACATATAGCCATCGATTAAAGCTTGTCACTTAGCAGAAATATTGTTATACAAATATAGTTGAGTAGAGACTAGTTACCCGTGTGGTTCTAGGTGAAGTAGAATAAGGACACCCCATCGCTACACGTCGATTTTTTTTTATAATCTGGGGGACAGACGAAAAGGCGGGTCACTTGATGATAATTGCCATCCATGGACACCTGTATCTTAAAAGCCGTAAGTACGTTACCCGCCTTTGAGGGTGATGAAAGAAGGGGGATGCGGGGAGGGGAAAGAAGATAGAGGGGACGAAAAGTGGGGAAAGAGGTGAGAGGGCGTCAGGCCTCCAAAAACCTCACTAACTTTGGGAAAATGCAACGCAAGCGTATCTTCACAACCGGTTTTCTACGAGGCCGTGGTATTGCACCGGTTGAGCCGATCCATTCGTGCCAAAGCATGGCTCTACCTAACAGTGGTGTTAGTGTTAAGTGAAATACAACAAATGGATCAGACTGCTATTAATCAGACAGTATTTATACATTCATACAGTCCCCAGATTTGCTATTGGGCTTGCCAGGTATTACGCGAGTGGGGCTAAATTATGATTATCAAATGTAGGAGTTTGTGACACCTTTGCTTACCCCTTCAGGCACATAGGCTTAAGTGTTTGTATGTATGTATGGACTAGTTCAGAAATTGTAAGTTTTTTGACGAACCACCCTGTGATAGTTTTTTATTGGAGGATAGTTTAAATACTCTCGGCTAAGTCAGAATGCAGAAGCCATTTTTCGAAAGGTTTTAATTTTAAGTTTAGAGATAAATGACAATCGAAAAACTTTAGAATAAATTTCTTTAGAATATTTTTTTTAAGATGTAGATAGATTGGAGCCACGACTCCCTGTCATATAGGGTGATGCAGGTGCTTACCGATCACGGATGTTTTGGGAAGTACCTGCGGGATATCCACAGGGAGCCGGATGCCCGAGCCAACACTGCGTCAATTCCGAGGAAGACACGGTGCGGCATACGGTATAAGAGTGTACTGCATAGGAAGAGCCATGCCTTGTATTAAAAACAGTAATAGTTGCTGATCTCTCGTTTAAATTGCTTGTGCGCGCCATGGTTGGGATGGTGAGGTCCCTGATCCTATGATGCAATGATCACCTTCTGTGAAAAGATTAGGTCACAGAAGGAGGCTGCGGAAAGAGAGAGTAAAAACACGGGTACTCTCCCCATCCGCAGACGCACCGGACGTCAAAGGAGGGCCGACAATGCCCAATTCCGGTCTCCGTCAATGGACCCGAGGGCGGTGAACCTGGGGTTCTGTTCATCACCCCAATCTCTAAGTGGGCCCAGGTTGGAGGCTACACCAGGTTGGAGGCTCACCTACTGGTCGCAACTCCACACGACATTCTTCCGACCTCGACATCAAGTGCCCGGAAGGAAAACCGTAGCTGTTTTAGCCGGTCAAGTCCGGCACACCCCTCCATGATAGTCCATGAGGATTTGACCACCGTAAAAAAAAAGGATGTAGATGGACAATGTTGCTAATTTTATTTTTAATTCGTTTTCTTATATTTTCATTTTAGTATTAGACCCATATTAGTACCTGTCAAAGACTTTCATTCTAGAGTCATAAAGGTCTGGTTAAAAACCCGCGCTAGACAGCTGTCTAGCCAATGATGAACTAGGTCCTTTTCAGCTGGTGTGTGAGGTAGATAAAGGGAAATAAATTTACTATTACTTAGCACATATTTATTACACCTTTAATTTGAACGTGTATCTCAAATATTTTTTCTTTCCTTGTTTCTAGATAACGAAGAGTTAAAAACATTTTATCAATCAGCAGACTAACTAGTACCAGTGCATCGTGACCTGTCATTTTTATAGCCTTTTAAATGATTTAACTCAATCCCGTTTCATAACAAGAAAGGAAATTGATTTACTTAGTTCGGTTTTATCATTAGTTCAGGAATCTTGTAATAATCTCGGAGACAAGATATAGCAAAACTATTAATATAAAATGCAAAGCATTTTATAAGTACATTCTTTATTCCAAAGTAATTTTACATTCAAAAATTTACTGTTAAAAAAGTAGATAATCGAAATCAAATTGTAAAAAGCTTCTTTCTTTCTTCATTTAGTACTGTAGAAGAGCCATGGTTAGGCATAAATGGTCCGGCTCGACCAGAGTAATACCAGGGTCTTACAGAAAACTAGTTGTCAAACAATTCTTGCGTTGCATTTACCGAGTTAGTGAGGGTACGGAGCGTATTTACAAATCTTGAGTTGGGGTGTATCCGTGAGCGGTAGCCTCGTGCTCATTTGTCCCCCTATGATATAGCATAAAAACCTTGGATTCCAATATTTTCTTAAAATTTAAATTGACCCATACTCAAGAATAATCATATTATTTAAAAAAAAAATGAAAATGGTTCACAAACGACGAATATTATCCTCTTAACATACAAATATGTATTCTTGATTCTTAGATTGTCCAAGCCAAAGTAAGACCATCCCCTTAAAAATTAAATAGGACCAAGCAAGAAACATTCCATAAAATAATAAATAAAATTTAAATCGGTTAAAATTACTGAGAGCATCATAAGACAAAAATACAACCGAATGAACCGCACTAATGTGAACCATTTCCTTTTTGAAAGCCGGTTTAAAAGCAGTCAAATGTAAGACACACATACCTCAAAAGCAATAACATAAACAACATACTACAAAACATAATAAGTGGGTATAAATAAAGCGTCCTGGAACAAAATTTTTCACAAATAACACGAAATTTACGACTATGTTTATGGCTCTTTTCCTCACAGATAAAGGACATTGAAATTCTGACTGAATACAACCATCGCTTCCGTTCTAACACTTTTTCGCGTGAAACGATACTTTGGCTGTATTCCTCAAAACGATACTCGATTGCGAATATGGAGTAATGTATTTTTTTATCTCATGGTAAATTATAAAATTCAAGGGACAGTGGCGGCGCAAATTAAGTGCGAACATGCCGTTGCAGTATTCCTCGATATAGAGATCCTTTGACAGTGTTTAGCATACCGGTCTGCTTCAAAAAATGTCGACGTCACCGACACCAACTTGTATTAGAAGTTGTCTCCACGTTTCGGCAACACTGGACATTCAGAGTAGGAGTGGAGGATTCCTGAACTTCAACCATGCCGCACTGAAGATGCAGCCCTTATTAGATATTGGTAAACGTGGGGAAGGCACCGGTGATACCTATCTAATCGAAGAAGAGACTACCACCACTACTTAAACTATACGGAAAGGACATCCCGTGGAAGAGTGCTGTTAAGTAACTGAATATTACCATCAACCAACGCTTTGTTGAATCCAGTGTTCACAAGCGATCCGAGCTACCGACTACTGCGCAGGAAAAAGGCCTAAAGGAGCCTCCATTTTTAACCCCCATTTTTTTTTGGGGTCAGCTTGCAGACTAAAGTGGCCCCTCCCAATAAACCATTTCCAACACCTCACAACCTACCCCTATTAAGCGGTAGCAGAAGAACCCGCTGGCCTGAGCCTTTGACGCTTATCGGCTTCCACACGTCCCCTGCGGCATGTTGCGAACACGATGCGATGGGCATTCTTTTTCGAGCTTTCAGAATGTGCTGACATCTCTGGGACAGTGTAAGTTAACCAATAAACTATTATTTAGTAGTAGTACTGCAGAGGTCGTCGGTCCGTCGTATATATACATTTTTATGTAATATTGTATGATGAATTTAAGTTGAGATTTGTGTTTATATTTCTGGATTGTTTCTATAAAATCCCACTTTATGTATTCCCTTTTTAAAAAACGAACGGTGTGGACAAGTTTTATTTAGGCTCTTATGATGACACCGTTAATAAGTTTAAGTTTTAAGCGTGAACAGTTAGAATTAGATTGATGAAGATAGGTAATAGAAACTAGAAATGTGTGAATGTGTTTTTTTTATAGTATAGGGAGACAGGCGAACAGACGGGTCATCTGATGGTTAGTGACAACCTTCGTTCATAGACACCTGCAACTCAAGAGTCGTAAGTGCGCTGCCCGCCTTCGAGGGGTTGTGGGTTGGAAAGAGTAGAGGTGGAGTTGGGCTTGGAAACCTCACTAATTTCGAGGAAATGCAACGCAAGCCATGCAAGGCAATATTTTCACAACCAGTTTTTTGTGACGCCGCGGTCACGCGACCGTGCACCGGTCCGGCTCATTCGTGCCTAAGCATGGCTCTACTATTTTTTTTGTGTACAATTTAAATACATGTTTATGTTGTACACAAACAGTACAGCATTTTCCGAAGAAAATAAATTATATCCCCTCTTTTCAAAGTTAAATAAAGTATTTGTGAACTAGATATAACGCTTCTATAATTTTTAATCACCTTTACATCACCATTATAATCGTGAGATTACAGTTTTAAATTGATCAATCGAATAGTTTTAATGCTATTGCAGGAACACTTACCAGAATACGTTTCTAACCGTCTGTCTTTTGAAGAGAGTCAGAACTTTTATTGCAAACACATAAAAATCCAGTACAGGTTTATTACGGAGCGTTTATGTGCCCTAATAATATTCCATGTTTACTGATAGCGACTGTTATTTTATATTTTTTTAAGCGCCCGACGAGAAAACATAGGCTTTGGGCTTAGGTACACAAGAGTGGATCGTAAGAGCTGGTTTGCATAGTATACGATTTTGATGTATTAAAATGATACCTATATATAATGTCAATTTTTTTTTTCAGAAAAAATACCCTCTACACATTTTAGGTGTATCAGTAACTACGAATTCTAAAAATAAACCCAATGTCTAGACATTTAAATTGTTTGAGATAAAGCTATTGTACAATAGAGATTACTCTTTGTGCCATTCATATCACGCTGAAATAAGTTGTCAATTCTTAACAACTCAGTGATTCTTATGTTATTGACCTGATATTGCTACAGCAGCAGCAGCAAAAATACATATAAAAATAATTACCTAATGATAAAATATTTATGTTGGCTTCCTAATATTAGTGCTTTCAATTTCATGATTATGTTTATAAAAGTAAGTATATTTTTATATATGTCACCTGATGGTAAGTGACAACTGCCGCCCATGGGCACCTGCATCTCAAGAGTCATAAGTGCGCTGCCCGCCTATAAAGTTGATGAGGTGGGGATGAAAGGAGAACAGAGAAGATGGGAAGGCTTGTGCTTTCTCTACCTTCTATCTCTCGGTAATACAAAGCAAATCAATGCAAGCTTTGTTTGACTACCGATTTTCTGTAATTCTATGGTTTTAATCCGATCGAGCCTACCAATTCGTACCTAAGCAATGCTCTCCCACGGTAAAATGTTTTGAAGATATTTATAATTATCATCATCATCATCATTAGCCTATCGCAGTCCACTGCTAAACATCCATCCCATTGCAGGCCACTTCCATCTAATTACGAATTCTCGCATCCAGCTCTTGCCAGCCATCTTGCGCAATAGTATAATTTGTAAAATAGCCCGTGAACACAATATCATATAATTTTTGGCTGTGATGCGTGACTTACCAGCACAACAGTCTAAATTACGACTACTACACTACCGTGCCCAGTGTTGTGGGTTCGATCCCCGCACGAGACAACACTTTGTGTAATCCTAAAATTGTTGTTCTGAGTCTGGGTGTTCTTTGTGTTCGTTGTTTGAATGTTTATAAAGTGCCCCGCAACACAAGAGTTAATCCTAATGCGGGAACTGTCTTTAAAAATTAAAAATCACGGAGAATAACCTTAATATGTTTACCTGTATGTATATATTTTGTATGTATGTAAAATATATACAAACAGGGGAACATAGAAACTTCTCCTTTTTTGAAGTCGATTCAGAAGGAGACTATCAATGTGAAGGGTCACTTTGTCTAAATGATGAAGACCTAAAATATTATTATTTTTCCAAACAATAACTTGACACTATATTTACTCGGTGGTTGAACAAAAGTCCTCTTCAAATAAACATCGTCAAATAAAAAAAATATTTACACGAGCGCGTATAGCCGGCGGGGCGTATAACTAGTAAAAAAATAAAATGGCACTCCAGCATCCCAGTCACGTGGCCAATATTCCGATTGCCTTCGGATCGCTATCAATTTTTCTTGAGAACAGACCAGATTTAATTATTCAGTGGCTGTTGGTTTGATGGTAAGGACGTGCGCCACTTAAAATGTAGACTTTCATAGTTAAAATTAAAATGCAAAATTATAAAAGAACACCGTGATTAAAGTCGCTTCGACTAAATAAATACATTTTAAATATGTAAATAGAGACTTTATAGCAATAATGTTCATAAGATACCTTTATGGGTCCTAGAGCGGAGATAGCGAACCGGTAAATGGATGATTACAAACATACAATGAAAAGATTCAATCTACAAATATAAATAAAACTTTATTCGGATTAATATCATTATGTTTATCAACATTTTTTTACCATTTACGGTACTACTTTATATGCATTTTAAACCCATTACTTTTGCGTTTAAGATAAAAAACCAAATCAGTTTACTTATAAGTATTAAACTTTAAATAAAAAAAGATGAGATGATGTCCTACGAAGTAACATTTGAGTCTCAACTTTATTATTTATGTATGTAAACGTGCTGCCAAAACGGTGCTCATAAATTTGAAGTTAGAGTAGAAAGTGACCTCAAAAATTAAGATGTATGTACAAAAAGGTAGAGAGCAGTGACATGCGATCTCTGTCACGAACATATAGCACACAGTTCTAGAAGCTGAAAATTTAATTCAAATGCCCGCAAACACGCTCCGTGGGACGTGATCTAAACTTACGTGATTTATTCGGGTGACTGTATTTTAAATATCGGTGTAAAAATTATTCAACTTCTACTTTTGATTAATGGCTTTTGTGGAGTTGCCACAGTTCTGCCAATGTCAGGTATCCGAAGGTAAATAATTGTAAACAATATGAAAATATTGGAAAATATATATGTGTTAAGTTACCTCAGTCATCTCATACACCGTCTTCTGATCCCGAACTTAGCTGGCTGCTTGAAGCTGGAATTTTGAAGTGACAGTGAACTACGACAGAGTAAATACTCGTGCTCATTACAAAAGCATTTGTCATATGTGGGAATCGATCCCAGGGCTTCTGGCTTAGCGGTTAGGATCACTGAACCCTAGACCGACAGGTCAGAAAGTAATAGTTATTCTGCTAATAGCCTTCATGTCACTGTAGTAATTAATTACAAAGTTTAACTTATTTATAGTCTATAGGAAAAGACGGGTCACCTGACGGTAAATGCCAACTGCTACCCATTAGCACCTGTAACTCCAGACTTGTAAGCGCGCTGCCTACCTTTGAGGGTGATGGAGGGAAGGGGAGATTTGGGCCTCCGGAACCCTGGCTCACATTGTCTATCTACCGGTTTTCTGTAAGGTATTACTCCGCTCGAACAGGCCCATTAGTGCTGCATACTGCTATCAAATAAGCCAGTCCATAGAACAGATATCACTGATGTCACTATATTGCTCCGATTGTATAGATAGAAATGAAGATTGATAAAACAATCTGAATAACTTCTAAAAGATACAAGTGAAACAAGACATTATAAATATCTAAAGAACGATATGTGCACGTACAGAGGTAATTTTCTGTTGCATTGTTCTGTGGCTCAAGAGAAACTCATATGGATAAAAATCTATTAAAACTACCAAGCACTATCCAAACATTAATAAGTTTCTTCCTTATAATGTATTTAGAAGATTTTATCATGTTTCCTATCGGGACCACGAGGCATAGCTGCGCAGATGATATCAAACTGTCTTTTAATTATGATGAAGCACAGATTTGAGTCCATTGTCCTCGAGTCAGAGAGATAACACAATCACACTACAAGCAAATTGATATAATTAAGAAAAGCCTTTATTGAGTATACTATAAGCATCAACAAAATGTTTAAAAGGTAGTGAACGACATGTGTAATCGAAACATATACCTACAATTAAGAAAAATATTGTATTGCATAGAAATGAGTCCCTGTTTAGTTTAAAAACAACTACATATAAATTCTCGTGCGTAAAGTAAATTCAATGAAAAATGTAAATAAAGTATATACAAAAGGCTTTGAACATTGTTAACTAATCACATTTTGTACCTTTATAATATAACTCATATTTCACGTTTAAATGAAATGGAATATTTAATAATCTTTTGGAAACGCTTGGGTCTATCAAATATAATATTTTCTTGATATAAAAATTCAAAGAAATTTCTTCAGCGAGATCTCAACAAAGAGTTATATAATATATCTTATGATGAGTTATGTATATATGTATATAAATATATTAACGTTTATGTAGTACGTGATGTGGACTATTTTAATAAGCAGTTGTGAAAAAAAAAGCAGATCAGCATGTACCTAATATAAGTTTATTTTAATGGTGACAACAATTATTTTTTTATAAATTTTATATACACCGGTACCCCCCTATGTATATCCGGCAGGGCCATCTCAAATGCCCACTTTCTGCCAACCATAATTGAGTCCCACTTACGCAATAAGAGGCAAGCCCATTACCCATTGCAGAGGCAATCTGAGTACTGTATGATTGTATATAAACCGTCTGACAGCTAACAGTCCGATTGATCTAGTGCTACAAAATAAAGTTTTATGTTGAATTTAATAAAAATAAAATTATACACACATATATATGGGGAGTGTTGTATACATATATATATATATATATATAACACTCAACAAGTCTCCAAAGCACTTTTGGAAATAAAATAGGAAAATTCAGATATTTTTATTGACAGGGAATGGAGAATAGAAATTAATGGAAAAATACAAATGGATTTTTACGCAATAGCTCAAGCAATTTCCACACTTATAATCGAAGTAGCTGGTGCCAGGTAGTACCAGCCCTCTAAATGAATATGGAACTCGTGTCATCGTCATCGAAAGCTTTCCATGAGCTATTTGTATACTGTGTATATATGTGTACTTTTTGGGTGCACAAAAAGCGTGAAACTCGCGTCATCGACACCGCACGCTTCCCACGACCTATATGTTTACTGTGTATAATCAAAAGCTCGACAATACAATTCACAAGTTACTTAGTTATCACTTTTATCGGCAGTCCCCAAAGACTGCCCATTTTTTTGTTTTAATTAAATTTATATATAAATATATCCTATTCTGATATAACACTTTTTCTAAATGCAACAAAAACTATTATAGAAGCAGGCCTTCCATACTGTTACCCTTTTTTATGTTGGTGTTTATTCCAGCCTCTGTTGTTATTGCATCTGGCCCGTTAGTAATTTCAATATATTTGAATAAAATCTTTCACGAGCTACATATACCGAAACTAATGGGGCATCACAGAAATACACACGAGAGTAAAACCGTATAGTTATTTTAATAAATATCTTTATATAACTTAAGTTGCTAGTGCCCTCTCAAGAGAAAGGTCATTTACCAAGTTTTAAACACGTTGCATGAGTTTCTATTCCTAAAATTCTATACATTTTCGAATAAGAGTTGTAATTTAATGAAAACTAATAATAATAATAGCTGTACTATTTTTGATCCCTTTTTTTTATTGTATATGGGGCAAACGAACAGACGGGTCACCCGATGGCAAGCGACAATTGCCGTCAACACATGGACACCGTTCACTGTTAAGGGCGATGATAGATAGGGGATGCGGGGAGGGCAAAAAAGATAGTAGGGATGAAGAGATGTGAAGAAGCTTCTCTTTTGGGTGGTGGGTTGAGTGGAGAGGAAAGAGAGTAGGGGGAAGTTGAGCCTTACTAATTTCGGACAGACGCAACGCTCACAACCGGTTTTCCGGCCGATCCGGCTTATTCGTGCTTAAGCATGGCTCTACCACGATAGAAGTTTAGCCTTGTGTTTAGCGACTTACTAGGTCCATTTATACCACTAATGATGGGTCAAATAAAGTTACTTTAAAACAGGTATTTACGTTGAACGCCAGAATAACATTCACATACTTCACATATACACTAGATATCTTAGTATACGATTTTACTAAATGTTGAAATGCAATTTGAAAGTTATTTAATCATAGCATGTAAATAAAACTTAATTTTTTGGTGGATCTTGTAACCTATAGCGACATCTATTAGCACCTTATCACGTTAAGGCCACACAGCGACATCTATTTATAGTTAGAAACACTGCAATAGCTGGTGGTTTCTTATGCATGTTAATAGTTTCTAACGTAATGTAAAGATAGACTCAGGGTTTTACTCTTAATGAAAATAAGGCAACAGGGAGCTCTCTGTGACGCCTGTTATCTAGTCTTATGACTCTAAGTTCAGATGCTTAACATCCAACAAATTGGTTAAGGTTTCAACAGATGATGCTAGTTGTAGTTTTTGTTTAACAATTTTAAAGTCAAGTCAAAGCATTTATTTCAAATAGGCCCAAAAGGCACTTTCGAACGTCTACATTTTCATTTAAATAGAATTGATTCTAGTAGCCCATTTAAAAATGTAGTTTCATATGGAGAAGAATGGGCAAGAAACTCCACCGTTACTCTTTTTAAATGTTTTGTTTACATACAATCATATACAATTAAAATTATGTGTGAAAACGATGCACCCAGAACAATATCACTATACCTACTGAAACAGATAAAAAGAATTAAATCGAAGCAACGACAGATACAATAATTTTATGATACATACATGGTGCTCACACAGTGACAAACATAGTAAAATTAGTATACGATTTACATAGATATAGAGAATTATTGAAATAATACATATTCAATTATGCCGACTGTTGTTTACTGTTTCTCGGGATTGACTTTAGTACGCTCAAATTATCCGCTTCGATAATCACTATTAATTCAGTTACCGCATTTATGAATAGTAATGTCATATATAATAATTTATCTACGTATACAAGGTGTAGTAATATTGTACACGTAACACAGTATGATCTATGTACAAATTAACCGCCGCGTATTTACTTTGTACATAGATCATAGAAGATACGCTTTCTTCGTATCCTTTATGTGCTAAATAGCAGATGAGGTATTTTAAGACTAATACGACTTTCAAAACTTCAAAGGCTCACAACACCTTCAAAAACTCACTTGCGACTTTTAAAGTTCTGAGTTGCAGGTACCATCAGAGAACGTTTCTGCTCGTTTTCCAACTGAAAGATAAAAGAACCGGTTTGAGATATGTGTCAATCAGTAAAGTAACTGGATGTGGCTCTGATTACGATCAACAGGTGTTATGTCAGACACAGAGCTCAAAAATCCATTGGACAGGGCTGGGCAGACGTATAACCATGTAAAATATTATGAAAAATATTAACACAATCGTCCTCCACATAATTCGTTTCACATAATAAGTATTGGAAATCGAAATTAATGTTTACGAAAGCCATTTTTATTAGTCAAACCTTCGATATAGAAAAAGTTGCCAGGTCTTAAAATTTAAAAGCCTGACAGACCACCTAGTTTAGCCTGACATTCGACTAAAAAGACCGGACACCCTTATCTTTTTAGTCTCAGAAAAACACTTTTTTGTCTCACTCAACAATTTTTTTTTAATAGTCTTCTTTTTTAAAGGGGGCAGACAGATTTTAAGTGACAACCGCCGTCCATAGACAATTGCAACTCAAGAGTCGTAAGTGCATTGCACGCCTTGTTTTTTGTGAGGCCGTGGTATTGCAATTCAAATTGTTGTTCTGAGTCATGGTGTTGTTTGTGTCCGTTGTTTGAATGTTTGTAAAGTCCCCCGCGACACAGGAATTAATCCTAGTGCGGGAGTTGTCTTTAAAAAAAAAAAAAAAAAGCCTGACTGCGTCCAGCTTTACCCAGATATCTAGTTTGTGGAATAGGTAAGTACATAGTCCGTCATACAGTATGTACCTATAAAAATACAAAAAAAAGCTAAACTTATCCATATATAGGAACAACCTATATTTATAAGATAAACTAATTGGTAAGTATCTACTTATAATATGTAATGACTACCTACTTTAGATAATAATTAAGCAGAATATATTTATTTAGTATTATTTATATTTAAGCAAATTGCACAGTTAACTAACTTACATAGTTAGTTACGCATATACTTTCACCTAGATACTACAAAATTTCTATAATTAAACAAGTATCACAGAAATTTCAAGTAGCAAATGGAAAACTTGTAGGCAGGGTTTCGAAGCATGGCTCGCTGCGTGATGTTACTCCCCCCGCTACCCGAGCGGCGAAGCGATCGTTGCCCAGCAACCGCATCGCGCCCCACGCCGCTACCGGGCGCTCGCACCGCGTTTTGCTGCACGGAATAAATCCTAATATGTACTATATATACTTTTCGAAAATAATTTTGCGAAAGTAGCGTCGCCACAATTAAATAATCTTGTTAACATTTTGACAAGTTTCAATGAAAATGTTTACTGAAAATGCTCTGGTGATACATAATCGCATCATAATATATATTTAGTTATATTGAATTAATTAATCATAACTTTTACAATAAACCGCTTTCTATTAGACAACGGCAATTATTGCTGGTATTACTTGTAATTTTGCCATTGTACTCGACGATCCTAAGAGATGGCGCTAGCAATATTCAAAATCAGAATACGGGTTGAACCTGATTGGTCGCGGGGCAGTTGAGTGGACTTATGTGTCGTTCGAGTAACATTACGGTAGTTGTATGGGAGCCCTGAATAAAATATTTATTTCATACTGTTTTTTTAGTATTTACTCTTAAATCAGCACCAGAAATACATCATCTGTGAAAATTTCAAGTCTCTTACTATCATGAGATACAGCCTGGAGACAGAATATGGGTTCCGTTTTACCCTTTGAGTACGGAACCTTTAAAAACGTTTTCCTCAGAGAAAGCTGGTGCATGCTAGTAAAACTTCACTAGGTAGACTTAATATGAATATATTAAAAAAAAATCCCTTGTTAATTTTTCCAAGCCTTTATAAACAGCATGGCAAACAAAAATTACGGCTTAAAATCCATTTAAGTGATAAGTTATATTTCTTAAATATCACGCTGTAAATCAATATCACGCTATCAATTTCCAGCTTTCAATGATTACGATATATTTTATACAATCGAATGAATCCCTAATGCTTATTGGCTGGTCATGATAGTTTCACAATATGAAATACTTTGACATTAAAAACTAATCTATCTTATCTACCAGCCCCATTACTTTATCCGAGATGCGGTATTCCTGAGCGTAGGTTTCAATTCCTACCCATTTCTTCCACAAATTTACATTTCTTCTTCTTTCCAACATAAAAACGACTACATTACCAAGGAGTGGTAGCTTCAACCAGGCGGCCGGCGATAAAGTAAACTAGCTCAAACTCATTTGTAAATACAGTGTTGAGGATAATGAGGATATCTACATCTCGCCATAAATATTTATTTTGTTCAAGACTAATTTCATTTCATTAAAATTAAGAACCAGTTTAATTAATAAGTTATTTTCAATGACATCATATTCTTTTCTTTCTTCAATATGCTTTTAAAATTATTTTCCGCTATACTTTCAGTCGTTAAAACGTGCAACTTATAAGAAATACAACTGAAGTGAGAACCTCTTTTTTGAAGTAGATTATAAAAGACTTGCTGGAAGCCTTTACCAGTTACTTATTATTGAGAAATGATTCATGATAGTTAAACATTCTAGAATCGTAAAGATAATTCTATTCTGAATAGGAGGACATAAGATACAATTATTATTTGGTTAGTGTTTATTTATTACTGTATGATAATTGTAACAGTGTATTGTTGTGCCTAATATTAGGTGTACTACATAAGGTGGTTCATTGTTATGTAAAAGAGCACCTTTCGCCATCAAATGTAAAAGTTTAGCGTGTTTAGAATTAAATAACACATCTATATATATATTTTTTTATATACTATAGGGTCAGACGGGTCACGGGTAAGTGACAAAAAGATAGGAGGGATGAGGAGATGTGAAAGAGGAGAGGGGGATAAGGGGAGAGGCAAGAGGAGAGGAGGAGTTCGGCCTCCGTAAACTTCACTCATTTCTCACTCACTCACCTTTGGTGTTAAAAATAAACAATATTAAGCAAAACAATTACTTATTTTTGTAAAATAGTGGGAAACTATTTTTTTGAACTGTAAAATAAAGTCTCTGTTTAATTTTTGAACACATGACATACTTTTCTATACAAACGGCGTCATTCTTGAGACCTGTAAACGTGGTTATGGTTTTAAATCTAGAAGTCAGTCTTTGGAATTGAGATTTGGTGTTGGATTTGATGAGCGTAAAAGAATCCTGTATGCGAAACTTTTGTTACAAATAATTAATTTTCGTTTCCAAGTTGTAACAATCACAAAAAAAAAACAGGAAAATTACGGTAGTAAAAACAATTAAAAACTATCGATTTATCATCTTCTGTTTAAGTAAATTAAGAATAAGAAGAATATCAAACAAAGAAGTACTCAATAAATAAAAATATTTTTGCAATTTGAGTCCAAACTTCGCAATATTTTAAATAATCGATACAACGCACATATTAAGCAAGAGAGCGATACGAATGCGCGAGTGTAAAAAGAATTGCCTATTAGAAGCGACGTACCATGTGACAAGCGCAAGCGTGAAGCTTGTCACATTTGTTCGCGTTTTTATAACATGTCACATGAAACGGACAAAACATTACATTCTCGTAACAGGGAAATGTTTTGATGTTCCCGAGGATATACAATAAACAAAGATATCGGTAAATTACATAAATAATTGGAGTATGGAAATTAACAAAGCACAGATATTGAAATGGTTGTTGCATTACCATTTGTCAATTGTCTCATTTCAATTCTACTAATAATATTATAAAGCTTCTGTCAGATAATATATTCATCGCCTTTGAAGACGTCATGTATTATTCAGTTTATGAACGTTTAGTAAGTCAACACATAATTATACAAGCTTGGAACTACTAATTACAACGTTTACCGACCTCAAAGTAGCCAACTTTGGTAGGTAAACTCTAACTAACTTTAATAGGTAACTTTATGATATATTTTACAAAGGATACCCTGAGTATTAATTTTACTATTATTATAAATTTTGTATTATCACGGCAGATTGGCTAAACGAATCCAGATAAAATTTGGCACAAAGATAAATTATAGTCTGATATAGCACAGAAGCTACGTTTCATCCGACTGATTGAATGATTCCAACGACTGACTGATAAAATGTAAGATTCAAAAAAGAAAGGTTAACGGTAAAAATAATAAAATAGTTAAAGAATTCAACTTATTACATCAAAGACTTCCATTATAAAGCTTTCAATCTAAGTTTTATTAACCAATAATTTTGCTATTGATATTGCGAAGTTTTTTCTTTGAAATTATGCTTTATATGAAATGCAATTAGTCCCGAACATAAGATAAAATATAAGTAACTTTATCTGCCTGTCAGCTTATTTATTATGTTACATGTGACTAAGCTTTGAACAAATGAAAATGCCATATTTGTCTTAGCACAGATACCAATTTAACAGTTTTAATTAAAATTTTACTTTAAACAAATATATTATATATGAGTAGGTTATAGAGTAGGATACATAATATTTGCTTGCAAAATAATGTCGTGTTCCCGCGGCCCTCGCAACAGATGTAAGGAAGGAATAACACGGTGGTTTTAGTCGGTCAAGTCTGGTACACCCCTTCGCTGAAGATCCCGGCGGAGGATAGTCCATGAGAATTCCCCCACGTAAAAAGAGTATTCAAATAGATTGTTTGTTGCATGATAACGCTCCTGTGTTACATTGCATACAACAAAAGAGTGTAAGCATCATGTTATAAATTCGGCAAATTATATTAATTAATTATTAAATATTTTCTTTCCAAAGGTCGCTAGTTGTAAAAAACACTTTTTGATTGTTTCTCTAGAAAACCAATACATTTTTCCAATTTGAAGTAAAGTAAAGTTTTCTTTACTAATTGTTTTGGCATTCAGTATTGATTTTAGAATGAACTTCATTTGAGCAAGATAATTGATGTTAGCTGCCCAAGAGATAAAATCTTAAGGCTAAAGAATCAAAATCTTAAGCATGAGTACGACCTACGAGCATGGCGTCCGATCAGGTGCCTATCTTACGTCACGGGAATCACGCTTGTCAAAACAAAAATAAAAAAAAAACAAAAATAAAAAATACTGTTCTATCTCATCACCCCAGCACCAGCTTCTCAATCTTGGCCGCATTTAACAGAGAGCGCGTGACAAGACTCATTCTCTATCACTGTATCCTGGGGAGTGTTCAGAGGAATTGTTCACATTTTTTTTTATTATTTAATACTTTATGCACGAAATGTACATAGGTGGACTTAATGCCAAAAGCATTTTCTGCCAGTCTACGTTAGGGCGGTATGAAATAAGTGAGGTAGGTGCACTAAAAAGCATGAAAATAGGGATGCTAAGAAAAAAAGTTGTACAAAAGATAAATAGTAGTATAACCATAATATATATTGACATTAGATACAAACATACATAAATAACAAATATATACGATAATATATAGAAATAAAATAATATATAATTATATATAATAACATATACACAGTCATATGGTACTAACGTTCTGATGACTCTACCAGCTTACGGACAAGACGAGCACGAATCCTAGTTTTGAAAGATAGGCGACTTGGTGCCATCCTGATTTCCTGTGGCAGGGCGCTAATCGAATGCAGTTATTAAGAATACGGTCATATTTGTTGAGATTGTCTGCATTCTGGTCGTAATAGCACACATTACCATGGTCCATAATGGGGATGATCAAGGTTTGAACCAACGTGATTTTAGTCTTAGAGGGGAGAAAGTTCTTGAGCCGGTGTAACGCCCGCAGTGACCCTGTGACGCGTTGACACTTGTAACCTGGGTGTGCAAGTTAAGGTTGGTAACTTATACCGGCCGCAGGTTTAAGGCATCAACCTATAAGACAGAATTTTCATCCCCGTCACCCGGATTATGGACACTCAACCACTGTGCGCTCCATTAGCTTCTTGCGTCGCACAAACTTGCCTGCCGTATTTCCGGACCGATACGACCTTCAAACTTTCTAGAAGAGAGCGTTCTCCGATATAAAAGGCCGACAACGCACTTGTGACTCTAGAGCTGCGGGTGTCCATGGATGTTGGTGGTCACTCACCATCAGGTAACCCGTCTACTGTTTTTTTTCTTCCCCTATTTCATAAAAAAGTGTATGAACACATAAAATGGACCCAGAAGCAGCAGGGCAAAATTTTATTTTCTTCTTTTATGATATTTAGAGTTTCGATTCGGGTTCAGCTCTGATATAAGAAGGGTGAGAGTGTATCGTTATTCCGGAAATACAGAAATGCTAAAAATACCCCATTCAGGAAGGTCATCCATGATGAAGAATAAATGTTTTTGTAAATAAAAACATGAACACTAAAAATTATTTTAATGATGTTCTTAGGCTTTATGTTCGTCCATTTACGTTACCATTCACTCTAATGCATAAAAATGCTCGTTCTCTTACAAAAATATATGTGGTAACGCCACCTTTCGATGATGACAGGAACACCGTTAGTTTGTTTAAGTTTCCGCTAGGTGAGGCTGTCGGCACCCATTTCTACCCACATCCTTAATCATTATTTCCCGCATCGCACGCTCACCGCAAGAAGAGAGAAAACTGGGAGTTGTCCGCTAAGAGGCTCCGGAGCTCGCCGCGTTATTAGAGTGACACCCCGGACGCCTTCCGCACCGCTTTGTTTGAGTCTTCAAGTAGTGGACTCCGCCACCGCGTCTTATATAGACAATAGAAATATAGTAAAATAGTTGAATAACGAACCCGCATTATCCGCTGAGTGTAATCGTGCCTTGCCGGCAAGCTAGGAACGTTTTCTTTCTACACCGAACACGCGTCGCCATCTTGACTCGCAAGCCACACCACAGTACGAGGAGCCAGGCCGCCTGATCAGGCCGCCAGGTCTGGACAGCAGCTCAAGATCACCAAAGGTAAGCGTGCTTCCATATTCTCCTATCCACCTAACCTATCCGGCAGCCGCACAGTACTCAGCCCACACAGTTTCAGGCAGTGCATAGTCACTGAAGTTATACTCGCTCCCGCCTTATATGTTGGCGCTGATTAATTCTTTGGCCAAGCCAGTTGGCGCTACCATATAATATGGTCCTTCGAGCCGGATCTCGGCTAAGTGATCCCTTAGCCTTTAGAGTTATCCTTTAGGGTCCCTTTGACCCACCGCTTGTCAAGTCTAGATTAGTCTAGTACTTCCTAACCGCCCGCTTAATAAGTCTAGATCCATCTAGAACTTAAACCCGCTTAACTTATCACGTCTAGATCTATAATACCGCTAAATTTCGCTTCGCATTTTCGCTTCGATCTAGATTTATAAACCCGCAGTAGTCTAGATTTATCTAGATAACGCCCGCTTATTTATAATCAAATTAATCATAATTTCCTACCTAGGTAAACATTACCTACGTACAAACTTCGCTTTCAATTCTTCCGCGCCTTAAAAGAGTTACCTACTTACTTAAATTATTTAATTTAACGTCATACGATAATTTGATTAGTCAATTACGTGTAGCTAACTTACTTATAAGCATTTATTTCAACCGCAAAGTTAACAAATAAGTACTATCTCGTTTATGAAAAAATAATACCCACATTGTATTAATATCGCACCGCTGCACCGTTCGCCCGGCTAGTGTATGTAAACTTATAGTTACATATAATATCATTTTATTTGCTAGCTGCGTTCTATTCATTGTGCCTTGTCGGTTATTATTATGGCGCCGACAATGCCGAAGAAAGGGGATCCTGAGTCTTTAGAGACTAAACAAGACAATGAGATTATTCTTTTAGAAAGTAAACGAGATACGCTATTCGAGTTTGTTCAAATTATTTACGACAATTCAAAAAAAGTTCATGATAGTGTAGAATGTATGGAAGAATTCCTTAGTTCTGTAGGAACTATTGAAGATATTCGCTCTGAGTTTAGGGAATTAGTCAATGAGCACAATCGCGCTTCACTTAAAAATAATCCCGCATATAAACCTAATTATAAATCTTTAAACTCATTCGAACAGCTGTTCTGTCATATAAAACGCGTATTGAAAAGTGTTGAACCACAACCGTCCACGAAGGACACTGATCGTTATCAGGATGGTTCGACCGACCGCTTAGGTTTGAAATATAGATTACCTTCCTTGCCGTCGATCGAGATAATGTGTTTTGACGGCGACATTCGAAACTGGCCGCTTTTTTACGCTGGGTTCAAGTCAACTGTACATGATAATCCTAGGCTGACTAACTCTGAGAGGTTGTACTATTTAATAGGGAAGCTCTCAAGTACCGCTAAGACCGTCTTCTCAGGCATCACGCCATCTGCTGAAAATTATGACACGATATTACGATGTCTTATAGATAGGTATGAAGACAAACGCACGCTCGGATGTACCTACATAGATCAGATGTTGAATGTTAAGTTGAACGGCCCCGCTTCTGCGTCCAAATTTCAGGCATTCATTGATCAGTTTGTCACTGCCGCAAACGCATTAAAAAATCTAAAAATCGATAATTTAAGTGATTTCATACTGCTTAATCTCGCTTTAAAGAAGTTGGACGAGGAAACGATTCGCGCATTCGAGTCTCAGTACCGCGATACGAAAGTACCTACTTTCGGTCAGCTGACGGAATTTATTAAGGGACAGTACAAAATATATAATAACATACGCCCCGCCGCAAGTACTTCTGCTTCTCATTCTACACAAAATAAACCGCGACGTCATGGACCTAACCCGCACGCTTATGTAGCAGTGTCTACGCCGCACCAGAAATGTCTTTGTGACAACTTCGTACATGACCACTTATTTAAATGTTCATCATTTAATAATTTAACGCCCTCCGCACGATTTAATTGCGTTCAAGAACGCAACGCTTGCATTAATTGCCTTAGTTTGAAACACAAAGCACGCGATTGTCATTCGAACATGAACTGCCGCAGCTGTGGTCAGAGGCATCACACGCTGCTGCACTTCGATAACTCTCGCAGTCGGGTTTCACAGCAAAAGCCTGACAACCGAAAGGCCGCCCCGGGAATCGAACCGGGGACCGTAGCCGCCGCACGCACTACGCGCCGCACCCAATCGTCGTCGCCGCCGCCAGCGCAGCCACCGTCTGTTACGTCACAGTGTAGTTCAACGCGCGATGTGAACGTATCAGCGCTGCATGCGTCCATTGCCGCGCCCGCACTGAACGCCGCGAATAATAATGTTCAGAGTGCGCAATGTACGCAACCCGTAACGGTACTGCTGTCGACCGCTCAGGTTGTTGTTTACGATAGAAGTAGACGCGCCCATGTTATTAGAGTTCTTTTAGACACGGGATCGCAAATCAGTTTTATTACAAGTGAATGTTGCGCTCGTTTAGGTTTGGATTGCGATAGAAATACGAGGACGATTGTTCGAGGTTTTGGTGGTTCCGAAAAATCTATTAGAGGTTCCACGGAGTTTCAAATATTTTCGCGTTTCTATAATAACGTTCATTTTGACGTATCGGCATTTATTGTTGACCGCATAACCGATAATCTACCTACGGTGCCCGTTGATTTATCAGCGTTTTCTCACTTGAACTCGCTACCGCTCGCGGACAGTATGTTCGCCTCGCCCGCCGAGGTACATGTTCTCCTCGGCGCAAATTATTTTCCACACTTACTGCTACCAGGCGTGGTACATAGTAATGTTGTAGGAATACCGCCCGCTATAGAAAGTGTGCTAGGATATATAATCATGGGATCAGCTCCCGCATTATTGTCTAAACACGAAATTAAAAATACAACCGCTTGTTGTACTGTTCTCGAACAGTCGCTGGACCGCATTCTCAAAAAGTTTTGGGAACTT
Organism: Tyria jacobaeae; assembly: GCA_947561695.1. NCBI lineage: Eukaryota > Metazoa > Arthropoda > Insecta > Lepidoptera > Erebidae > Tyria > Tyria jacobaeae. Next base: position 978,588 of record OX387214.1, read on the forward strand.
GAAGAGGACATGAAACCGCTCGCCCTTACTGTAACCGTACCAGCTAATGAATCGCTCATTTACACGCTTGCTCAACGTATATCCTCGTGGTCGAAGTTATTACGTATTGTTGTTTTCATTTTTCGATTCTCGAAATTATTACCGCGCAGACCTTCAGTCACCCGCTCAGATCTCGAATTCGCTGAAACTAAAATATTACTCGCGTTACAACAGGTTCACTTCCGCGACGACATTCATAAAATAAGAGAAGGTCAAATCTGCTCGCCCGCCTTACAGAGATTGAAACCATTTCTAGATGAGAATGGTCTTCTTCGCGTCGGTGGCCGGCTGTCGAACGCCGATATCGACTATTCGCAAATGCATCCGTGTGTGCTCCCGCGCCACGATCATGTGGTCGATATATTAATCGATTCCTATCATAGAAAGCATTTACACGCCGGTCCCGAACATCTGATGTCCTTACTCAGGCATCATTATTGGATACTCTCCGCACGACGTGTTATCCGTCACCGCATACACAGGTGCAATACCTGTTTCAGAGCAAGGCCGCGTCCATCGTTTCCGATGATGTCGGACTTGCAGCGCTCACGCGTAAACCCGTCTGTAAAGGCATACGCTCACTGTGGGTGTGACTATGCCGGTCCTATACAGTTCACTCCCATGAGGGGTAGGGGCGCTAAGAGCCGTAAAGCATGGCTATGCATCTTTACGTGCCTTACTACCCGCTGTATACACATAGAAGTAGCTACGGAGATGAGTACAGTCAGCTTTCTCGCCGCGCTCAAGCGTTTTCTTTCTCGCCGCGGACCGGTACAGTGCCTTTATACTGACAACGGAACCAATTTTGTTGGTTGCCGCTCATACTTACGCGACGTTTACAAATTTCTTGACGAATTTCGCCCGCACCTCGAACATGAGCTGACAGAGAGTCGCATCGATTTCAAACATATCCCACCTGCTAGCCCTCATTGGGGTGGATGCTGGGAGTCAATGGTGAAGGTCGTTAAGACTCATCTCTTCAAGGTGATAGGTCAACAGCTACTCACTTACGAAGAGCTCTTAACTGTGCTTGCTCAGGTCGAGGCACTTATTAATTCACGAACGCTTACCGCTTTAAGTAGCGATCCCGCTGAGCCGTCTGCGCTGACGCCGGCTCATTTTCTTCACACCGCACCGCTATTTTCGCTACCCGCACCGCACGTAGAATCAGATAACCTTCTCGAGAGACACTCTCTCCTAGACAAGCTGGTTCAATCGTTTTGGCAGCGATGGAGAGTCGAGTATCTGCATAAGTTGCAGGCTCGAGCCAAGTGGACCACGCCCACTACACCGATCCAGCTGGGATCAGTAGTGGTCATAATCGTCGATAACGCACCGCCGCTATCGTGGCCGCTCGGGGTTATAGAAGCCGTCCATCCTTCGAAAGATGGAACAACGCGAGTAGTCACCGTTAGAACTAATAAAGGGAGTTTCGTGCGCCCAGTGGTCCGATTGTGCCCATTGCCTAGTCAGTAATATGTTGTTAAATTCGCACAAAATAGTTTAAGTAGCCTTAAGAGTAAGTTAGAGATACTATGTATAAACATTTACCGCAACTCTTCCGCATACATTCCGCACTTTTCGTGTTTTTTCCGCAATATTACCGCGTTTTAGTATTTTTTTAAAGGTAACCCTTTAAGGGCGGGGGGAATGGTAACGCCACCTTTCGATGATGACAGGAACACCGTTAGTTTGTTTAAGTTTCCGCTAGGTGAGGCTGTCGGCACCCATTTCTACCCACATCCTTAATCATTATTTCCCGCATCGCACGCTCACCGCAAGAAGAGAGAAAACTGGGAGTTGTCCGCTAAGAGGCTCCGGAGCTCGCCGCGTTATTAGAGTGACACCCCGGACGCCTTCCGCACCGCTTTGTTTGAGTCTTCAAGTAGTGGACTCCGCCACCGCGTCTTATATAGACAATAGAAATATAGTAAAATAGTTGAATAACGAACCCGCATTATCCGCTGAGTGTAATCGTGCCTTGCCGGCAAGCTAGGAACGTTTTCTTTCTACACCGAACACGCGTCGCCATCTTGACTCGCAAGCCACACCACAGTACGAGGAGCCAGGCCGCCTGATCAGGCCGCCAGGTCTGGACAGCAGCTCAAGATCACCAAAGGTAAGCGTGCTTCCATATTCTCCTATCCACCTAACCTATCCGGCAGCCGCACAGTACTCAGCCCACACAGTTTCAGGCAGTGCATAGTCACTGAAGTTATACTCGCTCCCGCCTTATATGTTGGCGCTGATTAATTCTTTGGCCAAGCCAGTTGGCGCTACCAATATGTTTAACTGAATAAAGAGTATATCGGCGCAACTGCTTAAATGGAGCATATCATTGAGGCGAATTGAAGTATTGGAAAGTTGATTAATGAATTTATTCACCTAATTTAATTGTTAATCACATAATTAATGTAAGAACTATGAAATCGAAATCTATTTATAATGAATGTACTACTTGTTATCATAGTTTAATACTTAAACTAAAACAACACGTATGCGTCATCACTTTGTATAAATACGAGCCACAGTTCGAGCGCATGGCATTCACATCGATCTAGAGCTGTCGACCATCAGACAATTCATAAAGCAGTGCTCCCTTAGCTACTTTGACTCTGTTCTGACTCACCCCAACCCTTTAGTGGTTGCGGCTGTAAATTACACACCCAGTAGTATATCACGTATACGTAGGCCTAAACATGCTCTCGGAGAGCTAGTTGATAACATCACACTCGCTCAACGTAGAGCGCACACAGCTCGCGAAGCTACCACAAATCGTCCGCGATTCCGCCTCCGCCGCCGGGGCCGGAATACGCGTCGCGTTAATCATTTAAATATGGGTCTTGGTCGCCCTAGTTTGCCAGCGATGCCCCAAGCCGAGGTGCGTACCGCACAGGGAATGCCCTCAGCGCTCACCATAGGTTGTCGAGGCCATCTGCGGCCAACAGCTATACATCACTCAAAACAAAAAAAGCCCATGGCATTCTCGCTCCCGCTGTCGGACCGTTCGGAGCCATGTACAACTGTTGGTAAGAACTAAAAATACATCTTTAATTGCTTCTACTGTTATTTTTATTTTATGATTACAATGGAAAACCAGTTTATAAGAACAACCCACCCACTGTTTCTCCGTCATCAGAAGTGGGATACGAAAACATCCATGGTACTTCTGCATTAGGTGAAAGATAACGAGGACGAGGACGACCACGAAAGGTCGCCCACGGCCAGCTTCGTCGTGCACCAGAACCAGGTGATCAGGTCACCGTATCGGCGGCTGATGAACAGTCATCTACACCTATGGTGGCGACAAAACCAATACCATCCACATCACGAGATGGCTTACTCGACCAACATTCACAAAACTCGCCATTTAGAACCCTTATGTGTTTGCACAGCAATGACCTAACCCCATTTCCTTTAGAGCCTCTGTATACAGCAGTGAATAGGACCAGCTAGAGCACAGAATCATTCCTACCTTTTTTTACTAGTCTTCGTGAAATAAGAACGACTCTCCGAGAAATAACACTCTACACATGTGAGATGTGATTTAACATTGAAAACTTCATATTACCTATACAAATTACAAATGACCGAACCCAAAGAACTAAAATAAGATTCTTACAGATAACCACAAATCCAGGTTGGTGCAGAGGCCGCACCACCTGCCACAATGGCCGTATAGGCGCAACTGCCTAAATGAAGCATTTGTGAAGAATTGTAGTATTGGAAAGTTGATTAATTAATTTATTTGCCTAGTTTAATTGTTAATTACTTAATTTATGTAAGAACTATGAAATCAAAATCTATTTATAATGCAATTGTTATGAGCCACAGTTCGAGCGCATGGCATTTTCGCTCGAGCTGTCGGAGCGTTAGGATCTATATACAATATCTATCTATATCTATGTACAATGGTTGGTAAGAACTAAAAAAACATCTTTAATTGCTTTTACTGTTGTTTTTATTTACCATTACATTGGGAAACCAATGCAATGTAGAACCACCACCCACTGCTTCTCCGTCAAGTATAATAATATATTAGTCGAATATGGTTACAAAGGTCTTACATAAAATAATGTATGAGTACATTAAATTCTGCCGTATCCAGCTTGCTAAGTTTGTAAATCATACAATTTAAAAGTTAATTCAAACATATTAACATTAATTATAACACAAAACAAACTTTTCATAAATTGCAATGTCAAATAGAATTAAGAAAATATATTAAGACAGATGTGAATTAAATTATATTCAAGGAGTAGTTTTCGTCACTGATATTACAATAACATTTAGAATTCAGGACTTCTTTTAATTTTTTTCTTAATGTTTATTGGGAATTTTATTATAAAGTTTAGAGGCTAAGCAGAAAATACTTTTCCACATCAATGCTGTATTGGAACTGCGAATAAACAATTTATTGCTATCACGTCTGCCACGTTGAACGTGATCAGAAAATTTAGGAAACGATTCAGTGTTTAATTTAAGAAATATGGCGAGGTGCAAAATATACATTGACGTTAGTGTTAGAATTGTATAGTTCATTAAGTATGGTCTACAGCTATCTGTTACATGTAACCCAAACATTGATCGAATACATCTCTTATGAATTTTGAATATAATGTATCTGTAGGCGGAATCAAACCTAAAGTTCTTTAACAACACTATTTTAATACTATCAACCTTGATAAGTTTCTTGAGAACCCAAACAATATTAATTGGTCACACCTCTTTGATATTGAAACTATAAATGGTAGAGTTAATATTCTCACCTCCAACTTCATAAAATTGCACTACAAACATGCTCCTGTTCGAGAAATTAAATTATAACATCTACCTGTAGTTGATTTTGTAACCTGCGTGAGCTATGTATTCCAAAAAAGCTACAGCTGAAACCAAGAGCAAACGCCGACCAATACAGCAAACCTAGAGAAATATATATCCATACGCAACCACTGCAGCAAGGTGTGTACAATGCCAACAGACTCACAAGTCAGATCAAAACATCGATCCAGCTGAACTCACTTGTATTGGAAAATCACAAAAAGATGCAATCCCAAATAATGAAAATATTGATTTACTTAATCAACATTTTGCAGCTTTGTCTTACTTGGACAGCACAATTATAGCAAAGACATATCTACTATGCTATAAATATATTTCATCTCTTCCACTCCTGAGTACAGTCCACTTAATTTTAATTATATATCAAATTTCAAATGAAATATCTTTATTTCATTAAATTGCTCAACAAGAATTTCAAATCGCCTTATTTAGAAAACTATTAAATATATTGTGAGTAAAAAATAATAATATTCTTAATATCTTTCAACGTCGTTGGCAAGGACTCTGTTAGCCGTAATACGATGCTTTTTAACCCACATATCAAACTTTTCCTTAACAAGTAGCGTCTTACAATCTACATTGATGAATGCTCAAATATCTTACCAAAGAAACCGAACCCCGGCTCCTTGACTAATTATCACCTTACTTTTCAAAAGTCATGGAAAACTTTTATACTCAAATAAATACATTTCTGAATTAAAACAACCTATTAAATCCTTTCCAATCCAGGCCTTTGTCCTGGCAATAGCACTCAACAATCCTTATCAATCCTTATCTTATTATGGATGAGTAATATTTCATTTATTTGCAATAGTTAATATTTGAATGTATCAGATATATGTATATTATATCAGCATATATAAATATATGTGTGTGTATATAGGGAACTTATAAATCATATTGCTTCTAGGTCCAATTTTCAAATATACAAATACATTGCATCTGTCCATCTGTAGGTTGTCTGTAAGATATCGCGACTAGCGATAACACTGCATTTGTACAATAATATATATGTTTGAAATACTGTAAACTATCCTTAGTTTAAAAAAATCTACTGTAAAATTGCTATGTCATTCAATTATCAGCCTTTTTAATGATCCAGTTGAAATGTAAAATTAATAAAAGAAAAAATCAGTAGGATCTCGCAACATGTATCATATGAGGCCGTCTTTCATTAATCACGTTGCTGGACTTAAGTTCAGACATTCTTCACACATAGAATTTAACGATGGAATGATTTGTTTATTGCATAACATCTATAAAAATATTGCCATAAGTTAATCTAACTGGTATCAAAAGTAAAAAAAAACTTATTTATCCTTGGAATTTAATACCAGACGCACAACCAAATTCGTGATTTGTTATTAACAGAAACAGCGCGCAGTTATTTAAATGGAGAATCTTTGGAAAAATGTCTATAAAAAGTATAAATAAAATTATAAGAAAATAAAGTTGTTTAGAAATGTGTACTCGGGAAAATCATTTTTGTAGATTAATATTTTATACCAATCCAGACTAGTACATCACACGCTCACATCTATCTAAAGAAAAAGGCATGCATAAAAGAAGTAAGTAATTAGTGCTTCATAAAGCTATCTTTACAATTTCTAAGTTATCAAATGGATAGCCACAACGAGAGTAACACAATTAACACACACTTGTCTCAATTTAATAGACAATATATTTGTTTATTATTTGTTGTTTAAATATAATGTAATTGTAATTGCTCTCACAACAAAACTTGGGCCGGTGATTTATTTTTCTTAATTTCAGACTAAAACGTCCTATATTCGACTTATATATTATAATGTCAAGGGCCTATCATTGCTCTCTGTATTTGACGGAGTTGCAAGCGTAATAGACTAGAAAAGAATTACCTTAATTGCACAACATCGGACCGGATGCTTGTTAGTGAACTTTGATTGTTTATTAGCGTTCCAACAATCTTGTCGTCTATCTTTACTCATAGAGGTCAATTTTCCAAATAGATGTTGCCCTAGTTAACTTAAATATTATTAGAGAAAGTGATAGATGTAAATTCCATAATCTTTCGAAGTAATATTTCAAAAAACATCTGGAGAAACGCACATTGGTGGACTGCCAATAATCCAGGTGAGGAAGATAGAAATTTCGTAGCGTATAACAACAAAGCATGGCGGAAACCGGCGGCCGGTATAAATCACACAAACAACACTTACCACCCGCCATGATACCAAGCGATAGAGAATGCAGAGTGGATCTAAATCGTTACGCCACGCCAAGGTTCAATAATATCCTGGCCTCCGTTGAATGCGGTCAATAGAGAGAAGCTGGTACTAGGCTGCATCTGTATAGAGACGAGAATAGTGTTAGTATAGTAAATTATTATTATTACTGAATGAAACATTAGAAACATAAAAAAATATATTTTGAAACTATTTTATGCGATATAAAACACATGGATATGCTAGTTATTGTGTTATACTGGTATGTCATCGATTTAATTTCAAGCCATCGATCTTTAAAACAAAAGATGACTACATTTTTGTCTTTCACGATATAATTATTCCCTATCGTGGAACTCCAAAGCAAAGAAGCGTTTTCATCAAATAACATGTATTTAATAATACTTAAACTAACATGTATTTAATAATACAAGTATGTCCATTAAAGGAAGAAGTGGCAAAAATGGCGATTATAATCATTTGTCACTGGTACAAAACACTATGTAATTCCAGTCGTTCCGACTCTGACATTATCAGTTCTTCTTCCACTGTAGTATCCCCCTTCCGATACAAAACTTCCAGCAAGGAAATAAAATTAAATTTAACTATGTATGTACCTGCACCATCACATTGATTCTCTTGATTGTCATTGGACAGATGGCCATATAGAGTAAGAAAAAAGGGAGAGTATTACGGTGTGTGGTTTCTGAAATTTAGTATGATATTTCAAGGCACCGCGTGCCCGTTGTTTATAAATATTATTACTTGAATGTGGTTGTGATAGCATGTCTCACCTTTAATGAAGAAAGATGCAGATATAACTTGTTTAATTTGTGTTTAGTATTTAATTTAACATCAATTAGTAAGGACAAATGTTTTCAATTATTGTTACAAAATTCTGATGTTCCTTGCACATTTAGCTTTGCTGTAATCAAAAGTGAAGTTTAAAACATTAGTGACATATCAAAAACAAATGGAAGTGATGTTTACAATAATAAAATAGATTTAAAGAGATATTGTAAAAGTTATACATATGCTATCAAAATGTTACTTACGTACAGTTTTCGACGAGTATAGTGATAGTTTACAACTGACACAATTTTACATTTTAGAGCTGAGATTTCTTTTTTTAAAAGGCAACTCCTACTAAGGGATTAGTCCTGAACTGAATCTACCATACATTCAAATAACGGACACAAAGAATACCCAGACTCAAAACAAAAATTTAAATTTTACACAAAGTGTTGTCCTGTGACGGGATCAAAATCACAACACTCGACGCGGCAGCGTAGTAGCGTGGTGACCTCTTAAACCACTGCGCTATCCGTGCGCCATTACAATAATTAATATACCTTGAGATAGTAGTGATGTGCATTTAAAGATATATCGATTGTCTCACATAATTCATAACAAACGGTAGTATGTAAGCGGCTACGAACGAGGACAGCTAATAAAAAACATGATGGTTTTTCCTGACGGACAATTTCATTCACAATCACTCAGCAAAATGTTTTCCTTATATATATTTTTAGAAAAGTTTATACTGACCACATTCTGTATCCTTGAGTTGCGGGTGTCCATGGGCGGCGGTAGTCATTTACCATCAGGTGACCCATCTGTTCGTTTGCCCCCTATCGCATAAAAAAAAAAAAAATCCTATATTGTATGTTTTGCGCCACAATAGTTATTTTTGTGAACTAGGATCCATGTGTAGAATACACATGAATTTGATGTGGTATGTAGAAATAATGTTTAATTTATTTAAATAATTCCATATAGGTGTAGGCATATCGATTACATTGATATAATTTATTTAACAATAGTTAACAAAAAATATTGTATAAATTTAATGAGAATATTTTCATATAGAGGCATAGCAACACAGGACAAACTTTATAATTATAAAATGTCCACTATAATAAAAGCAGTCCCAGTAGAATTTTGCTAAAATTGCGATCTTCTCAACTGTATTCGCGCTAGTGATTAGGGTTAGCTTCGAGAAACTGAGATTGGATTATACAATCCGTAAGTAACGAGTTATTACTGATATTATTATTTCTACTTAATTAAAGATCAACACACCTACACTGCAACTACAGGTGTTTCGTCGAATTAGAAACTGTTAGATAAGTTTATATCAGAATACCGTTTATGCCTTCAAATCAGCCTGGTGAAACCCGTCACTACTAAACTGTGTATTTTACAGCCTGGATATTATAAAATAAAGAAAAAAAGACTACATAGCTATGGCTTGGAGCGGCACCTTTAGATTTCTGCCATAATTCTTATCATTCTGCTGCTATGTACACATAAACAAAAGAAATAAGAATAGTTGGTCAATACTCTACCAGAAACTAAAAGAAGTTAAGTGAAGATACTAGATATCAAAGTATGTTGCCGGTGCTAAGTGTTTTTTTTTTTTTTCATTTCATTCTCTAATAAAAGTTACTCGTATGCATCCTTTTTAAATCGAAAAAGAAACGTTTGATGTACACTATTCCGAAAGTGACTTGTACCAAGATCAAACGCTCTGTCATTATGTGACATATAGATTAGATTAGATAGAGACAAAACACACTCAAGTAACTTCCGAACTAGTCACGTAAAATGTTTGATGAAAGTTAAAATTCGACAAATCTGGACATTCCATCAAGGTCATTAGTATTAATTATTTGTTTTATTGTTTATTATTGTCACCGCTCTCTCTAACTTAACCTTTTTTGGGCAGTTTTTAAATTACGGTTCAGTTTGTCACCACAGGCAGATTCGAAATCTCCAACCCGTATAGCAGCAGTTCGAGCAAGAACTGCTGCTATCCGGCTTGGAGATTTCATTAAGTGCGGTTTTCATCAGCTGACTAATTGTTTGCTCCAGCTGGTGTGGTGGGGGGGTAACCGGCTGTTAGTTCTCAATGATTGCCAAGTGGTTTTCCAAATTATCAACATTCTTTTACAGGTTGCTACTGATTGAAGGTCGGCTATCTCGAGACGGAATTCTCTCAGCTCTGCTATGAGGTCTTCCCGCATTGCACGTATCTCCATCCACAGCAGTTGCATTTCGTTGCTGAAGTCAAATTGAGGAGACGAGTTGTTGGCCGGCGTCTTTAGGCTCTTCATCACACTCTGAGCCAATTGCGGACTGAGAGGATTTGTATTGGCTGGTAGGAGTACTCTCCTTATTATTAGAGGATAGTCCCTGGATAGGCCGGGGTGTGTCCTTGGGTATTTTACTCCTACAGCTCCGACATTGCCAGTTACTACTTTCTTTTGCAGTTTCTAGCAGATGCACACAAGTGAGTTGAAATTTATTTGTGCATTACAACCCTTTATTGGAATATTGCCACAAACAACACTATTGCCAACCATGTTACTATATGTTATGGATCTAGTGATTACTTGTGCAGATAGTTCGTTCGCCGACTACCAGATGGCGCTACTATGAGTGTTTAAAACAAGGCTTTGTTCACAATAGTATATACGTTCGCACTGAAAGATTCACAGAAGATCACTGCGGTTTGTTTCACACTAAAATACTTTAGTTTATAGTACGTGGTTGTTTTATTAAAGTTTATTGGAATGAAGTTCCTTATCGCGCGTTGCGAAAGGGGGCTAGACGTAAAAAATTAAGACGAAAAGTTGTAACGACACTTTTTGTTATAGTAAGCAATTGTAAGCCGTGCGGCGTGCGCATGTTTCTCTGTCTGTCTCTCTCTCTCTCTTATAAAAAACAAACCAGATATTTTCGTTTCCTCTTTCTATTTCGCATTGAACAGTGTGGTGTAGCGACGATTATATGTATGAGGACTATACAGTGTCTTATGTATAGTCTACGGTTGATTACGTACGTTGGTTGATACGGTGATTGTTATTATTATTGCAGTTTGCTATTATTATTCATGTAAGTAGCTGTTTCTTTGTATATTATTATTTCATAATTTTATAAATCATTGTAAATAAAATAAAGGTGTTATGATACTTTTGTAAAGTAGTTTATTTGATTTTCCTTCTAGAAACTTCGTTCCTATCTGGTGTTCCGCGACACCACACATCTTTTTATTTTTATATCATATTGTAGTTTTGTCACTGTTTTGATTACATACTTTGATTTTAAGTTTATACTATTAGAAATCACTATATGTATTTTATTGTAGGTTTTGTAACACTGATCAAATAAATCTATTTCGATAACTTGCACAAATTATTTTTTATTTGCGATTTAAACATAAGGCGTTAGGTCGTTCTGCCTCATGCCGCCTTGAGTGTGGCCGCAGGTGATCGGGACCGGCTTTCCCTTCCACCCGCTATAGTGGCCAGCCGCGAGAAGGGCAAAGTCCACATGTGAAAGGATGCCGCCGAAACGAGAGTTACTATAAAGTGGTGCCCGCTGTTTATGGGCACAGCGCCAGAAAGGGTGCGGATGTCCTACCAAAGTTGTTCCCGGATTCTTCATATTTTAAGCGCAGTGTGGTTTTAGTCGGTTCAATTTCAACACACCACCCCACTGAAAGCCCTGGTGGGGTGACGACCCGTGGGAGTTTCCACACGTAAAAAAAAAGGGCCACATACCCGTAATTGTTGCTACCAATTTTCGTATGTCTACTCGGACAAGCTTAAGTTTTAAGTAGTGAGACACCAATTAGCACTATTTTTGACTGCCTACAGCCCGGAGTATTGGTCCATCAACCATTGTGTGCTTCTCTAATCCGCTGCCTAACCCAGTAGCGAAATTGGTTAAAGGATAGAGGTAGCACTGTAGTAGAACCTGCCACTAGAGATGTGGACCCCTTCCTCGCTAGTTCAACAGCAGCATCGTTCCCGAGTGATTCACTACGCCCTTTGATCCACTGTAGGATAGATTAGCAGAAGCTGAACACTCCAGCATTTGGTGGCATTTTTATATTAGACCTGAGTCCTGTGAGGCTTTTAGTACGACAATACTGTCAGACAGTATGCGGATGATGTATAGGACTCTATGCCTCTTGAAATTACTGTGGTCGCAGCGTAGGTGATTGCAACACATTCGCATTGGAAAATGGGACTGTGTTGCCCTAAAGCTAGTGATACTGTTATGTTAAGGTCTAAAAAAAATAACAAAAATTCCGGCTCCTGTTCCCGATCCCATCTTGGAACCGTCCGTGTAGATCCGGACTGCATTTGTGCCTGATTGATCTCGTATAGTTGATATGTTGTTTTGGGATCCTGTCCCATGGGGCTTCTATTAGTGGCTGGTGCTCCACTAATTTCTTCAATATTTTAAAACGGGGAAAATAAGTTCAGATGCTTTAGTCTAAGCGGGGCTAGATCTAGCGCTACTTCTAGTGCAGCGGTGGATGTTATCCGCTTGCAGCCGGTGACAGCGGAGCATGCAACCTCCATAGTTAGATCTAGACGAGTTCCATCACTTAAACTACGTTTCCTAGTGAACATAATCAACTCCGTTTTAGACGGGTTCACTGTTAGGTTGTAGTTTATACACCATTGTTCTATGACCTTTAGCGCTCGTTTCATTTGGTCAAATTTTCCCGGAGGCTATGTTGGACGGCCTGGCTGCTAAAACGAAGTCCCTGGCATCTCTGGCTGTTCACTTTCGCCATCTCCCGGCCCACATATCCTTGTTGCTTTTGAGGTCTTATTTCGGAATGCGAGCCGACATAGGAGTTCCCAGGCGGTGTCCTGTGCTTTGACGAAACGCGCTCAAGCGTAGTTTTAAGGAGATGGTCAAGATCAGCTTAAGTGAGTGGCAGTGGTGTCAGTATTTGAGGGAATGCGGCCAGCTCACCTTCCTCGCTTCTTCGTATGGCGTTTCAGGGTTAGTCAGCCGCTTGCTGTCGCTGGTGCTTGACAATATCGGTATTTCCTATGCTAGGGAAGCCCTTGAGACTTGGACCAAACTTCATCCGAATACTAACCTGCCCACAAGACCTGGAGTGCAGAGTGGTTGGTATGACGTGTCTGGGGCGCACATGCTCGCTTGTTTGCATAACGGAACGTCAGGCGTCGAGTTGGCTCAGCGCTATGCCGCCTCTGAGCCGGAGTCAGGTGTATGTGTTTGTGCCACAAAGGTGGAGGCAAAGGGCCTGCATGGGTTAAGTTGTACCCGAAGCGCCTGTCGGGATCCGCGGCATTACGTCATTAACGATTGATACGCGGATATCCCCTGCATCTTAGAGCCCGCTGGCCTGTCGCGTTCCGACGGGCAACGGCCTGACGGACTCACCCTCGTCCCATGGCGGACAGATCGCTTTCTAATATGGGGGATGTTACTTGCGTCTGTGCCTATACGTCCTGTCACCTCTGCTACTCAGAGAGCGACCGTTGCGGGGGCTCCGAGGCCAAAAAGTTAATTTCTGATTTGGGGCACCGACTGGGGAATAGAGGACGGGTCCCACATTCTGTTCAATATCAGACATCGCTACATTCATACAACGGGGAAACGCCGCCAGCCTCATGGGTACGTTTGGTCGGTTTGGTCGGGGGGCGCATTTTTTTTTTATGCGATAGGGGCAAACGAGCGGACGGGTCACTTGATGGTATGTGACTACCGCCGCCCATGGACACCCGCAACTCAAGAGTCACAAGTGCGTTGCCGGCCTTTTATAATGGCATTTAAAATATGGTGTCAATTATATGATAATTAATAATGTAAAATTTCAAGTTTTAGACTATAAATATTCCTTAATTTAAGAAAATATTATGTTGCTTTGTTGATAAATTAAAATATTCTTTCTTTATTTGATATATACAGCTGATAATATATATCTGATAACCATAGGAAAAGCCGTTTTAAATTTCCATTCAACTGCTTATTAAAACAAAAATATTCGCATCTCTTGTGTAGTTGACTGCCTCAAACACACAGAAAATAAACATTACATTCAAAATAAACATCATCATAATATCATTTGGTCGATCATAAACTCTAAAATTGGTATTGAAATTGAAACCATAAAATAAGTTACTAATTGATTATGTAACAGAATTTTTTTGCAACAGCCAATTAGCTCCAACCCTAACGGGATTGAGTGTAAAATAGAGGCGATGTAATTGGCTGTATAATTTGTTCATATTAATAAACTTTATTAAGAAATTACGTAAAGTACTTTGCACGTGGCATACCTTGTGAATGGAACATAACGTAGTGATCTATTGTAGTTATATTACGGTACATGTACAAAATATCAAATATAATGTCAGATATTGAAAAGAAATCTAACCATTTAACAATCTTTAGTCCAACGAGAAAGCCCATCATAGAATCTTGAATCGTAATGCTTCATGTCAGTCCCCTTATAAATACGATTTCAACAAATACACATATTCATACTATAACATAAAAATCAATTTTTAACAAGCCATTTTTTTTAGTTGGTTAGCAAATGCACCTCTCTCAATTAAAATGCTAAATTCGAACAGTTTCAGTGCACGTGAAAACTATCTCAGAAACATAGTTAGTAACTTAGTAAGCAAGAACAATGCCACTATGTGCACTATTAAATATGTATTACATACAAAACACATAAGACTGACTTTCACATACACCTTCGATCTTTAAGATTTGACATGCCTTTAACAAAATGAAACTTCAAGAAACAATATGAAGTTATGAAACAGCTAGGGATGAATTAATTGAAGAAATTCTAAATTGAAGAAATGTGTATATAATTTGTACCTTATGGCAATTGAAATATGTAACGTAATTCTTTTTAACGTTACCATGTAGGAGTCGCAACAGCTGGCGATATTTTCACAAAGATCGACTAAGGTCTCTAAATAACGTTGTGTGTTTTTTAGTTTATTTTACTTTTCAACATTCTTTGAATTTTGTTTGTTGTTGTTTTTGTCTGGCGCTATTTTTAGCCTACATCTTAGAAATCATAAGACTACAATTTTCATTAACATTTTAAACTTAAAATCAATTATCAAATTATTACTCTTACGAATGTATTTTTTTCAACTTTGCACATTTTACTTGTATATGTTACAATATGCAGATACTATGGTGAAGAATAAGTATAAGAATGCTTTAATCAGGATGGTACCTAGTAGCCTATCTCTTAAGACTAAGGTTCAAGCTCTTCTCTTACAGATACTGGCAGAGACATCTCAACAGTAAACTATAAATATATACATACATACATCACCCTAAGGTAGACTGGCAGAGAATGCCTTTGGCATTAAATCTGCCTGTGTCCGTTTTGCATTAAGTTATAATAAATAAATAAATATAATCATATTCATAGAAGTACGGACATAATATGTGATTCAATTACTATAATTATTATCATCTTACTACTTTTTTTTTTCGTGTGGAAACCCCCACGGGTCATCGCCTCACCAGAGCTGACGGTGAGGTGGTATGTCGGACTCGAACCGACTAAAACCACACGGTGTTCCATCATGAGAGCGTCTATTGCTAGGGACCCGGGATACCCTCAGAAGGAAACATTTCCACCTGCAAGCTAGCAGGCGACTACACTTTGGAATACGGGGGCCTTACGCCCTCCACATCATATAAGCGCGTGTGGAACACGTACGTCACGCCACCGTCTCATGCCTGCTTCTGCTGGGGTAACGGTCAGCCCAGCCTGATACCCGCAGGCCAGCGCTTATGGAGGTCGGAGATCAGTGTTTGCTCTCCGACGTCTGGTGCGTCTTCTGCGGGATGCAGCTTATTACTTAAGGTACGGCAAACAAAGGCTGATATAGTTTATTACATAAACAATGTACTTAAAATTGCTATGACATTCACTTATCAGCCTTTTTTTGACAAAAGTGAAATGTAAAAGTAATAAGAGAAAAAAAAAAACATGCTCCCGCTTTACGTTTCATATGAGGTCGACCCTATTAAACATACAACGATATTCTATTTTAATTTAAAGGATTTTCATGAAATGATTCAACAAAATTATTGAAGAGTTTTTAAGAGCCTTGCGAAGTTATATGAATTAAGAAAGCCAAGCCGGTGAAAAATATCCGATAGATACTCATAGACACTGCTAACCGCTCCATTACTATACCATACTATATGTACATTAGTTAAAGTAGACAATATATTAAGAGAATCAAGATTAGAGCATTCTACCTATTTAAAGTCTCTAAGTACACAAAAATACCTTCGCCAAATTGTGTCTCACTGTAAAATGAAGAGTTCAGTTATATATGAATAGCAACTAAGTGTAATACTTGTCCTTTTATAGACAATAACTTAGTTAATTAACTGGTGTTAAAGAACGTGGTGATAGCAATGGTAAGGGCTCTAACCATCAAACTAATTAAAACTCTGGAAATAAGACAGTGTAAAGCCGATCGCACATCAGAGTGATTCGATTTCGTATCATGCCAAGACCCGAATCGAGTCACGATCGATTTGATGACTAATGACTGATGTAATTTTAAAATAACACGTTTATAATAATATGTATATAATAATACGTACTTTAGTCGATTTCCATGTTATACTATCAAGGGACCACCATTCCTCTCTGTATTGACCAGAGTTGTTATTAATTGCATAACATCGGATCTTGTGCTTGTTTGCGAACTTTGATTAGATATCAGAGTTCCAACGTTCATATCGATAGATATCTTCTCTCGAAGGTGTCAATTTTCTCAATAGATGTTGCTTTAGGCTATTAAGGAAATTGCTAGATGAGCATTTCAATGAATTGTGAAAGTCATTAGAAAATTTTAAATACTATTAGAAATATTCGGAATTACGTTTTTTATATCATTGCATAAAACTTATAGATATACTTGCTGATTACAAGCGAAGTCATTAACTTGAAAGTTTTAAATCTTACATTTTAATTGTCGACCGCCTTAAGACGCCATTCTTATTACGGCTACAATTAAATTCAAACATTAAAGAATAATTACGGAGTAGTAATAATATGTATATATTTTTGTTTTAATGTAGTGGCAAAGAACGCACAAGTGGATAATCCGATCAAGTGTTGAATTCCGTTAAAATAACTACCATAAAAAGTATATAATATGATACAACTTTCTATTGATGAAATGAGTGGTGAAAATTGCAATAATAATCAATTGCTCAAGTACAAAACAGTATGTGATACCAGGCACAAATGGGCCGGCTCGACCGGTGAGATACCACGGCCTCACAAAAAACCATTTGTGAAGCAACGCTTGCGTTGCATTTCCCCGAAATTAGTGAGGTTTCCGGAGGCCCAACTCCCCTCTACTTTTTCCTCTGCCCTGATCCCCCTACACTTTTCCCATCTCCTCATATCCCTCTCATTCTCCTCCCCGCATTTCCTCATCCCTCATCACCCTCAAAGACGGGCAGCGCACTTACGACTCTCGAGTTGCAGGTGTCGATGGACGGTGGTTGTGATTTGCTATCAGGTGACCAGTCTGTTAGTCTGTGTTAATAATAATAAAAAAAAACAGTTCTGCAGTTTGTATACTGTTCTGTTCGTCCGTCACCCTATATAAATAAAAAATGTTCACTGTCACCTAGGCTCCGTAGTATCCCTCTTCCGATGCTTAACTTCCAACCCATTCAACCTTTAAAAACAAAATTCTGCTATCTATCTTATAACATTGATTATTGTCTGGAAGAAATAAGCCGGCCATTGTGAAACCAACCAAAGACTGTTGATTTTGATTTGTAAAAATAGTGTACAATAAAGAAATGAAAATTTATATGAATTGTCTGTAATCTAAGTAAAGTTTATAGCGATAATACGTTATTACTCTTTAAAAAAAATCTAGCTAAGTGGAAGAGAGAGAAGAAAGAGAAGAGCGGAGAAGTCGTCGTCGACAATGACTAGAGACCACTCTTCTCTATCTCACATCAACACAGTAATTAATAGTAGCAACACTAGAAAAGAAGTAGTTACGTAAATACATCATCGTACCAAAATCAACAGTGAATATCGGTTGACGGCCGGCATAGAGAGAGAGAGAGAGAGAGAGAGAGAGAGAGAGAGAGAGAGAGAGAGAGAGAGGAAGAGGAAGAGAGAGTACTATGAAGTGTTCCACTATGGTATTACTATTTCTAGTTCTTGTATTCCTTCCAATAATATTGAATGAACGTAGTTGTGCCAAGTCAAGCATGACTTACCTTTAATGATACAGATATAACCTGTTTTTTTCGAGAATTTCGAACCCACACTAGTCAATTATTTGTTTACTCTTAATAACTGACTGTGTTACAGTAGCGACGGTACTGCATCTGCATATACATTAAAATCAAATCAAATATTTGTATACCATCAAATATGTTTACTTGATCCGGTATGGGTGTTTGATGTACAACACATATGCTCAAAATGGACGTCAGTGTGTTAATCTAATTACTTGTAAATATAGTAAAAGCATAAATAGATCATTGGATACTCCTTCAGGCATACAAACTCGAGCGTACGTTCATTATGTATATATGTACATATGTATGTATGAATACCCGCTGTGTTCGGTGAGCGACATGCAATGTCGTCGACGTGATGTCGTCTGTTAACGGGACGAAGGACACAGATAAATAATGACTATTTGATATTTTTACGTCGCGTCGCATTTGTCACTCTCCTAGAGCATAAGGTCGGCTTGGGACTGGCAGAAAGCTTTGTGTATTAACACTCTCACACATCATATTACATTACACTCATACCATATTACACTCTCGCCTGTGTTTCCGAAGGGATAGGCAGAGTCTTAATTAACGTCCACATTTGGCCGATTATAATTTAATCAGATTCACGTAATAGGTGGCAAGCCTTTTGCCGCTATCCGGGCATTTTGGGAAGTAAATGGGAAAGTTTGGAGTATATTGACAGGAAAGGGAGGATAGAAAGGGAGAAAGGAATATTGCTTGTACAGATTGATTGGGGAGTGTAACCAAGTCAGGGTCTCATACCTAGTACATATAATACATATAATATATAACTTGAACTGACTGATACCGAGAAGTCCGAGTCTTCTAACTAAATGTTATAACCGTTACTATATTTATATATCTTCTTTAGTGAAATTAAAGCCAAGAAGGTAGACTGTATAATAATATAATTTATAGGTACAAGTTGGAGAAATTTAATGCGCACGCGTCGATGTCCGTTCGGTCGTTCGCGGCGGTTCGGGCACGATTCAAACGCTGCGCGCGTGACCACTATAATTGTTTTGAATATTGCAGGAACATTAGAAAATACTCAAAATCAATAAGAAGATTTGGGTTAGCTGTGTTCGGGTGGGTGATTCCGTTGTTAATGACAAAAGTCGCCATATTTGCGGATATTTTAAAGTTGGATCTGATATTATCTATTGCAAAGCCTCCTTTTGAAACTGTCTAATCAATGGTATGTGAATTATTTTTGTATGAAACTAATTATTATTAATTAAAGATTTTAGCTATATATATATTTATATCTATCTTTTGCTATTTATTACTTACTCTTAAATTTTGTATTTCAGTGTTACGAATGTTAACACCTGCCCATTATTATTTACTAATCTACAGAAAAACCTTCATATATTTTTTACATCTTGCATTTTACTTTTATATCTAAAATCAAATGATTTTTACTGTCGATTAATAATAGTTCCTATTGCCATCCCCTGATAAAGATTTATTTATAATTGTTCAAAAATCTGAGATGCCACGTTATTCTAATGAAATATTTATTTTAAATGATTTCAAAGTAGATCATTTATACTAACCTTAAAACTCATACAACTCATACCAACATAGAAAGTATCTAACACTCTTGTCCTATTTCTTTGAAGATACGTTAATGCGTGACGGTATGTTGGTGTTTTCAAGAACAAATTCACTAAATTTCAGATAGTAAAATGTTTTACACACCTGTATCAATACTGACAACCACCAACTGCATGAATATTTACATAGGATGTTACAACGTTGTAAGTAAATTATATATGTCATATTAAAATTTATAAAAGAAATATAATATCGTCATCGCATACCTGCGACTGTTGAGAAGCAGGTGACCGTGGACAGTGGTACTCAACTACTATCAGGTGACCAGTCTGCTCGTTTGCCCTCTATATTTTAAAAAATACAGTGATAAAAGAAGTTGGCACTTGAATCTTTTTAATGTACTTAACCATCTAGCTGGCTAAATACTTTATCACAATCTAATGATATAAAAAAAAAACAAATTCAAAAACTTTAGACGATTTCGATGCGTAGATTAGATCTTTTACCCCTAACGTTTAACTTAAGGTAACTTAAACATACCTATGTATTTCTAGAAAGTTGTGAGAACACCCAAGTTGGGCAATAGGTGCCCAAGGGCGGATGCAGCGCCGACCACCTTTGGAGCTAACTTCCGAAAGTGCTCGTCGAAAGGGCTATCTGCCGTCAAGGATCAGGCCCATATATTTAATGTTGGCCCGAACCGGTACGAGGACCGAGTTGACCATAATGGAGGCGCCAGGGCGTGGACTACGACGAGGCCCATGAAATAAAAGGGCCCCCGTTTGCGGGTGCAAACCTAGCGCATCAATGCGCCTGATCATCAGTGAGGCTTCACTGGTGGCCAAGCGCGCCGTCTCTTGAAAGTTTACACCACGGGCCGTGACCAACGTATCATCAGCGTAACAGATTACGCCTAGCCCAGGGGAGAAATTGCCTCGAAGGGCCCAGTCGTACCCCGTGTTACACAGCAGTGGCAGCCGCACGACAAGGGCTGACGACTCAGATGTCTCCCTCGGTCCTCGTACATCACGGTACGCCCCTCTTAATAGTCTGCCACTAGCAGACTCAGGTACTGTGGCACGCCGTGATAGCGGAGTGCTTCCCTGATGTGAGTGCTAAGAGCCTCGATCGAAAAGATGCATGAAAGAAAATTGACAAAAGGTATTTATATGACAGATGTAAATGAAATTGTCAGAAGAGGAAGACCTAGGCGAAAGTTCTTAAACCAAGTTCAAGACAATCTAGGCAAACGTCAGGTCAAAAGTACCTCTAACGGACGTGCCTGTATGCAGAACGGGATGAATGTTGAAGAAGCGAGAAAGGTATGTCAGAATCGTAGTAAATGGCAGGAAGTGGTCTCTGCCTACGCTTCTTGATACGGCATGTATTGTGAGGTTCCTGTCTCTGGAGCCCTAACCATTCCGATACCCGATACCTTTGGTACAATATTTTTTTTTTCCAATATATTTATTTTTTTCTTTTATATTTAAAAATGTGATTTATATGTTTGTTAATAGGGAAAAGAGAATAATAATATTTTTTATTTGAATAAAATGTAGTAAGAGAATGACTTATAACATGAAGTTGAGATTGTTAATGCAATTTGCTTAATATACACAACCGTTCATGTTAGTACATTATAAAGCCTTTTTAAAACGATAGGTATAGATATCAACCATTTTCGTAGAGCTGGACAGAATTTATGATACGGTAGGAAAAATATTATATAGTTTACTATACATTTATTTTATTTAATACTTTATGCACGAAATGTACATAGGTGGACTTAAAACGAAAGGCATTTTCTACCAGTCTACCTTAGGGTGGTGGGACATGAGTGAGATAGGTGCACTAAAAAGCATGAAAATAGGTATGCTTAGAAAAAAAAAAGTTCATAAGAAAAATAATAGTATAAACATAATATATGAGAACATTAGATACAAACAAAAATAAATAATAAATATATTCAATAATATGTATAAATAAAATAATATATAATTATATAAAAAGATATACACAGTCATATGGTTCTAGCGTTCTGATGACTCTGCCAGATTACGGACGAGAAGATCACGAACCCTTGTTTTGAAAGATAGTCATCTTGGTGCCATCCGGATTTCCTGCGGCAGGGCGTTCCAGGGGAGGACGGGCTGTACAAAGCTATATTTTCAGGCAGTGCATTAAATATAAGCGGTGCCCTATATGCACAGCTCACTCTAAACCTCCCTAGTTGAGAAACTGGCATTTTTACGTGTCTGAGTGACATTACGCCTATTTTTTTTTTTGTATTTTACAAGTGTTACTACTTCGTAAATTATATATTAAATAATATATCGATAAATTTACAGAGAACGGCCAGAAGATTTCGGCTTTAAAAACCGGCTTAAAGGGTTCAGACCATTTTTTTTTTCATATTAAATATGGGGTGAATACATTTTTTTTTTGCAACATAGACCCGCATTTTGTCAGACGAGTACCTCCAGACTAATATACCATAGCGAATTATAGAGCAGACGTAGGTATACCATAAGTGATGTTTGTCGAGAGATAACAACGCTTACTGTTTTTGCTAATAGTATCGATATGTTCCTTTTATGTTAGGTGTTCGTCCACGATAATGCCAAGAAACTTTATGCTATGTATTTTCTCGATAATTTCCTTATCATACTTAATATATAACGCTATATGTTTGGCTGACTAAAATGTATAATTTTAGTTTTTGTAATGTTAATTCTTAATTTATTACTATGCAGCTACTTCCCTACATATTGTAAAGCCTTTTTTAATTTTATTGATCATTAATAGCATTGGGTAAATTGGTTATGTAAATGAGAAACAGCATGGGGCCCAAGATACTCAATTGCGGAACTCCGTGGAAATTATACCTAGACTCAGAGTCAAAGGATTTTAAGCTATTTGTACTCTCATTAAATTTAGTAATTCTAATTATTTGATTTCTGACACTTAAATAGGATTCAAGCGATTTCCGATTTAATTTTTCTAAATCCAAACTGTTCTTTAGCCAATACTTTATATGTATCTAGAAAACTTAAAACTCTCTTATTCATTACTTTTTTAAACACCTTGGATAGAACAGGGTCAGCGACATAGGTTTTATAATGTTAGTTAGTAGTTGCGCTATATGTACTGATATTAGTTTAATTAGTTCCTTGGTGATGTTGTCGTAACCCGATGTTCTTGTATTTCTCACAGATTTTATAATATTGTACATTTCCATTTCATTTGTAGGTTCTAAGAATATGCTCTGATTTATATTGCAATTATTACATATATTTAAGGTATTTTTGTAATTCTGAAATTTTTCACACAACATTTTCATTGAAAAACTTACTAAATATATTCGAAATTTCATATCCAGAGCTGGCTGTATTATTACTGTCTACAATATTGTTAATATACACTGCATCCGATTCATTGCCAGTGTAACGTTTTACGACATCTCATCTCACCTTTATTACTGGCTTTCGCTATGTGGTTTTTTTTTTTTTTTAATATTATTTTGTGTTAATTTGAGTTTTATTTTGACATTACAGCTTATTTTTAGTCCCTTTGTTACTCACTTAAATTTAGAGACTTTGCATGTCTTTTTATTTTAATTACAGAAAAGCATAATTCGTAAATCATCGTTACTAAGTTGTGAAAGTTATTAAAGGCTTCGTTAGCTTGAGAGACCTCAAACATTTCAGAAAACGATATCTTACTTATGCTTACAACAAATTTGTTAACGTTTTCCTTACTATGGTTGTTTTTGTTACAAAATAGTGTCTTGTAGTTTTTTTTTAATTTTCAGTTTGAAATCTAAAATGTATGCTGTGTTATGGTCTGATAAACAAAGGTTATAGGTTTTTCCTATCGCATTTGGAATATTGCTGATAAGCTTATCAATACGTCTCTCTAGTCTAGTAGATTCATTTATATGAAATTGCATACCATAATTAGATATATTATCGTTAAATTGCCTGGTAGTACTATTATTATTAAGAATATTTATATTAAAATCGCCAGCTATTATAACTTTAAAATTTTTATTATGAATTTTCGTTATTAGTTTATTTATATTATATATAATAAAAATAAAAATTGAATCTGGATTTCTGTATTATTCTTAACAAATTATAAATAAATTAAAATGTTTGATTTATATACCACATACCTACCATACCAAGACTTTTCAATGCTCATATTTTTATTTCAAATAATTCAGAACAGGAATACTCATTTTTACACGGTATAATAGCAACCAATTTAAAACCGTTCATCCAATTTAAAACCGTTCTGCTCATCTTTGACTACAGAATGTTCACTCAACTCAAACACACTACATCAATATTTATACCAGATTGGTTTATTTCGTGTATCGCTAAATCAAAGTCTGGTGTTTTATTTAAAGCTTAAGCAATGTTTTGATGTAATATCGAAAATCTACATCTCATACATGTATTGTCATTCACGAAAAAGAAGATTCCTTTGTCCATCTACAGTTTGAAGACTACATTTTTTTTGTTTTTAAAGTAATAAGGGATTGTGCCCTTGTATGGTTGTATTATTGGGAAATTTATAGATTTAACGTCATCAGATATTATAGAATCTTTACAGTTGTGGATTTTGAATATTATTTTCATTATTTTTAATAGATGTAAGTTGTAGTTTAATTTAGTTACATTAAAAAGTTTAATTGGCAAAAGACGAAAATGAATGAAACGAAAATAAATCCCTTCTCTTTCATGGCAACCTCTTCGGCTTGTTATCTCACCGGTGTTTTCGGTAGGACGGTGTGTCGGAATCGGACCGACTAAATGCACATAGTGCGTCATACTGAGCCTGAAATAGGGGAAATCTGGGAGCAGCTTCAGTAAGACATTCGAATCGCTAATAGCGCCTGTAGCAGCAACAGGAGCACCACGCCATGTCGTTGCCTAATTGCAGCTGGCCAAATCAAAAATACTTTTACCAAAAATATAATTGCAAAAAAACATATATTCAAACAAACATATCTTGTCAAGATAAACAACACTAAATATAATTTAATGGTTTATTGAACATAATAATAGTAAATTGCAATTTACTGCGTTACTAAAAGTGACTGAAAATTTAAGTAACTCAATCAAGATGGAATTCAGTGTGGATAAGTGAGCATTCATGCATATAAAGAAAGGCGTTATAGCAGAATCTGAAGGAGTTAACAATTCAGATTCAAATAAATTTAAACCACTTTCTACTACTGAAACTTATAATATTCAGGCTTTCAATCTAGTGTGAAATGGGCCCTAAAAGATTTTTGAGAGGCGGTAACAAGATGCGCGCCTGCAATTGCGTGGTTCAACGGACTTACTTCGCTTACTCTGGCTAAATAGAAATGGCGCAAACCTGTAGTACTTAGTATTAATGATCGCAGGGAGGTATGGAATGGCAAAGAGCTCTATGGTCGGTTCCATTGGTCTCTAAATGGGAATGTTGAAGACTTATTTTGTTATAGTAGGTATAGGGGGACAGAAGTATAGACTGGTCACCCGATGGTAAATTATGAAGACCGTTTATGGACACCTGTAAATTAAGAGTAGTAAGTGCGCTGCCCGCCTTTGATGATTGGGTGATGAGGGAGGGGAAGATGGCGGGGAGGGAGGAGGATTCCGGAAACCTCACTAATTTGGGGGAAATGCAACGCCGCCGAGCCTTCCGTGCCTAAGCATGGCTACCACGATAACAATCTACGATTTGGTGAGAAACTCTCTTTCGAGAAACTGAAAGTTTTGTCTGTCCAATTATGGTTGATGTAGTAATGACGAATAATTATAACGATGGCGGTGAACCTATCAGGCATATATCGCGTGAGTATTTGCACAGGCATAACCAAGTGGCCAGGATAGTTCATCAATAACTTGCACTTAAATAAAATCTTGGTAATTTAGAGGTGTCATATTATAGGCATGTTCCCGACCCAGTTCTCGAAAATGGTTATGCTACATTTTATTGGCGATCCCATATACTTATATAAACATATCTATCATTGACTATTGTTGCCAAAGAGACTGATATAGTGGTGATAGATCGATTAGAGCGCCGTGTAATGATGAATGAAATGAAATAAAATAAATGGATTTGTCCCACATCATTGCTCCAAAAGTCATATCTGCTCACGGATTAATAGCCAAGAGCCTCCTTAAGAGGCAGAAGGCAGTTCTTTCTCCTCCTCTTATTTAAAAATATAATTTATATGTACTTATTGTGGAAGAATACGTTAGTTAAAGGAAATAATAATAATAATTAACTCGACCAACATCTGTAGAGGCTCACGTTACACAGCTGGGTTGGGGCCTAATGCAGAAGGCAGTCCTTCTTGATACGGCACGTATTGTGAGGAGGTTCCTGTCTCTGGAGCCCTAACTACCGGTAGCTTGGCTGTACCCGATACCGGTGGGATACTATTTCTTATATTTTAAAATATATTTTGTTTTTATTTTATATTTAAAAATGTAATTTGTATGTATGTTTATATATGTGTATGTGTGTGATTATGTGTATGTTTATGTAAATAAAGAGAATAATAATACTGTTATTTCCAAGAATTATTTATTATTAAATTAAAGCACGTTATATACGTTATAATTGTGTAAAATAATAGAAAACACTTATAAATAAAATGTCAAAAAATATGAAAACAGAAATGTCAAAATTATTAGTATAATTTATGATTTGTCCTCGAAGTATTCATAGATGTGATAATAGATTTAGTTGTGTAGTATTTTATATATTTTTTGCGAAATAGTTCAC
Source organism: Tyria jacobaeae (assembly GCA_947561695.1). Classification (NCBI taxonomy): domain Eukaryota; kingdom Metazoa; phylum Arthropoda; class Insecta; order Lepidoptera; family Erebidae; genus Tyria; species Tyria jacobaeae. The sequence goes on from OX387214.1 coordinate 1,005,140, forward strand.
GTGGTATTTGAGATTTTCTATATTAAAATAGAATAAGATAGAAATAGAACATAAAACATACCGATGGGTGTATACCAAAGGGAATGAAGTTAACTGCAAATCCATGATTTTTAGTTTATTGCATTATCCTTTTTACTATAAAATTCCACACAACATGATATTTTTTTAATCACTTTATATCAGTAAACTTTCCTAAGTGAATAAATGAATAATACGTATGATCTTCCGAATGATACAAGGTCAAACCGTCATTTAATTTCTTAACAACAAATCCTGGAAACGAATAAAGAATGACGAAGCTATTGGTGCTATTAGGAAATACAAGTAAAAAAAAGGTATTAGTTCTTCTGTTTCTATGATGGAAATAGAAGAACTACAACTCTCAAAATATGATAATTAATACGATGATAATATGACTAGTGATGTGTATTAATATGTATATTGCCTTGTTTTGTTGTTTATAGAATAAAGAATCTGTGATATATTTTTTAAAGTACCGCCTCATAAACGACTATCTACCATCTGAATCTTTTTACTTCATCTTCATAGTTGATAACACGTTTGTCTTTGCTTATTAATTTACAAAAATTAATGTTTATTTGTGAAGTTATAATTAAAGTTTTTTTTTTACTATTTTTGAGTGTTATATATACATATACATATGTATATGTTTGTTGTTTTTGTTTACGGAAAATGCAACTTCAAATATGCAAGAGGAATATAATGATAGTTTGCCAAATGCAAGAACTGGGTTCTTCGATAAACATTATTCGTTAGGAGATGAAGTTAACAATGAACTTATGGATGATCTTGGCGTCGAGCTTTGAAAAAAAAAAGTCTCAAGCAGATCAAATTATGCGGATACTGTCGACTTCTATACATAGTTTATCTTCAACATATAGTCCTTGTTCCCGATCTTAAGTTATTTATCTTGATGACAGCATCACAGCACAGAAAGAATGTCTGTCAGGCGAACACTATCGCAATACAGTTCATTTATTTCCAATGCTACTAGTCCTAAAGGTGATTTATTGAAACCAAATTAAATACGTCAATCAAAAAACACCGGCAATGACGCAATTACAGCGTTAATTCTAAGTTTCCTACAATAACTACCATAGATGTTTCTTTTGCAGCTGAAGCACTTAGTGAATGCTCTACACCTTCTCACATGGATGAGCGAGAAAGACCTCAATTTAGTATAGAGAGGTCTCAAAAAAGCGGTTAAGGAACAAATAGATAGATACCAGACGAAACTTACTGTTGAATTCTTGTAAACAACACTTATCTAAAAATTGTAAAATGCAAACTGCTAAATATGTTTAGCCACCATGCTATGTTTATAAATTTAATTTTAGTTCAAAGATATCTCCTGAATAAAGAAAGTACATTCTTGATAGGTGTTTGGGATCTAGCTAATCATGAAAAATAATGGGTGTTTATCGGTTAATATGCCAATAAAAAAATCCACTGAGAACTATTCAAAACGCAATTTCAGTGTAACTTACACACTTCCAATTGCTTTAGAGAAATCTTACCCTAGAAATATTAAAGTTTTCAAAACAATGTTTAAAACAATCAATAAAAAAAGTATTCAATTTTTAGCGAGCGGACAAATATAATAAAAATACTGGCAACTGTTCAGACTTAGGGGGTCATCATGATTACAAAATAAGATAAACACAGCGGCTGTAATACTAGGTGTCTATAATCACGTAAAGTTGTTCCAGAATTTGGTATCGCATTATATAAGTAAATACTTAAATAAACTTATCTATTGACTTGAACTTCTCAATTATGTTTAAATAGTATCAGATATGGGCAGAGAATAATAATATTTCAGAAAGAGTACGTGCAGTTCGCCAATATCGTGATAATCTTAACAAGGAAATGAACATATGCTTTTTTACCTAATCCTTTAAACCTATCTAAAAAAGACCAGCGCGATATGTGCACAGCTTTCAAAAGTTGTCCAGACACTCAAAACCGCCCACAACTTTAATGATAGATAAAAAAAAAAACTGCTGCAAGGTGTTTAAAAAATTGAATAAAATCCAAGCTATTCCACACCCTGAAACTATAGCTTTAGCAACTTATGACTTACAAAAAAAAAAATATTCTTCTCATAGAGAAACAAGTTCATTTTACTATAAACGTAAACTCTCCTTCTACATTTGTATAGTGTTTGAAATGGGTCCTAAAAAGGAATTGTGGCCTGAAACCACAGTTAAACGGGTGTCGAATGAGGTGGCTAGTTTTTTTTTTTAATTTTCATTGAAAATTCTATTAGAGAGGAAGCATGGCATGGTCGGACAATTGTAGAGGTCAAAACAAAAACCGAGCAGTATTTTTTATGTACGTGTACTGTTCATCGAAGTTTAAAATTGATATCTGTCATTAATATTTAAAAAAGTAATCAAAAAGAAAATTAATTCACAGTCCTGAAGAACGGTACACACGTGTTGGATGGTGGACAAAACTGCAAAAACAAAGAGATTCCTATGAGGTTATAGAAATAACAAATAGAATGATATTGACTTCAAAGAATTTTTAAATAATTTGAAGTAGTCTAAACACGTTGGCAATGAAAATACAAAATGGATTCAGGAATATGAGATTACCTATTAAAAAAATGAAGTACCTGCTCCCGTCGAGATAATTTTAACCAGAATCGCATACCAATGTCAAATAATGAAACTTTGATGATAACTGATTCAAAATACAATGACTTAGTAAGTCTTTGTAAGCAAAATTTAATATTTCCTAATCACGAATTTCATAAAAATCTAAAACATAATTCTAGTAGGTACGACTCTGCCGTTGAGATTAATTTATTTTTTTATTTTTTACCACCAGTAATTAATATCCTATAAGAATTAAAATGTGGATTAAGCTGTTTGCCTAATAATCTTTTAATTATGACAAGAAGTTAGATTATGGTGGTGATTATTATGAGATTAATTAACGTTAGACAAATGTGTGCAATTTCTATTTTTTGCTACATTTTTGTGAATGAAAAGTTTGTTGATTACTGTAATTATTCTGTTTTTAATAAAAAGTTACTATTCAAATCTTAATTATTTAATTTGACCTCAATGTACATGACTTAAAATTTAAAAACTTATGTAATGAAATTTAAACAACTTCATCTGGTATATTTTATAAAACAATGTAAATGCAAACAACTACAAAAACTCGCAAATTTACTACACATTTGCTAAATAAAGTTAATGTATAGATGAATAACAGAACAAAAATGTAATGATAAAATTTACAGTAAATTTTACTAATTAATTAAAAAATGGGCACATTTCTTCGATCTTATCGCTCTCCTGTAAAGAAGTTATTTTGTAGATATCTCTTCTTACTTTGCATCCGTCGATACATGAACTATAACAATGAATGTTTTTTTATATGTACAAATGTGATTGTAATAATATATGTACATGAGGGAATCAGACACATTTTCTTGGTAATTGTCGAAGTAACCTTTTGCAGCGTGGTTTGAAACGTTACTGAGTATAGCCCATATCTTTGATATCGAAAAACGACTCTTATAATAGCAATTACTTGAAGCAAATATTTTTATTAGAAGGGTCGTGTTCAAAGCTAAAGTGATTATATATAAAATAATTAGTCAAATACCCGGAGACGTACTGTTAGGAGGTGGCACATGACAGTATTTTTTTAAATAAACTTTACACACACTTTGAGATACTTTTATGAAAAGAATACACAGCAAAGATACAAGCACAGTTTGGTGATAAGCGGCGAACTAACCGATAACTTATATAACGTACAAGTATAAATTTAAAAGAAAATATCACCGATTCAAAATTTCTTTAATAGCAGAACAGATTTTCTAAATTATATCATCACACACGATCAAGTCAACATCATTATCATAAATAATAAAATAGTAAAAACCTAAACGGTTTGTTTCCAACGGTAATTTATTAGACTCATTTAAAAACCAAATGAGTCCAAACTCGCGGGACTTACCAACTGAAGAGTGTGGGACTCTTCAGTTCGTAAGTCCCGCGAGTTTACCCATCCTCCACGCTCAATCAGTTTCAAGGTGGTTTAAAGGTGGTGTTGTAGCATAAAAAGTACATATATATGCAAAGTTTTATTTATATGTTATAATTAGAAGTAGTTAAAGTGAAGCTAATAAAAGAGTGTTAAAAACTAAATTACTAGATAGCAGCTATCAAATTTTCCTCTTATCGGGTTAAAATACTCACGGCTAAAATACTTGTTGAAAAATCAGCTGCAGATAGCAGCTGTCCTAATTAACACAGTATTGTATAGAGTTAATTTTTGATTGGGTCTTTTCATTTGTATTTAACAGTAGAACATTATAGATTAACATAAAATAGAATATAGAAGAGAATTGTAGAGTAGAATTAAGCAGACCAGAGCTGAACATAAAGGAATACAATAAAATTTTATTGTATACTTAAAATAAAATATTTATATTTTATTTTAAGTACAATAAAATACACACACAATAAAATTTATACTGCCACACTTATAAGTGTGGCAGTTCCCGATTAGTCTCTATCTCTTGCTCTATGTTTTTTTCTTATTTACTTATTGACACAACAAACAAAACACAAAACACACACACACACATAAAACAAAACTTGTTTACACTATTCTATTTTTTTTTTCCTTAAACTGCTTATACCTGTGTCAGTTTATCAACATCCTTTTTTATAAATACTAAGCATTGTATAGCGATACATTTCAATTAACAACAAGAAACATAGAAATAAAATTCTACACCGAGTTGTCGGTAAATTTCCCTTTTTTTTAAACTAATAAATTGAAAATTGAAAACCTTTAATTCTAGATACAATTTGTTAATTCTAATCGCACATGCCAGAAATAGTCGCAAGCTGATTACAGTATACTCACAAGTAATTTTAGTCACGCGCTTTGAATATTGATGTGTATATTGATATAGTTCACGTTTGTGAAATGTGTCAATTTAAAACATGAATGTATCATGTCAATCACTTTTTCTCTTGAGGTTTAAAATTTACAAAAATAATAAAAAATAAATATAAACGTAGAAACTAAAAGTTTGCTTATAGTTAGCTTCATTTATGAATGAGCTGTAAGGCCAAGCTCCACTGTGACGCAATCATTTTCATTCACGCTTAACACTCAGTTAGCTACTGAGCTTTCCGCGCACTGCACGTTTTGCGAAAGCTCCTGAAAATTTCGTGAAACTTGCGAACAGTGATTTTTTCCTGATATTCTTTGTAAAAGAGTGGAGTCAGTTAGTATAGTGGAGTGATAAAAAACGACACGTGATTTCAAATAAGGAATGCCAAAATAGTGTTAAGTGTAATGAAATTAAAATAAATTCAAAATGTTTTCAAATTTGACTTTCAATGATTTTAGAACGCTACACAATTTGACTGCTTCTCTAAATACTAGCTTTCAGTTCGGTACAGAGTTGGATATATTTTTTCAGCCTGAAAATGTCCTCATTACCTTGTACGTGCCTATTATTTTGTTGTCATTGGTGGCGAACATACTTTTAATTGTGGTGGCTTTAAAGTGTAACTACACCAAAAGGTAAGTTATTATATTCTGAATTGGTTTTAACAGAATGTAATCAAATATTTAAATGTAATATAACAGGTATATGTTTACTACTATATCACATATGGTAATGAAAAATTTGAGGTTATTGTTTAAATTTACAAAATAAATTGCAATATCGTATTTTTATTTTAGAAATTAGACCTTTAACATGTAATCTCGAAATCGAATCAAAGTCTATATGCATGTATCTTACTCGACGTAGTGACAATTTTTTTTCGGAATTAGTAAATGTACCGATATGAAATATTTAAATTGATATCGAAAACGTATGGCTCCTAAAAGATGTGAAAAATCAAGCTTCTAAATCAATTATGTTAGTTTCTTACATCATTATTCTGAAATATTAATTTGGTATAAAGCTACCAAAATAAAATGCGCCATAGCATGTTACCACATTTCAAAATATATAAATATTTAATAAAATTGAATAATTTTAAGTTGTCAACATTACTTTTATATATTTTACAATTTCACAACGAATATTTGCTTAATAATTCCCTAAGAAAAGTTAAATGATATGACTTTATACTTGAAGTTTACCGGCACGACTCCGTTGGCAGTGCAGTAATTTAAATAATCTTAGTTAATATAACTGCTCTCTGGGACACCACTTATTGCTTTCCATCAGACAGTGGAGTCATTACGGTGCTTTGATATAAAAAAAAAGTAATCATTACAATTTATTGCTGGCTTCTTTACTTAAACCTGTCAAAAGCGGCGGTAGCGTGATGGCTGAGGCGTCGTGCTTGGGATCAAGTGGTTGCGGGTTCACACCCTGCCCAGTACACTACCATCGTAAACCCACCCCTAACACAAGCATTTAGCTTAGCTGGAGGGGTTAACAAGAACACTATTAATATACAAAACAAGACAAATTTACTCATCCAGGCATTAAATATTATTATCACGGCATTATATATACATCTACGCCAATTACCAAAAAAAAGTCAAAGTTCTCAGTTTCACACAGATAGACCCTTTTAAATGAAACTTGTATGTAGTTTCATTTAAAATTCTTCGGTAGAAAATGTTTAAGAAAGTATGTATAATTCCCACTTAATAACTTAAGCTGTTCAATAGTGTCATGTTTATTTCCTTGTTAACTTCACTGGCCATTTCCGTCGGGTCGGTACTCTTTTAGATCAATTAACTAAACAAAGCAATGATTACACGTACTTAGTTAAGCTTCCTGCTCAACTAATTACTCAATTAAAGACGATCTTTCCAAAATGAAAAGGCGTAGGGAAACTGACAAAAGCAAGTGATCTTTAATCAAACAATAGAAATATGCTTCTCTAAAGTCTCATTCGCAAAACCCTTGTTTTATTCTGACGAAGGCCACGATTGATCGAAGTAAACCAGTAAATTAAAACTGGAAGTCAAAGCCATGACTACACTTTCGTATTGTTTGTTCACTCGGTATATGTACATATGTACATATACCTAATGAATAATGGGCAATGAATTACGTCCTTTAATGGTAAGTAGGTACTAAAGTTTAGATCAAACTCTTTTTTAGAGTTATCCTCTTTGATCCAGAAATGCTTGCAATATGTGTAACAGCATTTATTTATCTGAAATTTGAGAACTCATGCTAAGATACATTATACAGTACCTTTTTGATGTGCGACATGAGGATATAACTGGTTAGCGAATATTTTATTTTAATTTGAATTACTGTAAATGGGTTTGTATTTGGAAAGCCTCAATAAAGAACCTCGTAGAGAAAACAGATGAGACAAGACCATCAAAGGAATAACAGCTATTTTATTGCGAATTGGAATTTATCAAATACATATATTAACAGAAAAAAACGTTAAAGTTGCTTTCAGAAGCCCCAATACAAAACCCCGCTAAAGTTAATCATATCCCATATTCCGACCTCTTGCTGTGAGTGGGCACTACCCTGACGTTATAAATCACGTCTGTATCCCGTAAATGAAGGGAGAGGCCACTGGCTATAGCTAGCAAAATTTAAGTGTCAAGCCACCTCTGTAATGAAATACTTTAATTTTACTAACTACTCAAACATATAGAAAGAGAATTAAATATATTCGAGAATAAGGAATATATTGAAAAGAAGGAATGTAGGCGACGGATATTGTTAACACCGATGAATTTTGAAGTGTTATCAATAGCTCGAGCAAGTGTGGGTCGCACGCCTGTATGTTAAACTGGCTTTTGTCGGGCAGTCCGATTTTTATAACAAAGTTGGTTAGATCTTTTCAGCCAACTCGTTTTCAAAAACCATTTTTATAGCGACAGGTCTCTGAAATTGACAGAAACGACTTCATAGCAAAATGCTTTGCTCAATGTTTTAACATTATTAAACATAAAATTATATCAGTTTCACGACTATTCAAGCGTCAAATGAGTGGTCGTGAAACCAACCGAACGTGTCCCTTTTCTTAAAAAAATACCCAATTATATTATATGTTCATTCGCTTCTTCTACGGAGAAGGGATTCTATTATAAATACATTTATAAATGAAAAAGGCCGTCGTTTACGAAAAGATTTCTTACAGAAATAAACATTTTTATTTAGGTCGATTACCTTTCTTAAGTTTCGTCTCGTTTGATACAACTCTATTTCCTCCTCCGGAGATATAAGCTTGAGTGTAATGTCATGTGTCTCAGGCTTGGAAGAAAGATAAAGTGAGGAGTGTAGTAAATAGAGCTCTACTATCAGTTCCAACTCCTCGACTACTTCTCTACTAGATTCGATAGATAGATAGTCACTTGTTTGTTTAAGCAGGTGTATGCATGAGCGATGAGCAAGCAAGGTATTACAAATTACAATCGTTCCAACGTGTTTAGCCGTCTATATAACGGAGTATAAATTATAGGAAAATAAAATGGATTTTTTAACATAAAGAATACACAAACAATTTCAATAAAAATAAAATTAGTATAATTCAGTCAGAAGCTGTATACATTTTAAAATTGTAGGTTTCAAATGTTATCAGACAACATAGTAGTCAGACAGCATAGAAGGATTATAATTTAGATAGAAATTGAGATATCAAAGCAACAAATCAAATATGGGTGTAATTTATTAATAAGTACATACGTAGTTATTTAGTAACAAATAAGTATATCTATTATCAATATAATTACCATATTACAAACCTGCTTAGTGACGGATCAAAAGCCTCTGTGTGAGAGAGTATTATGTATGAAGATAGTATTTTAATATTATTAAATCCATATAACATTTCAATGAATCTGTAATCAAGAATGCGTTACAGTAGTCTATTGTTACCAATAACAATAATGTATCTAAAGCATCTACCATTATAAAAAATATAGAAATAAAGGATCAAACAATTAAATCTCACATTATGTTATAATCGACTGTTTAAACAGTACATTTTGCATCTTTACAAATACTAAAAAAAAAAAAAACGTAATAATTAAGAGACTGATTCATAATTTCTTAATCTCCTACGATCAAACCCTGTTTTGTTGACAGTTGGACTACCGCAGAAGTGCACTCTTTCGAATAAAAATAAATTAGAAAGTCAGTCCACAATTGGCATAGAAATTGCTTAACATATGTTAAAAATATATGCAGTTGAACATAGAACGTTCTCTTTGAAGTTGTATAAAATATAAAAGACTTCGTCTAAGGTTCGCTCGGTCTCGTCGTTCGCGAATCATAGACTTGATATTGTAGACATTTTCAGTAAGTTTCGACGCTTTATGTAAATAGAATAATATCTAGACAATAAATTATCGCACCCGTACATATGTACATATATACATATGTACATGTTGGAGGATTGTGTTACAAGGTTAAACGATTGTCCTTGTCTACTGGCAGTCGTATTATTCCTTAAGTAAAAAAGATATCGCTTATTTCTTATACTTGAAACTTGTTATGTAAAATACAAATCTTATCACACTGAACTTCAGACAATAATAGGGTACGATGGGGTTGGCATATCCTTGTGGATAAAAACCTCTTATTAAAAAAAAATAGAACTTCAGAAAACTTTAATCGCACGTCATATTAATGATTCACAAATGTTAACGTAGTTAGCTACATATTATATAATCACTCCGATTTAGATATTGGGGCCACATATGGTATTTGACGATTGGTGAGGAAGTAGCTTGGCTACTAATCATAAAGTGGCCATAGTATGTCTCTGTCCATTTCCCTCGCCACTTGACCTGTCTGCTCGTTTGTCCTATAGCATAAAACAAAATTTATGAGACCGCAGTATTAACAGAAGGCTGTTATTGGCGGTACTTTACTATAACGCTAGAAGGAAATGGTTGTACATTGTGGATTTTATTTTTAATTGATGTGGTTCAGTCTAGATCTTGTAACTCGACAAAAAAAATCATTTTATGTGTTTATACCCCTGCGCCTTACAATGTTTATTGCCTTACAATGTTTATTTTGACATTAAATCCTCACAACTTTATTTTGACATTTCTATAACAGACATATCGACCTCAGAAATTTTGTTGATTTGTTACTATTTCGTTCATGAAACTCATTTTATTGCTATTGTCAATATGTAATTTAAATTAATTTATATTTGTAAGCCGTCCGTGGTGAAACATGTTGAAACACAGCACCTACCTATTATAGTAAACATGTTTGATGCAAATAAATATATCTTTATTCTTATCTTTACCTCGACGAGGAACAGACGATCCTACGCTTCGTCTATGTCATGCCCTGCGGGCTGAGGCCCTAAAACAGGATTAAGTCTGTAGGATCATAGACTACACTTGCAATGAGGATGGTGAACACCACTCCAAGATTCAACTTGTTGCTTTCCATCAGGCAACGTGGAGTCATTATAGTAAGCTTATAAATATAAAAAAAAAAAACAGTTTGTATGAAGTATTTAAATTTAAGTGTAGGATGCTTCAATAGCGAAAGCTCCATGTTTTGGTCAAAAATGGTTTATTTTATTTATATTGCGCCACACAAATAATAAAACTTTCTAACAAAGTTTCAAACAGCCGCAAATATTTCATGAGTGTTATTGGAATTCTCTGTTTTCTGTACTGACTATACCTACTGCTAACTTGAATTCCAATTTGTTTTTTTGTGACATAAGCCTCTGTGAATACCACAGTACCTTACAGTGTTACATATGTTATCACGCGAGAATCGTTCTTATATTTTATTTTTTTAGAAATATACCATATAATATAAACGGGTGATTAACCCGTTTATATTACAGTGGAATATCTGGAAGTACTAGATGGATTTGAATTATTGTTTCGGTATTGCATAAAGAATTTATTGTAAAGTATTATGCGGGGATTGGCTAGTCTATTTATAGGTACTAAATGGGATGAAGCTGTAGAAATTTTTCATGTGCTTTTTAAATGCTGTAAGCTTCAAAACGATCAATCAGATTCGAATGATAACAGTACTTTAGTGGTAAGCAAGAGACTACTGAAGAGGTTGCTCACTGATACACTACTTTACTGACGTGATGGTCTTGACAGCGTCGAATCTCCAGGTGTGGGCACTCATCTTGTATCTCCAAGTTCCTTAACTATACAATGGTTATATCTAACTTAAATTATAATAGTCCTTAATGTAATAATCGTTTAGTACACAGCACAGATTTCGAAATATTCAACGGCGCGGCGGTAATGCGAGCGGTTCTCAAACCCGTGCAGCGGTCTCCGGGCTCATGTAGTACTGGCCAACAAAGGATGCCAGTGGTCAGTGCAGCGAAAGAAGAAAGCTACCTTCAATTTTTAAGAAAAGCGACAACCCGAGATAGTGTCAAAAAAAACACCTTGTTTAAAAGAAGCTGAAGGCTTGTTTTTTTTTTCCTTATTAGAACAATTAGTCAAATACCCGGTCAGTTTATTAGTTACTGTCATAGATTATACACAAATACTGGAACTGGGTGGGGCTGCACGACGCAGCGCGCACACAAACTATGTATATACATATGTAGCTGTACATACATATCAATAATTCTTTATGTTTTCAGCAAATTATTAATTGGGGAAGGTTAAAAAATTGCTAATCTTTGACAAAGACCGTAAATGGTGTAATTGGGAGGACCTGTCATGTACTTAAAGCTATAAGAAAAACTAACGTTTAAACAATTGAACGGCTAGTATTATTTTATTTGCATATTGGTTAGTCGTTCTTATATGTTCTTAAATATACATTCCAACATACTACATAACGTTTACACTCATTCTCACACTCCCTTTTAAGAACTAAATTTGAAAACATGAAGAGGAGGAAAGAAAGGGATGGAAAGGAAAATTGCTTTTACAAATGGATGTGAGTATACGCAAGAGCTCAAGCAAGTCAGAGTCGGATGTATTTTTTTTTTATCAAGAGTATACTAGCAACGTCGGTCACTCATTAAGCTAAATGCTTGTGTTAGGGGTGAGATTAAGACAGTATTGTACTGAGCGGGGTTTAAACCCGTTAAACGGCGTCGGTCTTGCAATCAAGTGGTTGCACTTGATTGCAAGTCCGACGCCTCAGCCATGATGCTACCGCCGCCTTAAATGTAATTAAAATAAAAAATCTTTAATGAACTTCATACTATTTACTACTAAGGCAAGTGTGTACTAGAGATTTGGATTCCATTTAATTATAAGTTGAATCTAAAACGGCTATTTGTTTTGCGACTGAAACTTGGTGCCAACTTCTGTCGCAAAATTATACTAAGACTAAGCTTAAACGAGCGAATAGAATTGAATCGAAATTCAGATTAAGTTCGGGTTGCAATTACGAAACTTTAAATAAGAGGAGAAGTGTTATTCAACGTATTCGAAAACTGTTTCTATTGCTTCAGTGAGTAAGTGACTGAGTGAGTGGGTGAGTGAGTAAGTGAGTAAGTGAGTGTTTTCGTTCGAAGATTTGTCAATAATTGCCTCATTCTTTAAACAGATGGTTCAATCATTCTAGAAGATAAAAAGACTGTTACTGCCTTGCCTGTCTTAGAAAATGTTAAACAACAGTGCCCAAGAAGCAGCTTACTCAGCCAGAAGAACTATAAAATATTTGTCTATCAAAGGTGTGGAGTTAGTTAGTCATCCTCCTTAGAGTCCTGACCTGGCCCCTTGTCATTTTATTTATTACCAAAAATAAAAGATAGACTTACAGGAATACATTTCATGAAAAAGGCGTGGAAGAGGTACCGAAAGATGAGTTGGCTCATTGCTTTAGTTAATTGTTCAAACGCATTCGAGAGTGCTTAGAAAGGAACAGAGACCACTCAGAAAAGCAATTAAAATAACAGGCTTCTGTGTCATATCATTTTTTTATATTGATGTGCTTCCGGAAAACATACAGCATTGCATAAGAAGAAGCAGTGTATACTTAGCCATATTCGCGGTCTATATAGTTCCGTTTCCGCTGACGTTTACAGGGGGCAGCACTGTCACACCAGCTAGGCGGGATCGCTGTCACTCGAAATTGTCATAGCGTTGTGTACTTTAGCCGTGTGCGGTCGCAATCTTAAAATATTTTGTCAATCCGTTACAAATTTTAAATATTGCTTCTTGTACACCATTACATAGTTAAAATTTTACTTATTGCACAATTTATTTTACATCGCGGACTTAATATATTGGTCATATACCGTCATGAACATCACGCACGGGGTCGACGTCGGAGAGGCTCCCAATGCTTCACGACCGACTTCATCCAACTCTTCGACGCAAAGACGACAGCTTTCACAAGAAAGTTCGTCGCCCCTAAATAGCAGCAGCGGCGCAGAGTCAAAAGAACCACCTAAGAAAAAACGAAAACGTGAGCAACAGGTAACGGTCGATCCTCGTATTGACGCGTTATATAACCAGGTCAGTCTTCTTACAAATTTTATAATGAATCAACAGTGGGTACCTAACCCTGTTTCAAACATGGACGCTGCAATAGAGCCCTCAGAGGGCATAAATAATGATTTTTTGGCAATCCCGTCTATAAAAACATCAAAACCACTAGATTTAGGATCTTGTCAGACTGATTTTGATGAGAAAAAAGTTCTCAAACCAGCTAATGAGAAACTGTTACGCGAACTAATAAAATTGCAACAGTTTAACTCTACCACGTGGCAACATATTCGGTATAAGAAGGCGTTGTCCGATATGCTGGCATTTCCGGGGTTCTGTAACTTGAAAATTAATGATGAAATGTGTAGCTTAAACAAAGGAAGATACTTTTTGAGCTCAACGGAAGAAGTAATGGCTGCAACTACCAATGCCTTTTTACAACAAAGGGAGTTACTACAATCGGGTTTGCAGGCAGTTATAGATTGGGCTTATAATAATCCTCATGAGTTAAAACCAGATACCCTATATACCAAAATTTCTGAAAAGTTTGGTGTCACTTCCCCGTGTTATAAATTATCTGAACAGAGTTTACAAATAGTTTGTGGAAAAAGGGCTGAATGTATAGAAATTAGGCGTAAAAGATTAACTAATGAAATTTTTGACAAAAATATACGAGCTGCTCTTAATAATATCCCCCCTAGTGAAGAATTTTTATTTGACAAAACGAAACTCGCTTCTCTAATTCAATCACTTGGTGGTCCCCGGCTCTGGTTGGAACCACCACAAGTCAATAGATATAGAGAACAAAGAAATAAATATATTGAACCGACACCTTCTTCTAAACATAGACCCCAAACTCAAAATAAATATAATATTCGTGATACTTTTAAAAAACGTCAGGGTAGACAGACTTACAAAGGAAAAACTGATACCCTCAAACAAGGTAAGAACTCGTCCTTTCGAAATAAAGAAGGCAAAAAGTGACTATCGAACGCCACAATTAAGGGGAGGTTGTTTGAAGGCTTTCAAACACCGCTGGCAGGCAAAGAATGCCAACAAATTTATAATATCTGCAATCACTGGTTTCCGAATACCTTTTTACAAGAAGCCTCCTCTATTAATACCGACCAGACGTGTTATGCTAAAATACGCAACTCAACCCTCCCATGTAATGTCTTCGATAGTAAAAGATCTTTTGGTTCAGGGAGTACTAAAACCAGTCTCCAAGATCACACCCAGCTTCATTTCAAAACTGTTTCTTCGGAAGAAAAACGACGGGACATTGCGGCCCATATTCGATCTTCGAGAACTGAACAAATTCGTAAAGGCAAAACATTTTCGCCTGATTTCTCACGTTTCCATACCAGACTTTCTTCAACCAGAAGACTGGATGACAAAAATAGACATCTCTCAAGCGTACTTCCATTTGGCAGCTGCGAAATCTCACCGACCTTTTCTAAGAATGAGTTACGAGGAACAATTATACGAGATGACATGCCTACCATTCGGTCTAGCTTCAGCACCACACCTTTTTGCCTCCGTAACATGTTGGGTCGCGGAGACCCTTCGCGGAATGGGATGACGTGTTCTAGTGTACCTAGACGACTTCCTCCTGGTCAACCAAGACCAATCCAAGCTACGCTCTCAGGCTGCGGAAGCCGTGAGGCACTTGGAATACTTGGGCTGGCAGATCAATTACCAGAAGTCCATATTAACACCAACCCAAGACTTGGAGTATCTAGGTATTCGTTGGCAGACAGAAAAGAATATAATGTCATTGCCAGCGAAAAAGATACTTTACCTCAACAAAGCCTTGGACCGTGCTTTGCAAAGACCTCGGATAAACCTTCGAGAAATACAAAGCCTACTGGGTCAACTAAACTTTGCGAGCTTCGTGATACCCCGAGGCAGACTACACTGTCGGAAAATGCAAATTATTCTAAGGCAATTCAACACGTCACGACCGCGCCAAAAACAGTTGGTTCCCCAAGTAGTGCACCAAGAGATGACATGGTGGCGCGGAGCCACATGTCACACGGCTCCTATCCACAAAAAGCCTGCATCCCATTTCCTGGCGACGGACGCTTCGGATACGGGGTGGGGCGCTCATCTGGATGGCATGTTAATGAGAGGCACATGGTCAACCTATCAAAAGAGATGGCACAGCAACAAAAAAGAGCTATATGCAGTAATAGCAGCCATCAAAAGAAACGCAAAAATACTACAGAAATCACATGTTCTCGTTCAATCCGACAATCGAACTCTCATTGCCTATATCCGGAAGGAGGGAGGAACGAAGTCACTGGCTTTACTAGCCCTAACTTACGAACTATTGAAACTAACAGACAAATTACAGATAACTTTATCTGCATATCACGTACCAGGCAGATACAATGTAATAGCAGACAAGCTGTCACGGGGAAAACCACCAGCGGAGTGGCATCTCCTGCCTCAAGCGACTACAGAGGTCTTTCGGAAGTGGGGTGTACCCGAAATAGATCTCTTCGCCTCACAGGAGACAGCTGTAGTACAGAAATACGTAACGATAGACTGCAGGGATCGGTCAGCAGTATACACGGATGCTTTCAGCAGAAAATGGGATTACCAATTAGCATGGGTGTTTCCACCACCCACCCTCTTGCCCAAAGTGCTAGCACACCTGAACAATGCCTCGGGAATATACCTAGTAGTAGCCCCGGAGTGGCCCCAAGCCTTTTGGCTACAAGACTTGAAAACCAGGACACGCATGCAACCACACGAAATCCCGAACCTGTCGAAGACCTTAGTAGACACAGTGACATCACTGCCGCCCCCACAGATACAGACATTAACCTTGAAAGTTTGGAGGATTGGGGGTGGGGTGACCAGTTAAAAGAATGGACCACAGAAGAAAAAGAACTCCTGAGGAACAGTTGGCGCAACTCTACTTTATCGACTTATTTACCAGCTCTAAGAAGATGGATTCTTTGGTGCTTTAATTCTAAAGTTAACCCAAAATCACCCAAAGCTGTAGATATTGCAAAATTTTTAGTGCACTTATTTCTAAGAGAAAACTTATCTCATAGCACCATTCGCGTACATAAATCGGCTATTTTTACTTTTTGTGGCCCTCACTTAGAACAACAAACATTTTCAAATTTCATAATTAAACACACCGTTAAGGCAATAGGAAATGCTAAGCCGAAAATAAAAAAACTCTCAGTTTCGTGGGATCCCCGAATAGTTTTAGATTGGATGGCATCAAATCCTCTTAAAGATACCGTATATGACATCGCGCGCAGAACGGCAACCGTTTTGTTATTGGCATCGGGACGCAGAGTTCACGATCTCACGTTACTTAAAATATCAAGCAATAGCTTTTACGATAACGGCGAGAACATATATCTAATGCCGGCATTCGGGTCAAAAACCGATACCCAGAAATTTCGTCAATCAGCATGGAAGTTATCTAAACATGATAATAATAATATACATATGTCCTGTAACTCTAGTTAGGCTTTTGATAAAAAAAAATAGTCCTAGAAGAAATACAGTTCAGAACTTGGATAATCTTTTTATCACAGTTTGTAATAAAATAAAACCCGCTTCCCGTACTGTTATCGGCAACTGGGTACGAACGGTGCTACGAGATGCTGGGATTTCGGCAGCTCCTGGTAGCTGCAGGTCAGCCGTGGCCTCGCTAGGATGGCTAGATAATCAACCAATAGACGAGATCTTATTACGGGGTAACTGGAAATCATCCGATACGTTCTTTAATCATTACTGTCGCGAAATAGAACTCCCGAAAGAAAATCGCATTTCATTTTTTGATTCTTTTAAGCCAGTTTAGGCTACGACTGTACGTAGTCAATTAAAATCCTATAATTTTAAATTTTCATCCCAGAACGGGTGATAGGTATCAAGTAATAATCACTTATATTAATAATAATAACTATGTACTGATGTGATTTTCATAAACCGAATTATTGAAATCTCAGTAATAATTACTAGTGTAATGTTACCTATATAAAAATATTTACTAATAAATATACAATTATCATCATAGCGTTGTGTTTTTCGATATTTCACCAGCAGATAACAAACACGTCTTCATATGCAATACTGTATGTTTTCCGGAAGCACATCAATATACCGGTTTTACATAAAAATAAAACCGATATTATGTGCTGAAGAGAAAACATACAGCATTGCAGGAAGTTCTTCCTGGTGAAGACTATGACAATTTCGAGTGACAGCGATCCCGCCTAGCTGGTGTGACAGTGCTGCCCCCTGTAAACGTCAGCGGAAACGGAACTATATAGACCGCGAATATGGCTAAGTATACACTGCTTCTTCTTATGCAATGCTGTATGTTTTCTCTTCAGCACATAATATCGGTTTTATTTTTATGTAAAACCGGTATATTTTGATACTGCGTAAGTTTCTCTACTGCAAGAAACTTAATTTTTTCCAACAACACTATTTTGATTCGGTCATGGGGTAAACAGAAAACGGTATTGATTTTAAATTGGTATGTTGTTATGCAATGAGCTTTCGTGAATTAGATTTATATTTAATTAAATATAAGGTTTTACTCATGTGTGTATTTCGGGGATGCACGACTAGTTTCGGTATCGAGAGGAGACCTCTTCAAGGAGTAAGTCGTCCAGACGTGACGGTTCTGGACAAGTACACCCACTGTATCGTCCAGCACCAGTACACACGTGAGTTAAACCGAATATTTAAATAAATATGATATAAGCTGTTTAGTAGTATTTATAAATTTCTATCCACTGACATGAAATAAACGTACATACTGCAAGAGTAATGGTCGCGATTACCTATGGACGCTGGCTCCTCTTTAGCATTAATATTATAATAAGTCTTTGCGACGACAGAAAAAGCAATTCGTAGTGATAAAACGGTATAAGTATGACAGGTGCGATCACGGTCGTGTTAAAGTGGATACTACTGTCTTCGAAGTCTACAGTGATTTATCCTTG
This sequence comes from Tyria jacobaeae, assembly GCA_947561695.1. Classification (NCBI taxonomy): domain Eukaryota; kingdom Metazoa; phylum Arthropoda; class Insecta; order Lepidoptera; family Erebidae; genus Tyria; species Tyria jacobaeae. The sequence continues at coordinate 1,023,523 of OX387214.1, forward strand.
TAGGCTTGTCATTAGCAAAGACTTTACTTATGATTTTTTGTTAATTATTTCCTTATTCTAAGAAGTTTCTTCCTGCGTAAATTCAGACATGAAAAGTTCAAATAATACGTTCTCAGCATTTGATCTTTTATTTTAGAAACTGCTGTTGTATACTGCTGCTATGTTTATTAAATCAGTGTCGTTTATAAATACGTTTATAAAAAGTGATTAGATCTGTGTCTTTTCTAAAGGTAATTCCAAAACCTTAGCAAAAAGGAGCTTTGATACAAAAAATTATAAAGAATTAAAGTTAATATTTCATGTTAAACATTGGAACAGCGATTTAATAAAGTTTTCTTTATTAATATTTCGGTATATATAATATATTCTGTATAAAATAAGTTCATAACGTTATCCTCAACTTCGACTTAAGAGAGGTTACGTGAGTGCGAATAATGTAATATCTTCCATGAATATAAACGTGAAATGAAAATAAACGTGTATTCTTTTTTTAGTTTAGTTAATTTAACCGCACAAATCATATTAGTCTTGGATCCGTGAACATTACATTATTCCTAATACTTATAATAAGAATATTAAATTGAATATCGCCAGCACCAGGTCAGGTATTGTAATAAACAATAAATAAATAAATATGAATTTCAAACAAGCAGATAACTAATCTTAAACGTAATCTATAGATGGGATTTACATGAAAATTGTATAGCAGTAGAGTTGTCATCACTAACATGGTATAAGGTCATTTAACTTTGTAGTACAATTGAGGTTTATTAGGCCTAAAAAGAACTTAGATCAGAATACAGACGGTTGTTTTCTTTATCAACAAGCTCCCTAGTAATTTTATGAGGACAGGAGTTTTTATATATCAAATGACAACACCTCCAAATGACAAATTACAAACAATCCTTGGGGCTGTTTGTAAAGCCCGTTCAACAGACACAAAGTCCACCCAGACTTTGGACAACTACTTGTATAATTACACAAATATTTGTTGCGTGACTCGTTGGCTTTATTCGGGTATAAAGGGTCTAAGGGTAAAATGTTGGAATTGCTTCCTAACGTTTCACTAGCACGAGTGGCCAGCTTCTTCAGAGGTCCTTCCATCTCCGAATCTGGATTCAGACTGACGATTCCTTTTTTTTTTTTTTTTGTGTTATGTATGACTGTTGGCCGCAGATGGCCTCGAAAACCTTGCACGGGCTTACGGTGAGTGACGATTCCTCCTGCGAGTGTTGTATTTATACCGGTGGGTAGGTTTTAGACCCGAATAAAGCCAAAGAGTCATCAATCGGCCGCGAAAGCCTCAACCAATTTGTTATTTGTTCCGTGTTAGAATCGAACCCTAGACTAACAGATCCGTCAAGTATAATGATAAAATTTTCAGTTTATTATTTTTCTTTCTGGTACATAATGATTATAGATGTAGTTCTGGTCGGTCGGAGACTAGCAGTCAAGGGAATCGAGGATTCACATGCCTTATTTAACATATTACGAACAAACTAACTAGCTTCACTACTATTTTCGACCAACTTCTTCTCTTAGCGCTAGCTCTTTTTTATAATAGTTAATATTTTTTAAGAAATTTTAATTTGTATTTGTTTTATGACAAGCATTGTTTTGTAGACGCTACGACTCGTTACAACATCTACTTTAGGTATGTATAATTGTAAAAAATATTATAAGCTATGTTACATAACTCTGAAAAACTTTTTCAACTCTGAAAAATAGTCTCAATAGGCTGAGTATGTTGACGTCTTGCGTAACCAAACCAATATTCGCCGTATTCAGATATGTGACGGCATATTGTTCAATAACGGTGGTACGTAAACAATTCAATTTTGCAAAGCAATGTGCTTTTGTAATCCTACCTAAGGATTTTCTTGGTATTGTATTTGACTGATACTTTTACGTTATTCATCTTTACTTAAGATATTATTTGCATTGTATTATTTTATATAAATAATTGAATGTTATATTTCGCCTGTGTACCAAATAATATTCCTTCAGAGACTGGCATAGAGAGCCTTGGGCATTGACTCCGCTTTTGTATAAATTGTTCATTAAGTTTAAGTTATGTTAAGTTAAATAAATAAATAAAATACATTCTATTTGTATTAACCAAAAACCTTGATACCTGCAACACAAGAGGAGGCCCCTTTAATGTTGCCCCCTATAGTCAGAGGCAAAAGCAGTCTTTGGACCGTCGGTGACCTCATTCACTTAGCGATCAAAACAACGCAAGCCTTGGTTGACAACCGGTTTTCTGTTAGGCCCTGATATTACTCCGGTCGGGCCGGCCTAGCTTGTCTCCACGTACATGTACACATTCAGGGATTTTGCTAACAATAATTTTGTATCACTTACGTAATAAGGGGCGAGCTTATTACGTAGTATATATACTGTTTCAAATATAACAGGTCAAGCAACAAGGTCGTCATTTCTACTCCATCGAGAACTTCAACTACTAAAATTAAATTTATAAATCATTACCGCAAGTGACCAGCACGAAAAACATTTACTGTGATACGTTAATGCATCTGTATCAGGCTCTTGACCTAACTACGCAACGCTCTGGCCTACATAGACTTTCATGCAACTGTAATATTGCAATGACTTCAGCGTTTAGCACTGAAGTCTCTTGAGATTTGTTCTCTTCTGTTTGACTTGCCTCTTGGTTGGCTGGTGGTTAGTGATCCTTACTGCTCAGCCTGTGATCGTGGGTTCGAGGACAAATTATTTTGTAATAAGTAAAATAATGATGAAAAACAATAAAAAATATACAGACACAGAAAAAACGATCATTTTTTTCTGTGTCTGTGTATTTTTTTATGTACATATAATGTGTATTTAAGTATTTAGAAATAATTAAGCATTTGTATTGTTTAGCACAGGCGTGCAGGCTGTGCTTGGTTTCATCGTATGTGATAGATGTGATAGGATGACACTGTATAAATAAATAAATAAATAATTATATAAATTGTAAACAGGTATGACGTTTATCACGTATTTGTGACGCCCTAGTGCTTAGACGGCTGGATTGATTTCGTGGAAATAGGAGTGATATAGACATGTATTTCGAGAGATTTAGCCCAGCCCACGCATTCGGGTTATTTATATTTTTTGTGTTAAGAAAATGATAGATTATACCAACATACACCGTATGAAACATAATCTATCAAAAGAATTGTATTCAGAATAGCGCATTCTAAAGTTATGTTATATGTTTCTTTGATTTAATTTGGGTGTGTAAAAAGTTCTACAACAATATACATATACTACTACACGGTATCGATATCTAAAAACAATACATTTTTTATACTTCTACGACAGCCAAGCCCACAGCAATAAAATAACTAAAATTGTTACTGTCAATTAGTTTCGACCCGGTCTTCTGTTTACAATCAGATCAATAGAATCGTTGACTGAACTGTACATTCCCTACAAAACGTATTTTCGAAGGCTATTTTGCCATATTCCAAATTAAAATGAAATTAGAGCTGCGATAAAATGTTTCATTATATAAATGTAAAGTTGACAGCTTTAACAATCCTTGGCGTATATTACTGAATAGAATAATATTACTTATGTATAACAGTAGCACTTATAAAAATTTCTTCTTTTCCTCTGAAATATTTTCCCGTATAAAAATACAATTTTGAAAAGATTTTTAAAACAATCTTTCTCGATTTCAATCTGAGACTGAGATCATTGTCCTCACATTTTATTTTTGCTTATAAACAATATAATCAGAAATAAATATAAAAAAAAACTTGAAAAAGAATATCCAATTGGCTATACAACGGATAAACAGAATCATAGCCGAGGTAGCTCTTAGAAATCTGTGATGTCCCAGGAAGCTTCTTAAAGGAGCTAGGGTAGCTTCGTAAATCAGCCTGTCTAAACGTATAACACTCGATACCAAATCAAAGAGTGTGCATAGAGTTTCTTACCTGTTCTTCCTTATAGGATCTACGTCTATGTCGTCTCCATCTCGGAACCAATACATTGAAAATATAAACTTATTTAATACATTCCTGAACAGAAAACAAGAAAAAATATATGTATATCAAGTGTTACTTTAATTTAATTCTATATGATATGTGTAATTCCCAGCTACAAGACCTTCGACCTACAATATCGAAACGTATGTATCTAAACTCTCCAGAATATAAAACATTGGTTTAACATTTTTACTCATTTATGGTGTCACAGTATTAAACTACCCGGAAAATGAGGTTGTAAAAAAACACATTACATACAAACATACATTTTATACTTACGTAATATTTTAAACTGCAAATACCATAAACAAACTCCGTATACTACGCTAGTATACTAAGCTTACGGTAGATACCTAGATATTGATTCTAAAAGTAATATTAATAACTTAAAAAACATTGTTAGCTTTATCATATATACATATATGTCCATTGATAATATATACTTTTCTTTTAAGAATATCTTCAAAAGAAACGAACACCTAAATTCATTTGATAGTGTGAATCTGTGTTATTTTAGCCACTTGTATTACTTCAGCTATACTTATATATTAATTTTATAATTTCAACAAACACTTATTTCTGAAAATGAGTTGAAATAAAATATAGTAAGTATGAAACTATGGGGGAGCAATGGCTGTCTCTTTCTGATATTTACATGGATGATTTGACTAACCGTTTTCAATCGTAGAATCGAGAAGCTAGAGGTAGTAAGGTCACTTTTAAGCTGGTCTTCATTTTTGATCTGATAAGTAGTGGGCTAGAGATCGAAATAGATGCATTATCGCATTATCGTGCAAAAGGTATACTTTATTTAAATAAATATTGGCGTGTTAGATGGCAACAGCTCCCAGTATATAATTCCGTTTATTCCCCACCACACACTTAAAAGAACTTTTTTACTCGTGTCAGTTTTTGGCGTCGGTACTCCTGCTTCTCCAGGTCCAAGCCACTAGCGCTTACGCGAAAAATTAATGTACATAACCCACTTTTCATCCCCCGTAATTAAATCCCTAAGCCACTCGGGGTATGTATGGGTACGATGATAACTAAGTAGTTCCATGCACACGTTAGCTCTCTCTCTACAATGGTTTTGTACTACCGAATGTGAATAATAGACAGTTGTTGACCGATTAAGTGAAATATTATTTCTGTAACTTCCTTTTCATGACACGTTACCCTCGACAGGCAGTGACCCGCTAAAATGGGTCCTATCGCAACTTGACCTCTTGCTTAGTCTATGATTTCACAGTTTAATTTAGTTTGACCGTAATAAACGAATGATACACGTTTTATAGTTAGAATTTTATGTTAATTTATCATTTATTGATTTCAAATTTATGTAAATATTAAAGACAGCATCACTTAAATCGGAGTCACCAACAATGTGAACGGGTCTTCACTCAAAAAACTATTTAAATTATGCTGTTCATTCAATTTTGAGTGATCAACAAGTCATCATCAAGCCCACAAAAAGTATTAAGTAGGTAGTCGGTAGGTAGTTAACTTAAAAAAAAAAAACTCTATTCCTAAAACATAATCCAACTTTACAAAGTTTAAGGTCTGTAATTAACATAATTTACTCTGGATAATTAAAAGTTATGCAAATACATACCTTAACTTGAATTAGGTCTCCATTCTATAAGCGTTGAGTTTATTATGGAAATAAAATCTTAACGGAAGTAGTGTGAAAGATTTTATATGAAAAAAAAATTCATATATACTTTTCTGTGAGGCCGTGGTATCGCACCGGTCGAGCCGGCCCATTCGTGCCTAAGCATGGCTCTACATGTCTTAACAATAAATTATTACAAGGTAGACATTAGTAATTTTAGAAACAGACACTTAATGATAACCTTGTCAATACTAAAATTTGTTATGTTTATGGCTATAAACTAAAATCTAGATACAATGTTTAGAGGTTAGTTATTTTAATATTTTATAACCTGACAGACAAGACATTGAAGTGAGTGCAAGGGTGGGTATAACATTGTAAATGGTTAATTGTAACTTATATACCCTTCCAAAACTTTCCATTGTCTCTGCCCGGGGCCTTCCTTTAACATTCGAACCCTTTACCTAGCAATACTTTAAGTAATAACCCATTTACTTCCTTAACAATTTCGGTTAAAATAAAATAAAATAAATGCATGTTTTATTTATTAATTTGTTTTCTTTCGAACTGCAGCAAACGCTGCACTCTACTTCGGCCTTGAAGTGCCTCAAATGATGTGAGAAACAAATCAATAAGAAAAAAAAAATGATAGCAATGAAACGTTAAACCAAGCCGAAAGGATAATTATTTTTCTTTTAAGGTGTTTATAAAGAGGTAAACGTAATATGTAGGAATAATTTATATCGTACCGCACGTTGCTATTTGTGCAAAGAAAATCATTACATCAATGAAAGCAAAATTACTGATGGTATGAGTCGTATATCTAGATATTACCTTGTATATTCGGTTCAAATCTCATTTAACTGGAACCCGATCATAAAATGATGTTCGTACGTAATGACGCCATGTTCAGACACCTGTCAGAGTTATGACGCCTTAAACATATAAGAAGTTGTTTGCCCGCAAGATGTTTAATTAAAAATATATGTATGTATTTTTATATAAACAAGGACTCACGCCTGCATCAAAGAGATATGAGACACCCAAATTTTCCTAACTGCAGTTTAGTTCCTCTCACGTTATAACAAGCCTCAAACAAGCACTTTCGGAATTACTGAAGGTTATAACTAACGAGTACATTATTAGTTGTGAAAAAAAACGTAGGTAGGTAACAAACAAACCTTTAAAAAATATATATACCTCATATATATATATATATAACAATATATATACTTCAAAACAAAAAAAAAAACACTACTTACTGCACTGAAAAGTGAAAAATTACCTTCATTAGATATTTAATTCAAAGTAGAAAAGTGCTGCATAAAATTATTTCATTAGATATCTTCTTTCTGTTAATAATAACGTATTTACTTACCGACATGTTTCTAAACATTTTACCTATTTATTTGAATTAAATACTACTGTATTCTCTAGGCATCATCGTGGCCTTGTAGTATGTTACGTACATACGTAGTAGTACATAGACTGTAGTATTCTATGTAGGTTTGATACGTATCACTCCCGCCATATCACATCATCAAGAGTGCGGCAATAGGCGAGCGTGGAGGCGGATCGGTTTCATATTGAGCAATACGGCGATATGCTATACTAACCCAAACGTATGCATGCATGTACGCATGTGTACGCATGCAATTATTTAAATTTTAACAGTTCCTTAACTATTTGTCTATAGTTTGGTATTTGAAAACATCAAAAGCATTTAGTTATGTTATAAAAATATTTTTCATTATCAATTTATCCATTAATTTATTATTCTGTAGATATATTCTACATATATTATGTAGGTCTTGTTCCTATTTTTTCTTTTTATTTTAATTCTCTATAAGCCTACCATAATGACTCCACTCTGCCTGATGGTGTTCGAACCTTTACCGGTTAAATTGTACCATGAAGGTGCTAGGCGTTGTACGTATATAAATAATTCGAGTAAAGGTCTAAACTTACCTACCTATAATATTTCAAGAACTCTCTTAGAACTTAAGGAGTTGTCACTTCCATCATCAGCTCAGCACCATGAGATGATTACTCTCAGACACAAATATCTGACATGAAAAAAACATTGGAATTACCCTGGAAAGTTGCTCTTGTCCTGATATGCCATTATTAAATTCTGACTTGTTGACAGTGGAACCACTTCTTGAGAATAGGCTTTCGAATAAAAAGAAAATCGGTCTAAACAAATATACATATACATTCGAACATAGAACCGCCTCCTTTTTTAAGTCGGTTAAAAAGAAACGGCAACGAAAGAAAATTGATTGATAAGTGTAAGCAATAGCTCGCGTAGGTCAGGGCCGCATATACGTATGTATGTTTCTTGAATTGGCTGATGCCGGGAAGTCCGACCCCCCTAATACATGTATAACTGAAATTTAGCAATTAGATATATAAGCTGCAGAATGTTTTGTAACAATTCACTGAAAATTGAGTGAAGTGATAAAAATTACGACATGGAACCTATGAAATCTTTTAGATGCATGTGGTGCGATGGCTGGCTGTGGTACCTGCCTATCAGGAAGGGACAAATGTAGAATCTACCGACAGAGCATTTAAAGTTTTAGGGATGGCTACTAACGATTGATGTTTGTTGGTCTAATTAATGTTTTGACCTTTTTAGCGATCTTTTAGGATTAATGACAAATACTGCATCACACTGATTGCTGGACTAATATAAGGACTGTCAATTAATAACAGCAGATGGATTTAAAGTATTATTTATTTGTATTTACGTATATGTATTTCAGTGGTAGAGCCATGCTTAGGCACGAATGGGCCGGCTCGACCGGTGCGATACCACGGCCTCACAGAAAACCGGTTGTGAAGTAACGCTTGCGTTGCATTTCCCCGAATTGAGTGAGGTTTCCGGAGGCCCAATTCCTCCTTTTTTCCATCTCCTCATCCCTCCTCTCTTCTTTCCGCTCCCTGCATCCCCCATCCCTCATCACCCTCAAAGGCGGGCAGCGCACTTGCGACTCTTGAGTTGCAAGTGTCCATGGACGGTGGTGTCACTTACCATCAGGTGACCCGTCTGTTCGTCTGTCCCCCTATAGTATAAAAAAAAAAAAATGTGTTTCAGTATGTGCATGTAAAGTATTCATTTCGTTAATTTATAAAGTATAAGAGGACCAATGCTATACTTGAATCGATAAGAAAATTATTAATATATTTTTAAGTTTATGGTTGAATGATTTGAGTTGCCATCTCAAATAAAACAAAAATAAAAAAAAACTAACGTAACTGTTTTATTTTTACATAACGCTAATTTTTTAAGCAGTTTTTTGTTGTAAATACAGAGAAGGGGCATAATTGTTCTACAATTTTATTTTTAGTAACTGCAGAAACTAAATGCTTTTGTTTGGATATATGCATACTTCAAAGTTTTACAGGAATATTGTTTGGCATTCCATACCAATAAGAGATACTACAGTCGTTTAGGCTGGATACAAATATGGCGGTATATATTATTATAGACTTTTTTATCTCTCGAAATACTTGACATTGGCAAAATCTCTGCGGTGAATCTACAAGTCAGAGAGAGTCCAGAAACAACTAATAGTAATAACAACAATGGCGAAATTGTGGTGGCTCTTCAACAAAGGCAACAATGAAGAATTGAATTGAATTGAAAAGATATTACAAGTGTTGTCAAGTTAATGAAACATTCTATGTCGTTATTAGTATCTGTCAGTGTAAAACATATACCTCATCCAAATTTTGACTCACAACTATTAATCATAACCGCTTTGCTTAACAGATTACCAGTTAACGGTGAGTAAAATTCTATCAAAGAGTTGGGTAAAAATTTTTAAGTTTCCCTTTTCATTTGAAACTGAATGGATTACGTCATGTACGTTTTTTGAGTGGTTTATATATAGTTAATATTATATAAGACTTTTAAAAAGACACTCTTATAACACACGTAATAAACATAAATTTGTTATACGTGCCTGCAGGCTTCAAAAAACTAACAAGTCGTTTCTAGGTCAAGCCGATGTTATAATAAAACCTCTGATAAGATGCAAACTTTAAGTCTAAATAAATTTAAGTCCACTGTAAAACGAAAGTTATGCTTCATAGGTAACTCAGTGGAGGATTACATGGGAGATGGGATGGAACACGCTTGGGATTGAACTTTTAAAGATTCACAGGCTATTTTAAATAATACTACAATGTAATATGAGCTAATATGTTTCTCATTTTCTATTTTCTTTTATTATATTTCTTTCTTCTTCTTTTTTTACTTCTTTTTTCCTTGCCTATCAGTTACCTCGTTTTAATATCCTAATTTTAGTAACATACTAGCACGCGATATAATGGCGTTTTATTAAATAGTATATGTTGTACACAAAATTTCGTAGTATCTATCTGGTGATTTAAAAGACTTCTCATGAATTGGTTTGCAAGACTTCTTCTCATGAGGCTCAACCGTTTGGAAACGGGCGGTTATAGATCTACACAGGGAGGTTTTTTTATCATTAATTTCACATCAGACGAAGCAACCTGTAGTTGCGTCGATGCTGTGTGTATTAATATATACTTCTTTTTTAAATAAGGCGATTTAAAATAATTGTTGAGCAGTTTTATGAAATAAAGAGATTTTTTGATTTTTTTTTTTTTTTTTTTTTTTTTATATTAGCCTACCATAGTGACTCCACTTTGCCTGATGGAAAGCAATAGGTGGAGTCAAAGAGTGGTGGTCACCATCCTCATTGCATGTCTAGTCAATGCAGCATGGTGACCCACACTATGGCGGCCTGGTGAGATGCTTTTTCACGCCCCGCTTAAAAGACCCGGGATCATAGTGGGAAGGAAACACGTGCGCTGGTAGAGAATTCCAGGCTTTTACCGATCGGCACAAGAAAGAAGAGCCAAACCGTTTAGTTCGGGTACGTATATTTTCGACGCACAAACGGTGACTCCTCAGGCCAGCACGTGTAGTCCTGTAGAGGAAGGGAGAAGGTGGGACCAATTGGAAGAGCTCATCAGAACACTCCCCGTGATGTAGGCGATAGAGGACTGCCATAGAGGCGACATCTCTTCGCAACTGCAGAGGCTCAAGAGACTGGGTGATCTCAGGACAGTCGATAATGCGGACTGCGCGCCGCTGCAACCGATCGAGAGCGTCAAGCAAATACTGCGCATAGCCGTCCCAGAGATGAGAGCAGTACTCCACGCAGGAGCGAACCTGGGTCTTGTACAAAAGACACAGTTGCTCGGGCGAGAAGAACCGTCTCATCTTGTTCAAAACGCCGAGCTTGCGCGAGGCCGCCTTAGTGACACTCTCGATGTAATCGCGCGGATTGAGATCCCGGCAAATATCCATACCCAGAATACTAAGCCTATCCTGCAGTGGCAGTTGAGTGCTCTGAAGAGTAGGAAGGGGAAGGAATGGAGACTTTTTGTTAGAGAACACACACGCTTGTGTTTTCTTGGCGCTGAACTCGACCAGATTCTCACAGCCCCATTGGGAAATGCAGCTCAAGACCCGGTCGAGCTCAGCGACAAGCTCCTGTCGTTTTTCCTCAACGTCTGCCAGCTTGGCAGTAGGATGCCCGAAATATCGCCCGTGCACTGTACTGTCGTCTGCATAACAATGTATATTGCCAAGGGCCAACATGTCATTGATATGCAGAAGAAACAGCGTAGGCGATAGGACGGAGCCCTGAGGTACACCAGCGCTTACCTCGTGGAAGTCTGAGGCCGCGCCGTCGCAGAGAACCCTAATGCGGCGCTTTTCGAGGAAGGCAGCAACCCAGTTGCAGAGTTTAGGTGGCAGACCAAATGCAGGAAGTTTGGAGAGAAGCGAGCGGTGCCACACCCTATCGAAAGCCTTGGCAATGTCGAGGCTGATGGCCAAGGACTCCCCATGCCTATCCATAGCCTCACCCCAAAGGTGTGTGACGTACGCTAGAAGATCACCCGTGGATCGGTTCGGCCGAAAACCATATTGCCGATCATTTAACAAGGAGTGATCCTCTAGGTGGCGGATTAGTTGGGTGTTGATGATCCGCTCGAACACCTTACAGAGTATGGAAGTGACGGCTATAGGTCGGTAATTGGCTGGATCGGAGCGGTCGCCTTTTTTGGGAATGGGTTGAACATTCGCTTCTCTCCAGGCCTCCGGAATAATTCCTGAGGAATAGGACAGGCGATACAAGCGCGTTAGTACGGGAGACAACTCAGGTGCACAGTTCTTAAGAACCACCGCCGGAATACCATCGGGTCCACTGGCTTTCCGGACATCGAGTGACCGAAGCTCCGCACGGACATCCCTCTGCCGGATGCGAATATCCCGCATTGCGGAGTCGCAGGACGCAATGGTGGGCGTGTGCGCGCAACGGTCATCGATTCGGGAGTTAGCCGCAAAGAGGTCAGCTAGTAGATTCGCTTTCTCTTGCGGCTCGTGGGCCAGTGATCCGTCAGGGTAGTTCAACGGCGGCAGCGAAGGTTGGCAATAGTTGGACTGCACGGCTTTGGCCAATCGCCAAAACTTACGGCTACCCGTAGGGTACGCGACGAGTTCTTGACCAAACCGTGCAATGCGCTGGGCATCTGCTCTGATGTAAGCCCTCTTGCATTCCCTAGTGGCTCTGTTTAGTGCTGCTTTTAGGCGATCAATGTCTGGGTCACAATGTGCGCGGGCCCTGATCCATGCGCGGTAGGCCGACTGCTTTTGAGCAACGGCCCGGATGCACTCGCGATTGAACCAGGGACGGGTCTTCGTGCTGGCGACTTCACTGTAGGGGATATAATACTCCATACCGACAGTGATTTCGTCAGTCACGGCAGACACACTTTGCGACAGATCCCTATCTTTAAAGCAGCGTTGAGCCCACGGGATGGATGCAAAATATTCCCGCATTCCATCCCAGTCTGCTGACGAGTAGTGCCATAACCGCCGCCTTGTTACCACAGGTCGTGGAGGCGTAACTAGAGGCACTGAGGTCGACACCAGGCAGTGGTCGGAGGATCCCAGAGGGGCGAGAACCGATACGCTGTACTGCGCTGGGTGATTCGTCAGCAGTAGATCCAGCAAAGAGGGCGCTTGACCCGTTATGTCTGGTATCCTGGTGGGCTGGAGTACCAGTTGGGTAAGGTCATGCGTGAGAGCAAATGCGTGGGCAGTTCGACCAGCGTGATCAGTTTTGGAAGATCCCAACCAGGACTCATGGTGGGCGTTAAAATCTCCCAAAAACACCAGTTCGGCGGTCGGAAACTGCTCCTGCGCTTTATCCGCTGCTTGACTCAGGTGGTCAAAGAGTCGAGTTGTCTCGGAGTCTCCGGAATGGGAGCGATAGAGGCACACGTAAATCCGGCTCGTAGAGCCAAGATCCACGTGGAGCCAAATCCATCCATCCACGTGATTTCCTATCGGATAATGAAATTTAGGGGAAGAATGGGTAACAGGAAAATATGAATAAATAGAAACAGTAATGGCCACAGAATTGTTCACTTATTGTTTTGGATAGGTTGCAAACAAGCAAACTAGTCACCTGATGGTATGTGACTACCGCCGCCATTGGACACCCTCAACTCAAGAGTCACAAGTGCATTGCCAGCTTTTTAGGTAGGAGTTCGAAGGCCGTATCGGTTTTTTTTTTGCGAAGATAAAAGTTTTTGGACAAGAGCACAGTGGGCAAGTGCCAAGTGATGGGAATGGAAATTTGGTTGCGTGCTGTGGATTGTACAATTTCAAACAATTTCTTTGAACACTCTCCATTACACAAGCAATAGACAATGCAGAGTAAGCTACATCGGTATGCAACGCCAAGGTATCAAGCCGATTAGAAATACCCTGACAGTCGATGATGCGAATCACACTCCGTTGACTGTGGTCACGATTGAGAGAAGATGTTACTGGGCAGCCCCTGTTTAGAGATGAGAACAGTATTCAATATGCGGTTGTAAGTTATAAAGTTGCAGGTGGTGAGCTGACGTGATATAGTATCTCGATCTATTGAGCACCTAAGTGACCGCGAAAATTTAATTTCCTCTACATATCGACGAGGATTCTGATGTCGGTTGATGTAGGTAGGAAGAGTGTTCATGGGGTTAAATTAAAATAGATTAAGTGAACCCGATTTTTCTAAAGAGGTTTCCATATCAGACACAAGTTTGGAGCGGCTCTTGAAGAAGTTTAACCGAGAAATGTTAGCACGGCCGGTGTTAAAGGTTAACTTGTGCTATCGTCCGCAAAGCAATGGATGCCACTAATCTGCAGCATATTATTGATATGCAAAAGAAATAGCTTGGATTATAGCACACGCCCTTGTTCGATCCTAGTATTGACAGACTTGGATTGAATGGAGCATGCACCGTAAACAACAATCTTGATGCTTCTGTCTGTGAGAAAACTGGTGATCCAGTTGTACAGTTTCTCACTAAAACCCATATCGTGACCCCATTCGTGACCCGCGGGAAGCAGTATTGTTAGTTATTGAAGAGCTGGTAGTCTTATAAGTACCGGAAGAGCTGGCAGTTGATGATGGTTATTACTAAGGGTCTGTAGTTGGACAAATCTGAGTGGTCACCTTTTTTAGGGATCGGGTTCACTAAAGTTATCTTTAATGAAAAGAATAGGAAAACCGATGAAAGTGCGTTAAAGCCGGTGTCAAATCTGGATCACACGTCTCCAGCACGATAGGAGAGTTTCTATCGGGCCCTCTACTCGATTTATGAACATCGAGGGAAAGAAGTACTTTAAGCACTGACCTTTGTGTAAACCGGACTTCCGGCTCTCGCACTACTATATGGCTAGCGGTGCATTCCCCCGTCGTCCATGGTGTAAAGACTTGGAAGTAAAGAGTTTGCTCTGTGGGGCGTGAGTGTGGGGCTGAAAAGAATGGCTTACAGAAATTTGCCTGTTCGGCTCTGGCAAGTAACCAAAACGCACGAGTTCCAGAAGAAGGACTCGCCAGTCTCTCACCAATTCTGCCGATGTACTCCGACTTTTCCTTTGCTGCTTTAATGTACTGGTCGTTACATTCTTCGTTCGTTATTTCCTGCTTCGACGGAACTCCACTTTGTACGATTTACTATGTATCGACATATACATATTTACTATATTTATATACTGTAATAATATAAAGTTATCCTACTTATAAAACAAAGAAAGTAAGTAAGGTATTATTAACGATTTTTATAAAAAGAAAAACTAAAAAGAAATGGACATGGATTTCTCCAAATGGACACCGCAAACATGAAATAGATTAAATCATGTCAAACAATCTCAAAACCTTCGGTTATATATAAATGACAAATAATCTAAACTTTGACATGGACCGTAAAGCGATTCGGGCAACACTGAAAGGTACAGGTACGAAGGAAAGTAGAAAATAACATAGAAAAAAGACAAACCTTGTATGAGAGTTAAATATATTTACGCAAGACAAATACATATGTAAAACGTATCACAGAAAATTCTAGCTGAGTCAAATGGTGAACAACCTTGAATAATTGACCAGTTTTCTTTAATATCTGCATTCATTCATACATTTATAGTATGTATTGCTATTGGATCAAAATTACCACGAAATTCTATAATTTTGAAAGTACTACAGTGTTATTATATGATATACAATGACAAATCTATGGAAGTAGTTACCAAAATTACTTTTCTGTGTCTCATTGTAGACAGTCACTATTCATGGGATTCACTTTGCTATTATTTTTTTATATGTCGTCTATGAAACCCTTCAGTTTACATTATTCAGGCATATCAAATATTGCTTTATCAAATAAAAGGTTTTCCTCTCTGGGGAAATGCTTTAAATATAAACAGGGAAGTTATCCGATCAAAAAGTATGTATACTGGTTCGATGGTTTAGCATTATTATGACCAGTATACTGTATGTATACTGGTCATATTTCGTGCTAAACCATGGAGATTTTGCAAACCCCTGTTTAGCAAGTAGTCAATTTTAATTACGCCCCATTGTACATCTACGAATGTTCCGTTTTTTTTAAGAAACCCTCACTTTTCTCTACGAATTAGAATACAAAATAATCTGTTAATAATTTAAAGAATACCTGAGGCAATAGTCACTTACATTATAATGCTACATTTATATAGGTTTCTGTATAAGATAACGAGCTAAAGCAAATCAGGAAGCATTTAAATCTGATATTTCTCCATTTTAATTAAATCACGATAATCTAAAGAGGTTTAGGTTTTAAGTAATGTAAAAGTGTAGTTCAGGAATGTATTGCTATTTTAAACATATTTTTAACCGACATTATTTAAAAAAACTACACGCGCCATCAATAAGGTAGTTTTACTTCTCAGTAGGGCATTTTACTTCTTTCCTTTCTGATGACTTTTATCACTCTTCGATACCTAAATAGTACACTATAAAATTGTTAAGTTATATTATTAAACGCAACAAAAAGTTTTCTCAAGAAATTAGACTACGAAATCATTTTTCAAACTGCATTTCAAGCATTTCTTCAACAGGGTAGCTCAAGAGCCATTGGCCTGGCATAGCTAATAAAGCACATTAATCTACTTGACCTTGGAGACAAAATGCCAAAAGAAGTGAGAAATTAAACAAAGTTCACCGCAAGATAGAAAACTTAGTTATAAAATTTGGAATTTGCATTATATTTCTTGTTATTATAAGTTTTTTTAAATATGGAAATTTACACGGCTCATCATAGCTAAACCTGTATAATAATATACGGGGGGTCACACTGCAAGTTCTTTGAAAAAAAAATGGAATTATATAGAAGCCTGTTAATATTTTTATTGCTTTTTGCAGTAGTCTCCGCTCTTTTCGTATGCGATGGAACCAGTGAGCCCAGTCTTCTTATGGGATCTCTTCCACGCCTTTTACAGTAGCAGCCACGGCGTCTTCAGGGTTTATATAAAGAAAACCACTAGGTTTTCTTTTAATTTTTTACATAAAAGTCACAAGGTACCAGTTCAAAACTGTATAGAGAATGACACACGAACTCCACACCTTCGATAGACAAATATTCGATAGTTTGCCTGTCGGTGTGAGCTGGAGCGTTCGGGGTGGAGAAGGATCCTGTTTGTGGGGCGCTGCTGTCTAACATTTTCCAAGATAACAGTCATTTTATTTTCTAGAATGATTTTTGAGATCCTAAGATTGACGCAATCACCTTTTTCCTCTGACTTCTGCCCTACTTTACTTTTGTCTTCGAATGGAAACATCCATTGCTCAAATTGTCTTTTGGTTTTAGGTTCATAACAATATATCTACCTTTCATCACCTGTAGCGATATCACATACAGCATTCGAGTCACCTCCGTCATACTTTTTAAGCATTGAGCTGGTCCAATCCAAATAACGGCGTTTTTATCTTCCGTCAAATTATTACGTATATAGTTGAAAACATTCTTTCTTCAAAGCTTTCTGACGCCTAAATGTTGGTGTAGGACTTTGTGTACCTGATTCATACAATGGCCTGAAGTTTCCAGAATCTGTTTGTATGTCGAATATCTGTTGTATATCTTCAAACAGTACTCACGTTATGTTCAGTATCCACCGAAGAAGAACGTCCTTCTCGAGAATATATAATCAGTAAGTTTCTTCAACCATAATTAATCTCATTATAAAAGTAAACTAAATTCTAATTCCCAAAATGTGGATGTTTTATACACCAGGGGATACAGGCGTGAGCGTATGTATGTTACATATCTTCAAACCTTCAAGAAAAGATCATACTCCTACCTAAAAGGCCAGCAACGCACTGTGACTCTCTGTGACTCTTGAGTTGCGGGTGTCTTTTGGCGGCGTTAGTCGCTTACCGTCAGGTGACACGTCTGCTCATTTATCCCCTATCGCATAAACAAAAAATAAACAAACCTGAAAACCAAAGCTAAAAGTGGTTTAATACTAAAACGGCGATGATA
Source organism: Tyria jacobaeae (assembly GCA_947561695.1). Lineage (NCBI taxonomy): Eukaryota > Metazoa > Arthropoda > Insecta > Lepidoptera > Erebidae > Tyria > Tyria jacobaeae. Next base: position 1,041,034 of record OX387214.1, read on the forward strand.
ATTAAGGCCTTATAACCTTCGACCTTCCCTGTCTTTTGAAGTAAAGTTATAACAAACAAAAAGGGACTTAAATACCGTCGTGAAACACATTTCACGGTGAGTCACATTAGATTATGAATTTATCTTTTAAAAATTTATCATAACTATTTCGTTAAAAATATGTTAGTGATACTTCACAAAGCAAAATTATATTATTTTAACGTACAAAGAATATTAATTTTAGAACAATAACAACACGCTTAATATTACAGAGTCATTGGATTTCATAATAAAAACTACTATTTACTCTTTTAAAAATAGGGTAAACTGTAATAAATACCTAAAACAGTGTTGTATTTCATTAAATTATTATGAAAAGTTACGCCAGAAACGATACGACATTGGTCAGCCCGGAAAATGACAGAATGGTGCTGCGTTAAGACCGTAGATGTGCTTAATAAGGAGATAAGTGCTCGTATTTAATAAGTTTAATACTCCACTTGAGTGCGGATCGAGTTTTCGTATCTTATCGTTCGCGACATCGCGGTTATTGTTATTTAGTGAAGTTGTTAGTTTATTGCTATAGTTATGTGATTTAAAATAATAACAATCAAATAGTTATGTTTCTTTGTTTATTCATAACTCTTGGGAAGTTATTTACCGTCGTTGTAACAAATGTTTTAAAGGAAATAAGGACCATTTAACCTTGTTGCTGACTTTTGCTTGTGCAGTAAATGATCCCATTCGCAGTATACTACTTTATTCCCGTAAACATGTACATATACGAGTACATGTTATAAAGCTAGACAAATTTGCCGTTCGTGCATTTTTCTTATTCCCCATGCGGTAAATATGTATATTTATAATACAGATGTCATAATATACGAATTACCCAGTTGAAATATTGTACTTTATTTGATCATGCGTATTTGTTATATAACGGACTATTTAGAGGAATAGCTGAGACGTTTGTCGATATTCCTATATTGATATCCGTGAAATGATTTTTTTTACGGAGGTATCGAGGATAGGCGGAGTGGCGTAGGGATCAAGTTACTAGTCATTTGTTCCGTTTAGGAAAATTTAGGTCCGTAATAAAGAGTAATATTTATAGACAAGTACTAAGACTGAAAAAAATGCACTAATTTAAATATTATGGAGAGTTGGGAAGGTATCTGTTCAAATTTATAAAGTATTATAATGAGAATAGCCGGCGTGCTATGATGTGGTTTTCTAATAATGGTATTTTTTTGTTAATGTTGTTAATACGCAGGGAGAGTAAACTTATTTTATTTGAAGTAAATTTGAAATTGGTTTTTTCTTTTTTTTTTTTTAATATGGGGACAGACCAACAGAAGAGTCACCTGATGGTAAGTGACAACGTCTACGCCTACAACTCAAGAGTAAGTACGTAGTAAGTGCGCTGCCTGTCTTTTAGGGTGTTGGGGGAACTTTGATAGGGAAAATTAAGGAAGGTAAGATTGGGGGGAACGATGGGAAAAGAAGAGGCAGGATGGGAGGAAAGAAACAGGCGGAGGAGAAGTATGGCCTTCGGCACCCTCACTCACTCGCCAATACAATCCAAGCATTGTTTGTCTACTGGTTTACTGTGAGGCCATGTTAATCCAATCGAGCCTACCTATTAATGCCTAAGCATGGCTCTCTTCCAAAACACGATTATTTTATTACTTATGAGTTTAAACATACGTTTCAATCCACAATATTATAATAATATCAAGTTCTATAAATTGTTTGCTGTTTTAAGCATTTTATAAGCAACTGTTTTAATATGTATATTGTATTTCACGTCTTATTATCTCATGAAATCCTTAAATGAAAAGTTATTCAATATAGCATGTAAATAAATACAAAATTCATATAATTGGACAACTGTTGTCTGCCTCAAAAGGCAACGTAAAAGCACCTAGCAAAGTATCTTGATTTTATTCCGTAGACTGTATTAAGCATTAAATTCATGATTCTCTTTCATTGCAATCTTAAAATTCTGCTTGCTCTATATTTTCTACTACATTAGATACTATAGGAGAAGTGGTATAACTTGGTATTGTTTTAACCGACCCTAAGCCGTTTAACTGAGACTCTGCCACCATCAATTCCACAACTGTTTACGCCAGAGTAGCTTTAAACTGGGACAATATTTTCAGTTACTTTCAGGTAAGTATGTTTGCTATACCTTCCACTATACATCATATTCAGAACAATCTACAAACTAGCTTTTCGCAAGGCAAAACAGTTATCAATTTAATAATAATTGAATTACACAAATGCAAAAACCATTGAATAATATTCATTACACTTTAATGGGTTGTGATTGAAATATTTTCCATTCCGCAAAGATTAGTTTATTCTATTGTAGTTTCTGCCCGCAGTTTCCCTTGCTGTTATTTCGATTTTAGCAATCAATTTTAGTATCCCTATTAAAAAAAAAAGAGAGTAATAGTAACGAGGGTAAAAAAAAAGCAGTATTTATTCCGCGTTGACAATGTTACTTTTATATAGTGAAAGATTTTTTAAATGGGTTAAGCAGTATTTTTTATTTTCTTTTTCATTTTCAAATAAACTGGCAGCGTGGGTTGTAAACCCCCCAAGCTTTTCTTTCTTTCTTCTTCTTTCTTTATTAATGCTTAAATGACAGCCTATGTCTGTTTCTGTAACCCTTTCAACGTGTTTGCGAAATTTCGTGTTGAGTGTGGTGAGTGGCATAAAATTGACTATCCATTATCAGTAGGGAAAATATTTAACACAAATAAGTAACTTCTTATCAACAAATTAGCAAAGAAATCGTTTTCCACAATTATTTGAACAGGGTAGCTCAAATGTTACTGGCCTTGTATAGCTAATAAAGCATTTTTACCTCGCAGAAATTATTTGACCTTGTAGATATTCCTTTATTCTCTTCTATAAAGAGCAATAAATAATTTAAATTGAAATATTTCACGGAATTTGATTGATTAAATACCTAACCTATAATAATAAAACGTAAAAAGATTTTCACATCAAAAATTTGTATACATAATTATATGTGTAAATATTTCTAGAATATTATTGAAATCATACTTAACAAGGCGACATTTTAATATTTTACTGTATGTAATATATAAACAGTAGAAATTTTACAATAACAACAACACGCTAAATATTCGAGGCTCGTTCGTTTCATAATAACGCCTTAATAGTTTTAAATAGTTTGTTTACTCATAAATCTTATTATTTTACATTATTATACATTTATATCCGTGGGTTCAATTTATACAGTATGTATACTAATACCTATATATATTAATTTATATTTTCTATGTATTTAGACGGTACATTATATTATATACATCATCCAGGTGATGGGGATGGATAAATGGATGAATTTTTGGTATTCTATCAAACATGACGCTTGACATGACAGGCTTGTCGTCCCCCATGACGTTAGTGGGACCAGATTCTAATTTTCTAAATGTGAATGTTTAATACACCTCGCGTTAGTGTATGTATTTGTGTGTTATTTAGATTATAAATCACATGTTACTGTTTGTCGAGAACAATATATATATATCGATAAAGTAGTAGACGCAATTGTGTGCATTTGTCTGACGCTTGTGTGCGCAGACACCGATAGTCCATATCTAAAAAAGAAAAAAATATATATGTCACTAAATATCTTATTGTTATTATTATTCTCTTTACATATAAACTGTTATCATATTAACTATTATATGATGACGATTTTCTGCTACTAATATCAACATCTTCTTAATTTTTTCGTGCATTCTTTCGTTGCGTGCATGTTACATTTGTATGAGTGTTTGTATACGATATTTTAAACGTCTGAACTGTTAGTTATTTGGAACTATTTATTGTACACCTTTACACAATCTAAACCACGGCATTATAGCAATTGTTTTAACCCTATTAACCTTGTTGCGGACTCTTACTTGTGTCGATAAAGATTGAATTATATTTTAGTTCAGTACTTGCCAAAAGTGCGGAAGCACGTGCCGCTCGTGCATCGGGCTGTTCAGCCACACACGGTGTTGCTTCTCAACTACAGACGCTGCTTAAAAACATATGCTAAGAATTCAGAGGCCTTGATGATGATAATCTTTATACCATCATCATATTTTCACCATGCGTTAATTTTTCTTATAATACAGATCTCATACTACATAGAACTATTATGAGAGTTACCTTGTTGACATATTTAGATACTTTATTTGACTATATATATTTTTATATAGTTGACTAAAAAGAGGAGTCGCGTAGACGCTCGTTGATATTTATTCATTTATTTCCGTGAAATTTTTCATTTTGTTAAAGTATCAAAGATAGAATGCGCGGCTCTGCGTAGGGATCAAGTAACTGCAGTCACTTCACAAATTTACGTTAATAAAGAAGAAAGTGATAGATATAGACAGGAACTAAGGTTGTTTTAAATTCAGTTATGTACAAATGAATCATACACAAACGAAATACTGTATGAAGTAGGTCAGATATCTGTTAAGGTAACAGCATAGTAATGAGGATAGCCGAAGAACCGTCAAGAACATTTAAAATGAAGTATTTTTGTGTTTCAATGAAATAAAATTAATGCTGACACGCAGAGAGAGCAAGATTATCCTACTTGAAGTAATGTAATGTCTGTTTAATGGATTTGAATATTGTTTACATCTTTTTTTTTACTAAATGTTTTATGCTTTGTGTTCATCGCTCTTGAAATTGGGATAAATACAAATATTATATAATATGACACGAGACACGTTGTAAACATTCTTCAACTATGTACTACTACTATATATCTTAAAAATTTACCATTAGACCTCAGGAATAGTAATACAACTTTTTTAAAATCATAATAAGTAAATAACGGGCTCAGGTAATATATACATAAATTTATCATATGCCAACTCGACTGAAGTATTACCATAGCCTCACAAAAAATGTTTGCGTATTGGCAAATGAGTGAGACTATCGGAGGATCAACTACCTCTCTCCTTTTTTACCTCCTCCATCTCACCTCTCTCCCTTCCCATCCCTCATACCTCCTTTCCCCTTCCCTAATACCACGTCTCGTCTTGCCACACCCCCTTCAAATGACATCTTATCTTTACCCCCCTTACCCCCCCCCCCTTAAAAGAGGACAGCGCACTTACGACTCTGAGTCTTAGGTTTCCATGGGCGGAGGTTGTCATTTACAATCGGTTGACCTGTCTGCTTGTTGGTCCATCTATATCATATATATACATATAAACGTAGACTTATTAATAAACAAGTTACAAGTATATAAATATATTCATTGTTTTTCAAAGGATTCTCCTTCACATTTTAAACATTTTTTCATACGTTTGAACAATATTTCAAAATACTATGGTCATTGGTCTGGTGGTGTTTTCAAGTGCGTCACTGCCTTTGAGCTGGAAGGGTCACGAGCTCTACTTTTTCAAAGGGCCAAAAATGTTTTTGTTTTCTTGGCGGTATGCGAAGAAGCATTGTTGTGGTGCAAGAAGATGCGGCTTCTCGTACTTCTTCAAGATTAGCGGGTAAACTAATGGTGGTGTACCACTCGGCATTAACACTTCTTCTAGAAAAGGTATAGAAAAATTAGCCATTTAAAAATTATCCTGAAGAGATTTGTATGAATGGGAATGCTGACATCATGACAAGCTGTAATAAAAAAAACTATATGGCGATTGCATGGTATGACCAACCTTTAGTATTAGATATAGATAGAGTTTGTAATTCTATATGTGTGTGTATATATAATTCCACGACCTTCTAATAGAATAGGGGACAAAACTATTGCAGTCATCTGGGCCCTGTATGATTGTGAATATGTATGCATATTTATGCTGTGTCATTGACAACAGTTCAATCATCTTTTTGGTCTTTGAGTGTTATTATGACTAATTACATTAAAAATATGATTATTGAACTTCATTCACATACGATAAAGAAAACTAGCAACTTGAATTCTTCATCTTTTTTTTTTGTTTTTTACCTCAGAGGTCTTATATTTTATTCAAATCTAAACTACGTACTGCTGATGAGAAACATAAATGTTTTGTGGCCCATTTTCTACAGATTAAATTAATGGAAGGTTATTATTGGTGGGTATACAATTCTTCTACTTTGTTCTGACACTCAACCATTGTTCCACTCTTGAAGATTCATGATAAATAATGTATTTACATTATCCTAACAATAGGAAGTATTTTAAATCAACCGTAGATTGTATTTATTTGTCAGATCACTCGCCAAAATTTAAGGACCTATAAATAGTCGCAATGTGGGTTCTATCACTCGCGCGCTGAATTTTTTTAATTGTTTTATTGTTTTGCCAGCGATGGCGTGATACTTATTTATACCCTAAGTTCAGCTAGAGAAGTTATCAAAAATACTAGAAACGTGACCACCGTCACAAGTTTAACTTTCTGGTTTTATACATACAAACAAAGATTATTTTTAAATTTCTAGTAATTTATATCATATCTTGGTAATGTGGTAACAAACTTGATTTCTTCTTCCCCATCTCCCGACTTTCTTCCTTTCTTCTTTTGATCAACTGTCTTGTGATGTTACAAAAACCGTACTACTAATTTCATCTAAATCAGTCTGAATGTATCAGTCGAAATATGATTGTAATCATCCTCGATGAAATCCTACCTATCCTCTGCAATACTTTAACACACTCCTGATTCAGTGGTATCTTTCCATTTGCTTGGAAAAATGCATATATTATTCTTCTAGCTAAAAAAAAAAGCCTTTACGTTTTTCCATCCAATATCTATTTTACCTTTCCATTCTAAGTTCCTTGAATGCGTTATCCATTCACAACTAAGTATAATCTTGTCCAAGAATGTCGTAGTAAACCACTTCCAATTAGGCTTTTGACTTTGTTACAGCACGACTTTAGCACTGGTTGTTCTAACATTACGGATGATATTAGGATAGGCTTCTTACCTAACTCTATTTAAAGCAAAGGTTTACAGCAGACTGATCACTCAAGAGACTGCAACTCAAGAGTTGCAGTGACCTTGCTTGCCATTTAGGGTGCCCCAAACGAGGAGGGGATTTATGGGCCTTGCTCGGCGAACTACAGCCCAGGCATTGCTTCACAATCATATTTCTGTAAGGGCCGTAGTATTACTTCAGTTGAGCGGGCCTAATACGTGCCTGCATTGCTCTCCCACGTAAATATGAAATAAACTGTCAATCAACCTGCTTACAACAAGCTTTCTTTTATATATAAATAAAATAAAACATAAAGTAACAATTAATATTTGTACTGTTATTCACCTTAACAGAAATTCGTTTTGTGAAGTATATAATTGGCTCAAAACCCGCTTTGTTAAATTATCAGACATGATTGATTGAAAAGCGACATCCTCTAAAACAAAGGCCTGCACGATTCTTATCTATAAAATTTTAAAATTCGACTTCACTCGTCTTTGGCCGAATAAAATGTCTCCCAATAATTTCTTTGATTTCTACTTTATTTGACGTCCTAATTGAAAAGGGCTTTATTAAAACCTGATTAACTTATTTTTGACCTATTAGCTGAAATTCCAATTAAGTATTCCCGTAAGCTGATGGATTAATCGATTTATTAAAGCTTAAACTGTGTTGTTTACGTTTGCCTTTTCAAATAATATATATTAATTTTTCAAGCTAAGTTGCTGTAACAAGTACTCTCTTTCTGATAGGACGATAACAAACATATAGTTTTTCTTTTATATGTATACCCTTTTTTAATTATTACATAACTTTTGGGCTTATTCTAAATATTTATTATGATATTAATTTCAAAATATTCAAATTACCCTTATGGGGTATGGGCTTATATAATATACATTTGAATATATATTCTTTTTTTCAAACCCTTTTTATGTAGACTTTTGTGTCCCGACAGTTATATTATTTTTTATATTTATTTTGACTGTTTTCATTTTCCGAGGGCCTCAATTAAACAAAGGCACTTACTTTTATTTTTCCTGTACCGATTTCTTTTTCGATTTGGGAATAAATATATCTTTGCCTTTGAATTGACATTACATATATCTGTATATACATTGGCAATTGTCTTCGTAGATTTTAAATCTAAAAACAAAATAGTATAGGCAACTTTTAAATAGAAAAAGCAACAGAACAAAGAAAATTAACAAAAAATATTGTAATAGAGAAGGATAAACAAAAAAAAATATGCTAGATAATGTATTTACTAATTTAAAAAACGATTATTTCATATAGTAATGGTTACCTATTCACTGTCAGGCTACAAACAATATTATTAAAAATGAAGAACACAAAACCTCCACCAAAAATTTATCATAAGTGCCAAGCTATAAATTTTGTGAAGATATTTTTATCACTGCAAGGTGCAAGTGTCTAATCTATAAAAGACATGTAGTGATTTCGTAAGTTTAGAAAAGTAAATTAAATTGTCTATAGAAAATCACAAAGTAATAAAGACCAAAATTCTGAACGAACCCCAAAAAGATTTAATCAATAAAAAGAAAATTGAACTGAAATCAATAGGAAAAATATGTTATGGTCAGAACTAAAGAAAAACCTAGATGACGACAGTGTAAAACAAGAATATCTAACAAAACGGAATGAAGTGACCAGAGTAATTCAAAATACGAAATAAACACATTGGAAATACGGCAACAAACCAAAGAATGTAGAATTTATTAAACGCTCTTGCCAATAAGAAACTAATACTAAGTAGAGCTACTTCAATATTTATAGTAGATTCTAAAAGAATTACAAATCCTTACGAAATCTCAGAAATATTCAATACCTATTTTTCAACAAGCGTATCGAACCTTGCGAATGAAATACCTATAGAATTTTGTCAGTCACAGATGGAGTATGCGGTACCCATTCGGAACTCTCTCTATAAACATCTATCAACCGCCAATATCATTGTAAATGCTGTTTACATATTTACTCAAGTTACGCTACGCGCCACAATTTTATTTTATGTCTGATGCCCTACATTGATGAGGAGAATTGTGTGATGATTGATACCTAGGACCTAACGAATTTTTTTTTAGCTTTTAGTATCTAAATCGTTATTATCTTGATTATCAATAAATTATTTATTTTGAACAATATTTATAAGAATAAATGTCTCTTCTCTCTTGCTACTATTATCTACTTATGAGCTTTCTTCTTCGTTGTCTTGAGATGTTTTGTTTCGTTGATTCATTTTGCCATGTATCATCCTACTTATCGATCATGGATTCGTATTAAACCTTAAGAATTTATTACATTAAACCAGGAATTAATACAGTGGTGATAAACAAAGTTGGTTTTGAAATATAGATCGCACCACCGTCGGCGTCATTACAGTATAAATTTGAAGTAGGTATCTGGCACACGTGATTACGTGTAAAATTGATTAATCTCGGTGGCCTGATCATAAATTTTCAGAATTAACTCCGTCCCATCGAAATTGAATATTATATTTGTCATTATAAATGTGTTTATTGCAGATTCTACCATATGTAAATAAATAGGTGTACAGTAACTTAACATATGTCATTAGTCAAGTTTTGAAGATACATAATCTCTCGAAAATCTGCTGCTCTTACTTGAACTTTGATCACTCCGCATATTAATATTCACGTAACCAACATGAACGGGATTACAGGAGATTTAATTCTATTCTAGATACGGAACTTAAAATTCTAACCGAATATACTATAGAGATTATATTATTATACTGTTATTGAAAATGATAAATCAGTTTTCAAAATAAAGTGCAAAAATTGACAAAACTCAAATGAATACCGAAACGTACCGAACGTTACCGAACGTAAAACTAGCACGCACGCACACCGCAATCACCGCACGCAATTATACCAGCAGCATTTAGTCAAGATAATTGGGTTTATATTACTGCGAATGTATTCAAACCTTGAATTGGTTAAACTGTGATTTCAATTTGTAACCCGATATACACTCAAGAGCAATGAGTCCAGGTCAGATAATAATACCTGAAATCTAGCTTAGTACAATAAATTGTGTTTAATAGACAATGAAATACTCTTAACATCAAAGAGGTCAGATTAAATATGCGTTAACTATTTGTTTTATATATGTGTTTGTAAAAGGAACAAGATATAAGCGGTAATTATATAAGTGATTTACGTTATTTTAAATTAGCTGTGTGTGAGTTCCCTTTAAATGTAACTGAGACTACTTGAGAGTTTTTAGTAAAAAAACATAAGACACAATCACAATAATATATTAAAAGTTTAACACCACCTAAAAAGGATTAATATTTTAATATATATTTCGGTTATGACTCAAAGATTGTTGTATATAGTACCTAATAACTAAACCACAATCATTTATTGGTCACTTAAAGAAATCTTTTAAATAATTGAACAAAGAAAATATAGGTTAATTTCCACAATATTTAATAAAATTCAAGTAACTTATCTATAAAAGCACAAACACCCGCCATAAAAACAGACTCGTTCTACCACCGTCCAGAATAAAAATGATAAATGAGAGCCCACAGGACGTGGCTATCAGGTATATAAAAAACTGCCACAAGATATTTTCAATGAAACTCGCATTGTCGCATTTAATACGAAATATTCAAAGGAGTTCAGCCCCCGGTAACTTGGTATCTGTACCCGATACCGGTGGCACACTGTTTTTTATATTTTTAAATATACTTTGTTTTTTCTTTTATATTTAAAAATGTAATTTAATATGTTTCTTGCTTGAATGAAGAGATTATGATAAGTAAATAAATAATTGAAAATAATAATGATAAATGTATAATTATAATAGTAACATATAACAAAAATATGGAAGATAGAATATGTTAATATTAAATACTAATTAGCGGAGGTAGCGTCATAGCTAGGGCGTCGGACTTACGATCAAATGATTGCGGGTTCGAACCCAACCTAGTGCACAACCGTCGTAAACCCACCCTTTTTTTTTTTTTAACGTGTGGAAACCCCTCGGGCCTTCGTCCCACCGGGGTTTTCGGTGCGACGGTGTGTCGGAATCGGACCGACTAAAACCACACAAAATAGGAGGAATCCGGGAACAGCTTTATTAAGACATCCGGATCCCTCCTAGCGCCTGCCTGCAATCGTGGGCACCACCTTCTTGTAACTCTCAATTAGGCGGCGTCCAGGCACACCAGTACGTCGCCTCCTCGCGACTGGCCACTAAAGCGGGTGGAGGGGAAAACCCCGTCCCGACCACCTGCAGCCACACTCAGGGCGGCATGAGGCGCTGGTAAGCGCACTTACGCCACCCGGTTCGACGGCGGCGAATTGGGTCCGAATGGAGATCGTCCTCCCGGGCCCGCTCCGCCGCCTCCTTCTGCGAGATGACCTCCTCACAGAAGGTTGCGACCGCGGTAAAATTCCTGCCGCTACCAACCATGCGTATGACGGCCGGTAGCGAGAGATCCACTCCGATGGGTGCAGTGAGGACCCGACGCTGCGTCGCCCAGGAGGGGCATTCGGCGAGCGTATGCTAAGTCGAGTCCTCGCTGCAGTCGCAGTGGTGGCAGGCGGGACTTAATTCCCTCCTAGCAACCGAGTGCAGGTACTTTCCGAAGCAGCCGTGCCCGGAAAGGACCTTCGTCAGTCGGAAAGAAAGAGTCCCGTGCTGCCGCTCTGCCCATTCGACGATAACCGGCTGGAGCGCCTCCACGGCGGCAAAGCCAGTACGTGGAGTCTCCAGCCGGGACGACCAATGAGCCATCGTGACTCGGCGAGCGGCCTCACGCCACTCGCGTACCTCTTAGGGGGGGGGGGGGGCGATTGCCGCTACCCGCCCGGAAATCTTCGGCGAGCACTTCCACCTCCAAGTCTCACGGGGGAGTTCCGGCCAACCGCGTATGGCTCTAACCGCCATGACCCTCTGAGAGCACCAGAGGCGTGTCCTATTCTGAGCGGTCAGAGCCTCCGCCCACACCGGTGCACCGTATAGTGCCATTGACCGGACAACCCCCGTTTATAGCCGCCTTGTAGCGACGCTGGGTCCACCCAAGTTGGGCAAAAGGCGCCCAAGAGCAGACGCAGTGCCGACTAGCTTTGGAGCAAGCTGCCGAAAGTGCTCGTCGAAGAGCCACGTCCCGTCAAGGGTCAGGCCCAAATATTTAATGTGGTTCCGAACCGTTACGAGGACCGAGTTGACCATGATGGCGGCACCAGCAGGTGGACTACGACGGGGCCCATGAAATAAACGGGCCTCCGTCTTGTCCTGGGCCACCCGCAAGCCTAGCGCCTCGATGCGCCGGACCACCAGGGAGGCTCCTCTGGTGGCCAGGCACGCCGCCTCTAGAAAGTTATACCCCCGGGCTGTGACCAGAGTGTTACGCCCAGCCCGGGGGGCCTCACCACGAGGGGCCCAGTCGTACCCCATGTTCCACAGGAGTGGTCCAAGGACAGACCCCTGCGGAACACCGCACGACATGGGCCGACTATTAAATTTCCATCTCGGTCCTCGTACATGACGTTACGCTCCTCTAAATAGTCTGCCACTAGTCGCATCAGGTACTCCGTGATAGCGGATCGTGAACCCACCCCTAATACAAGCATTTTAGCTTAGCTGGGAGGGGAGTAAACAAGAATACTAGTAATGTGTGACTCACGTTGCTAGTATTTTATATAAAAATAGGAATAAGCAAGTAACATATACTGTTAATCTGTTACTCCAATACCTCGCTTGCCAGTACTCTTTAATTTATAAGACCATACTGATAGTTTGACTTTCACTAATCTACTTGGAATTAGATAAAGGCTTACAACGTTACAGCTAAAACTTCTAATAATAATATTAAGTTCACTCAATTTTTTATTTTTTTATTTTAAGACTCCCTTTCAAAATCAAGCATAACAGACAAAGCCCTACCCACTATTCTTAATATCTCAAACCAAACAACTTTGATCTCTGTTTGAATATCTGAATGGATATTAATCCACATATTTTAAAGTTTATTGAATCTATGTATACATAATATTTTTTATATTGACATTTTTTATATTTATTACACTTTTTTTTTTATGCGATAGGGGGCATACGAGCAGACGGGTCACCTGATGGTAAGTGACTACTGCCGCCCATGGACACCCGCAACTCAAGAGTCACAAGTGCGTTGCCGGCCTTTTAGGTAGAGGTACGCTCTCTTCTTGAAGGTTTGAAGGTCGTATCGGTTCGGAAATACGGCAGGTGACAATTTGTTCCATAAGCTGGTTGTGCGAGGCAAAAAGCTTCTGGAGAAGCGCACAGTGGTGGAGTGCCAATCGTCCAGGTGATGGGGATGGATATTTTGTCGCGTAGGACGATGGCGGAAACCAGCAGCCGGTATAAGTCCGAACAATTCCTCTGAACACTCCCCATGATACAAGCGATAGAGGATGCACTGTTGACATTCCCTAAGTACCCGACCTTCTGACCGTGCTAATACTTAATTCAACTATATATTCTGCCGAACAAATACCGAATACTAAAATACCACTAACTGTTGCGACCCTGTAACGGGTTTCACAAAATAGTACATTATCGTGAAATGTACCTTATCGTTTTCTCATTTATTGCGTATTTATTATATATTGTGTGATATAGTTATGTAAGTATACTATTTATTATTACTTTAGTTTAAGTAATTTGATGTACGTGAGTTACTAAGGGGCCCTGTTTAAAATCAGCGTCAGGCATCCTGACTGACATATGCTGAACTGAGTCCTTTTTGACTCTGCACTGGATGCAACTTTTTTTATGCTTTGTTTACATGATTTTTTTGTCTTACCTTTCTTCCCATTTGTCTTGTTTTACCTTTCTTTGTATTATTTTATTTTCCTGTTATTGTGTCTAGTGTATATCAAATAAATATGTTTTCTTTATTTCTTTCTTTCTATTTCCACCAATCACAGTCAATATCAAAAATAATTCTATCTGGTGCTTAAAATATCAAAGCTTTACAAAACTTTTTTCTTTAATAATTACAATCATAAATAAATATGCATCAAAGATAAAGTAGTCTACTTGTGTGGGCCGAAAATTTTTCAGATAATCTCAAAGAGCCGGTGCTTATAGAAAACGGCTCTTGAACTAGCGAAAAAGAGAAGAAATCAAAAGTCCATTTAGGGCCAATTTAGTTCAAAATACTATTTATGAATAACAATGGCCGGCCTCATACTGGTCAAATTCAATAAATGTAATAGTATTTAGTTTATTGGTTTAACTTTCTCAGAGCCTTCTTCGACATTTACGGTAGTATTATGTACATACGCAATGTCTGTATGTGATATACTAAAAAGGTTTAATATATGGAAAACCGAAAGAGTTGTTCTGTTCCGATTTTTTTTTTAAATACACTTTATTGTAACAGGCTTGTTTATTACAAGTAACAAGCTTGTTTATTACAAGCTTGTTACAGCGAGCTGGTTTATACATTTATAATAATTTTATATGTTGTTATATAAGTAACTAGCGTTTGTATACAGTACAAGTAAACTTATAACGTAGACTGTCTAACTAAAAATCAGACATCGAGCCTTCAAGTAATATCAAAAATAATTTATAAACATTTCCGATTTTATTTTTTATTAGACATTATGACATGGTTAACTCCTTCAGCCAATATTTAACATGCATTGTAAAGAATCTAAAACGTGTAATAAACTACTACTATATGTACACCTCTCTTACGTGTAAACGTGATAAATACCAGAATATATATATAATCGATCATATATCGCTCTCTTGTATTATGCATATGATTAGTTACTAAGTATTTTAAAGTAATATATTGTTAAGTGAATAGTTTTAATATTTATTACTACTATTAATAATGTGGAAGTTTGGGTGGATGGACGGATGTTTGGTACTCGTTCATGCCAGAATAGTTATACGCACCGGGACAGTTCGGAACAGAGGCAGGTTATAGTCTGAAATAGCATAATATAGGGTTATCTTCAAAAGTGTGCTGTTCTAAATTTCCCTGCGAATGAAGTCGCATGCAATAGTGTTTATTGTCGATAAAAGAAAGTACAGAAAGTTACGCTATTAAATAGTCAGAATTCGAAGTTGCTAATCTGAAAACTGCATTTATGAATAAAATTACTTCGGATAATCGGACTGTAAAAAGTAAGCAACCGACTTCAATGCGTCTATCATAAAATTTAAGACTAATATGGTTTTCTCATGGATGTCATTGTCAGAACTGGACGAAACTCTCATCTAATACAAAAAGAATCATCGAAATCGGTTGGCGTGATATTGATTTATTCGTCCATTGGTCGCACATGCTTAATGCAAGTTTAAGACTTATATGGTTTTCTTATGGATGCCATTGTCAGAACTAGAAAAATGAAAAAAAGAAACCAAATTAAAATGGGACTACACGGGAAGCCCCAGCTTTCAAATAAAAAATCGTAGAAACCGGTATATGCAGTCTAAAGTCTAAGTAAGTTCTGAGGTAATAGACAAAAAAATAAACATTAAAATACAGTCGAATTGAGAAACTCCTCCTTACTGAAGTCGGTTAAAAAACGTATAATCTGGTCAGTTCAAAAGAACTATTAAGAGTTATGCTAAATAACTGCTATTACGCATTTAACAACTATTTTACTACTTCAGATAATTGTATAATAAATTACCTCACCTATTCTGACAATTCAATTTAGTCTAGCTTTAATATTAATATGACATGTGACTTAATCTATTTGACATTTGTTGATATTCATTGTATTTGAAATTTGTATTGATATACATATGGCTATTAATACGCCGACGTAAACTAGTTTTTATAAAAATATTGAATTTCGGTAACATATTAGCTTCTTATATATGTATATATTACTTACGGTAACAGAACAGATTACGATACATTCTCTCTATTAAGAAAAAGGCTCCGTAAGTTAGAACGCGAAAGGTTTGAAAAATACGTGTCTTTCTCTGAAGAACGTATTCACAAACACCCGAATTACTTTTGGTCTTATGTGAAATCTAAAAGGCAATTAGGTGATATTCCCTACATTATGTATTATAATGGAACTCCTCTTAGGACTGTTACATCTATTTGTACTGCTTTTAATGAGTATTTCCAGTCAGTTTTTGTCTCAGCAAATAATTTAAATAATTGTACTTCTTGTGATGCTGACCACGGTGAATATACTTCAGCTAATATAAGCTCTATTAACTTAGATAAACAAATAATACTTAAAGAACTCCAAAATGTTAATCTACAGAAAGGTGCGGGACCCGATGGCGTGCCGCCAATTTTTATCGCTAAGTGTGCTGTAGCCTTACTTAAACCTATATATCTAATCTTCCGTTTATCTATGGAGCGGGGCCAATTTCCAAATATTTGGAAGAAAGCTTTTATTACACCAATACCAAAAAATAATTGTCGCGAGTTGGTATCTAATTATAGACCTATATCAAAACTATGTATATTTGGAAAAATATTCGAAAAGATAGTTACATCTCAACTCTCTTACGCAATCAAAAATGTCATATCGCCAGATCAGCATGGATTTCTTAAACGTCGCAGTGTTGAAACAAATATGGTTACTTTTGTCGACTACTTACTTAATTCTATGGATAAAAATATACAAGTAGATGTCGTGTACACCGATTTTTCCAAGGCATTTGATAAAATTAATTATGATTCATTAGTTGTGAAACTTCGGAGAATCGGTATTCACGGCAACCTTCTAAGGTGGATAGACTCATACATTCGAAACCGTAGTCAAGCCGTTTGTCTGAAGGGTCATTTTTCCACGTACTTACCTATTGCTTCAGGCGTTCCCCAAGGCTCTCATCTTGGACCTGTCCTATTCTCTTTATATATAAACGATATCGGTAAAACTTTATGTAATACTAGTCAGCTTTTATACGCAGATGATACTAAGTTATTTCGAATGGTTACTAGTTCTGTCGATTGTCGTAAATTACAGGAGGATTTAGACTCCTTACTTAAATACTGTCATGAAAACCAATTATTTCTTAATCCCAAAAAATGTCATATTATTACCTACACACGTAAAAAATCTCCCATTATTTATGACTACAAATTAAATAATGAAACTCTTGGAAGGGTTAGTAGTATTAGAGATTTAGGTATTCTAATGGATAGTCAGCTGACATTTAAGTCTCATTACGATTCTATAACTCAACGAGCCCTAAGAAACTTAGGATTTATCAACAGACTCACTAAACCTTTTAAAAATAGTGCTACAGTCAAACTCCTTTATTTTAGTTTTGTAAGATCTATCTTGGACGTTGGAAGCATTATTTGGAACCCTTTTTACAAGGGACATATAGATCAGTTAGAAAGAGTCCAAAGGAAATTCATTAGAATTTTTGACTATCGTAACTCTGTTCGATCGGGCTCATATGAGGAATCTTTAGCTCGATATAAACTACTTAGCCTCCGGGATCGGCGCACACAGTTTGACATAACTTTTCTATATAAAATTTTAAATAATTATATTGACTCAAATATTATTCTCTCCAAAATTAACTTTATTAATAAACTTCGACTTCCTGTACGCCCCTCACACCTTGGTAAGATATTTACACCACTTCGTTCTCGTAAAAATTACTGTCAAAATAATTTTTTCTCAAGGTGCCTCACTAATTACAATAAGAGCTTTTCTGATATAGATTTATGCTGTAACTCATTAGGAAATATTAAGCAAATGTTATTTGAAAATCTGTGCCAATAAATAAATAAATTATATTTATAAATGTATAAACCAATTACCTATTACGTAGCTTAAACTGTATTCCATGACACAATTGTCATAATATGGTAGACACTATGTTATTTTCTGTCATTGCTTCAATATCATGTAGATTTACTGACGAACTCATGTAAATATGTTTAAACCTCAATGTACTATGAAATCTAATAATTTACTTGAACCTAATCTAATAATTTACTTCTTTAGTATTAATCTCAGACCGAACTGTAATAATTGATGTTTGTGCGAGTTATTAATTGAACTACTTCTATATACACGCAGGATATAAATGTATATGATAATTATATGTATGAAAACCTTAGTAGTGTCCTGCTAGTATATCACAATATAATAAGTACAGGCTTGCATTGGATTGATACAAGTATTTGATTGACCTGGTCTTACTTAACCTTAACTCGAACTCAACTCCATAATATGTGTGACTCATGCAGTTTTGTAAGTCAACACATTTCCTAAAATTATTTCAGTAATTAGTTTCGGCACTCGTTGTCTATCACTCTATTGTATATCTATTTTGTATTTTTTTTTTGTAAATGACTGTGCCAAAATAAAAGTAAAAAAAAAAATATACATATATATATATTATATTTATACTCCAAGTATTTGAATAAAAAATCTAGTTTATTACGTCATATATACGATATGAGCAGTAATTTTTTCTTCAGCTAGTAGGTGATCGAAGTCGTTCTTCTGGTCTGGCGAGATTGAAAAAAAAAAAATGTTGAGTGTATACGAGGTGCATTAAAGTTTTAAACTACACAATTGAAAATAATACAACTTCGAATTTCAAAAAAAGTTTTTATTCTAACACCAACTTACTTTGACTTTTCAGAATTTGCCGTATCATCGTCCTAAATCTCGCAGAAATTGCTCAAATCCTGTCTAACCCGATTCCCTATTGAAATATTAATACAATATTTTATACTAAAATGACTACTTAAAATAACACTAACCCAATTTTATTAATAAATAGGTACTGTAGTAGAAAGATCTTGATTACTGTTCTTTTGAATTATTCCCTCTTTGCATCTATTAAATATTTTATTTATGTATGGTAACATGTGTTTAGGTAGTGGCATCACTTTTAAATGGCTTGGATGATTTTTGGATTTTCATTTAGTCATATCCAAATATCTTTATAAATTCAAATAAGTTTTCGCGGAAAAAATATGTAGTTGTACAGTCTCTTGAATTCTTTATATATTTATACAGATATACCACTAAAAAATACTAGTGGTCTTATTTTGTTTCAATAAATACTAAAATGTATTAAGAGATTCTTTGTAAGTTATTCATGTAACCTTCAAAGGTCATTTCAAAAGCTCAAAATTAATAAAATGTTAACTTCATCGCAAAGCGAAGTCTAATTACTGAAAATACATTTAAATGATGTGCTAAATTGTATCTTTTAAAGGTATTGAAAATACCTTAAGTTTATTTAACAAATATAACCGTAACATTAAATATACAGACTCAAACAATATATAAATATTCATTTACATTTCAGAATACTTTCTATTAAACGTATAATACGCAAATATTGTTCAGTGGTTTTATTATTTCAAAGCCTATGTACATTTCTGTGAATCCATTTATCAGTTAACACCTTTTAATGTTAACTTCACTGACTTATTTTGTTTTTGTTACAGTGTACCCAACGTATTTCTGGTGAACTTGTCGGCTGCAGACCTGCTAGTGACAGGGGTCTGCATGCCCATTCAGCTCAGTAAAGCGATCACTCTCGTCTGGTTCTACGGAGAGACCGTCTGCAAGTTTGTTAACTATATACAAGGTAAATTGTACACTAAAGAACATATTCATTTTAAATTTCAATGAGTTTTTCACTATACTGCTAGAAAAAATAAGGAGAAGTAATAAGCGTAGGTAGTAGAAGTTGTGGTTGTGGAATATCAGTTAATGGACTGAAGTTGCGAGTGCTGTTGCGGGGTGAAACTTCAACTCGCAAGAGACAGGACACGATATGCAAAGCTAACTGCCTACCTTCGCTAGTTGAAGTGCCACATTAAGATGAAGAAGATAAATAAATATATATATAATACTTGTTTTAAGTTGTCAGTAAATGTTGAATTTAGACATTTCTTACTATCTTACTGATTTAACTTGCAAAACGGTTTCCTAAACTGAGCCTTTATTTCTCAAGCAACATCTAACGAAGCTTTGACTCGTTAAAGCCAAAGTTGTGAAGGTTTTTATCTCTAAAGTTTATTGGGAATTGAGATCAATGATATAGGTAAGGGAACTGAGATAAAAATTTATCAAAATTAATAATAAATTGCAATGTTGAATGTGATGAAACCGTTTGAACAATGTACACAACTATATACTGGAAAAGCTTTAAAATCTACTTAATCAATGTTTTGTGAAGATATCCAGAAAGTTCATTTCATCATGATCTTTATAATTTAAAAGTTATAAGCGGGATACATGATTTCTGAAATACAATATTAAAATAACCTTAAGTACTAACTTTTTACGGAGCATTCAGAATAATAATGATATTAAAATATTAAATTCTTCATATTTAAGACAATTTAAGAATGTAATTAATTATGAGTCATTACTGATTTAACTGTTTTGCAAGGTCGGTTGAACACTAGTAGTTTTAGTAACCACCAATTCATGAGGCGTTTAGTGTGGTCTTAAATCTCACAAATCTCAAATATTGTCCACAGTCAAGTTCTGTCACGACACTCGTGTAGATGGCACGCACACGACTATCGACTACTAAAGTATATAAAATTGTACCGTATATTTACTTTGAGGTGACTATTTGTTATGCAGGATCTTACGTAATCAAAACATGCAGCTTCTTCATATTAAATTATTTAAGTAAAGCCATATTAGCCTCGAAGAAGCTTAGCACACCAACCTTCTTCGAGGCTAATATAAACAGATCGAGACAGTATTTTAATCCGGCCCACCGCCTGCAACTTTATAAGGCGCAGGTTCGGCCGCACATGGAATACTGTTCTCATCTCTATGCAGGTGCACCCCAGTACCAGCTTCTCCCTCTTGACCGCATTCAACGAAGAGCGACTCGCATCATCGACTGCCAAGATATTTCTGATCGACTTAACACTTTGGCGTTGCATAGAGATGTAGCTTCACTCTGCATCCTCTATCGCTTGTATCATGGGGAGTGTTCAGAGGAATTGTTCGGACTTATACCAGCTGCTGGTTTCCGCCATCGTCCTACGCGACAAAATATCCATCCCCATCACCTGGACGATTGGCACTCCACCACTGTGCGCTTCTCCAGAAGCTTTTTGCCTCGCACAACCAGCTTATGGAACAAATTATCGCCTGCCGTATTTTCGAACCGATACGACCTTCAAACCTTCAAGAAGAGAGCGTACCTCTACCTAAAAGGCCGGCAACGCACTTGTGACTCTTGAGTTGCGGGTGTCCATGGGCGGCGGTAGTCACTTACCATCAGGTGATCCGTCTGCTCGTTTGCCCCCTATCGCATAAAAAAAAAAAAAAACTAAAAAGATTTACAACTGCTAACATATCGACACATACGTCACGCAGACTTGGTGTTGCGTAGAGATGTAGCTTCACTCTGCATCCTCTATCGCTTGTATCATGGGGAGTGTTCAGAGGAATTGTTCGGACTTAAACCAGCTGCAGGTTTCCGCCATCGTCCTACGCGACAAAATATCCATCCCCATCACCTGGACGATTGGCACTCCACCACTGTGCACTTCTCCAGAAGCTTTTTGCCTCGCACAGCCAGCTTGGCAGCAGCACTGGAACAAAATGTCGCCTGCCGTATTTCCGAACCGATACGACCTTCAAACCTTCAAGAAAAGAGCGTAATCCTACCTAAAAGGCCGGCAACGCACTTGTGACTCTTGAGGTACCCATGGGCGGCGGTAGTCACTTACCATCAGGTGACCCGTCTGCTCGTTTGCCCACTATCGCATAAAAAATATATATATAGTTTTCTAGAAAATGTAGTTGCTTTCTACTGTCCACCTAATATTTACTCAACAGATGTTTTCAAGTAAATGTTGTTTTCGAAATAGTCAAATAAAACTTTAATAGGTGGAGTTTCAACGCGCATCACACAATCTGGTCGTATAAAAGCGATCGGAGAGGTATCCAAATACACAGTGCCGCAGACGATTGGCAGTATATTTGTCTAAATAATGGGGATCCTACCAGAATAAAATTTGTACTAAACCAGGCAAAGAAGTTCTCCTGACGTAACATTTCACATCACATTTTTTTTTTACATTAATTTTTGTTGGACAGTTTTGAATGAAAATCTGAGTAACTAAAATCTAAGTGACTGACTTATTAGTATACACATAACTTACAATAATATAATATACTTTTACATGGTAGAGCCATGCCTAGGCACGAATGGGCCGGCTCGACCAGTGCGATACCACGAAACCGGACCGAAGAAAACCGGTTGTGAAGCGTTGCATTGCCCCGAAATTAGTGAAGTTTTGGGAGGCTCAACTCGCCCTCTCCCTTTTCCTCTGCCCTGACCCCCGCCCCTTTTCTCATCTCCTCATCCCCATCTCTTCCCCTCCTAGCACACCCTCATATCCCTCATCACCGTCAAAAGCGGGCAGTGCACTTACGACTCTCGAGTTGTTGTTGTTGTTGTTGGCTCATGTAGATAGATAGATAGACAGATAGATAGTACTAGTAATATAATAAAAAAATATCGTTATAAATATACTTACAAACTAAAGTTTAAGTAAGTAAGTACTCTTTATTGTACACCAAATATACCTATAAAATACATCTGATATTTGCCGCCGCCTTACATTAAAACAAAAAACAAAATCTAGAAAACAAATGTTTTTGTATTTGTGTATGTATATATATTAAGGATGACATGAAGAGTTGCTGTGTACTATTAACAGAAATAACGTATAATTTGATTATTATCATAATCTAACACAAAATAGAAAATGTACAAACATGAACATATTCATATATAATATAGAAGGTACGTAATCATAATCAAAAATAAATATTCTGAACTGTGAAAAGAAGAGATAGGTACACAAACAGTCTGTTAAAAGTTGTTAAAGCTCCAAGACTTATACGTAAGGCAAGTGTAAAACCGTTTCATAAGTTTTGCGACTTTACTTTTACGTTTTTAGTGCAATAAAAACTATTTTAATAACAATTTCTAGTAGTGAGTTGTGGAGGAAAATGCTAATGCTCAAATGTTAGCAGTGGGACGTATTTAAATGTAGAAAGAATCACTGTTTTTTTTTAAGACAATTGACACCATATTATGTTTTACCGCTACCTCCTCTTTTCTTTTCAAGTTATTTACACTAGAGGCCCAGATTTCGGAACAGAATTTTTATACCACAAAAATACCATATTCCTTAACATTTAATAAAAAAACACTCGATTGCTTTATTGACGTATACGTATACATAGACAACTCATACAACAATGTCAGTATTTCAACTCAGGAGATATGCTACTATTTTTTATATGCCGTTACTATGGATGTTTGTCCAAAGATTAAAAATTTATGTGTATCACAATATGCTGACGACTTCGTCCTGTATATTTCCGGACTAGACTTAAGATATATATAACCATATCTCTTCAAGAAGCCATAGACAGTTTATCAAAATTATTAGCAGCTGTATGTCTTGAACGTCGGCTACAAAGAGCAAAACATGTTGTTATGTTCTCGAAGAAGAAAATTACAAGAGTACAGACACACTAGACATTTTAATACACATTGTATGTTTAGATAATGTTCCTGTTATAAAATACTTGGCACAATGGTAAGATATTTCTTTGAGATGGGGCAGACAGATCAATGAAATTTCTGAAAGAAGTATGACATTTTTAAATACTTTTAAAGGCTTAGACGATTTGAGACGGATATGTAGTAATCGTTCGAAGTAGCACGGATTATGAAAGTTTCTAATTTAAGTGCAATCTGAACTGTGTCTGTTGCCTCTATTTATTATTAAAGTTTGTTTAAAGATAAATAATTTGCTGATGGTGAGACTATTTCAATAATATCATGTGAAAAATCCCCATATAAAGACTTAAGAAAATAATTGTCCATTTAATTTCTGATACCTACTTAACCAGGTCGTAAACGGTATTTACTCAATTATGCCAGATCCTGATACATATGCCGACTTGCGAGAAACAAAGACCTGCTGTTTGTGCCTTCATAGTCAGTTGACATTGGAACACACTTACGCATACACACTCACACACATACACACTCACACTAACACATGCACTCATACACACTCAAATGCACAAACCCACCCACGCCCACGCACGCACACACACATGCACACACGCATACTCTCACGCACACAACATAAACATACACATCCACACTTATTCGATTACAAAACTTTAGATGTAGTTCATTCATTCATTTATTCATCTCACATACAAAGACTACACGGTAACTTAACTACGAAGTACACGTACACTAGCACCTAATTATCTAGCGATAGGAGAGGCTGGTTATCTGTCATACAGGCCCTGCCTAGTACAGAAGCCAGTCTCTTACACAGATTATGACTATTTTGAGTTGTATAGATGGACTATAATTAATTTTGTAACAAATTCTGTGTGAGAGAATAAATAAATTATTATTATTATTAAAAGAAAACTCGATAAAAAAAGTTTAATAACTTATCATACTGTTATGAATACGATACTTTAATTTTTAAATTACACTGTAAATACATAGTAGGCAGAGGCACATTTTGCCAATTAACATTTAGTCCCATTTATTACAGCTTTAAAAATTGCAGACCGTATCATCATCCGGAAAATTTTGAGAATTAGATGAAGAAAAATTATAAATTATTAAAGTAAAGAAGCATGTTGACAGAAAAGGGAGGATAGAAAGAAAAGGGATATTGTTTATACAAATAGATTGGGGAGTAAAAGCAATAAATCAAGCATGTCAGGGTCACATACCTATGACTCGAACTGTCTGGTGCCAGGAAGTCCAAGCCCTCTAACTGAACTTAAGTTTCTGGTTTGTTTAAATAGATTTTAAGCTTTCAGAGGGATAAAAATTCTCAAAATTGTCCCCGTGAATACCATAAATCGCGATCTGTTTTAGGAAAATTCGTGATTGTTATACAGAAATGTTATTTTGAAGCTGAAAATTGATTCTTAAAAATGATGTTTAAAACCAATATTATATAAGAGAGAGAGCTGACATAAATAAAACTATAGGTATTTAGTACCAAGGATGTACGGATTTTTCTGCAAAATTAATGTTTTTCAAAAATGACAAGCCAATAACATGTTGCTTAGAAATACCTGTCAAAGCGGCCTACCCCGACCGCTTTAGTTAGTCCCCGTGCGAACAGGGTATTGGTATTGCTATTGAATCTATTGTTATCTGGTTTGAATGGCTCTTAGGCCCTGACATTTACTAGTTATAGTTGCCTCCTTGACTAGTGTATACAATATCTATTTATGGGTAGGTTTGTGTAAACAAGTCGACATATTCAGTAAACAGAATGTTGCTACTTAATCCTTTACGACTAGTAATAAGACAGACTAGTATAATGGGTTTCAGGTTTGATGTGTGCTATCAAATGTTTACTGCTTGCCATTGACAGACTGACGTCAATTGTTTTACGACGTGTAGTTTGTGATGTGTTGCTGTTTCATTAAAAATCAGGCGTGCTAAGTATCAAGACGAATTTTTTTTTTGATCATATAGAGTAACTGATATACTTTTTTATGGAGGTCGTGACTCTGATTCCCATAAGTGATAAACATTTATGTGATCTATGAATAGTTGTTTCGAGGCATGGTGTTCTTTGTATCCATTTTTAGAATATTTGTAAAGCTACACAGAAATAGTAAATAGTACAGGGGTAATTAGAAAACTTAGAGCCATGAACTAGGTTGATTATTTGTGAAAATCGTTATTATTTCATTGCTTTGATTTAAATTCAAATACCTATTAAATTCAAACTCTGACGATAAAACGTTGCAAATTACTTAACAGACATATCATTCCAAGTGATTAGTTTTATCACATTCCTGAAGTTCTTAACTGTTACTAATAACCTCTATCTAATATTTCTATTATCCTGCGCCATAACGCAGAATCGAAACGACCTCTCTAGCCAGGCCTCGTAAACAAATGTTTGTTTTGTTAACAGTTTGTTCCCAGTCTTTGTTAGTCTAGATAATTGGAGTTACGTCAAGGTAATCATAGTCATGATCGTACTTAAAATATGTACAAATATATAGTATTGTAATATAGATCTGGGTTGATTCATATAGTGAAAGATGTTGGATGAATGACGGTCACAACTCTTTATTAATTACGAATTACTTGAATTTACTTATTTGACTTTTGTGGTAGAAGTATATGTTGACTAGGCTTATGGTCTGGTTATACTGACTTCTGAGCTGAAAGTCGTTGGTTCGATTCTCATACGGGACCAAATTTGTATAATACACAAATAGTTGTCATGATCTTTTCTCACTTTGAGCCGATGTTTGTAAAAAAATATTATTACCAGTAGACGAATTTCAAACGTAAGATAGTCTATTTCTATTAAAGGATATGGTAAGGCGTTTCTATGTTCGATGTAGAAAGCCAGTGTACTTTACAACACTAAATGAGCTCATTAACCATACTCAAACAAAACTTCAATGTTTAGTTACGCCGACTTACGCCACAATATCTCAGAATGGTAAACCGCAACTTTTCGGGTAAACGATGGGATAATTTCATTTGTATATACGAGTATGTAGGAATAGTTGCTTATAACTGGGCCAGAAAATAATAACTTTTTTTTATGAGGATTGAGCTATGAAACATAATATATATAAATTTGATATGCCAAGAATTACTAAACTCACCATGGTAGAGCCACGCTTAGGCACAAATAGGTCGTCTCGACCGGTGCGATACCACGGCCTCACAAAAGACTGATTGTATTTTGGCGAAATTAGTGTGGTTTCCGAAGGCCCAACTCCTCATCTACTCTTTTCCCTCCCCTTGTCCACTCTCTCCTTTCCCATTTCTTTATCCCCCTCTTCTCTTTTTCCTCAACGCAAACCTCTATCCTTCATCACCCTCAAAGGCGGGCAACATACTTGACTTGCAGGTGTCCATGGACGGCGGTTGTTACTTACCATCAAGTGACCTGTCTGCTGGTCACTTGATGGTAAGTTACAACCGCCGACTTTGGCTGAAGTTGGCAGTCAAAGTCATCATAAATCCTTCTTCTTTCGATTCGGTATTAAATTCTGTCAGAAGACTTATTGTGCCCGGCATCAGCTTAAGTCACAAGTGACTCCGACCTACTTGAGATATTGCTGACACTCCCCACTCAATCCATGTATAAGGAATACTACATTCTTCTCTATCATATATTTTCTTGCAATATACTCTCAATTCAATCATTTCATTCTAAAAGTTCACGGAAATAAGAGGGACTAAACTATATACCATGCAGGCCAATAGTTTGAGACCACCTTAATTAAAGTAGGAAAATAACAAAAAACTCCAACAAAATATTAAATGTTAAACTGTTTAATCATTTAATAAAACACTTATTGATAAACAATATACTTTAAAAGCGTAAAGAAATATTAACAGTCCATTCTAAAAAAAAGGCTATAGTTAGCTAAACTGATTTTTCATCAAAAAATCCTCCTTTACATTCTATGACTTTTTTCACAAGTGTTGGGCAATCAATTTGTTGATAGCATCTTGTGATATATTGCTCCAACTTTCGTATTACGCATTCCAAATTTCTTCTTGCGAGGATGGGCCACGATTACGGACGTTCCTATTAAGCTCTTCCCACAAAAGTTTAATTCGACTGAGATCCGGGCTCTGAGGAGTCCAAACTATTTTTTTAACACCCCTTGTGCCTCTTTCTCTTCTAAATATCCTCTACCTAGTTTTGAGGTATGCTTTGGATTATATCTTGTTAGAAAATAAATTCATCTCTAATTAATCGCAACCCGGAAGGAACGGCATTTTGCTCTAAAAAATTTTTGTACTGTTCCTTTTTAAAATTACTTTAAATTTGATCACATCACCAGTTTCATTATATAAAACAACGATGGTAGAACGCACTTCACTGCTAATTTCGCGTGCTTTTCCCATTTTAAGACGTTTTCACTGTAGAAACCACAAGTTTAGACTAACTGAGATTGTTTGTGGACAAACCCAAGTAAACTAAGATAATAATAAGTCGGAAACACGTGTTTTCAGAAGCTGAATAATCCTAATTATAGAATAATGTGAAAACAATAGATGTTTTTTGTCCAATAACTTGAAATTAAACAAAAGAATGACTTCTTTAAATACTCAATATTCGCAATAGAATATGCAGATGTGCATTTCTTTTACTTATCTTATGGGATTTTATTACAATTGATAGATAATTATGTTGTTTAAGTGCACTCTTAAATTTTTGGCCGGCAGTATTTATAGTTAAAACTTTCAAGCTCCAATGAGTGGGAGAGCTCTTGCCGGAGCCGCAAAAAACGTATACTGACCAGATCGGCAGTGAAGAAAGTCCAGATTAAAAGGGGTGCTTTTAATCTGGACCTTCTTCACTGCCGATCTGGCGTAACCGGCGAGAGTGTATGAAAGGTGTAACGAATGTAGAAGAAGCTCGACTTATATGTCAGGATTGTGACAAATACCGTTCTACCGTCTCTACCTAACCTGGATAGGAATAGAGCGTGAGCATATGTATATATGTAAGTATGTAATATTTTAGATATAAATAATTACGCTATTATCTAAGAAAACACTTAACAGAAGCTGGAAAAGCAGAGCTGTCGTTCTGTATTTTATACCGAAAAGTAATTTCAAGGTTTTTTTACCTGATATTGGTTTACAGTCGCGTACACCTCAAAATCTCAAAACCTCTAATGGTGGAGGTGGGTGAAGTGTGTTCTGTCTTATGTACAATGAAACTAAAAAAATATATATAATTCTTGCCTGAAGTACTATTATTTAATTGATCCTTACTGTACTGAGGCTTAAATACCCTCAGGATAAAAGTGGTATAAGTGGTGGTAAAAGTGGTAGAAAACATAAAACGGGCAGCCTTTTTTTATTTTCTATTTTAAGGTAATCGTTAATACCTAATAGAAAATAGAAATTCATTTCTTTCAATGCTCATGGCTATTTTAGTCTAAGTATTTTTTATGAATACCCAGCTGTATGCGGGTACAAATCACAACCACAAATTGTTCGCATTTATATTTAAAAAATTTAATCCTTATTTTTCGATCAAGCCTTTTTAAACTGTCTATATTTACAACCAAAGCATATCCACAAAAATAATGTTGTAATTGCGTAAAATAACGACGTACTTACAGTTGCCTGTGAAAAAGCAATGTTTTTTTTAGTTTAAATTCTATCTCTCTCTATCTAAACTATTTGTGACCTCAAGTAACCAAACGTACTGAGTACCAAACCAAATCGTCGGTACTGAAACGTAATTCCCTTAAAGGTTTACTCAGAGACAGTAACTACATAACTACTGACTAATTTACCTCGCAGGCTTTAAGTGGGCTGCTTAATAACTGAGCAATGTTAAGATATTAGCTATATGGGAGCCTCAACTGCAACTGAATAATATTAAACGAGTCTTTGCCACTAGCCAGCAGTTTAAAGATAGCACGAGGCTCGTTTACGTGCCTCTTGAGGTCATTCCACAATTTACCGCACCGAATTTCTTCCATCAGTCAGTGATATACCTATTGCTCTAAATCTAACAGGAATTAAATTACACTTATATAACCTTTTAATTTAACAAGTAACGCCTACAGCACTAACAAAAACACTTAACACAGATACTTTGATATTCAAATATAGTTTAATAATACATTTTCTTCAAGTTTTAAAAGCAATTTTATATTTATATCGGAATCTGAACATAACGCTCTTTTAGGTAACTTTTTATACGTTTAGACATCTCACACTTCCAGTTATATTTGTATTACTAATCTTATTAATAAAATATTTTTCTTAGTAGAGCAATACTTAAACAAGAAGGCCGGTTCGAGCGGGGCCATACCACAGTCTCACAGGGAACCGGTTGTGAAAACGATTGCATTGTATGCATTGCGTTGCATGTTGTAGATATTGCTTATGTAAGTAATAAAAATGTATTGTTATGAGTAAATAAAGTTCTCTCATACCCCAACTGAATTGTACTGTAGTGATCTTTATGTATATCTGTAACATTCCGAATTTTATTTAAACTAAGTACGTATTCCATGTCTACAGAAAGGGTGGCCAGGTCTTCAAAATTAAAAAGCCTGACAGACCACCTGGTTTAGCAGAATATTTCACTAAAAAGGCCGGACACCCCTTATTTTTTAGTCTAAGTATAATAATACATCTCCCAATATGGCCGGTTACCGCGGGAGAAAACGAAAAATACCGTCTACATTTGCACCCTCAACGTAAGATCATTATCTTCTGATCAAAAATATATTGAGCTAAAAGCTGCACTAGAAGATATTAAGCATGATATAATAGGTTTGAGCGAAGATCGCTGCCTAGGAGAAAAGACAATCAAAGGCGATGAATATATCTTCTACTACATTGGCCAAACAAGAGGACTATATGGAGTAGATTTTCTAGTAAGGAAGAAACACAAAGATAACATCATAAAATTTACTGGACTATCTGAAAGAGTGTGCGTACTGGAAATCAAAATGGAAAGCCAGTGTTTTGCAGTAATTCAAGCGTACGCCCCCACTGAAAACTCATCACAGGAAGAAATAGACAGTTTTTACTAGGACTTAGCAAAAGCTCATGGTTCCACATCTACTTTCTATAGGTGATTTTAATGCTCAAATAGAAATTCCAGAAAAGTACGAACGTTCCGCTACAGGAGAGTATGGTTACGGCATCAGAAGCGCCCGAGGCACGAGACTAATTCAATACGCACAAGAGTACAACCTAAAAATTATAAATACAATGTTCAAACTAAAACCAAAAAACCCCTGGACATGGATCTCTCCAGATAAAAACACAAGAAACGAAATTGATAATATCATGACCACGAAGCACCACATGATCTCTAAATATAAGAACAACAATACACCTAAATTCAACAAAGAAAAGTAGGCGGCCGCAATTTCTCTAATACATCCACTAAGCTAAAAACTCTAGCGGAGCAGGAAATGTACTTTACAAACCTCTACAGCTTTATACCAGAACTTATAAAGAAGCAAAACAACTGCAATGTGGAGGAGTACTACTAACATATCATGCACTATTTCAAGACAAGTATAAAAAACATTAAAAGAATACATAAGAACAAATCCTATCCGCGAAAGCTTTAGAACTCATGAAAGAAAGAAGCGAACTACAAAATAAGCCCAAATTAAGCGTAGCCGATAAAGAAAAACTAAGTACTTTATATAAACTTACCAATAAAGAAATAAAAAGGTGCTACGTTACATACAGAACAACAACTATACAAAGACACCTCAATAATACTAGATCTGCCTAAAAAGCATATAAAGAGCTAAATCAATCCAAAACATGGGTTCCTTTTCTCAAGTCTTGTAATGCCTTGTTTTTATAAACTTTTGCCTCCTGTCTTCTTGAAAGGATAGCCCTAGTCATCGATGCTCACCAACCGATAGAACAAGCCGGTTTCAGAAGCGGTTTCAGCATGATGGATCATATCCAAATGGTTGACCAGGTGATAGAAAAATATTTAGAATTTAATAAACCCCTATATTTAGCTTTCATCGACTACAAAAAAGCTTTTGATTCATTTTCACACGAGAGCATCTGGGAATCGCTGAAAGCACTAAACACAAATGAAAAGTTAATATCCTAAAAAATCGTTACTCTAACAGCACAAGTAGAGTCAAACTGGATAGAGTAGGCGAAGTAATCAACATAAAGAGAGGTGTCTGGCAGGGAGACCCGATCTAACCAAAATTCGTACAACACGTAATGGGAGAGATACCATGGTCCAATCAAGGTATTATTATAAATGGGATTTTTTTAAGTCATCTCAAATTTGCCGATGACATAATTTTATTTTCGGAAACCCCTCACGTAAATGAATTAAACCAGGCTAGTATAAAAACGGGTTTGGAAATGAATCTGGAAAAACTAAAATTATGTCTAACCGCAGTGCAATGCCCATCTTAACAAATAACACACCTCTCGAGTTTGTCAACCACTACATTTACTTAGGAAAAGAAATCTCCTTTAGTAAGGAAAGAAACACTGAAGAACTTAACCGAAGAGTGGCGATTACCTGGAACAAGTTCTGGCACCATAAGGAAATACTAAAATCGCAACTTTCGCTACCGACAAAGAAAATAGTCATGGATAAAGGACATCTAAAGGGGTGCTTTTAATCTGGACCTTCTTCACTGCCGATCTGGCGTAACCGGCGAGAGTGTATGAAAGGTGTAACGAATGTAGAAGAAGCTCGACTTATATGTCAGGATTGTGACAAATACCGTTCTACCGTCTCTACCTAACCTGGATAGGAATAGAGCGTGAGCATATGTATATATGTAAGTATGTAATATTTTAGATATAAATAATTACGCTATTATCTAAGAAAACACTTAACAGAAGCTGGAAAAGCAGAGCTGTCGTTCTGTATTTTATACCGAAAAGTAATTTCAAGGTTTTTTTACCTGATATTGGTTTACAGTCGCGTACACCTCAAAATCTCAAAACCTCTAATGGTGGAGGTGGGTGAAGTGTGTTCTGTCTTATGTACAATGAAACTAAAAAAATATATATAATTCTTGCCTGAAGTACTATTATTTAATTGATCCTTACTGTACTGAGGCTTAAATACCCTCAGGATAAAAGTGGTATAAGTGGTGGTAAAAGTGGTAGAAAACATAAAACGGGCAGCCTTTTTTTATTTTCTATTTTAAGGTAATCGTTAATACCTAATAGAAAATAGAAATTCATTTCTTTCAATGCTCATGGCTATTTTAGTCTAAGTATTTTTTATGAATACCCAGCTGTATGCGGGTACAAATCACAACCACAAATTGTTCGCATTTATATCTAAAAAATTTAATCCTTATTTTTCGATCAAGCCTTTTTAAACTGTCTATATTTACAACCAAAGCATATCCACAAAAATAATGTTGTAATTGCGTAAAATAACGACATACTTACAGTTGCCTGTGAAAAAGCAATGTTTTTTTTAGTTTAAATTCTATCTCTCTCTATCTAAACTATTTGTGACCTCAAGTAACCAAACGTACTGAGTACCAAACCAAATCGTCGGTACTGAAACGTAATTCCCTTAAAGGTTTACTCAGAGACAGTAACTACATAACTACTGACTAATTTACCTCGCAGGCTTTAAGTGGGCTGCTTAATAACTGAGCAATGTTAAGATATTAGCTATATGGGAGCCTCAACTGCAACTGAATAATATTAAACGAGTCTTTGCCACTAGCCAGCAGTTTAAAGATAGCACGAGGCTCGTTTACGTGCCTCTTGAGGTCATTCCACAATTTACCGCACCGAATTTCTTCCATCAGTCAGTGATATACCTATTGCTCTAAATCTAACAGGAAT
This sequence comes from Tyria jacobaeae, assembly GCA_947561695.1. Classification (NCBI taxonomy): domain Eukaryota; kingdom Metazoa; phylum Arthropoda; class Insecta; order Lepidoptera; family Erebidae; genus Tyria; species Tyria jacobaeae. The sequence continues at coordinate 1,074,361 of OX387214.1, forward strand.
TAAATTACACTTATATAACCTTTTAATTTAACAAGTAACGCCTACAGCACTAACAAAAACACTTAACACAGATACTTTGATATTCAAATATAGTTTAATAATACATTTTCTTCAAGTTTTAAAAGCAATTTTATATTTATATCGGAATCTGAACATAACGCTCTTTTAGGTAACTTTTTATACGTTTAGACATCTCACACTTCCAGTTATATTTGTATTACTAATCTTATTAATAAAATATTTTTCTTAGTAGAGCAATACTTAAACAAGAAGGCCGGTTCGAGCGGGGCCATACCACAGTCTCACAGGGAACCGGTTGTGAAAACGATTGCATTGTATGCATTGCGTTGCATGTTGTAGATATTGCTTATGTAAGTAAAAAAAATGTATTGTTATGAGTAAATAAAGTTCTCTCATACCCCAACTGAATTGTACTGTAGTGATCTTTATGTATATCTGTAACATTCCGAATTTTATTTAAACTAAGTACGTATTCCATGTCTACAGAAAGGGTGGCCAGGTCTTCAAAATTAAAAAGCCTGACAGACCACCTGGTTTAGCAGAATATTTCACTAAAAAGGCCGGACACCCCTTATTTTTTAGTCTAAGTATAATAATACATCTCCCAATATGGCCGGTTACCGCGGGAGAAAACGAAAAATACCGTCTACATTTGCACCCTCAACGTAAGATCATTATCTTCTGATCAAAAATATATTGAGCTAAAAGCTGCACTAGAAGATATTAAGCATGATATAATAGGTTTGAGCGAAGATCGCTGCCTAGGAGAAAAGACAATCAAAGGCGATGAATATATCTTCTACTACATTGGCCAAACAAGAGGACTATATGGAGTAGATTTTCTAGTAAGGAAGAAACACAAAGATAACATCATAAAATTTACTGGACTATCTGAAAGAGTGTGCGTACTGGAAATCAAAATGGAAAGCCAGTGTTTTGCAGTAATTCAAGCGTACGCCCCCACTGAAAACTCATCACAGGAAGAAATAGACAGTTTTTACTAGGACTTAGCAAAAGCTCATGGTTCCACATCTACTTTCTATAGGTGATTTTAATGCTCAAATAGAAATTCCAGAAAAGTACGAACGTTCCGCTACAGGAGAGTATGGTTACGGCATCAGAAGCGCCCGAGGCACGAGACTAATTCAATACGCACAAGAGTACAACCTAAAAATTATAAATACAATGTTCAAACTAAAACCAAAAAACCCCTGGACATGGATCTCTCCAGATAAAAACACAAGAAACGAAATTGATAATATCATGACCACGAAGCACCACATGATCTCTAAATATAAGAACAACAATACACCTAAATTCAACAAAGAAAAGTAGGCGGCCGCAATTTCTCTAATACATCCACTAAGCTAAAAACTCTAGCGGAGCAGGAAATGTACTTTACAAACCTCTACAGCTTTATACCAGAACTTATAAAGAAGCAAAACAACTGCAATGTGGAGGAGTACTACTAACATATCATGCACTATTTCAAGACAAGTATAAAAAACATTAAAAGAATACATAAGAACAAATCCTATCCGCGAAAGCTTTAGAACTCATGAAAGAAAGAAGCGAACTACAAAATAAGCCCAAATTAAGCGTAGCCGATAAAGAAAAACTAAGTACTTTATATAAACTTACCAATAAAGAAATAAAAAGGTGCTACGTTACATACAGAACAACAACTATACAAAGACACCTCAATAATACTAGATCTGCCTAAAAAGCATATAAAGAGCTAAATCAATCCAAAACATGGGTTCCTTTTCTCAAGTCTTGTAATGCCTTGTTTTTATAAACTTTTGCCTCCTGTCTTCTTGAAAGGATAGCCCTAGTCATCGATGCTCACCAACCGATAGAACAAGCCGGTTTCAGAAGCGGTTTCAGCATGATGGATCATATCCAAATGGTTGACCAGGTGATAGAAAAATATTTAGAATTTAATAAACCCCTATATTTAGCTTTCATCGACTACAAAAAAGCTTTTGATTCATTTTCACACGAGAGCATCTGGGAATCGCTGAAAGCACTAAACACAAATGAAAAGTTAATATCCTAAAAAATCGTTACTCTAACAGCACAAGTAGAGTCAAACTGGATAGAGTAGGCGAAGTAATCAACATAAAGAGAGGTGTCTGGCAGGGAGACCCGATCTAACCAAAATTCGTACAACACGTAATGGGAGAGATACCATGGTCCAATCAAGGTATTATTATAAATGGGATTTTTTTAAGTCATCTCAAATTTGCCGATGACATAATTTTATTTTCGGAAACCTCTCACGTAAATGAATTAAACCAGGCTAGTATAAAAACGGGTTTGGAAATGAATCTGGAAAAACTAAAATTATGTCTAACCGCAGTGCAATGCCCATCTTAACAAATAACACACCTCTCGAGTTTGTCAACCACTACATTTACTTAGGAAAAGAAATCTCCTTTAGTAAGGAAAGAAACACTGAAGAACTTAACCGAAGAGTGGCGATTACCTGGAACAAGTTCTGGCACCATAAGGAAATACTAAAATCGCAACTTTCGCTACCGACAAAGAAAATAGTCATGGATAAAGGACATCTAAAGGGGTGCTTTTAATCTGGACCTTCTTCACTGCCGATCTGGCGTAACCGGCGAGAGTGTATGAAAGGTGTAACGAATGTAGAAGAAGCTCGACTTATATGTCAGGATTGTGACAAATACCGTTCTACCGTCTCTACCTAACCTGGATAGGAATAGAGCGTGAGCATATGTATATATGTAAGTATGTAATATTTTAGATATAAATAATTACGCTATTATCTAAGAAAACACTTAACAGAAGCTGGAAAAGCAGAGCTGTCGTTCTGTATTTTATACCGAAAAGTAATTTCAAGGTTTTTTTACCTGATATTGGTTTACAGTCGCGTACACCTCAAAATCTCAAAACCTCTAATGGTGGAGGTGGGTGAAGTGTGTTCTGTCTTATGTACAATGAAACTAAAAAAATATATATAATTCTTGCCTGAAGTACTATTATTTAATTGATCCTTACTGTACTGAGGCTTAAATACCCTCAGGATAAAAGTGGTATAAGTGGTGGTAAAAGTGGTAGAAAACATAAAACGGGCAGCCTTTTTTTATTTTCTATTTTAAGGTAATCGTTAATACCTAATAGAAAATAGAAATTCATTTCTTTCAATGCTCATGGCTATTTTAGTCTAAGTATTTTTTATGAATACCCAGCTGTATGCGGGTACAAATCACAACCACAAATTGTTCGCATTTATATCTAAAAAATTTAATCCTTATATTTCGATCAAGCCTTTTTAAACTGTCTATATTTACAACCAAAGCATATCCACAAAAATAATGTTGTAATTGCGTAAAATAACGACATACTTACAGTTGCCTGTGAAAAAGCAATGTTTTTTTTAGTTTAAATTCTATCTCTCTCTATCTAAACTATTTGTGACCTCAAGTAACCAAACGTACTGAGTACCAAACCAAATCGTCGGTACTGAAACGTAATTCCCTTAAAGGTTTACTCAGAGACAGTAACTACATAACTACTGACTAATTTACCTCGCAGGCTTTAAGTGGGCTGCTTAATAACTGAGCAATGTTAAGATATTAGCTATATGGGAGCCTCAACTGCAACTGAATAATATTAAACGAGTCTTTGCCACTAGCCAGCAGTTTAAAGATAGCACGAGGCTCGTTTACGTGCCTCTTGAGGTCATTCCACAATTTACCGCACCGAATTTCTTCCATCAGTCAGTGATATACCTATTGCTCTAAATCTAACAGGAATTAAATTACACTTATATAACCTTTTAATTTAACAAGTAACGCCTACAGCACTAACAAAAACACTTAACACAGATACTTTGATATTCAAATATAGTTTAATAATACATTTTCTTCAAGTTTTAAAAGCAATTTTATATTTATATCGGAATCTGAACATAACGCTCTTTTAGGTAACTTTTTATACGTTTAGACATCTCACACTTCCAGTTATATTTGTATTACTAATCTTATTAATAAAATATTTTTCTTAGTAGAGCAATACTTAAACAAGAAGGCCGGTTCGAGCGGGGCCATACCACAGTCTCACAGGGAACCGGTTGTGAAAACGATTGCATTGTATGCATTGCGTTGCATGTTGTAGATATTGCTTATGTAAGTAAAAAAAATGTATTGTTATGAGTAAATAAAGTTCTCTCATACCCCAACTGAATTGTACTGTAGTGATCTTTATGTATATCTGTAACATTCCGAATTTTATTTAAACTAAGTACGTATTCCATGTCTACAGAAAGGGTGGCCAGGTCTTCAAAATTAAAAAGCCTGACAGACCACCTGGTTTAGCAGAATATTTCACTAAAAAGGCCGGACACCCCTTATTTTTTAGTCTAAGTATAATAATACATCTCCCAATATGGCCGGTTACCGCGGGAGAAAACGAAAAATACCGTCTACATTTGCACCCTCAACGTAAGATCATTATCTTCTGATCAAAAATATATTGAGCTAAAAGCTGCACTAGAAGATATTAAGCATGATATAATAGGTTTGAGCGAAGATCGCTGCCTAGGAGAAAAGACAATCAAAGGCGATGAATATATCTTCTACTACATTGGCCAAACAAGAGGACTATATGGAGTAGATTTTCTAGTAAGGAAGAAACACAAAGATAACATCATAAAATTTACTGGACTATCTGAAAGAGTGTGCGTACTGGAAATCAAAATGGAAAGCCAGTGTTTTGCAGTAATTCAAGCGTACGCCCCCACTGAAAACTCATCACAGGAAGAAATAGACAGTTTTTACTAGGACTTAGCAAAAGCTCATGGTTCCACATCTACTTTCTATAGGTGATTTTAATGCTCAAATAGAAATTCCAGAAAAGTACGAACGTTCCGCTACAGGAGAGTATGGTTACGGCATCAGAAGCGCCCGAGGCACGAGACTAATTCAATACGCACAAGAGCACAACCTAAAAATTATAAATACAATGTTCAAACTAAAACCAAAAAACCCCTGGACATGGATCTCTCCAGATAAAAACACAAGAAACGAAATTGATAATATCATGACCACGAAGCACCACATGATCTCTAAATATAAGAACAACAATACACCTAAATTCAACAAAGAAAAGTAGGCGGCCGCAATTTCTCTAATACATCCACTAAGCTAAAAACTCTAGCGGAGCAGGAAATGTACTTTACAAACCTCTACAGCTTTATACCAGAACTTATAAAGAAGCAAAACAACTGCAATGTGGAGGAGTACTACTAACATATCATGCACTATTTCAAGACAAGTATAAAAAACATTAAAAGAATACATAAGAACAAATCCTATCCGCGAAAGCTTTAGAACTCATGAAAGAAAGAAGCGAACTACAAAATAAGCCCAAATTAAGCGTAGCCGATAAAGAAAAACTAAGTACTTTATATAAACTTACCAATAAAGAAATAAAAAGGTGCTACGTTACATACAGAACAACAACTATACAAAGACACCTCAATAATACTAGATCTGCCTAAAAAGCATATAAAGAGCTAAATCAATCCAAAACATGGGTTCCTTTTCTCAAGTCTTGTAATGCCTTGTTTTTATAAACTTTTGCCTCCTGTCTTCTTGAAAGGATAGCCCTAGTCATCGATGCTCACCAACCGATAGAACAAGCCGGTTTCAGAAGCGGTTTCAGCATGATGGATCATATCCAAATGGTTGACCAGGTGATAGAAAAATATTTAGAATTTAATAAACCCCTATATTTAGCTTTCATCGACTACAAAAAAGCTTTTGATTCATTTTCACACGAGAGCATCTGGGAATCGCTGAAAGCACTAAACACAAATGAAAAGTTAATATCCTAAAAAATCGTTACTCTAACAGCACAAGTAGAGTCAAACTGGATAGAGTAGGCGAAGTAATCAACATAAAGAGAGGTGTCTGGCAGGGAGACCCGATCTAACCAAAATTCGTACAACACGTAATGGGAGAGATGCCATGGTCCAATCAAGGTATTATTATAAATGGGATTTTTTTAAGTCATCTCAAATTTGCCGATGACATAATTTTATTTTCGGAAACCCCTCACGTAAATGAATTAAACCAGGCTAGTATAAAAACGGGTTTGGAAATGAATCTGGAAAAACTAAAATTATGTCTAACCGCAGTGCAATGCCCATCTTAACAAATAACACACCTCTCGAGTTTGTCAACCACTACATTTACTTAGGAAAAGAAATCTCCTTTAGTAAGGAAAGAAACACTGAAGAACTTAACCGAAGAGTGGCGATTACCTGGAACAAGTTCTGGCACCATAAGGAAATACTAAAATCGCAACTTTCGCTACCGACAAAGAAAATAGTCATGGATAAAGGACATCTAAAGGGGTGCTTTTAATCTGGACCTTCTTCACTGCCGATCTGGCGTAACCGGCGAGAGTGTATGAAAGGTGTAACGAATGTAGAAGAAGCTCGACTTATATGTCAGGATTGTGACAAATACCGTTCTACCGTCTCTACCTAACCTGGATAGGAATAGAGCGTGAGCATATGTATATATGTAAGTATGTAATATTTTAGATATAAATAATTACGCTATTATCTAAGAAAACACTTAACAGAAGCTGGAAAAGCAGAGCTGTCGTTCTGTATTTTATACCGAAAAGTAATTTCAAGGTTTTTTTACCTGATATTGGTTTACAGTCGCGTACACCTCAAAATCTCAAAACCTCTAATGGTGGAGGTGGGTGAAGTGTGTTCTGTCTTATGTACAATGAAACTAAAAAAATATATATAATTCTTGCCTGAAGTACTATTATTTAATTGATCCTTACTGTACTGAGGCTTAAATACCCTCAGGATAAAAGTGGTATAAGTGGTGGTAAAAGTGGTAGAAAACATAAAACGGGCAGCCTTTTTTTATTTTCTATTTTAAGGTAATCGTTAATACCTAATAGAAAATAGAAATTCATTTCTTTCAATGCTCATGGCTATTTTAGTCTAAGTATTTTTTATGAATACCCAGCTGTATGCGGGTACAAATCACAACCACAAATTGTTCGCATTTATATCTAAAAAATTTAATCCTTATTTTTCGATCAAGCCTTTTTAAACTGTCTATATTTACAACCAAAGCATATCCACAAAAATAATGTTGTAATTGCGTAAAATAACGACATACTTACAGTTGCCTGTGAAAAAGCAATGTTTTTTTTAGTTTAAATTCTATCTCTCTCTATCTAAACTATTTGTGACCTCAAGTAACCAAACGTACTGAGTACCAAACCAAATCGTCGGTACTGAAACGTAATTCCCTTAAAGGTTTACTCAGAGACAGTAACTACATAACTACTGACTAATTTACCTCGCAGGCTTTAAGTGGGCTGCTTAATAACTGAGCAATGTTAAGATATTAGCTATATGGGAGCCTCAACTGCAACTGAATAATATTAAACGAGTCTTTGCCAATAGCCAGCAGTTTAAAGATAGCACGAGGCTCGTTTACGTGCCTCTTGAGGTCATTCCACAATTTACCGCACCGAATTTCTTCCATCAGTCAGTGATATACCTATTGCTCTAAATCTAACAGGAATTAAATTACACTTATATAACCTTTTAATTTAACAAGTAACGCCTACAGCACTAACAAAAACACTTAACACAGATACTTTGATATTCAAATATAGTTTAATAATACATTTTCTTCAAGTTTTAAAAGCAATTTTATATTTATATCGGAATCTGAACATAACGCTCTTTTAGGTAACTTTTTATACGTTTAGACATCTCACACTTCCAGTTATATTTGTATTACTAATCTTATTAATAAAATATTTTTCTTAGTAGAGCAATACTTAAACAAGAAGGCCGGTTCGAGCGGGGCCATACCACAGTCTCACAGGGAACCGGTTGTGAAAACGATTGCATTGTATGCATTGCGTTGCATGTTGTAGATATTGCTTATGTAAGTAAAAAAAATGTATTGTTATGAGTAAATAAAGTTCTCTCATACCCCAACTGAATTGTACTGTAGTGATCTTTATGTATATCTGTAACATTCCGAATTTTATTTAAACTAAGTACGTATTCCATGTCTACAGAAAGGGTGGCCAGGTCTTCAAAATTAAAAAGCCTGACAGACCACCTGGTTTAGCAGAATATTTCACTAAAAAGGCCGGACACCCCTTATTTTTTAGTCTAAGTATAATAATACATCTCCCAATATGGCCGGTTACCGCGGGAGAAAACGAAAAATACCGTCTACATTTGCACCCTCAACGTAAGATCATTATCTTCTGATCAAAAATATATTGAGCTAAAAGCTGCACTAGAAGATATTAAGCATGATATAATAGGTTTGAGCGAAGATCGCTGCCTAGGAGAAAAGACAATCAAAGGCGATGAATATATCTTCTACTACATTGGCCAAACAAGAGGACTATATGGAGTAGATTTTCTAGTAAGGAAGAAACACAAAGATAACATCATAAAATTTACTGGACTATCTGAAAGAGTGTGCGTACTGGAAATCAAAATGGAAAGCCAGTGTTTTGCAGTAATTCAAGCGTACGCCCCCACTGAAAACTCATCACAGGAAGAAATAGACAGTTTTTACTAGGACTTAGCAAAAGCTCATGGTTCCACATCTACTTTCTATAGGTGATTTTAATGCTCAAATAGAAATTCCAGAAAAGTACGAACGTTCCGCTACAGGAGAGTATGGTTACGGCATCAGAAGCGCCCGAGGCACGAGACTAATTCAATACGCACAAGAGCACAACCTAAAAATTATAAATACAATGTTCAAACTAAAACCAAAAAACCCCTGGACATGGATCTCTCCAGATAAAAACACAAGAAACGAAATTGATAATATCATGACCACGAAGCACCACATGATCTCTAAATATAAGAACAACAATACACCTAAATTCAACAAAGAAAAGTAGGCGGCCGCAATTTCTCTAATACATCCACTAAGCTAAAAACTCTAGCGGAGCAGGAAATGTACTTTACAAACCTCTACAGCTTTATACCAGAACTTATAAAGAAGCAAAACAACTGCAATGTGGAGGAGTACTACTAACATATCATGCACTATTTCAAGACAAGTATAAAAAACATTAAAAGAATACATAAGAACAAATCCTATCCGCGAAAGCTTTAGAACTCATGAAAGAAAGAAGCGAACTACAAAATAAGCCCAAATTAAGCGTAGCCGATAAAGAAAAACTAAGTACTTTATATAAACTTACCAATAAAGAAATAAAAAGGTGCTACGTTACATACAGAACAACAACTATACAAAGACACCTCAATAATACTAGATCTGCCTAAAAAGCATATAAAGAGCTAAATCAATCCAAAACATGGGTTCCTTTTCTCAAGTCTTGTAATGCCTTGTTTTTATAAACTTTTGCCTCCTGTCTTCTTGAAAGGATAGCCCTAGTCATCGATGCTCACCAACCGATAGAACAAGCCGGTTTCAGAAGCGGTTTCAGCATGATGGATCATATCCAAATGGTTGACCAGGTGATAGAAAAATATTTAGAATTTAATAAACCCCTATATTTAGCTTTCATCGACTACAAAAAAGCTTTTGATTCATTTTCACACGAGAGCATCTGGGAATCGCTGAAAGCACTAAACACAAATGAAAAGTTAATATCCTAAAAAATCGTTACTCTAACAGCACAAGTAGAGTCAAACTGGATAGAGTAGGCGAAGTAATCAACATAAAGAGAGGTGTCTGGCAGGGAGACCCGATCTAACCAAAATTCGTACAACACGTAATGGGAGAGATGCCATGGTCCAATCAAGGTATTATTATAAATGGGATTTTTTTAAGTCATCTCAAATTTGCCGATGACATAATTTTATTTTCGGAAACCCCTCACGTAAATGAATTAAACCAGGCTAGTATAAAAACGGGTTTGGAAATGAATCTGGAAAAACTAAAATTATGTCTAACCGCAGTGCAATGCCCATCTTAACAAATAACACACCTCTCGAGTTTGTCAACCACTACATTTACTTAGGAAAAGAAATCTCCTTTAGTAAGGAAAGAAACACTGAAGAACTTAACCGAAGAGTGGCGATTACCTAGAACAAGTTCTGGCACCATAAGGAAATACTAAAATCGCAACTTTCGCTACCGACAAAGAAAATAGTCATGGATAAAGGACATCTACCATGCCCCACCTATGGATGCCAAACTTGGACATTCGATCTCAAAACCAGGAACAATATTCAGACTACCCAGAGAAGAATGGAAAGAAGTCGTCTAGGTATAAAACTGAAGGATAAGGAAAAGAACGTTGACATTCGAAAGAAGACAAAAGTATGTGATGCCTTAACTTTTGCAATGAAGGCTAAATGGAAGTGGGTGGGTCACGTAGCCCGTTATAAGGACGATAGATGGAGATACGGTCAGTAAAGTGGTCTGGGCCAAAAGGCACCAGATCAAGAGGTCGACTAAGGGCCAGATGGGCAGACGAAATTGTAGCGTGCGCGGGCGGAAGGTGGCTGGACAGAGCTAATGACAGATGAGGATGGCATTCCTTGGGGGAGGCTTTTACCCGAAGGTGTGGCCGTAGCCGCGGAGCCCTATTACGTTCTTCCTCGACCAAACTGGCTGGGTGACGGCTCCGTGGCAGTCGTTGGCTCCATGGCGGCTCATTCCCCGCCCTTGTCGCTAAGTGACAAGGGTCCTGGATATGTTGCCGCCAAATGGGGGGAAATAACCATTTATGGTGTCTACTTCTCCCCCAACCGGAGACTGAGCGATTTCGAGGTTTTGCTTAACAACCTGGAGACCTCGATACGGCCATTAGCGTTTGGCCAAGTCCATCGCGTGGGGTTCCCCACGGGACGATGCCGTAGAGGAGTGGGCAACTTCGGTGGGCCTCTGTCTTCTAAACAGAGGCACTACCAACACGTGTATGCGACAGCAGGGGGGGTCGATAGTGGACCTTTCGTTCGCTACCCCTGCACTCGCCGCACGAGTAACGAGGAACTGGCGTGTCCTGGAAGAGGTTGAGACTCTCTCGGATCATTTCTATATCCGATTTGAGCTCTTCCGGACCCAGGACCCCAGAAGGGGTCACATGGCACGGCGTACATCCCGTTTTCCGCGGTGGGCTGTATCGAAGTTAGATACTACTGGAGGAGGCAGCCATCATTTACTCTTGGCTGTCTCTGCAGCCTCCAACCGAGGAGGTAGACATATCGGCGGGCCGCTTTCGTAATGCGATCACGCAGATCTGTGATGCGGCCATGCCCTGCGTTCTAGGCCTCCATGGAAGGAGGTCTACTGGTGGTCCCAGGAGTTGACGGACCTCCGCGCGGCCTGCACTCGTGCCCGGAGGTCCTACACTCGCACTCGTCGGCGTCGCCGCGAAGAGGGGGAGGAAGACCGGTTTCAAGAGCCAAAAACACCGCCCCCGGGCAGGAAGGGATTCCTGCCCGAGTGTTGGCCCTGGCCCTTGACCACATAGCAGACCACCTCGGGGAGGTGTTCGACGCTAGTCTGGCGTCCAGACGCTTCCCTTACTACTGGAAAAGTGGAAAGCTGGTCCTTCTAAGGAAGCCGGGACGGCCTACCGACTCGGTGGCGGCCTACAGACCCATTGTGTTGCTGGACGAGGCGGGTAAACTGTTTGAGAGGATTATCTCTGCCCGCATCGTCCTGCACCTGGACGAGGTCGGCCCCGGTTTGTCGGACGACCAATTCGGTTTCCGAGCGGGTCGTTCGACGATCGGTGGCGGTGAGCTGTGGCGGCGTGCTGTTGGCGGTGTCGTTGGACATCGCCAACGCATTCAATAGTCTGCCATTCAGTTGCATCAGGGAAGCACTCCGGGCACGGTTGCTTCGGAAAGTACCTGCACTCAAGGAGAGAATTGAGTCCCGCCTGCCACCACTGCGACTGCGGTAAGGACTCGGCTCAACATACGCTCACGGCCTGCCCCGCTTGGGTGGTTCAGCGTCGGGCCCTCACTGCAGTCATTGGAGAGGATCTGTCACTACTGGCCATCATACGCTCCATAGCCGACAGTGACAGGAATTTTACCGCGGTCGCAACCTTCTGTGAGGAGGTCGTCTCGCAGAAGGAGGCGGCGGAGCGGGCCAGGGAGGACGTTTCCACTCGGACCTAATTCGCCGCCGGCGAACAGGGCGGCGGAGACGCGCTTACCAACGCCTCATGCCGCCCTAAGTGTGGCCGCGGGTGCATGCATCAAATATGCATTAAATAATTAGGTAGTTGATAATTGTAGCAAATAATAATTAAAATAATTACAAAATTGAATTTATAATCAGCAATAAAATTCATCTAAGTGTAAAAAAAAAGTAAATGTAATTGAATATTATAGGTTAATAAGTTTCCAATTCTTACCGTTTAATATGTACTATGCATGGAATTTAATAAAGCTTTATTAGTATTATTATTATTTTATAACAATACATTTATTTTTGTATAGTCTTGTATGTTTCTTTTATATAGCCGCATAGCCTTCCTTTAAAAGAGGCTGTTTTATTAGGTAATATAGAGAGTTGCTGCGAGCACTGTAACAAACAGTAGATAACTACTGTGATTACAAATTTTCTAATGTATCAATATTTTTGCTTTTGTAATCCTAAATACTATACGAGTACTACTGACTGCAGTCACAAATCCAATAGTTAATATTGTAGGTTGGAGAGTTGAGTTTAAAAAAAACTAAACTAGGCGGTTAATTGTTTTTTTTATTCAGTTTTTTTTTTTTTTTTTTTTTTATACTATAGGGGGACAGACGAACAGACGGGTCACCTGATGGTAAGTGACACCGCCGTCCATGGACACTTGCAACTCAAGAGTCGCAAGTGCGCTGCCGCCTTTGAGGGTGATGAGTGATGGGGGATGCAGGGAGCGGAAAGAAGAGAGGAGGGATGAGGAGATGGAAAAAAGGAGAAAGGAGATGAGGGGAGAGAAAAGGGGGGAGGGGGAATTGGGCCTCCGGAAACCTCACTCAATTCGGGGAAATGCAACGCAAGCGTTACTTCACAACCGGCTTTCTGTGAGGCCGTGGTATCGCACCGGTCGAGCCGGCCCATTCGTGCCTAAGCATGGCTCTACCACTGAAAAATTTTGTTAATGGGCTTTGTAGTCCTGCAATGATTATAATGTTTAATGTTCACAACGGTAAAGAGTATAGACTAGATATTCTATACAGTACCTGAGGGGATTATCTCCCATGATGGCACCGTTGATAATATCTGCATACCGACTTACTCAATAAAACGTTGTATTGATTTCTACATTGTATTGATATACATATGTATATATATTACTACATATTATACAATAATTATTCTAGAGCAATATTTCCTCACCATGATAGCAGGATAAGGTGTGTCATAGATTATATACAGTTCGATGGGCTAATTAAAACTACTACACCGTATAATTGTGGCGATTCTGCTGTTGCAAAACTCACTAAACTAGACTAAAAATCTCTAAATTTTAGTTTAGTCCTGTCTAACGACGTTTCGTATTCTGAAATCGTAAGACTAAACTAATTTTAATTTGACAGAACCAAAATTCCCTAAGTTATTCAACTTAGTCCATATTTACTCATTCGCTATTCTCCTGCACGTTTTAAATGTCAAAAACTGTCTAAAATTAAAAACATCACTAATATTAGACATCACTTAAATGCATAGCAACTAATTTTAGTGATAAAATTAGAGTCCCTTTTTATAGTAAAATTTACCAAATAACTTCGTCAAATTAGTATAATTTAACAACGAATTCTTGATATTAGCTGTGGCTGCTTCAAGGGAAAGGTATGTTTACTGTTTATGTTACAATTAAATATAATCATGGCATTTTTATCTGATGTAATAAATATATTGCTTTTAGAAAATTTCAAGACAGATTGAGATTGGAAAACTTAAAGAAATAATTCCAGAAATAAGGAGGAAAAGTTTCGCAACCTTTTAAGCTCTAATGATCTTGGATTAAGGCTACATACCAAAGCACTCAACGGTTTTATTGCACTCAGCCAACCTTCTATCAAGTTTGGTGCAGGTTCAATTCCCACCCAGCACAAATGTGTGTGAGATGAGTACTATTGTAATTTTGTTCAGAGTCTGTATGAGCTTTTAGAAATATATAAATGTATGATGTTTTATTGAAATTAGAATTTAAAATACTCTCATCAATACCAAATTATAATGTTTATATCTCAAATTATATCTCCTGTATCTTTCCAGGTTATGATGAACATATTATATGTATACTGAGGAGAATTTAAATCCTGATTTTATCGAGGAAGAGTACCATGATTTTTTGAAAGAGGCGAGGCAGGCATATCAGAGAAGAAATAATACAAACACACTTTAATAAAACTGCTAATAAACAAATTTATTTATTTAAAACATTAGTTTATAATCAACAATCACATAATTTAAATTCTCAACATAAAAATATTTATTTAATGAACTGAAAATGTAAAATAAAACAAAATGGTTTGGGCAAGATAACAGACAAGCTTTAGAAAGTGACAAGTCACAAGAAGCAGTAGCAGTTTTCAGGATATATAATAACATAGAAATAATGTTAATCAAAGTTATGAATTTCATTATTGATTTATATGTCTATGGCTTGAGATAGCTGCTGCTATATCCTGAGCACTTTGATCAAGCGTGTCTTGTAACCTACGATTGCTTTCTTGTAGAGTAATCAATAAATTATTATAAGCAGGAGGCCGAGGAGGTCTAGGCATGCTGCGGTGTCTTGGCAAGATTTGATAGCGTATTGGTCCATGTTCTGCCAAGATAACTGTAGGTTGCTGACTCCTGTACCTCTTGAGGCTTCCAAGGAAACTGTACAGGGAGCAGCAATTCAGTTGCATGTTTTTGCTATATTGGTTAGGTCATACTCCTGTTGCCCTTTTTTTAAGTTAGGTCATACTCCCGCAATTCCATATTATTGTAATTCCATATTAATCTAGCAGTGGTAGAGCCATGCTTAGGCACGAATGGGCCGGCTCGACTGGTGCGATACCACGGCCTCACAGAAAATCGGTTGTGAAGTAACGCTTGCGTTGCATTTCCCTGAAATGAGTGAGGTTTCCGGCAGCCCAAATCCTCCTCTCCCCTCATCTCCTTTCTCTTCATCCCCCCTCTCTTCTTTCCGCTCCCTGTATCCCCCATCCCTCATCACCCTCAAAGGCGGGCAGCGCACTTGCGACTCTTGAGTTGCAAGTGTCCATGGACGGCGGTGTCACTTACCATCAGGTGACCCGTCTGTTCGTCTGTCCCCCTATAGTATATAAAAAAAAAAATGTGAAGGCGTTCTACATGTAGTTTTATATTTTAGGGGTATAAATGAACTAATGTAGGCACTGGGTATGTGTTTATTTATTCCGGATCGATTTATATCAGATCTTAATAGATTTGTACATCCTCGTTGTATAACAAAAATCTTAAGTGGTGGGTTGCTAGTATTCGAACCGTAACTCTGTATTTTTTCAGCTTTGAGCAACAAAACTAATTTTTTTTTGCTACAAGTGTTATATTATGCGTAAACAAACATTCACCAGCATGCAAAAAAATGTAGTTTTAGGAGAATTCGTTATTAAACTCTTTATCATTCATTCTTTATTTTAAAGTAGTGGTAACATCTTCGTACTCAACTTTTAGTGACGTCAATTTCAAATTAAGAGCTGTCATGTTGAAACCTAAATTTAATTCGACGTAAAAGCAGAATAGCATATTTGTAATCTGTTCACTAAAATAAGAGATTTTTAGAGAAATTTTAGTTTAGTGATGTTAACATCAGAATCGCTACCATTATGTTTCAAGTAGATCAGATTAACGTCGCACTAATCTGGTTGTGTCGCCACCTACTAGGTATTAGGATAGGATTACAATTTAGCTTACATCTAGTTTAATTAGAATTTTATATAATAGTGTATATATTATTAAGCAAAATTCACTTGTAATCTAAAGTTAGATTTATTTTTATAAATATCAGTAGTAACTAGTCTGACACAAATTTTTATATTAAGTAAGTATGTGCCAGTCTGAGCTAGGTGTATCCTGTGTTTCAGGCTATCACATGACTTATTATTTTTTAAAGTTGGACCAATATTTTCGAGTGCTTCGTAATATGAATTGCAGGTAGAAAAGCTTTTCGTAAACTATTCATGGCTGAGCTTCATTATATTCAGGAAGGACTTGACTGACTAGGCTTAATTCTGCTCATACGTATATTCAAATACCTCTTTTCGGTCATAGCTACGGGTACACCCACGACAGTTATTCTATGACGACGTTTAATCGTTTCTTTTGAAGCAATTTTATTTTGGACATGTCTCCCTTAGTCTCAGTACTAATTAGGACCACTCCCTTTCCCACTTTTTTGAGGCTGAACATGAAGTTTGAGCTCTTAAGGTGATATAATTTTCTGAACAAGCGTCTTAATGTCGTCACTGGATTTAGTCTTATCACTGGGCTATATAGCAGGTGTGCTCAGGTTACTTGGGTGGACAAATTTATCAGCACCTTTTACATATCAGCGAAGGAGGTATTCTCTTGTGGTTTCAAATTTTCTACCACAACCTCCTTGAAATGACAAAGAAGATAAAGATTGGTATAAAACAGCCTTTGGGATGATCGAGACCAGAATCTTTTGGTCTGAATTTATACTCTCTCTGGCACTATAGCGGACACCTAGAAGGGGCGCTTTACTCAACATCCTTTTTGGGATCTTCAGCTTTGGTTATTACCTCGCTTTAGCAAATTCTTGTCTTTGTGCGGTTTTCATCAACAATCGGCTAAAATTGTTGTGTTGGCGTCGGTGGAGGACTTTGATCCTGGGTTCAAACCCAGGATCAAAGTCCTCCACCGACGCCGATATGTCAACATAGTAACACGGATTCACACGGTATAAATCCGATAGATTTATTATGAATCACTCGCAACACCCTTAGCAAAACTACTTTCTCCCCGGAAATATTATTCAAGTAGTAATTAGCTGCTCTTATTCATAAAACATGACTAAATTGAAAAAAATATCATCAAGATATGGCGCATTAAAGCAAAAGCAAAGTAAATTAAATAATAAATTAATTAAGTTTTTTTTTAACCTGTATATATACAGAAGATGGTGCAACCTTGGAGAGTCATGCTTCGGCACTTATGAGCCGGCTCGACCGGAGTATTACCACGGCCTCACAGAGAACCATTTAACAGCACTCCTGTTACTCTTGAGTTGCGAGTATTCATGAGCGGTGGAAGACACTCAGATGACTTTCCTCCTATACTATAAAAAAGAAAAAAAGAACGATAGAATTAGGCGTTTATATTCCATCTCATCTGATGGAAAGTAACGCTGAAGCTATTCAATATACACTTGAAGATATTATTAACCTGGATATCATCTGTATCATCTATAATAAATAGCAATAATATTAAAACTAATATGAATAGCAGTTATGTTCTTTAGGAACCCAGCCATTATAAAGTGCGAAAATACTACAAGATCACGTTCACCCTTGAAAATTCTCTTTTTTTAGATGCTTTACAATTTTTATCAATTTATTAATTACTTTTTTTTCTCTTATCTAGGTGTAGCGGTTGCAGCCAGTGTATTTACTATCACAGCGATGTCTGTCGATCGATGGCTCTCCATATCCCCAGAACCACGGCTTCGACCACCAGGACGAAGACAAGCGATACTTCTACTATTTCTTCTGTGGTTTGCAGCATTAATTATATTCATACCACTCCCACTGGTAGCAACAGTAAGAAGAGAGCAAGTTCCTATTATATCAAAGGCTTTCAAAAACTTATCGGTATGTATGATTAATTTAGTCGTAAGTTCTTTGAATGAGAGTAATTAATTAAAAAACTCTACAAACAATTTATTTCTCATATTTTAATAAAGCCTTACAATATATTTCCCTAGAATTTTTATATGTAAGATGTAGACAGTGAAACATGTCATTTCTCATTACAATTATATTCAGATGGTATATACTTCTTAAATATCGAATTCCGTGGAGTCGAGGATACAATCTCATCTCTCATCTCAATATAAGTCGAAGTAGGGATTTCATTATGACTCATAAAATGAAGCTTTAACTAAATATATATTTTATATTTTCAGATATCTCTGCAATCAATAAAAAGATTGTTATATCATCATTTGAAACGGCACCTTGCTCAATTAAAAATTAAAAATCGTTTGTATTCTACTTTTAAATTATACTATCCAGCATACGTTAAGTTATAACAAAGTTTATCAGTAAACCTATTAAACCTCATAATTTAACGTACAATAAACGTCACAAATTTATACTTGGCTCGTAAACTGTTCCTCTTATTAAATCAGGGTATATTTACTTCCGGTAAATGAAAATATGCGTTTTATAGCAGCGGTACCATACGAAATGGCAGCCTCGGTCGTCCACGACGCAATTTTAATGTTTAAGGAGTGTTTGAATTTACCGCTTTGACAGTTTATATAAAGTAAAATAAAATAATATATAATAAAATATTTAGTTAGTAGAAAAATTTTGCCGTATATAAGAAACAAGTAACGTTCACTAAATAATAATAACCGTGATGTAGTTCGTATCTCTACTTAAGACACGAGTGGCGACTCTTATACGAGTATATCTTGGAATGTGTATTATTCCAAGATATATAAGAGTCGCCACTTATAATTAATCTATTGAATCATTTTATTAAATAATGAACTGTTTTCTTATTTACAACAATTTATTATATTTAAATCTAGCTTTTTGTATTGGTCTATATATCCACCAGCAAAAGTGCCGTAACGTTCAATTCGATGCTTAAATCGTCTGATCAAGATATTTGTAGGCCAATGATGATGATATGGAATTAATTTTATTAATAATTATAATTCATTCCAGATAGAAACGAGAGACGTACATTTCTGTACAGAAGAATGGCCTGGAGTGGAGCGTAAAAAGCAATTCGGTATGCTGTCTTTCACACTCGTATACGCAATACCAGGTGAGCCTAAACGGTTTCAATATATAACATCTTATGAATATACAATACGTACTAGAAGAGTTTAGAAAAATTTTAGAACCATTTTGTATAGCCCTCTCTCTCTTAGAAATCTATTCATCATTCCAATTACAGAACACACATACTTGTGAACGCCTCTTTAAGTTTCTGATAGAGAAATAAGATAGTGAGATTACTTGCTTTATTCATTCCTTTAATGATGAGAGATTGAGATTTGATCCCTTTGTCCAATGTAAAAACAATAATATTCCCAAAGTAGACAGGCAAATGGTCGGCCATAAAACAAATCAGCCAAAACCCTTTGCAATGATTCAACATCAAGCCCACCCCCAAATCTCCAAATAAAAGTAGGAAAAGGAATGAAACAGATTAGGGGATGATTTTTGTTTCCTTTCATCTTATTTTCATAAAACGTTTTTACTGTGTTACCGAATAAATTTCAAATAATGGCCTGTTGGTCTAGCGGTTAGCAATCCCGACTGCTAAGCCGAGGTCGTGGGTTGGATTCCCACCCAAGACAAATATTTGTGTAATGAGTACTTGTACTGCGTCTGGGTGTAATTTATCTATTATATGTATGTTTTTAGAAATATATAAGTATGTTTATCAGCAGTCTGATTACCATAGTACAAGCTCTGCTTAGTTTTCAATCAGACGGCCGTGTCTGAGATGTGTGGAGTATATATTTAGTATTTACTCATTCGTTCAAAATTTAATAGCGGGGCTCTTGTCTGTGGAGTATGCGCCGTCTGTCCCGATCTTCCGCCAATTCCTTGACTTCCTTGTACGACATGACACCTGCTTTCTCCTTTACTTGGTCTATGAATGCTCTTTTCGGCCTTAATCTTCCTCTTCTTGGCTATAGTTTCCCTTCAATGATGATTTTCATGAAGTTGTCATGTCGTATAAGGTGGCCAAACATCTTTCCTCTTCTGTTATCTATAGTCACAAGTATCTGGCGTTCTTCTTGGATCATGCTCAGTACCTATTCGTTAGTTATTCTTACAGTCCATTTAATGTTATAACAAAATTTAAATGTGTTAATACAAATCTTCGTTTTTGAGAGATTTGACTTGACTTAGCAGTGGGTATTGAGTCATTTGAGGACTTTGACACAGCTAAAGCTTACCATGCACTAGCACACATGCTTACACCACACTACCATGCAAATTTATGGTTACCGTGTTCATCCATATTAATTTCCTATAGAATAAGACTATCTAAAGTAATCACAATTATTCCAAAATGACTTGTAGTTATATAGATGGTAAATGCTTAGACACGAATGGGATGAATATAGCATATAGTATAAAATATTGCTGACAAATATTTTTTGAAGCCCTATAGACAACACATAGAATAGAATACCATATTTAACCATATTTATATAAATAAAACACAAGGTACACATTCACAACTAAGTTTTTTTAAAAAAAACCTACACATTCAACGCAAGGAAAGGAAAATAGAAGTAAGAAAGCTTAGAACCGACAATGGTAAGAAACACATATTATATGAATATGTCAAACTTTATGATGAAATACTGGATGATATTACCAAAAGTGATAGCTTATTTAAATTTAAAAAGAGTTTAGATGATTACATTAGAAATAAAAAACTGACACCGATGACATTGTCCTCATATCTTAACTTTTATATTACCGTATAGTGTATTGTGATCACAGAGTTACTTAATTTATTAAATGTTATTACATTTTCTCACAATGTAAGTGACGTTAAGTCCTACACTAGGAATTATTCCTACATCGCGGGTCAGTTTACAGTTTTGTCCAGTATAGGAATCGAACCCATGACCTCCGACTTAAGCACGGAGGCGGCGTTCGCGTTAGCCGGAACTCCCCCGTGGGATTTGGAGGCGGAAGTGCTCGTCGAAGTTTATCGGCGGACGACTGAGTTTCGGGCGGGTAGTGGCGGCCAGCCCCCGACCGAAAAGGTTAGCGAGTGGCGAGATGCCGTACGCCAAACAACGATGGCTCGTTGGTCGACCCGGCTGAAGGCTCCACGTGCTGGATTTGCCACCGTGGAGGCGCTCCAGCTGGTCATCGTCGAGTGGGCAGGGCGCCATAACGGGGCTATTTCCTTCCGACTGACACAGGTTCTTTCCGGACACGGCTGTTTTGGGAAGTACCTGCACTCGGTCGCAAGGAGGGAATTGAGTCCCGCCTGCCACCACTGCGACTGCAGTGAGGACTCGGCCACACGCTTGTGGAATGCCCCGCTTGGGAAGCGCAGAGTCGGGCCCTCACTGCAGTCATCGGAGAAGATCTCCCTCTACCGGCCATCATACGCCCCATGGCCGGTAGTGAGATAAGTTTTAAGTGGTCGCAACCTTCTGCGAGGATGTCATCTTGCAGAAGGAGGCGGCGGAACGGGCCCGGGAGGGCCATCTCCATTCGGACCTAATCCGCCGCCGGTGAACTGCCTACCAGCGCCTCATGCCGCCCTGAGTGTGGCCGCGGGTGGGCGAGACGGGTTACCCCCCACCCGCTATAGTGCCCAGCCGCGAGGAGGCGACGGCTACGTGTGTCTTGACGTCACCTTATTGAGAGTTACATGAAGGGGGAGCCCGTGCTTTTGCGGGCAGGTGCCAGGAGGGGTCCGGATGATGTACCTAAGCCGTTCCCGGTTCCCTCCTTCTTCAGGGACAGTATGGCACACCGTTTAGTTTTAGTCGGTCAATTCCGACACACCGTCCCACCGAAAACCCCGGTGAGTTGAAGGCCCGAGGGGGTTTCCGCACGTAAAAAAAAAAGGGCCACTAGCCACTAGACTAACAGGCCAGTAAACTTTATTTTATGAATGAACTAGAAGGTGTCCGCGTGTTCGTCTATGTAGAATCAGTACGTTAGAGTTTTTTTGAGTATATCAAAATGCATAAATATTACAAACTCTTGATTAAATAAACCAAATAAGTGATTGGCCTCTCATACAAAATTTAATCTACTAATTTGCCACCCTCAAGGTTAATTTTGGCTACAAAATAAATCGCACATCCTTCTCCAAAGTCCTGTTTATCTCTGTACCAAAATCCATCCCGATTGCTTAGCAAAACAGCCGTGAATAGAGTTAGTTTTTTTTTTATATTATAGGGGACAGACGAACAGACTGGTCACCTGATGGTAAATGACAACCGCCGTCTATAGACACCTGCAACTGGAGAGTCGCAGGTGTGCTGCTCGTCTTTGGGGGTGAAGAGGGATGAGGGTATACGGGGAGAGGAAAGAAACGGGGATAAGGAGATGGGAAAAGGGGCGGGAGGGCATGGGAGAGGAACAAGGAGAGGGGAGTTGGGCCTCCGGAAACCTCACTAATTTTGGGGAAATGCAAAGCAAATGTTGCTTCACAACCGGTTTTCTGTGAGGCCGTGGTATCCGCCCATTCGTAACTAAGCATGGCTCTACCACGTACAAAAATCGCATTATTATTATTCACATTATTATGATGGATACATTATAATTATTATATTGTATTTATTTACAATAATTAGGTACTGAACTAGAATTTTGTATATACAGTCGTGGTCAACTAATTAAGGACATTCAAGATAGTGGACAGCAATAACCGGCTATGTACATATAAATATAAAACCCTGTTGATTTCTCAGTAACTATTATTTGCATAATTTGATCCGATTATTATACTATAAATGGCTGTAAATAAAAGATTAAATAAATATAAAAAAGTGTTTAATATCAAAGGTTAACCATGTATTCAATTTAAGGTACAATTCTGTAGCTGGACATTTAATTAAGAACAGTAAAGTAAAATGAAAAATAGAGTTAAACAGAACTAATAATCTGCAGTATTTTAATTTCTTTAACAACTTCATTTTATTACGGGTAAAATCAGTACCCAGTAGCAAAACCTTTGTTAGTAATTACCGCTTGACACCGATGTGGCATAGACATTATCAGTTTCTGACATATTTCAACAGGAATGTTTGCCCATGCCTCACAAAAAGCTTCATTAAGTTCATCTAAAGTTGTGGTACGATAAATGGCAACTTTTTTCTTAATTTCGTGCCAAAGGTGCTCGATTGGGTTGAGGTCGGGGCTATTTGCTGGCCAATCTAGCACTGATACCGACTGTCTGTTAAGAAACGACTTGACTGAACGGGCTGTATGTTTTGGGTCGTTATCATGCTGAAAAGTCCATATAATAGGAAGATGTTCCTCAGCATAGGGAAGCATAGTTTCTTCTAATATTGCCTTGTATTGATGTTGGTCTAAGTTACCCTGAACTTTCCTCACAGGTCCCACTCCACGTCCAGAAAATGATCCCCACATTTTAATGTTTCCTCCGCCATGTTTCACCTGCTTTTTTGTGAATCTTGGATTCATTTCCGCTTTTACAGGACGCCGTACGTATTGCCTTCCATCTGAAGAAATCAAATTAACCTTGGTCTCGTCAGAGAATAATACATGTTGCCATTGGTCGTAGGTCCAATGTCCATATTTACGTGCAAACGCCAAACGTGCATTTCTATGCTCTTTCTTTAACAACGGTACTTTGCGAGCCACTCTTCCGAACAACCCTGCTTCTACCAGACGTCGTCGAACTGTCCTCGCTGATACACTGACTCTTTCGTCTGCCCCAAACACTTCATGTTTAATTAAAATAGAGCCTAGAAACGGATCTTTCTTAGCTAACCTGGTTATCATTCTATCTTCTTGCGGAGTTGTTTTTCTCTATCTTTTTTTTCTGGGCACACTTAAAGTTGTGTTATTGCACCTGAAATGTTGCACTGCATTGCATACCATAGTTTTTGAACAATTTAAATATCCTGCTATCCTTCGGTATGACCAACCACGCTCGACAAACTTCATGATAATTTTTCGTAGTGTTGCATCGCAACTTTTATTTTTGCCCATTGTTCTTCAAAATAACTCTCAAAACTTGAAATTACAAATCTAGATTGCCGCCAAAACTACCACAAAGAATAGGAGAAGAAAGAAAATAATAATTGAGATTCAGATTTTGAAACTAGAACGCAATATCTCAGTGTCCCTAATTAAATGGCCAGCCAGCATTCTTTGAACAAATAGCACTGTGATCATCTATCAGCTATACTGTAAAGAAGTTTAATGTTTAAGAAGTTGTTATTGTTTGTATAATTAGGCACATAAATGACTAATTATACTTACATGTAAAAGATGTGGAATATTGTTTAGACTCGTTGGAAAATAAAAAATAAATTCACAATTTGGATTAACTAGAGAGTGTCCCTAATTAGTTGACCACGACTGTATATATTATTATAGATGTACCTGTTACTAAAACGTAAACCGTTGTTGAGATGCATAGAAAACAAAAAACTATAAAGTTTACTAGATTCCGATATAAATACATTTAGTTATATATTTTATTCTACAGTAAACTTGATAGTGAATAAATATACACAATGCTTACAAAGTAATAATCATGACCGTAAAAAATAAAAAAAATAAATTTAACAATTTAACATGAAATTTTGCCGTTTTCTTTGAATCTTTCGAAATGAAAAAATAACTTGTTGTTTTACGACACACTCTTAAAACTGTATCTTTAATCCAAGATTTATCTAAGTAGTAAGTCTAACTTCATTAATCTGATTTAAGGTATTAAATTACTAATCACGTTCGGAGAGCCAAGAAGTTATAAAAAAAATCATTTTTATACTAAGGTGTTTAATATCATACGTCGTACTTTTTTGTGGCTAATACATTGCATTTGTTAATAGAGAATGTATTCATATAATATATAAGAATATTTTTGTGATAAATTAGCCACAACCTAAAGCATTAAAAATTAAATTGCGGTAGGTTAATTAGAATCCTCAGGGACCCTAGTAATCGACCTCGGCGTAATCGCTTTTGTGCTATTTTTTCGTTGAAGAACAATCAAGATCAAGACGATATTAGGAGATTTAGGCATTTTTCATCCTAATTTCTTTCAACTTAATTACATAGTAGTTTTAATAGAGGTATCAGTTACAGTAATACGAGTAAGAAATTTAAAATTAAATCCTAAATATCTTTCTGTTTACTCTCATGTTTACAAGTATTTCCAGTCTATCATTTCCATACAATTTAAGCTTTGAACTTCTGCTTTTTTTTTCTTAATCCATAAATGTATGCCTTAACTTCGTGGGCTAAATTAAGAGTAAACACTAGCAAGATGACGAAGGATTACTTAAAATTTATTGTATCAAGGTAATGATGTCAAGGGTGCCAAACTTTTAATTATAAAACTTTAAAGCGAAGGAATTAACTACTCTGTAGTAGTAGTAAGTAGTCTGTGGTAAGTCATACTTCTTCTGCCCATGTCCTTCCCCAGGGTTTGAAGTATCGATTTATCAGATTGAATCAAAATTGGTGAATTCGCTTAGCCGAGAAAGGAAAACTTTGTTGCCTCGATATTTTGTGTGTATTGAACAAACAGAACCAAATGTTTGTGTCAAATGAATTCAATGCAACCACTGTTTTTTTTTAGTTTCAAAACTCCTTCTTCTTTTTACGTGGGGACATTCTCTTGGACTATCCTGTGCCACATTAGCGGAGGAGCGTGCAAGAGTCGACCGGCTAAAACGGTATTCTTTCCCCGTACCTGCTGCCGAGGGCCGCGGGAACACTACATTCTTCCGCAACATTCTTGTTTCGACACCCCTGAGAAAGCAAAAATACATCATATTGTGTCACCCGAATGTTAACTATCCCGCCATTTCCTTATTGATCTTTCTCCAGATTTATGTACGAAATATCAATAAATATTTGAGATTTTGATTTTTTGAGAATGGTTTTATGTTCATAATACACACATGCCCTCACATGTATCCCCGAAGGAGAAGACAGAGACATATTAAGCAATGCAGTCACACTGACTTAACAGGAAGGCAAACCCATTGTCTTCAACCGGACATTAGGAATTTAATAGGAAAATTAAGAGTTTATTAAAAATTTGCTAAAGGGCAAATAACATTAGTCTTTGTATATCCTTATTGTTCTGTTTCTCTTACAGATCATCTAATATAAATAATTATTTCACTCATATCGTCCAACTTTTAAATTAGAATGTAAGTTTGTTGCTTACCCTTCCACATCTACTGTTGTCATACAAAATGTTGGAATGTTGTCAGTGAGCAGAAAAGAATAAAAGAAAGAGAAAGAAGGAAATAGTAAGAGCTTACATTAACATGAGCAAAACAACTTGCTTAAGCAAAAAATACATAGCTATTTACTCGTAATTATAATTAAATAGTTGATAATGATGTAACCTAATGTTGTTTATTACCCTGCTTGTAATAAAACGTAGTACGGAGACGATATAATATACATATATAAGACTATTAAATTCATATCATTGCCCATCTATACTAATAAAATTAACCAAGTGCCTGATTTATTTGTTCGTTTTTAAATAGCACTAATAATTGATCATTCGTATCTTCTCTTCTATCTTCTGATTTATAGTTTCAGAATACTGTAAGTCAGATTTGAATTATGCTTTTTGGCATGGATAGAATACGTTTTGACTAATAATACAGACTGCAAACGCTGCTACCCTTAGGAACGGAGCATTGACAGTATATGCAAATAAACTGCGGAAATGGTTAGTTCCCCGTTCTTAGCAGCAAGTTAGCTGACCGATTTCTTTCTTATTATTAGAGTAGCAAAATGACTATACGTATTAACCAGAAACCATTAATAATCCGTTGTACATAAGTATTTCATAGTTAATGGTACCTAATATATTATTATGTCAATATGTAATGGATGAACAGAGTCTAATTTAAAACGAAACAAATAATAATGGTTCAAATTCAATTTATTCAGTGATGGTGTAACAGCCGCATTGACTTACTGAACCGAAACAGTTGAATATCGTGAATATAATATTAAATGAAAAATTAAAAAGGTAACTTCTTTTAATATTTCTATTGTGGGCTTATATACAAATATACTTGAAACTCAAGGACACATTCTGAGTAAGGGTACGTAAATATTTTATTTGAAAAATCTTAGTACATAGTACATATACTTATACCACACGTTAGTAGGTACTGAAGACACTTCTGCAACGACTATCCTAAATGGTAGATTATACTCTCTCAGAAAGACGACATATCCTAGTATACACATATTCTATCATATTATATGTACAATTGCTGTTTTTAGATATATAAAATACAAATTGTCAATAAACGGGCTGTGGAAGGCACTAGACGGCCATGTTGGTCTAGTGATTAGTGAACGTGACCGCTGACAAAAATTTGTGTGACCCACAAATAGTTGTTCCGAGTCTGGGTGTTCTTTGTGTCCGTTGATTGAATGTTTGTAAAGGGGGGCTTTAGCGAGGCAGGAATTATTCTTAATGTGGGAGTTGTCTTTATTTTGCAGAGGTTATACATATGAACGGTTTCTATTTCAATCAAGAGTATTTCTGTTATTGAGATATTTAATGTGTTCGTAAAAAAAAAAAACTTCGAACCAAAAAAAGTAAACTTAAAACTGGATGGCATTGTTAGTATCTTTTCTATGTTTTGTTTGTGGTATTGATTCTAAATATACTCTATGATAGACCGGACGGTTCAAATGACATGACGACGCTTACATGTCGAAATCCATCAAGCAGTCGAGATTCTAGAACGTAACAAACAAAACATCATACGTATAAACAAACACTTGCAAAACATCCTTCTTTCTTTCGGAGACGAGTAACACGTACATAGTACATACATAACAATATTTTTTCTTGTCAGAAATCATCACTCTCCTTTATCGGTTATGCATATCAAACATGATAGGATATATCTTTTCTTTTAAGTAAGGAAACCAACAAAAGAAAATAATATTGCTTAAGCGAATGGATTGGGTAGTGCAAGCAAAATGTCTATTGGGTTACAGTCGCATATTTGTAACTTGAATTAGTTGTAACTAGGAAGTTGAAGCCTCTTACAGAACACTTCTACCTAGTTATTGTTAGCTAGTCTTTAAGATTTAACACATCCTGTTGTTTACAGGTTCAATAACGATAATGTCGTACGCTTGCATGGGGCGAACTCTCTGCTCGGTGCGGCCGCCCTTCGACATTGACGAGGGAAATATTAGCATGCAACAGGTCAGTACTTATTTTATTTTAAGTGTGGTTCTACTAAAGATTAAACGGTCATAATTGAGGCAAATAACTGTGATGGCTATTTTTAGCCAAAAACCAAGGCAAAAAGTAATATCAAAGTTATAGAAATTAAATTATCAAGATGAACGTGATATTTCGACTGAATTTTATAGAGTTACACGGTTGAACTTCGTCCTTATTATTTGTGTTTACGAAGACTGTTGTGTGCTGTCGAATCACGTCAATGACGATTACATTACGTCATTATGTATCATCCGCACAGCACTACGTCATTATAGAGTACTGTTTTACGGAGGAATTCTAGCAATAATTTTTAATGTCCAACCACTGGCAATGTGTTCATTTTTACATGCATGAATCTAGTTCAATAACACAAATTTTGAAGAATTATTTGTCTTTCGATTTCGATATATAAGAGACGTCTTGTTTACCATGCCGTTGCCAAATTGTTGAGAAGCATTTGTCTGATTCATTATATGTTTCGAGGACGTGAATGTTATGAACATTGAATATTTAAACTGACGACTTGAAACTTTACATACAAACCAGCGTTAAAGAGATATCGCAAGCCATTGATAAAATCAACAACGATATAGAATTTTTAAAATGCCGTGCAATGGCATGCGATCGTTCTGGGTAGCAAACGGATCATCATAAGTCGATACCACATCTATTTGTTTTTTCAATGGCTGAGTCCTCTGAACTTGCTAGTTAAAGACCTGGGGTTGCATATGGACGTAACCCTCGTTTAGCACGTTTCTGCTTTACGTTCGGATTTAAAATGGCTTCCTATTCGCCAACACCGAAATCTATCGAGCAACTCCCTTCTCTTTTCATATCTTTATCTCCACCTCCTTATTTAGCTCCCTTCCCACTTCAATGGTCGTCGGAAAGAGAGTTGATAATTTGCTAGTGCAAATACTGCTGCAGTAAATAGTTTAATGGTATAGGTAGCGAAAATCGGTAGCGTAAAACGATTAATAAACTATAAAATCAGTTTTTGTTTTTCAGTTATAAATAACATTTTTATGGAGTTCGTCAGGCAGGCATATTTGCAGAGGATTTTTATTTAAGTTTAATTTGTAATTGACGATCTGTTTTAATTATATAATTTCTGTGACTAATCGGTGTCCTCAATTTCATTTCCTAAAGTAACGACTCTTACGCTAAAGGTTTTTTTGGTCTGTTTACCTTTCTTCTTTTGTCTGTTTATTTTTTTTTTTAAGTATATTAATGTTACGTTTCATTCTAGGGCTTAAGACTTATGAAAGAGAGGAAGCGAGTGGCGTGGATCTTACTCCTCCTAGCAGTATTATTTGCCATGTGCTGGATGCCGTACAACATCATGCAGTTGTTACTGGACATCAGTTTTGTTGATGCTAAGGATCTTAGCATGTATTTACCTTATGCTCTGTTCATAGGTAAGTGCAATGTCATATATTTTTTTTTATGTTGTAGGGGGTTAACTGATGGTATGTGACAATCGCCGCTCATAGACACCTACCACATAAGAGTAGTTAGCGCACCGGGGAGGAGAAAGAACAGACTTGGAACTCCGGATTTCTGTGATTCCACTACCACGGTATCAATTCAGCCCTAAGGCTCTCCCATGTTAACATGTATAGTGATTACAAATATTTTTATGTTGATCTGAAATGTACGTGGATGTCAGCTGTGGGAACTACTTTTATGAAATAATATTAAAGTTGTTTGAATTGAAATGATAATTTAAATTAATATCAAGTATGTAGGATGTAAATATTACATGTATGTGGTGTGTACATATTAGTATGGGAGAAAATAAGCCGGCAGGTCCCATGACGGTTATTTTCAACCTTCGCCATGGAATCGCGACTCTTGAGTTGCAGCTGGCACCTCAAGAGTCGCGATTCACTCTGTGAAACTTTATAATCAAGTCAAGCCGATCCTTGCGTGTATGAACTTAAAGAAATTTTAAATCATTATCATGATAATCAATTTAGTGTACAGTATAATATTAACGCTTTATTTACAAATACTTTTATCTGAGAAGTCATTTTCCTTCTTTTTATAAAATTTAAGTTTTCGAATACTGGGCACTTGATGTTTCTGAGAATTACTTCTTTAAACTTAAAATTACTCGAAATAATAATAACAACCCATTTTTTTATAAATAGTATAGTAAACACTTAAAACAACATATAAGTATTTCTTAATTACATATATGGTATACACATACCTATATAAACTTTTAACTATCAAAGTTTTATTATGAATCGGTGGTTTATCTCTGCCAAAACTGCTAAATTGGAAATATAATGAGCAATATTACAAATTCCTAACAACATCGCGCATCATAAAATATAATTATTTTTTATCTTTATATATTACGAGCCTCTAAAGGCTCCTGAACGTTATATTAAATATATACAATACGATATTAAAATTACACAGATATAATAAAGTTAGCAGATTATATATATATATATATATATTTTGTTCATAGAGTCAGATGTCATAGATATCAAATAGGATAACGTTTCATTATATCCAATTAAACGAACGGGGTCTGTTCTGTTCTGTTCTTTCCATCAGCAGAGAGGAGTCATTGTGGTAGGCTAATAAAAACAAAGTCGGCAACTTTTGAGATTATTTGGACATCACCATCACCATCGTGATGTGATCCAATATTTAATTAATTTTAAAAATATGATTATGAACAAACATTGATAAATAATACCCGTAGAGATGGAAACATCACTTATTAGTATTACAAATTAGATAATTTGGTCTTCTTGTTACGCACGTAGTAGGAGGCAAGCTTATTGTAGCGTCAACCGGGGACTTTGGGAATGGAAGATTGTAGATTTGTAAGTGGGTGTTCATGCACATCTGTCTACCCCTTTAGTATGTAGGCCCTTTAGTAGTGCCAGGGTAAATGTACACGCACTGGCCTACATACAAATGTGGATTATATTGAAAGGTAACTCTAGCTAAAAGGATGTTGCTTATACGAATGGATTGGGGAGTATAAGTGTTAAATTAAACCAATATAAACAGAAATATTTGTTCGATATAACACTTGACTGCATGGATGGGTGTGCGTTCGATACAAACACGGGACAGCACTTTGTGTGATCCTTAAATTGGTGTTTTGAGTCTAGGTGTTCTTTGTTTCCGTGAGGAAAACAAAGAACACTTTGATCCCGGGTCTTTTAAGCGGGGCGTGATAAAACATCTCACCAGGCCGCCATATTGTGGGTCACCATGCTACATTGACTACACTTGCAATGAGGATGGTGACCACCACTCTTAGACTCCACTTGTTGCTTTCCATCAGGCAGAGTGGAGTCATTATGGTTAATATACAAAAAAAATGTAAAGTCCTCCACCAATCAGAAACTATTCCTAGGATTTATATCTCATATAAACTTCAACTACTCATATTTAGACAGTGGTAGAGCCATGCTTAAGCACAAATAGGCCGTCTCCACCGAGGCAATACCACGGTCTCACAGAAAACCGGTTGTGAAGTAATGCTTATGTTGCATTTCCCCGAAATTGATGAGGTTTCTGAAGGCCCAACTCCCCCTCTGTTCAAATATAACTATACACTTCTGCTTAATGCTTAAAATAACAAAGTACAAAAGCATATTATGTTATATAAAACTGTTAGTTTGCAGCTCGAGTAATCACCAGATCATCATCATCATTCTCAGAACCTTTTCCAAGTTGGGATCTACTTTCTGTCCAATTATGAAACGGCTGAAGTTCTATACTTCACGTGTAGCGACTGCCATTAGACTTTCACAACCCAAGTACTAGGAGATATCGATATCAGCAGGTCATAAACGGAAATGCGAGACTACATTTAAACAATTGCAACACTTCTTGTAATATAAAAACACCAAATGAAAGAGGTTATACCGCAGTCTTTAACTGAAGAAGATATAACAATATCACTAAACTGTAATATTTTATTACGAACAGGTCATGCAAATTCAGCAATAAATCCCATTGTATATTGTCTTATGACGCGCAACTTCCAGCGGTCAGCGAGGAAGCTACTCTGCGGGAGAGGAGTCTGCCAACAGACAAAATTCACGGTAAGCAACATCTTTTTTCACTTAAACCATCCTTAGGGGCCAGCGCTAATCAATGTATAGGCATAAAATTTTAAACGGAATGCTGTAAGTGTTAAGATTTCTTTTCGTCATATTCTCCGTCACTTCGCCGCTACTGGCCAGGCTCGCGATGGCCCTAAGATGAGTTTACTAGTAATGCGTGTATGTTGATTAGCATAGCAACATTTCTTAGTATGTACATATTTAGACTTGTGTACGCAATTGGTGTTTTAAATGTAGTTATTAAATCATAAATTTTGTGAATATGGTAGAAAAGTATTTAAAAATATTTTCTTTTAAGCCATTTTTCATTTTAAGACACAACTCCCGCACTAGGATTAGCTCCTGTGTCGCGGGGGACTTAAAACATTCAAACAACGGACTCAAAGAACACCCAGACTTAGAACATCAATTTGAGGATTACACAAAATGTTGTCAAGTCGGAGATCGAACCCACAACACTCAGTGCGACAACATTGTTTCGAAGTGACCACTGAAACCAATGAGCCATCCGCAGTCTTTTGTATTGCGTATTCTTCGATATTGAAAACAGATATCTTTCTATAATAAATGACTTTGTAGCTGTAATTTTAAACTAGAAGGTTGAACCTGTTTGTACAGTTCGCGTTACTTACTGTTTTAGTGTTATTCAACACTCAATCGTCTTTTGTATTTCATAAATAATATTTATTTTAGGGATAAATTAATAAGCGGCGCGAGTAACTATACACTTTACCTTAAGTATCCTCCGCTAGAAACATTTTTTAAAACATGATATAGGTGCAGCATACCAAATTAATTAACGTAATTATAAAAAAAAACAGAATCTGATTTTCTGGTTGCAGCAATATGCAGAAATGAGTGCCTTTTGTAACATCGCACAGAGCATTATAATTAGTTATGGTTTTTATTTAACTGTGATATTTACGTATGTCCTGTCTCAATGTGAGAATAAACATTTTTCTTTCTTTCTTTCTGTCTTTCTTTCTTTCTACTTCTTAGTAGGGATTCATGTTGGACGAATTTCAAAGTTTTTTGTAACTTTTTTGTGAATAGTATAATCGAGTATATTGACTGTTACTTTAGGTCTTTCCCTCAACACCCTTAAGATTATATATGATTCAAATTATGTGTAGTTATTTTTTTTTCTTTTAATAACAACTCAACTCAACATTAGGAATAATTCATGTGTCGCGGGGGGCTTTACAAACATTCAATCAACGGACACAAAGAACACTCAGACTCGGCACAACTATTTGTGGATCACACAAATTGACACCGTGACACCATGTAAGAATCGAACCCACGACCTCCAGTTCAGCAGTCATAGTCACTAACTACCAAGTTTGAATGACGACACGCTCACCCCCTTATAAAAAAAAAACTGATTTATTACGAATTTAACGATAAGCAAAGTGTGGACAAATATCGTTTTCTATTGTCACCATAACTAACATGACACCAGGTGCAATTATCCGTATCTCTGCAATGAAACAGACTATAGCCTTAATGCGTTACGGTACATTCGAATAAGACGACAAGGCATTTGCTATTGAACGGCTTGTACGTCGTCATTGTAGAGGTACATCATCGGGATTGCCGAACAATTGAAATTCATAATTCTTTATTTCATATAAGTCATAAATATTTAAAATTAAAATTATCAATATACACAGCGTGTATATGCAATGTAAAATGAATATTAAAAATATAAGATGATTTAAACCTGCCTGTCCAGATCTATAACCATCCGTTTCCAAATGATTGAGCCTTATCAGAATAAATCGGGAAAACAAACATATGACCGCTCTTTTAAATTACCAGTCACAATACTGAGTGTATATACATATAGTATACAATACAACACAATTTTTTCTATGTTACTAAAAGTAAA
The DNA here is from genome assembly GCA_947561695.1 of Tyria jacobaeae. Classification (NCBI taxonomy): domain Eukaryota; kingdom Metazoa; phylum Arthropoda; class Insecta; order Lepidoptera; family Erebidae; genus Tyria; species Tyria jacobaeae. Next base: position 1,108,560 of record OX387214.1, read on the forward strand.
TAAACCTAAGTAAATAGCCTAAAGTAAATAGCCTAAAGTAAATAGCCTATTCAAATAAATTGATGATAAATGAAAAATTAAAGAGTTATTAGCTCACATTAAATTGTTTTGAGTATTTGAAATAGCCTTGTGAATCTATTACCGTCTAACTACAGCTCTTCTAACTCCCATGTAATAAACTTAGATGCACACCTTTCCTTGAAGGAACAACTTTCTTTTTGCTGTGGACTGCAACGTATTAAGGCACAACGTTTGCATATTGTCTGGGATTTTATTATAAAATCGCACACATTGACTTAGTCACGACTTGTTAGTTATTATTTTTATTACTTTGAATGTTTGCTTCAGCAGCATTTAACGTGGGAGAGTTATGCTTCGGCACGGATAGGCCAGCCTGACCGGAGTATTACCACGGCCTCACAGAAAACCGGCTCTTAAACAATACCACTGCAAAACAATAAACGTGCCAGTGTCCCGTCTGCTTGTTTATCCCCCTATAACATGAAAATAAAAGCTAATAATGATTATCAAAATTATAAGTTGCTCGTATAGATTGCTCTCTTATTATCAACCAGTCAACCTTTGGGTGGTTCAGTGACAGGTGTATAAAGATGAAATAATGAAAAACAAAAACTATTACACTCACATAAAAATATATTATATACATACATACATACACATACATATATATATTTATATATATAGTAATCTCAGGAGGGAGCGCATTCCAAATAAAATGGAGGGGTCAGCAAATGAAGAATGAACGAGAGAAGAGTTGTGAATAGGACAAAGGAGTAACAAATTTGTGGGCATTATGTGGGCTCTATTGAAACTTTGAATCAAGAGTAATAATCAAGTTAATAGTACACATTTATTTTTCTCTTCATTATGAAGTAGCTTGTTAACATGGAAATAAGTTCACAGGTTTACTGTGAACCTCTTTCTAAACAGCGAAGTTACGATTCCTACCCGTGTCAGATAATTGTGTGATAACCACGAATTGTTGCGTTCGATTCTCACCCAGGACAGATGACTGTGTGATGGGTACGATCGTTCGTTAATTTTTTGTTTAGTTTGTGACGCTATAATATGAAAAAAAAAACAGTATTTTAAAAGGTCTACGCTCTCATAACAGCAATGACTGCTGTAAACCGTTCCTCGACTAGCTTCCACATCACTCTTGGTCTCCTTCATTTTATTAGGGCACTTTCTTATATATACGAGAGTGGCTGGAGAGAGATCATGGAGCCTTCACCTTTCGGATGACGCTGACTGCCATCTTTGTGATGACTGCTATGAACGGTGTTCCTCACACTGGCAAAATACGGCGAGCCAACGTCGTGATCTTGGTAAGCCGTTGGTTGGTTGGCAGTAGTCGGTTCTGCGGGCAGTCTCTTACTCCCAACCTTGGTTTTATCCATGGTCCGGAGCGATAGTACATGGAGCACCGTCGCTTTTTTCTGCGAAGAGGTGATGTCTTCAAAGGAAGCGGCCGAACACATCATACACACCGGGTGCCAAAACCCGTCTTGGGTGAGACAGATCAATGTCTGCCGTTAGTTGCGAAATAATGCAATTGCGGTTCTCGCTTCCCCGATTATAAGCAAGCAGAGGAACACGGGGTGGTTTTCCATCCCACCCTCGAGGGGTAAAGGACTTCCATTTTTATATCAAATGAAAAGTTAACTTTAATTTTATAGTTCTTTTATGGTATAGGAGGAACAGATGGATCACCTGATGGTAAGTGACAACTGCCACTCATGTCTCCTCAACTTTGATGATGATGAGGGACTAGGGGAGTGGAAAGAGGAGAGTGGGAATTGAGTCTTATGTACCCTTACTCACTCGGCAATACAATTCAATCATTGTTTGTGTTCATGATACCGACGTGTGGTACGAGTGATACGAATCGACCGACTCAGGTCGAGCCGGTCCATTCGTGCTTAAGCATGGCTCTTACACGGTTAAAGTTTCAATACCACATAATAAAGGAAATAACTTTCCCTATTATATTTGAGGTATATTGGTGTAATATTTTTTTTTATTTCTCAGTGGCGGTGTGCACAGAAGCCTGAAGGATCCTCCAGTGACTACGAGTTGTACCATGAACCACACAAAAGATGTTACTTACAGGTACCTGCTCATTCATTTCAAACGTAACTTTACCCCCTTTTTTTATTTTTTTTTCTCCGTGCGGAAATCCCCTCGGATACCACCTTCTGGTGGCATGTCGGACTCGAACCGACTAAAACCGCACGCCATCTTGGGTACTAGATGCCGGGGAATCAGGTACACCCTAGAAAGGAAAACCCTGGAACCCCGACGTACCTCGGGCCACCTACGGTTTGTAGATGGCCCCCTCCTGTGTGGGAACCCCAATGTTCCCGTAACTATCCCCCAAGGGCGCGCACGCTCCGCAGCGTCCGCACCGCCACCCAAGCCTGCTTCTGCTAGGGTGACAGATGGCCTCATCTGTCACCCCCAGGCCTGCGCTTATGGAGGATGGAGATCATTCTCTGATCTCCGGCGCCTGAGTCGCCTGCAGTACCTGGCCCGTTCCCGGGCCTGGCGGGCCGGAAGAGTTCTAAACCTCTCCCGATCCCGCTCCGCCGTCTCCTTGGCAAGCATAACTTGCTCGCAGAAAGAGACGGCGGAGTTCCACGCGTTCTCGCTCCGCAACATGGCCGCAATCATGTTACCGAGCGAGAGAACCACCACCCCGATGGCCGCCACGAGATCACGCCTCGGCTCCTCCCACGCCGGACATTCTGCCAGCGTGTGGAGTGCCGTGTCCACGGTCTGGCCATCGCAATGATGGCACTCAGGCGTTGGCTCCTTGCGGATCAGAGGTGATCTCCGAAACATACCTTTCCAGTGATCACCTGCGTCAGGCGTTATGAGAGGGTCCCATGACGCCTCTCGAGCCAATCCTCCATAACGGGTCTTACCGCCGTAATAACGGCGTGCCCAAACGTAACTTTACCAGTCAACTCGTTATGTGTTATCATGTTCGTTTTCATGTTCATGAAATCATCATGTTTTATGGTTCACGATTTGTGTTTAAAAAATTCTAGGATACCAAGACTTTAAGTCGACAAATAAGACATTGTTTCAATCGAGTTTCGGTTTGTTTCCTGCAGTTTCAAATTGTATAGTACTTGCTACGTATGTATATATGAGAATTAACATAAAGATGAATGTCGGAGTCAAGAATTGACCAATTAGTCACATTTTTTTCTTATAGAATGTTTGGAATGGAATGGAATGCAATATTATTATTTTTGCTGAGAAATCGATTACTAAAATAGAATTTCTTGTTAAAGGGAATGAAAGAGACAGAGATAGCTTACTTTGATTAAAATAATGGATCAAATATTTTTTCAAATTGATTCCTTACTCTTTACATATCTGTCACTACAGTGTAATCGTCACTTTCAGTGAGAAAAAATATATTACTAAGGATCAAATAAATATGTATGATTATATTCAACATACTATAAAAATAAGGTGCCATTAAAAACAACAGTGTAGAATTTTATAAATTGTCAACCATGTCAAGAATTGCAAGCCATAATAATATTAACAGTAAGCCATTATTATAACCCAACAAACACAATAAATCTCCATGCCTCGGGGATCAAATAATGTTTTATGGTATCATTCAGATGCTAACTAAACCCTTTGTCTTTGCTTGAAAAGAGAAAACAAACATTATTGTAGGACTTCATAGGTATATATACATATATACATATATATATATATATCCTGAATAATGTTTGTTTTCTTATCATTGAAATATATACCATTTAATACAAAATCGGAAAAATAAAGATTTGTAGCAACAGGAGTGAAAAGACATTCACAGGGTATAATTTTATCGATTTTTTTATTTGTCAATAGTCCGACCCCCTAATCGCGTTTTCCTAACCCACCGCATGAAATCATGTACCCCTATTCGTTGTATGAAACATAATATTGATTTTACAGATGCACACGATGCGTTACAATAACCACACCTATGCCAATCAACTTCCTCGAGGCATTGAAACCCGAGCACAGACAACACAATTAAGCCAAGTGACTCGTTCCTCGCGACGAACTGCACCTACCCATGCGCTCTCTGTCGAAATGCTACAGCGCCATGGTCTTATTGACTTGAAGCGTTAATGTCACATAATGTGAAGTTGCTTAAAGTAAATATGTAAATATTATATAATATTTTACGCAAAAATTAATGTCAACGTAATATTTAGATGATACTTTAGCTTTTTTACCTCATCCTAAAGAATATTTTTTATCAGTACAATTAAAAGTGTATTTGTAAATAATTAAGTAAGTGGGTTACTAATAAGTTTTTGGGCGTTGTGGTGTAGTTCTGCTAGTTTGATAGGTTGCTGTGTTTCTTAGAAATGAAGAAGGTTTCAAAAGTTCTCAACAAATGACACTAGTAGTGTGACGTGACGAGTGTATGAAAATGTTGATAGTGAAGAACAGAGTGTAAGAAAAAACTTTTTGTAAGCCAATGTCTCGTGAGCCAATGGTTAATAATTGTTTATGTGTTACGTAAAATAAAGGTACCTGTAATTTATAGAAGCAATCGAAATGTATTTTCTTATATAATTTCATCTCAAACTAATCTTGCAGATTATTTATTAGATTTAGCCTGTGGGTACAGGTTACGTATCTAATGATATGTCATGTATTGTTGTTTATTGTGTATTGTATAAAATTTTGATGAATACTAGTCATATTTTTGAGAACAAATTCTATAATTATGTCTTAATTTTCTCCCTACTGTCAGGTCCCTCTTCTCAAATGAAATATTTCAGGCTATTATTAGTAACCTGCTGAAAGCTAACCGACTCTACTAACCTTCGTTCCATTTATAATTTCTACCTCTGTGATTTTTATTCTACAAAGTATCACATCGCATAAAAATATACGATTTAATAATTTTTTTATTAAATTATTAATTTATTACTAAGATCTTTTTTTCTGTTTTTTTGGTGTTCCTATCTGTTACGGCGAGTTTTTACAGACAGTCTATTTTTTTTTAATAAATAATGTAAGGTTTTTGTACAAAGTGTCGTTATTATGATTCATATTATATTTAAGACATTTGATTTAAAATCTTGCGGTTACGGAGAAATAAAGCAAATAGTTTTAGAACTAGTTCAAAATTTGTGATAATGTGCTTTAACAAACCCTAATATTTTCACATTCACGTAAATACATTTCTTTGTAAAGTTTTGAGACCGTGTACAAGGTGAAGATGAGACAGAATGCTTCTAACTCTACACTTCACTTTTTCACTTAGCAAGTCTTCATTTTTTGATAATTTTAATCGAACTAATTGGTATTAAAACCTTTTAATCTGTAAAACAACAATAAATGGGCTTAATCATTATCTCAAATTTTGTTCAATTATAATAGAGCTGAGGAGATTTGTTTGCTTACTTAAGCCGTCTAATAATCACTGGACTAAAAATAATCACTGGAACTTCAAGTCTGATATGAAAAAAAATCTTATTGTATGTATGTGACGGCGTATTTATTCAGGAATAAAATTTATGATAGTTCTATATTCAATAGTAGACGTTAACTTGTATAAGTTTAGTTCAGATTTCTAAAGTCGCTAATTAATTAAATTAACAAATTATTTGTTAGAGAGGCTTTGAATGTTCACAGATGTCACATGAAATCTGAGGAAATAAATATTTTTAATAGTTTTTTGAAATAAACGTCTGCTTTTCAACTCACCTGATGCAATAAGAAGTTACCAAGTTAAGGTATTACTTACAAACGTCGGCACCTAGTAAGAAGCCAATGATTGTAAATTTAATAGATATTATGGAAATTAACATAAGTGTTGTGTTGCTTTTGACATCCGAAGTGTTAATAATGACTTATGCAAGGAATAAAGCTTAAATTATTAATTGTTGTAAACAAACCTACACTCACAATTTTATTTATCTCCCTCTGTATTAACGGCTTACTATATACCAACCATTATATATTGTCTCACTCACGCAACGTAGGGAAGTGAGCCTCAAACCGACTGAGACTGATACTAAAAGATAATCGCTTATAATAAGATTTTTGTCTAAATAAATCCGATTCGAAGCTACAGAACAATAAAGTAACATTCCTGGTTTTCTTAATAAAAGGCAAATGAAACGATTTAAATCCAATTTCACGGAACGTTGAGAATTGATACATTATTTCAATATCTATAGGGCTCTACTAACGTAATATATTTCTATTTAGTTTTGATAATTACAGTACAGTTTTCAGTGGTAGAGCCATCCTTAGGCACGAATGGGCCGGCTCGACCGGTGCGATACCACGGCCTCACAGAAAACCGGTTGTGAAGTAACGCTTGGGTTGCATTTCTCCGAATTTAGTGAGGTTTCCGGAGGCCCACTTCCCCCTCCCCCCTTTTCTCTCCCCTCATCTCCTTTTTCCTCTTTCCCATCTCCTCATCCCTCCTGTCTTCTTTCCGCTCCCTGCATCCCCCATCCCTCATCACCCTCAAAGGCGGGCAGCGCACTTGCGACTCTTGAGTTGCAAGTGTACATGGACGGCTGTGTCACTTACCATCAGGTGACCCGTCTGTTCGTCTGTCCCCCTATAGTATAAAAAAAAAAAAAACTTATTCAATTAGTAAATATGTTTGTCTTTGTACCGGATTTGACCGTCGGTACTTGAAATTTGTTGTAATCTAGTGGTAGTCTGTGCACTGATGTAGACCTTTGATACTTTCTGGGAAAACGTAATGAAAAAACAAGTATCACGTTTTAAGTTGAAGCTAAGTCTGCGTTTTTTATTTTAAATTTCAAATTTTACAAAAGTAAGAATAGTGGGGGTTACAATAATGTTTGACCAATAGCAACGCTTATCGCGTCATACTCCGCTGATTGAATTGGTGCAGCCCGACAGGAACAATGTAGCCAGCCACATGATTCATTTTTTAGCATCTGCGTGAACAGTCTTTTAATTAACATATTATACATTAATATGTAGCACCTGGATCGTTTTTATTTTAATTATATTTAAAAATGAATTACTTACAAATGAAATATGAATAATATTTTTCGATCTTACTTACATAATAATAAGAAAATATGAACTGGTTATTTAAATAAAAAATAACAAGTGCAATTAGTTTAACATTTAAAAAAATGGGAAAAAAATATCTGGACCTGAACCGGGGTCTCTAGTTTCGGTACCACCCGATTTTCCACCTTAGCTATTTGAACCTTGTATTGTGGCGAAATATACAAATTATATTGTAGCAGTTTTTCCTGATTGAGCCGGTTCCGAGATTCAGAGTATATATATACATATATTCAAGAAATGCTCATTTAAATTTATTAGATTTTCAACAACTCCACTCTCCTTTTTCCTCACCCTTGCCTCCCTCCCCTTTTCCATTCTCGTCATCCTCCTTTCTTCCCCCCCCCCCCATCCCTCATAACTCTCAAGGTGGACGGCGCCGGTGTCCATGGACGGCGGTTGTCCCTTACCATCAAGTGACCCGTGTGCTCGTTTGCCCCCTATCGCATAAAAAAAAAACAAAATAATATTTATATTCTTAGTCCATAACGAGTACCACACAGCTGTATTATAATTATTTTAATTCAAGAACAAATTTGAGGAGAACGGACAAAGTTTGTTTTTAAAAAGAGATAAATTAAAAGGGAAAAGTTTTAGTGAGACAATTCGTTTCTTTTTAACTAACTTTTTTTTCCCAAGTTTTTTTTTATAATTTTAATAAATGATATCCAGTAACTGATAACGAAATCAAAACCTGAATAGAGGATATGTATCGAATATAAGCTAAGTCTCAATTGAACTCTAAGCCTCTCTAAATAACGTTTGTTTTTAAATAAATGATGTTTGAGTTTGAGTCCGAAAGGCTGAATCTGAATTTATAGCACATTCAAGTTCAGTGTTGCTCTGGGAAATAGAACAATGACTGTTATCAATATTGTTTTCCATTTGTCTACGTTTTACTTGTGTAACTATCTCTTTAGTTGTTGTACTACGCCCACTGCTGGACAAAAGTCTCTTTTAGAAATGTATAAATCTAAGTACATATAAGAACAAAAGATTGTGTAATATGCAGAGTACTCGGACCAAGTGTTAATACGTCTATGTTTGTGTGTAAGTTAGTAATAATTTCCAATGGAGAAGTTTCATGATGTTATTATTATAGTATCATACTCAATGCAATGGTATTGAAATATAGATCAAAACTAATCGATCACTGAAAGAATTTCTGAAATCCATCCATAAATGACTTAGAAATAAATTATTGAAGTTTACGTATTTTAGTACGGAACGTCTGTGGTTTCTGATTCGCCTGTTACGTCATTTGACCTATTCGATGTCACCGCACCACGAATCATTCAAGTATTAGTTTCAGAGTCGCGCTAGGGCTCTTGCTACGCTCGTGTTTATTTACATACAGTCGATTGTTTCTTTTTTATTTAGGAGTAGATATTGATATATTTCGTTTATATAGTTTATATTGATGCTTTTGAACGAAAACTGCTTAGAGAAGATCGATATTCTTGATGGAGAGTGCTGAGTAGATTTTATAAACCATTCGGGAGCACTTATTTCCTGTATTTTTCGCACTGTTACTTCTTATGATTGTTTGGACTGCTTGATTTTTATGTGAAGTTTTGATCTTTACTTAAACTCCTTTGTTTCTCTTTTTATTTGATGATCATCAGATTCATCATCAATCATTTCAAAAGCTTGAAAGGAAGGGGACTGACTTGAAGTCGACGGTACTTCTTTTGTTAACAGATTTTCATAAAATTCAATTCGACGTCTTTTTACGTCTCCTCGTCCTTTTTGAGATTTTACCGCCTTTTGACAATCAAATTTGTGAGGACATATGTTGGGTTTTAACTTTAATATTCCCCCAACCAGTTGATTTTTGAGTAAATTTTCTGTCATTTTCAACTTGTAAATAAATTAGATTTTTGCAGTACTTACATACCAATAAAGTAATTAACAAATACATTTACATAAAATATATAGTTATTTTTACTGAATAAGTTATTCCGAACCTACTCACGACTCAAAAGATATATCAATACAATACAATATTTGTAGGCAAGTTTTTTACTTCTGCCCTCTGGTAATAGAGAAAATACGAATGGAACGGCATAAGCAACTACACAACAATACATTTGTACGCGAATACGTGCTGCGTCGTTTAGGTCAAATGACGTCAGACGATGGAGCGCCGCGGGTAACAAAATTATTCTTGCAATCGCAAGTTTAAAGTCCATAACTTTCCCATTTTTTTGAGATATTTTATCGATTCTTTCACGTGTTTGCTTTATTTTACTTAATTTTTTTATATTTTTTTTATCATTAAAAAAATATGGAAACTTCTTCATTTGTATAATAAATGTGAAAACAATATGTATACGTGATTATGATTCCTAAAAATAAAAAATATTAATGTACTGTTTGTTTCATTAATTTATGTTTACAAATCAATTCAAGAACACTTTACCATCATCATGATCATTTCAGCCATAGCTCGTCCACTGGACGCAGGACACACTTATTAACTGATGAATACTTATTTCAACTAATCAAAAAATCAACTCAATGTCATTAATTATTTTTCAAATTTTATGTTTATTCAGATAATAATGAGTACTACAAAATCACCGTAAAGTCTGATAACAGTTAAAATTAACTATACTTCAATAATTAATTATTAAAAACTCGTAACAATATGCGCGCCTCTCTTAACTGTGTAGAGGGCCAGGCCCCCTACAAAGTGTGGCCACCTGTGAAGGTGACCAAGGTCTGCAGGCGTTCCCGGAGGCTTCCTTGTTAGGGTATTCCCGGGTCCCTTACAATAGACTCTTTGTGACGGAACACCGTGTGGTTTTAGTAGGTTCGAGTCCGACATACCACCTCTCCGTTAGCTCCGGTGAGGTGATGACCCGTGGGGGTTTCCACACGAAAAAAAAAAAAAAAACTCGTCAAGAATATGCCTATTACGTTATATAATTCACTTTACAAAAGTAGACAACCAACTTCAATGCGTCTATCATAAAATTTAAGACTTACGTAACAAACATAAAAAAAAACACAGTCAAATTGAGAACCTCCTCCATTTTGAAGCCGGTTGAAAACAAATATTATTTTTGAAATGACTTCATTATGATATATAATTTCACTGTGAAAAAGAAAAAGAAAAATATAATTATTCAAAACAATTTAAGTATGTCATTATCTTATCACTGAATACACTAATCTTATCACTGAATACACTAGTCTTATCACTGAATACACTAGTTTTATCAAAAAATATGTCTGAGTTTGGAATAGTTTTCAAAACTTCATTTATTAAATTGATCGCTGTTACTAGTTTTTGTAACATGCCAAGATGATGGATAGGTAAGCAGTTGATGTTGTCTACGACCACTACCACGCAGATATTTGTCAGGCACGTAGAGCTGAATAGACTCACGTATCCCACTCCCGATGGATTGTACATTGCTAATGGTCTGGCTGATGATAACAACCAATCTTCAAAAAAAAAACTCAATATTATTTTAAATAAATATATTCTATATATAATAATAATTATATTATTATTATTTAAATTTTTTTTTTTTTTTTTTTTTTATTTTAGTTTTAGACAAAAAAGGGCTCAGTTTCCGCATTGAGACTCATGATTAGACTATTATGCTTTCAGGAGGCTGACTAGTTAAGCCAGCCTAGCTCCTCCCAGAAGCATTTATGTCGAGGATTTCTGTCTGTTGTGCAAGCACTCCTTCACATTCCAGGATAACGGGGCAGCCGTTTCCTCCGCGCTCAGCCATCCCCTGCACTGGGTGCTATCGGTCGCTTTAATAACTAATAGGTGTCGGTTCGGAGCCAGATAGCCGGTAATACCTTCGACCACTTTTATAAAGTCCGTTCGGTGAAGACCGAGTATTCTACGCTATAAGCGTGGTGATACTTCCGAAGGGACTATTTTTAACCGACTGCAAAAAGGCGGGGGCGTATGTTATGCGACAACTTCGCCATATGGGAACCGGATAAAAAATAAATCATTAAAGTAACTTATTACAATAGATCATGATAGACCCTATTAAGATTAAAGTCTATTGTTTAATAAAAAGTTCGTTGTCATATATATAATATATACGTATGCGATGTGTTAGTAATAATATCAGGATATTACTTGCTTGTGTTTGATTTATAACAATGTTAACGTATTCACAAATTGGAATCAGCACTGTCTGTAAAGGTTTGTTCGAAGGTCAGTTTTATATGACATTTATTTGTAGTACAAAATGGCATTCGAAATGAGCGCATTCTGACACACCAGATATATGGGCAGATTAAAAGTAGCAAAACGCGTAGACCCTTTAGAATTGTTCCTCTATGGTTACTTAGTCGAGTCAAAACAATCCGCAAGCAGCTCATGAATTATTGAAGCTTTACTTTATTCGAATAACCTCTTGGTACTCTTGAGAGAGCGTGAGAGCCTAAACTCAAAAGAAACAGCAAATTGTACTTTTAAATAAAAATGTGATTATTTTACTCACGTACCTCGCATAATTTAGAAAGTCTAAATTAATTTACATTTAACCCGTTAAAACTGTTACTGCTACTAAAATTAACTTGATAACACAAAAATTGGCATTACAAATAGTAATTATGATTAGTCATGTGAATAATAATTTGGATATACAATATGGTGTAATGAATGCAAATTACATTGACATTTGTTTGCCAAACGAATAATTATCATTAATAATATTATTTGTTTTGAGCATTGAATAAAACATCGATTTCTCGTCTAAAGCCATTGAAAGTTCAATTACAAGGGGGTTGTTTATGATGCTTATCAGACGATAAGGATTTATTTTTATAACTATAATTTGTATATTTCATAAATCTGTATACCCAAATTGTTTGTACGCATATCACGTATCAAATACGAAATTATATAGCTATTTTTTAATTTGGAGTTTTTATCTTAAAAAAATCAAATAATGTATCACTATTCATTATGTTACATTTATGTGGCAGAAGATTTATTCCTGCATTTTGTAATAACATAATTTTTAATATAATATAGATATAAAATCTGTGGTCTACTTAATTTACTTGGCAACTTGTGTTAAAAAAATTGTTACAGTACAATTTGATTGGGGTGTGAGAGAAATTTATTTATTTATAAGAATACAATTATTTATACAAATAACTATAAAAACACCAAACATAGTTAACTTTATAGTGGTAGAGCCATGCTTAAGCAAGAATGGGCCGGCTCGACCGGTGCGATACCACGGCCTCACAGAAAACCGGTTGTGAAGTAACGCTTGCGTTGCATTTCCCGAAATGAGTGAGGTCTCCGGAGGCCCAAAATCCCCAGCCCCCCTAATGATAGCGCTGTTAACGAAAAGGATACCCCAGGGGGGTACCAGCGCTAGCGTTGGAGAATCCCCCCCTGGACGTCCACCCTCAGTACGGATTATGCCTGAGCGTGGACGCCCAGGCTGCCCCTCGTACTCTGGGGGGGGCTCAACTGCGCTCTCAAAATCTACTCGGGGCAAGAGAAGGCATACCATGGCACCCCCTGTCACGTTTACCGTGGATTTTTGTAACATCAGGGGCTTACATTCGAACCTCGACACTGTCCACCACCACCTTGAGACAGCAAAGCCGGCCTTGCTCTTTTTAACCGAGACGCAGATATCATCTCCAGCGAACACATCCTACCTCTGCTACCCTGGGTACGGACTGGAACACTCCTTTGTTCCTAAGGCTTGTGTATGCGTGTACGTTAGAGATGATATCACTTCTCGCCGCCTCGGCAATCTTGAAGGTAGGGACCTCTCCATCTTATGGCTACGTGTAGACTGCGACGACCATCCCCGCATCTACCTATACCTCTACAGGTCCCATAGCGGTGATGCCGAAACGGACCGACTCATCGACCACGTCCAAATAGCTACAGACTCAGTGCTCCAGCAGGTCCCATCCGCAGAGATCGTGATTCTTGGCGACTTTAACGCCCATCACGCCAAATGGCTTGGTTCGCGCAAAACCGATCATGCGAGAAGATCTGTTCACGATTTCGCCTTGGCATATGGCTTGACGCAGCCGGTAGCAACGCCTACGCGAATCCCAGATGCAGAAAGCCACGTGCCTTCACTCTTGGATCTTCTGCTGACCTCACATCCTGACGGCTACAAAGTATAGGTCAGCAGACTGGGATGGAATGAGAACATTCTTTGCATCCTACCCATGGAGGCAGGTTTGCTTCTCGCCGGATGATCCCAATGTCGTTGCTGACTCTGTCGCGGATGTTGTGCTTCAGGGTATGGAACTTTTCATTCCATTCTCCCTGATTCCCACAGGTGGCAAGTCCCAGCCTTGGTTTGGTCGAACCTGCAAAGCGGCGTCCCGCCGAAAGCAGGAATGTTACCAAGCATGGGCTAATGCAGCGACAGCACGGGATGTAAAGACCAGCACATTAAAGAAGCAATTTAACTTTGCCTCCAGGTCCCTCAAAAGAGTAATTGCTGGGGCGAAGTCGGCTCACATCGGCAGAATTGGCGAGAGACTAGTTAGTCTCCCCTCCAGAACTCGTGCATTCTGGTCTCTTGCCAAAGCTGTCCAGGGGAACTTTTGTATGCCATCCCTTCCACCTCTGCGCATAGGAGATAATTCGTTGGCCCACGACGCTAAAGAAAAAGCCGATCTTCTGGGCAAACTCTTTGCGTCCAACTCGACCCTGGACGACGGGGGAAACGCACCGCCGACCATACCGCAGTGCGAGACCCGCATGCCGGAAGACCGTTTTACACAAAGGGTAGTGCGTAAAGCGCTTCTTTCCCTCGACGTTCATAAGTCGAGTGGGCCCGATAGAATCTCTCCTATCGTGCTGAAGACGTGTGCTCCAGAGTTAGCACCGGTTTTAACGCGCCTTTATCGGCTTTCCTACTCTCTTGGCGTAGTCCCGAACTCATGGAAGACAGCTCTAGTGCACCCAATCCCTAAAAAAGGAGATCGCTCGGATCCGTCCAACTACAGACCCATAGCCATCACCTCCTTGTTCTCCAAGATAATGGAATCCATTGTGAACTGCCAGCTCCTCCGGTACTTAGAAGACCACCAGCTCCTCAATGATCGACAATACGGCTTCCGTCAGGGTCGTTCAGCTGGTGATCTTCTCGTATACTTGACTTACCGGTGGGCACAGGCGATCGAGACCAAGGGGGAAGCGTTGGCCATTAGTTTGGACGTGGCGAAGGCATTCGATCGGGTCTGGCACAAAGCGCTCCTTGCGAACCTTCCTTCCTATGGGCTTCCCGAGAAACTGTGCAATTGGCTCACCAGTTTTCTTACAGACAGAAGCATCAAGGTCGTTGTTGACGGTGCATGCTCCGACTCCAAGTCTGTTAATTCTGGTGTCCCACAAGGCTGTGTGCTATCACCCACGCTGTTTCTTCTGCATATCAACGACATGCTGCAGATTAGGAGCATCCATTGCTATGCAGACGATAGCACGAGTTATGCCCTTTACACCGGCCGCGCTAACATTTCTCGGGTAAACGTCATCGAAAGCCGATCCAAACTTGTGTCTGAAATCGAAACTTCTTTATCAAAAGTTTCAGATTGGGGTCGACTTGACCTAGTCCAATTTAACCCCACGAAGACACAGGTTTGCGCGTTCACCGCTAAAAAGATGCCATTGGTCGTATCACCTCAATTTGAAAGCACTTCCCTAACTGCATCAGTCAGTATCGGAATCCTTGGTGTCGATATATCAAGCGAAGTCCAGTTTCGCGGTCACTTAGAGAGTAAGGCCATATTAGCCTCGAAGAAACTTGGTGTGCTAAACAGATTGAGACAGTATTTTACTCCGGCCCACCGCCTGCAACTTTATAAGGCGCAGGTTCGGCCGCACATGGAATACTGTTCTCATCTCTATGCAGGTGCATCCCAGTACCAACTTCTGCCTCTTGACCGCATTTAACGGAGAGCGACTCGCATCATCGACTGCCAAGATATTTCTGATCGACTTGACACCTTGGCGTTGCGTAGAGATGTAGCTTCACTCTGCATCCTCTATCGCTTGTATCATAGGGAGTGTTCAGAGGAATTGTTCTGACTTATACCGGCTGCTGGTTTCCGCCATCTTCCTACGCGACAAAATATCCATCCCCGTCACCTGGACGATTGGCACTCCACCACTGTGCTCTTCTCCAAAAGCTTTTTGCCTCGCACAACCAGCTTATGGAACAAATTGTCGCCTGCCGTATTTCCGAACCGATACGACCTTCAAACCTTCAAGAAGAGAGCGTACCTCTCCCTAAAAGGCCGACAACGCACTTGTGACTCTTGAGTTGCGGGTGTCCATGGGCGGCGGTAGTCACTTACCATCAGGTGACCCGTCTGCTCGTTTGTCCCCTATCGCATAAAAAAAAAAAAAAAAAAACAGGTACATTTCAGAGATAAATAAATAATTTGTTTTGGGTAACGCGAATGTGTTGTGTGTGACTGTGTGTGTTTCTATGAACTGACTGTGTTGTTTTGCTCCAATACAATTTAACATAAATTATGCCTTATAGTGTATGTATTGCATTAAATTTCGAGTCGTTTATGATTGTAGGTTTAAGGCTTAGGGCAATTAATTTGTATTACAGTAGTCCACTAGATCTCAAAATGATGATTTAATAATGCCAAATTAATAGATGTCTTAAGTAACAAACTTGATTGTATTCCTTAACCGACTCCAAAAAGAAGAAGGTTCTATTTTCTTTCAATATTTTTTTTTTTACTTTACTTAAGCATTTGCGATTAAAAGTATTGCGCAAAGAAACTGTAAATGTGCTGTAAATGCGGTTATCTAGTTTTTGTAAAGTCAATTATTTCGTGTAACAAAAATGTTCTATTTTATTTAGTAAAAAATTCTTAGTGAATTCAGCCATAAACATATTTTCCAAAGTTTGCTAAAAATGCAATTCATATATTTTTAAACCCCGACAGAGGGTTGTATGATTGTGTCTGTCTGTAGCATCATAGCTCTACCTATTATGTAAGCAAGTATTATGGCCCAGTGCGCAGAAATCGCGCGGAACACTAATTTCTTACCTTCGTTTTCAGGAAATATTAATGGGATTTCTGTAAGCTGGTAGATCGATTTTAAAAATGCTTAGACATCAACAACAACATTATTTGTTCCGTGAGCAGAGTAGCATACAGAAAGCGATAAATATTTAAACGAATACAAATGTAATTTTTAATAACTGGCTTGCCGCCAATGCCAGCTGCATCTAGAAACCCTAGAAACAAGTCAACGCTGAGCAAAATGACTGCATAGATCATTGATTCTGAAACGCTAGCGATCTTCTGCAAAGAACAGGAAGAGGACGGCGCTCTAAAAATATTAACGATAAACGTAAAAACTAGAGACACAATAAACACAAATAATAACCAGTTAAAAACAGTTAAAGGAAATTTGATTTTAAAATTAAATATTCGTAGTAGTAACATTTTTAAATAGAATCTTTGAATAGATGCCTATTCAGAATACCAATGATCTATGCAGTCATTTTGTTGATTGAGCTATTTTCAAATACAGGAGGATAAATTTTATGACAATGATATATTTTATGTGTTATTTGTTGTTTTGCTTGTAAAATAGCAAAGTGTAAGCGCCGTCATGTAATGCCGATGTCACATGACTGCGAGGGTAAGACAACAACACAGTGAGCAACTTTGTATTGAATTGAAACAGGTATGTAATCACTTTTATTGTAATTCCTATCGTACAATCATTCATGTTGTCGGCAAGAATTTTGTATCAACATTAATTATTTTAACAATAACTGGTATAATAAACTCTGTTTAACTTGAGAGTTTATTTTATAACAAAGCTATCGAGTCAAAACAACAGAACAATGCAAATTTATGAAAGTCATAATAAATATAATTGAATGTAATTTAAGATGGATTGAAGTACAACCGTTTTTGACAGTGAACATGACTACTTGACTGTTCAATTACACATCTGATCATCAATAATTGCGTCATGAGAAAGCATTTCTCTGTACACCCTTTTCTCCATGATCACTTACTAATTTAAATATACTCACTTGAAAATTAAACTGGTCAACAATTAATTAAGGTTGATTGTATTTATAAAAGTTTTTATATTTTTTATGTTGATTTTGAATTAGACTCAAGCTTTCCAGTATCCAGTATCGGTCAGTTCGAGTTAAATGACATGCGACTCTTTTTTTTTTTTTTTTTTGTGTCGGGGTGGAAGATCCTCATGGATGTCCTTCCCCATGGGGTGGGGGGAACGGGGAATGTCAGACTCTTACCGACTAAAAACCACCCCGGTGTTCTTCTGCTTGCCTATGATCGGGGAGCGAGAATCGCCGTGGCATTCTTTCGCTGCCTCCGACCGGCAATGACCCGTCTCACCCAAAACGGGTCCCGTCACCCGCTGTGACCATCACCCTATGGTCACAGTACTCTGAGAGACGCACGGAACACTACGCGCTGCCTCTCGGGCCTGTATCTGTTCGGGCGACGAACTCCCCAAAGTTTCGTCGCCCGCAGGCCGCTTCCTAGGGTGGCCGGAGATCAGTGAATACCCTCCGGCGCCCGCTGCGTCTTCTGCGGGCAGAGAGAGTTGGATTGCGCTCCCTCTCCCGTTCCACCGCTTCTTTTGAGGACATCACTTCCTCACAGAAGGAAGCAACGGCGTTCCATGCACTCTCGCTCCGGACCATGGACAGAACCACGGTCGGGAGAGAGAGAATACCCGCAGAACCGATTGCCGCCACAAGATCACGGCGCTGACTGGCCCAAGCTGGGCAAGCCGACAGTGTGTGAAGCGCCGTGTCATCGGGGCAGTCATCGCAATAAAGGCACCGTGACGTCGGCTCCCTACCAATCCGATATAGGTACTTGCCGAAGCGACCGTGTCCGGAAAGCACCTGTGTTACCCGGAAGGTGAGAGCTCCATGTCTTCTCTCTTGCCACTCTCTTAGGACTGGTCTTATTGCCGCTACAGCATCGTGCCCCGCACTGGGTCGCGCAAGTCGTAGCTCCCACTCCGCCTCCAAGATTTGATGGAGCTCAGCCCGGTGTACCTCTATTTCGGGAGGCACAGACAGCTCTCTCCGATCTAGTGCATCTCTGCGTCACCGGTACTGTAGTACAAGGAGTACTGCATCTAGACCCCAGGGAGCGTCCGGTAAATACGCTGGCCGCCTCAAAGGAGATTGTACGGTACCATCTTATCACGCTGATGGCCATCGCGCGTTGCAGCCTTCGCAGAATCGCGATATTTCGGGCCGTCAGAGTGCGTCCACATATTGGCGCCCCATAGAGCGCCATAGACCGTACACTCCCCGTATACAACTTTCGGCATGATGTACTGGGCCCCCCTAAATTGGGTAAGAGCCGCGAGAGTGCCGCTGTTACTCCCAATAGCCAGGGAACCAACTGCCGAAAGTGTGGACCAAAATCCCATCGGCTATCGAGGACGAGTTCTAGGTATTTCATCGTACGCTCGATGCCGATGCGGATGCCTCCCACTACTATGTGGGACTCCGGAGGTAAGCCCTTCCGAGGACCGTGGAAACAAACGGCCTCGGATTTGTGCAAAGCCACCTCGAGGCCCAACTGCCGGATCCTACTAACAACTTGCGCGACTCCAGCCGTCGTCTACTTTAGGCTATTTTTTGCTAGCATCCCAAATATAGTAAATACATATATCGACGCTGAAATGACAGGACTTACTATTATCAGTCCTAAGTAAGCATTGCGAGTATTTTGTTTACGCACCGAGCTTGAAATGAGAAGCCACGTCTGATCGGTTAATAAACGTGCAATACAACATCGTCTTACGTAACAGGATCTTGCGTCCTTATTTCTGTAGTTCTACTTGGAGTTTACTCTGTAGTCTCACATCTCAGACTGGGCAAAAAGGAATTCACTATTTTTGAATGTAAATCAAAGTATGTTATTATAAAAAAAATATACATGTAATTCAATTAAGCAAACCGGATGTTAGGATTGATGGAACTCATATAGAGCAAGTAACAGAATGCCGTAACTTGGGTGTTGTGTTTGATGGATTTCTCCAGTTTGAAACACATATATCGGAAGCTGTCCGCAATTGTTTCTACCGCCTTAAACAGCTTTACCAAATCAGGCCTTACATTGGCACAGATCTGCGGATAATGCTGTGTGAAACACTCATTTTGTTCAAACTGAATTATTCTGACACGGTTTATGGGTCCTGCCTACTGGGTAGAACTGAGAGATTGATACAACGTGTGCAAAATGCGGTTATGCTTCTATGTGCCACAGCTCTCGCATGAAACTCCATTACTCAATGATAGGAATATTATGAAAATGTCAACACGCAGGAGTCTCAATTTTGCTACGCTTCTCTTTGGTGTAATTTTCACTCAGCGGCCCGAGTACTTTTTTAAAAAGCTCGCTTGGTCTTGTAAAAAACACAAACATAAAACTTAAGCTTCCTCATACCTATTGGTCACACCAAGGCATTGTACAGCGGCCTTCTGTGGAAGTTTTAAGTTAACAAGTACTCGGTGCTGGAACAATCTGCCACCACCTCTTCGAACCCTTAACTCGGTATGAAACTTTGGCAAAAACTGAAACAACATCTACTTACTCTATAAAAACAATGACTTTAAACTTACCTTCTGTTTCCACATCACCAGCTGCTGTTTGGTACTGTCACCAGACCAACAAAAAAAAAAACGGCTTTGCGTTGAATGACGCATCTCTAATTCCTCTTGGTTACAAAGTCACAATGACTATTTATCATACAACACTCAAAAATTCAGTCTACTGTATACTATTATATAGGAAACAAAACTCACAAACTAATACTGAATTACTGTTTATAAAATTTCCATTAACCATTCACTCTAGCCGGGGATAAGCGTCTGCATTTTACCAATTTTAAAACTATTACTTTTATCAGTTTTCTCTTTGTTTAGAACTACTGAAAACCCCGCGTACGGGGCACAAATTAAATAGGAATGACATGACGGTTTTGTTTAGTCTCTGCAAATAACACGAATACACTAGAAATCATGTTCTTAGTTTAATTTTCGCATAAGTAGTATATTTTAAATATATACAATTATACACATAATAATGTAATTTATACAACCTGTACTTTAGTAAGCCTTGATTAAATTGGTTATGTATACTCGTAATACTCTATGTAGGTATTCCTTCTCTCTCACTCACTCTTATATACATACATATATATACCGAAAGATGGCTCTCTGTCCGTGATATGCACTAGGTGTTAGCATAATACCAGCGCTGATTCTTATGAGGTAGCACAAAGCTGAGCTAACGGCCATTTTTGTCTCATACAGTGGTACTTGTTAGCACTAACGTCTGATGAATTTGTTATCCTGGCCTTGTATGAGTACAAAATAAATATAGTTTCTTCTTTCTTCTTCTTCTTCTTCTAGTAGATTATATTAGAACGTAGTTCCTAATCGCTCGTTATACGCTCTGAGCTGATGGGAGCGAGACCGAAAAGTGCAATAAGACTTTTTTTCCGACACTTCTCCCTACAGTAACAGTAGTTAAAAAATTGAAAATCGTCTTAGTCGTCCTTAGACCCCTCACGCCTTTTTTTACTAGTATTTTAATAAAAGGTACTAGCAAAATGTTGTATATTTTTTTTAATGGGTGCTACGTGGCAGAAATATATTTTTTTGTCCAATCCTCAATTACTGTTTAATTATAGTATACTTAAATCATAGTGTATCTACATTTGTATATAAATAAAAGTAGTATCTTATACGTGTTACCGCACTACTTAATTTACTAATTTAATTTAACATAGAATCAGCATAGCTGATGTGAAATTAAGTAACAGAGTGAGGAATAGTGTGATACGGGATCAGTGTGGTGTGAAAGAGGATTTAGTATCTAAAATGGAAAAAAGTATGCTGTACTGGCTCGGTCATTTCGAAAGGATGAATGAAAGAAGATTGGCAAAAGGTATTTAAACGGCAGAGGTCAATGGAGTTGTGGGAAGAGAAAGACCTAGGTGAATGTTGTTGGACCAAGTTCAAGACAATCTAAGCAAAGGCCAGGTCAAAAGTACCTTTAACCGACGAGCCTGTATGCGGAACGCGATGAAAGATAAAGAAGCGAGAAAGGTATGTCAGAATCGTAGCAAATGGAAGGAAGTGGTCTCTGCCTACCCCAATGGGAAAGAGGCGTGATATTATGTATGTATGTATGTATAGAATCACATCGTTGCTGTAAAGTTATCATTGGTGGAGCGGCGGTGGTATGAGAAAACTTCAGCTCTCTTTTTAATGAATCTGCAGATATTAAGGTGCGTACGTTACGTTGGGCTTTTGTGTTATAAAAAAGTAATTAACCGTAATGAACTTAATTACTAAGGCAGGATTATTTTATGGTGGGCAGCTTCGCGTTTACATGATGCTGCTAACCCTCCTCTGGAATCCAAACTTTCTTAGACGAGACAAGGAAAGAAGGTAAATTAATACTGAGAATGGATTAATTCTAAGCGGTTAGGTTCGTGGGTCAAATGAGCGAGGCTCCTTAAACAGGGAAGTCAACTAATTTATCCTTTTTTAACATTTTTACATGTCATCTCAGTTATGATTACACAAAAGCTTAGTAATGTTTAATGCGATTCCTTTCTCTACTAAGTCATGCATTTCTTATTAGATAACATATAATCATGTTGGCAAATAAAAGTATAATTATATTTATATATCGCTTCCTAGAAACATGTGATTAATATAATTTCACAAGAATTGATAAGTTTATCAACCGTAAAACCGTATTAATTAAGATATACACACAAACAGATGAGTCTTAATAAGACACTACAACCACTCATGAACGCTTGCCACCACCATTCGCAGATTGCTCCCCATCCAAGGAGGGCAATTGAGCCTCCGGTACCCTCACTTATGTATTTATCGAAATACAGTGCAAGCGTTTTCATTTTTGTGAGGACATGGTATTACTAGGTAAAAGACATATACATTCTCCCGCGGCCCATCCCAATATTTTTTTAAATAATTGTATGAATATAATAACATAAATGTAAACGTAACTGAATATTAACATATATTGAATCATATTATTTTTGTACTCGACATTGTGTACTGATGGTAGTAGATCAACTATTAATTTACTTGCAATCTGCGATATAAGTTTCAATATACTAATTACTGGAATATAAAGATTTAAACTAAAGTGCGTTTGTTTACGTAAGATCTACGTGCCGATCTGTAACGAGAGCAGCTTATTTGTATTTGTCGTGAACTGATTGCGTTCTACATTAATCATTTGTACGGAATTTTCCACGTCAAGGTAAACTGTCCGAGTTCGGTAATTTGTGTGCGGTGCGTTGCAAAATCTTTGTGGTGACAGAATACTGATGAGTAAAACGAACAGACAAACATTTAAAAAGATTAAAAATGAATTTAAAGATACTAACAATTAATTAAGAATATAACGATACTGATCAGGTCGGTCCTTTCGACCTCCGATGAAAAGAGACCTAGTCGCTTTTTAAGGTCTGATACTGTGTGGTACAACATGATCGCTTTCAATAAAAAAATATTGTTAGAATGTCTGCTAATATTCTATAACAAATTTGCATATAGTAAGGATTATTTGGACAAACCATTTCGATAATAACTTCAATAAGATTTCTTGCTAAGATTTATTTGCCAACATGACAAGAACCCTGATATCGCTAAGAGCAATTTTACCGATACATTATATAGATTAGCTTTTACAAGGATATAGGGATACTACTCGTACAGATAATAAAGCCGATACTGCTAAATTATTCGTAAATCTTTTACTGTCCTACACGTGATTAATGACATTTTAAAGAAAAATCATGAATTTAACTACCGCATGTATTGATCAGATCTCAATAAAAAATAAATTAATTCGTACCAATAACCACTACACTAAGGATATCAAGATATCTTTGAAAGTCAGTTGACACGAAGATGTTCTTAAATCTTTCAAGAGGAACTAAACCAATCTATTTATTTAGATATTAATTGATCACGACACACAAATACCCACAAGAAAATGATTCACAGGTTCTAATAATAATAGATACTCTTTTATTGTTATTTATCGTCATTTTAGCATGCTTTTACACAAAATATTATATAATTATTCGATAAAATTCCGTAGATTCGATTAAATTCAATTAAGATCCAATAAGTCAGCATGTGTCCGCATTGCACACTGATTGTCAAAATAATGACTGCGCTCGGGGTTGCTCGCTCTTAATTTAAATTTGCCATTAATTGATTTACAACACAATCGATATAGGATTAAATTAAACAACTATTATGAAAGAGTATTTCATAACAAAGATTGAATAATCTTATTTCCGAATCCTGTGCCTTCGCACGTCCTCGTGTATCTTGTCATCAGAATTATAAGCAAGCAACAAAGGCATATCACTATCTGAGTTCCTAACCAAGTGCCGTCACGATATATTTATAGCTGCTAGAAGTAAGTTCGGCATCTCCAAGTGTTGGACAAAGGACGGTTCCATATATGTTCTTGGGCATAATAACACTCGACATCGTATCACTTCTGTAAAGGGCATCGATACATTGGAGTCTGAAGTAGCTACAAAAACAGCTCCAGTCGCGGAGAAGGTCACGAAGTCGAAAAGACTTGCTTCAGCAAAGAAGTAAACATTCAGTTCATAGTTTTTCTATCATCCGGGCGAAAGGTAAACAAATTATTTCTAATATAGGGTCTATGTCAACTAGTACCCACTATTTTATTATTTCCGTCTCACCACTATACCCTACAAGACTTAAACTTTTAAACATTTGAATTTACTTTTAAAATACCTGGATAGTTTATACAAACTGACAGAATCAGAAATCCTGACGGACTTGACAGTCGTCTGTCAACCATCGACAAATTCCGTTCGGAAACACTTCAATTTTATTTGTTTTTTATTTAGGAAGACTATTCCCCGGACCAAATTGTTTAGTATTAAATTATTATGTATAAATTAAAATTTACATCCTTTAAACGCCCGGATGTGTATCTATTTTATGTAATTGTGTAACTCAATTTAATTTGTAACACTCAACTGGCGGGTGGACAGTGTGTTTTGCAGATTACACTAGGTAGTCATCATTTCATTATTTATATATTAAATTAATTAAAACGTAATTATAACTTTATACATATATTTTATTTGTAATATATGTATAGTATTCTATGTGTGACTTAGATATAAATGTCTTAAATCTTAGCAACGACTCTGAAAGTTTCTTTTCTGTTAGCAGCGATGATAGCTTCGTTAGCATGCCTTCACTTGCCGATACTTTGCAATGCCAGTTTTCTCGGTGAAAAATCTGGGGATTTGTATAGACAAATCATTGTCATGGGGTGCAGGATGGAGGTCACAGCTGCAGGAAGTCAGTCGAAAGTTGTTTGCGTCAATAGGGTCCCTGAGAAGATTGCGTAACTATCTTCCCATTGACACTAAAATTGCGCTGGTTCAATCTCTCCTCCTTGCAGTCCTCGACTACGCTGACGCCAGCTATCTTCATCTTACTGTAGACCAACTTGATAAACTTGAGCGTCTTCAAAATGTCTGTATTAGGTTTATATTTGGGTTACGCAAATACGACCACGTATCTGAATTTCGTAATAAGCTCAATTGGCTCCCTATACGGCTTCGCCGAAATGCTCATATTCTCTCCCTTCTTTATAATATTCTGTTTAATCCCTCTACCCCTTTCTACATCAAGGATCGTTTCGAGTTCCTAAGTGAAACACATGTGAGAACACTGAGGTCATCGGAAAACCAACGCCTAAAAATACCATCGCACTCCAGAAATTTCCTCCACAAATCCTTTGCAGTGCAAGCAGCTCGCCTGTGGAATGCATTGCCTGAAACAGCGAGACGTGCTAAATCGCCAGCCATTTTAAAAAAATTAGTCTTGGAACACTATTTGTCCTTATAGTTGCATGCATACATATATTTATTATTTTGTGTTGTATGTATATGGTATGTGTATGTTTATATGTTGTTATATGTAGGTATATGTAGAGGTATGTATATTTAGTGTATGTATATAAACGTGTCAACATATTTCTTAATATAGTATTAGAGTAACCTTCTTCTGAACTTCTTCATTTGTACATCTGCAAACTGCCCTACTTACTAATCCATTGCACTTGTCCATTACAAAGGTTGTCTGGAAGAGATCGCAGCTAGCGATAAGACCGCCGATTGTACCAGTTGCTCGTATATTATTTGTTTCATATTGTTTATATTTTTTTGTGTGTGTACAATAAAGAATATTGTATTGTATTGTATTGTAAGGTTTTCTGTGCAGACGGATCATCTATCATACAGACCGATTACCACACAGACTTTTTATCAAGTAGACTTTTTATAGCGCAAACGTTTGTTTTTAGATCTACACAGATTTGTCAACGTTACATGGAGCCTACAATAAATATATACATTAGAAACATAATCATTCAACTGTTCCGTCATTGGCACATTCTGCCTCAATATGATTTGTAATTAAAAGTAACATTCAGGTCAGGCGCGCACGAGTTAAGGTCTAATTTTTAATTCAAAGTGATCTTGGAAAAAAGGGTGGACAGTATACAGTCTGGCCTCGAATAAACGATTTCATGTAATTTGGAAAACAATACAAAACCTATTAGGCAATTTTTGTTAATCCCTTTGCATTTTACAAACAACATTGACACTAACAATGTTAACATCGACTGCAACGGCACTGTAGTAGTGTTTGTGGAGCGCGTATAAATATTTATTAATCCATACATAATCACATTATAATATACATATATTTAGTTATATTGAATTAATTAATCATATATTTTACAAAAAAACCCTTTCTATTAGACAATGATAATTATTGCTGGTATTACTTGTATTTCCCCACGGTACTCGACGATCCTAAGAGATGGTGCTAGCAGTACTCAAATGGAGAATACAGGTTGCATCTGATTGGTTGCGAGGTAGTTGAGTGGATTAAGCGTCGTTTGAGTAACGTTATTAGTACATCGCTGTGTGATAAACTATTGTTCCGCTACCGAAGTCAGTTATATTCCTCGTGAAAGAAGCCAACTTTCATCAGTCCAATAGCCTAGCCTACAATATACTGTCTACAAGGTGTTTGTGGAGTGCTTCGGTTGTTTATCAGTGACGGGCCGGTCGCGACCTTCCACAACGAGACCGTGCAAGATAGCCGCTACTGTTTCTGGAGGAAACGGGACTTGGTCGGTGTTGCGGGTCAGTGTTGACATGTTAGTTTTTGAACAGTAGAAGCGGTTTATTTCACCCCCTTGTACGCTATATTTTTGGTTGAACAATTACACAGGGAGTATTAGACGCCCTGCCAAGTATAAGGGTAACCTTAAATATTAAGACTTTAAATGAGTTTACCATTGACGGGCTGAGGTATAATAACAACATATTGTAGAGCAAAAATAGCCTAAAATTTATATCCAACGTTATAAAGCAATAAGTGGCCTCGGTCCGCCACCATATTGAGCGAACATATGTAATACACACAAGTAATAAACCAAAAATAAATAGAAAATATCGCTTTTTTCTCTACAAAAGCTTTGAGTTTCGTACCGTTGTATGTGTTAATATGAACTTATTGAGAACTACAGGTGAAAATATTTAAAAGAATATTTCGTAAGCCGTGCTGCTGTAAAATGTATCAGTTATTCGAAAACGCTAATCAAAGAAACGTAATTATCTGATGATGTTTCAACGATCTTGTTGAAATAAGAGTACAAAATAATAAATATCTTTAAATTTAACAACAGCTTAATGAGTTTGGATGTGTAAAGGACTCTGAGTGCCCGGACACTACCGGACTGACATATAAGTAATTTATCGTTCTTTAAATAGCCCCTGTTTTTGAAAATCCACTCCAAATATTCTATTCCTAAAGTGTCCGGTTGACGCCAATAGATTTGCGTCCTTTATGTTTCAACCAACCAAATTCTAATTAGTTAAATTGGATATTTAATACACTATTAGTATATTCTATTGTCGATATTAGATTACGTATCAAGAAGAAACCAAATACTGAACTGCTTAAACCAGCATGTAAAAATCCAATCTTTATAAAATTTGATTCTGTAGTTATTTTACAAGAAAGATTTTTTTTTATTTATGCGATAGGAGACAAACGAGCAGACGGGTCACCTGATGGTAAGTGACTACCGCTGCGCATGGTCATCCACAACTCATGAGTCACAAGTATGTTGCCAGTCTCTTAGGTAGGAGTAAGTTCTTTTCTTGAGGGCTACTCTTTTTTATAAGGGATAAGCTAAGATTTCTTAAAGTAAATTTACAAACTCATTAGCAACATTTTCTGGAAACAAAAAATAATGAAAAGAATAACGCCCTAAGCGACCTCGTGTTTTGATTTTCCAATTAGGATAGAAAGTGAAGGAATATCTACTACTTAAAAATAAGTCGGGTTTTCTTTCCTGACGCTATAACTCCAGAACGCACGAACCGATTTCCACGGTTTTGCATTCGTTGGAAAGGTCTCGGGCTCCGTGAGGTTTATAGCAAAGAAAATTCAGGAAAAATTTCAACAGAAAAGCGGGAAAATCATTTTTCACATACAGCGCCATCTCTGATACATAGCATGTACTACAAACCAATATTTTAAGTAGATAGCGCTGGTGCGTGATACATTGTTTGACAGCTACTCATTGTTCTCTGCTCAGTTAATTTCATGTGACAAACCGGTATTGTGTTCACTGTGAAATTGTGAAAAAAAAAGTAAAAAAATATAAGTTATTCGTTTCCTAACATTTCAATTGGAAACCATCAAATCAATCACGTGTATTGTGCAAATTTTTATTCAATTTCAACAGCAGGCATTTATCTTTAAGATGGTAAGTTGAACTGGGTAAATTATGTGGATCGTGTATTTGAGGTTAAATTCACCACTCTGTCCATAGTCCATAATGCCTAGAGGACGACGTGCGAACATCGGCCGCCGCACAAGACACGCAAGCCAGCAACAAGTGTATTCACAGAACTTAAGCGAAGAAAGACAAAATATAATAAGAGAAAATGCCCGATTGAGACAACGCGTGAGCACACGAAGATCATTGGCATCATACAATCGCTTGGCATTCCAATATGATCCCACTGCGAACTACAGTGATGATGAAAATTTAGACATTGTACCAATGACGACTATATGCCGATATTGCAATGCGTTAAAGTTCAAAAGAGAAACGGCTGGATTGTGCTGCGCAAGTGGAAAAGTCAAACTGGATCCATTACTTACACCAACACAACCACTGAAACCACTGTTCGATGGAAGCGATCCCGGTTCCAGCCATTTTCTTCAACACATCCTTGAATACAATAACTGCTTTCGCATGACTTCCTTTGGAGCTAATATCATTCGAGAAGGCGGCTTCATGCCGACTTGCAAGGTAAAAGATACAACACACATAACCAATCACTCACACCAACACAATGAATTGCAACACATAACAACTACATATACACCACACACTACACCATCACACGATCAGTACACACCGTATTCTTCAACAAATGATTGTTTGCAATTACAGATACAAGGACAAAAATATATCATTTGCATGGTTCAATGGTGCCAACACCAGATGAACCGCATCAATTTCTGCAAATATATTTCATTTCGTCGATGGTGGATCAGCTGAATGTGCGGTGCAATATACAGGGAACACAACAGTTAAAGAGACGAATTATTGAACAGTTGTAAGCATTTTTTCACGCTAATAATGCTGTGGTTAATATGTTCAAATCAGCATTGGAACGAATGCCATCGGATACGCACAAATTTGTCATAAGAGCGGATTGTGCCCCTACAGGTGAACATGTGCGAAGATTCAATGCACCCACCGTTAATGATGTTGCTGCAATTATTGTTGGCGATCCAACTAAATCGCGAGACATTGTCGTTCAGCGAAGAAGCAATATCATGCATCGTGTAAACGAGACACGTCGTTTGTACGATGCGTTACAATATCCAATCATTTAGTGGCAAGGGCAAGATGGATACGACATCACGTTGAAGATGGTCGATCCAATTACAGGTACAATATTCACACACTAATTATTGCTATTATTGCTATTATTGGTTTCCATTAACAATTCATTTAACTTTGCATTTTCAGGCGTATCAACGAATAAAAATCTAAGCGCAATGAATTACTATGCGTATCGTATGATGATTCGTACACATGAGGAGAATGTCATTCTGAAGTGCCGTCGGCTATTCCAGCAATTCGCTGTCGACATGTATGTCAAAGTCGAGACCGAACGTTTAGCGTTCATCCGATTCAATCAGGCAAAGCTACGATCTGAGGACTATATACACTTGCGTGATGCTATTCATTCAGATGGTGATATTCAGAATATTGGACGTCTGACGATTCTCCCATCTTCTTATATCGGAAGCCCACGCCACACGCACGAATACGCTCAAGACGCTATGACGTACGTGCGAAATTATGGAAATCCGGATTTATTTATTACGTTCACATGCAATTCGAAGTGGGCGGAAATTGAATGTGAGTTGGAACCGGGACAAAAACCGCAAGATCGCCATGACATAATCGCCAGAGTATTTCAGCAAAAACTCAAGGTTATGATGGATGTGCTTACTAAGTATCAAGTTTTTGGGGACACACGTTGTTATATGTACTCGGTGGAATGGCAGAAGCGTGGACTACTGCATGCTCATATCCTAATTTGGTTGCTGAACAAATTGTGCATGACACAGATGGTGCATGGACCATGCGGTGCATTAAATCCATTATCGCCTTGCATGGCTGATGGAAAGTGCACAAAACTATATCCGCGGCCGTTAGTTGCTGATATCCAGTTTATTGTCGGCGTTCAAAAGAAGATAATGGTCGAACTATCAAAGTTCAAAATCAAGAGATTGAGATCGGAAATGAATTCATTGTACCATATTGCCCGCTGCTATCACGAATTTTCGAAACACATGCAAACGTTGATAGTTGTCATTCGGCCATATCAATCAAATATTTATGCAGGTACGTCACAAAAGGCTGCGACATGGCTGTGTTTGGTATTGCGTCGGAAAATGCGAATGACGAAATCAGCAACTTCCAAATGGGCGGATACGTCAATACTAATGAAGCACTGTGGCGATTATTGTCATTTCAAATTCATGAAAGATATCCCACAGTTTTACATTTAGCAGTGCATTTGGAAAATGGCCAAAGAGTTTACTTCACTGAGGCTAATGCGGCACAACGAGCTGAGAGACCACCATCGACAACATTGAATAGCTTCTTTACAATGTGTGAAGCAGATCCATTCGCAGCGACGCTGATGTACATTGATATGCCCAAGTATTACACTTGGAATCAATCAACAAAGAAATTCCAACGTCGCAAACAAGGAACCCCAGTTCCAGATTGGCCACAGGTGTTTTCCACTATGCACTCGGTCGCATGTATACTGTTCATCCTAGAAATGATGAATGTTTTTATTTGCGACTGCTTTTGGTAAATGTACGTGGACCAAAATCATTTGCGCATTTGAAAAAAATATCGAGAGGCATGTCAACTATTGGGTTTGCTGGAAAACGATTCTCATTGGGATTTAACACTTGCGGATTCAGTTGTTTCATCAAATGCGTACCAAATACGAACGCTGTTTGCAATTATCATCACCACATGTTCCCTTCTGTCCACCTTCACAACTAATTCAGTTATGGAACAAATACAAAGACGACATATGTGAAGATATCTTGCATCGCTTGCGCATTCAAACGAATAATCCTGACATCCAAATAACCGATGAAATCTACAATGAAGGATTGATTCTGATTGAGGATCAATGCTTGACTATTGCAAACAAGCTACTGATTGAAGTAGGAATGATTACGCCGAATCGATCGATGCACGATGCATTCAACCAAGAATTAAATCGAGAGCTGCAATACAATGTTGATACATTGCAGGAATTCGTTCGAAATAATAATACAAGTATACGAAACATATTAATGTTTCGTATACTTGTTTTTGCTGTTCATTCAGCAACGGCACATTATTATATATACAAGCGGTGGACAATAATACTGGTGGTCTATTCTTCCTGGACGCACCTGGAGGAACAGGGAAAACATTTGTCATATCATTGATTTTGGCCACTATTCGATCAAGATGTGACATAGCTTTGGCTATGTCACATCTCATCGTTAGCATCATCTGGAATTGCGGCGACTCTTCTAGATGGCGGTCGTACTGCACATTCTGTGCTTAAGTTGCCACTCAATTTAAACACAATTGATACTCCAACATGCAATATTTCCCGATCCAGTGCAATGGGAAAATTGTTGATGCAATGCAAGCTCATTGTTTGGGATGATGAGCACAATGGCACATGAGAAATCACTTGAAGCACTTAACTTCACACTAAGGAATCTTCGGCGAAATAACAACATCTTTGGCGGCTTGATGATATTGTTGGCAGGCGATTTCAGGCAGACGTTGCCAGTAATTCCCCGTGAAACGCCTGCAGATGAATTGAATGCTTGCCTGAAGGCATCACCTTTATGGAATAACGCCGATTTGTAGACTCTCAATTAGCTCTTATTGAAAATGTTTTCCCAAACATTAGTGAGAATTATCAGAATTATGCTTGGTTAAGTCAACGAGCAATTCTTGCCGCAAAGAATAATGATGTACACGCACTGAATTTCATCATTCAATCAAAAATTGCTGGTGATTTGGTGACATACAAATCCGTTGATTCCATAACAAATCCCGATGATGTAGTAAATTATCCAACGGAGTTTTTAAACTCTCTGGAGTTACCAGGATTTCCACCATATAACTTGCAACTCAAAGTTGGTACAGTTATTATGATATTGCGTAATTTGAATCCACCGCGACTTCGCAACGGTACTCGACTTTCGGTAAAAAGACTTATGCCGAATTTGATTGAGGCAACCATTATTATAGGAAAGTACGCAGGTGAAAATGTATGTATTCCTCGAATACCAATGATTCCGACTGATCTTCCGTTTGACTTCAAACGATTGCAATTTCCAGTTCGCCTTGCGTTCGCAATGATAATTATATAACAAGTCGCAAGGCCAATCGCTTTGTGTTTGCGGGATAAATTTAGAAAATCATTGTTTTTCACATGGGCAGTTATACGTTGCGTGTTCACGAGTTGGGAAACCATCCACTTTGTTTGTGTTAACGTCAGACCAAAAAACAAAAAATGTGGTTTACCAAAGAGCATTTCAACGAAACGGATAATTTGCGGACACGTATAACGCTTCGATTAAGTATTTACTTTGGATTCACTTTTATTTACTTAGAGAAGTTCAACTAAATAACACTTCATTTTTGTAATCGAAATGAATTAATTACTGTTGTGAAATGAAATATTTTTTTTCCTTTTCAAATATAAAACAAAAAAAAAATTCTTCATCTTTTAATCACCAAACGAAATGTTACATAAAACGAAGCCATCTGGTGGCGAAACGGAGTTCGCTGGGTTTGCTAGTTACTTATAAATATGACGTCTATGAACAAAAGTCAGGCCTGTTAAAGACTTCTAATAGGCCTGACTTTCTTACGTCATAAAAATGCTGCAATATAACACTTGGCATTTATTACAGTACTATGTTTGAAGTAAGAGTGGAAATGTTAGTTCTTAATTATAAAAATGTGAATTGTGTAGGTACACTAAAAATCATTTAAACAAGTATTTTACAAAAGCGCGTTTCAGAAAAGGTAGGTAAGTGTTTGGCAATCCTCGGTATCATAAATATAATATCATAAATGTTTAGTAAACAAATAGCAGATAAATGAAAGGAGCTTTGACTATTGACTAAGAAATCTTCAAAATTTGTGCAGTCATTCCACTAGGGTTTTCGGTGGAACGGTGTCTCGTAATCGAACCGACAAAAACCACACGGTGTGCCATGCTGCGCCTAAAATAGGTGGAATCCGGGAACAGCAGCTTTATTAAGACATCCGGTACAAAATTACTCTAACCCAACCTAACGACTACTGTTCTGATTTCTGTTTCGGACGCCACGTAACGACACGGTATATAGTAGTACAAACAAAGCTGCTAACAACAAAATTGAGGACCACCACCATTAAACTACAATGTCAAGTCAATTAAAAATAAGTGTATTCTCTATGAATATATGTAAGTTTCGTATTCATACCTGTTCAGACAGAGAAGTTAAAACTTCTCTCTGTTATTATTGCTTGTATCTCAATAGACAATATATTAAAAACCAAAAATCGAAATCTACAAGTTTATAAATCATAGTATTAATGTTAAAGTTATTATTATTTATATTGTTTTTTGGGAATTATGGGATATCGTTACAAGGTACTAGATGCGAGTTGACAATCACGTATTTTTGGGCAGATTGCGGTAGGAGACCCTTGAAAGGGACACGTTTTGTTAAACAATCATGATAAATCATTGAACGTTCAGTTGTATTATATAACGGGTCAGTTTTATAAAACAACTGCTGTAATTTAAGTAGTATGAAGAATACAACATTGAGTATCACATCAGTAATATAACAAAATAAATGATAAAATAAAGTGACAAACTAAAAATAACAAGGCTTTTTACAACAATCCAGATGGATGGCAAGACAGACACCATGTTTTATATAAATTTATTCTATAGTATCTGCGATGATTTTGGTGAATATCAATAAAGTGTTGTATTGTCATTCAAAATGGTTACTTTTCGTTACTGCAAAAGTATTCTTCCTCCATTCATTTACAAATAAATAAAAGAAATACCTTGTTTCTGACCAAAACATAATGGAATTTATAAAAAAAATAATATGTTTTTATACTCCATAAATTTTAACAACAAAGTTTTTCCTCAATTTAAATCATTCAAGATTAGAAATGTCAAGACGTTACGTTAATGTAATTCGTGTGTGTTAATTTTCAGATTAAGGTGTTTTGAGCATAATTATAATTCCACACATGATGTAATCTACACGCATTTCATTAAATATGAAAGTAATTTTATATATAGCGTCTCTTGTAGTTTCGCAAACAACTTTTTAAGGATTCTCGGATTGTCGGAGTAAGAAGAGCACGCCAACGTGGCATCAAACCGGCCTGATAATCTACTATGTGGGATTGTGGGTACAAAGACATAAAAAACTTTAAATATTATTCTTTTAAATAACCTTAATGATAATTATACCGTTCTTTATCTGAATATAATAAGAATTCTATTACCATTTCTAAGCACATGTAGTACATCTGAAATATAAAAAGTGTGAATGAGTCTATGTCAACAACCAGCCCTAAACCAATTTAACAAAGAAAAATTGTATCGCATCGTCGAGAAGTAGCTATTCATATCTTCAAGAACTACTTCAGACTGCAAAACTATATTGAATTTTGAATGGATGCTGTCAGTTTTTTGTAATTATTTTTTTGTAATCTGTCTCCAAGTTTCTGAGATATGAAATAAGTATGAACATAAAATCAAAACTTACTAAGGGTAAAAAACTAAAAGACATTAATATTATTATAACACAGCGAACCAAATTTGTTAATGTAAATCGATTTGATAACATAAACCTTGAAACATCAGTCACAGGATACCCGATATCAGGTGGTGTCAGCCTATTTCCTCAGAGATTGCTCTTTGAGTGTATATGATAAGTAAATATACATATTAATCTATATGCTTACGTATTACATGTGTGTGCTGCGCCCCACTCGCCCGATTCTTTAGAATGAAATTGGAAAATTGGAAATATATATATGTATATATTAAAAAAGAAAGAGGGTAGAAATTAATATTGTTTCTACAAATACAAGGTCGCATAGAATTTAAATATGTTAGAACAGACTGTTGCTGTGAAGTCTTTGCCCTCTAACCGATGATAACAATATTATGACTTCAAATAACTAATGAATCGAACTTAAGTAGAATAGAATATACATTTGTAGAATATTTACAGAAGTATTAACCAGAAAGCTTTCGCTGATAGTTTACTTTGTTTCCTTTTGATTTATACTTTACCTGTCTTATAACAATAATATTTTTTTTTGTGATTTCTAGTAAAAACGTATACATACGTTGTATAAAAAATTCTTAAAGATTTAAAATTAACGAATATTGTACCTTTATTTTTATGTGACAGGAGGTAAACGAGGAGACGGATCATCTGATGGTAAGTGACTACCGCCGCCCATAGACACCCGCAACTCGAGAGTCACAAGTGCATTGCCGGGCTTTAAGGTAAGAGTACGCTCTTTTTTTGAAGGTTTGAAGGTCGTATCGGCCGAAAATACGGTAGGCGACAATTTGTTACACAGGCTGGTTTTGCAAGCAAAAGTCAATCCCCGTGATAGGGCCGGATATTTGTCAGTATAAGTCCGGAAAATTAATCTGAACACTCCCCATGATATAAGCGATAGATAATGAAGAGTGAAGCCAGAAAGTGGGTATTTGTAACTATTGTAATGTGTTAGCTTTAATGTAGTTACTTGGGAGTTATTAAGGAAATATTCAAGTAGGGGAAGAGGGTTATATCAAACTTTGGGATTTGAGGATAGCTCCAGGAGTAAATAAGAAGTTACAAGATAGTCTACGTTGAATCAAAAAGGATCTATAGTTTTTTTCTTTGTACCTGGAACCAGCGGGCATGTATCAAAGGTTTAATAATAGTGGAATCTCTGGAAGAGACTTATGTACGTCTTTTCTTAAGATAGAAGCAAGAGAAAGGCTATCTCCACCTACCCTATCTATGCACGTTTGAATTCTTTACAGTTCAATGGTTATGTTTGTCAACTTGATTTCAGATACCGATTAAATTTACTTATTTAGATTAATTATAATATTATAATAGATTAATTATACTATTATAATTACCAGACAACTAAATGAAATCTCTAAATCTAGGAAGATTTTAAATTCAGGTTTAAACAAATAGTTACAAGTTGAAACAAGGTTCTTGTTATTCATTATTTAATTTTTCCTCCTCAAGATACTGGTACGAGTGGACCTGTTTCTGACAATACTGTTTAATAAACCAATGAAAAGATTTGTAAAACCAAAAACAGTTCAATATTTGTAAGGAACAGTTGACTAATTAATAATTATCAGTTTAGTGATAAATACAGAACGTTAAACAAATTAATCTTTTGTCAGTACCTTAAAAAATGTGTCTGTGACGTTTATTGTGCTCGTGACATTAAAAGACTTACACATTAACATTATTTAAACTCGCTAAGTTAAAATAATGTAAATGCGTAAGTTTATATAATTTGTGTCGACGACTATCAGTGTAGAGCGTTTGGCGTAGCGGTTTAGATGTCAAATTTGTAAGCAGTTTTGGGAGAGTCCTTTTGGAGTTTCATAATATCTTAGCTACTCTCTACATCAGCGGTTTAGGTATTAAACAGGATTTTTCACTGTATAGAATTATAAGGAATTTTCAATTAAAATTTTGAGAGCCATTTGATATTAATGTTACTGATCTTATTGAAACTAAACTACCGCAATGCCAATTATGTAACGAACTTCGCCTACATTACATACGAAAACAAAACAAGGTCAGTCTCTACCCGTACCCAATCCTGATGACTCGCCAAAACACACCGCCCCCGACTCAATCTGCGACTTCTGCATGTCTCGATTTAAAAAAGGAAGTACTGTAACTGATAAATCGTGAAAAGTCAACAACGATAACATTCTGGATGTAAGGAAACCCGAACAATATTTCATACTTACTTCCCTGGCTAAGGATGTTTCAGAGCTTAAAAAATAATGCGAAGGGATAATGAAAACAAACATTGAATTTGAAAAAAGTATGATATTTATCAATATAGATTATAAAGACATGAATAAAAGAATATTCGATTTAGAAATTAAAAAAATAAATGATGGCTGGATGAGTAGATCCAACGCATAGAAAATCAAATCCAAGATATACAGTTCTCTGCTCCAGTCTCAAATATTGAATTGCGCAACGTGTCGCTTAAAGAAAATTTTTAAGATGTTATCTATTATTTCTGAGGTTGGGAAGTCTGTAAATGTAGAGGTACAGGAGTCACATCTACGTGATATCTATCTCCTTCCTGGGAACCCAGAAATGTCACGCTCAGTAATCACTGATCCGTACGTACCACTATTTACAAGCTTACCGCTGACACTATTGAATTACCTGGTAAAGAGAAGCGTATATATGTCGCTGAACAGCTGTCGCCTAGAACAAGGAAGCTCTTCTAAAAAAGTCGTCAACTTGCCAAGAATCATAAGCTATCATGTCTAAGCTTAAATGGAATGATTTTCATGCGTAAAAATCCTGAAGATTTTTCAACCCAAATCAAAACTGAAAGTCTCATCCACTTTTATAAGTAAACAATGACAACGTTTTTCTATTAGTTTTATGAAACAAGTCCTGTCGTAGTGATCCTCAATCGCGGCTAAATAACATAGTTAAAATAAGCCTACAAAATATTGGACCGTAATCCCAAAAATTTACTTCAGAAATGTGTTAGGACAAACAAACGCTTGACAACGTTTATTTAATTAACTGCTACTTATGCAGTGGCCCGCGACGACTACTTCAAAAATGCGATTCCGAAATACCTACAACCTATGTGTATTGTTGATATTGAACATACCGCCCACCATGGCCATAATGGCCATAACACTAATAATAGCTAATTATAAACATTTAAGCTAAGAGTGGCCATGAGTTTGTTTGCCCAATTTCACCCCTTAAGACAGTGGAACACATTTGGAAGTGGGCAGTTATAGATCAACAAACACGAACAGACAGACAGACATCAACAACAGACACGAAACACAGGTTGGTATTTAATTATTATTTCTTTTTAATATCAATTTCACATATGCCAAGGCAACCTATACTTTGCCTTGGCATATGTGAAATTGATATGCAAGGCAACCTTTACGTTATTAGTTACTTTGTTCATTAGTTAAGTTTATTGCTAAGTTATCAATCTGGACTAATGTACCCATA
Source organism: Tyria jacobaeae (assembly GCA_947561695.1). Classification (NCBI taxonomy): domain Eukaryota; kingdom Metazoa; phylum Arthropoda; class Insecta; order Lepidoptera; family Erebidae; genus Tyria; species Tyria jacobaeae. The sequence goes on from OX387214.1 coordinate 1,146,740, forward strand.
TCATTAATTAAAAACTTTCTTGTTTTTTGGAAATACTTTCAATTCAAAGCCTGCAAATATATTTTTGTAATGTTAAGAGAATGAAAAAACAAAAAATTCGATTGTCATGTCTTGCTAAATGTCACTACTTTTCTGTTTTCATTCTACCCTAATGACATCACGTAACTTAACTTACAGATGTTTACATAGGAAATCTTACAGTTTACTTACTAAAATATTGTATCATAATTTAAATAACAAATTTACAAAAAATATTTCAATCACATATTCTGTTAACTTTGCCATACAGACAGTTTCAAAGTTGCTTTACGACTGATAATATACGATAGGTGACGATGGTGCGTTTAGTAACTGAGACCAAATTTTGCTACAGACAATTAAGACCGTGTTCGTAATGGAAACACCAAGATAACTTTCTCACAATTTTTATTTACATTTTCTTAATATATGATTACAAAAACATTGGCTCAACTCCTTCACTGGACCTTTTTTTTTTCGAGCGTCCTAAGACAAGTGACCTCTCTCTGACAAAGAGCTTAAAAATGTATGAATGAATGAATGAGTGAATTAATGACTACACAAAAGATCAAATGAATAACTTTTAAAACATTACTTTTAAATCTAAGCATTTGCTACGTATATACATTATTTTTATAGAACATTTAACAATATCAAATTACATAGCTAAATTTTCAAAATCAGAATTTAGAACTTTAATGTCATATTTAGTACTAAATTCAGATAATTTTATAATTGTATTAATTTTCTCAATATTAAACAAGATTTAATGTAGTAATCTAACACATTTTAATCCAAGATTAATTGCACAGGTGTTAAGACAAGTAACAACAACAAAAGCGAGACGGCTGTCTATCACCTCAGGTATCTTTCTTAGAAATTTCGGCACCTCAAAAGATTAGTTTTGTAAGTTGATTATAAAAAGGATAACACTGTTAAATATATTGTTGATGTCTAAATATGAAAATATTTATTCGTAGTAGAGAATGGGTTTATAAAGAGTGAATTATTGGTTTTTGTGGTATACCAACCAAATTGAACGAATTTCTACGTTATAGAAAGTTTTTTTAGTTATAAAGAGTTTACACAGTGTGTGTGCAATATTTTTGGTTGCAAGGATCTGTAAAACAAAATTAATAAACAGCAACAAATTCCTTTCCTTAAATTTACACTGTGCGTACTATTTCAAGAGTAAATATAAAATACTTATTTTCTCACTAATCTAATTCTACTAATCTGCTTATGAAGTGGACGACCTATTCACTCAATATCACTACAAACCTTATATTTGAAGACGTTGCAGTCAAGTTTGGGTCACAATTGAATGTACTTGTTCATTTCACAGTTCACACACTTAACAGTGATTAAGTAATGCTTAGGCACAAGCCGGCCTCGACTGGTGGGATAACCGGTTGTGAAGCAACGCTTGCGTTTCACCGAAATTAGTGAGGTTTTCCCCTCTCTCTTCTTTCCCTTCCCTGCATCCCCCATCCCTCATCATCTTTAAAGGCGGGCAGCGCAGTTGCGACTCTTGAGTTGCAGGTGTCCATGGACTGTGGTTGTCACTTACCATCAGGTGACCGTCTACTTATCTGTCATCCTATTATTATATTATTATTATATTAAAAGGAAAATAAAAGAAATCATCATCATCATCATCATCAGCCTATCGCAGTCCACTGCTGGACATATGCCTCTCCCACTGCACGCCACTTCGATCTATTTTCGGCTTCTCGCATCCAGCTCCTGCCAGCCATCTTGCGCAAATCGTCACTCTACCTGGCCTGTGGGCGTCCTACGCTACGTTTGCCGAAAAAAAATATAAACCAAATATCATGTAGAAAATGAATGTCATAATAAAAATACTTTTTGAAATCAGCAAAAATAATTTTCATTATTATTTTTACTAACTTATGTGACGAAAAATAGGCTAAGTTAATAGCTAAGGGTTTAGTTGAAAAACGTATTAGAATAAGCACACGTTTTCTTTATGTACAATATATCAGAAACAAAAGATAGTCTAAAAGTAGTTTAGAAGGCTTTTTATCTATTATAATATTATTACTAAGTCTCTATATATTATACTAATATATGTTGTTTGTTTTCATTTCTCTATAGACTCTGTCACAAGTAAGCACAGAATTACAATAATATTTCAATTTCAATGGAATGAACAAGAATTGTCTTTGAAATTCAATATAATACTCTTTTCTCTCGGTGAATAGAAATCGTTGAATATACACAAATTTTGTCTATTTCAGTAAAGTAACGAATGTAAATTGAAGGGGGCTCGTTGCCTTGCAGGTATGCTTTGGCAAAACGAACTACTACAAATTTACAACTGCATCACCGAAGTAACGACCTTACTTCGTTTATACGTATTATAGAATACTTAATTTATGCAGCACAAAGGCACGTGAGTTTTTTGCCTACTGAGAAGACTTGATACGCAAGTACACTTGTTTATCAAGTTCTTTTTTTTATGGGATGATTAAATCAAGCGAACAGACAGATCACCTGATGGTAAATGCTAAGTATTCAATGTTAATGTCAAGTTGATGCCTGAGGGTAAAAAGTAATTCTGTACGGGTTTCGTTAAGGTAAACTAAACCCTTTAACGTATGGAACAAATTAACTTAATAATCATTTTCTTAAAAGGTGCAAGAGTTACTTAGCTAATCCTTCTACATAATAAATACAGGTAATGTCGAATGCAACCAGTTTTATGTAAAGGTGTTAAATTAATGTTACTTTCAGTAGATTAGATTGTTTGTAGGTCCCGCCGGCTTCGCTCGTGTTGACGTAGATTTCTTTATATTATAGGGGTACAAACGACTAGATGGGTCACCTGATGGCAGGTCACTTGCGCCCTCCATAAACACTTGCAACTTAAGAGGAAAAAGAGTGCTGTCCACTGCTGTTTTAGGGAAGGGGAAAGGAAGGAGTGGAAAGAGGGGAACGTAGAGGGAGGAGGGGAAAGAAGGGAAGGAAAAGGGGGTTGGGCCTCCGGTAACCTCACTCATTCTGTCACACAATGCAAGCATTGCTTAATAGCCGGATTCCTATGAGGCCGTGCTAATACTCCGGTCGAAAAGGGATGTCAAGCACAGATATTCGAATTGGCTTTTTTTGACCTCACAACTCCATTATTTAAGTTCCCAATTCAGTCAGTCGACTGTAATAGTTGTAGTCGTGTTAGAAAGAGGAATTACAACTTTGAAAAATACAGAATTTTAAAAAGTACGTAGTTAACTTATCGCTCTCTGAATTTTATCCAATAAAAGACTTATATAACACACAATACCTTCTTGGAAACATTTACATTTTTCTACAAATTGTGTTTTTCTGAACGGTTAGTAGTGATAATAAGTATAAATAATATTTAATGTAATAAACTTTGTAGTGAGAAAAAACGACAACTTTGTATCAATTGCGACATAATCCAACCCACAAGAACCAAATTCCTTTCTAGGGTACACCTGAGGCCCCGACTGTAAGACTGGATGACAGAAAAATGGTGGTCTTAGTCTGTTCGAATCCGACATACCACCTTACCCATTAGCCCCGGTAAGGTGATGACCCGTTGGGGTTTCCAAAAAAGGTGTTGCAAATACATTTAATGCTTATTTAGTTGGTAAAATAATTCCAACTGTATGCTCAGGGAACAGAGTTACATCGCTCATTGAAAATAGATTAAACTCATACTTTTTAGTCCCCTGTATCACTTTTGTTATATTCAGAATAATTAGAGGGCATCATAGCAGTTACCAGTGAGATATGTACACCACTAAGTCATATTATCAATCTCAGCCTAAATGTGTAAAATAAAACCATTACTTAAAAAAACAATTGCGATCCTGTAAACCAATTTCATTATTGAGAATTTTTTTGAAAATATTTGCAAAGCATATTAATAAAGAGTTGTACGCGTATGTAGAAAACGTTATAATCGAACAAAAAGGGTTTAGAAACAACAAAACTATAAATATGACCTTGTATGGCTTCCGCTACAAAGTAACAACTAACGTAAACGATAGACTGTAGCACAATATTTTGCGACATGACACAGGCCTTCGACTACGTCTGTTATGATATATTATTACAAAAATTGGAAGCATTCGGAATTAGAGGTAGTCTTGAATTTAATCCAGCCATATATCAGTAATAGAAAGCACTATACAGAAATGACGGTAATAAATACTGAAACAAAACATTAAGTAACTTATAGATCGTACGAACGAGTTGTACTGTGCGGGGTAATTCAACGAATCAGGAACTGTTCTCGAACCGCTCCTCTTCATCATATACTCATACTAAGTAACTCCCTAGATTGATTAATGAGCAGCAATTGAGATTGTTGATAAATAATTAATATGGTCTCAACACGGTAGATTTCGATATTCTGCTCGGTATCGTCGGCTCCCTTAACATATCTCCAAAGGTAATTGATTGGCTTCGTAGTTACATGTGTGGTCGCCAACAGCGTATACGCATTGAAAATACTCATTCAACTTGGTGCAACATGTCTGCTGGCGTTCCCCAGGGTGGCGTTCTATCGCCTCTTCTTTTCGCAATTTTTATAAATTCAATCTCACATCAACTTCTCTATGATTACCACCTTTATGCAGATGACCTACAAGTATACTCCCAAGCACCCCTAGAAAGATTATTGGAGGCTCTTGAAAATATTAACAAGGACCTGACTAGAATCAGCGATTGGAGTTTGTCACATGTCGGCAGTCCCAGGAAGATTTCAAAGATCAACTGGTCACAGCTTCCACCTATTATTTTCGAAAGGACATTGATTACAATTACTAAAAAAGTAAGAAATCTGGGAATATTATTATATATTATAAATTGTTTGCATCTGCGGGGTCATTGAGACGGTTACGAAACATTGTTCTTACTGCCACCAAAATCGCACTTGCAAAGTCGTTACTACTCCCTATCCTTGATTACGCCGACGTCAGCTATCCAGATCTCAAAGAGGCCCAACTGGAAAAACTCGAGCGTCTTCAAAATGTTTGCATAAGATTCATATTTGGTTTGCGTAAGTATGATCACGTTTCAGAATTTCGCAAAAAACTCGAGCGGCGAAGACGTATTGGTATACGTCTTCGCCGGAATACTCACGTCCTTTCTTTATTGTATAATATATTGTTTAACCCTTCAGCACCTTCCTATCTTAAGGGACGCTTTGAGTTCCTTCATGATTCACATACTAGATTCTTAAGATCGTCAGAAAACCTAGAGTTAAAGATGCCCTTGCATTCCACAACATTTGTTGATAAATCTTTTACCGACGTTGCAACACGACTGTGGAATGCACTGTCTCTTGACATAAGAAAAGCCCAAACCATAAAAACTTTTAGAACAATGGTTAAGAGCCACTTTTTAAATTCAGAATAATGTAAATAATGTAGTAAACTAGCTGTCACACTGTTTTCATTTTATTTTAGTGTATACTTGGTAAATTCTATTTGTATCACATCATGTAATTAATATTATATTATTATTATTCATATATACATATATATGTATATATATATTTGCATTCATTCAAATATGTATATTTATTTAGTTATATAAAATCTACAATATTGTACACCTCAGCTACCGACTCTCTCTTGACACTAAATCCATCCTAAGGTTGTCTGGTAGAGATCGCTTTTAGCGATAAGACCGCCCATTGTACGTTAATGTTTGTAACTAAGACCTATTGTAATTCTTAAAGTGTACAATAGAGAATATTCTAATCTAATCTACTCTATACAATAAATTGCCTAATTGTTGAAAGGAGCTCGCTATTCATATATGTATATAATTTATTTCAAAAATATTTAATATCACATTAATTTCATTTTATATTTTGGTATTAATTAGATGCTAATTTTATGTTATTTGTTATTCTCTACTATTTCACATGGAATATATTAGCAATATTCTTAACTGTGTACTAAATATAACATAATAATAATTAATTTGCTTTTATCTTAGTGCATGATCTTAATATTTGCACGCCTTACAGGCAAAACATGACTTATCTTTAGTTAATTTAATATTTCACCTTGTGTACTTATTTGTGCATACTCATGTTTAAGTAAATAAAATTATATTATCTTATCTTACCTTATCGAACCCGCCCATACATGCCAAAGCATAGCTCTCCCACGTTAATTAGATAGATTTTGGCAAGCAATTTACAGTTACTATGGTCTGAATATATTCATGCCATTTCTGAACACCAAAACAACTACTGGTACACGAAACCTTTATATCCACTAAGTCTGTCCATCTACAATCTATTTTAATATTCAGTGGACTACAAAAAATATGATGTAAAGTAGCTATTTGTCTGGGTGCTAAGTTAGTAAAAGAGATTCAGTCCCTATTGTGAGTTTGATAAATCATAGACATTTGCCATTTGTAAGGAGCTACAAGAGCGTTATCCCCTTCACGTTTTGTATTGTTTTTAAAGGACTTTATAATGATCTAGATTCTACAGGTCGTGGTATTACACCAGTTGAATTAACCGCGATCTAATCGTGCCTAAGCATTGCTGTACCACAGAAAACTCTCCCTGCAGTTGTTCTATGCCAAATACTACTGATTAAAGTTATTAAGCGCTTGAAATATAATTATATGTTTAAAACTATGTGCATACCAACTACTCTTTATTGTACACAATAAAAGTTATGGAAAAAAATACAGACATGATTGCATGTATTCCGGTATAACAGTTGGCGGTCTTATCACTCACGGTGATTTCTCACAGACAATCTTTATACGAATATTATTACATAAAATTAGGGGTAGTCTAAGGCGTACTATTCTAACGACATGAATATATGTACTTATTATGATATATAATACTATATATAATTAAATATATATATATATAGGAACATACATAGTATATAACATATAACGACAAGAATTAGTTTTTCTTATTTATTCTATTTTATTGGATGTTTAATACAAATAACATTATAAATGGTAATTATTTGATTTGTCTTCAAACTTTTATGTAATTTTGATTCATTACACGATATTCACGACACCCAGTCTCAGTCCACATAGAGCGTACTCTATATTACATAAATATAAGTATAGGACTGGCTAAATTTAGACATTCAATACGCCTCTGCTTGCCCCTTCGGGGATATAATCATGCAAAGAAGAATATAATTATATAACGTTTAAAAGTTTTATATTACCGAATACTTAGAAGGTTATTTTTAGACATTTCACATTTTTCTCATTGAAAATACGATCTCAATACCTGCCAAATCAGATAAGCCTGCGGTCTCGTATACCACATTGAATTCCCAATTATATCCATGGGCGTCCAAAGAAAATCAATATATGCATTTCATATAATTTTATAGATATACATGAAATATATTTTATAGTATCTTATGTATAAACGTACATACACACATACGATCACGCCTGTATACCCGAAAGGGTAGTCAGGGGTGTAAAAACACCCACATTTTAGCCATTACGATTTTGTCTTACCCACGTGATAGGGGTACGCTAATGCTATATGGGCAGTATTTTGTCAGGGAAGCCCCCGAGCTCAGGCTCCTCAATCGGGGTCACTAACCACATGACCAACATGTCAGTCAAGGACAGGAAAGGTAACGGTAGAAAAGGAAAGGTTACACGTAAGGATTGAGAAGTGTAAGCAATGACTTAAGGAGTTTTGTCGTTGAACTCATTAACTAACTTTTTTTCCCCATAATATACATATTTACGTATTTTCTTAAATTTTGTTGTACCTTTTCATTTATTCTTTTTTGTACTTTAGTGAAGGTGTGTGCATCTTTAACCCTCGTAGATCGCTGTTCCACATTTAGCACCATTTACCAATGTAACACCTATTTCTGTTGTTAACATTCTTGAATCACATTTTCAAGTGGTGTTAAATGGTTGTCCAGTACCATCACAATTAAGAAAGTATCAAACAGACATCAATGTGCCTATAATGAAAAATAGTAGTTAGCTGTTTTTACTCGTATAGCGTACTTTTCCATCTTATACAATACGGCGTAAGTCACTGATCTTCTTGGACGTCGAGGTAGCTGAGAGAGAGGACTGCAAGGGTATCGCACTTCAAATCATCAGCAGCAAGTTAGGCCTCAAGAATATATCTGCATCCTCTATCAAAGCTTGCCACAGACTAGGTGTGTCGGGCAAGGAACACCAGCGGCCTTTGTTCGTCAAGTTTTCCACTGTGGATGATAAATCCTCTGTGTGGAGGGCTAAATCGGGTCTAAAGGGCTCCTCCATCACTATTAGGGAGTTCCTGACGAGGAACAGGCAATCCATCTTCACCAAGGCTAGACTTCATTTTGGTGTCGCTGCTTGCTGGACTCAGGACGGCATCATACTCGTTAAAGTCCCCGGTGGCAGCCGGCACAAGATTACATCCATCGAAGAGTTGAACCCGCTGCTGACGAAATATCCGAAGGCTATAACCGCTTCCTCAAAGTCCAGTGATCAGTCTGCAGGCGATAGCAGGTCTCGTAAATAATAATTCATAACAACTTATGTTGGTATTGATATTAATTTCTAATATTCAATAGTAATATTTACCATAAATCGACTAGTTCCTTATGAATAAGATCATGTACCCCTTTATGTAAACATATTTTTTTCCATTATTGTTTGTTTGAGTTAAGGTTTTTAACATTTATTTGTTATTTAAACGACATAATAGATAGACAGATAACATAATGGTTATCATATAAAACGTCAAATCGAAACAGAGTCGTGGTATATTAATATTCTGTCGTTTAAATAACAAATAAATGTTAAAAACCTTAACTCAAACAAACAGTAACAAGTAGCATTTGTAGCATAGTCTAAAGATTCTATCATTCATTAAATCGGTCACTGCCGTTCGGATACGCTGCGCAGTGGGTGTAGTCGGTATAACACATTACCTTTTGTTCTGTTTCCATGCACTGTATTTCATATTTTTGTTTATTGTATTTTACATTTTTATTTTCTGTTCCTTGTTTTTGTTTTTTTTTTAGTGATGTAAACTGGCGGGTGGTGCAGAGATACAAACGTTGTACAAAAACTTTTTTTACACATAAGTAATATATACTTTTTAAATTGCTATTTTATTTATCATATATATATATATATTTAGTTTGCTTGTATTTATGTCCTCAGATAGTGAATTTTATGTTTCCGCTTGCGAATCTGAATCCTCTTTGAATAATGAAAGCTTCTCCTCCGCGATAGATACTCTCGGTGATGTTCTGCGATACAAATTTAATAATAACAAAAACCGCTGTTAAATTGCTGTTTAACGTGTGTCACCTAAATGCCCAAAGTGTTCCTAATCACTTCACTGACTTGTACGAGGCGTTCCGTGATGCCAATGTTCATGCCGTTCTGATCTCAGAGACTTGGCTCAAACCGCATCTGCCCTCCACCTCTTACAATCTACCAGGTTTTATTCTTATCCGGAATGACCGGGTAGGGAGGGGGGGGGGAGGTGGCGGGGCCACCTACCTACGCAGTGATTTTCCCTATAAAATTATATTATCATCTACTTCTAATTATTCTGCTTCAGCTGAGTACCTCTTCTTAGAGGTTTGTGTCAAGGGCGCTCAAACTTTACTTGGTATCGTCTATTGCCCTCCTAATATCGATTACTTCACTGAATTCGAATCAGTTCTTGAATCTTTGGGTGCAGAGTATGCTCATCACATCATCATGGGTGATTTTAATACTAATTTCCTTGCCCATAACTCCTCTCGTTCCCATAAACTCCATCTCCTTCATGAGTAGGTCAGTTTTAACGTTTTGCCATTACAAGCCACTCACCATAATAACGTCAGCGAGGACACTTGGCTCGACTTAATTATCACTTCCAATCCTTCACTCGTTTCTTCTCATGGCCAACTTGCCGCTCCCGGATTTTCACATCATGACCTCATTTTCCTTTCCTACGTCCTCAAACCCCCAAAACCCAAACCTAAAATTCTGTACAGGCGTTGCTTTAAGCAAATGGATGTGGACAAACTGAGTGATGATGCGTCGTGTATTGATTGGTGCAATCTAATTAATTCTACTTCTATTGATGATAAGGTGCACTTATTTACTGAAGCGGTGACCAAGCTGTACGACACTCATGCACCGGTTAAGAAGGTAAAGCTTAAGCGACCGCCTGCACCATGGATGAATAAAGGCATATATTCTATATTCTTTACTTTTCTCTCCAAGTCCTCCTACCTATCTATCTTCACAATTTCAATATTTAGGCACAAACCATACCGTAAATCTTAGATCTTCAAACAACCGTCTTCTCCATTGTCCCACTCACCGCTCCGACTTCGTACACTCTACTTTTTTTGTTCAATCTGTCCTTCTATGAAATGCGCTTCCTCTGGAGATCAGGATGGCCAAAACTCGGAGTACTTTTAAATATATGTTACGGAAACATGCCTTATCAGATTCTTTTAAATCTTAAACTCTCCTCTACGAATTTATAATATATATTATATGTATATACATGTATTTATGAATATTTATGTATTATATGTACACGTGTATGTAAAATATTATATTATAATAAAGTATGTATATAATAAAGTACTCCTGGTACTAATACAATGTTTTATTATAAAAACATATCTACTTGCTAAACTACTACTACCTATACTTCTTAAACTCTGTGCATCTACCTTGTTTTGTCTCTGCATCGCCCTAAGGTCGGCTGGCAGAAAATGCCTACGGCAGGGGTGCTCAAACGGTCGATCGCGATCGACCAATCGATCGCGAGTGCTTTTTGAGTAGATCTTGAGTAGAAAAAAAATTTTAATAAGTAGGTAACTAAACTACAAAAATTTATTACGTAATAAAACTGCTTGCGGCAAAAGGCGGCTTTATCAAAGGAACGCGCGGTACTTGTCAAAGAAAAGCCGCGTTGTTTCTAGACTAGACTGTACTAGACCATTTCGGGCGGCGCGTTTGACGGGAACATTCGAGACTTTCGTTCACGCCGATATAAATGTTCCGCCTGCAGGAATTGGAGTCATTCTGAATTGTAACTTGAAGGCGATACTACGTCGATACAAAGTTTATTATTAAATAGTGCGAAATGAGTGCAGTGAAGAAATCTAAAACGTATTATTTTAATAACGATTGGGAGGAAGAATTTTTCTTTTGTATGGTGAAGGATAAGTGCATTTGTGTTATTTGTCGTGCGTCAGTTGCAATACCTAAGCGTGGTAACTTAGAGAGGCATCATAAAACGGTTCATAAAAACTATGAAAAGGATTTTCCGCCACAGAGTGAATTAAGAAAACGAAAAGTAAGTAATTTGATATCTTGTTTGAAAAAAGAACAAACCATGTTCACAAGACCAGCCAAACAATCAAAAGCTGCTACGATCGCGTCATTTAAAATATCTCATATATTGGCGAAACACAAGAAACCATTCGAAGATGGATCGGTTGTGAAGGAAGCATTTATTGAAGCGGGTGAGACTTTATTTGGAGATTTTAAAAATAAAACAGAAATCATGTCTGCTATTAGAGAACTTCAGTTATCTCGTCCGACTGTCACAAGGCGTATTGAAGTCATGAGTCAGAACATCGCAGATAAACTGAAACATGATATCATGGAATGTACATACTTTTCTTTACAGTTCGACGAATCCACCGATATGACAGACACTGCCCAGCTGTGTATTTTTATTCGGATGGTATTCAATGACATGTTGGCTAAGGAAGAATTTTTGACAATCATTCCTCTGAAGGGGAAGACCCGTGGCGAAGATATATATGACGTTTTCATCAATTTTGTAAAAAACAGCTACCAATATATAAATTAGTGTGCATTACAACCGATGGAGCACTAGCAATGACTGGAAACAAGAACGGTTTTGTGGCATTGTGTCGAGCTAATGAAGAATTCCCTTCATTTTTTTTATTCCATTGCATTATACATCAACAAGTTTTGTGTTCAAAAGTTTTAAACACGGAGGAAATTATGGGCATTGCAACAAAAATTGTGAATTCCATCCGTGCACGTAGCTTGCAACGGCGGCTCTTTAAGTTGCAGTTGGAAGATAGGGAGTCTGCTGAACACACTGATTTAGTTCTTCACACGGACGTCAGGTGGTTGAGTCGCGGAAAATTCCTAGAAAGGTTTCAAGAATTATTGCCCGAAATAACAGCTTTTCTAGACGAAAGAGGTGATGACAATGAGATGTTGAAAAACGAAAAATGGCTGACTGATTTGGCATTTTTGACTGACATCACAATGCACTTAAACACCATTAACTTGGAGCTTCAAGATAAAAAAAAAACTATTATTGAGATGATTAGCGCATTAAACGCATTCAAAAGTAAATTGCAACTTATGATAGATCAACTGAAAAGAAAGGATCTGAAACATTTTCCGTCTTTGAAAGCAAGGATTCCTCAGTTGAATTATGATACGTATGAGGCTGAATTATCAAATATTTTGGGACAATTCGAAATGCGTTTTTATGATTGCAGTAAATTGGCAAATATAGCATCATTTATGAGTTATCCTTTTTCATGTAAAAACATTGAGGAATTAACCACTGAAGTAGCAAGTCAGTTTAATATGAACTCATGTTCTGTTGAAAATGAGTTGGTGCAGATTATACAGATATACATCTCAAAGCTACAGCATCTGATACAAATTTCTGGTGTTTTATATCTGAAGATAAATATCCGAATCTAAGGCAAATCGCCCTTCAACTGACGGCAATGTTTGGGTCAACTTACTTGTGCGAGTCTGCATTTTCTGAAATGAAGATAATTAAGTCAAAATATCGCAATGGACTAACTGACGATCATATGTCATCATGCTTGCGATTGGCAATCAGTGGTTACGCACCATCTTATGAAAAGTATGCTGAGGACATGCAGTGCCACGCTTCAAGATCCAAAGTCACTCCTTAGTTGAGTTTAACACCATATGTAACTCTTTTGTTTTGTAATTTTGAATAACTAGGAGTTTTTTCATTGATATTGTAGAGAAGAACTTAAGTAAACCTAACCCAAACCTTGACTAAGATAATGTAAATTGTGCGGAAAGCTAATATCTATATATGCTACGGTACACCCTACCTAGGTAGGTAGGTAGGGTGTATGCGGTCTGTACCCTACCTAGGTAGGTAGGGTGTATCGTGTATGTACGACAACCCTGCATCACACATACTTGCAGCCTCTCAAGTCGATCGTGTAGTCTAAAAATATTGAGGTAGATCGCCAGCAGTTCAAGTTTGAGCACCCCTGGCCTACGGCATTAAGTCCACCTTTGTCACATATTGTGCATAAAGTATAAATAAAATAAAATAAAAATATTGTTTTTAAAGGCCTTTGAAATGAAGAGGTTCTAGATTCTACAGTTTTTTTAAATATTAAAAAAATACAGTACCTGGCATTGCTCCATTTCAAACAAAATATTATCTCTAAGATGGGAAAGTACGCTATACGAGTAAAAACAGCTAACTACTATTTTTCATTATAGGCACATTGAAGTCTGTTTGATACTTTCTTAAATGTTATTTGTATGTGATGGTACTGGACAACCATTTAACACCACTTGAAAATGTGATTCAAGAATGTTAACAACAGAAATAGGTGTTACATTGGTAAATGGTGCTAAATGTGGAACAGCGATCTACGAGAGTTAAAGATGCACACACCTTCACTAAAGTACAAAAAATAATAAATGAAAAGGTACAACAAAATTTAAGAAAATACGTAAATATGTATATTATGTGGAAAAAAAGTTAGTTAATGAGTTCAACGACAAAACTCCTTAAGTCATTGCTTACACTTCTCAATCCTTACGTGTAACCTTTCCTTTTCTACCGTTACCTTTCCTGTCCTTGACTGACATGTTGGTGATGTGGTTAGTGACCCCGATTGAGGAGCCTGAGCTCGGGGGCTTCCCTGACAAAATACTGCCCATATAGCATTAGCGTACCCCTATCACGTGGGTAAGACAAAATCGTAATGGCTAAAATGTGGGTGTTTTTTACACCCCTGCCTACCCTTTCGGGTATACAGGCGTGATCGTATGTGTGTATGTACGTTTATACATAAGATACTATAAAATATATTTCATGTATATCTATAAAATTATATGAAATGCATATATTGATTTTCTTTGGACGCCCATGGATATAATTGGGAATTCAATGTGGTATACGAGACCGCAGGCTTATTTGATTTGGCAGGTATTGAGATCGTATTTTCAATGAGAAAAATGTGAAATGTCTAAAAATAACCTTCTAAGTATTCGGTAATATAAAACTTTTAAACGTTATATAATTATATTCTTCTTTGCATGATTATATCCCCGAAGGGGCAAGCAGAGGCGTATTGAATGTCTAAATTTAGCCAGTCCTATACTTATATTTATGTAATATAGAGTACGCTCTATGTGGACTGAGACTGGGTGTCGTGAATATCGTGTAATGAATCAAAATTACATAAAAGTTTGAAGACAAATCAAATAATTACCATTTATAATGTTATTTGTATTAAACATCCAATAAAATAGAATAAATAAGAAAAACTAATTCTTGTCGTTATATGTTATATACTATGTATGTTCCTATATATATATATTTAATTATATGTTAGTATTATATATCATAATAAGTACATATATTCATGTCGTTAGAATAGTACGCCTTAGACTACCCCTAATTTTATGTAATAATATTCGTATAAAGGTTGTCTGTGAGAAATCACCGTGAGTGATAAGACCGCCAACTGTTATACCGGAATACATGCAATCATGTCTGTATTTTATTCCATAACTTTTATTGTGTACAATAAAGAGTAGTTGGTATGCACATAGTTTTAAACATATAATTATATTTCAAGCGCTTAATAACTTTAATCAGTAGTATTTGGCATAGAACAACTGCAGGGAGAGTTTTCTGTGGTACAGCAATGCTTAGGCACGATTAGATCGCGGTTAATTCAACTGGTGTAATACCACGACCTCACAAAAAACCGGTAGACAAACACCTGTATTGCCGAGTGAGTTAGGGTTCCAGAGGTCCAACTTTCCCTCGCTTCTTTCCCTTACCCGCGCCTCCCCTCATCTTTCCTAAAGGCGGGAAGTGCACTTACAACTCTTGAGTTGCAAATGTACATGGGCAGCGGTTGTCCCTTACCATCAGGTGACCTGCCTGGTCTTTTGTCCCCCTATATCATATAAAATATACATATATTGTTATTTTATTTCATCTTTATGAAAACTACCTAAAAAGGCCCTCAATAACGTAATTCTTGTTAATTAACTCTTAAATATACAGTAATAATCAGTCTCCGCGATAAGGAATCTGTGAAATTTTAAATGAAATCTGCCCGATTTCTTCACATATGACTTAGCTATTTGGAAACGGGGTGTTATAAATCACAGCAGGTATATAACTTCAAATATTTTTCAAGTAACACTATTTCAAATAATTGTTAAGCAATTTTATGAAATAAAATATTTAATTTGAATTAAAATTAGAAATTTGTATCAGAATATATATAATTTGTTAAACTTTTACACAAATATTTTAAAATATCTTGGTATTCATGCAATCGTCTGAGTCTAATATTTTAGAAAACATTTTAAAGTTTTGTTGACTTGACTGACTTTTAAAAATACCTTGATCACTGGTATTTAAGTGATCGTTACTAAAACTTTTTATTTAACCTTATTTTTTTATTTGAGACCGAAACGATATATGAGTTGGGGTATTTAATTACACTCTATCTTTGCACAGAGTTCATAATTTATGTGGATCTACACTAAAAGCTGAACAAGTGGTTTACTGAAGCTCATTATTTAATGTGGAACTTGATATTTGAAATGACAGTTTCAATTTTCAAGGTTCACAATTCTTCAAATAATCAATGTATAAGTATTGACATATCATTGATTAATATTGAAAGATATGTACATTACATATATAAGTAAAAGTAGTATCATACCACTTTCTAAAAGCTTATCTAGAAAATGGATCGGAGAAATTCATCAAAACGAGATTAGGGATTTTTGTCCGCTATAATTTTTTCTATACGTTTCACAAAGAGTATTGGATTATTTTTTAGCGTTACATTAAACGGATTATGCTTCTGATTGTAAGCTGAATCCATTACTAATTTATAATTTACCATAATCTTTTATATCCATCCTACCATTATAATCATCCTATTAATTCAATTATCATTATTTATAGAAGCAATCATCTTTATTAATTATAAATAGAAATCAGTCATTTTCACTATCACATTTGATTTTTTTTTTTTGTGAAGTTCACGGTGGAGTCATCTCATTCCAGTCATTATCTTCATCTCTTACCGGTGGTGTCGTAAAAGGCGACTAAAGGAGCGGAGTGTGATCTACTAGACAGTATGTATATTACATACAGTGAATGGTTGACGTTAGTGGCACTAAACTCTAATTGTAAAAATGTAGGTGTTTCATATAATACAACGTCTGCCTACCCCTTATTGTATACCGGCGTTAGAGCCTGAATGAATATAATAAAAAAAAAACGAAATTACAGTATTAAACTTTGAATAATTAGCTTCAGAACTTTGGAGTTTGTTACCATTAAGTAACTTCTTACGTAATAGGTCAAGGAAACGGACTTTTAGTTTTTTGTATAAATAAAGTTGTATTTGTTTTGCGCTGGTTTTAATATCAATAAATATATGATATTAAGAAAAAAACTTTTTTTTTCCACCAAAATAAGTGACTCTTACGAAGAAATCACTCAAGCTACAGAACATAAGCTGACGTAAGTCTGACGTTGGACCTTATGTAGTGTCAGTAGGAGTAGCACAAAATTGATTACTGCATTTTCCGCCCTCATGCGGATGAAATCGATGCCATTTTTGCAAAAGTGGAACAAGATTAGCATATGAGTAGTTACGACATAGCCGAGGAACTGAGCGTTCACCAAAAACAGTTTTGACTCATTTGAAAAAGCCTGGCTATAAAAAAAAAACTCGATATTTGGGTACAACAAGAGCTCACAGAATTAAACCTAATGGATAGTGTACTTATTTACGATTCTAGTATTGATAAGTTTTAAATGACGCATATCAATTGAAACGTAATGAAAACGAACCAGTATTGAAAAGATTGATCATCATCAGCACATCTTTGGCAACTCAACAAAAATTTAGAGATCCTATTTGGGAAGTGTTAATGCATCCACCATATAGTTCTAACTTTGGACTATTTATACTATTGATTGTAGACACTTGGTGGAACTTGCTTGGTGAATGTATTCGTTCTGCTGAAGTAACTACTTCCAAAACAATTAGAAACCTTTGAAAATGCCGTATGGCGAAACCGGTTTTATTAAATAAATATTGTGGAACAGTATGTGATTTTAATCAAGTTCTAACTTTGATTTTCACCTGTTATGGTCTCTTTAGAATATTTTGAGTAACGTTAAGTTAACATTAACAGAAGAATGTTAAAACTACTGGTTGCATGTTTTTTTTATCCAAATTCCAAGATTTCTAAAGGACGGAATTATGTCACTACCTATAAGATGGTAACAAGTTATCCAACAGAGTGACACATATATGTTATAATTTGCAATTATAAAAGAGATTCGATTTAGATCGCTAGGAGCAGACATGTTTGTCGCATATACTTGAATAATATTTCCGTGACGTAAGTAGTACTTACTGATTCTCTTCCCTTCCAATCATATTATATTAAACTTACCAATATGAGATCCACATCGGTGCTACATTGATTGAAATACCTACATCACTACATATCATCATATTGCGACTGTGGCGTGAAGGGTACTATGTTTTAGCCACCTCAAAACTAGTGTTCGTTTTTGTGATCTTATGTATGATTAATATGGATAATATAGATAGTCAGCAGTTTGCATAATATATTTCTTTTTAATATAATGAAATATATAAAAATAAGTGTTTAATATAAATCCTCACCGGTAGAGCCATGCTTAGGCATGAATGGGCTGACGAATAACCGAATGAACCAAAAAACCGGTTGTGAAGTAACGCTTGCGTTGCATTTCCCCGAAATGAGTGAGTTTTACGGAGGCCCAACTCCCCCTCTTCTCTTTCCTCTCCCCTCATCCTCCCTCTCCTATTTCACATCCCCTCATTCCCCCTCACTTCTTTCCTCTCCCCGCATCCCCCATCCCTCATCACCCTTAAAGGCGGGCAGCGCACTTACGACAAGAGTTGCAAGTGTCCATGAACGGCAGTTGTCACTTACCATCAGGTGACCGGTCTGTTCGTCTGTCCCCCTATAGTATAAAAAAAGAAAGTGTGATAAGCGTAACTAAATAATTAATAGTACAAATAAGAAAGGCAATATGTATACACGTCGCTTACTAATCTAAATATGTACATATAAACACTGTACACAACTTGCGTCACTGCATGCGCTTTGCTATACCATAATGAAAAAAGAAATATTAATTATCTAGATATCACAATTGACGCTAATGGAAATTTCTGTAAACATGCAAATTTATTATGTTTTACTAAATTAATATAAATATTTAAGAACTTGCGTAATATAGTCCACTACACGTTAATAGCCATATATCATGCACGTCATACTAAAATGGCATTCTGAACTACTATGAAAATCTTTACCCACGATTAAGAGAAGGAATACCTGATTTGTATCAAACCTCGGACTAGACATGCATTCGTAAATAGGTTTTATTTATTCTTTGGACCCTCTTTGTATTATAAGTTTAATGATATACAAAACATTTATTGCGTATGGTTTAAACATTGTGTCAGTATGTTGACAGAATATTTACGTTAGCTCAATTATGCATACACAATAAAAACAAAGTGTCAGATTAGTTACTTTTGACATATATATGAAAAAAATAATAATTTTAGATCAGATATGAAAAAAAAATTGCTTAATACATATACACTATTACATAATACAATATTATATAACATTATAAATCAAAATAGTAAACATTTTACTTACGAATAAGTTATACTAAAATGTGATTAAACTTGTAATTCTTTAGTCTTTAATTTGTATACAAACTGCGAAACATTTCCCCGACGTTATTTAACATTTAAAAAATATTAAACCGATTTAAAATAAAAGATTTTTTTATCGTTTTCAATCAGATTAGTCGTTTGTGAACAGATTAAAAAAATATAACGCAATATACACAAAAACAGTAAAATCTAGAACCTCTTCATTTCAAAGTTCGTTTGAAAATAACACAAGATATGGAGGCTGATAACGCTCTTTAAGCTCTTTACAAATGGTAAATGCCTATTATATATCAAACTCACAATAAGGTCCCAATATTTTTTACTATCTTAGTAACTAGACAAATAGCTACCTTTATATCATAATTTCTTCTAGTCAACTTAATGTTTAAATGAGTTGTAGATGGACAGACTTAGTGGGCATAGTGGTCACTAAGATGAGTGTCATTTATGAAAGGGACGAATGGGCCGGCTCGATCGGTTCGATACCACGGCCTCACAGAAAACCGATTGTGAAGTAACGCTTGCGTTGCATTTCCCGAATTGAGTGAGGTTTCCGGAGGCCCAATTCCCCCTCCCCCCTTTTCTCTCCCCTCATCTCCTTTCTCTTTTTTTTCCATCTCCTCATTCCTCCTAACTTCTTTCCGCTCCCTGCATCCCCCATCCCTCATCACCCTCAAAGGCGGGCAGCGCACTTGCGACTCTTGAGTTGCAAGTGACCATGGACGGCGGTGTCACTTACCATCAGGTGACCCGTCTGTTCGTCTGTCCCCCTATAGTATAAAAAAATGTACTTTTTAAACTTTGTTGCATTTTGGGCTTTTTAGATCTGTGCTTCATATGCCAACCTGTAAATGTTATAAAGTCTCTGGAAAGACTAATAGATACTTAAAATTATAAATGCAAAAGTAAAATTACTAAAATGGGTATGCCAGTAGTCGGGTTTCGTAATTTACGTTAACACGAGCAAAACCGCGGGCGTAAGCTAGTAATTTTATTCCGTCCATCTGTGCCTGTCACTCATATTTATTTTATATTACCACGTTAGTAAATTATTGTACTTCGACAATTCATAATGCTGTTAAATTAATAAATAAAAGATTCACCCGTCAAATTCAGGACTTGATCTTTACTAATATTACTAACTAGCATTCATTAAAAAGTAAAAGTATATTTTAAATTAAATAATAAATAATATTTTAAATTAAAAATATATACATATAACATATTATCTTTACATAAAAAGAAGTTACATTCGACATTGCTTGTATTTATTCTATAGAAGTCCAACTTAAGGTTTTATTGTTATGCTATTACACCTACTAACAATACAAGTATTATATTCCGCACATCAAACGAAGCCTTTAGAGAATTACTTCGTGTCCTGAGTCATGAACTTGATATTAATACTGAATACTTAGATGTCGTAGACCTCTAGGAAATGAAGCCATTCAGTAAATTATGTCTCATATTTCGTTACTGGCAAGTAAACCAATGTCTCACATTCATGAAAATTAACTATCGCAAGTCAAGTCTATTTTCTGGCCAAAATTTCTTGCTAGGTAAGCGCACTTGCTATCCGAGTGTACTCGCGACCGAAGTGTTCTCAATAGCCATAAAAACTCATGTGCTTTGCACGAAGTGACTTGGGTCGTTGACCAGTGACAATTTATATAAGTTATAGTTCAAACTGTCAAAGTACACCTGAAAGTCAGCCAGCGCACTTACATTTGCTCTTTACTGAAATATCCACATTTATATAGGTATATTAAACGATTTCTATTCACCGAAAATTTCGAGGACAATTCTTATTGAACCATATTTCTTATTGTAATTCTGTGCTAACTTGCGATAGAGTCGTTCGACAAATTAATACAAAAAAATATATATAATATAATATTTATTTATTTTACAAATTATGCACAAGATGTACAGAGGCGGACTAAATGTCGTAATGTTAATAAAAATGATTTTTGATGATTCAAAATGTATTTTTATTATGAAAATCATTTTATGCTTAATTTTTTTTTTTCGTGGAAAATCGTTGCTTCACAACCGGTTTTCTGTGAGGCCGTGGTTTCGCACCGGTAGACCAGCCCTTTTGTATAGGTAAATGAACAAGACTCTTAAATTTTGGTATAAATAGGACTCCAACGTATTCAAATATAAAGTTAGAAGTGTTCCACTTGTTAAATCAAATAAGAAAATGAGTATTTTTTTATTTATAATTACTATAAAAATGGTACACTGGATTTTTATCCATTTTGTTTTACAGAACAAAGAATATTGCAAACATTTTAAAAATATTTGTGTAATCTTTTACTACAAATGTTCTTACAAAATTTAAGTAATTAAACTGTAAGATATTAGAAACATGTGTTAGTTAACTTACGTGACGTCATCAACACTGAAGACAGAAAAGGAGTGACATTGCTTGTCATTTTATAGTGTTAGTTGGGGTACTCCACAAAGCGTATCGGGATACATATCCTTTGTAGCTACGCATCTTGAAGTATAAAATAAAATACATAAAGCTGAGGACTTGTAATAACATTCTGCCTGCTACTTTACTTTACTACGATTAACTGTAAAACAACTAATTATCTAACAAGATATATTTAGTTTAAATTAGATTATCTACCTTATTTAACAATGTCAATCATATACAGATAAACCTGAAACCTGTTTAGTCCTCCAGGCATTTCTACATCGAGGGACTAATTAAAAGTACGACATGGGATCTACGTCAAGAGGGAGGATTTATTTAGAAACGAAGTGAACGATTATAATTTAACCATTTAAAAATCAGATAATACTAACCCTAATACTACGAATTGATTGGCTTGTTGGTGTAGTGGTTAGTGACCGTGACTGCCAAGCCAGAGGTCCTCAAGGCTCAAGGGTGCCACGCAACATTTATGTTTACATGTCAACGCTTATCTACGGTTTGTACTCGACATGTGTTGACTAAGTCCACTTACGTAATGGGGTACAAATCTCTTGCCGTCAACTGTGCACTTCAGGAATTTAAAAAAAAAAAGTTGGGAGTATTTCGAAAAGAAAGGTAGAACACAGGAATATGAAATAATGCTTAAAGATTGGGACAAACTTATATTGAACTCAATTTTCGAAATGTCTGGTATGGCAGCGTCAATAACGTTAAAAAGCATATGAATATGTTAATGACAAAAAAATTGTCTTATCAAACTTCACAACTGTTCGTTTCAGATTTATTGGTTCAGACTTAAATTACCTCATTATCGATTATGCTACTAAGTTCTGAATGCAGATCTTTTCAACAAATACCATTCTTCTGAATAACTACATTGGAATCATTTTCATCTTCGAAAGTTTGATTACGATTAAATGGAAATGACTTCTGATTCATTATCTACGCGCCCGCCCAGAAAAGCTGTGTGGAGCATTAGCAGCGACGGACATTGTCAGGATTACCAGGCTCAACAAATACGCGGAGCTGCGAATTTCATGCCGGGGTGAATGCGTAATAATCCATGATGTCCGTGTTGCATTTCAGGAAGAAACCAATCGCAATATTAGGGTTGGCACCATCCGCCTCGGTCCGGGTTGTTTTGGTGAGGTGTCATTCCCCTAAAAACAATGGTTGACATGTAGAATCTGTACTACACAAATCAGAAAACAAAAAATATTTTATTTAACCCAAAGTTGAATTAGTCTTGGATTTATATAACATAGAAAGAAAGAAAGAAAGAAAATATAATTATTTTGTACTCATACAAGGCAAGGATAACAATTTCATCAAACGTCAGTGCTAACAAGTACCACTGTATGAGACAAAAAATGGCTGTCAGCTCAGCTTTGTACTACCTCGTAAGAAGCAGCGCTGGTATTATGCTAACACCTAGTGAATATCACGGACAGAGAGCCATCTTTTGGTATATATACATCTTTGGTATGTAATTGAGTGAAAGAGAAAGAGTACCTATATAGAATATTATACATAACAAACTTAATCAAGACTTACTAAAATACAAGTTGTATAAATTACATTATTATGTGTATACGAGTATATTTATAATTGTATATATTTGAAATATACTACTTATCCGAAAATTCAATTAAGAACATGATTTCTAGCGTGTTCGTGTTATGTACAGAGACTAAACAAAATGTAATGTCATTCCTATTTATTCTGCGCCCCGTACTCGGGGTTTTCAGTAGCTCTAAACAAAGAGAAAACTGAGAAAAGTAATAGTTTTAAAATTAGGTAAAAGGCAGACGCTTATCTCCGGCGAGAAGTGAACGTTTAATGGAAATATTATAATCAGTATTTCAGTGTTAGTTTGTGAGTTTTGTTTCCTATATAATAGTATACAGTAGACTGAATTTTTAAGTGTTGTATGATAAATAGTCATTGTAACTTTGAAGTAACCAAGAGGAATTAGAGATTCAACAAAAAGCCGTTTTATTTGTTGGTCTGGTGACGGTACCAAACAGCAGCTGGTAATGTGGAAACAAAAGTCATTGTTTTTGTAGAGTAAGCAGATGTTATTTAAGTTTGTTGCCAAAGGCAGATTGTTCCAGCACCGAGTACTTGTTAACCTAAAACTCCCACGGAAGGTGGCTGTACAATGCCTTGGTGTGACCAATAGGTATGAGCAAGCTCGAGTTTTATGTTTGTGTTGTTCACAAGGCCAAGCGAGCTTTTTAAACAAGTACTCGTGCACCTGAGCCAAAATGACACCAAAGAGAAGCGTTGCAAAATGGAGACTCCTGCGTGTTGACATTTTCATAATGTTCCTATCATTGAGTAATGGATTTACGTGCGAGCGCGGCAGCACATAGAAAAAGAACCGAGCACATGCATTTTGCACACGTTGTATCAATCTCTCAGTTCTACCCAGTAGGCAGGACCTATAAACCGTGTCACAATATTTTTTTTTGGGCAGAATGCGTGTTTCACACAGCATTATACGCAAATCTGTGCCAATATAAGGCCTGGTTTGGTAAAGCAGTTTAAGGCGGTAGAAATAATGGCGGACAGCTTCCAATATATGTGTTTCAAACTGGAGCAATCCATCAAACACATATGAGTTCCATCAATCCTAATATCTGGTTTGATTAAGTGAACTTCATGTATAATTTTTTTGGATCCCATAATAACATAATTTAATTTATTGGGATTCAAAATAGTGCATTCCTTTGTGCCCAGTCTGGGATGCTATCTAAATCTTTGTACATCTGTTTTACAACATCAGAGCAGTCACTTGGATGACAGGAGATAGACAACTGAAGATCACAATACAATTGCATTTTGCTATTGTTCTGGTTATGTCTGCAGTGTAAATAAAGAACAAAAGAGGGCCGAGTATGGATCCTTGAGGAACGCCTCTGGTCAGTGGATTGAGTGATGACACTTTATGGATACAGTTATTATTATTTGGCACTTGTAGATATTGGTAACGCTTGCTGAGATAACTGTCAAACCAACGAACATCTTCTGGGTCACATTCATAATATGCCAGCTTGGATAGTATAAGAGAAATGTTAATACAATCAAAAGCGCGGGAAAAATCAAGTAAAGTGAGCAATGTGCCCATCCCTTTATCCCATGCCTCTTAGATGTTGTCTACTACGTCAATTAAGTATGTGGTACTATTGTGTAATGTGCGAAAAATTGTTTTTCAGGTAATATTTTTATTTTCTCGACATACTTTCTTAGTTGATTGCCCTTTCCAGAATCTTAGATAAGCATGGTAATAAGCTTATAGGCCTTAGGTCCTTAACTGAGCAAGGATAAGATTTTTTGGGAATAGGTCTCACTATTGCTACTTCCCACAGGTCCGGGAAAGTTGAAGATGTTGGAGATTTGTTAATAATAGCAGTAATGGCGGTGAGAGTAAATAGTACATATTATTATTTAGTTCTATTATGATGACTGCACTTATATTCTTAAAACAGCTTACATTAGGAGAAATAAGTAATTGACTTTAAATAAAGGTTGATAATCGCCTTTAAATTTTTAGTATTGGTAACGGCTAGTGAGCTTTATCTAACAGAAGACCAAGCTCGTTCATTGAAGGAGTCTGCAGGGACTGGTACACCTTCAACACCAAGTACACCACGCCGGAGACACAACCGAGAGCTGGACCTTGATAACATTATACAGGTATTTATAAAAGTATCCAAAGTCAATAGAGCATTTTACTCGACTGTGCAAAAAGAAGGGTTAGTTCGGAGTATGTTTTTTGTCACACCCAAATGCCTAGCGGGTTGGATGAACGGGTTTCAAATGTGAGGTTTTGAACAGGGAACTAGATTATGAACTTCAAGACAAGATAATTTTATGAAGCAGTCGGGTTTTATATATTTTTTATAATTTTATTCGTTTCTGTATCGAAGGTGGACTGTTCTTTTCAGTGATATATCGATAAGCATTATATATAAAACTTGACGTGTTTCCAAAATTTTAATCATGATTGATTAAGCAGTTAAGGCGTCAAAGCCTAACAAACAATCACACAACTGGATTCAGTTCTCCACAATTCACGTCACAAAAAATCCGCTCGCTCCTGAGGGTTGTAAGGTTATGTCAAATAGTCTTGTTTTTATTCATTCATTTCATTCCCGTGCGGATTAATATTTTTTTATTAGAAAAACCTGAATAGTTAGAATCTGATTAGAATTATGATCAACAGAGTGGAATAAACTTGTTTTCTATTGTTACCAGAAATATATAAAAATTGAGTGAGTTACACGCCTGCTTATCACTTAAGGAATGTAATCCTGAATGTAATCCTGGTATCCTTTGATCATGGTCTCTTTCGAATGAAACAAGAATTTTGAAAATCGGTCTCCAATTGGTAGAGAAATCCCTTGACCTACATAATATATAAAAATACATAGAATCTGTAAAATTCTCTCAGATTCTATAAAAGGGATTCGTTTTTGTGTTTTTGAAGTTGTGTACTGTATTTAATGAATTTCAAATGATACGGAATACTTGATGTTAATAATATTCTTTCACTTTTCTATTATTAATTGATGGTGGACATGGTGATGTGTGTTCACTGATACCCGCAACTCAAAAGTTGCATTTTATTTTGATTTATTTGTACTTATTATTTTACATTATGTTTACGAAACCTGGTTTCCATCAAATATTTTATACAGTGAGCTTATCGATGATCGACACCGGTATGCTACAGGAAAGCTTCTACTGTACTTAACAACTAACATTTCCGCATCGGAATGTAATGCAACGCCCCAATGAGTAATGAGTTCTAATGCCAGACCTACACACTTAGATTAACTTTGTATATATTTTGATGAATACGTAGGAGAGTTGTAATATGTTAACTACTATTACTGATCTTGAATACTACAGATTTGTTGAAGATTTTTTTTTTTTTTTAAGTCTGAAGTTTTTATAAATTGTGTTTTTTTTATGCGATAGGGGGCAAAGGAGCAGACGGGTCACCTGATGATAAATGACTACCGCCGCCCATGGACACCCGCAACTCAAGAGTCACAAGTGCGTTTCAGTCCTTTTAGGTATTAGTACGTTCTTTTCTTGACGGTTTGAAGGTCGTATCGGTTCGGAAATACGGCAGGCGACCATTTGTTCCATAAGCTGGTTGTGCGAGGCAAAAAGCTTCTGGAGAAGCGCACAGTGGTGGAGTGCCAATCGTCCAGATGATGGGGATGGATATTTTGTCGTGTAGGACGATGGCGGAAACCAGCAGCCGGTATAAGTGTGAAAAATTCCTCTGAACACTCCCCATGATAAAAGCGATAGAGGATGCAGAGTGAAGCTACATCTCTACGCAACGCCAAGGTGTCAAGTCGATCAGAAATATCTAGACAGTCTATGATGCGAGTCGCTCTCCGTTGAATGCGGTCAAGAGGGTGAAGTTAGTACTGGGGTGCACCAGCATAGAGATGAGAACAGTATTCCATGTGCGGCCGAACCTGCGCCTATAAAGTTGCAGGCGGTGGGCCGGAGTAAAATACTGTCTCGATCTGTTTAGCACACCAAGCTTCTTCGAGGCTAATATGGCCTTACTCTCTAAGTGACCGCGAAACTGGACTTCGCTTGATATATCAACGCCAAGGATTCCGATACTAGCTGATGCAGTTAGGGAAGTGCTCTCAAATTGAGGTGATACGACCAATGGCATCTTTTTAGCGGTGAACGCACAAACCTGTGTCTTCGTGGGGTTAAACTGGACTAGGACTGCTTTGAAGTAATCTTGCATAGCATTGTATATCAAACATTTTTATTTATTTATTTACTTATAGGATGAATCTATACAGCACCCTAGCTCTAATAGGATTAATAGGTACTAGTATTCCTACTAGAGCTAGGTACCTAAAAGTAATTTTAGGGTAGAAAAAAAATATTGAAGTCTCCTATTTCGCTAAACTTATTAAAAACTCAAAAACAAGTAAGGCCAAAGTAACTCTTCAAAAGTGGCTGCTATCACAATCGTACATGGAGACAGAATCTCTTATTAAAGTAATTTTGTAAAACATATACACGAAACATACAAACACACTCTCACACACATTTAATTAATACTTACGTACGTTGCGCATTTTAATTTTAATTCATATCATATCATTGTCCCTTTAGTTCTTAAGCAAACTTATTTATTTTTACTAGAAATATTTTTTTTCCCAATGAAAGTAGTTAAATAATAATTAGATAGCTAATGGTTAATTTTTATAGTTAATTGAATCACAAGTTAATACTTGCGGATATGAATACATTGTAATATCAAAAATCTATTATAATGTTGTAAATAGATGTAAGAAATCATATACATATATATATATAAATTGTATTCTTTATTTGGCAAAATAAAAAAACTTATTTTAGCGCGGTACACATATTTTTAGATGATATAAAATCTATGGACTCGCGACACCGTTACGAGACGCATATGTCCAATCAACGCAATATTAGCACAACGAGATATAAAAGTACAATTGATGCGGTATTCACGAGATACTTAAATAACTTCGAATCAAAATTGTTTATTTCCTATTTTAGTTACCATGAACCTAGAGTTTCTATTTTAGATTGTAATAATTCTAATAATAAGGATGATGATACAAGAGTTGTTGAAATTGTAAACGATGATTCATAAAATAATATTAAATATATTTTAAAGTTTCTATTTTTTTTTATGCGATAGGGAGCAAACGAGCAGACGGGTCACCTGATGGTAAGTGACTACCGCCGCCCATGGACACCCGCAACTCACTCACAAGTGCGTTGCCGGTTGCCTTTTAGGTAGGAGTACGCTCTTTTCTTGAAGGATTGTACTTCATAAAATACAATTTATAAATAAAATACAATTCATTACCCAATAACCAAATAACACTAGTACCCATCTTTCGGTAGTTTCCACTTCTGTCGGCACTCCCGGAGTGCATTTATTTATTTATGCAGATTATAGCAACAGTGGCTATAGAAACCTATAATTTAATAATTCACGACTACTACAAAAAATTGTGATTTCAGGTTTGATGTATGTATGTATGTATGAGTTTCTTTATTGAATCATAACTTCTTAGTAAGCTTTTTTTTCACATTATTGTGTTATACTCTGATGGTTTTATAGTTATACTGATGATATGGTTATACTGATTATTTGTTTTTGTTTTTTTTTGAGTGAACATTAATTTAAAATTCTGTGCATGTATACATTTCACTGCTCGTAACTGTACGTGAGCTTATAAATGTTGAAGGCTTATTACTTCTTATACTTATTACACCGGGGGAAATTTAATTAAACATTCTCATGACGAAAACATACATATTATGTCTTCTATATAAGAGATCGTACACGCCTGCTCATTCGTGCTGAGTGGTAGATGGACCGATTCGTGTAACTATTTACATACCAAACGCTTTTCAGATGAAACTTCAAAAGTAGCTATTGTTAAAATCCATTCTGCAAAACAGTATTATTTTATGCGATAGGGGACAAACGAGTCCTTACCTGACGGTAAGTGACTACCACAGACTTGCTCCTAAAATTTATTATTTGCCACATTGAGAAGAGTCTTTTAAAGGCGTTATATTCCTGTAAGCAATAACGTGAACAACATACGTATATAACATAAAAAGACAAAACCCTGTCTAGGACTGTTCTTATAACCAACATCAGTCGCAAAATATTCGTCTCTGCATCTTCTCTGAAAAGATTACTCAATAACCTTTCAACTTTTACTAAGATTAAACTTGAATCTATTCTTCTCCACATTCTTGACCTCATACCGACGTCAGCTATTTTGATGTAAATGAGAAAAAACCCTGACAAAATTGAAAGTCTGCAGAAGTTCCGTATAAAATTATTTTTGGTTGACACAAATATTATCATATTTCTGAATTTCGTTATAAAATTAAGTGGTTCCTATGCGCCTTTTAAGTTGTTGCGCACCGTGAATTACCTACTAAGAACAATTATCTTCCATTGTTATATGTGTGTGTATTAAGCCTAAGCATGGGTTTTATTCAGTATAGATACTTATTTTTAGAATAACAAAAATACAAAAGTGTGTAATTATATTGTGTAGGTTGTAATATTTTGTGTGTACGTGTGTCGTGCCACGTGTGGTGTAAGAAGGTGTATTGTGTAATGTGTGGTAAGCGCGTATATGTAAGGTTTAATATAATGTAGGTTTTGTTTTGTTAGTAGAATAAGTATAAAGTATGTTTTTGAATATTTGTGTGACGAGTGTTAACCAATTTAAATGTTAATTTTAAGAATGTTTTTTGTTGCATGATAACTAATCCCTTTAAAATTGTTTTCTAGTGTTGTTTTTAAGCTGTTTTTCTTCAAATTATACATTTTATACAAATTGTTAAAATGCCTTTACAGAAAGGGTCCAGAATATGACAACTGTCGTTTCAGTTGAATATCGTGTTTAAGGTAGGCACATAGGTACGAATTCTTCTTTTATGTTGAGGTAGTTGGGAAGGCACAATTATTTTGTAAGTGCGAAGGACTGATTGCAAAATAAATAATTGTCTAACCGTTAGTAGATTAGCTGCCTTATACAATTGATCCGTGGGGTATATCCTGGCTTTGCTCCACATAACTTTAATAATGGCTCTTTGCACTCTCTCTAACTCTAGTAAGTGTGTGTGTCTACTCCAAACCGGTATACACTATGTTATGAGAGATTGGGCAAGAGAAAGATAAATATTTTTAATGAGATTGGCGTCAAAAGTTTCTCTAAGGTTTTTAAAAATGTGTAGAAGCCGACGAACCCGTTTACTGACCAACGCAATGTGCGGTCTTCAATTAAGGCTGTCATCGATTACAATTCCTAAGTATTTGTGAGTTTTTGGAGTAAGATTAGGGCAATTGCAAAATGTGTCCAGAATTATTATTTTCTTACAATAAAGAGAATGGGCTTTAATAATAAAATCTGTGGGTGTTTTATTGACCTCAGAAATTCTAAAGCAGATATATTTCGTTTTCGTAACATTTATGGTTAGGAGATTGTCGTCAAGCCATTTCATAACTGTTGTTAGGCCGGCTTCGGCTGCTTCATGGACTCGCATCCAACATTTACCCCGAAAAATGAGAGTTGTATCATCGGCGAAAGCTAATATACTGCAGCTGTCAATCTTAATTTTCACAGACCATTGAAAGAAGCCAGGAAAAGAGTAGGGCCAAGCGTGCTTCGCTGTGGCATGCCATAGTTGACGGGGAGGCTTGAACTAAGTACATTAGATAATAACGTAACTCTATTTATCAGGTAGACACGGAACCACTCAAGGGCATTTCCCCGTATCCCTAGATCCCCCAACTTAGATAAGAGTAAATAAATGGACACAGTATCGAATGTTTTTTGAGGTCTATGAAGATAGCTATGCAACACTCTCTACTGTCCAGAGCTTTTGTGACTGTCCTATATAGATTGGCAACTGCATCTTCTGTGTTCCTTCCCGAGGAAAATCCATATTGGTTATCTGCCAACAGTTGATTTTTTTCTTAAAAGCTGGTTAGGCGTATGTTAATAACCTTTTCAATAATTTTGATGATTGTACTTAGTAATAAAATTGGCCGGTAGTTTGAAACAACCTCCTCACATCTAATTTTGTATATTGAAACAACTACAGCTTTCTAAAAAGAAATACTGAGATTGCAAATGTGATTTTTAATAATAGGGCTAGTGATGCAGTATATTCCTGGTCCACTATAAGAAACTATATTTATAGTAGAAATACTATTTTTTAACAGCTGAGTCTGATTAGTTTTTAATTATGTCAGTATAGTGTTTTAACAAAGCAGTTGCTTGCGAGTCTCCCAAGTACCTATGTTATTATTATAGTACTGGCTAAATTAATTCTTGTAATAGTTAATTTTCAAGGTCTTTGCTGTCTGGTTACAAATATTTCGATACATTATGAAGGTTTCTCTTATTATTGCACCATTCGGATTCTTTTACACTAGTTGTTGTAAACGGTTTCTCTTTTGGAAGCATTTAACAATACCCATTGTAATCCATGGTTTAATGGGTCCTTTATTTCTGGTAAAGGTATTAATAGTAGTCGTGTGTGTAGTTATTAAATGTTGAATTGTTTCAATTAGCAGCAGTAACCACTAGACCAACAAGTCGATAATGTGCTTATGTACGTCCTTATTTACTCAAAATGACAACAATTAATACTAGTCAATGTATGTATAACTTGTACCATACGCTATTTCATTGAACTTCAAAGTGAAGTCGCCCTGTGAGTGTCATTTGCTCAGTGCATAGTCACTGGCTTTAAATTAATATCTACCTTCCCAAATTTAAGAATTAAGTTTTCTGTTTGCTCATTATTTAATATAATGAAATTACTAGATATAAGACTACTTTATGGGGTGGAGGGTTGACAACCTGAGATACAGGAACCTTCCTAGTTTAGATGTCAATCCACCATAATCTCTTTTTGAACTATAATTTGTACAATTTTCTTGTTACTGATTTAGGTTAAAAAAATATAAATAAATAAAATCAAATATTGATAAGCAAATAGACAATAACTAATATGGCTGCACAGATGGCGTAGCGGTGTAAGTGGTCACTTCGCCACTACTCTGCAGCATCGAGTTTTGTGGGTTCGATCTCCGCACGGGACAACACTTTGTGTAATCCTCAAATTCTGTGCGATTCTTAGTCTGGGTGTTCTTTGTGTCCATTATTTGAATGTCTGTAAAGTCCCACGTAACACAGGTTTTAATCCTAGTGCGGGAGTTATGTTTAAAAACAATAACTAGTTGAAAATTACGGAATAAATAATTAAGTTCATTTGTAGCATTTTATTCATTTGTATTACAGACGTTTAAAATTTTATGTGAAAGTGTAGTTATTAGAAATCTTGATAAGAAAATTTAAGAAATTAAACTGCAAGATTTTTTCAAATTGGGTTTAGGCTTAATGACATTTATACAAATAAAATATTTACATAACTTCCACTAACAGTGTTCATCGTCACAAAGATAACAATATTATATATATATATCAATCAAGTACAGGTGCCTATCCAACATAAGCATTAACAAAATAATAGTTACACAATTATCTAACACATTATATAAAGTATTGTTTTCAATCATAAGTTGAGCAAGTTTCCTTTTAAACGTGTAGCACGAGTTGATTTTTTTATATCTGTTGTTATTTTG
Source organism: Tyria jacobaeae (assembly GCA_947561695.1). Taxonomy (NCBI): domain Eukaryota; kingdom Metazoa; phylum Arthropoda; class Insecta; order Lepidoptera; family Erebidae; genus Tyria; species Tyria jacobaeae. The sequence goes on from OX387214.1 coordinate 1,179,477, forward strand.
TTGTAAAAGCGCTCTCCTTAAGACATTATTATCGTTAAACCGTAGTTCGTGCGAATTCTTGCCAGAGCGAGAAAACTAGCGAGGCGCGAGTAAATCCCGGGGTTGGCAACCTTTTTTCTGTTATAAAATTCTAAATTAGTATGAATATTTTTGTTAATCGCTTTGTTTATAAAAACGCAACTATCGTACGTGTATAGTTGTGTGATAGTCATCAACTTTGTTTCTTTGTAAAGGTGGATTCTTTATGTCCTATAATGATATTGAACTGAAGTTTTTATTATTTAGTTTTGTAGTCTTTGTAGTTCAGCTATTCTTGTTTTAACTACACTACCCCAGATTCGACTACGTCAACTTAGAGTGGTTTCATGAGTGAATTATAATGGTGGTGAGTAAATTATAATTGTTTATAATTATAATGTGTGTTATGTGTTGTTGCAATGGGATATTATTGAAGTGACAACTTCTTATGGGAGGATAAACCAATTTGTTACGTTACGCGTTACAGCGCCAGTCTGTCTAGCTTTCCTTTCTCTCGCGCTTACGGCAGCGGTAGGCAGGCTCCTCAACTCTCACTCTAACCCACAGCGCTAGCCGTATTTTGGACAGATGCTTCTCCATCTCTCTACTCAGTGTTTAGTGTGCGATAGACATATACTGTTGACAGTAAAAATATAACCTAAAACTATAACCGTTTTTTAAAGTGATTATAAATAATATGATGATATAAGCAGATGATGAACCTTGGAACATTACAGCACCTCCTAACGAAAGGTAAGTTTAATATTATAATGTAATATTTTCTATATATCTTTAGCGTCACTGCTTCGACTTCTCTCTCTTGACCGCATTCAACGGAGAGCGACTCGCATCATCGACTGCCAAGATATTTCTGATCGACTTGACACCTTGGCGTTGCGTAGAGATGTAGCTTCACTCTGCATCCTCTATCACTTGTATCATGGGGAGTGTTCCGAGGAATTGTTCGCACTTATAGCGGCTGCTGGTTTCCGCCATCGTCCTACGCGACAAAATATCCATCCCCATCACCTGGACGATTGGTACTCCACCACTGTGCGCTTCTCCAGTAGCTTTTTGCCTCGCACAACCAAATTATGGAACACATTGTCGTCTGCCGTATTTCCGAACCGATACGATCTTCAAACCTTCAAGAAAAGAGCGTACTCCTACCTAAAAGGCCGGCAGCGCACTTATGACCCTTGAGTTGCGGGTGTCTATGGGCGGCGGTAGTCACTTACCATCAGGTGACCCGTGTGCTCATTTGCCCCCTATCGCATAAAAAAAAAAGATGTATACACACTATGTAAAAAATTGCATCATACGCACAACGAAAATTTAGATTTGAAGCACCTTTTATGCCATGTCGATCAACCATGATTTTAACACCTCAGAAAACGACAATAGATGACATGTCCGAAGAAACATTATTCCTAACTTCGAACTGACTATTAAAAATTTAGAATACAGCAGTATTAAAGATTACTAGAACAATATTAAATACGTTCTGATGAACATTGTATTCATATTCTTCGTGCTGGAACCAACAGAGTTAAGGTGTTCTTAAAATAAGAACCTATTAAAAAATGGATTAACCCATTTAATCCATTTGTCTTGTCCGTTTTAGGATCTAAAACAGATAATTACCCAGGAATATTCATGCGCTGCTTACGTAGTAGAATATGTTTATAAATCTATAAAATATCTTTTAGTGGTAGAGCCATGCTTAGGCACGAATGGGCCGGCTCAACCGGTGCGATACCACGGCCTCACAGAAAACCGGTTGTGAAGTAACGCTTGCGTTGCATTTCCCCGAATTGAGTGAGGTTTCCGGAGGCCCAATTCCCCCTCCCCCCTTTTCTCTCCCCTTATCTCCTTCATCCTTTTTTCCATCTCCTCATCCCTCTCTTCTTTCCGCTCCCTGCATCCCCCATCCCTCATCACCATCAAAGGCGGGCAGCGCACTTGCGACTCTTGAGTTGCAAGTCTCCATGGACGGCGATGTCACTTACCATCAGGTGACCCGTCTGTTCGTCTGTCCCCCTATAGTATAAAAAAAAAAAAAAAAAAAAAAAAAAAAACTAACAGAGGTGATAGTAATTTACAAAGAAAAATCATTGAAACTATTAATGAACATCCTGAACTCGACATAGTAGAAATAACACATAAATTAAGTGTAGACATGCTTAATTCTGTGGAAACGAGTCAAGAAGTTGCATAGTACTTACTGTTAGACAATTTCAAAAAGTTTAATAAAAGTTTAATAAAAGTTTAATAATAAATCTCAAGAAGGAAATTTTAGTGAAAATTGTTTATGAATATGAAAAATCACACACACAACAATTACCGTATGTTGCTACAATAGATCATCTCTTCATTACTACGACGAATTATTATTTTACTTTCTACCATGGAAAAAAAAACGATACGTCATTAACAGCATTACGAGAAGAATATCGAAGATTATCTCTAAACGTATTAATATCTATTGATCAAACTACCATAGAGTTAATTTCAAATAAAAGAGGAATGTCACTTTTTACTATTAATTGTCAAAGCTTTAATGCTCATAGTCTCGATCTTATTGATACGGTCTCTCAACGCTGCAATATTCTTTTACTATGTGAAACGTGGCTTAAAAATGATGATACTAAAATTATTCCATCTTTTAAACGTATTGTGCAATTAAAGTGTCAAAATATAAGAGCAGGAGGCGTAGCAATTTAACAGAATGTTCATGATTGCATTTATATTGTCGCTTTAAATATGGTATTACAAATTAATAATGCTTCAAGCTTTAATCCGGCTAAACAAAACGATATTGGTGAAAAGTGTGTAGTAGAATGTCTGAACGAAGCAAAGCAACAAATTATTATTGTCAATATATATATATATATATCACCAAATAAAGGATTTCAAGTATTATTCAATTTACTCATAAACAGCTTTTAATTTATCCTTTTAATTTATACAAGAAGGTTGTGCTTTACATAATGAAAATTATTATAAAATTTCGTTTATTTTTAACCGGTATTTTGTAGTGGTAGAGCCATGCTTAAGCACGAATGGGCCGGCTCGACCAGTGCGATACCACGGCCTCACAGAAAACCAGTTGTGAAGTAACGCTTGCGTTGCATTTCCCCGAAATGAGTGAGGTCTCCGGAGGCCCAAAATCCCCCACCCCCCTAATGATAGCGCTGTTAACGAAAAGGATACCCCAGGGGGGTACCAGCTCTAGCGTTGGAGAATCCCCCCCTGGACGTCCACCCTCAGTACGGATTATGCCTGAGCGTGGACGCCCAGGCTGCCCCTCGTACTCTGGGGGGGGCTCAACTGCGCTCTCAAAATCTGCTCGGGGCAAGAGAAGGCATACCATGGCACCCCCTGTCACGTTTACCGTGGATTTTTGTAACATCAGGGGCTTACATTCGAACCTCGACACTGTCCACCACCACCTTGAGACAGCAAAGCCGGCCTTGCTCTTTTTAACCGAGACGCAGATATCATCTCCAGCGGACACATCCTACCTCTGCTACCCTGGGTACGGACTGGAACACTCCTTTGTTCCTAAGGCTGATGTATGCGTGTACGTTAGAGATGATATCACTTCTCGCCGCCTCGGCAATCTTGAAGGTAGGGACCTCTCCATCTTATGGCTACGTGTAGACTGCGACGACCATCCCCGCATCTACCCATGCCTCTACAGGTCCCAAAGCGGTGATGCCGAAACGGACCGACTCATCGACCACGTCCAAATGGCTACAGACTCAGTGCTCCAGCAGGTCCCATCCGCAGAGATCGTGATTCTTGGCGACTTTAACGCCCATCACGCCGAATGGCTTGGTTCGCGCAAAACCGATCATGCGGGAAGATCTGTTCACGATTTCGCCTTGGCATATGGCGTGACGCAGCTGGTAGCAACGCCTACGCGAATCCCAGATGCAGAAAGCCACGTGCCTTCACTGTTGGATCTTCTGCTGACCTCACATCCTGACGGCTACAAAGTATCCGTTGAGGCCCCTCTTGGCTCTTCGGACCATTGCCTGATTAGGAGTATGGTGCCACTCGTTCACTCGCTGCGGCCGCGAGTTACAGGCAGTCGCCGCGTATGGCACTATAGGTCATCAGACTGGGATGGAATGCGAACATTCTTTGCATCCTACCCATGGAGGCAGGTTTGCTTCTCGCCGGATGATCCCAATGTCGTTGCTGACTCTGTCGCGGATGTTGTGCTTCAGGGTATGGAACTTTTCATTCCATTCTCCCTGATTCCCACAGGTGGCAAGTCCCAGCCTTGGTTTTGGTCGAACCTGCAAAGCGGCGTCCCGCCGAAAGCAGGAATGTTACTAAGCATGGGCTAATGCAGCGACAGCACGGGATGTAAAGACCAGCACATTAAAGAAGCAATTTAACTTTGCCTCCAGGTCCCTCAAAAGAGTAATTGCTGGGGCGAAGTCGGCTCACATCGGCAGAATTGGCGAGAGACTAGTTAGTCTCCCCTCCGGAACTCGTGCATTCTGGTCTCTTGCCAAAGCTGTCCAGGGGAACTTTTGTAAGCCATCCCTTCCACCTCTGCGCATAGGAGATAATTCGTTGGCCCACGACGCTAAAAAAAAAGCTGATATTCTGGGCAAACTCTTTGCGTCCAACTCGACCCTGGACGACGGGGGAAACGCACCGCCGACCATACCGCAGTGCGAGACCCGCATGCCGGAAGTCCGGTTTACACAAATTTTTCTTTCCCTCGACGTTCATAAGTCGAGTGGGCCCGATAGAATCTCTCCTATCGTGCTGGAGACGTGTGCTCCAGAGTTAGCACCGGTTTTAACGCGCCTTTATCGGCTTTCCTACTCTCTTGGCGTAGTCCCGAACTCATGGAAGACAGCTCTAGTGCACCCAATCCCTAAAAAAGGAGATCGCTCGGATCCGTCCAACTACAGACCGATACCCATCACCTCCTTGTTCTCCAAGATAATGGAATCCATTGTTAACTGCCAGCTCCTCCGGTACTTAGAAGACCACCAGCTCCTCAATGATCGACAATACGGCTTCCGTCAGGGTCGTTCAGCTGGTGATCTTCTCGTATACTTGACTCACCGGTGGGCACAGGCGATCGAGACCAAGGGGGAAGCGTTGGCCGTTAGTTTGGACGTGGCGAAGGCATTCGATCGGGTCTGGCACAAAGCGCTCCTTGCGAAGCATCCTTCCTATGGGCTTCCCGAGAAACTGTGCAATTGGCTCACCAGTTTTCTTACAGACAGAAGCATCAAGGTCGTTGTTGACGGTGCATGCTCCGACTCCAAGTCTGTTAATTCTGGTGTCCCACAAGGCTGTGTGCTATCACCCACGCTGTTTCTTCTGCATATCAACGACATGCTGCAGATTAGCAGCACCCATTGCTATACAGACGATAGCACGAGTGATGCCCTTTACACCGGCCGCGCTAACATTTCTCGGGTAAACGTCATCGAAAGCCGATCCAAACTTGTGTCTGAAATCGAAACTTCTTTATCAAAAGTTTCAGATTGGGGTCGACTTAACCTAGTCCAATTTAACCCCACGAAGACACAGGTTTGCGCGTTCACCGCTAAAAAGATGCCATTGGTCGTATCACCTCAATTTGAGAGCACTTCCCTAACTGCATCAGCCAGTATCGGAATCCTTGGCGTCGATATATCAAGCGAAGTCCAGTTTCGCGGTCACTTAGAGAGTAAGGCCATATTAGCCTCCAAGAAGCTTGGTGTGCTAAACAGATCGAGACAGTATTTTACTCCGGCCCACCGCCTGCAACTTTATAAGGCGCAGGTTCGGCCGCACATGGAATACTGTTCTCATCTCTATGCAGGTGCACCCCAGTACCAACTTCACCCTCTTGAGCGCATTCAACGGAGAGCGACTCGCATCATCGACTGCCAAGATATTTCTGATCGACTTGACACCTTGGCGTTGCGTAGAGATGTAGCTTCACTCTGCATCCTCTATCGCTTGTATCATGGGGAGTGTTCAGAGGAATTGACTTATACCGGCTGCTGGTTTCCGCCATCGTCCTACACGACAAAATATCCATCCCCATCACCTGGACGATTGGCACTCCACCACTGTGCGCTTCTCCAGAAGCTTTTTGCCTCGCACAACCAGCTTATGGAACAAATTGTCGCCTGCCGTATTTCCGAACCGATACGACCTTCAAACCTTCAAGAAGAGAGCGTACCTCTACCTAAAAGGCCGGCAACGCACTTGTGACTCTTGAGTTGCGGGTGTCCATGGGCGGCGGTAGTCACTTACCATCAGGTGACCCGTCTGCTCGTTTGCCCCTATCGCATAAAAAAAAAAAAAAAAAAAACCACGACAAAGGACATTTGAATGTTAATTTTGATGCTGATCGAGATAAAAATTTAGTATCGTTCCTACAATCAAAATTACGATTTAAAAACATTTAGCTAGAAGAAGTTACAACAAGTCATGGAACTGTTCTTGATGCAGTCTTGCAAGACTTTTAGATGATATACAATGTATTTATAGTGAGTGGGGTGGGCGTAGGTACTGGCTTGTTTTTGGCTTTACAAGTCTCAGTAATGTTTTTAGTTAGTATGTTATATTGCAATCATAAAGAATGTATAGATCTTGTTGAGCATGAGAAACTATATTATTCATTGACGTACTGTAGTAAAACACATGTATCGTCGTAAACATGTGTCGTCCGCATATAGAGTTATGTGTCCGTTTAAATCTAATTCGTGCACATTCTTTATATAAACTAAGAAGAGCGGAGGACCTAAGATTGATCCTTGAGGAATGCCAGAAGTTATTGCTAGTGGGTCACCTTGGGTATTATTATTATCTATTTTAATAACTTGGGATTTGTTTATAACATATGTCATATGTCATAGACAAATTAGAGGTAGTAGGCATATGTCATATGCCTACTACCTCTAATTTATTTAAAAGCAGTTCATTCCTTTTTTAGGTCTATGAATATACCTTCAACTAAATTTTCAATATTATGTTTAATTTTAGTTATTAGATATAAAGCAGCAGTAACTGTGTTGCTTTTTGGTGTAAACCCACATTCTTAATATGAAAATACATAATAGAAATGAAATAGCTTTCAAAATGATACTTTTTATTATTTGTTGCTGTATTTACTAGGTTTCACATTTTCTTTTCCTTATTTCTTACATTAGACGAATTCCTTTTTGTTGAGAAATTATTATGTGACTACTTGTATTTGTTCAGCTACTTTTGTCACTTTTATGACATTTTTTATAAGTTATCGTCAGTCGGATTTTTCTTTAGCTCTGCCAGTAAAGTATTCATGTTATTAATTTCAGTATTAGTACGTTGAAGATTTTTGTATTTTGTTATATTCTGTATATTTTCTTATTTGTTCTTCTAATTTGGTGTAGTTTTTATTTGTTACATGAAATCTAGACATTTAAACCGATTGCTGTAGTTTTTTTATAATTCATGGCTTCATATTGAGAGTATGTCAATGTGAAGGTTTAGTTTACTTTATCTCTAAATATATTTCTATGTGATTTGAAAAGGCAGAATTGACGGTTATAACGTGGAGTTTTCGTATTTTAGATTTCTGCTATTATTGATTGTTTAGTGACCATTGTCACTGGCCCAGTTCAGTGTTTTTTGTTAACCTTACTATTTTGGATCAATAGTTGACAATACTGTTTCGTCTTTTTGTCCTTTGATAGATAGTCAATATTGAAGTCACCGAAAACAATTGTTATTTTCCTGCATTCTAATTGAGACTCATACACTTTGAGGATTTCTCTGAAGTTGGTGTGCCCAGGATTATAAACTCTACTATACTATTAGTGGAATCCATATGTAATTATTGCATCTATTGTATCCAGACTCTCATAGATTATGTTTAATGTTACTGTGGACATATGCTGATACTCCTCCTCCTACTGTATTAATTATATGGTTATAATAGTGCATGTAATTTGGAAGGTGGATTCTTTTTTAATCATCTATTGGTTGTAGTTTTTTGGGATCATAAAGGATAATGGAAAAATGTTTAAATAAACTTATATGACGTCATTAGAATACAATGAAGACAGAATAGGAGTACTATAGCTTGTCATTTTGTAGTGTTTGTCGTATATGTATCCTAAAGAAATAAAACTAATATAATTTATTTATAAATTATGTTATCCAACTGTTTATAGTTATATATGTATTTATGTGCGTATCTATGTATAATGAGGAGTTTGTCACGCTGTATAACCTAAATAGCATAGTGATGTAAATGTACATATAGAATTATTTAATTCGATAGCCAAATGAAAGAGAACCACCCATCTAAGATCGTCTCAAATATCGAAGTGTAACAACCTTGAAACTTTACTAACTTAGTTGCGGTTGCGGGTAGGATCACTTTTGAAACACAATAATATACAGGTACATGCATATGTATACGTCAAGCTCAGAACGAATTTAATGAGTAAAAGGGGTGACAGGGAGTCATCTAAAAAATGGCTAACTATTTAACTCAGACGTGTATCATTTATTTTATGTAAAATTGATCCTAAATTGATGATCCTATATCTTTATTTTAAATCTCATCTAACTCTTAGCTCTAAAAAAGAACTTTTTTAATAATATAATAAGGGATTAAATTCTTCACCGTCTCCTATTTTTGTGACTAATTTTAGTCAAAGTAAGTAAGTACATGTCTGTTACATTATTCAAGTATCGTAGGTCTCACAAGTACGGATATTTAGATCTAAAGAAAGACATTTTGTACTTAATTTTATTTCTAAAAAATATTTGGTCAATGTTGGGTACAAAATAATGTAAAAATACTAAGGAACTATCATTTTACAATTTCTTATTAGTTGGATGGTAATGCTAACAACTAATTTAGTCTAAATGTTATGTCACAGAGTTGAAAAAATCTACACCAACTATTTACCGTATTTTTGTGAGTAAAAAATAAACATTATTAAGACTACACGACAAAAAACTACCATGACATGTAAGGACATCAGGCTAAGCAATCAATTTTAGTTTAAATAGAAACATTGGAGCAACAAATCACAAGACACTATCAACAAATTGATTGCCCGTATGCCGAGACTTGTGAAAAAAGTCATAGAATGTAAAGTAGGAGTTTTTTTATAAAAAATCAGTTTAGATAACTATAGCCTTTTTAGAATGGATTGTTATTATATTTCTTTACGCTTTTAAAGTATATTGTTTGTCAATCAGTGTTTCATTAGATGATTAAACAGGTTAATTAAATATTAAATATTTTCTTGGAGTTTTATTTTATTTTCCTACTTTAATTGAGGTCTTAAACTTTTGGCCTGCAGTATATTACACTTACACTATTATTGATATCGAGAAATTCCTCTAAAGTGATGTAATGTAGACATTCGATATTTCTGTGTCATTGGGATCGCTTATTACTATCAGAAAATAATTCCGTAACAAAACACCGGTGCGGAGTATTTGATCTCGATACTTCAAGGGATGTTCCGAATAAATTTGATTTGAAACCTCCCTTAAAGTATCGACTTATAAGAAAAATAATCATACAAATACTACAGGGTACAATACATACACACATTTAGGGTATTATTGTTAACGGTTATTTAGCTTGCCCTGTTTGTTTATTTATTTGGGTCAAATCTAGTAATTGAAATTTGACACCTTTAGTTCTGATGACAATGTAATTTAATACATTCGTTGTCATTGTAAATCCAAGATAGCCTCCATTCAATATGCCGGATTAAATATTTTTTGACTATTTCCTCAATGTGGGTATCAAATGACAGGGCTTGATTAGCAGAATAGAGTTCTTCAAGAAAATGAAATGAAAATCCAATATGGCAAATGGCAGCTTCATTTTTCATTTCACAACCCCTTCAATATGGGTATCAAACAAAAGGTCTGGACTAGTAGAATACATTACACTATAAACAAAATTAAAATCTAATATGGCCGGCAACAAAATGGCAGGTAAATGTTTGTAAAGTCCCCCGCGACACAGGAATTATCCTAGGGCGGGAGTTGTCTTTAAAAAAAAAAAAATATTTTTTTCAGTAACCCTTCAATATGAGTTTCAAATGAAAGGGCTTGAGTAATAGAATACCGTAATATGCTCTGACAAATTTAAAATTTAAGATCGTCGAAAACTGCATAGTGGTTCCCAGAGTTCAGAGACAGTCAATACTACAACAGTAACACTAACAGTTCATATAAGTAAACGTAAAAGTAAGTTTTTTTTATATTTTTATTAAAGGTTTTAGTTTTACCTTTAATAAAAATATAAAAAAATAAAATAAACGGTTTTATAAAAAATAAAGTGAAATAAAATGTGCTAAAAGCTGAAAATAATTTGGCAGGTCCTAGGTTGATACCATTGATCACACCGCTCTCCTCATCAATCTAGGAATAGACGATAGTTAAAATTTTTGGGCGTGTGAAATTCAACAACAACAATTCAACCGCTATATAATAATAAACGCTATTGAAAACAGTTTAATTTTTTGCGTTAGCCTTCCAAAATGGTACTAAAAGTACATAGAGTTTTGTCAATCTTATTCATCTTCATCACCCAGAGGAGCCACATATATGGCATGGAGTCGTAGACTTTTTTTATTATTTTTTTGGTTAAGTCGAACTTGTTGGTTAATAGTCGTGTCAATAATGAGGAACTCAGTGCCACATGCCCCACGTCTACATCCATTCTGAGAGTAGGCCCATATTGTTGTTAGTTACATGTGTTGTCATTTTAACTCTCAGAATGGACGTACACAGGCAACGGGTCTGAAGTTTCTGAGATCCATGGTACTACCAGACTTGTAGAGTAGGTGAGTTACACCTGCCGACCGGTCAACTGATTTCTAGTTCGGCAACTAACGAACCAAATAAGCTATATCTATACTGGATATACTGGCTCATATTCATTAACTCACATGATCGTTCAACATTTCGTATTTACTCAGCCTCCGTATGAATGACAGGCATCAGCCAGATGTTACGCTAAAATGTATATATAACTTCAATATCTCGGAGATGGATGTCGATCAGTAAGTCAGGATGATGGAAGCAAGATTTCTCGTCCCTTTGAAAGGCACGAAGCTGAGTATGTCGGTTCATTCGGATTTTATATCTACGTATCCGTGTTGACCGATCTGAAATAGATAAGTTTGACAATAAATGCACTCTCCTCAGCAATACGGCGCAATCAATTCTATCTTTCCACGACGGAATAGGAAGCTTTGTAGAGGAGCAGGGTTTCCTTCTATGAATTTCCACTCAACCATCAAACCAGCTACTCTACATGTTTCAACGGCAGCACAATATAGAATTGAATGACTAACAGTAAGGTAATTACTTTTATCTGAATAAACAGGCAATAAGGGTTCCAAGGCACACATTAGCGTTTTATTTCGTTTATGCATCAGAAAATGCATTATTATTAATTGCATTATTTAAATGCATTATTATCATGTTTTCTAGATGTTTCTCTATGATCAATGGGAGGTATGTACTGTATAAGTTTATAGATGAATCTAAATTATGTACTAAAGCATAACGATTACACCTGTATAAGTAATTTAAATTATTGAAACGTTATATATCTCAAACTATTTTATTTTAGCTAGATCTACTAACCAAGGTCGGGATTGGTCTTAGCCTTAGGCTCTACTTGGAATACATTTCATTAAGGTAGACGCTACGATACCTACAGGATCTACAAAGTATTATTCAAATTCAAATTAATTATCTCTATTTAATAAAATTGCTCAATTACTATTATTATAGAATGATTAGAAGACGTCTTATTTAAAAAAATATTTATAGTTATAGACATACAGCGACAACGCAACTATAGTCTTGTCAAATGTTAAATTAATATTACAAATGATATATAACTTGTTGATCTAAAACCACCCGTTTGTAAATTGACAAGCCTTAGAGAAGAAATAGGGCAAACAAACTCATGACCACTCTTTTAAATTACCAGATAGATATTACAATATTTCGTGTACAATATAGAAGTATTATTCATTAAAACGATATTTTATCGTGTACTATTATGTCTTGCTATAAAAGTGAATAAACTAAAATTAGGCTACTAAAATAATGTAGTTCGCAAGGAGATAGAAGTTAAGAAGGAAGAAGAATCAATGAAGATAGAAAATGAGAAACATTGCAGCTCACATTACATTTTACTGAATATTTGAAATAGCCTGTGAATCTCTAACGTTTCAATCCCAGGCGCTTTTATCCTCCATGTAATCCACCACTGAGTAACCTTTAAAGCACAACTTTCGTTTTAGGACCTAAATTTATTTTGTAGTTAATTCGACTTCCAGTGGCGACTAAGTTTTCCTAAATTAATATTTAGATTAAATTTGCTGTAAGATTATTAAAGTAACTGTCTAGGTGACGGAGAGCTCTGAAACAGAAATTCCCTTGAAATTGTTTGCATAGTGATTTTCTCTCTCTGGGTCGACGAATGGTCTGTAAATTATTAGAATACGAGTATGTATCACTCCCCTCTTATGATCTAGATAACAGTCAAAGCCTAGGTGTTTCTTGAATAATGTTTATATTTTTTTTTCTCATAATTTCTCGTATTTGTACATTTGCACGTAATGATGATGATTTAATGACCGTTTTTTTTTTATTTATTGAACTGATAAAAAAAAGTAACAAAAAAAAATTTATGATGTGGAGGAACGTATGTTATGTCCCTCAAACACATAGGGGTATGACCACGGTAAATTGGTTGATGTCGAGAAGCAGTATATACATATACTAATCGGTGTGTGAACTTCCATATTGCTATTTAGGATCTCAATTCGTTGTTAGAGTAGTTGTTGTGTAATCCAGTTCCTCATGTTATGTGTATATTTCTACTGTTCGTGGATATGTTATGGGCGCATAGCAGTAATCGTAACAAGTTTTTACCAAGTAGAAGTTATCTGTATAACACCAGATTAGAAAGGTCCGCTGGACATAGGCCGCCCTCAATAACTTCCAAATACATAAATAAATACAATATTTTTGTTTTCCGAAACAGGTTTACAACAAATTGTTTAAAAACAAAACAAAAGAAAAAATATATATAAATACTAAAAAATACAGTAATGAAATTGGCAACATTAAAAAAATCCAAGTGTCATTGTCATATGACATTGGATGACACGTCGGTACCAAGAATTATATTTCTTAACATAATAATTGCAGTTATAATTCTCATACACACAACAATAATAATCTGTTGCTGAGGGTTGTACGCCGCGACCTGGAAAATAGGTGGATCGTCGTCTTATCTTGTAGCTTATGCTGCTATTGAATAAGAACCTATCACGGGCTTATGCCAATCGTTGTACTGTGGAACAAGTATCTATCATAACTAATCTTTGTGTATGTATTCCTATGTTTTGAGTGAGGTATTTAATGATTTTGGAATAAGGCATGTAGAAGAAATGATAATTCGTATAACCTTGGCCGTGTGTTGATACCACATCTATCGGATTTCATCTGCCAGTTATTGAAATAATTATTTAATTAAATAAATAAATCATTTAATGAAAGTGTGATATCAGATCTATTTGGAGTAGTCTTGTGAATTATTATATCTCGATCCCAGTTCAAAGATTCACGGTTCCACTGCTGTTCAATCTTATCTATTCATTTATATTTTTTGGCTAATGTTGCGTGTATTTGTGTAGCAACATTATTATGTGTGTCAGTATGTTGTTTGTTGGCATGAAACTTACACCCTCCTGTGATAAAGTCTTATTTTTTTTATTGGCATTATGTAATCTATATTTATCTGATATGATTATTGAATCATGAATTCTTTATAAATATAATAGATGGCGTTGTTATCAATAAGTAAAATAAGTTTCTGTTTGAGATAACAGAGCTTTTTCAAATCACCTCACTCACAATGCCAAATACTTTAAAATAGGATAGATTATGATCAACTTTTGCAGTAAGGTTTCCGCAGGCCCAACTCGCCCCTTCCATCATCCTTCCTCTCCTGCTTCAGTTGCAGATGCATGTGTCCATGGACGGCGGTAGTCACTTACCATCAGATGACCATTCTGTTCATCTGTGCACCAATACCATAAAAAAAAGTTTTATTATTATTTTACGTTTATTTAATAGCACGCACAGTTTTGTTTGCAACAGATTGAACTTTTTGAACTAATAAATTATTGAAAACAGGCGATTACACTATTTAAATTTAATTTTAATTGTGGAATCGGAACTACTTCGATCGACGTCAGAAGCTACGAAAACATACATTAAAGTATATAGTTAGGTATGAAACCAAGCGCTTGCTTAATATATATTATTTGTGTACTTTGAATATGTAAATTACATAATTGAGTAGAAATTTTTTGAACTAAACCCTAGAAATCAGCAAACCTCCACGGTTTTCTGATTTCTGGGGTATCGTAGGTAACAAAACACAAACACATCCTAACATAATACTACTTTATATCATTATTATTAGCTAGAAGCACAATGTATGCACGTAGAATACTAATATCAGTAACTTACTAATTATAATCAAAATACAACTTAATAAATTAATTTGTGGAAGTAATTTTGGACAAAGCTCGTAGTGTGGTGGTGACAACAAAGGAGGCGATCAGATATGTTAATTCTACCAAAGTAATAATGGAACCGCCGAAACTCAAAGAAAAAACGCCTCCGTAGGTCGCTGAAACAAACGAATAATAAATACACTTAAGATAACGGTTAATTCCTCTTAAAAAAAAACAAATTTTATGCAAAAAACAAGTCGCATCCCGACATAGCTTATTATATACAAGCCATTTACATACTCGTATATTAAGTTTGATAATTATAATTACTAATAATATTGATCCGTACTTAAAAGAAAAAATCAAACCTTTGTAAAATTACTATGTTGTACCCTGAGGCATTAACTTAATCCATGTGTTCTCAATAGCCAGCAACACTCATTAACTAAGCTTTCAACTAAGTACTCTATACTAATACGCACCAACGAAGTAACTTAGATCTATGACCAGCGATAGTTTGTAGCAGTTACAGTTCGACTTGCCAAAGTATACTTGCATTGCAGACAGCCCGCTTACATTCGCTCCTTTACTGAAATACACACATTTATAAGTATCAAAATGATTTCTATTCATAGACGATGTCTTACTCAGTCCTTTGAAACTGATATCCCTCAATTTTCCTTTGACACGGGATATTGAGAGCTTACTATACTCAACTGAAGAATGTACGTATCGATACGGAGGAATATAAATACTCAACCCAACGTATGATATTGTAAAATAATACTCAACGAAAACACACAACACCAACAAAACTGAAAAACAGCGGATGTCACACGAGCGTCGCGTGACAAGCACAGGTAGCAAGTGACAACAAAATGGCGCCGCCGGGACAGCTCATCTCCTTTCTCCTTTTTTCCATCTGCTCATCCCTCCTCTCTTCTTTCCGCTCCCTGTATCCCCCATCTCTCATCACCCTCAAAGGCGGGCAGCGCACTTGCGACTCTTGAGTTGCAAGTGTCCATGGACGGCGGTGTCACTTACCATCAGGTGACCCGTCTGTTCGTCTGTCCCCCTATAGTATAAAAAAAAAAAAAAAAAAAACTAATAAATGAATAATTAATATTTAAACAAAAAAATATTTCATTAAATCGATTGAAAGTTCTTCTTAAATAAAATCTATTATTATTTTAAATCAAATCGGTAACGTGTGAGGGCGTCACTAATTTCGAACTTCCTAGAACTGTCAAAAAAATAAAATAAACGAATGTACAGAGTATATGAAAAACCCCCCATTTACAATGTATATATGTAAATATAACCCAGCATTAGATAGAGACTAAAATATTTTTTACCCTGTATCTTCTACTAAGACCTACTGTACTGCATATCCACCAAACAATTCTTACATTGTTTTAATATTAATACTTGCTATTTAAAATCTTGATTACAAAATTTAAGTAATTAGACTCCAATATTTGTTTTGATTTATAAATCATAACAGAACAGACATTAAGTGCATGGATGGCCCAGCAGGTAAAGTGGTCACAATGCCACCACGCTGGCACGCCGAGTGTTGTGGGTTCGATCCCGCACGGGACAACACTTTGTGTAATCTTGAAATTGTTCTTCTGAGTCTGGGTCTTCTTTGTGTCCGTTGTTTGAATGTTTGTAAGTCCCCCGCGACGCAGGAATAAATCCTAATGCGGGAGTTGTCATTTTAAAAAGTAATAAAAAAATAAAAGAAACTTGGATGAACTTACATGACGTCATCAGGATACAATGATGACAAAAAAGGAGTGACATCACTTGTCATTTTGTAGTGTTTGTCTCGGCACTCCACGTAGCATATGGGAGTACATAACATATCCTTTGTGGATACGAAGCCTAAAAAATACAAATGATTAGTAATAGATGTTATCCGATAAACACAATCTTGTAACATCAACAGATACAAAAACTTTATTATACATAAGTACGTGAGAAAAAGGTATTGAAAAAAGGTGCGTATCTTAAGATTATTTATTGTCACGCACTACAGACTAAACGGCGTTTTGTAGAAGTACAATTACAAAGAACGAATTAAATACCACAAACAAATGAAAAAGACCCACCCCTCTAAGATTTCGTCAAAGTAAGGGTAAGTAATTCTCAAGTTGCAAGTGTCCATAGACGGGGATTGTCACTTACCATCAGGTAACCCGTCTGTCCGTCTGTCCCCCTATTATATATAAAAGTGTCTTAAAACTTTATCAATTATTGCGGGGTAGGCTCATTTTCCTAACAAATGTCAAGCCCGGAATAAAAAAAAATAAGATTCGTACAATATAAGTGATCAAATTGTTCCTAAATAAATGATCTTATGAGCTTTATTCTAAATTTTATCTACATCTTAGTCATATTTATGTGGCTATCGTTAGTCAAACTAAGTAAGCACGTACCTGTTACATTATTCAAACATCGTAGGTCTTCAAACTCACAGGTACGGATATTTGGATCTAAAAGAAGACAAACAGTACTTAATTCTACTGCCAAAATTAAATTTCCGAAACTTCCTATTCCTCGTAATTATGGGGAAAAAAAAATGTTATTAATAGTACCGTCACATGTAAGAGAATCGTATGAATAATCAGTTTCAATTTAAATGGAGACATATATATCAGTTGACAAATTTTACGCAAGAAACAATATTCTAACCTCTAGGGTACTTATAGGGCATACAGCCACATCCCTGCAGGTAAGCCTTCATCTTACACTCAGTCCAGCAAGTCTCGTAGCTGTACCGATCTGTATGCCCAAGATAGACTTCATCATGAAACCAGCATTCTCTCTTCTTTGGGTCCACTCTTCGAACATCCGATTGGCTTTGAAACACTTGAGGTTCGACTTTGATATCCACTGATTCTCCTAATGTGATGTAACTGTATACATTCGATGTTTCCGGGAAGTCATTGGGATCGTTTATTATTATCTGAAAAGCATTCCCTAAAGAAAAACCAATTCTCGATGCTCGATCTCGATCACGAAATAATCATAGTAATACAACAGAATCATCACTTACACCCACTTCTATAAAGTTTTTTAATAATTGTACCTACTTTAAATTTAGTTTTAAAAGTGTGCATTTGTTTCGTACAATACATATCTTATATATAAAATTCTCAGTAAAAAGTTAGTAACCATACTACTCCGAAACGGCTAGGCCAATTTTTATGAAATTTTGTGTGCATATCGGGTAAGTCTGAGAATCGGCCAACATCTATTTTTATCTCCAATTTATTTATTTTTTTGACAATATTTTTGTTTCGCGGTAACATTACTAAGGCGTACGAAGTCGCGGGCAACAGCTAGTATATATATATATATACAGGATAGAAGGATAGAAGAACAGACGGGTTACCTGATGATAAGTGACAAATGCCGCCCATGGACACCTGCAACTTACCTTTGAGTATGATGAGGGGGGAGGGGGGGAGAAAAAGGGAAGGATGAATGTAGAGGAAAGTGGAAAGGGGAAATTGGGCCTCCAGTACCCTCACACACTCATCAATATAATGCAAGCATTGTTCGTCTACCGGTTTTCTGTTTCGCCATAGTATCACTGACTGAAGAAGTTAAGATTTTGTATGAATAGGAGCTGCGAAGATAAACAGCAACTCCTATTTTGTCGATCCTGTCATAACGTAAAAGAATGACACGTGAGACTTAACGGACTACGACGGACGGAAGTAGTTGACAGTAAATGACATTATATATAAATATATATGACTAAATATAACTGACATTATATATAAGACATTGACATTATAATTATATATAAGTAAATGACATTATATATAAATATATATGAATAAATATAAATGACATTATATATAAGTATAATGTCATGTCGGTTATAGAATATAAAGTATATATATTTATAAAATAACTTAAAGCAATAAAACGTAGTAAACGTAAATAAAACGTATTGTTCATGGCGGCTGCATTGCTGGAAATGTTGTTTAAAACGTCATATTAGACATTTAGTTTTGAAATGTAATAATTTCTAAATTTAATTACCTGCTTATTAAAAGTACCTGTAAATGACACTGAAATAATAATAATAATAATACAAAAATAATAATAGCTACTTCAATTGTAAGGTGAACTAAACAGAATTACTAAACAAATTGAAATGATACGTACATATATGCGGAACAGTAAATGTAAATAATAAGAAAACAGTTTACATAAGAACAATTATATACGAGAGGGGTTACCACTTCTATATTTTTTACGTTATTTGTATAGATTTTTATCAACAAAAGCCGATATTTAAGAAAACATGGAAAGCTCTATTTTATAAAATGTCTTACGTCTCATAATCACGTATTTTATTATATACAAGATACAAAATCACAGTATATTTCGAAAGTTCTAAAAGAAGCTAATAAAAAGTTTCAGTAATTGATATTAATGCTAACAATAACGCGGTGATTAATTATTTCAAATACTCATCAATTCCATTTAACCCTTGCTAACGAGTTTTTAGAGAAGTTTAACAGACAACACATTTTTTAAACCACAACACAAAGGCTTTTTATTATTCTACCAAATTAATTAATTTTACCATTACAAAAAATCTATATTTTAGGGAAATGACTAAGCGAAGTTTTCATATGAATCAATGCTGTAATAATTATGAAACAATCGTGAATTTTCACCACTGTCTCCACAATCGTTACAATTCATGCGGGTCGTAAAGCGACGCAATGTTACACATTGATTTAATAACAGTCCCTGTAAAGCGTTGAAAAATGTGTCAAGTATATTTTTTTCCACGTCTGAAATCCGTTTTTAATCGCTAGGTCAATGGAAATTAGTTCCAGCTTTTTACTTTTAGGAGGAAACCTTTTATCAAATCAATCAAACCATCAGCTGATTTTATGACTTGATGATCTAACTAAAGTTTACATTTACTCGCATACCGGGTTCTAGGGCCTCCCTGCTCAATTTATTGCTTACTACTATTAGTTAATTTCAACATTATTTTATTAAATATTAAGATATTACCAACCTTGGCCCCATAAAAAGGAATAGACGACCAGCTCGGGTAATCATTTGGTTCTACGTCGAAAACTACACTGAGGCCAGATGCGCTAAAAAATAATTCCATTTGAATTCACAAATTATTTCCTTTTTTGCCACATAAATTTATACATAATGATCTATATCAATGGTTTTAAGGTGTTTCAAATTAATCTCTAGATTAGAGAGAATTTTCTGAGAGCCCTGGAACAGAAATCCTTTTGAAATTGTTTACTTAGTGATTTCACCTGCCAGATTCAGACGTCGCTATAATTTTAGCATACGGTGGAATTTCGTCTCCATCGCTGTTATCCTCGTCGTTCGTTTTATCATCGTAGTATTCCAAATCGGGATCTGGGTCTACGAATGGTCTGTAAATTAGTAGAATATGTATCACTTTTTTTTTTTTTTTTTTTTTTTTTTTTTATGCGATAGGGGGCAAACGAGCAGACGGGTCACCTGATGGTAAGTGACTACCGCCGCCCATGGACACCCGCAACTCAAGAGTCACAAGTGCGTTGCCGGCCTTTACTCTCTCACCTTCTTACTCACCTTTTAGTCTAATACTATATATATTTATATATTATATTTATAAATGCAGATTTTTTCTAAGTAAAAATAACTATGAGAATTTAATACCTTTGTACATGATAATGACTGGATGACCGTACCTTTTTATTTAAGTAAGGTATAACGTTTATATGTAATAATATTTTATGATCATACCTGGCGGACCGCGATCGAGTCAATCTTGATCGTTGATGTTGATAAGCTGTATATATGTATATACTTATCGGCGTGAGAACTTTCATATCAGTATTTAGGATATCACTTCGTAGTCAGAGTAGTTGTTACGCAATTTAGTTCGTCGTCGATAATTGGTTCTGACGTGTGTACGTCCTATGTACGTGGTTCTTTTTACAGTTAATAATATTTACCAAACTTACAGTTCACTCGCATCTTTGAGGGCAGCGTAATTAAACGCACAACAATATCCGTAACATGTTTTCACCAAGTAGAAAATATCTGCACAATTCCTTCGTTTTCTGTTAAAGGTACAGTACAGCACCAGATTTGAACATTTTTGATGCACCTGCGAAAAAAGTAGCTTTTTGTCGTAAAGTAAATTATATAACGGTATTATCTTCGGTACTAAAGATTTGATTTATTACATTTGAAATCCGACGTACATCTGTTAACCTGTACGCTATATCATCAGATCAGACATAGGATATCCACTGTTGTACATTTGTCTTAATTAATAACTTTTATGCAGATTTATATGTTGCGTATAATTTTTTATTGAAAAAAAAAGTACATAGTCATCTTGTCGTACCTTCTGTTATTAATCATCACCGTGATGGTAATATTTTAGAATTACTTATAATAATTTCTACATACCTCCTCCATAATTGTATCCATAGTAAAGAAATGGTGTTTCAAAATGGACATAATATCGCTAAAGTTTTGCAATTTTCTTATGTTCTGGTCAAACTGTGCCAAGCTCAGCAAACCGTTAAAGAAATTTATAATTCTGAATTCGCTTATGTTGTAGTGCCTCCTAAAATATTATAGTGATTTAAACAAGAAAACCCTGTTATTTGGCATAAAGATGTTTCAAAACGTTTAATAATATACACTATAATGATATATAAAATCGATAAAATGTTTTTTTTTTGTATTTTACAACAGAATATATATATGTATATAGCTGTCGTGTTTTAATTAGATAAGAAAATTAATAATAGTTTAATTACTTAATGGTGAGTAAAATGACACAAATTTTAATATATGTTTCACTATGTGAAATCTATGTGATGTTCGTATTTGCTTAGCCTTTTAATCACGTTTTCCTCATGGCCCAACTACGTATGCACTATTCTTCTCATAAGGATTATTTTTATAAATTATTCCAATTGTCATAACTAAAGAATTTTTAATTATTATTAGTAGGAACTAATCTAGAAAGATACACTACTAATTGCAATCGGTGTACACTTTTTATTTCCACTTGCCATGCGTAGAATTCGGTTTTGGCTCGTGCGTTATTGTCGCAGTGCTTACCTAACCTAAACCTAGTTAGGGCTGCAGTTGCATTCGTGCCTTAGCATGGCTCTGCCACTGTTAGAAAATTTTGTCTTACACATCCAGTTTTTATGTGGAGACATTGTTTCATGTTGATATGCTGAAGAGATATTCTCAGTCAATATGTAAGTTAATGTTTTTCGTCGATTCGAACCCAATGTACTTGTCTGGTGCAGTTAAATTTAATGTTTACGGCTAATCCAAATCCAGACTGAGTACGCATGCTGAGATACATTGCCGAGATTGTAATATTTTCATACCAATTTCAATCCCAATAACCAGACAGATAATAAACATACTTATATACTTCTAAATACATACACATTATATATGAATTACAACCAGACACAGAATAAATAATCATGCTCATCACACAAATATTTGTCCTGGGTTGGAATTTAACCCACGACCTTTGGCTTAGCAGTCAGGATCGCTAACCGCTAGACCAACAGGCCTGTCAATGTTTGAAGAGACATGATTTTTTCGTTTTTATGATCAAGTTATGATGAGTTTTGGCTTTTAGGTGTATTCTCAGTATCGATATTTAATTTAAATTAAAATTGAGATGAATTTTAAGAAATCTTAGAAAAATAATTGTTTTTATTTACATAATCATTCATGGCACATATAGAAAATAATTTGTCTCTCACATGCGAGAACGTATCGAAATATTTATTGAATGGTATAAAATAAATTTCTGTTAAGTGAAGATTAGAGGAATTGGGTGATTTACGAAATGGTATTTTTTTATAATGTAATTTGATGTCACTCTTATGGAATGTGTATAATATTAATCTTCCTCAGTATATGTAGTTGTTTGTTTAAAAAAAATAGTTGCTATTATATTAGAATATTGATTTTATGACAAGATATTAAGATATGATTCTGTTATTATTATGCTTCTATTTTATAGGGATTTTTAAGTGTGTGCAAGGTGTCGGTATTGTTGGTCTAGTAGTTGATTGAATATATTTTTTTCTTAAAAAGTTACGAATGAAGCGAATATAAATGTGAATGAAAGCCTTAAAGTGCAAACAAAAAGGCCCAGAAATAAAGCTAAATTTTAATATCAAAAAAAATAATTCCTATTAAATAGTATATAGTCTATCATTTAATGTTGAAGCTGTGCGCTTATGGAATGCGTTGCCTCTCAACATTAGGCTGGCGAAAACAATTACCAATTTTAAGAAAATGGTTCATTTCAGTTTTTGACGCGTTAGTCTGATATTTTCCACATGCTATACATATGCAGATATTTATGTAGTTGTATGCATGTGTGTAGGTATAATAGTTTATTGATACATATGACATATGATATATTTGAGTAAGTACATGTATTTTTTTATATTCTTAATGTATGTTTTGTACTTACATTTGTAAATAGGTATACTAAAAGGCAGAATGTACAGAATATCTGTATATTTTAGATTTATAAGGTAATTCTAGATTTGCTTTGAAATGCACCTTAACTACCATCTGAATCATTTTGATCCATCCTACGGTCGCCTATATGAGATTGGATTTAGCAATAATGCCGACCTTTGTACATTATGTGAGTTTAACTTTTGTGTATAATACTTCTAACTCTACTAATAGTTATGTACAAATATAGTTATTGTCTATTTGTTTATACTTACAGTACGCGAGCTATGTTCTGCGATTCTTTCAGCGACACCGGGTTAAAATTGCAAATACTGACAGCCGGGAATGGTACTTGATTAATTTTACAGTTGGCATTTATCTGTTACAAAATATTATGAAACGTCAGCTCATTTATGAATTAGTGTCACTTTTTCTTCTGCAGTTTAGTTTATAACGTGTTGATTGAGATTGAATTGTGATTCAAAAATAATAATTATTAAAGCAGGAAGGCTCAGCATATTCATTTATTTATTCTATCCCTCCTGAGTCTTCATTAAATTAAAAAATTAAAGCCGTAGATATATTGAGAGAAAATGAAGACTTTGTGCTATTCCAGACTATATTAAATCTGTATGCAAAGTTTAATACAGATCATTTCAGTAGTTTTGGCGTGATTGTGTCACAAACATTCATACTTTCGCAATTGCAATAGTAGCAAGATTCGTTCTTCATTGTAATCTGTCTGCTCCATTATAAGTTTTTGTTATTTTATTACTTAATCTAACGTTTTTAAAAGTAATTTTAACTATAACTACACGCACAACAACTACAGCTGCAATTACAACTTTAAGTCAGACACATATTACTGTACAGTAAACAAACAAATGCAGATATCAACGTAGCGGACAGTCTTTTACTCCAGAAAATTAAAAAAGATTTAGTTTCAAATGTAACATTGGAGTGGACATTGCTAACTTGCATTGAAATACTTATTTGTATTTCATTTTTATGTACATGAAAATGTATAAACTAAATTAAATCTCACGATGTTTAACGGCAAAGTCCTTAATTTGATACACAGGAATTGATGCTACATAGTAAAACGCAATTTTTTAACCTCCACCATGTGTTCTTATACCAACATTAAAAAGAAAAAGTAAAGAAATACGTTGCACTTTTGTTCAAAACTTGTTGTTTTCCGTGCCATACTGCTGCCATAAAATGACAGCCAGACGTGCTCAGTTCCACTGTAACACCAGAGCTCTTAATTAAACTCAATTTCTAGTAGCGGTTACTCGTAAATAATTATATCTTAAACTGGCATATCTAAATATGTAAATAATATATTTTAAAAGTAAAAAAAAAACCGCTTCAATGCGTCTGTTATCGTAATAACACTCGCAGCTTTTAACTTAAGAATATTACCGAAAACTTTACATTACTATACTCGAATTATAATTGATATTTTGTGATAAAAAAATGTTGCATGCAGACAATCTTTTTTTGGGGGACAGACGAACAGACGGGTCACCACTCACTCACCTGAGTCACGATCTTATTTTCATTGAACTTATCTTTTATTACAACAATGAAGCTTATCATTATCATAATGTTAAATATCATTAACATTGTCCATAGCCACAATGATCTCCCTCTCTTTGAAGTGAACTGACTCATTCCATGGAGAGTCGTAATCCTCTCCACTAAGGACACATAATAGGTACTCTTAAATTTGATTTTTTTCGTCATTTTGATGTGGCTGAAACAATAATGCGTTTTCTAAATTCCTTTTAGACAACGTATAGATAAACTATGAATTTCAGTAAATAAATAGTTATTAAATAAATAGTTTGTCGTAATTAAGGCTTAACTTTTAAAGAACGTTTTTAAAATAGAGTATAATAAAATAGTAAAATGTTTTTCTCGACATGCTACTTTCAAATTTAATTTAAGGAAGTATAACTTATGCCTTGCTAACCCAGTTACCTGAGCTCTGGTGTCTCTACTAGTCAGAAAATAGGATGGATAATTTTTGTACAGTAGAGATTCCTTAACTTATTTATCACAAATTAAATTATACGCCATACATACGTCTTTAGTCTTTCTTCCCCTAACTTATTTATGGAAAAACGTTTTATCATGGCAATATACGTAACAATCTCAAAGTATTCATTCAAAGTTCTTTGGCAACATACCTTTCAATAAATTGTACCGCTTGATCGTAAAAGTAAAATCAAATAAAAATTAATTTCGTCAACACACACATAGTCATCTATATATCCTTAATTACATTTTAATTCTAGCACACTTTATACCACTAACATTAATGTTTTTTACATTAAAACTGGAAAAGAATTATAACTTGGTTTGTCAGTCACAAAATTTACCAATTGTACCAATTGTATATTGAAATGATAAGATTTTTTTGAGAGTAAGTTATTGCATACATAATTTCATCAAGTTTTTAAACCTCCGTATAACAAGTATAGAGTGTTTCTTTGTATACTTCTGGCATCACAGCTCCACAACAATTAAATGTATTGTTATTTAGATTCCTAAGATGTCTTAAAGGAACACGTTTTTAGCTATAATTTAGAGAATCTAGATTTTTGGGTAGGGAGGTAGTAATTACTCGCAACATTAGCTGAAGCTCTTACTTTTATTTAACTTTTGTTTTTATAATTGTTTTCGTTAATTCAATACAAATTGCTTTTTAATTAATGTAAAAGTGAAAGCCTTCTTTTTATGGATAAGTCTTTTCATTCTAATTTAACGAAAAACCCTAACTTAGAACACACTGGACACTTTAAATACAGGCATCAATAAACACGAAATAGGTTTAAAATGTATACCATTATCATAATTTATAATATTATGCGTTTATTAAATATAGCTAAAACAAATATCGTTCTTATTAAAATTGAATGACAAAACAAAATGATTGGAATTGAATCTGCAAATATAGAGTTAAGATTCAATCTGTAAATTGTCTAAATTTTTCATGTAATACTTTATGCACGAAATGTACATAGGTGGACTTAATACCAAAAGCATTTTCTGCCAGTCTACCTTAGGGTAATCAGTCTTACCTAATTTCAAGTCGTTTTGCAAGCACTCATCGTGCCACTGCATGTAGTACTTCTAGAAGATGTCAAATTGACGTCAATTGCTTGTAGCATGTGATCATAGCTCTAAGTACGGCGCTATGTTGTTTCCTCGGAAATATGATTTGATAGAAATACTTTATTGAGTTGTATTTATTTCTATATTGCAAATTATAATGTAAAAT
The DNA here is from genome assembly GCA_947561695.1 of Tyria jacobaeae. NCBI lineage: Eukaryota > Metazoa > Arthropoda > Insecta > Lepidoptera > Erebidae > Tyria > Tyria jacobaeae. Next base: position 1,205,838 of record OX387214.1, read on the forward strand.
ATATTTTTTTGTAATTATCTATATACATATATTATCTAATATAACTCGGCATTATTGAGGTTTAACAAATAATAGTAATAGTCTTAAAGCATTTTATTTATAGTTGAAAACAATGAAATTTCGCTGTGAATTCATAAGATGTTTTTCTATTACTACTTTTTTATCAACCAATTTCAAAAAGTAAGAGGTTCTCAATTCGACTGTATTCTTTTTTTATAAGTTTGTTGCCTTATAACTTTCTACTGGGTCAACTGATTCTGATGTTTTTTTTTTTATTTGTAAGCTGGTGCTTCAGGTGGAGTCCTATTTTATTTTAGTCCAGTTCTGATAATGATATACATGAGAAAAACCTTATAAGTCTTAAATTTACATTAAGCATGTGCACGACAAATGGACTCAATATCACCGATTTTAATGATTCTTTTTTTAATGGAAAGGATGTACTTTAAGGGTAGTTAGATGAGACTTTGGTTCAGTTGTGACAATGGCATCCATAAGAAAACCATATAAGTGTTAAATTTTATGATAGACGCATTGAAGTCTTTTGTCTACTTATTCAAAGTCCGATTATAAAGGTTATTATTAAAAAATTTAGATGTGTTTTTTTAATGCGTGATTATTTAAAAATAATTAATGCGCCGCTTTGTGCGTCCTGCCCAATTTAATTTCTAGTTAACTTTATCTATAAACATTTAAGCCACAAGCCTCCAGAGTTATACCATAAGCTATTTGGACTCCAAAGCGAATGGACGTTACGATTACAATGGAGTTAAAACCCTCAAGTGAATGGACTCCAGTAAAGTTTTTCTATAGGCAAGCGGATAACAAAAAAAATAATTAAAATATTTAGAAAATGGACGTCACTATAATGAAACTAAGATTTGGAAGAATTATTACACATTGTAATTTCTTATACACAAATCAGAGTTTATTTCCCTAATATGATTCTTCAAATAAGATATTCATTCCCTTACATACTGTCCACTGAAATGTCTGCAAATACATACATATATATAAATACGGGATGAAACTGAAAAATAAAAGCTTAAACAAAACTAGCACTGCCCGACCAGCAGAGGATACACCAGGCGACGTAGAAACTAACTACCGCCTCGAGAGAAGGAAGCATTTCCTATATCCTGACATATCTCATTTTATGTGTACTTATGATCCGTTACAAGACATAGATGTAAAATATTTGAAAAAAAGGTGTCCTATGAGGAGTTTCTTGCTTGTTCTTCTCAATAGAATCTACGCAATGGAACAGGCAACTTGCTTCACCACTGACTTAGTCTGGCCGACTTCCTCTCTTGACAATTCAAAAATACCTGTGATTGGTTCAGTTGAAATAAACTATATCGATTTTGATTTTGATACATTTTCAGACCACTGGTTTTGCGGATAGCTAGTCATGTATATCGGGTTCCGATGGACATCTTTCCCAGGCTATGCCTTAAGCCCCGGCCATAGACAGTGGCCGTGTGGCGTGACAAAACACCGTGTGGTTTTATTTCTTCATGTATTTATGTATGTATGTATATATGTGTGTATTTACTTATTTATATATTTCGTTTATAGGCAGAAACCCAAATAGACAATAGCCAAAAATATATAATAATATAGTATATAGGTGTGTGTGTTGTGTGTGTGTGAGTGTGTGTGTGTGTGTGTGTATGCATGTATGCGTGAGTAAGTAAGTGGTCTTTCCGTACGTGGTACGTGGTGGGCATGGGGGTTAAGGGATGGAAAGAGGAGAGGGAGGATGGCGTTGATTCATAGCCAGTGTTCTGTGTGCCCGAAGTATAGTCCCGGTCGACAAGGCCCTTTCCAGCTTAAGCATGCCACTCCCACTATAAAAAGTTTGCTTTTAGATTTATCTTCTACAAGTAATTTTAAGTTTATTTTTAATGTTTACTTAAAATTGAAAACGTAGTGTAATCAAGATAATGTATGTACATGCCCTTTGCGGTAACAGTGAGACCGGTGTCTGGAATTATACAAAATCTTTATTATTGTGAAACGCAAAGATAATGAACCTGAGGATTTGGTAAAGCATCTGGATGCATTCTGTGCTCGATGATCTCGGGTATTTTACGAATACGCCAAAAAAGTTTCTGAGCATAGTAATTTAAATCCGAAAAAAATAAATAAAATTTATATTGTTACTTTATTCACGAAATATAAAATCGGTGCCAAATATGAAATTCTAATTTTCGCAAAAAAAATATGCAACACTTCATACTGATTTACAATTGATGGTTTTGAAATACTTAAAACTAATATTATTTGAATCAGAATGTCAATAAATATCTAAAACCATCCAAGTTGCCCTTTTTAACCGCTATATTACAAAGAGAAGTTGTTTACAGTTTGAAGATTATGACTATGTATCTGTGTCTGTATTTAACAAATGAAACGATACAGTCTTTTACCCTACTGCACCAGAAGGAGGGTTATGTTTTTCGAGAGTATGTATGTTTTTTTTTATATACTATAGGGGGACAGATGAACAGACGGGTCACCTGATGGTAAGTTAAAACCGCCGTCCAAGGACACCTGCAACTGAAGAGTCGTAAGTGCGGTGCCCGCCTTTGAGGGTAATAAGGGAAGAAGAGAGTGGGGAGAGGAGATGGGAAAGAGAAGAGGGGGGATGAGGGGAGATGGAATGTTTTGCCTCCGGAAACCTTACTCAATTCGGGGAAATGTATGTATGTATAATTGTTTGATAGGTTCTGAGGCCTGAACGGCTCGATGGGTTTTAGCTTGAGAGGTGTCGTTAGATTCATATTTATTGTGAGAGTGACACCGAATATATCAAAGTAAAAAAAAAACAAAATTGAGGATTTTTGGCGACAAAATCAAATGTTTGGCACGCTCTAACGCTGACGATGAAGCTTGACGTGCTCTAGAAATGGAGGCTTAGTGAATTGAGAGCACATACATATGTACCTCTATTACATTGCAGATTACTCCAATCTACTTACTAGACGGCTGACTTTCTAGAATGGGTCCCGACTGCTACATTTTTTCTTGTATTTAAAAATATTGTTAAAAATACAATGAGCTCCTGTTCTGTAATTTACCTACCCCTATTAGTCGAGTGCCCGTTTGCAGTAAACTTCTTAGACTATTATGTAAAGTCTAAACTTTTTTTTATGTATGGATTTGACGCTTTTAAGCATCGCCTTAGCAACTTTGGCTATTCTAAGTTAAGTGCAATCGTTTATGACGACTTTTTTGTTTTAGACTTTTTTCATTTCCAAATTACACAGAAACTCAGTCGGGTTTTTTAGTTTTTTTAAATTACCGTTTTTATTGTCTAAAAGTGAACGTGAACGTGGATGGTTTGTTTGGATGATTTGTAGCTAATAATAATTAATAAATGTCTGTTTAGGTCTTTGATGAGCAACAGCTCTTTAGTAATGTTTGAAAAGGATTTTTAAATTGATCCAAAATGTCATTTAATTGAAACCCACTTAATAGTTTAAATGGAATACTTTAACATTTATGTGGAATTCACTTACATAATAACAAACAATATTTTAAATATGTATTGATTGCAAATTTGTAACGTCACATAAGTGCTAATAAAATGCTGAAAGATGCAGATTTATGCCGTCTTAAACTTGAAATTATTAAAGATTTTTATAAGATTGTTGGGTGAAGACTTGACAGTGGATTGAAATTGTAGGTCTCACACGTATAACTGTTCTAAAATTATTTAAAACTGTCGATTTCAATTATTGGTTACTGTACAAATTTAAATAATATATTCGTAGAAAGTGTCAAAATATTTGCAAAAGAAGTAATAAGACGTAATCATTTCATCTGAAATAATAAACAAAAATGTATCCTTCTATTTTGAGTGGGTAGAATTGTAATAATACAGGAGTTGAATGACCCGGAAAAAGGTAATTTGAAGCAAATATCATAAGATTACAACACGTGTCAGTGGGGACTTTGCATTAATCTTGAAAATTTGTGACAATCTTAGTTAATGTGAGAAATATTAGAAGTTCTTGTGAGCTTAGCAATTGTCAATTAATCTCACATTACATTTTTGGGTAGTTTTTTGATGTATGAATGTCTTTCGATTTACGAGTATAATTATATTATTTACTGGTATCAAACTACGTTGCCTTTAACCATTGATTTATTTAGATTTAAACTGGCAGTACCAACTTCTAAATATTTTGTCTTAGAAATATATGACCCTTCTTTGTATTTTCAATCCATTGAAAACTACAACCTTTAGTGGACCTGACCTTTCTCGAGTTCCTAACTAACTTGAAGTCCCAAGTTTGCTGAGGCGTGTACTTAAAGACTTTGTACTTCGTAACCCTAACAGTTTATTTCTTGTTTGTTATTGAAAACTATATGAATCAGAGGTAAAAGGCACAGGTAGGTTAGGTACGAGACAATTAAGAATGAAAAGCATAATTAGATTCTTATAAATTTTGGGCTTCTTGTAATTCACGAAGGAACGAACGAAATGTCATTAACGAAGAAAATGCCGCGCACAGAGGAAGTAATGATGACAAATAGACCCTTTTTTATTTAATTTATACAGACATTAATTAAATATTCACACGGACTAATCAACTTGAAGGTATACTAAAGATATTCCTAAAACTTCCTTCCTAGTAACTCAACAGCAATATTTTAAAAAAATGTATGAAGGTTCTCGAGTTTTGCTTATCATGGAGATTCATTTTTATTTGTACAGATGTGTGATTTTTCTATTATAAAATATGTGTATTTGAGACTGCTTTTTAATATACTCCAATTAAATTCTAAACAAAGGCCTGATCAAAAGTACCTTTAAGTGTATGCGAAACGGAATGAAAGTTGAAAAAGCGCGAAAGGTACATATGTCAAAATCATGGCAAACATATGGAAGTGGTCTCTGCCTACCCCTATGGGAAAAAGGCGTGATATTATGTATGTATGTATGTTTGACCCCTATCGCATAAAAAAAAAATTCTAATAATTCTAATTTATTTAATAAACACTATAGTGAACTCTCCTAAAGCTATTGTCATATAAGTATCTGATTTTTTAATTCATTGTGTTGTTTATTAGAGAAAACAGTTATATACAAATAAATAGATACAGTTCATAATACATAGTCATTAAAACTGTCGTTCGCTTTTATATTCATAATTCAGTAACTGTTGTTAGTTTTCACTCTGTTTAAAGTTTTTTTACTAGGATATGTTCTTCAACTAGAATGCTGAATCATTAATCTTGGTTTATTCTCTACTAACATATTGTTTGAAATGGGCTGTTAAATTATGAATGAGCATATTTTTCAGCTTTACGTGCACGACCCCGGAGACAAAGACGTTGATGGATAGCATTATTAACTTGACTCCGGAGTCATTCTTTGACGTCAACGTGTATACTTGGATAATTGATTCCTCAGAGAATGAAAAGAAATATTAAATCACAGAAATATACTAAATGAATGATAACTTCTATGAACTATATCCATGTCTATTAGATCTCAATATGCATTAAGACCCCGTGTTATCATTTGACGTTTCCTATTTATGAGGGTTTTTTTAAGGATCTTATACATGCGATGCTTTTAAGGATCTTATACAAAAAGCCGTATGTCGCATACCGCTGACAAACACGATCTACACCCAAAGAATATTATAGTATTATAAAATTCGCACGACAATTTGATTGCCGCGTGACAAGCTACGAAAGGGTTAAATTTACATCATTGTCCGTACTTGCACTTACACAAGCACTTAACATTGAATAAAAAATTGTTGTTTCGGCAATGCCGGGTAGATGCTAAGGAGAACGAGAATAAATATGTATCGATTAAACATGATACCGTTCAGACTCGCAAGACGGATACTGCAATCCGATCCCTGAAGGATATCGCGCGAAACCATTGAACAGCACCCGGTTGACATATTTGCAACTAGCTGGCATAGATTCTGAGATATATTTTACTTATTGTAATAAACTACAAGAGATTATACAGATAAATAGATATGATAACTTTTGTATAATTGTTGATTTAAATTTGCCTTATCTTGACTGGTATCTCAATTACAAAACTAAAACGAACGCAAGCAGAATTTCTATGTTTAAGCAATATTAGCCACCAAATTCTCACTTAATTTCAAGTCCGTCGTGTACTGTACAAAAGTGAATATTAAAAAAAATGTAGGATAGGTTACTCAATTTATGTCTTACCAACGTACACAATAGTATAACCTTCTCTGCTCTTCATCACTTAAGTCCCACCTGACCTACAGCATTAATAAATTATTCTCAATCGTCATAAGATATAATGATGAGGATTACATCTTAATACCAATTGAGAATTTGTATTAAGATACAGATTCGATATATATATATGTATATAGATAGATAGAACTTTATCCAAAGCTATGCCGATGAATCCATGATTATTTATAAGAATGGTCTCGAATAAGCAAATCAATAATGATATATTGGAATTTAATTTGTGTAAACTGTTTCAAAATAAATCTGTCGAAGAAAGTGTTAGCGTTTCATATGAAATATATTTGATATAATACGTAAACTAGTTCCCTCTAAACACGATTACAATGTTTAATTTGAAGTATGGTTTATTCATAAATTTAAGAACAAAAACGAAGCTAAATGGAATGTATATAAAAACAAATCCGATTACTCTATATTTTCAATATATTGGGATAGAGTAAGGAAAGAGTCATTAATTTTGTACAACAAATGTAAGAATTCAGTAGAAGAAAGTATTCCTAAAAATATTAAGTACTTTTGTTTTTTAAAAATCAATCAGATATTTAAAATAGTCACTATGACTGGTCAGAAGTGGATACTCATGATGGCATTTGTTACTTGTTTTTTCATACTTTCATTTAGTTTTTCAACCTTATGATATATCTGACTCTTTCTGTATTAATTAACCATATAGTCGATATAGATAAAGCTACGCTTGATGACACTATTGTTAGTGATATTATTATTATTATTTTTTTTTTACTATAGGGGGACAGATAAACAGATGGGTCACTTGATGGTAAGCGACAACCACAGTCCATGGACACCTGCAAGTGCTCTGCCTGCTTTTTGAGGGTGATGAGGGATAAAGGTATGTGGGGTTGAGGAGGATGAGGAGATTAGAGAAGCGGCTGGGGGTTAGGGGAGATGAAAAAGGAAGGGGGGAGTTATGCCTCCGGAAACCTCACTAATTTCGGGGAAATGTAACGCTAGCGTTGCTTCACGACCAATTATCTGTGAGGCCATGGCATCGCACCGGTCGAGCCAGCCCATTCGTGCCTAAGCAAGGCTCTACCACGTAAAAAATAAGTGGTTACCTCGCCACTATCCTGCTGCACAGTGTTGTGAGTTCAGGCCCCGCACGGGACAATAGTTTGTGTAATCTTCATATTGTTGGTTTGAGTCTAGAAGTTCTCTGTGTCCATTGTTTGAGTGTTTGTGAAGTTGTCTTTTTAAAAAGAAGAAGAAAAGCAAATGTCTTAAAATAACAAAGGGTACTAGATGGTACTAAAGACGCAGTCTTGTTAATATTCCCCGTATTTTCATTATAAATAATGGATAACACATATGTATATGTGTTATCCATTATTATTGAAGGAGACATAGAAGGCAAGAAAGAAAAAAAAATGTTTAGTTTTGTATTGCTAGCCTGTAATGACTTCAAACGTCCTAATACATATATCCATCTCTATAAGACCTTAATCCGTTCACAGTTAGAATATGCTGTTTGTATTTGGGATCCTTTGTTTGCAAAATACTCTAAGAGTTTACAGAGAGTGCAAAAGAATTTTTTGCGTTGTATGCACTATAAATATATTTTTTGCGTGGTATGATTGATTATGTATAAATATATAATCAATCATACCACTTACAAAGATATAAACTCGTAGACTTGAAGTCTAGGAGAATACAAATTCCAAACCATATTTTTGTATAAAATTTGACTTAACAGGTACCTACAACTGTATTGATATTAACCATATTATTAAATATAGAGTGCCTTCTAGATGTACACGTGAGCCTGACGCCAAATCCATTTGGCATACGAACATCATGCACTAACACAGGCTTGCGTGCACCTGTTCATCGACTGCTAAATTAATAATAATTATAATAACTTGACACATCTCACACATGGCCGTCTGATCCCAAACTAAGCAGAGCTTGTACTATGGTAACCAGACAGTTGATAAACATGCTTATATACATCTAAATACATACATATTATAGATAAATTACACTTAGACACAGAACAAACGATCATGCTAATCACACAAATAAACATTTGTCCTGGGTGGGAATGGAACCCACGACCTCTGGATCAGCGGTTAGGGTCACTTACCACTAGACCAACAGGCCAGTCAAGTCAGTTTCTGTTGTGTGAAAAAAAAAACTTCGGCATTTATACAACTACAACTTTAGTCATCTTATTATTATTGTAAATAGTAGTAGAAACTAGTAATTAAGGAATTACATGACAATATACACAATAATGAAATATGTACAGGTGTATAATACTCTCAACCTGTAAAAATATGTTCATCATACTCTCGGTAAACTGATGTTTGATATAGTCATATAGTTCTTCTATTCTTATTTTTTTTTAAGAAGCAATGAACATTCTGTACTGAATTTGAGTATGAGGCTGTAGTACATCCTTACAAAATATAAACACATTTCTCCAATGTTTGGCTTTCAATTATCATAAAACGAAATATTTCTGTATTAAAGCCTAACAGGATTTGTTAAATTATGCGCAGTATCTACATAATTACACAATTCCGTTGAAGTCTTTGACTTTGACTTAATAACTTACAGATTCAGAGTAACACAGATAATATATTCAGAAAGTGCTTGTTTCAGATAACTATTCACTTATGTGTACAGATGTTCAAGTGAAAGAAAATACAAATATAATAATATCTTTGGAGTTGATTCAATCTTAACGACAGACGAAACGAATCAATATGTCTACATATTTGCAGGTTTGTTTTTTGTCTACATATTGGATTTTTTTTTACTATGTTTATTAGTTTTCTACAAACTTAAATATAATTGATGTGTAGAAGTATAAAACATATAGGCATTCCTGGGGGTAATATGTATTTTTTTTTTTTTTATATTAGCCTACCATAGTGACTCCACTTTGCCTGATGGAAAGCAATAGGTGGAGTCAAAGAGTGGTGGTCACCATCCTCATTGCATGTCTAGTCAATGCAGCATGGTGACCCACACTATGGCGGCCTGGTGAGATGCTTTTTCACGCCCCGCTTAAAAAACCCGGGATCATAGTGGGAAGGAAACACGTGCGCTGGTAGAGAATTCCAGGCTTTTACCGATCGGCACAAGAAAGAAGAGCCAAACCGTTTAGTTCGGGTACGTATATTTTCGACGCACAAACGGTGACTCCTCAGACCAGCACGTGTAGTCCTGTAGAGGAAGGGAGAAGGTGGGACCAATTGGAAGAGCTCATCAGAACACTCCCCGTGATGTAGGCGACATCTCTTCGCAACTGCAGAGGCTCAAGAGACTGGGTGATCTCAGGACAGTCGATAATGCGGACTGCGCGCCGCTGCAACCGATCGAGAGCGTCAAGCAAATACTGCGCATAGCCGTCCCAGAGATGAGAGCAGTACTCCACGCAGGAGCGAACCTGGGTCTTGTACAAAAGACACAGTTGCTCGGGCGAGAAGAACCGTCTCACCTTGTTCAAAACGCCGAGCTTACGCGAGGCCGCCTTAGTGACACTCTCGATGTAATCGCGCGGATTGAGATCCCGGCAAATATCCATACCCAGAATACTAAGCCTATCCTGCAGTGGCAGTTGAGTGCTCTGAAGAGTAGGAAGGGGAAGGAATGGAGACTTTTTGGTAGAGAACACACACGCTTGCGTTTTCTTGGCGCCGAAGTCGACCAGATTCTCACAACCCCATTGGGAAATGCGGCTCAAGACCCGGTCGAGCTCAGCGACAAGCTCCTGTCGTTTTTCCTCAACGTCTGCCAGCTTGGCAGTAGGATGCCCGAAATATCGCCCGTGCACTGTACTGTCGTCTGCATAACAATGTATATTGCCAAGGGTTAACATGTCATTGATATGCAAAAGAAACAGCGTAGGCGATAGGACGGAGCCCTGAGGTACACCAGCGCTTACCTCGTGGAAGTCTGAGGCCGCGCCGTCGCAGAGAACCCTAATGCGGCGCTTTTCGAGGAAAGCAGCAACCCAGTTGCAGAGTTTAGGTGGCAGACCAAATGCAGGAAGTTTGGAGAGAAGCGAGCGGTGCCACACCCTATCGAAGGCCTTGGCAATGTCGAGGCTGATGGCCAAGAACTCCCCATGCCTATCCATAGCCTCACCCCAAAGGTGTGTGACGTACGCTAGAAGATTACCCGTGGATCGGTTCGGCCGAAAACCATATTGCCGATCATTTAACAAGGAGTGATCCTCTAGGTGGCGGATTAGTTGGGTGTTGATGATCCGCTCGAACACCTTACAGAGTATGGAAGTGACGGCTATAGGTCGGTAATTGGCTGGATCGGAGCGGTCGCCTTTTTTGGGAATGGGTTGAACAGTCGCTTCTCTCCAGGCCTCCGGAACAATTCCTGAGGAATAGGACAGGCGATACAAGCGCGTTAGTACGGGAGACAACTCAGGTGCACAGTTCTTAAGAACCACCGCCGGAATACCATCGGGTCCACTGGCTTTCCGGACATCGAGTGACCGAAGCTCCGCACGGACATCCCTCTGCCGGATGCGAATATCCCGCATTGCGGAGTCGCAGGACGCAATGGTGGGCGTGTGCGCGCAACGGTCATCGATTCGGGAGTTAGCCGCAAAGAGGTCAGCTAGTAGATTCGCTTTTTCTTGCGGCTCGTGCGCCACTGATCCGTCAGGGTAGTTCAACGGCGGCAGCGAAGGTTGGCAATAGTTGGACTGCACGGCTTTGGCCAATCGCCAAAACTTACGGCTACCCGTAGGGTACGCGACGAGTTCTTGACCAAACCGTGTAATGACTGGGCATCTGCTCTGATGTAAGCCCTCTTGCATTCCCGAGTGGCTCTGTTTAGTGCTGCTTTTAGGCGATCAATGTCTGGGTCACAATGTGCGCGGGCCCTGATCCATGCGCGGTAGGCCGACTGCTTTTGAGCAACGGCCCGGATGCACTCGCGATTGAACCAGGGACGGGTCTTCGTGCTGGCGACTTCACTGTTGGGGATATAATACTCCATACCGACAGTGATTTCGTCAGTCACGGCAGACACACTTTGCGACAGATCCCTGTCTTTAAAGCAGCGTTGAGCCCACGGGATGGATGCAAAATATTCCCGCATTCCATCCCAGTCTGCTGACGAGTAGTGCCATAACCGCCGCCTTGTTACCACAGGTCGTGGAGGCGTAACAAGAGGCACTGAGGTCGACACCAGGCAGTGGTCGGAGGATCCCAGAGGGGCGAGAACCGATACGCTGTACTGCGCTGGGTGATTCGTCAGCAGTAGGTCCAGCAAAGAGGGCGCTTGACCCGTTATGTCTGGTATCCTGGTGGGCTGGAGTACCAGTTGGGTAAGGTCATGCGTGAGAGCAAATGCGTGGGCAGTTCGACCAGCGTGGTCAGTTTTGGAAGATCCCAGCCAGGACTCATGGTGGGCGTTAAAATCTCCCAAAAACACCAGTTCGGCGGTCGGAAACTGCTCCTGCGCTTTATCCGCTGCTTGACTCAAGTGGTCAAAGAGTCGAGTTGTCTCGGAGTCTCCGGAATGGGAGCGATAGAGGCACACGTAAATCCGGCTCGTAGAGCCCAAATCCACGTGGAGCCAAAGGATGGAGAAGGATGTGTCTTCTAGGCAGTGCAGACGGTGACAACAAACATCCACCCTGATGAAAAGGCACACTCCAGCCCTTGCGAGGAAGCACTCCTCGAGCACTTAGCCGGGATAGTGGAGATATGCCGTGTCGGCAGGGTGACGTATTTGTGTCTCCGTAAGAAAGAGCATGGCCGGCCGAGCCGTCTCGAGGTGTTGGTGTACGGCGCTGAGGTTTGCATGGTGTATTAATATAAACATGTACAAAACTTACAACAACTAATATTTAAACATGTATTCACATTCTTTATTATTTTGATCAAGTGCGTGTCATAATTACACGGATTTTTTATATTTATAGTTTATTTAGAGAGCTTAACCACTAACTAATTTTTGTATCGTAAATGCTAGCCCCGAACGATTAAGAACAAAGAATTGCTCAGCTATACCATAGATTATTGTAATAAACAAACAGTGTAATTTTTTTTTTTAAGTGGGCTCTGTTTTCTCGGCTGTAGCCAGTTAGAGTTATATATAGGTATGCGACAATTACTTGCTTGAGCTATTGTTTTTACTCCCCAATCCATCTGCATTAGCAATATCCTTTCTATCCCTTTCCATCCTCTCTTTCCAGTCAATATACTCCAAATTTTGCCCAGCCAATTCCCAAAAGTGTAGGAAATTATAACGGGTCGCCTAATGGTAAGTGACATGCCGCCCATGGACACCTGAAACTCACTTGTCATAAGTTTGTTGACCGCGTTTGAGGGTGATTGGAGTTGATGAGGGAATGTAAAGAGGAGAGGGGGAGATGAGAGGAGGGGATTTGAGCCTTCGCTACTCTCACTCTAACGGTTTTTGTGTGAGACCGTAGTATAACTCCGGTCGAGCCTGCCAATTTGTGTTGCCATTGAGTTGCTTTGGGTTGTATTTAATATTCTGGAAAAATGTTGTTATGTTTATTAATATTGTCATTGTAAGCACAAAGTCAGTATTAGTCCTAGATTCCCTCCGTTCTCGTAAACTTTGCCATGTCATCGACTCAACTAGCCTACATGTTCTCCCATTGTCAGCCACTAACCACAATATCGATGGACCTGACACGTGGCTACACTTAATCCTTACCTCATATTTACCACACCCTTCTCTTGTCCGCAGCCACGGTCAATACCCTGTACCTGCCTTTTCCCACCACGACCTCATTGACCTTTCCTACGCCCTGAAACCTTCAAAGCCCCGCCTTCTAATTCTTTAACTTCGCTATTTTGGTCGTATAGACATGGCAAAATTGAGCAGTGACACCTCTAAATTAAACTGGACACCTTTGTTCGAAGTTTTTACAGTCACCGAAAAAGTAAATATATTTATGATCTATGATCCGATATTCCGTTCCGTTTTAGAAACTCTTGATGCTTGTTTGTAGACTCGTGGTACAAAACCATTCAAGATAAATTCCTATTAGCTAGTTCGGGAGACTGTAAGATTGGATTAGATTATTAAATTAAACATAAATCTTTTAACGTCTACTTTACGTTTTATTTACTTTGCTAAAGCACTTTGGGTTTACATGATGGAATGCAACTTCTCGAGAAAGGGGTTGAGTCGGTGTACGCAATGCCTAAAACTATCCGTAATAGCTGTAATAGTAAGACCGTTTTTGGGTATTAATAGATAATCAAATTGTAAATTCGTAAAAACAGTGCCGTACATTATATTTACGATTTAACGTTGGTACTTCTTCTAGAGCTGGCATTAGAATCTTGACTTTTGAATGTGAATCTTTACTTGATTCCCACACAGAACAAATATTTGTGTGATCCGCAAATATTTTCCTCAGTTTTTTTACTTCGTGTATTATTTGAATATTTGATTACCGCGACAAAGGAATCATACCCATAGCGAGACTTTTATTCTTGAAAGTACCCAACTACCTAGTGTCAGGTAGGAGTTAGTCACAGTAAGTCTGTCGTGAAGCTAGCTGCCTCTCTTTTTCACAGCAACATTTATTATAGTAAGATGATGTGTTATGATGTGTAACAAAAGAAATGAAACAACGTAAAATTAATTCATAAATAAAACGGTGCTCAAATTAAAACGTACTCAGAACTACCAGGTAACATAAATAATTATAAACAATTTTACAAGTTACTATTACAGTTCTCACATGTACAATTCAAAATATCCTAAATAAAAATATAATAGATAATGTCTTAATTACAATGTCAATATAGTTTATATAGATACAATTAACAATAATTATAATACGGATAAAATTAAAATAGAAATCAATAAACAAAACTGCAGGAAAAGGTGTGCCTACTCATTTGGCTGTGGAGCAGGACCAGCGTTCTGGCAAGCATTTCGATCGGCTAAATAATAAGCTAGTCTATAAGTACACTTGTTTACCTAGCGTGCTTTTAATACAAGTTTTAAAGTTATTTTCATTTATTTGAAAAAAAAAAAAACAATAGGCATTTCATTAATTTAATTTAATGCAGTAAAATAATCACATAAATATAAATAAATTACTGCAGGGATGGCGTAGCGGTATAACTGGTCACCTGGCCAATATACTGCCGCACCGATTGTTGTGGATTTGATCCCCGCACGGGACAACACGTTGTGTATTCCTCAAATTGTTGTTCTGAGCCTGGGTGTTCTTTGTCTCCGTTGTTTGAATGTTTGTAAAGTCCCCCGCGACACAGAAATTAATCCTAGTGCAAGAGTTGTCTTTCAAAAAAAAAAAAAATTTTTGTTAGTCAAAATTTCGGTTCAACTAATATATTACCATTTCTCTGCTAAAATTTCAGAATTCAGAATACAATCTGGAAAGTTTTAATCAATTATAATTATAAAAGCGAATTATCCTCAGAACTTTGTTAACTCTCTAAAATGTTCGTCAAATTACCCATATAAAAAGTCAATGTAATGTATGTAGGTCTGTAGTTTGAATTCATTACCACGAGGGCATGGGATAACATTCTGATGAGGAAATTTAAGTAGGGTTTAATGATGATATTTTTTTTATCTTTTACCTATCTACCGGGGCTAATGGTGGTAGGTGGGCCTCGAACCGACTAAAACCACACAGTGTTCCGTCAACAGGTCTAATGGCCGGGGCCTCAGGTGTACCCTAGAAAGGAAGTCTCTGTGTACCCCGGCAGACCTGGCCGGCTTTTGAGCAAGGCGACCCCAATATAGTGTGTGTCTCATAGTTGTGCCACCGTCTCGTGCTTGCTTATGCTAGGGTGATAGAAAACCCAGGCCGTCGTCCTCAAGCCAGCGCTCAAGGAAGCCGGAGGTCATTTTGCACTCTCCGGCGCCTTGTGCGTCTTCTGCGGTACGGAAGGGTACTAACTCTCTCCCGTTCCCTTTCCGCGGCTACTTTTGCAAGCATTACTGCCTCGCAGTATGCGGACTCTCTGGACCATACAATAACCATGGTCTCCAGTGATAGGCTACCTACACCAATAGCTGTCACGAGGTCGGCACGCTACTGCAACCACGCATATCACTCCACTAACGAGTGGAGTGCGGTATCCTCGCAACGGCTCCCGAGTAGTGGCACACAGGCGTTAGGTCTCGGCCTATGCGGTACAGGTACTTACCGACACATCCGTGTCCAGTGAGTACCTGCACTAGCCGGTAGGAGAGTAGCATGTTGCTTCTCCAGCCAATCCCCCATGATGGATATTACCGCCACAATTGTGGCGTGCCCTTTAATGATAATAATTTGATGGAAGATTTACAGAATATAAAGAAACCACGTTTCGTAAAAAAAAGGCTTTGTTTTCCTCATAGACCAACTAGCCGCGTGCCACCCCACAATGTGTTTTTAATTACACAACGATGCGCAACTAAACACAACTGATTTACTATAATCATTTAATTGATTACCAGCCAACCGTCCTGATCCAAATTCTACGCATAACAGCAATTAGTTGTGTATCTAATGAATGGAAATGATTTAAAAAAGTATATAATCTTTTCATTTTATTATTTAAGTAATCGCAAACCCTTCAATAAGCTTACCGAACACCGTAAATGTAAATAAATATATTGAAACATCTAATCCACATATTATTAAAGAGAATCAGAGAAGATCAATCAGGGGTAGAATAAATATGATTCAAGGGAAACATATTCACTGCTAGAGCAAGGGAATGTATCATCTTCATTGTAACCGTCACTCTCCATCAATTGGTGAGTCTAAAGACGTCGTCGAAGATTATTCCGATACTACTTAAAAAAATCGAAGAACTTTCCATCAGGGTGACTGTAGCTGAACAAGATACCCTTCGGCCTTGGGGTGGGTCACGTCACGGGTCACGTCACCTGGTGTAACCTTCGGTCACAGACCTCTGAGAGACGGAACACTGTGCGCTGCCTCTCGGACCTGTATCTGTTTGGGCGATGAATTCTCCAAAATTTTCGTCGAACGCAGGACGCTTCCTGGGGTGGCCGGAGGACAGCGAATACCCTCCAGCACCCGGTGCGTCTTCTGTGGGCAGGACTTGTGTTCAACGGTTGTATAAAGTAATATTTAATTTAATTGATCCTTACATAAAATGTTATCCGAAGCTGGATAGATGGCGTTGTGCCATGTGCCTGACTCTCGGTATGGTTTGTTTACGACTCAAACCATAAAAGGCTAACTGTAATTTTATAAATTGTCACTGTTAGATCAGAATTCGGTTGTGGTTTTATTTCTCATTAAACCCTACTTGAAGTTTACACACAGTTCAGCCAACAGTTGACCGCCAGTTGAACGTTCGCGCACAGTGTCGTGAACATATTAGTGCTACCCGAGCGGATCATTACGGATTTTTTTCTTTCTTCTCGCCGTACTCGCAGTGGATCGCTGCAAGAGTAGAGTACGCGATATCTCTTCGAAGGAGATATCAGTGGAAAAAGTGGGAAAGTGCTAGTGCAACAACGGTAGCGCCACCTGTCGCTAAACAACCAGGCGGTGAGCGTTAAGTGCCAGCGCAACTGAAGCAGCAGTGGCTTCGTCTGTTGATACACGTCGCCGAAGACAAAATCTACATCTCTACGAGCCACACCAGAGGGAGCCACCAGTCAGTTGGAAAGGGATACGTCTCGCAGGGTGTATCTTCAAGTGAGTGAGCAGATCAAAAACTGTGAACAAATTTAGTTGGTAAAGTGCAAGTGAATCAAATCTAGCGATATTGAACTTTATTTACATTAACTTTGAAAAATTTGAAAAGAAGTTTGGACTTACAAAATTTATTGATTAAGATATTAAGGACTTAGTAGATTTTAAGTTTAGTTTGTAGTTTATTATACTGTGTGCATGTTTAAACTTAGAATAGTTTTATAAGAAACGAAGGAACGGGTAACCTATGCCCGTTTCCGTCCATAGTGAAGTGTATTCCAAACACTTGTAAAACTACTATTTTAAACTTGTAAAAGTTGTAAGTTAATAATGGAAAGCATAATAAAAATTTTAGAAAACAGCCGTAGAGTTATCCAAAGAGGTTTATCTAATTACAAAAAGACTCCTAAAGATAGACTTACCATGGAATATATGGACACAATACTTATAATATAAAAGAGTATAATGGATATATAATAGATATAAAAGAGTATAATAGTATAATATAAAAGAGTTATTAGAAAAAGACTGAAGCTTATTTAAAGATAGTTTTACCAAACTGCAGGCAAACTTTATTGAATTAGATGATGAAAAGTTTTCAAACATTTACGATGACACTGAAGACACATATATTACGTATAAGTCTTTGTTAAAGACCTCGTTAAATAAATGCAAAGAGTATCGTTCAGAAAGAACTAATTTGAAAGATACGTCGTCCAAATCTTGTAATTCAACAGCTAAGCTGCCTAAAATTGTTATTCCCACCTTTAGTGGAAAATACGATGAGTGGACCACGTTTAGGGATTTGTTCTCGTCTCTTATTGACAAAAATGAAAGTTTGGACAATGTTCAATAAATGCACTATTTAAAATTGCATCTGAAGGGTGAAGCTGAACAATTTGTTCGTCACAAAGAAATATCAGACTTAAATTATACTCAATGTTGGAATAAGTTAGCGAAACGTTTCTCTAGCGAAACGTGTCATCAAATCAAACGAGTCATCAATCGGCCGCGAAAGCCTCAACCAATTTGTCATATATCAAATTGTATTTTAAGAAGACTTTTTGGGCAAAAACGTATGTTCGGCGAGTCAGCAAATAGGCTTAAAGAGTTACTTGACACGACCAACGATTGCCTTAGTGCACTCACTAACTTAAAAGTAGATGTATTGACATGGGACATTATCATCATCCATATTGTTTCGTATAAATTAGATTCTGAAACGCGTAAACAATCGGAATTGACCGCAAATAGTCATGACTCTAATAAATTGTATACCTACTAACAATTTGCCATGTTTTAGAGAATCGTTTTCGCGCTTTAGAACGTATCGAACCTAAAAAGGTTCGTTAGGTCACCAGTTTACACGTGCACAAGGTCATGGTAGCTATTAGTTCAAGCAGCAGGCAATGCGAGTTCTGTTCTGAACAACATAAGTTTTGTTTTTGCAAAAAGTTTGCAAAACAACCAGTTGACAACAGACGTGAGTTCGTAAGCAAACATAACATATGCTTCAATTGCTTAGGCAGCAACCATAGCATGTATAATTGTAAGAAACAGACCAATTGTAAACTCTGTCAAAGCGACACCATTCGTTGTTACATGCTAGCGGAGAATTGGTAAACCAAATCGGTGAGGCCTCAGAAAATATAGCGACTACTTCGTTAGTAAACACCGATCGCGTTGTCTCATGCTTAGCGACAAATAAAATTCTCGTGCCCAGGCAGATATTATTAGCCACTGCGCTTATAAACGCCAAGTCTAAGACGGGGGTTTTCCAACTAGTGAGAGCTTTGCTTGAAAATTGCTCTCAAGCTTGCTTCCGAGGCCACAGTACAATATCTAAGATTGACAAAGATTCCTGTGCAAGGAATTGTATCAGGTTTAGGCAACAGGTCAACCATAGCGAAGTACATGGTACAATTAAGAATACAATCGCGTATGGATCCTACATTCGAATTGAAAGTCACGGCTTACGTATTAAGTAATATCACGTCGTACCTACCCGAGCAAAACATAAATAAAGGGATGTTAGAGTGGGTTGGTATCAAAACAATGGATCTAGCTGATCCCCAGTTCAATAACCCTAGTAAGATTGATACCTTACTAGGAGCCGATGCCTATAGCTGTATATTAAAGCAAGGCATAAGTAGAAGACCATCTGGCACCATGATAGCCTAGAATACCTACCTAGGATGGGTGTTGTCAGATGCTGTGAACACATTAGATTATGATTTAAGCCATAAACATGATCAGGTAACAGTACTGCATGCACAAGTGAATGAAGATGAAGTGCTCAAGCAATTTTGGGAGATAGAAGAACAAACCGCTAAAACCAAGATACTTTCTCCAGATGAGCAAAGGTGTGAAGAACTTTATCCCGCTACTACCTGTAGACAAAAGGATGAAAGGTATATAGTCAGGTTACCATTCTGCGTCAAGACGTAAAGACGATTAGAAAAGAAGAAATAACTAAAAAAGCAATACACTAAAGTATTGAATGAATACTTGCAGTTAAATCATATGAGACCGGTAAGAGAAGATGATATTAAACGTGAAGTAGCTGCTTACTTACCTCATCACGCGGTGGTTTAAAGCGAGAAAACAACCACGAAGGTACGGGTCGTGTTCAATGCCTCTGAAAAGTATAGACAAGGTTATATCTTTAAATGATACTTTGCTGATAGGTCCGTCACTACAACCTGATTTAAGGCACACCGTGATGCGATGGAAAGTTTATCCGATTGGTCTTGTCGCAGATATTGTAAAAATGTATCGCCAAATAAGGATAGCTGACGAAGATACCATGTATCAACGCATACTTTGGAGAGACAGTCCTGAAAAGGAAATTAGGGATTATGAGTTACTTACCGTCACCTTTGGTACTGCGTCAGCACCATACCAGGCAATCCCAACACTTAACTAAACGGCATATGACGAGGGAGAAAAATATCCACGCGCCGCTGACAATATGTTTAATTCATTACATATGGATGTTATAGTGTTGAAGAAGGTTTAAGCAATATATAAAGAAATCATAGAATTATTAGGAAAAGGAGAATTTTCGATGCAGAAGTGGAACAGCAACAACCAGGAAATTTTAGATAGAATAAGTTCAGCAAAGATAGAAGAAGATCAAGGGTACAAAAAGGCATCATCCGAATATGAGGTTAAACAACGAAAGCAGGATATAAAGGTCAATAAAGGAAAGGTTATAGAGAATAAAGAAGTAGAGAGTTAAATATATATTATAGAGAGTTGCTCCGATTAAGCAGCTCAGCATCCCTCGCTTGGAATCATGAGGGGCTGTTTTACTCTCAAAGCTGTTGATAGAAACCGCAGAAGTGTTGAAGATCCCGGCTCATAAAATAAAGGCATGGACAGATCCTACAGTAGTGTTAGCTTGGCTGAATAGCCACCCAAGTAAGTGGAAGACGTTTGTGACGAATCGGACATCTGAAATATTGACGTTGATGCAACCTTCTCAGTGGTTTCACGTGTCGACCTCAGAGAATTCCGCAGACTGTGCTTCGAGAGGAGTATTGCCAAGTGTGTTCTTGGGAAATTCATTGTGGTTTAAAGGTCCGCAATTCCTAAGAGCAAATCAAATAAAATATAATAAACAAAAAAATCTTGAAGTTGATTTGGATGTATCAAAACTCATGTTGCTATTATGCCAGACGATGGTGATTTTCTTCTAAGATTTTCATCTCTACAAAGGCTTTTAAGAGTAATCACATATTGCCGCCGATTTCTAAATAAGGGTAAAAACGACACTGACTATTTACAAGGAGAGGAAATTGATAACGCGTTAGAAATTTGCATTAGAAAAACGCAACAAGATATATTCAAAGAAGAATACGTAAAATTGCAGAGCAAGGGATTTTTACGACTAAGAACAAGCAGATTGAAATCCCTTCGCCCTTATCTTGATAATAAAGGCTTGATTAGAGTACGAGGTAGAATAGGGAAATCTTCATTAGACGAACAGATCCAATCAGCATCCAATAGCTCTACCGGCTGGCGCCCATCTTACGCATTTAATCGTGGTTGACGCACATAATAAGACCTTACACGGAGGTCCCCAATTAATGCTCAACTATTTAAGAAGAGCTTATATGATTCTTGGTGCTAGAAATTTGGTTAAGCAATACGTTCGGAAATGTGTAACATGTGCCAAACAAAGAGCCACCATCAAAACTCCATTGATGGGTGATCTTCCATCCGTACGATGTACTCCGGCTAGACCATTTCTGAATAGCGGAGTCGTCTATGCTGGGCTTAAGGGATACATTAGTTTATTTGTGTGTATGTCTACACGCGCAGTTCATCTAGAAGTAGTAAGTGACATGAGCATGCAGGCATTTTTAGCAGCATTTAGACGCTTTGTATTTTTTTTTTTTTTTTTTTTTATGCGATAGGGGGCAAACGAGCAGACGGGTCACCTGATGGTAAATGACTACCGCCGCCCATGGACACCCGCAACTCAAGGGTCACAAGTGCGTTGCCGGCCTTTTAGGTAGGAGTACGCTCTTTTCTTGAAGGTTTGAAGGTCGTATCGGTTCGGAAATACGGCAGGCGACAATTTGTTCCATAAGCTGGTTGTGCGAGGCAAAAAGCTTCTGGAGAAGCGCACAGTGGTGGAGTGCCAATCGTCCAGGTGATGGGGATGGATATTTTGTCGCGTAGAACGATGGCGGAAACCAGCAGCCGGTATAAGTCCGAACAATTCCTCTGAACACTCCCCATGATACAAGCGATAGAGGATGCAGAGTGAAGCTACATCTCTACGCAACGCCAAGGTGTCAAGTCGATCAGAGATATCTTGGCAGTCAATGATGCGAGTCGCTCTCCGTTGAATGCGGTCAAGAGGGAGAAGTTGGTACTGGGGTGCACCTGCATAGAGATGAGAACAGTATTCCATGTGCGGCCGAACCAGCGCCTTATAAAGTTGCAGGCGGTGGGCCGGAGTAAAATACTGTCTCGATCTGTTTAGCACACCAAGCTTCTTCGAGGCTAATATGGCCTTACTCTCTAAGTGACCGCGAAACTGGACTTCGCTTGATATATCGACGCCAAGGATTCCGATACTGGCTGATGCAGTTAGGGAAGTGCTCTCAAATTGAGGTGATACGACCAATGGCATCTTTTTAGCGGTGAACGCGCAAACCTGTGTCTTCGTGGGGTTAAATTGGACTAGGTTAAGTCGACCCCAATCTGAAACTTTTGATAAAGAAGTTTCGATTTCAGACACAAGTTTGGATCGGCTTTCGATGACGTTTACCCGAGAAATGTTAGCGCGGCCGGTGTAAAGGGCATCACTCGTGCTATCGTCTGCATAGCAATGGATGCTGCTAATCTGCAGCATGTCGTTGATATGCAGAAGAAACAGCGTGGGTGATAGCACACAGCCTTGTGGGACACCAGAATTAACAGACTTTGAGTCGGAGCATGCACCGTCAACAACGACCTTGATGCTTCTGTCTGTAAGCAAACTGGTGAGCCAATTGCACAGTTTCTCGGGAAGCCCATAGGAAGGAAGCTTCGCAAGGAGCGCTTTGTGCCAGACCCGATCGAAGGCCTTCGCCACGTCCAAACTAAAGGCCAACGCTTCCCCCTTGGTCTCGATCGCCTGTGCCCACCGGTAAGTCAAGTATACGAGAAGATCACCAGCTGAACGACCCCGACGGAAGCCGTATTGTCGATCATTGAGGAGCTGGTGGTCTTCTAAGTACCGGAGGAGCTGGCAGTTAACAATGGATTCCATTATCTTGGAGAACAAGGAGGTGATGGCTATGGGTCTGTAGTTGGACGGATCCGAGCGATCTCCTTTTTTAGGGATTGGGTGCACTAGAGCTGTCTTCCATGAGTTCGGGACTACGCCAAGAGAGTAAGAAAGCCGATAAAGGCGCGTTAAAACCGGTGCCAACTCTGGAGCACACGTCTTCAGCACGATAGGAGAGATTCTATCGGGCCCACTCGACTTATGAACGTCGAGGGAAAGAAGCGCTTTACGCACTGCCCTTTGTGTAAACCGGACTTCCGGCATGCGGGTCTCGCACTGCGGTATGGTCGGCGGTGCGTTTCCCCCGTCGTCCAGGGTCGAGTTGGACGCAAAGAGTTTGCCCAGAAGATCGGCTTTTTCTTTAGCGTCGTGGGCCAACGAATTATCTCCTATGCGCAGAGGTGGAAGGGATGGCTTACAAAAGTTCCCCTGGACAGCTTTGGCAAGAGACCAGAATGCACGAGTTCCGGAGGGGAGACTAACTAGTCTCTCGCCAATTCTGCCGATGTGAGCCGACTTCGCCCCAGCAATTACTCTTTTGAGGGACCTGGAGGCAAAGTTAAATTGCTTCTTTAATGTGCTGGTCTTTACATCCCGTGCTGTCGCTGCATTAGCCCATGCTTGGTAACATTCCTGCTTTCGGCGGGACGCCGCTTTGCAAGTTCGACCAAACCAAGGCTGGGACTTGCCACCTGTGGGAATCAGGGAGAATGGAATGAAAAGTTCCATACCCTGAAGCACAACATCCGCGACAGAGTCAGCAACGACATTGGGATCATCCGGCGAGAAGCAAACCTGCCTCCATGGGTAGGATGCAAAGAATGTTCTCATTCCATCCCAGTCTGCTGACCTATAGTGCCATACGCGGCGACTGCCTGTAACACGCGGCCGCAGCGAGTGAACGAGTGGCACCATACTCCTAATCAAGCAATGGTCCGAAGAGCCAAGAGGGGCCTCAACGGATACTTTGTAGCCGTCAGGATGTGAGGTCAGCAGAAGATCCAACAGTGAAGGCACGTGGCTTTCTGCATCTGGGATTCGCGTAGGGCAGCCTGGGCGTCCACGCTCAGACATAATCCGTACTGAGGGTGGACGTCCAGACGAGGTCATTGTGCTAACATATATAGCGATAATGGTACCACGTTCGTTGGTGCTTCCAAAGAATTGCAGCAACTGAAACTTGTCCAACCATCTATAGCAGAACATCTAGAAGCAAAACAGAATGGCATTTCATTCCCCCTCATGCCCCCAATTTCGGTGGTTTATGGGAAGCGGCAGTGAAATCTACGAAGCTTCACCTAAAAATGGTTATTGGTGATGCCACACTTACCTATGAGGAGCTTGCCACTCTTCTTACTCAAGTAGAGTCATGTCTAAATTCGAGGCCAATGAGCGTCATGAATCTGAGTGATCCGGGAGATCCTATACCCTTGACCCCAGGACATTTTTTAATTGGTGAACCGTTAGTTTCAATACCTGACTACAATAGTTACGAGAGTTCAAATGTGCAATCTTTAACACATTGGCAATTTGTTGAAAAAATATTACAGACACTTTGGAGACGCTGGTCTCAGGAATACTTGAGCAATATGATGCACCGATACAAATGGACTTCCAAAGGCCAAGAACCTAACATAGTCTCACTTACTCTCTTACTGCAATAAAATAGTCGTGGTGGAGAAGGATCCTATTTCATAGGCGCTGCTGTCCAAAATTTTATAAGACAACTGGTAAACAATTAGTGCTATGCCAATCTGCAATAACAATTATGTTATCTTCTAGAATGATTGTTTCAATAATACTTTCACCTTGACTTCTTTCCTTCCATACTTTTGTAGCTAAATCTTCCAATGGAAACATCCATTGCGCAGATTGTCCTTTGGCTTCGGGTTCGTAAACATATATGTATACAGCTTCCATCACCTGTTGATGTTGTTTGTCCACTGGTGATGTTGAAATAAACATGCACATAGAGTTCAACTTTTAGTATAATTTAAAAAGAAACGGTTACACAGAAGAGTAGAAAATTAACAAGCAGCAAGGGTAGTAAGGAAACAGTTTACAGTCTATAGAAAGAAGAATACTGAGCACAGAGAGAGAAATAGCACGGAAACGAAAAAATACAATTAACATATACTATTACGCGGATACATTTAAAAGCGGGCGTTTAGCGAGGAAGCGTAGGTGTGTCTCGAGCGGACGCGAACAATGCACTAGCTGGTGGGAGTAGACTAAAAACGAAGCGGCTCCCGCGCGCTCGAACGGCTTCGATGATTGCCGACTGCTGTCGCAAATTATTCCGCTACACCTGTAATGATGTTATATTCAACATTTGAGTCACCTCCGTTATTGTTTTCAAACCTTGAGCGGCACCAATCCAATCGACGGCGTGCTTGATTTTCCGTCATCTCATGTAAGAGATTTGTATTTAACTCATACCAATGTCTGAAGCTACCCGAATCTGTTGGTGTGACACCCTACGCATTATAAGCCCTACCTTTAGCCGCACAGCACTCACGAAACCTTCAGTAGTCGCCGTAGAAGAACATCATTCTCGAAGATCATCAGTGAGTAACTCATTAACCCTATTGTTAAAGTGATACCAGGTGAGATTTCGTAGTTAAATACTAATCGATGTCTATCGTAACATTGTTGTCAAGTAAGCAACGCAAGTAGTAATAGTTTACTAAGCGAAAATCTATTGAAACCTATTTCGACGCATGACATTTGCAGACACTTTTAAATTGCCGCCAATTGGTAAAAACAAGTGATATGAATTCATGACACATCTGCAGATTCCCTAAGAGTTCCTAATACAAAATTTAAATATTTTTTTCCTCGACTGCTTGTTACTGGCTTATTCTATTAACTATCAGTGCTACCCACGTATTTTGTTTCGTTTAAAGGATTGTATAGATAACACTTGGCGGCAAAACTTTTTTTTTTTTAATTTTTAAACTCGCAATATCACATTTTAATGAAGCAATTTTCGTTTCTCTACTACTTTCACGGAAATCTTTGTTTATACAGAGCTCTTACTACTCAAAATATTTGCCACCTCATTATTTATTTCAGACCTGAAAAAGTTCAGCTGTTTTTCAAAGTAGAAGTGCGTCATCCATATTTATGTTACCCGGCTGGTAACACTGCGGGAGTATTATGTGAATTTTGTGAAATCGTATTCCTGTCACTTCACATCACATCGGGAGGAGGATAACATCGGATTGAAAGCTTGTAACTTTATACGCTTTATCACTAACAGTGCAGTATCATGTTTCTAATCTAGGTTGAGGAGTTGATATTCTCAATATAAAACAAAAAAGCTAACGATAATGTAATGTACTATGTAAGAGGATTCAAAGTACAGCAGTAATTTGCGTCTTTCATTCCCTTAATATGCAAAATTCTTAAGAGATGCATCCAAATAAATAATGTATCCTCAATAGTAATAAGAGAACTATTCATTAAAGAGAGTTCCTCTGGCTTATTCTGGCCTATTCTACTCCACCGTGAACCACACGGCTAACCGTGGTATCGCACCGGTCGAGCAATTTTTTTTTTTTACGTAGTTAGTCCTCATGGACTTTCCTCCTCCAGAATCATCAGCGGAGGGGTATACCGGACTTGGCCGGACTTTCACCCACCATCATCAAGATTATCACGCCGAAGTTTAGCTACAGTAGGGATGTTCTCCGTATACAGATATACAGTCCCTCTGCTTTTTGACAAGAGCGCTCTCGTTATACATAACATTACATGTCACATTTAAAGATTATTAGACTTTTTTTAAGACTGGTATTTGTGAACATTACATATGTTTAATTGTAATTAAGCTCCACACTCATTTTTTTTTTTTTTTTTTTTATTTGTAAGCCTACCATAATGACTCCACTTTGCCTGATGGTAAGCAATAAATGGAGTCCAAGAGTGGTGGTCACCATCCTCACTGCATGTCTAGTCAATGCAGCATGGTGACCTACACTATGGCGGCCTGGTGAGATGCTTTTTCACGCCCCGCTTAAAAGACCCGGGATCAAATTGGGAAGGAAACACGTGCGCTGGTAGGGAATTCCAGGCTTTCACTGATCGGCACAGGAAAAAAGAGCCAAACCGTTTCGTTCTGGATCGCATATCTTCGACTCGCAAACGGTGTCTCCTCAGACCAGCACGTGTAGTCCTGTAGAGGAAGGGAGAAGGTGGGACCAATTGGAAGAGCTCGTCAGAACACTCCCCGTGATGTAGGTGATAGAGAACTGCCATAGAGGCGACATCTCTTCGCAATTGCAGGGGCTCAAGAGACTGGGTGACCTCAGGACAGTCTATAATACGGACTGCGCGTCGCTGCAACCGATCGAGAGCGTCAAGCAGATACTGCGCATAGCCATCCCAAAGATGAGAGCAGTACTCCACGCAGGAGCGAACCTGGGTCTTATATAAAAGACACAAATGCTCGGTCGAGAAGAACCGTCTCACCTTGTTCAATACACCGAGCTTCCGCAAGGCCGCCTTAGTGACGCTCTCGATGTAATCACGCGGATTGAGATCCCGACAGATGTCCATACCCAGCATACTGAGCCTATCCTGTAGTGGCAGTTGAGTGTTCTGAAGAGTAGGAAGGGGAAGGAATGGAGACTTTTTGTTTGAAAACGCGCACGCCTGTGTTTTCTTGGCGCTGAACTCGACCAGATTGTCACAACCCCATTGAGAGATGCGGCTCAAGACCCGGTCGAGCTCAGCGACAAGCTCCTGTCGTTTTCCCTCAACGTCTGCTAGCTTGGCAGCAGGATGTCCAAAGTATCGCCCGTGTACTGTGTTGTCGTCTGCATAACAATGTATGTTGCCAAGAGCCAACATATCATTGATATGCAGAAGGAACAGCGTGGGCGATAAGACGGAGCCCTGAGGTACACCAGCGCTAACCTCCTGGAAGTCAGAGGCAGCGCCGTCACAGAGAACCCTAATGCGGCGCTTGTGGAGGAAGGCAGCAACCCAGTTGCATAGCTTAGATGGCAGACCAAATGCAGGAAGTTTGGAGAGAAGCGAGCGATGCCAGACCCTATCGAAGGCCTTGGCAATGTCGAGGCTGATGGCCAAGGACTCCCCGTGCCTATCCATAGCCTCACCCCAAAGGTGTGTGACGTACGCTAGAAGATCACCCGTGGATCGGTTCGGCCTAAAACCATATTGCCGATCATTTAACAAGGAGTGATCGTCTAGGTGGCGCATTAATTGGGTGTTGATTATCCGCTCGAGCACCTTACAGAGTATGGAGGTGACGGCTATAGGACGGTAATTAGCTGGATCGGAGCGGTCGCCTTTTTTGGGAATGGGTTGGACGTTCGCCTCTCTCCAGGCCTCCGGAACAATTCCCGAGGAATAGGACAGGCGATACAAACGCGTCAGTACAGGAGACAACTCTGGTGCACAGTTTTTAAGAACCACCGCCGGAATACCGTCGGGTCCACTGGCTTTCCGAACATCGAGTGACCGAAGCTCCGCACGGACATCCCTCTGCCGGATGCGAATATCCCGCATTGCGGAGTCGCAAGATGCAATGGTGGGCGGGTGAGCGCCACGGTCGTCGATTCGGGAGTTAGCCGCAAAGAGGTCAGCAAGTAGTTTCGCTTTCTCTTGCGGCTCGTGGGCCAGTGATCCGTCAGGGTACTTCAGCGGTGGCAGCGAAGGCTGGCAGTAGTTGGACTGCACGGCTTTGGCCAATCGCCAAAACTTACGGCTACCCGTAGGGTATGCGACGAGTTCTTGACCAAACCGTGCAATGCGCTGGGCATCAGCTCTGATGTAAGCCCTCTTGCATTCCTTAGTGGCTTTGTTAAACGCTGCTTTTAGGCGATCAACGTCTGGGTGCCATGCGCGGTAGGCTGACTGCTTTTGAGCGACAGCACGGGTGCACTCGCGATTGAACCAGGGACGGGTCTTTGTGCTGGCGACTTCACTGTAGGGGATATAGTACTCCATACCGACAGTGATTTCGTCAGCCACGGCAGACGCACTTTGCGACAGATCCCTGTCTTTAAAGCAGCGTTGAGCCCGCCCACGGGATGGATGCAAAATAATCCCGCATTCCGTGTTACCACAGGCCGTGGTGGGGCAAGAAGAGGCACCGAGGTGGACACCAGGCAGTGGTCGGAGGATCCCAGAGGGGCGTGAACCGTTACTCTGTACTGCGCTGGGTGACTCGTCAGCAGAAGGTCTAGCAAAGAGGGCGCTTGACCCGATATGTCTGGTATCCTGGTGGGCTGGAGTACCAGTTGGGTAAGGTCATGCGTGAGAGCGAATGCGTGGGCAGTTCGACCAGCGTAGTCCGTTCTGAAAGATCCCAGCCAGAAGTCATGGTGGGCATTAAAGTCTCCCAAAAACACCAGTTCGGCGGTCGGAAACTGCTCCTGCGCTTTGTCCGTTGCGTGACTCATGTAGTCAAAGAGTCGAGTTGTCTCGGAGTCTCCGGAATGGGACCGATAAAGGCGAACTTAGATCCGGCTCATAGAGCCAAAATCCACGTGAAGCCAAAGGATGGAGAAGGATGCGTCTTCTAGGCAGTGCAGACAGCGACAACAAACATCCGCCCTGACGAAAAGACATACCCCAGCCCTCGCGAGGAAGCACTCCTCTAGAACGTAGCCGGGATAGTAGAGATATGCCGTGTCGGCAGGGCGGCGTATTTGTGTCTCCGTAAGAAAAAGCATGGCCGGCCGAGCCGTCTCAAGGTGCTGGTGTACGGTGCTGAGGTTTGCATGGAGTCCACGTATGTTAGTGAACTCCACCTCAAAAAGCGGGTTGGTGGGGGAGGAGGATGTCGCTGTTGGACCATTTTTCTTTCTTTGTACTGCCATGATACGAGTTTCGAAAAGGGGCGTAAAAGGCATGACAGTCATCGTGACTGTGTAAACTGAGACTGAAAATACTGTGTCATCATGTAACGGTGAGGCATGGCGGAGACCGAACCGCCGGACGGAAGGGCCCCCGTACCCTCCCGGAAATGGACGCCGGGTCCCACCGTCCGGTCACCAACCGGCACGACGAGCCACTCCGTGTATTATGCGCGACCTGACGGGGCAGCCTCCCAGGGTGGTTAGCCGTGGTTGGACCCCTCTCTATGCCGCGGGCGGCCAGCGGCACCACCGTTTCTACGGGTCTCCCTGGCCGACGGTTCGATCTACGCCAACCTCACAATGATTCTACGAGCACTCCACTGCTCACACACATACCACGATAACTGCCACCCCTGCATCATTGGGCCTCCGGCGCACTCACTCACCAGCGAAAGACGACAGCACGAATGTTGTCGCTTTAGGCTGGTTTTCTGTGAGAGGGTAGTACTGCCCCGGTCGAGCCGGCCCATTCCTGCTGAAATCAGCGTGGCTCTACTACCTTATAAAAAATTTTAAAATGTATAAACAAATACAATAATATGGTGTTGCCTTGACATTTCATCTTAATTGATTTGAATTGAGGAAAAGCTTTGTTGTCTAACTGTATAGAATATAAATCCATACTTTTCCATATTTTGAGGAAAAACAACACACACGCTATTAACAAATTTAGATCTAACACATTTACTTTGTTTTATTATTGATATGAACATTCAAGAGGGCTGCGTGCAGGCATTTACCCTGTATTATATTTTTTGTACTGCTTTTAAAAATCGCTTTCGGTGACGACCAGCAGGGTATCCATCTGCATACAAGGGCAAAGCTGTTCAACATAACTTAGCTTCTCAAGTCCGACCGATTTATATACAAACTGTCTTCTTATTGCCGATGACGCAGACTTGGTAGCGACTTGCACCCATAAGCTCCGAGTTATCCTGGACTAATTCTCCCTGAGCCTGAATGAGCCCTTAGCACAAATGCTAAAAATACTGTTGTTCTGTGTCAGGATTGCAAAGAATTGCCTCCTATCTTGTTAAATGGAGCTCTTTGTATTGGCAAGGCGGCTACCGTGTTCAGGCGATTGAGTGCAAAATTGATAATTTTCCAGGCATGTTCTTTTTTTTTTTTTATACTATAGGGGGACAGACGAACAGACGGGTCACCTGATGGTAAGTGACACCGCCGTCCATGGACGCTTGCAACTCAAGAGCCGCAAGTGCGCTGCCCGCCTTTGAGGGTGATGAGGGATGGGAGATGCAGGGAGCGGAAAGAAGAGAGGAGGGGTGAGGAGATGGAAAAAAAGGAGAAAGGAGACGAGGGGAGAGAAAAGGGGGGAGGGGGAATTGGGCCTCCGGAGACCTCACTCATTTCGGGGAAATGCAACGCAAGCGTTACTTCACAACCGGTTTTCTGTGAGGGCGTGGTATCGGACCGGTCGAGCCGGCCCATTCGTGCCCAAGCATGGCTCTACCACTGTTAAAATGCATGTGTGATTTTATTGCCTATACTCTTTTACGGTGAAGCTTGGACCACATATGCAAATTAAGAACGTCGTCTCAATGTGTTCTATATTACATTATATTATTCGAAACACCTTGTAGATCTCACGGAAGGATATGATTGCCAACGAGAGGATCCAAGAAATCGCACACCTGCCAGTCTCACAGCTCTGTTAAAGCAGTGTACCTTGCGGTGGTTTTGGCATGTGCACCGTATGGATTCCTCTCAGTTACCTATGCATGTCTTGCTTGGTGCTTTAGCACGTCACCGAACTAACAACATTCCACAAGTTGTGGTAGAGTCGGTCGCTCTAAAATAGACTTACATAGCCACGACACAAAGTGTGTGTCTATTTGACAGTGACTAAATCATCTGGAACAGACGCAAGAGATATAAGGTGACTCTTGCGCTAAATAAACTAAACTATAAAGTTTAATGATGTTTTTTTTTTTTTTTCATGATTGGTGAACTCTAACAACTACATGTCACGGTGCCAATGAGTTGGTAAATTGAAGTTAAGAAACCTTACCTTATACTGATTATTATGAAAAGCTACAACACAAGCATTGGTCCGCCCGGCAAGTGACGGTGAACAGTGATCTTGATAAGTTTTATAGTTTTGAGTTCCGATCGAGACACAAGCAACATCGGTTACTGTTATTTAGTTTTTTGTTATTTAATTGTTCCTTATAATAATAACAGACGTTTGCCAATTATAATTTGTCAATAGGCGTTAATGATGACATCATAGAGGGCAAGCCTCTTGCCAAATATATTACCATTATTGGGCAAGCCTATTGCAATTAACTGGTCATATTAAGAATTAAAAGAGGAGGACGTCAGGGTCTCATAACAGTAACTGGAAATTTCTGTATGGAAGTCCGAGCTCTCTACACAACGTTTTAAATATTTAGAAAGTGAGTTTACACGTTCAGGAGGTAATCGAGAGTAACGGATACAGGGGAACTACACAGCGTCCGAGGAGGAAGGAGAGACAGCCCGGAGTAAGCAAAGCGCCGGCATTCATACCATACTCGAATGAAGGGACGAACGAAATTCGAACAGCGCTTAAGAAATACTTAATCGAAACTGTATATAATCCGCTCTCTGAGGTTGCTTATTATTTGCGTACTTCGAAGGACACAAAATCAAAGTTAAGTCAATATATAGAAATAAACAATCGTGTGCGACTACTATAAGGTACATTTAGGGCATTAACTACAAAGAAAGGTTCAACTTTCTTTGTAGTTGATGTCCTAAATGTAGTACCACCTAAGAGAAAGTATTACATATTGAATTTTATTTACAGTCATAGCTTCAAAGGTTTTAATAGGTTTGATACGAGTATTATATTACAAGTGATATGTTTTAAACTTGTAATAATAAATAAGTTCTGTTGCAGTTAACGAATAAAAACTTTATATGTAGTTGCAAAGTTTGTAAATTATTTTAAGTACTTACTTAATCTTACTTTATAGAATAAAGAATTTTTTCACATTTACTTAAAATATTTAATTGACGGTTTACTGAATTTTGTTCGTTATTTTAGTAACTTTATTATTTTGAGTTTGAGCTACTTTGAGTTTGATTAATTAAATTGTGTCATCGGAATCACAAAAAATGTCGGGAACAGTGTTTTTGTTTTAGAATTACTACTAGTGTACGTTATGAGAACACCTAGTGATCTTTGAATGGGTACTGAAAAAGAATTCTCTATCTAATCAGACGGAATTATTCTGACTCCTTAACACCGATACCATCCATACTCATATATACAAACATAAGATAGTGTGTGCTCATAGAATTTGTAAACAATTAATTTCGACAAGTGTGTTCCGAGGATTTTGAGATTGGGCTTTTTTTTAACCTAAACATATACTTAAAACCATATAAACGAAACCAGTTTAATCTTTGATACCTTAAAACCGACACGGATACAACAAAGCTATAGGGAAAAAGTACTTTGGTTTACATATTACTCTCACACAGTTGGAATTCGTAATAAGTTTTTCGAAACTCGCATTCTCGACCTCATATGCCACCTTTCACAAAAATCCAATTTATGTGTCCACTAGAAAGTTTGCGAAATCGAATTGCTTTGGTGTGCAATCTGCCTTAAAGTAGCCGAACGTTTTGTGTATCTTACGGTGGAAGACTAAGTCATATAATCGCTATGGTGGGAGAGCTGTGCTCAGGAACGTAAGCTCGACCGGATTAATACCACGGCCTCACAGAAAACCGATAGACAAGTAACGCTTGCAATGCCGATTGACTGAAGGTACTGGAAGCCCAACACCAATCCTCCTCTCATACCCTTGTCCTCTTTCCCTTCCCCTCATCTCCCCCTTCTAAACACCCTTAAAGGGTCAGCAGTGCAATTGAGACTCATGAGGTGCAGGTGTCTATGGGCCGCGGTAATCTTACCATCAGGACCGTCTGTTCATCTTTTCCATGCTACAGAGTATGAAAAAATACTACATAATTGATTTAATTTTTAATAAGTCGTCTGATAACATATAGTTTGGTAAACTTTATAATTATGAGATTAGAGCCTCAACCCGTTAATGATAAAGTTACATTAACTTTACAGATTTAAGGTCACACTTATTATTTTTTTTTTTTATACTATAGGGGGACAGACGAACAGACGGGTCACCTGATGGTAAGTGACACCGCCGTCGATGGACACTGGCAGACTTAAGGGTGGGTAGTTGTGACAGCAAGACATATTTAAAGGTGCTCTGTTTTAAAAATTAAACAAAAATATATGCAAACAATTATAGCAATTATAATGGTGAAAAACATTAGTTAGTAAAAGTCACCTACCAGAAAGAGTGCTATTTCCATACAATCACATCAATTATATATCACTAATCATCTTTCTAAATTATAACTATGGATTCAAGTCTTCAGGAGTCTCTGATTGGTTTAAGAACCATGTTTAAGGAACAAATGAGCAACTTCGAAGCAAGATTAGAGAAATCCAACAGCACCTCACCAGTTACATCAGGACTAGCAGCAGATTTCACAGCCTTCAAGCAATTTACAATGACAGCTCTGAATCTGCTCCAGCGTCAAATGGAGACACTTGCTCAACAATTCGACACCATGGAGATGCGCAGTCATCGCAAAATACTCTTATTGCATGGCTTGGAAGAGCGGGCTTCAGAGGATACATCAGCGGTTGTTGTCAAACTTGTTAAAGAGCAACTTAAATTAGACACTTTCATGGCTGCAGATGTACAACGCTTTAATAGAATGGGTCATCTTTCAGCTCCCCATAAGCCAAGGCCCATCTTAGTAAAGCTTCAGAAGGTTAGTGTCCGGGATAGCATTTGGTTTACAAAACCTAAACTTAAGGGCTCTGGTATTACTGTATCCGAGTTTCTCACAAAGCCAAGACATAACGCGTTCATGGCTGCGCGGACAAGGTTTGGTGTCAATAAATGCTGGACGAGAGACGGATATATTCACATTATTGGGCCTGATGGATCGCGTCATAGAATCACCTCACAAAATGATCTCGCCAAAATTAACGTTCCCGAGGCTGCCACTGACGGAGCTGAGTCAGCCACTACGGCTCCTAAGCCACCAGGTGGGAGGTCCAAACGAGTCGCATCCAAAAAGTAGTCATGGATACCTGCTGCATTTCGTCTTTCGTATGTATAATCGTTTAAGTGTCATTAACCAGGTACTACAAATAATTAATTTATGTATCGCACCCTCTCTTGACATTATTTGTTTCTTTTCTTTTTTATCTGCTAATACATATGTATATGTTTCTTTCTTATCATTGACGACTTAGTCTATACTTTTGACTACCGACCCTATAATTTATCCATTTAAATAAACTTCTTCAATTGATGTAAGTCAACAATGTAAACGTCAAATTTACGCTGCGTTCCATTCCGCTAAAATGTTGATAACAAAAGCATCTGATAAGTGTTTTGTGAGGTCGGATACAAAAGCTTAGTTCTTATTATATTTTTGCTTCTTATTGATGATGATTAGTTTATACTATTTAATGCTCAACGTCCTTAATTTTTATCTTGTAATTTTTTTTTCTTTAGTTAAATTATTATTATTATTATTTTTTGTTTATGTTCTTGTTCCATAAACAAAAAAAAATATTTTTCCTTCAATGTAGCACTCAACTGGTGGGTGAACAGGATTTTGCGATATTTTATAATATTAGTAAATTGTTGGTTTAATTTTTTTTGTATTTTGTATAGTTTTTTATTATTTCTATTATTTATTTGTCTATATTGTATATTAATGTCACATATCTTAGACAGTGATAACGATACTTTTCTAACTGCGAATAGCCTAAATGACAGCTTCTCAAGCATCTCGTCACTTGCTGACATTCTTGAATCACAGTTTTCTGATGTTCCCAGAAATTTCAATGTAGTCCACATTAACGCCCAGAGTATTCCGGCCCATTACCCTGAGATACTGGCCAATTTTGACTGTAAGAATATCCAAGCTATTCTCATTTCAGAATCGTGGCTTAAACCGTGTCTATCTTCTCTTTCGTATTCTCTACCTGATTTTCACCTTATAAGAAATGACCGTGCGGTTGGTGGTGGCGGCGGTGTTGCTATATATCTACGAAAACATATCCCTTTCAATATTATTAATATATCAGCACAGCCGCCGCCTTCGAGTGCGGGGGAACATCTCTTTTTAGAAGTAGAGCTTTGTCACTCCAAAATCCTTCTAGGTGTGTATTACTGTCCTTCGTCACGAATCGATTTCTTCTATTCTTTTGAACACATCCTTGAACAGCTTACCCCGTCTTACAGTCATACCATTATAATGGGAGATTTTAATACATGCCTCTTAAAAAAAGACTTTAGGTCGACCTCTTTATGCAACATTATCGAATCTTGTAACCTTACCATTCTTCCCCTAACTGCTACTCACAATTTTCCCAACTGCACTCCTTCCCTTCTCGACCTCATCTTTGTCTCGTCGACTGCGCATGTGGCAAAACATGGTCAGTGCTCGGCAGACGTATTCTCCTATCACGATCTTATATATCTTTCTTAGAAAATTCGTCCCCCCAAGGCTAAGTCCAAAATTTTAATGCAGCGTAATTTTTGTGGTATGAACGTTGAAAAGCTTCGTGAGGACACTACTAAAATTGACTGGGATCCCCTTTACAACTCTGGCTCTGTTGATGAGAAGGTGAGCATGCTTACAGCGAAATTAATATCTTTATATGATGTACATGCACCTATACGCGCCGTGAAGATAGAACATCTACCATCCCCCTGGCTTACTAAAGAGATTAAAGATTTATTAAATAAGAAAGCTAGAGCCAAAACAAAGTTTAAGTGCCGACCAAATCAGTATAACCGTGATAATTATGTAGCTATACGAAATCTCTGCAATAAGGCGTGTAGGAAAGCGCAACGCCAACATATCCAAAAATCAGTCGAGAATAAAAATCCTTCCAAAGTTTGGAAATTCATTAAAACTCTGGGAGTTGGTAAGTCAAAG
Source organism: Tyria jacobaeae (assembly GCA_947561695.1). NCBI lineage: Eukaryota > Metazoa > Arthropoda > Insecta > Lepidoptera > Erebidae > Tyria > Tyria jacobaeae. The sequence goes on from OX387214.1 coordinate 1,242,460, forward strand.
CAAGACATCAAAACCAAAAATATTAACCTTGATGCTTTAAACAGGCACTTCTTTGCCTCGTCTAGTTTTGATGACACTACCAAAACTAATACTTTGCGTTATATTTCACAGCTTCCAACTCCCCACTATCCACCTTTTGTCTTTAATCAATTCACTGATTGTGATGTTAGGGAGAGCATACTGAGCATTTCTTCTAATGCTGTCGGTAACGACTGTGTTAGCCGAAATATGGTCCTTCCGATTTTAGATTTAATTCTTCCAATAATACGCAACATTTTTAACCACTCTATTTCCAGTGGCATATTTCCATCTACGTGGAAAGATGCCCAAGTAATACCCTTACCTAAGAAGCCAAGACCGTTAACTTTTACAGAATATCGCCCCATATCTATATTACCTTTTCTATCTAAGGTCTTGGAACGCCTCGTGTACTCCCTACTGAACTCCTTTCTATCAAAGTACAACCTTTTAAACTCTTATCAATCTGGTTTCCGTCCTGGGCACAGCACGGTTACAGCTCTTATTAATATTACCGACGATATAAGGATGGCCATGGAGAATGGAAATATTACACTACTTGCACTTCTTGACTTTAGTAACGCCTTCAATAGTGTAGATTTCGGTATCCTGCTTGGTATACTACGCTCAATTAACATATCTCCAATAGTGATTGATTGGTTTCATAATTATCTGTCTGGTCGCCGCCAATGTATCCGCATTGAGGATTCGTATTCCTCTTGGTGTGATATCTCACTACCCTTTACTTTTCGCAATATTTATTAATACCATTTCCAAAGAATTAGTTTCATCCTACCACCTTTATGCAGACGATCTCCAAATCTACACACAAGCTCCATTAAATAGAATTCACGAAGCATTTCTCGTTATCAATGGTGATTTGGATACGTATCTGTGAGTGGAGTACCAACTATGGACTTCAGGTGAACCCCTCAAAAACCCAAGTTATTATGGTGGGAAGTCCCGGGATGATGTCCCGTATTAAACTGACACAACTGCCACAAATTAATTTTAATGGCATGCCGGTACCGATTAGCGATAGCGTCAAAAATTTGGGATATTAATAGATAAAACTTTGTCATGGGGCCCACAACTCAAAGAGTAAGAGGTAAGTAAGTTAAAGAGGTAAGGTAAGCAAATTGTTTGCATCTGCAGGCTCCTTACGAAGATTGCGTAACTTTCTTCCGACTGCTACAAAGATTTCGCTTGCACAGACGCTCCTGCTCCCAATACTGGACTACGCCGATGCCAGCTATCTTGATCTCACAGAGGAGCAACTCGATAAGCTTGAGCGCCTTCAAAATTTTTGTATAAGGTTTATATTTGGCCTACGCAAATATGACCACGTATCCGAATACCGCAATTTGCTCAAGTGGCTCCCGATTCGCCTTCGTCGGAATACTCATATTCTTTCTCTACTTTATAACATATTGTTCAGTCCCCTTACTCCACCTTATCTCAAGCAACGTTTTAATTTCCTATGTGACACACATTCGAGGTTGTTGCGATCATCGGAAAGCTTAAAACTGCAAATACCAGTGCATTCGACAAAGTTTGCTGACAAATCATACACAGTTGAAGCAGCATGGCTCTGGAATGCCCTACCTTTACCTATCAGACGAGCTCAATCATTAGGATCCTTCAAAAAAATGTTAAAAGACTACTATTTGCAAGGTAATGTCTAAGATAACTATAGGTATATATTTACTTGTATGTGTAGTTATATGTATGTATGTTTCTATAATATATATATGTATTTATATCTAAGTACTTATATTGGTATTTATATATATTTGACATTAAACTAGCATACATTACATGACTGTACACCACAGCCACCCATAAGAGATCATTAAAGTCCTGTCCATCCAAAGGTTGCCTGTAAGATATTGCTTACTGTGATAAGGCCGCCCATTGTACATTTTATGTGAAACTATCAGATGTATTTTATATGTATATTTGGTGTACAATAAAGAGTACTTACTTACTTACTTACTTACACTTCCAACTCAAGAGTCCGAAGTGCGCTGCCCGCCTTTGGGGGTGATGAGGAATAGGAGATGCAGGGAGCGGAAAGAAGAGAGGAGGGATGAGGAGATGGTAAAAAGGAGAAAGGAGATGAGGGGAGAGAAAAGGGGGGCGGAGGAATTGGGCCTCCGAAAACCTCACTCAATTCGGGGAAATGCAACGCAAGCGTTACTTCACAACCGGTTTTCTGTGAGGGCGTGGTATCGCATCGGTCGAGCCGGCCCATTCGTGCCTAAGCATGGCTCTATCACTACACATCAATAAAAGCGTTGTTTCTGTCCATTGTTGTAGGTAAAACAAAAAGCTTTTCTATAACTTTTGATATACCGACACTCTAAAATCACTAAATAGGTTGTACTGTCTAGTGTCCACCTTAATTCCAATGTTAATTTTGAATTTACTTTACAAAGAAATTGATTTTTCATATGTATATTATTCAAACCACGACCTGAGTTTATAAATACAGGCTCTGAAACTGTTTTTCCATCACATAAACTGCTCTCTAGTCTTGCTAGGAGATAAGCAAGGTAATCGCATCTTTGTAAATTGATTGATCTGTTATTGTAGAAAACAAAAAAAAAATGATAATTACACCGATACTCTTGAGAACTAACTAATCTTGAGTTACAGGTGTTCATGGATGGCGGTTGTCATTTCCATCAGGTGACCCGTCTATTCATCTGTCACCCTATTAAAAAATAAACTGTCCCCGGAAGAATTTAGATTTATTTTATATAAACGACGTTGACTATTTCAATTAACTTTTATCATAATAATTTCCATTTTGTTTTGAGATCTCAGACTTTCCCTATGGATAGCCTTCAACTCTAATACGTAAGTGGGACTCATATGGGTATTTAATACACCCTGTCCACGTCTGCGGAGATACAGGCGTTAAGCATAATTTATTTATTTTTATTATATAATTTATATTTTCAAGACAGCTTTAGATTATCAATTTTCCGTGCTGATTTTTTTCGACGAAATTATAATTGTTGAGGTAATTTAAAGTCAATGAGTCTAAAAAAAACATTATACCTTTTTAAGCTGCTTGGTTAATAAATGCGTCCCAGATCCTCCGTCCTCGGATCTTGCGTTCTTATTCAGTTTTTTCTAGTCTCAAAATTATTTTTATGTTATAAATCTTTGTATATATTGTCACCGTCACCGCGCAGATGAACAATGCACAGAAGTTTTTGGAAGACAAATTGAACTGTCACAGTAACTAAGCGGTAGTGGCTACGGCTTTGAGCCGAATGATGTGAGTTTAAGCCCCGGCGGTCTCTATGGGTTTTGTTTGTGATTTCGGTGTTTTTAGAAAATTCCAGTAAGTGGAGTTGTTTCTTTAGACAATTCGAATATAATAGAAAGTACTAGTTCAAGCAAAATTAATAATAAAGTGGAAAGTGATCTCAAGTGAAGAACAACAAGAAGAAGTGAAAAAGTAGTGAAGTGAACAGTGAAAGTGAATAGTGGTGCAATGCTCCCGTTTGACTGGGCTATGTGTAGTCCGCGGGGACAGTGTTAAACAGTGCTATAGGTTCATGCAGTGCTACGCTTTCGGTGCAGTGTTACGCGTTCGGAATATTGTTACGCGTTTAGACTGTGAAACGCAAAAAAATTACTACCCACTTCCGTAGCACTATTTTTAAAACATAAGAAGAAAATATATTATTTAAAGGACATGGGATAGTTTTCAACACGGAAATAATTCCTGAGGGTGAAAAGGTGGGTTGAAAATACAAATAAAGTGCGAATAACCCACAGGTAATCTTGATGGATCAGTAGAAAGTAAAGATAGGTAGTAGAGCCACGCTGACTTCAGCAGGAATGGCCGGCTCGACCGGGGCAGTACTACCCGCTCACAGAAAACCAGCCTAAAGCGACATCATTCGTGCTGTCGTCTTTCGCTGGTGAGTGAGTGCGCCGGAGGCCCAATGATGCAGGGGTGACAGTTATCGTGGTATGTGTGTGAGCAGTGGAGTGCTCGTTGAATCATTGTGAGGTAGGCGTGGATCGAACCGTCGGCCAGGGAGACCCGTAGAAACGGTGGTGCCGTTGCCCGCCCGCGGCATAGAGAGGGGGCCAACCACGACTAACCACCCTGGGCGGCTGCCCCGTCAGGTCGCGCATAATCCACGGAGTGGCTCGTCGTGCCGGTTGGTGACCGGACGGTGGGACCCGGCGTCCATTTCCGGGAGGGTACGGGGGCCCTTCCGTCCGGCGGTTCGGTCTCCGCCATGCCTCCAGGTTACATGATGACACAGTATTTTCAGTCTCAGTTTACACAGTCACGATGACTGTCATGCCTTTTACGCCCCCTTTCCCAACTCTTATCATGGCAGTACAAAAAAAGAAAAATGGTCCAACAGCGGCATCCTCCTCTCCCACCAATCCGCTTTTTGAGGTGGAGTTCACTAACATACGTGGACTCCATGCAAACCTCAGCGCCGTACACCAGCACCTTGAGACGGCTCGGCCGGCCATGCTTTTTCTTACGGAGACACAAATACGCCGCCCTGCCGACACGGCATATCTCTACTATCCCGGCTACGTTCTAGAGGAGTGCTTCCTCGCGAGGGCTGGGGTATGTCTTTTCGTCAGGGCGGATGTTTGTTGTCGCCGTCTGCACTGCCTAGAAGACGCATCCTTCTCCATCCTTTGGCTTCACGTGGATTTTGGCTCTATGAGCCGGATCTACGTTTGCCTTTATCGGTCCCATTCCGGAGACTCCGAGACAACTCGACTCTTTGACTACATGAGTCACGCAACGGACAAAGCGCAGGAGCAGTTCCCGACCGCCGAAATGGTGTTTTTGGGAGACTTTAATGCCCACCATGACCTCTGGCTGGGATCTTCCAGAACGGACCACGCTGGTCGAACTGCCCACGCATTCGCTCTCACGCATGACCTTACCCAACTGGTACTCCAGCCCACCAGGATACCTGACATATCGGATCAAGCGCCCTCTTTGCTAGACCTTCTGCTGACGAGTCCCCAGCGCAGTACAGTGTAACGGTTCACGCCCCTCTGGGATCCTCCGACCACTGCCTGGTGTCCACCTCGGTGCCTTTTGTTGCCCCACCACGGCCTGTGGTAACAAGGCGACGATTATGGCACTACTCGTCAGCAGACTGGGATGGAATGCGGAATTATTTTGCATCCATCCCGTGGGCTCAACGCTGCTTTAAAGACAGGGATCTGTCGCAAAGTGCGTCTGCCGTGGCTGACGAAATCACTGTCGGTATGGAGTATTATATCCCCTACAGTGAAGTCGAGCGCGAGTGTACCCGTGCTGTCGCTCAAAAACAGTCAGCCTACCGCGCATGGATCAGGGCCCGCGCTCATTGTGACCCAGACGTTGATCGCCTAAAAGCAGCGTTTAACAAAGCCACTAAGGAATGCAAGAGGGCTTACATCAGAGCTGATGCCCAGCGCATTGCACGGTTTGGTCAAGAACTCGTCGCATACCCTACGGGTAGCCGTAAGTTTTGGCGATTGGCCAAAGCCGTGCAGTCCAACTACTGCCAGCCTTCGCTGCCACCGCTGAAGTACCCTGACGGATCACTGGCCCACGAGCCGCAAGAGAAAGTGAAACTACTTGCTGACCTCTTTGCGGCTAACTCCCGAATCGACGACCGTGGCGCTCACCTGCCCACCATTGCATCTTGCGACTCCGCAATGCGGGATATTCGCATCCGGCAGAGGGATGTCCGTGCGGAGCTTCGGTCACTCGATGTTCGGAAAGCCAGTGGACCCGACGGTATTCCGGCGGTGGTTATTAAAAACTGTGCACCAGAGTTGTCTCCTGTACTGACGCGCCTGTATCGCCTGTCCTATTCCTCGGGAATTGTTCCGGAGGCCTGGCGAGAGGCAAACGTCCAACCCATTCCCAAAAAAGGCGACCGCTCCGATCCAGCTAATTACCGTCCTATAGCCGTCACCTCCATACTCTGTAAGGTGCTCGAGCGGATAATCAACACCCAATTAATGCGCCACCTAGAGGATCACTACTTGTTAAATGATCGGCAATATGGTTTTAGGCCGAACCGATCCACGGGTGATCTTCTAGCGTACGTCACACACCTTTAGGGTGAGGCTATGGATAGGCATGGGGAGTCCTTGGCCATCAGCCTCGACATTGCCAAGGCCTTCGATAGGGTCTGGCATCGCTCGCTTCTCTCCAAACTTCCTGCATTTGGTCTGCCATCTCAGCTATGCAACTGGGTTGCTGCCTTCCTCCACAAGCGCCGCATTAGGGTTCTCTGTGACGGCGCGGCCTCTGACTTCCAGGAGGTTAGCGCTGGTGTACCTCAGGGCTCCGTCCTATCGCCCACGCTGTTCCTTCTGCATATCAATGATATGTTGGCTCTTGGCAACATACATTGTTATGCAGACGACAGCACAGTACACGGGCGATACTTTGGACATCCTGCTGCCAAGCTAGCAGACGTTGAGGGAAAACGACAGGAGCTTGTTGCTGAGCTCGACCGGGTCCTGAGCCGCATCTCTCAATGGGGTTGTGAGAATCTGGTCGAGTTCAGCGCCAAGAAAACACAGGCGTGCGCGTTTTCAAACAAAAAGTCTCCATTCCTTCCCCTTCCTACTCTTCAGAACACTCAACTGCCACTACAGGATAGGCTTAGTATACTGGGTATGGACATCTGTCGGGATCTCAATCCGCGTGATTACATCGAGAGCGTCACTAAGGCGGCCTCGCGGAAGCTCGGTGTATTGAACAAGGTGAGACGGTTCTTCTCGCCCGAGCATCTGTGTCTTTTATATAAGACCCAGGTTCGCTCCTGCGTGGAGTACTGCTCTCATCTTTGGGATAGCTATGCGCAGTATCTGCTTGACGCTCTCGATCGGTTGCAGCGACGCACAGTCCGTATGATAGACTGTCCTGAGGTCACCCAGTCTCTTGAGCCCCTGCAGTTGCGAAGAGATGTCTCCTCTATGGCAGTTCTCTATCGCCTACATCACGGGGAGTGTTCTGACGAGCTCTTCCAATTGGTCCCACCTTCTCCTTTCCACTACAGGACTACACGTGCTGAGGAGTCACCGTTTGCGAGTCGAAGATATGCGATCCCGAACGAAACGGTTTGGCTCTTCTTTCCTGTGCCGATCAGTGAAAGCCTGGAATTCCCTACCAGCGCACGTGTTTCCTTCCCAATTTGATCCCGGGTCTTTTAAGCGGGGCGTGAAAAAGCATCTCACCAGGCCGCCATAGTGTGGGTCACCATGCTGCATTGACTAGACATGCAATGAGGATGGTGACCACCACTCTTGGACTCCATTTATTGCTTACCATCAGGCAAAGTGGAGTCATTATGGTAGGCTTACGAATGAAAAAAAAAAAAAAGTAATCTTCATGGACAAAGTCGCGGTCACAAGCTAGTAAATAAAGCTAGTAAGTAAATAATAAAATAATCTTTTTTTGAGAGTTAACTTAGTTCAACACAGAGACATCTACAAGCTATTATTGGTCTTTTCGTAATGAGTCTGCTGAAATCGCGGTACGCGATAAGTTGGGCTATAGTGTTCTAAAAAAAAAAAAGATCCTAATGTACGTAGTTAAAAGTGACGATTATTGTCGTCATACCCGACACCACTAACCCTTTATTACGAATGTAATCGTTTTCAGACGGGTAGAAGGTAACATGGGACTGAGACTGCAGTAACTCAAAGAGACCGTGTCGTTTACTGTTATGATTGTCCTGTCCGTCTTATAATTAGTCAAGTTACGGAGCAATATAATTTTTTCATTATTTTTGTATTTATGCATTATTAATCGTGCAGTGTTTTACCATTAATATATATACACATATAAAATAACAGTCCGGTTGTTACGGTGGCAGTGGTCTGAGTCTAGCACTGTGTAACTGAAGTACCTATACAATATCTGTGGCGTTACTATTCCCGCTTTTTCATTTCCTTTCCACAATGTTTTTTTAATTTCCGTCAAATTATGCGGTATCCATGTAGTAAAAAGCTTTCTGACGCGCTTAATGTTCATGTAAGAATTTTCATACTGTAGGGGTCTCCCCATATCTTAATAGTTCTTCATAATACTTTACTTATTATACAATATTTACACTTCTCTATTGTTACTACACGACTATATTTATATATTGCTTATACATTTCTATAACTATAATATTTACATTAATTATCCTATATCCTATATCACTTATATCACGTATAGTAATCACATGTACATTGATGCGTACCGGAATGTCAGCTAAATATCGATCACTCGATATCGACTGCATACCTACCCTAGTCCGAACGCAGCACGTAACCCGTTATGTACACCGGGCGATGCATCGGCCGAACTCCGGCGCAGAGGTCAAAACAGTCAATGTTAGTCCTCGCGACGCGCGTGACGTATGCTTGCTTTTGCTTATTATTTACCGTTCTCGCTGTACTCTCACTAGTAATCATTAGTTTCTGTGCTTATAACTCCTTCTGTAGACTTTTACTTCTGTGCTGTGTTTCCTATTCTACGCTGTGAACCTTCTATTCTGTACTTTACTATAAACTCTCGTTACAATATCTTGTGCTGTACCTTATATCCGCTGCGTACGGATTATACCCGCTTCGCTAATAAGCTTTGGGATTATAACGTATCAAGTGAGTGGTCTATCTTTTATTTACTCTTACCTGTACCGACCACACTTACAATACTTAACTCATACTAATGCCCGAAACTACCAGAATCTATTGATATATCACCCTTCGTTCAGAAGTATCATTAGCCTTATAGTACTCATGTTATTTTTAGTCGTCACCGTAGTATGACATCCTTATCAAGAATCATCAGTAAGTTTGCTTCGACTAGGTTTAAACTTAAACCAATTGTGCCTATCGTAGACTATCGTAATATTGTTGTTGAGTAAGACCAAGAAGAAAGTTGTAATACATTATTATAATTTGTAAAGACAAATGACAAAAAGTTCATTACACATCTACAGAGATTGCAAAGAGATTTCTAAATTTATTAAAAATATTTTTTTCATCGGCTGCTATTCTGACTGGTTTATTCGAAAATCTTTCAGTGTAATCCACGTTATTAACAATAGTTTCATATAATATCATATTAAAGTTAAAAAGTTTTGAACCCATACTACAAGTATACTCGTAGTTTGATTGTTGTATTAATTACTTCGTTAGGGTGCTTGGGGTTTGATTAATAAAGTTACACCATCAGAATTTCCATAAACTATCGAGGGAAGTTCTTTTTAGGAATGACTATTATACTAGTATTCTCAAACTTTATTTACACAGATAAATTAAATTTTAGTTGGATTTTAGTAAAAATATTATAAGTGTACACAATTCACACTGGACTCAATGAAACTCCGTCTTTAGTAACAATCAATATACTTTAATAGGACAGATCAAGTACACAGAACAAAAATATTGCGTTGACTATATGAGCATCATGTAACCACACTATAGCGTGATTCAGAACCAATGGTACAACGCCATCTAGTTATAAACTCTGAACTAAAACTAGTTTACATTTGCAACTTGTACATGCCGCCCATAAATTACAACAAAAATAAAACCCGCCCACCATGAGATCAGGGGCACAAACAAAATACAAGTATATCTCTCCTTTGGTTTTATGTGGACTGTATGAATTAACTTAAATTATAACAATAAAATGTCTTACATCAAACTTAACTAAATAGATAAAGTTACATCAATTTGCAACCGGTAAAATACACAATTTTGATGTGGGTCTTTTGATCAATGATCCACTACACTTGAGAGTTACCACTCGTGTAACCTTATTTAAACCAGGGTGCTTATCCATTACCTTACCCAAAAGCCAACGGGCAGGAGGCAAGTTATCCTCCTTAACTAAAACTACATCTCCGATATTTGGTTCCGGAATATGTTTAGTCCATTTATAGCGATGTAATAAATAAACCAAGTACTCAGAAGACCATCGCCTCCAAAAGTCTTGCAGCATACGTTGAGTAACCTGCCAATGTCTCAGATTACTGATGTTTGAACTCTCAAAATTACGTTCAGGCACCGCTATCAGAGGCTCACCAATCAGGAAATGGCCGGGTGTTAAAAGAGTAGGATGTGCGGAATTCTCAGGCAACATTGATAATGATCTGGAATTGATACACGCTTCCACTTGGGCCAAAAGTTTTTACATCTCTTCGTAAGTAAGTGTGGTATTATGTATAACGCGTCTTAGGTGGAACTTGGTCGATTTCACCCCGGCTTCCCACAAACCACCGAAGTTCGGGAAATGAGGCGGAATAAAATGCCAAGTGGTTTTATTGTTGCCCAACCACTCTCTAATCTCTACAATACAGAAGACTTCTCTGCAGCAACTAAATGCTGAAGCTCTTTGGAAGCGCCAACAAAATTTGTTCCATTGTCACTAAAAATGTCACTGACAAAACCTCGCCGAGCCACAAATCTCTTAAAGCCAGCGATGAAACCCTGCGACGTCAAATCACTGATGGCTTCCAAATGAATAGCCTTAGTCACCATGCATACAAAGACACAAATGTAACCCTAATATGAGTGGTGGCCTCGACCCTTTGACGTTCGGATGTTGATGGGCCCAGCAAAATCTACGCCACTATGTAAGAATGGTCTTGCCGGAGTGACTCGACTAGATGGTAACTGACCCATAAACGGAGTTTGAGGGGATGTCGAGTACCGCCTACACTTTACACAATTGCGTACGTGAGTCTTGATCCTTGGTTTGGCGGAAAGAATCCAATATCTAACACGCAAATGGCTCAACATCAGTGTAGGCCCTCCATATAAAGTCATCTTATGGGCTTCATCAATCACTAAATTGGTGAAGTGACTGTTAGATGGCAAGATGATGGGGTGTTTGACATCTTTATCCAAATTGGCGTTCTGAATACGTCCATTGACACGGAGAATGCCTTCAACATCGATAACTGGACAGAGACTTCTTAGTTTACTTTTCGCTTTCACACTTCCCGTCCTTCTTATATCCTCCATTTATTCATCAAATTCTTGCTTCTGAACATGTCTTATACACGTCTTTGTTGCTTCTTGTATTTCTTCGCTAGTTAAATACTTTTCGTATCTCCTATCTCTATGTGATTGTTTCTTCCAACTCAAAACTCTTTTGCAATACGCTATAACCCGAACTAACCTGTGCAATGTAGAATACTTTGTCCAGAAAGGATCTTCCCGTTGAAGTTCAGTCACGACATGAACCTTGGTTGATCTTTGATCCTTGTCGGTACCAATTGATTTTGGTCTTAGGTATTCTAATGTTTCATCATGAAGCCATGAGGGTCCTTGACTCCATAGCAAGTTCTCGTGGTGTCAATCCTCTGGATGCAAGATCTGCAGGGTTATGCTTTGATTATACATGAACCCAATGTGAGTTGTCAAAGAGAGAGAGAATAGTAGAGACTCTATTTCCAACGAACGTAGTCCAGTGACTAGGGTGTTTACTGAGCCATGCTAAGACTACCGACGAATCAGTCCAGGCGTGTACTTGAGGAGGTGATATTCTCATTACTTCAGCGACTTCAGTAAAAAGTTCAGAGAGCAGGACTGCCCCCATCAGCTCCAAACGCGGTATTGACTACTGCTTAACTGGCTTAACCTTAGTTCGAGCGGTGACTAAACTAATATGAATGCCCCTTTGGGCATCAATGACTCTAACATACACTACAACGGCATAAGCAGCAATCGACGCATCGCAAAATCCATGTAACTCCACCAATAGATCGTTATCTCTTGTGTTGACCCATCTGGGGATGCTGAACTTGTTCGTATCAACAAGGCTTGCACGGTAAGTTTTCCATTCTGTTAGGAGTTCTGGATTTAATTCTTCATCCCATTCTAGACCAGAAAACCAAAGCTTTTGAATGAAGATTTTAGAGGTAACAATACAAGGTGCTAACCAGCCAAGAGGATCAAACAGACGGGACATTTCAGAGATTACCTTTCTTTTGGTGATTGGAGACTGCGGTGGAGCGAGTTGCACTGAATATTTAAATTCATCAGTCTCACGATCTCACGAAATTCCTAGAATTTTCATAACTGAATCCAGTTTAATATCCTTTCCCTGTTTCTCTAACCCTTCTTCCTTCAGTTTCAACTTTATTTCCGCGTGTCCTTGAAATTTTTCGTTTAATTCATTGCTGCTGCTAACCCATTTCTGTAGTTGAAATTGACCTTTGGTGATTAATTCTGTCAAAATTGTATGTATATGTAATCCTTCTTCGATTGTCTGACAGCCTGTCATTAAATCATCTACGTAAAACTCCTTTTTTATGATTTCAGATACTTCAGGATAGCTTCCACCTTCATCGACTGCTACCTGCTGCAATGATTTTATTGCAAGGTAAGGAGCCGATGCTGTACCAAACGTAACTCTCGTTAATTTGTATTCTGTTATTTCAGCTTTCGGATCATCGCGCCACACTACTCGCTGAAACTCTGCATGTTTAGGAGAGACCTTCACCTGTCTATACATTTTTGTAATATCAGCACAGAGACTTATGGGATGCATTCTCCATCTCATAATGATGTGACGTAACGGTGGTTGCAACATGGGACCTACCATAAGATCGTCGTTCAGTGACACTCCATTTAACCCCTTCATTGAAGCATCGAACACTATTCGAACCTTGCTTGTGGTCTTGTCTTCACGTACCGTACCGTACGTAAATAAACAGCTGTACACATACGCTCACCACCGTGTACAGGCTCCATGTGACCAAGGTCGATGTATTCTTGAAACACTTGGGAATACCGAGCTTTAGCTTCTGGATTCCTCTTGAATTTATTTTCAAGAAGAGGAAATCTTTTTATTGCCAGGTCTCTTGAACCTCCGTATTGGCACTGCGGATCTTGATCGCAAAAGGGAAGATTAACTCTATTTCCCAAAATTGTCGCAAAAGTGCATTGTCATCAGCCTGAGATGAACTGCTGTGAATGACGTGATGACAATGAAAAGAGTCTTGGTTCGATGAAATCTGTCCAGAAAGGATCCAACCCAGGGCAGTATTCTGAGCTACTGGAAAGTGTGGTGGACCTTGAATTAAACCAACTCTAAGGACTTGGCCATATATTTCAGCACCGAGTAAGATGTCTACATTGTTTGGCGTATGGAACTCTGGATCCGCCAAAGTAATTTTCGTTAGCTCGGGCCAATTGAACTTTTCTAATTTTTCTGAGGGTAAATGCGACGTAATTCTACCTAATACAAAAGCCTGAACTTGGACACTAAAATTTCGGTCTAAGGGCTAGTGAATAGTCATCGTGACTGTAAACTTAGAGGCAAATGCACTCTTCTCACCGCCTATTCCAGATATTACCGACTTCACCGGCGTCTTCTTTAGTCCGAGTAGCTGCACTGCTGATTCTGCTATGAATGATGCCTGAGATCCTTAATCCAATAGCACTCTTAGCAGTTGTGTAGAGCCACTTCTTGTCTGTGCTTCGACAAGAGCAGTAGCCAACAAAACTTGATTAGGTACCGACCTCTCAGAAAAATGTGAAACTATGTTAGAAGATGATGGTTCGCTTGCTGATAGCGAATCCTGAACTCTGGACATCGCTGATTTAACGTCAACCGTTGCCTTAGAACTTTTATGAAAGACGGCTGAGTTTGAGACCAAATTGGGATGTAATAGTGAGTGATGTCTCCGCTTACATATGCGACACGACGCATTTTGACGACAAAATTTAATGGAGTGATTTGCGTTTAAACAATTATAACATAAGCGCCTGGTTTGTGCAAAGTCATGACGAGACTCGTAACTCTCTTTAGCAAATTTCTTACAATTTGATATTTTGTGATTTTCTTCACAGAATGGACAAGTAATGGTTACATCGGCTTTATTGTCGGTACTTACAATATGGTAAACTTTTGGCTTATTAATTAAGCTAACATTAGATTTAGGTCTATTTGACGTAGTGTCTAAAAACTCAAGCGCGCGAAATCTGCCTTGCAACAAATCTCTGAATTCCGAGAGCACTGGTAACTCGTCTTTAGAACTAATTTTCATCTCCCATTGTTTTCGTGATTCAGAATCTAGTTTAGAACTAATGATAAAAATGACTATAATATCCCATGTGCTAACATCGATTCCGAGATTTCCCAGACCATTTAGACATTCCATTGTTGTGTCTAGTAAACTCTTAAGGCTACTAGAGCATTCTGTTACATTAGCCTGACCTAATAAATAAACTATTTGAGAGAAATCGCTTATTATTATATCTACTGTATAGCAACGACCAACATTCTTTTTTTTTTTTTTTATATTAGCCTACCATAGTGACTCCATTTTGCCTGATGGAAAGCAATAGGTGGAGTCAAAGAGTGGTGGTCACCATCCTTATTGCATGTCTAGTCAATGCAGCATGGTGACCCACACTATGGCGGCCTGGTAAGATGCTTTTTCACGCCCCGCTTAAAAGACCCGGGATCAAAGTGGGAAGGAAACACCTGCGCTGGTAGAGAATTCCAGGCTTTTACCGATCGGCACAGGAAAGAAGAGCCAAACCGTTTAGTTCTGGTACGTATATTTTCGACGCACAAACGGTGACTCCTCAGGCCAGCACGTGTAGTCCTGTAGAGGAAGGGAGAAGGTGGGACCAATTGGAAGAGCTCATCAGAACACTCCCCGTGATGTAGGCGATAGAGGACTGCCATAGAGGCAACATCTCTTCGCAACTGCAGAGGCTCAAGAGACTGGGTGATCTCAGGACAGTCGATAATGCGGACTGGGCGCCGCTGCAACCGATCGAGAGCGTCAAGCAAATACTGCGCATAGCCGTCCCAGAGATGAGAGCAGTACTCCACGCAGGAGCGAACCTGGGTCTTGTACAAAAGACACCGTTGCTCGGGCGACAAGAACCGTCTTAGTGACACTCTCGATGTAATCGCGCGGATTGAGATCCCGGCAAATATCCATACCCAGAATACTAAGCCTATCCTGCAGTGGCAGTTGAGTGCTCTGAAGAGTAGGAAGGGGAAGGAATTTAGACTTTTTGGTAGAGAACACACACGCTTGTGTTTTCTTGGCGCTGAACTCGACCAGATTCTCACAGCCCCATTGGGAAATGCGGCTCAAAACCCGGTCGAGCTCAGCGACAAGCTCCTGTCGTTTTTCCTCAACGTCTGCCAGCTTGGCAGTAGGATGCCCGAAATATCGCCCGTGCACTGTACTGTCGTCTGCATAACAATGTATATTGCCAAGGGCCAACATGTCATTGATATGCGGAAGAAACAGAGTAGGCGATAGGACGGAGCCCTGAGGTACACCAGCGCTTACCTCGTGGAAGTCTGAGGCCGCGCCGTCGCAGAGAACCCTAATGCGGCGCTTTTCGAGGAAGGCAGCAACCCAGTTGCAGAGTTTAGGTGGCAGACCAAATGCAGGAAGTTTGGAGAGAAGCGAGCGGTGCCACACCCTATCGAAGGCCTTGGCAATGTCGAGGCTGATGGCCAAGGACTCCCCATGCCTATCCATAGCCTCACCCCAAAGGTGTGTGACGTACGCTAAAAGATCACCCGTGGATCGGTTCGGCCGAAAACTATATTGCCGATCATTTAACAAGGAGTGATCCTCTAGGTGGTGGATTAGTTGGGTGTTGATGATCCGCTCGAACACCTTACAGAGTATGGAAGTGAAGGCTATAGGTCGGTAATTGGCTGGATCGGAGCGGTCGCCTTTTTTGGGAATGGGTTGAACATTCGCTTCTCTCCAGGCCTCCGGAACAATTCCTGAGGAATAGGACAGGCGATACAAGCGCGTTAGTACGGGAGACAACTCAGGTGCACAGTTTTTAAGAACCACCGCCGGAATACCGTCGGGTCCACTGGCTTTCCGAACATCGAGTGACCGAAGCTCCGCACGGACATCCCTCTGCCGGATGCGAATATCCCGCATTGCGGAGTCGCAGGACGCAATGGTGGGCATGTGCGCGCAACGGTCATCGATTCGGGAGTTAGCCGCAAAGAGGTCAGCTAGTAGATTCGCTTTCTCTTGTGGCTCGTGGGCCAGTGATCCGTCAGGGTAGTTCAACGGCGGCAGCGAAGGTTGGCAATAGTTGGACTGCACGGCCAATCGCCAAAACTTACGGCTACCCGTAGGGTACGCGACGAGTTCTTGACCAAACCGTGCAATGCGCTGGGCATCTGCTCTGACTGCTTTTGAGCAACGGCCCGGATGCACTCGCGATTGAACCAGGAACGGGTCTTCGTACTGGCGACTTCACTGTAGGGGATATAATACTCCATACCGACAGTGATTTCGTCAGTCACGGCAGACGCACTTTGCGACAGATCCCTGTCTTTAAAGCAGCGTTGAGCCCACGGGATGGATGCAAAATATTCCCGCATTCCATCCCAGTCTGCTGACGAGTAGTGCCATAACCGCCGCCTTGTTACCACAGGTCGTGGAGGCGTAACAAGAGGCACTGAGGTCGACACGGCAGTGGTCGGAGGATCCTAGAGGGGCGAGAACCGATACGCTGTACTGCGCTGGGTGATTCGTCAGCAGTAGGTCTAGCAAAGAGGGCGCTTGACCCGTTATGTCTGGTATCCTGGTGGGCTGGAGTACCAGTTGGGTAAGGTCATGCGTGAGAGCAAATGCGTGGGCAGTTCGATCAGCGTGGTCAGTTTTGGAAGATCCCAGCCAGGACTCATGGTGGGCGTTAAAATCTCCCAAAAACACCAGTTCGGCGGTCGGAAACTGCTCCTGCGCTTTATCCGCTGCTTGACTCAGGTGGTCAAAGAGTCGAGTTGTCTCGGAGTCTCCGGAATGGGAGCAATAGAGGCACACGTAAATCCGGCTTGTAGAGCCAAAATCCACGTGGAGCCAAAGGATGGAGAAGGATGTGTCTTCTAGGCAGTGCAGACGGCGACAACAAACATCCGCCCTGATGAAAAGGCACACTCCAGCCCTTGCGAGGAAGCACTCCTCGAGCACGTAGCCGGGATAGTGGAGATATGCTGACACAGCATATCTCCACTACACTTTTCTTTTTTTGTGCTGCCATGATAGAAGAGGAAGGGGGCGTAAAAGGCATGACAGTCATCGTGGCAATGTAAACTGAGACTAAAAATGCTGTGTCATCATGTATCAGGGCCCCCGAACCCTCCCGGAAGTGGTCGCCGGGTCCCACCATCCGGTCACCATCCGGCACGACGAGCCACTCCGTGGATTATGCGCGACCTGACGGGGCAGCCTCCCAGGGTGGTTAGCCGTGGTTGGGCCCCTCTCTATGCCGCGGGCGGCCAGCGGCACCACCGTTTCTACGGGTCTCCCTGGCCGACGGTTCGATCCACGCCACCCTCACAATGACTCTACATCACTCCACTGCTCACACACATACCACGATGACTGTCACCCCTGCATCGATGGGCCTCCGGTCTCTCACTCACCAGCGAAAGGCGACACCACGAATGTTGTCACTTTAGGCTGGTTTTCTGTGAGCGGGTAGTACTGCCCCGGTCGAGCCGGCCCATATCATTATTCCTGCTGAATAAATCAGCTTGGCTCTACTACCTGTAAATATATTAATTATAATATATTTCTTTATAATTATTTGAAGTGACTGCAATGTGTCTGACAAGTTGATCTGCTTCTCCCGTTAATAAACCCTTCAAATAATGCATCTTTTGCACATCTTCTAAACTATCATTCTTATGTATTAAAGACGTAAATAAATCTTTGAAGGTTGTCCACTCCGCATAGTTGCCAGAAAACCTTGGAATGCTAATCTTTGGTAATTTGACACTATTTGTGTGGTCACTTGCCTTTGGTTTTTGTTCAGAACTGTAATTGCTTAGTTTATTTAAAACTTCTTTCAGCTGAGTTTTGTGAAAAAAGTAAACTTCTTCAGTAATATCATAAACATCATCTACGAAATACCTATCGGAATCTTGCTGAGCATCGGTAGCATTCTGTATTATGCTATTATGAGTCAACGAGAATTCCTTCCAGAGAGTTTCAAGAGATTCCAATCTAGTCTCTACGTATATTTTAGTAATTCTGTCTTTAAGCGCCTTTTTAAAGTGAATCTGAGCCTTTTCGATAAGAACTTTTTTATTAAATTGCAACTTATACATAGGCTCCATATTTTTATTTGTTTATGACAGCAAATTATAAGAAAAGCTTTACAATTTAAATAACCACGTTGCAAGCAGTTGCTAATAGAATAGAACTTCTAGCAAAGACAAAATTTCACAAGTAATAAATGTTAACCACTTTCACAAAATTAATACCAAAGACAAGTTATCAGTACGGGTATTGCATATACAATAAATCATATGCACAATAAATTTATGTAGGTAAATAATTATAATAACTTATGAAGAAATTTTACTGAAGTCCAATTATATTTTTATTGAGGTAACTTTCTTCTATAATATTCTTCTTGCTAATAACAAATAAAATGTACTCACGATTTTCCCTTCAACAAACCGCACTTCACTAACACTGACTCCGTTGCTGCGGGCTAACTTTGCTGTCGCACTGGCAAACTCATCCGTTCTGCCCTGCGTCACCTCCGCTCTGCTGATGCTGTCCAGTCCGCCCTGCGCCAATTTCTCTCTCCTAGTGCCGGCCACTCCACTCTGCACCAACTCCTCCACTGCAGCACCACTGGTCACTGTGCACACCAGCTTGGATGTGCGGCGCTTCAGGGCAATCCACCCTGGTTTCCACGCCAAGATTCACAAAAACACTCACTCACTGATACTAATCCGACTCGATAAGGACCATGTACACAATTCACACTGGTCTTTAGTAACAATCAATATACTTTAATAGGACAGATCAAGTACACAGAACAAAAATATTGCGTTGACTATATGAGCATCATGTAACCAAACTATAGCGTGATTCAGAACCAATAGTACAACGCCATCTTGTTATAAACTTAGAACTAAAACTAGTTTACATTTGCAACTTGTACAATAAAGTATATTAATAATGTTGTGAAACTATGCCAACGGATGGATAAAGGAAGTGGTAAAGGCATTGCAAAAATGATAAAGTTATTCATAACATGTTGTTGTTATGCTTTATCTATCCTAGCCGAAACGTGTGATTTAAATGTTACCAGAAACGCCTATATTGGAAATGTTTATCCATTATTAACTTATGGTGTCATCTATTGGGGCAACTCGAATGACGTACATTCCACATTCTTTCTTTAAAAAAGAACAATATATATGTATGCATTACACCGAATCATTCAGAAACGTTTTTAGAGAAAAGGATAAACTAACTCGTTTTTATATATTAGAGTTATGCTTATTTGTTACCTGTCTGTCTGCCTGTGTAAGTTGTACCTGTCCGAGAGAGCCGTTATCTACCCGACTCGGGTGTCGGGTCGTGCGGTGTTCCGCAGGGGTTGGTACTAGGTCCTCTCCTGTGGAATATTGGTTACGACTGGGTGCTACGTGGTGTGTTCTTAGGGGGGGTCGGTGTGTCGTGCTACGCCGATGACACCCTCGTGACGGCGCGGGGAAAGTCACATCGCGAAGCGACCATAAAGGCCACGGCCGGGGTCGCTCAAGTCGTTACAAGAATTCGGCGTCTGGGTCTTCAGGTGGTTCTCAACAAATCCGAGGCCCTTTGCTTTCATGGGTCTCGGATGGCACCACCCTTACTGTGGGAGGTATTCGCATTGGCATCGAGTCCTCAATGAGATATCTTGGAATCGTCCTCGATAGCAGATGGGACTTCGTACCTCACTTCCGAAGTTTGGCCCCCAAGCTCACGAGAGCAGCGGCTGCGCTTTCGCGGCTACTGCTCAAGTTAGGGGGGCCTGATGCCTCCTGTAGGAGACTGTACGTTGGGATTGTGCGGTCTATGGCTCTGTACGAAGCCCCAATATGGGTGGAGACCCTGACGACCAACAATGCCGCAATTTTGCGACGCCCACAACGGGTTGTGGCCGTCAGGGTCATAAGAAGATACCGCACGATCTCCTTTGAAGCGGCGAGTCTCCTAGCCGGTACTCCGCCATGGGACCTGATGGCGAAATCTATTGCAACCCTGTACCAGTGGCGCAGGGAGGCGCAGGAGTGGGATCTGGGACCTGGCCCTAGTGAAATCGAGGCGCAACGTTCCCAGCTCCGCCAGGTACTCATGGCTCGGTGGAAAGAACGGCTTGAGCGACCGAGCGCAGGGCACGCCATGATCGGGGCGGTAAGGCCCGTCATGGAGGATTGGCTAGAGAGGAGACATGGTCCCCTCTCCTAACGGTTGACGCAGGTGCTCACCGGACATGGATATTTCGGAAAGTACCTGTGTCGTATAGGCCGGGAGCCAACGTCTGAGTGCCATCACTGCGGGGGCAGCCGCGAGGACACTACACTCTACACTTTGGTGGAGTGCTCTGCGTGGGTGCAGCAACGTGCCGATCTCGTGGCAGCTATCGGTGTGGGTAGCAGTATTTCCGAAGGTAGTAAAGCCACGCTGATTTATTCAGCAGGAATGGGCCGGCTCGACCGAGGCAGTACTACCCTCTCAAAGAAAACCAGCCTAAAGTGACAACATTCGTGGTGTCGCCTTTCGCTGGTGAGTGAGAGACCGGAGGCCCATCGATGCAGGTGTGACAGTTGTCGTGGTATGTGTGTGAGCAGTGGAGTGCTGTAGAGTGATTGTGAGGGCGGCGTGGATCGAACCATCGGCCTGGGAGACCCGTAGAAACGGTGGTGCCGCTGGCCGCCCGCGGCATAGAGAGGGGCCCAACCACGGCTAACCACCCTTGGAGGCTGCCCCGTCAGGTCGCGCATAATCCACGGAGTAGCTCGTCGTGCCGGTTGGTGACCGCATGGTGGGACCCGGCGACCACTTCCGAGAGGGTACGAGGGCCCTTCCGTCCGGCGGTTCGGTCACCGTCATGCTTCACGGATACATGATGACACAGCATTTTTAGTCTCAGTTTACATTGCCACGATGACTGTTATGCCTTTTACGCCCCCTTCCTCTTCCATCATGGCAGCACAAAAAAAGAAAAGTGGTCTTACAGCGACATCCTCCTCTCCCACCAACCCGCTTTTTGAGGTGAAGTTCACTAACATACGTGGACTCCATGCAAACCTTAGCGCCGTACACCAACACCTCGCGACGGCTCGGCCGGCCATGCTCCCGAGCTACGCGCTCGAGGAGTGCTTCCTCGCAAGGGTTGGAGTGTGCCTTTTCATCAGGGTGGATGTTTGTTGTCGCCGTCTGCACTGCCTAGAAGACACATCCTTCTCCATCCTTTGGCTCCACGTGGATTTTGGCTCTACGAGCCGGATTTACGTGTGCCTCTATCGCTCCCATTCCGGAGCGAATTTTAACGCCTACCATGAGTCTTGGCTGGGATCTTCCAAAACTGACCACGCTCATTGTGACCCAGACATTGATCGCCTAAAAGCAGCACTAAACAGAGCCACTAGAGAATGCAAGAAGGCTTACATCAGAGCAGATGCCCAGCGCATTGCACGGTTTGGTCAAGAAATCGTCGTAAACGTAAACAGCGTGGGTGATAGCACACAGCCTTGTGGGACACCAGAATTAACAGACTTGGAGTCGGAGCATGCACCGCCAACAGCGACCTTGATGCTTCTATCTGTAAGAAAACTGGTGAGCCAATTGCACAGTTTCTCGGGAAGCCCATAGGAAGGAAGCTTTGCAAGGAGCGCTTTGTGCCAGACCCGATCAAAGGCCTTCGCCACATCCAAACTAACTTCCAACGCTTCCCCCTTGGTCTCGATCGCCTGTGCCCACCGGTGAGTCAAATAAACAAGAAGATCACCAGCTGAACGACCCCGACGAAAGCCGTATTGTCGATCATTGAGGAGCTGGTGGTCTTCTAAGTACCGGAGGAGCTGGCAGTTAATAATGGATTTCATTATCTTGGAGAACAGGGAGGTGATGGCTATGGGTCTGTAGTTGGACGGATCCGAGTAATCTCCTTTTTTAAGGATTGGGTGCACTAGAGCTGTCTTCCATGAGTTCAGAACTACGCCAAGAGAGTAGGAAAGCCGATAAAGGGCCGTTAAAACCGGTGCCAACTCTGGAGCACACGTCTTCAGCACGATAGGAGAGATTCTATCGGGTCCACTCAACTTAAGAACGTCGAGGAAAAGAAGCGCTTCACGCACTGCCCTTTGTGTAAACCGGACTTCCAACATGCGGCTCTCACACGGCGGTATGGTCGCCGGTGCGTTTCAGGTCGTCCAGGGTCGAGTTGGACGCAAAGAGTTTGCCCAGAAGATCGGCTTTTTCTTTAGTGTCGTGAGCGAATGAATTATCTCCTATGTGCAGAGGTAACAGGGATGGCTTAGAAAAGTTCCCCTGTACAGCTTTGGCAAGAGACCAGAATGCACGAGTTCCGGAAGGGAGACTCACTAGTCTCTCGCCATTTCTGTCGATGTGAACTTCGTCCCAGCATTTACTCTTTTGAGGGACCTGGAGGCAAAATTAAATTGCTTCTTTAATGTGCTGGTCTTTACATCCCGTGCTGTCGCTGCATTAGCCCATGCTTGGTAACATTTCTGCTTTCGGCGGGACGCCGCTTTGCAGGTTCAACCAAACCAGGGCTGGGATTTGCCACCTGTGGGAATCAGGGAGAATGGAATGAAAAGTTCCATACCCTGAAGCACAACATCCGCGACATAGTCGGCAACGACATTGGAATCATCCGGCGAGAAGCAAACCTGCCTCCATGGGTAGGATGCAAAGAATGTTCTCATTCCATCCCAGTCTGCTGACCTATAGTGCCATACGCGGCGAATGCCTGTAACTCGCGGCCGCAACGAGTGAACGAGTGGCACTATACTCCTGATCAGGCAATGGTCCGAAAAGCCAAGAGGAGCCTCAACGGATACTTTGTAGCCGTCAGGATGTGAGGTCAGCAGAAGATCCAATAGTGAAGGCACGTGGCTTTCTGCATCTGGGATTCTCGTCGGCGTCGCAGCTGTTACGCTGCGTCAAGCCATATGCCAAGGCGAAATCGTGCACAGATCTTCCCGCATGATCGGTTTTGCGCGAGCCAAGCCATTCGGCGTGATGGGCATTAAAGTCACCAAGAATCACGATCTCTGCGGTCCCATCCCATCCATGCTGGAGCACTGAGTCTGTAGCCATTTGGACGTGGTCGATGAGTCGGTCCGTTTCGGCATCACCGCTATGGGACCTGTAGAGGCATACGTAGATGCGGGGATGGTCGTCGCAGTCTACACGTAGCCATAAGATGGAGAGATCCCTACCTTCAAGATTGCCGAGGCGGCGAGAAGTGATATCATCTCTAACGTACACGCATACACTAGCCTTAGGAATAAAGGAGTGTGTAAAGGAGTCTGATTCAATAGTAAATCAAAAATCTTTAAAACCAAAAGTTCTTCCAGAACTTGACTCCATTATTTTCATATCGTCTATTATAAGGACACCATGAACTATTTTCTTTATTGAATTTAATGATTCACTTGCAAAGCCAGGTTTGCCATCTATAGTACTTTACCATTTTGTAATATTCGAAGCGCTGCTAAACAGGTATTAAACGTTTTTCTCACGTATATTTACGATGAAAGTTTTCAGTTCAGGAGAGTACTAAGTACGTGGAACTTTTCCAGTCTCAATATTTTTCTTAATCTATTTAATAAATGTTTGGTCTTTAGGCCAATTTTATCTAACATAATTTTTTCTTTATCAATAATTAAAGATTTATTAGTTGAACAGTCCAATATTTCTTGTAAACTTGCAGCTTTTTTTTTCGAACAACGATTCTGATACTGGAGTCGTTTTTTTTTTTTCGTTTTTATTATTTTATCTTCTGCTTCAATCGTTGTTTTCTTGGAGAGTCTATAATCTCAGGACGATTAGAAGACCCTGATAGCTGCAAGGAGACGTGATTATTAAATACTCAGAATTACTAAACTACAAATAATTGAAAAAATATTTAAACTTCCATTCGATGGTTTGCATGAGATCGTGCCGATCTGTAACGGGGTGAGCTTATCTCTGCTTATCGTTAACAGATTCTTCCTACATTATATATTTGTACGACGATTCGATATCGGCCCGGGTTTGGTGCTCTGCTATAAAATAATTTTGGGGTCAGAATACTGATGAAAAACCGGAAAGAAACTCTTCTAGATTTATGAAATGATAGGATAATATACTATTATAATACTATTAAAATCCGGACGTAAACTTGAATTTTCAGTAAATAACATATTTTACACACGAAAGGACAATTAAAAGTAAAATCGGCTTCCTAATGTTTGATATTGAATGATGAATGACGTCACTATGATTTTTCGTTTAACTTCACCTTAAAATACTATTTTTTTTTTTTACTGTAGACAACACAACCAATATCGATGTAATGTTATTGTAAGTTTCTTTCTATTAGGACATATCACTGATGGTACATTTATTTTTATCTATGGCATGCAATGCAATGCATAGTGTGTTGGCAAAGAGAATTCAAGAAGGGATTTTTATATGGCAAGTAAGGAAACTAAACATTTAACTAAACATAGTTTTGTTGAACTTGGTTCAGTTTAACACTCTTCCAGCGGAATATCTTCTGAAAGATTTGTTTAAAAAAAAATACATACAAAAGGGATGTTCGGACAAACCGTTCTGATAGTAAGTTCAAAAGTCCGAAAGGGTTTTGATGGCCTGCTGTGTTGATTTTGTTGATTTTATTGTATTGAATGAACAAGAATTAACAGGTTCTTGAACTTCGCAAGTGTTTTATAATTTAATTTGTTGATTGCTTTTACTTAGAATAAATTAATATATTAAGATAAATATCAAATCGACAGCATGCACGTAATCTAAATAAAAAGAAAAGACATATTGCTCTTTTTCTGTATTAGTCAACAAACGTCAATGATTATAGCCAAAAGTATGTTTCGTACAATTTAACTCTCGAATATAAGTGTGAAATTATAAACAAAATTATAGCATACAAAAAACCCTGCTCTCGTTTTCTCCGATCCATTTTCTAGATTAGCTTTCACAAAGATATATGATACATCTTGAACTAATAATTATATATTTCTATTATATTTTACACAATTATCCAATAAAACTAAGTTGTACCCTTCGAAATTATAAATCATGACATTTAAATACGAATATCAAGTACCTCTATTTAAAGTATTTAACGTTAAGTAGTTTTGACTTAAAATTAAAATCCTTTGTCTTCACCATCACTATCTTTAAAGGTCACTCAAAAAAACCTTAAAATCTTTTAATACCTTAGACTAAGATGATGCTAGCAACAAGAATATACCATACAATATTTCAAGAAGAGTTTAACCGCATTGCTTGTCCATATACCGATTTATCACGACACACGAAACCACACGAACATGATTCTCGTATTCTGATCAATGAAGACTAATTATTATAACTGTGTTTGTATTAAGAGTTAAATTAATAATTTTATTTCGCTCGTAGTCCTGAATATATATATACCCGTATTATTACTACGTATACTGGTAAAAAAAGTACGTCGAAAATAGGACTTTTAAATTACGAACAATGCATATTATAACATTGTGTCTTACATGTTTATTACTTTTAAAAGTGCACAACGATATATAATAAATTAGTCACCCTGTAATGGGAAAAAACTCAATGTAAAAATATCGTCCAAAATGTATGATTTCGAGTAGAGGTTGACGCCATGGACATAAAGCCGTCAGCTAGTGATGTGTAAGGAAGAAATTACGATCAAAGATATATTAAATATTTTATGAAAACAAATGAACTAACATATGAGTAAAATAATTTTGGTTAACTACATTTTACATCAGATTAAATACAAACTGAAATTCTATTAGGGCCAAAGTCATTGGTAAATATGTGGAAATCGATAATTTTGCGATTACTCCCACGCATCTCTATCAACGGAATGCTTTTACAGAATGACACAGACGGGTTGACACGTCACTGAAATACCTAATGTAATACACCTAATTAAATAGGTCTAAAAATTATTTGTTTTGAATGGAGCCTTAAAATATCCACAATTAAATGAGTGTCATCAACAAAAAAAAACCATAACATATTTAATATTTCATTATAGTATTCTATAATTATATAATAATCACATACTTAATGTGATTATTATTCATATTATAATGTTTAAAAAGTATGTATTTAAATCAAAAGCTCCTAAATTTGTTAGTGCAGTGCCGATCACGCTAATAACGGCTTTTTACTTCAGTGGGTGTCGTCACAAACGAGGTAAGTACTGTGATACTATAAAGGCAAAAATAATAAGTTGTAAGCATTTGATTATATAGTATAATTTCATTAGTATTCACGGTATTATAATTATTTTATGATAAAAATATATCTAAATTATATAAATTAACAGTTAAAATTAATAGTCCTGAATCTAATGTTCACATTACAATGCTTGAAAAAGGTAATAAGGTCAAAAGTACCTACCTGCATAAAATAAGACCAATATTGTATTCTACACATAGAAGGCAACAAAAGTATTGATTTTGACAAATCCTACACATTCTGTCTGTGTCCTGTCTCAGTTTGTCGAAACAGGAAATTTATTCTTGATGTTATAATAATAACGCTACCTACACAGAAAGCTAATATTACGTTAATGGTTAATCAACGAAGTTCATCTAAGCCTACAGCTCGATTGATTTTGTTGTTGTGTTCCTAGAAAAAAAAAACTTCTTATTTTTTTTATTTTTTTTTTGAATTTGGAATAAGCAAAATTAATAGGCATCTACTTTTTTTGCGATAATTTAACCATGCGTTTTGTGTAGACTACAGAATTAATGTAACATTTAATAATAGTCATACGTACATTGGTTATATTTATAAAATTTTAACTGCATATATTTTACTTACGTTGTTAGGGATTACAAATTGTAATCTTAGCTGTTTAGTAAATTAAAAAGATTTGAAATTGTTTACACTGCAAAGATTTCCTAAATAAAGCGGACAATATTGTACCAAAGCAATGTAGATGAGTTCGCCGCTTTTAGCTACACATCTTTT
The DNA here is from genome assembly GCA_947561695.1 of Tyria jacobaeae. Taxonomy (NCBI): domain Eukaryota; kingdom Metazoa; phylum Arthropoda; class Insecta; order Lepidoptera; family Erebidae; genus Tyria; species Tyria jacobaeae. The sequence continues at coordinate 1,269,531 of OX387214.1, forward strand.
ATGTTTTCAGAATTTAGTATAAGAGATCTACATCGGACCCGGTTAAGGCCCGGTATAAACCCCCATTCAGCTCTTTGTTCTTCCAGTAGGTGCCAGTCCTTTTTCACTAGACCGATTAGAGTGAGCCCGTTAACAACTGCCACCACATCGGTCCACTTAGCAGAGGGCAGTCAGGCATATGAAGAAAAAAATCAAGATTGCGGAATCTGAAGGAATTGAATTTTCGTGACGTGTTGTTTCCGCAATAGCTATTTTTTATCAAAACAAGACCGAGTAGTACACATACACACAAGTAGACAGATACCAATATTTGCAATGAACTGTGTAATTGTCAATAGTAACTAATGTAAAGTGCCATAATGTGACTTTCGTTCACTCTCGGTCACCTGACCGGTATTTTTCTGCTAATTGTAAGTAAGCAGTGCTAGTTTTGTTGTTTGCGTGGATAGAATCACTACGTACTTGTTACTCGTCTGCGAAAGAAGGATGGTTACGATTTGCAAATGTATGTTTATATGAATGATATTTTGTTTGGTACGCTATAAAGCCAGGACGCCTGGACGGTTTTTGACATCTAAGGTTAGGTAGCTTATCTTCTGAAATAAATTTAGCAACCCAAAATAGACAGGCAGTTATATTATAGTTTTATGTTTTTATTATAATTTTGTTGTTGGTAATTTTTTACAATAGCAAAAAAAATAGCTTTTATTAAATATAAATTATTTTAATACTTTGAAAAAGGAACAGCTTGCATTTTAAATGTCTAAAAGTAGTTATCGTATACCTAGCAATACAAACAACAACACGACAAATATTTTAAGATGACATGTCGTCTATTGGAGAAAGTAAAATCTAAGATATATAGAGTCGTTGCAGAAGTATCTTCGGTATCCAATATACTATATCTAAAACAAATATAGGTGTGTACTATGTGTATATGTTAAATTTTCAAAGATAATTTAAAATAAGTACCCTAACACAGAACGTACCCATTTAGATTTTCAGTAAACATACATTCTATATCTACACAATACAGGCACTAAAAGAAGCTACCTTTCTAATTGTCATTCAATATTATAATCACGATTGCAAATTGTTTCGGTTCAGTAAATCAAGTGCTTGTGCCGGTCACTGAATAAAATTAATAAGAACCGTTATTATATGTTTTTTCTTTCTTTTAAAGATAATTTATCTTTTTTTTTTTATTATGTGCACATATTAGTTGTGCGATCAAAGACTTCATTGCAGTAACATTTTTGAAGCTAAAGGTTTCCTTAAAGATAAAGGTATTTTTTTTTTCCCTTTTTATAGGCCTACATGAAAATATTATCCCTAAATTCACCTGTTAGAAAGATATCGACGGCTCGCCGCGCACTCTCACAACGGATCCAATTCCTATAGAATTATCAGGTGAGCAACCGAACTTGAGAAAATAAGGAAAACTTTACTATATAACATTTTTATATAGTAGCATTAGGTTATATAATTATATACAATTCAATTATATACTATTAAAGCTGTGCCTGTGACTTCGTTATCATTTGTCGAAAAAAAAAACAATACTAATTGCTATATTATACACATTTTTTTTTATAATTTCTTCAACGTCAATCTTAAAATTGTTATTGAAAAAGTTAATTCTTTTTTCTAGTTCGAACTCATTTGTACTTTTAAGTAACCAAACGGCTTGCCTAAACCGTCCGTTGTGAGTTAATTGTCGGTACGGAAAAGTTAACTTATTTAAGGGTTTACCTACAAATACACAATCGTATAAATATTAACGTGAAATTTATAACAATCTTTTTTTGTTGGGAATAAATACGATATGATCTCTTAACCCTTAAGAAAAGAGCACTTGTGACACACAAGAGTCGTGGGTACGACTCGAGAGCCTACTTACCATTAGGTGACCCACCTGGCGCATTAACCCAATCCCATAAAAAAAATGTGATTCATCACTGCATTTTCCTTTTTTCCTAACTTTGGAAAATAATTTATTCCTGAATTCAATAATAAAATATTTAAGCTACAAAATAAAGAAAAAATTAACACTGTTGTTACATGAAAAATAATTCTATGAAGTATATTCCACAATATTTATTCTATCGTATAACATAATCATATTGAGATCTACTGAACCAAAGTAATACTAATTGAATTGCTCTTAACCTAAAACCTAGAAGCATAAATGATTCAAAAGTTCGTAATGTAAATAAGGTAAGACGATGTGTCTACTATCACGCATTATCTGATTGAAATTATGTTACTGCAAAACTTTCTGGAAGTAGTATAGTAGGATTATTTTAAATTCCTACAACGAATTATTTAACTGTCTGTTAACTGTGCAAGGTGTTTATATATTGATGTTTTTGTAAAATGATAGCTCATGTAAGCAAATTATTGTATTTTGATAAGGAAATAAAGTTATATCATACTTAACTGCCCTCTAAATTTTTTTTAATATTCCCAATTCTATTGAAAGAGTGAACTATTTAGTTTATATATAAATAGTGTTTTTTTACTAAAAAACGAAAAAAAGGTTTTAATTATGGTTTGGGAGGAAAACGATTAAGATGAATAATAGCCTTAATGTTAGTCTATATTAAAGAATATATTATAGTGCATAATGAGTTGTAATAGAAATGTCAAATTGGGTCTACAGATTCTCGCGTTAATGTAAACTCTCTGATAATTTCCTTCCAACCTGAATACTTAATCCTTTCCAAAATTTGATGGTTGATGGTTGGATGAGTTACAAACAAACAAACCAATTTTGAATCTAACGTATAAAGGTCGGTACCATCAGTAACGTAATTATTCCAATAAAAAACCTTTTACAGAATTGAAGACAAGACATGACAAGACAATTTAAGACAAGAATTTAAGGCAATTTACAAAAAAAAAATTAGACAAGTGCCGTGCCATTATTTCTTGAGTGCTTTTCCTCTTAAATAAATGTTGGTGTTTAATACATCTTTTTATTTAGGGATACCAGGGTGTATGCATTCGTTTTACCTATCTGCTGTAAAAAAATTGTACTTTCTATGTACAAAACCATTTTGTAATATATATATATGCAGAAACATCAGAAGGACCTTCGAAGCGGTCTTGGCTACCACTTTGCATCGTGAGCGTGTTGATGGCGGGAACTCCAAAATAAAAGAATATTCACATTGTTGGACGCGGTTGGTTTAATTTTCTAGCGAACACTTATCTTGTATAAACACAATGGGTAAGATTAACCCTGATTAAGAGCCAATAGGTTGGCACGTGTGCGTCTCCTGCGATAGCTGGCAGTCGAATCACCGATTGTCACCGCATTTGGCGACACCCGCCACTCTATTCGGGGTTACCCGCTCTTATTTTATTTTATACCAATCAAGTTATAAACATTAATAATAAACAAATCGATTACAAAAATCCAATTTTAAACAAATCAAAAATAACAATAAAATCCTATTAAGTCACGCTCCGTCATGTATATATTACATCCCGGTGATCAGTCAACAAGAAAATCAAAGAGACCAAAATTCAGTCTACACAATTTGAATGTTTTATTGACTATTCTGGTGAATCGAAATAAAAAGCTAGTGATTGCATTAAATTCATTTAAACATTGGATTCCGTTTATTCAATAAACAAAAAGATTAGTTTGAAGTAAATATCGATTCTTGGAAACAAAGCTATAGTAGATCATACGTTTTTGACAGTAAAATGTACAATACTCGTAATAGTAAGGAGACTAATAGTAATTAAGAGCTATAAATTTTCATATTGAACATTCTTATGTAACTATAACTTAAGCTATATCTAACAGACGAAACGCCAGCTGCGGCTGGACGACTTACTCCTTGAAAAAGGCCTCCTGTCGAGACCGAAACTAGTCGGGCATCCCCGAAATACACACGTGAATAAAACCATATATTTAAATAAATATAAATCTAATTCACGAAAGTTTTCATTCTAATAAAATTATATTAGAATGAAAACAATTTATTTTTGCCTGTCTAAGAAAGAAGCTCTGAAATTAGGTTTTTTGTGCGTATAGTGAGACTTATTTTTGAACTATGTAAAGAACACGGTACATGTCAAATTATTATTGAATACCTTCACTTTAGCTACGCTGGTCACACATTACTAGAAGAATACTTTTATTGCCGATTTTGATGTAGGTGGGAGTGTTTGTATGTACTATTCTCTATAACTACTAGTCATATTCTATTTTAGAGGAAGGTAATACAGGAAAAAAGGGATCGATATGACATCAATATACGTTTGTGAAAACGCTTGTGCATAGCAGGGTCTATTGTTTCTTACGTAGAGCCGAATTTATTATTATTAGACACGAATGGGCTGGCTAGACTGGTGCGATACCACGGCCTCATGAAAACTGGTTGTGAAGCAACACCGGTTGCGTTGCATTTCCCCGAAATTAGTGAAGTTTCTTGAGGCCCAACCCCCCTCTCCTTTTCCTCTCCCCTAATCCCCCGCCACTTTTGCCATTTTCTCATCCCCCTCCCTTTCCCCTTCCCGCATAGTGACCTTCATCTCAAAGAAAAGAGCGTAAAGCTACCTAAAAGGCCAGCAACGCACTTACGACTCTCGAGTTGCAGGTGTCCATGGATGGCGGTTGTCACTTATTATCAAGTGACACGTCTGTTCGTCTGTCAAACATGTGTGTGTGTGTCTGTGTATAATATATAAAAAAAGGTACTAGGTACGTGGGTAGTAATGGAAAAATGCCTAATCGGATCAATATTCACTATCAGTATTCAGTAACAGTCTCTGAAAAACTAAGATTTCTATTTACACATTTTATTTTTGCTAGTATTTGTTAAATAACACAGTGAAATATTTTATGAAAATAATATCAAAGAAAACGAAAACATTTAACGAAACCGTTTGTAAGTTAAGTCATACCTAGTCGTTATTCTATTTACGTTTTCAAAGGGGCCGATATTCACGCGTATACCTTTACACATTTTTCACACTATTTATAATGTTCAACGTATTTTTATGACAACAGCGTTTATATTCTAGTAGAGTTAGGCAAAAGGGGCTGTACTGATATGAAGCTAAATAAGCAATACTTTTATAATTTTAAGTATTATTTTGCGTATATTTTTATAGTCATAAAGTGTCTGTAAGCTTTTCCTTAACAACGACGTGGGTGAGACATGCTTAGGCACATACGGGCCAAATTGACCGAAGTAATATCAGTGGGTAAGATTACCAAACCAGTCCAACCTGAAATGCGGTACAGCCTTACCATGTAAAACACTACATAGTTACTAAAACATTAACTTTTTTGATTTTTTTTTTATGCGATAGGGGACAAACGAGCAGAAGGGTCACCTGATGCTTAGTGACTACCGCCGGCCATGAACACCCGCAACTCAAGAGTCACAAGTGCGTTGCCGGCCTTTTAGGTAGGAGTACGCTCTTTTCTTGAAGGTTTGAAGGTCGTATCGGTTCGGAAATACGGCAGGCGACAATTTGTTCCATAAGCTTGAACGTGCAAACCTGTGTCTTCGTGGAGTTAAACTGGACTAGGTTAAGTCGACCCTAATCTGAAACTTTTAATAAAGAAGTTTCGATTTCAGATACAAGTTTGGATCGGCTCTCGATGACGTTTACCCGAGAAATGTTAGCGGCGGCCGGTGTAAAGGGCATCACTCGTGCTATCGTCCACATAGCAATGGATGCTGCTAATCTACAGCATGTCATTGATGTGCAGAAGAAACTCGTGCATTCTGGTCTCTTGCCAAAACTGTCCAGGGGAACTTTTGTAAGATATCCCATCCACCTCTTCACATAGGAGATAATTCGTTCGGCCCACGACGCTAAAGAAAAAGCCGATCTCTTGGGCAAACTCTTTGCGCCCAACTTGACCCTGGACGACGGGGGAAACGCACCGCCGACCATGCCGCAGTGCGAGAGCCGCATACCGGAAGTCCGGTTTACACAGAGGGCAGTGCGTAAAGCGCTCCTTTCCCTCGAAGTTCTTAAGTCGAGTGGGCCCGATAGAATCACTCCTATCGTGCTAAAGACGTGTGCTCCAGAGTTGGCACTGTTTTTAACGCACTTTTTCCTGCTCTCTTGGCGTAGTCCATGCCATATTAACATGCATCGTTTAAATTAAAAATATGTTTTCCACTAGAGAACTCTTACGCTGAATGGGCCTTAATAATATTAGTGCAGTAAGTAAAATAAAATAAAATTTTATTTATATAAATAAACTAAATGAATGTGTCCACTGGGTATATAGAGACACGAATATCATGTAATAATATGTTGTATATTGTAACTATATTTCAATAAAAGACGTAGTCCGTCTAGCGTTTTTAGAGATAGCTAAAAATGCAAACATGGACGGACAATTTAGTCATCTTTTCAACCAGTCTCTCAAAATTAAATGCAGTAACTGGTAAATTCTAAGTAAAATTTCTGTGGTGATGAAACTCCTTATCTTATGCTCGAATGCGTATAATGTGTGTTATAAATTCACCCAAAAAATTCTTTAGAGTAAATAAGAGTTATATACATATATGCCTCGCAGAATTTATTGTAGATTTACTAAAAACTAATATTTTTCCTTTACATTGTATTAATTTTTTTGGAACCGTTTTGCTTAGCGCACGACTATAAATCGTATAATGTGTAAATTGGTTAGCAGATACTGAAATTTATAGTGAAATATATCATAATAAAACATAGCCTATTGTCACTCAGAAAGAGTTTAGATTCCTATGAATGAAAGAATTTTTAGAATTGGATAAGTCGATCCAGAGATTACAAACAAACAATCAAATTTAACATTTTCATAGTATCAGAATAAATTTCGTAATAAGGTGCAAATATTTGGCTTCGTTCTTAAAGATTTGCAAAACTAACGGTATTTTATTTTGTTACCTAGTTAATAAATAAAGCTGCAGTTTAAACAAAATTTGATGTAGATCCAAAAAAACAGAAGGAACGTAACAAAAATAGTTATCGACGATAAACTGCCGTTTGATCACGAAATAGTAGCAATTTCGCCTCTCTTAACACAACGCCATTTACTAGATTTTAAACACACATGGGAATGACAGGCTGAATAACATTCCTTTACATTAAATTTTCTTTAAATTTCTCGAGCAGTGGAGACATCATCTCCACTCAACCACAGAGGAGCGCTGGAAGATGGAAAAATTTGCTTCAAAACTGCAACTGGATATAGGTACCTCGCAATGGAGCTCAGAACAAAAATTCGTGAACAAGGGTTGTTCAACGACTCAGAGGCTGTATATTATAGTGATAAGATACATTTTAAATAAACTTAGATATTTATTTAAAATGAAAATTTGATACATCTAAAACAATTTGTAATCTTTAAACTTAACAGGTATTTAATTACGCTGGAATACTTTTCTGAACTGTTTGAAACAAGCCTGTGGAAAGCAGTCACTGGATAGATCACTTACGCAGTACTGATCATAAAAATAGAAATATTTAATACGTTTGTTAAAGTGTGGAATTACTTCATTCTGTATTTTTAAATCGTGTAGCTTATTATAGAATTATTGACACTAATGAAAATTATTCTTTGCTTCTTATCATTACATACATACATTATATTTTAGATTCTTAAATAACAATCAAGGAAAAATCAAAAAAATTATATATACTTAACTTAATTATATATACTTATAACGATTATACCTGTCTAAAAATTAATTTTGGATATTGTGCCTGGTTTTTGACTGTTAATAATTCACTTTAAACAACCGACAGTAGTAGACAGCCGAGATAACCGAGACAAGACAACCGACAACCGACTTCATGGATATGAAATGGGTGATGAATGGGAATGGATATGAAATGGGACCACACGGGAAGCACCAGATTTGAAATAAATAAAAACCATCAAAATCGTTTAACTCAGTCGAAAGTTCTGAGATAACAAACATACAAAAATACAGTCGAATTGAAAACCTCCTAAAACCTCCTCCTTTTTGAAATCGGTTGAAAATAATCGGACTTTAAAAAAGAAGACAACCGACTTCAATGCGTCTATCATAAAATTTAAGACTAATATGGTTTTCTCATTTATGCCATTGTCACAACTAGACCAAACTCTCATCTAACTACCCTTGAAGTACATCCTTTTCAATAAAAAAAGAATCATCGTAATTGGTTGGCGTGATATTTAGTTATTCATCCAATTGTCGCGAACATACTCAATGCAAATTTAAGACTTTCTCATGGTTCATTCTCATCTCAAATCGTAGAAATCGGTTCAAGCAGTCGAAAGTTCTGTGGTAACAAATATAAAAAAAATTGAGAACCTCCTCCTTTTTGAAGTCGGTTGAAAAGACTTTTAATTTCAATTGAGTTTCTCAGACAATTCGAATTATATAACTCTGAGATATGTGCATATATTTATTACAAAAAAAAAAAAAAACCGTGATTGGCTCATATTTTTAAAATCAAATCATAAATTTGATTTATCGCATTACTGTCTCATTACGTATTTACCACGTCTTGTTAAGAATCGATTATCAAGGCATCACAGATGCATTATAATTTTTCATTTCGAAGACGATAATTCAATATTGAATAGTATACTATTAGAAATCGAGCTATGTTCTGCGACTCTTTCAATGACAGCTGGTTTTAAAACCAGCTGTCATTGAAAGAGTCGCATGCAAATGCTGACAGTCGGGAATGATACTGCATTAACTTTGCGAGTAACATTTATCTGTAACAAAATATTATGAATTGAAAGCGCTGTTATAAGTTTCTCTGACCTATACAAATGCACTTTATTTAATAGACATTAGCGTGCCGTGATATGAGATTGAGTTGTAATATGTGATTTAAATTTAAATTTTGGGCAATATGACTTGTGCTTTGCTAACCCATATCTTGCGCTCTGGTATCATTACTAGTCAGTAAACAGTTTGATGATGTTTTGTACAGCACAGATTCTTTTACTTATTTATGTCATAAATTTAATAAATTTACATTACAAGCATTGTTGTATCAATTACCTCTGTAGATTTTATCTTAACGTATTTTTCCCATAAAAATATACGTAACAAGCTGAAAGTATCCATTTACTTGGTAACTTACTTTTCAAGAAAATATGCTGCTTGATCTTAAAAGTAAAATTAAATCAAAAGTTAATTTCCTCCACACACACATAGTTACTCCATCATCTATATAACTAATTACATTTTAATTGTATTATACTCTATAGCGCTAATATTATTGTTTTTCACATACCATCTGACCTTTTAAGCTATTGCATAGCTTTTATCGCGGGCTTTGAGCGCGATGACCGAATCAAGAAATTCGGTAACGAAAATAAAACCTAACAACCCCCACTCCGCCTACCATGTAGCTCGGCCGAGCGTTCGCTTTATGTGTATGTATATGGTACGACTATACGAAGCTCCACGGATCGAGACGAGCTGCTCCAAAATCGAACGAATACGTACGCAGCTGTTTGTGAGAAAGTATAAAGGTGTATAGGTATCTATCATATATGTTTCTTATTTCAGTTACCGTAAACCTATAGTGTCAATGGTAAAAAATCCTGTATAGCCTACATGTATTGTGAGATAATAAAAATAGTTTAAACAATATTAACTCCTCATTTATTCAATAAAAGAAAAAAAAAAAAATTCTTATCGGTTACCACGCTCAAAAAGTGTAACTTGAATTAATATCAAAGAAAAAAAATACTGCATACATAAAAAATAAGTAATTAGTTATAATTGCATAATTTGATAAAAAATAGCTTTGCCGCGGCAGTCCCCGAGTGCCACACGTTTTTTTTTTATATATTTGTTTGCCAGTAGGACATTACACTTATATATCAATTCTGTTGAAAATGGTTTTTTTTTTAATACAATCATGTTAAACACAATTTAAGATATATACGACTGTTCCAAAAATTGAGATGAGGCTCATGGATTAGTTACCTCTGTAATTTAAGCATTAAATAGCTGTCGATGTGATAAGCTTTTAATACTGGACAAACGAGCAGATGGTTCACCTGATGGTAAGTGACTTCCTCCGCGCATGAACACTTGCAGCTCAAGAGCCACAAGAGTGTTGTTCGCCTTTTAAAGTAGCCGAAAGGGAAGGGGGAAAGAGTAGATAAGCAAATTTTGGGTAGAGGGTAATCTTAATTATGAATAAGTAAGAATAGTAATTGGTCTCAACATTAGCTGAAGCCATTAAAACTTTTGTTTTTATAATTGGTCTCGTAAATTTAATACAAATTGCTTTTTAACAAACGTAAAATATCCTCAATTATATGGAAAAGTTTTTCTTTCTAATTTGACGAAAACTCAAGCACAAACAATGGGCACTCGGCATCGGTGAACAGGTAATAGGTGTACAACTTTACTTTTAGTATAATTAATAAGTAAGCATAACTCGTGTTCTTATAAATATAATGGCGAAGAAAAAAGTAATAAAATCTATAACTGCGAATAATTTCAAGTCATTTTGCAAGCACTCATCGATCCATGGCATGTTCTACTTCTACAAGGCGACAAATTGGTGCGTCTATACCATATGGCTTGTGATCATAGCTCTAAGTATGGCTCTTTGTTGTTTCCTCGGACATATGATTTGGGAGAAATACGTTATCGATCCTACATTGACAGTGGTAAGCATTCGTTTCTGTGCTATAAATTATAATAGATAGTAGTTTTAGCAATTGTTTGGTTCAAATAAAACTCGGCATTATTACTTGTTAAAAATTATTCAATAAAATAGTATTGTCTTAAAGGCAATATAAAAGCTAAAAGCATTGTTGAAAGTTTTATAACAATGAAAAGGTCAATTCCGTTGAAATTTTATAAAAAAAAAATCTACTAAGATATATATAAAAAAAAAAATTGGATTTGTTTTTATAGAATGTACTTGCTTACCTATAATTGATACATATAATAAACCTTTTCTCACTTAAAAAATGAAGTATATACATACATACACGACAGCACGAAAGATGACACATGTGTTTTCTTAACAGGTAGAAACCACTCACTATTCTATGGATAAAGTAGAATTTCCCGCTGTGACCGTCTGCGATGCAGAAAGAGTGTTTCTACCTAAAACTCAGGAGATCACCGAACTATTGTAAGTTTAGTTTTTTTAATTTATATTGTTTACTAAATGCTCAGGTAGTCTATTATAAATTTAGGACTACTTACTGATTACGAATTCAATGCAATTGATAGCTTAATCATGCCAATTTTTAAACTTTTGCCATTTTGTTATTTGTTCCTGACCATTTTTTTTTAGAATGTTTTTTTAGAATAAACATATTATTTTATGTTGCAACAATTACTCGTAATAATTATATTATTTGTATTAAAAATAGATATAATCTATAGCTAATAGATACAGTTTAAAACAGTACAGTAATTGATAAAATTACTCAAAACACATTATTACAAAAAATACACATAAAAATACAGACACGCCACATCTTAATATTCTGATGTATTTTATATGTTTATTGTTTTTTGATATAATAATATTAAGATTTTTTTTAAAAATTCAGAGAGAAAACAACAGGATGAAAGAACATTTGAAAATTAGAATGTTTTAAATTAATGTAGTGCTCGTTTTCAAGGTCTTCTTCAGTTTATTCTCAGTTGCAGTTCACATTCTTTAACATTGAATACAGTACAGTCATTTCATTACTATATGCAATTTTTATTACAGAACCCTTCGGGGTTACAACCAGACTGACATCACCGAATTCTACAAAAGCTTTAGTGCTGTCAGACGCAAAGATTATGAACCTGAAGCTTTGGTAAAAAAAATGCATTCAGTGCTTGATGATCTAGGATATTCGTTGAAGATGTTATTAAGCATGGTAATTCAATTCTATTCATAGTATACGGTTTAGAAATTCTAATAAATTACTGTTTATCACACAGAAAAATATTTTACCTCATGATAATATATGAATATAATAATTAACTCTGGCTTACAATTGATATCTCTGAAAGACGTAAGACTAACAGTCAATAGATGTCTAAAACTGTCCAGTTGCCTTTTTCAATGTTCAGTAGGCTCTTTAATATGACTTTAATATTACTTTTTTAATAAGTAAGACCCACTCTATAATTTCAGTTGAAGCACTTTCACGTGGTATGCACTTACCTAATAAGAAACAGTATTTAAAGTATGTATTTACTTGAAATGAATAGTCTTGTGATACGCTTGCACAAAGGGTCTTCATTCTCACAAAATAATACTCATTGAATATATGGAGAGAATTCATTTTTCTCATATTAAATATTTAAATGCTGAAAGACGCAGATTTATTTAATTGGAAACCAGGAAACTTGTGTATATTAGAGCTATAAGATTGTTTGTTTTTCAGTTCAAGAGGCCATGTGACGACTTGATAGTGGAGTGTAATTGGAGGTCCCAACCGTATAACTGTTCTCAAATGTTTAAACCCATCGAAACTATTATTGGCCATTGCTGCCAATTTGATATTCCGTATTTTAGGTAAGATTTCGATAACGTATTTATCGTAAATGAAAAAATAGAAAAAGTCATAAGGCTATTTTTGATCTAATTCCTTTCATGAGAATTAATCATCAAAATTTATCCTTCTATTTTGGAGAAGTAGCTCCGTAATGACAACAGTACAATACCGCAATACACAAGTTAAAGGGGAAACCGAAGCAAATATCAAGATTGATGCAAAGCTCGTTAAGATCACAAAATGCCCCCCACTGTTGTAATCTTAACGAACTTTGATTCAATCTTGACAATTTGGGAGAATCTTGATTAGATAATAGAAAATCTTAAGAAATAATAGTTAATAAGATCTAATGATCGCTGCAGTTATATATTAATCTCCCTTGATCGTTTTTGGATAGTTATTCTATGCATCGAAATGTGATGCAAAATTAAGATATATGTGTATATAAAATATATTTTTTTAAGTTAAACGGTTTTATTGAAAATAAAGATATTAATTATGTAGATAATGTACGAAAAGCTGAAAAGTAATTCGGTAAGTTCTAAGTACCAAATATTACTACACTCCCATCAATTTATCACATATATGTGCACATATCTATATTATCTACATTATTTTAACGTGGGAGAGCCATGCTTCCACACGTATGGCCGAACTATTACCTCACAGAAAACCAGCTGTCAAGCAATGCTTGCATTGTATGACCGAGTGAGTGAGGTTACTCGAGGTCAAACCCCTATTACCTTACCCTCTTTCCCCTCCATCTTTTCAATTCTCCTCCTCCCTTTCCCCTACCCTAAAAGGCGGACAGCACTCTTGTGACTCTTGAGTTGCTTTTAATAATCATTTCAATATATCACAAGGAATTTTGTTATGAAATTTGACACAGTATCTTTGTTTCTAGTATTAAAATGATGTCTATCACTTATTTTATTATAAAGATGTAGATTTTTTCTTACATACATAATATTTTCATAATTGAATCGGCAAGGTACCGTCATAATATAAATTCTATTAAATAGTTACCTGAGGGGTTCGCGGCAACGTAGATTATAAATGGCTTTCACAACTCTCTTTTGCCAGATAAAGAAGGATTTGATGTCAGCAGCCCGGCCAAACAGTAAAACGCCATCAGACAGCATTATGTCTTATGGCGTTTTACTGTGAGGCTGGGCTGCTGGAAGTAGCTAAAATAGACCACACGCGCGGTTTCTACAAACCTCCGGAAACCTCTCATTTCGGGGAAATGCAACGCAAGCGTAACTTCACAACCGGTTATCTTAGAGGCCATGGTATCGCACCGGTCGAACGGGCCCATTCGAGTGCTGCATACGTGGCTTCTCAGGGTAATAGGCTGTATAAGATTGACACAACTCTATACACTGTCTTGGTGGCATATATGCAATAATGGAGAACGGTTTTTTGCTATCCAGGATGTCGACTATTAAGGTGATAGCGATAATTTAAAGATTAGGCAAGGTGAATTTCATATTGACAGTTTGAGTCCCACGTGGTTCTGCTTAGCCTTGAATCCTTTGTCTAGAGTCTTTCCGCAAATGAAACTTACAAGTATCTAGGTATGTGATAGGCGTTAGGTATAAATCTTTGACTATGAAGCAATCTTTACAGGAACGCTTTTTTGGCCGTCTGTAAAGAGTATTAAAAAATCCTTTGCCAGGCGGTGCACCTATAACGGATGGGTCATACCAGTCGTAACCTACTCCTGTAGCATACTTAGATGAACTCAGACGAAATTTAATGACCTGCATAGAAGAGTCCGTACACCGCTAAGTACATATCGAATGCACCATCCACGTTCATCAGTGATGAGATTGTATATTCCGCGGAAATATGGGGGGCGTGGTTTCTTAAATGCCGTAGCCCTCTATAATCGCTAGATATGTATTCAAGACATTACTTTCTTACTGTTATCGTGCAGGTACACCGGGATGTGTTGTTGTTGACTAGTTGCATTCGTAATCACTCCGCTTGCTCTTGGGCAAGAGAAGCATCTAAACCTGTAGTACTTAAAATTACAGATTATATTGAGCTATGGAAGAGCAAAGAGCTGTGTGGACGTTTTTATCGGGTCTTAAGCTGGTCCCATGTAGATCTAATGGCAACCATATCCTGACCTCTTCAGGGAAACTGAAGGTTTTGTCTGTGCATTTACAGATGAAGTTGTAATGATGATGACATTTATCGTCCGTCCGTATCACCGTCCGTATATAGTGGTGATAGACCAATTAGAGCATCAAGCAATAACTGTTGACATTAATGTCACCTATGACGACATAAGAGCTGAAAAATATAAACAAATTAAATATAAGGATTTGGCTCATGTGAGCCAAATCCTAATATTTTATTTGTTAGTCTTAGTTATCTGTGATGTTGATTCGAAAATCATTGCAGTACCAGCTTATGGGTTGATTGCTAAGAGCCTCGACCAACACCTCAGAGGCTCGTTAGGTAGCTGGGTAAAGCACTTGATTCAGAAGGCAGTCCTTCTTAATGCGGCACGTATTATGAGGAGGTTCCATTCTCTGGAGTCCTAACCACCGGCAGCCTGGTCCCTGTACCCAATACTGGTTGGACACTATTTTTTTTATATTTTTAAATATCTTGTGTTTGTTTTTATATATTTAAATGTAATTTTAGTTAAGAACGTTCTTAACTAGTAAAAAAAACAGAACAAATACTGGTAATGATCACACAAATATTTGTCTTGGGTGGGAATCGAACCCACGACCTTAGGCCTAGCAGTCAGGCTAACCACTATACCAAAAGTCCAATTAAATTAGATTATATACATATTGACATATATGTCAGGAAATTACGAACTAAGCAAGGGGAGGGTGTTTCTATTTGAATTTTTTGACTGCTGTTAACTGAAAATTACTAATCATCATCACTCACACTCACACTCAGAGTTTATGACAGTCCATTACTGGACATAAACGTATATCATCATGCGCCATAGCACCAGTGCCAACTTTCTTCCAATTGAAAATTATTGACTCTTAAAGTAATGTTAGTAATAGTAAAATCTGATGAATAAATTATTAATATTAATTATTAGAGAAAACACGGATGTAAAAACAAAATACATCTCCGGCATCGATACGTCTGAAGCATTGGATATTGTAGTAATGGGCCCGGCTGTAAAGATAGATCCTGACGAAATGGATGGATATGCTATGGTACGTGAGATCTATTTATTTCATTACGTAACGTATTTATCACGCCATTTTCCCATTACCACCACTCTTTATTTTAATAAAATATTTTCTTCTACTAGAATGTACAAACGGGAAACAAACAGGGATTCGTATAGTAATTCAACTAATCTTCCGTTTGTTTCCTACTAACATATTTCTTCAATGCTCACTGCCCAGCATATTTTGCAGCTTTACGTGTACGACCGCGAAGACAAAGTGACGTTGATCGATAGCTTTATCAACTTGACTCCGGAGTCATTCTTCGACGTCAACGTGTATACTTGGGTAATTGACTCTTCAGAGAATGTAAAGGCATTGCCGTTAGTTAGCAGGAAATGTATTTTAAAAACTGTAAGTAATTTTCATTTCTTTATTATTTTTTATAGCTTTTGCCCGCGTCTATGGTCGGGTAAAATTAAAATGATGTCTATTCTTCAGTGCATCAGTTCAGTAGCTAAGACATGAAAAAGTAAAAAACATACATTATTAGAAACCAAAGAACCTATGTGGATAAAACTTTATTGATGAAATTGAATCGTATGGCATAATTTATATATGTGTATATGTGTGTGTAGGAATATAATGAAATATGTAGTGAAAATATAAACTTTAGTTTAATTTAGTTTTGCTGAAAATATTGTTTCTTTTTTTTTCATCATAAATTATCACTAATAGACGAATAAATGATAAATATGCTTGGTGTCCAAATACTCGGCCGGATATCGAATGGTATAAAAAAAGTAGAGGATTAGGCCAAATACCCAATAGTAGCCGAATATTCGTGGCACCTCTCGATGTTATGAAGAAAATGAAGAAAATGAAAATGTTATGAAGTCGGATTTAATATATGGGAACACGTAATGAAGTATTAATATTTCTGAATAAATAAAACCATTACATTTGACAAATGGTTACGAGAATCCTTATTTATATACTTCTAATAATTATGAATATTTAAAATCATTAAGTGTAGCAGTCAATTTTAACAAACCTTTAATTTGAAAATGTTTTAGTATACCTTGTAATTTCCAAAAAGTGTGTCAGTAAATAAATACTTCTTTAGTATTGACAATGGAAACTTAATTAGAAACAGTTAGTGATTTTTTTAAAGTTGCAGTATTAATAGCCAATGAAATTGTTTTTATTTTCAGCAACGAGTTTAAACGTTTTAAATTTCGTTAGTTGTTGAAAGTACCTAAAAGTTTTTATCATTATTTTTTAGAAAAATAATAATTTTATAGGTGATTATGTTTTATGCCGTTTGAGGTTGAGACGCTGGGTTGGTGGTAACTGAGTACTCGTTATAAATATAAGGTACTAGATGAGTGACTGATCGATAGTACGCGTAAAAAGAAAGCTGACCTCTTTCTTGTAGTGCAATGCTGCCAGCCTAATGGGATGCTAACGGTAGGCGACAATGCAGTGGAATTTTATTAGTCTTGTTTGTAAATAAATAACATATTTTTCTTTAATACAAATATATATTTCTTATGTTTTCTCTATTTCTTATGTTTATGTTTACTCCTAAATCAACACTTTTTATTAATAAGACAAATGTACAAATAATTTCTATTAAGAAATATTTTTAAGATATATTTTACAATGTTTTGAATACATTAATTTTCATGGGGTTTAGAAAGGTTTAATATATTATAACATTATAAATGCTAAAATATCTCTGTCTGTACATCTGTCACACTTTAACAGTTGATACTTTGACACTTGAAAGGGGGCGAAGGGGGAAGGGAACAAACCTTGAAGATGACAAAATAGAGAATCTTTTGTGAAGTTGATGATTTTTAAACGGCATAATGTATGGAAAGAGAACACGTTGCAGAAGGCCATTGGCTAATTTTATATAATGTGTGAGTACTTTCACTTTCAGGACAAGGGCGTGGAAAGAGGTTTTTATCAGAGCTGTATGACGCGAATGATTTTGAGAAAAGTCGTCAATTACTGCAGATGTTTGCCGTTTGATTATACCTGTAAGCTTTGTTGTTAACTAGTTCTCTCAGATTCTCTTGGGTTATTGTATATTTTTATCAGTCACTCCACTTTCCATGCATTACTTTTCTCAATTAGTTGTTACAGGAAGTTAAGGCCAACATTGGATTCGTTACAGTCGTGAAATAGTATTGATTTATCTAAAAAGTAATTTTTGGATGAAAAAATAACTAACACATCAAAAAATATCCCTGTGCTGCTAGGGAGTAGACGAGGACAAGTAATGGACAAAAAGAACACACACCCAGAATCTGGTTAACTATTTGTAGATCATTCGAATTTATCTAATGTGTAAATCGAAGTACACAAATATTTAACCAACCATAGATCGTGTTCTGGCTGGTCAAATAATTGTCATAGAGTGTCCAACTAATTTGCACAAAAAAAATGTACATTTCATCATTATGCTTTAACCTTCTATTCATTTTTAGATTACTCGTGTCTTCATAAACTTCTAACCCATCACGACAACTTCTCTCACTTAAGAGCAATCGCACCCTATACCATTAAGCTGTCAGTGCGCACCAGACCCAATTTCTTCAAACTAAATAATTTATAGTAATAATAAACTATTATTTCCATACAATGACGATTATTTGGTGCATAACTCGACATTCTTACAAGAAAATAAATCAGTGATAATACGAAATCATCAATATTTCAAGGTTATCCTATTACCAGATGATCAAACTTACGATATAACTATTAACGCCTGGAAATATCAATAAAACTTTATAATACATAGGTTCCATTGCCGCATGTCGTAAACTTAATTGTACTCCTGATATATTACATTAACTATATTATTTGTATATTCAATATACATGTTTCAAGGTGATGAAATTAATTCGACTTAAAAATATATTTACAGCTGAAGAACTGGACGTTGAAGAATACTCAGCATGTACATGGGATCGCCTGATTTGTGTTTATCAATCTATATGTTAGTATATAATAATTTGTTATCGTGCTAATGACTTGTTCATTGAATCTTCAACTAATTAGAGAGGTACACGGGGAAAATAGGATGCTACTTGGGATGAAATCTTTCACTTTCCAAAAGAAATATATGTTTCGGTTAGAGTGGAGCAATGAACGGACCTTAAAACAGTGAGGAAGTATAAAATACTACACTAATAGTATGGTATCACTGATAGTATGTAGTATTCATGGTGTAAAATCAGTGCAGCAACCAATTAGTTACACAACTGTTGAAATAGTTTACAAAAACACGCTTTATCATTAAGTGTAATGGACTCGACTCATCAAAACAATCCAAATGAGTCCAATCTCAAAGGGAATACTAGTAATTTAATAATAGCAACTGAAATATACTTGCAAAGTAGGTTAAAATTGACTTTCAAAATTTGTTTACATAGTTATTAACTTAATTAGTTGCAAGTGAACCTAATAAAACCGTATTAAAAAACAGCATCGTGTGATGTTTAATAGTACTATAGGAGGACAGAAGAGTTAATGGTAAGCGATGCATTGTTTGACTACCGGTTATCTGTAAATGTTACTCTCGAGTCGGCCCATTCGTGCCTAAGCATGGCACTCCAACGGTAAAAGATGTGAGGCATTACAATACGTATTACTTACTTTATACAAAGTTTACAATAATGAAGTATCTCATTACTTTCAGTGAAGGTACAAGTGGACATCAAAGATATAATATCAGAGAACGAATGTTATCAGCGATGCGACTACGTGCAATACGACACTGAAGTAGAATTCGTGAAGCATCAGAGACGCCTTGGGTAACTATTTCAAATATATTGTCGATTGATGCGTATATACTTGTACCTACAAATTTCTTCTTAAAGTGCAATGAACTATTAATTTTCAGAACAATATTCACTACAGTACGCACAACTGCTTACTAATTTAAGCAGTTTAACTTATAAAGTTACAACTACTTACTAATATTAGGTTTAAAATAAATAACACGTTGCTGCAATTCCAGTTATGTTTATTTACATTTTTTGCTAATCAATTTTATGTGACTCAAGACAATATCCGATTTATATATACATTTATATATACTACTTTATATATATATATATACAGAGGCAAAATATTACTCTGTACATAAATTTTGCTCATATCTTTTTAATAACATCTTATTTATTTTATTTACAATTGACTTAAAAAAGAAGGAGGGAGTTTTCGATTAGCTCTTTGTTTTTTTTATGTTTATATCCGCATAACTTAGCTTTTATGTCGACAGGTTTCACTTCTTAAGGCTGGATGTTAGGGACACTCAGCTGTCATTTTTCTCTTACTAATTTAGTTCGGTGAACTGTTGTGTGAGTCGCGGAGCCGTGGACGTTACAGAATGTTTTATTAAAATATTTTTTATTTTCTTATTTATGCCAAAAGTAATATAAAATGTAGGAAGTACCTAAAGTTTTCAAGGACATACTTAATATATATATATATATATATACTTAATACTAATATTTTTAAAGAAAACTTCCCTCCTGCGTAAGAGTTTTTTTTTTGTATGGCTCCAATTATATACAATAAATTGCCTAAATGTTGGAAGGAACTAGCTATTCATATTTTTAAAAAGAAACGTAATACATTCTTGATAGACAGGGCATTTTATGATATTGAAGAATTCCTAAATGATAATATTATATAAAAGTGACATTTCAATTATGACTTCAATAAATAATTTATTGGTAAATCTTTAATATCATATTAATTTAAGCTTATATTATATTATGTTATTGAATGGATGATAATTATTAATTATATTTTGTTTGTTATTCTCATGTATTTAATACTCTCTGTATTAGGAGTATTCTTAACTGAAGTAACTATTAATAGCACAAAAATTAATCTTCTTCCAGTTTAGAGCATGCTCTTAATACTGGCACGCCTTACAGGCAAAACATGACTGACCTTTTATAATTTAACTAGCTGACCCGGCAAACGTTGTTCTTCCATAAAAAATCTGTATAGGGTCACCCTTATCATTTAGGGGTATGAAAAATAGATGTTGGCTGATTCTCAGACATACTGAATATGCATATAAAATTTCATAAAAATCGGTCAAGCCGTTTCAAAGGAGTATGGTAACTAACATTGTGACACGAGAATTTTATATATAACATATATCACCTTGTATACTAATGTGTGCATACTCATGTTTAAGCAAATAAAATAACCTTATCTTATCTTATCTTATCTTATAATAAAACAAAGAATGACTGCGTATAGTAGTAATAGAAGCATACTTATAGGTACCAAATAGAAAATTTAATTTAATGTTGAATTTGAATGGTAACCAAATTATTTAAAGGCTAGTGTTTGACAGTTATTAAAAAAAAACTTACTAGATCCTTTAAATAAAATTCTAATTAAAAATACTGAGATAGTACGGCAAAGTAGTTACCTCACTAAGTAATTATTATTTATATGTATTATTTATTACAATGCTATCAGTCAAAATTTTCTATTTAACTAATCATTTACTACTTATACATGTAAAATAAAATACCTATAACCAAGTAAAATAGATACAAGGTCTGTTGTGGTCTCAGTTTTACCCTAACCTAAACCTATTTATCTAAAGTTATTTATGATATGCGTTGTTTTACCAATTTTGGTTATTTATTATTTGAAATTCCCCTTATTTTAATAATGTGGCTTCTTTCTTTTTCTAGTTTCGGTTTTCCTTAGAAAAATAATATTGCCGTAGTGGCTTCTGAAGGCCAGAACAACGACTCTCTCTTTTTTTTTTTACTGTGGAAACCCCCACGGGTCTTCGCCTCACCGGAGCTGACGGCAACGACTGAATAAAACCACACGGTGTTCCGTCATAAGTGGGTCTATTGCAAGGGACCTGGATATACCCAAGAAGGGATGCTTCCAGGAACTCTGCAGACATTGACCGCCTCTTTTCCAGGGCTGCCACACCATGAAATATGGGGGGTCTGACCTCCCTTCTATTTTTAAAAGGCATGCGTGGAACACAACCACTCTCTGGCATTGTGATTATGCATACATTAGACTATGACGTGTACGCTCACCAAGTATATTATAGTAAAAATAGAATTTTATAAAGTGTATTTCTAATATGTAATATAAAATTCAATAATCGGATTTACTGTGATCTTCAACGTTAAATTAAGTGAAGTATCACTCTTAAGGGCCCCGAAAATTGCCGCTTGCTTTTCGAAGACGTAATCAATTTCATACCCTCTAGAATATTAGTTACCATCATTTTATTTCGTTCCATACCGAGTTTTCAATTTCTCGGTGATATTCCGTTGTGTCTCTATTTATAAATCTGTATAATCATTAGTGTTGGAGAGTCGCTTTCTCTACTCTTTATTTCTTTTTTCAAAACCGTGTCAATTCTGCACCTAATTTTACCTGGTCATATCATTGTCTGTGTTCTCTATGATGGCTTTTCCTATCAAAGTGTGATATTCTTAATTATTATTATTTTTTTACATTTATTTGACTTTTTGATTCCTGATCTTAATACATGATCCTGCCAAGTAGTCGTTCGTCGTCTACATTTGCCAAGTAATCGATGATACTAAACCACTTAAATGTAAGCAAAGTAACTTTATTTTATCTATGGGACACTGTGTACTGATTTATAATTTTAATTGAGAGGTTTTCAAATAATTGTTGAGCAATTTTACGAAATAAAGAAATTTAATTTGAAATAGAAAAAAGAAAACAAAAATGATCTGAGTCCAATAGCTTAGTACTAATATTTTTCAGAGGCCCTTTTTAGGCACCTCTTTAAACGCAATAAGATAACTTTTATATGCTATTAATTTGAAAAGATTTTGTTGATTCCTACTAACGGGTGAAAAAGTAAAGGAAAAGCTAAATTAATAGCTGATTGTTAGTCGATATAAACACTTTCCAGTCTATGTGCGTTGAAATTGAGAGGTTACAACACATACACTTAGAACCTAATCTTGTTCTATATTACTGTTAACTAATATTACGGTTCTAAGGAAACATAATAGTAATAGACATAAAAAGTGGCTGTTTTTTGTGCATTTTGACTTGAATAGTTCTTAGCAAGCAAAACAATACTTGCAATTTCTACTTAGCTAACACTGATCGTAGATTAAGCATAAGAGTTCTGTACACGAACATAAGCACTTTTTTTTTTCAGTAAGGACAATCAAAGTGCTAGCAGAGTACAAGTGCACTTTGCTCAGATGACCTGCATGAAATATAGAAGAGAAATACTCTATACGTGGGATCAAATGTTAGGTACGTAGTGATATATCCAGAAGTCAATCTTAAGGTTCATCTATCAGAACAGACCAATAACAATGAGTACAGCTTTTTAAATAGATTTCGTTACACAGGAACTTTTTCTAGTTATCGAAAACAAATTTTTTCACAGTGGTAGAGCCATGCTTAGGCACGAATGGGCCGGCTCGACCGGTGCGATACCACGGCCTCACAGAAAACCGGTTGTGAAGTAACGCTTGCGTTGCATTTCCCCGAAATGAGTGAGGTCTCCGGAGGCCCAATTCCCCCTCCCCCCTTTTTCTCTCCCCTCGTCTCCTTTCTCCTTTTTTCCATCTCCTCATCCCTCCTCTCTTCTTTCCGCTCCCTGCATCCCCCATCCCTCATCACCCTCAAAGGCGGGCAGCGCACTTGCGACTCTTGAGTTGCAAGTGTCCATGGACGACGATGTCACTTACCATCAGGTGACCCGTCTGTTCGTCTGTCCCCCTATAGTATAAAAAAAAAAAAAAAAAAAAATGAGTTCATGAAGGAATTATATAATATGAGATAAATAGCAAATATAATTTTATAAATAAGGAAACACACAGCCTGTTGGTCTAGTGGTTAGTGACCCTGACTGCTAACTGGTGGTGGGTTCGATTCCCATACGGGACAAAAATTTGTGTGATCCGCACATCGTTGTCACGAGTCTTGATGTTCTTTGTGTCTTATGATCGAATGTTTGTTTGATATGTTCCCGCTACACAAGAACTATTCCTAATGCGGGAGTTGTCTTAAAAAAACAATTAATTAACGAAATTGTGAAATATTTTTATAATTAATTGAAAAAATAAAAATATTTTTAAATCATTTGTAAAACTATAAATGAATTGAAATAACTGAATGAGACATAGCAAATAAAATACTAAGTAAAGCTTTTCACTTTTCATTTTTAAATAGGTTATTAATTTGTCTGATGGAATTTCATGTGATAGCCATGTATATATCGACTAGGCTATTTTTCATTTTATTTTAGCGGCTATCATCAGTGAGTATCATTATGATGGTACAAAGTCCGTGAAATTCTATTTAAGGTACAGTTTCATTCATATATTTATATGTATATATATAATGTCAGTTACCTTAATTTAAATATCTTATCTATAGCTATTCACAAAATGAGTCGTATATCTAATATTAGACCTAATTCAGTTTTTTCAGTGGTAGAGCCATGCTTAGGCAGGAATGGGCCGGCTCGACCGGTGCGATACCACGGCCTCACAGAAAACCGACCGGAATTGAGTGAGGTTTCCGGAGGCCCAATTCCCCCTCACCCCTTTTGTCTCCCCTCATCTCCTTTCTCCTCTTTCCCATCTCCTCATCCCTCCTCTCTTCTTTCCGCTCCCTGCATCCCCTATTCCTCATCACCCTCTAAGACGAACAGCGCACTTACGACTCTTGAGTTGCAAGTGTCCATGGACGGCGTTGTCACTTACCATCAGGTGACACGTCTGTTCGTCTGTCCCCCTATAGTATAAAAAAAAAATCTTTATAGTGTTTTTCTTACTAACTTATAATTTTGAATATTCTGTAATGTCTTAAACATTATTAGTTACATCATAATACTAATAATCGACGAGAGATATATAAACAAACCTTGTTTCAGCAAATCTTGGCGGCATCTTTGGTCTTTGTTTAGGAGGATCCATAATAAGCATCATCGAATTGTTCTGGTTTGTTATCGAACTAGTATTTGCCGTTATTTCTACATATTTTAAGAAAACCGTGTCTCCAAAAGAAAAAAAGCAAGTGTTTATCGTGTCACAGAAGTGTATGACAACGGCGAAGGAAGAAGGAAAAATTGCATACAATGGAAAGTACAAATTTATCAACTAGGCTTAAGGGATATTTAAAAGCACTTTTTCCCAGGGGTTGTCTAGGCAAAACATCCATATTCATAAAATAATAAATGCAGTTCTTTACTTTTGAAATTCCTAGAGTGCTGTGTTTGTATCGTTGAGTTAAGTGAAATGTTTTAAGTTATATTCCTTAGAAAATAACTAAACTAAAAAATAAAAACTTATAATAATAAAATATCTTTTTATTAGTTTAGTTATTTTAACTATATAAGAATGTTAACAACATAAGTTAACCATATGGTATTATTACCATACTTATGTAATTATAACGTTAAGTAAAATTCAAAACCTGATTCAAGTTTATTCCAAGATAAATCTCGAACGTGTATTTCAAACTTACTCTTTTTAATGTTTACATTTTTACTTTAACAACTGGAAATCACATGTTGAACATGGTTCTAATTTTAATTTTAAAGTTATTTTAGAATATTATAGAATCCCACATCATGCAATTTAATTTTAATTCAGTGGCAAGTACGTTTAAAAAGGAATTTAATATTTAAACCCCTAATATAAATACAAATTTATCACTGTCAATAGAAAATGGTTTTTACTTAGCTTGAGCACTATTGAGGTGATTTCAAAGAAAAAAGGTAATACAGTTGCTAGTTCTTGTGCATTCTACAAGTTTATTTACTTCGTTTATTTCTAAGCTGATTTAAAATAAGTTACTGAAAGTACATATTAAAACAGATTTAAATAAATTGCGTTAGTACACAATAGCTACTAGCAATGAACAAACAGAACCCTTTTTATCCGCCTTTATTATTACAAGGGTATTTATACGTGTTGGAGCGGATAAATTAGGTACTTGTACCTTTTTAAACAACTTTGATACTAATATTTAATGTGAATTCCATCCACATTTCCATCCACATTCCACTTTCCTATGATTTGCAAACAAGTATGCTGTATTTTTTTTATAAATGTTATTGACACTGAAAGGAGCTACGTTTTGTGTCTAAGTATTAGGGTGTACAATAATATCTACATACGAGCTACAGTACCATTACAATTTAGAGAGCATACTGTGCATACTGACGATTAAAACTTGTGTCCATTATGAAAGGAATATGTCCAGATCTGAACGATGAAAGGCTGCTGATGATGATAATAATGATGATGCATGACATAAAGTGAAGCAAGTCAAGCAAGGTACTGTCATAATAATTATTAGCATCATATCTCTCACAATAAACGACTTTCTATGTATTTAAATATACGGTTTTACTCGCGTGTGTATTTAGGGGATGCCCGACTAGTTTCGGTCTCGACAGGAGGCCTTTTTTTTGAAGGAGTAAGTCGTCCAAGGCTTTCTAAATGTGAAAAGAAATTATTTACCTGAAGTAGCGCTGGCAGTCTTTGAATGAAGAATATATGTAGGTGACATCTGATTGGCTCACGCGTCGCAATGTTTAGATAACGTTTTAAAATAAAATATTTTAAACGCTACAAAATATTTGATTTATTCCTGGCTAAAAAAGCAGATTTTCGTCTATGTAATAGCCATATAAATATAATATACTGTTACAATGTATTTGTGGATGCTTCAGTTGTTAGGTCTTTTCACCACGAGAAAGTTTATGATCGCTGATTGCCGCCTAGGAAGTACATATATTCACTTAATAGGCATGTATGCATCTGCCACTACAGACGAGACGAATTGATAATGATAGGCCACCGCATCATTTAAACCCAAATTTTATTTTGAATTACACAATATTATGAAGCCACAGAGTCATAACTCATCACGCACTCATTTATAATGAATCACGCACTCATTTTCAAACAATGATGTAGTGATGTTATTCTGGATTGCAAACCTAACTCCTTTCGCTACTGTAAGCAATTCAGTAAAGTTGTAGCTTAGCATAGTGTAGTGAGCCAATTCATAGCCATGAAGCCATTCAAGTTTTGTCAGTGTCCAAAAAATTTCTTATAATTTTTTTTTTTAACCGATTAAGTTACCTAAAACATTTAAAGCTCAAAATTAAACCTTCTGATAGACATCAATTGTTGATATAATCAATTCTTTCGAATAACTTAAGACTCTCGTGGCCCCACACTTAACATCATAAGTGCAAAAGTGTTTCTTTATAACGCTTTATCTGATAAGTAACCAAATAATTTTCAGTAAAGTGCAACATGAAATATAGAGTTTGACATAATTTAAGAGAACTTATTGAAGAAGTTCCTTTAAAAGATATTTTCTATACTTTGACTATTTGAAAGTACTTCCTTAACCAATTGAGTTTGCTATTACAAGATTGAATTAGCACAGATAAAGATCAAATGCATGTACTCGTATATAGGCATTACCTTGTTTAAAGTTCCCTTTGAACATCATCGTGGAGCTTCCGCAGTTCGCCCATGGGAATTAAATGAGGGGTACAAGAGCGCACACGTATTTGATTTTTCACGTATTCATAAAATTGTATTTTCAATGAGATAAATGTGAAACGTACCCAGATCACCACATTAATTATCTTAAACTTAACTTACTTTTAAATTCGGTACCGGTTTTAACAAGTTAATATTTCAATCATGTTGTTCTGCTCCTTAAAATAGAGCACTTAACCTTCTGACATTTCTATATTTCCAAAGTGCACATGTTGGACACTAATAAGCTTTTAGCTCATTCGTGCTACCCACAGTAGTAGCTCCTTATAAATTGACATCTATAGTCACTTAACTCCAACACTGAACAAGGCTGTATTCGTTAGTTGAAAGATCAGTTGTATGTATATTAAATTATAGGTTATTTTAATATTGTAGTGCAAAATTATGACTAACGTAACAGTCACATTAGCTAAATTTATACACGTCACTGTAAGTTTTTAATATTTAGTAAAACAACATTTAATAACTATGTCTAATTACATTGGTCTTGGCGGTTTTGGATAGAATATGTTTTTTTAAACAGGCTGAGGCTATACATGTTTTGGGACTCATATTACATAACAATGCTTAGTTCCTTAATGTCAGGATTGAAATAATGTCCCAGAATATTGTTCTAGACTAATATGACAAAAACATTTTAGATAAAGGAGCGATAAAGGAAATTTATCGCTTTCCGCTTAATCACTGTCTGTCACCTGTCAAAAGGTAATAAATCAAAATAGGGCTACGTAGTTCAGAGAAGGGTTGAGAGAATTACTAATCCGTGTTATAATTAGTCCCAAGGCTTTCCCAACAATTGAATAAATTAAGTGGTCATACAAATAATTTAAGCTTTTAGATATTAAAATACAACAATAATTCTAGACTTTATCTTTTGTATGCGTTCTTTCCACTGCTCTTGGTGTCAGCCGGTACTAGGTCTATCGTTATTTGAGGTAGTTTATTTCTAGGATAAAGCTGTAGGGCGTGTACATAGATTAGTATGATTATAACAGTGGTGATTGCTCTGCCACTTCTGTTGTTAGAAAAATAATACCAGCATCTACCTGCAACGTCTTTTGGGCCTATTTGAAATAAATGCTTTGACTTTGACTTTGAACTAAGTACTGATTCCTCCAGAAGGTGGCAAGTGGAGATTTACACGGTTCTCGTGGTGAAAAGCCCAGGTATTAACCGGCCGGTCACAACTAAACAACCGAAGCGCTCCACAAACACATTTGCACAGTATACTATAATGTAAGCAGTACTACTACTCGGCTATTAGTATTTTTTTTAATTAAAATATTGGTAACCACATTCCTCTCATTTAAGAATCCATCAATCAGACTTTTATTTGTCATTCAATGACTGCTCGCGCAGTCTCTTAGTTTCGTCGAGTACAATGGCGAAATTGAGACTACTAATGGATTTTGACACATAGAATGAGATTTATTATAAAAAATGTAATCATTATAATGTTACTACGTATATATTTCGATGTGAATATGTGTTTATTTATAAATATAAAGGCACTCCACCAAGAGCTAAGCCTTATACATATACAAATGTGTATATAATCATGTTTTCGAATATTGTCTTAACAATAAAACGCTATTTTGTTGTTCGACTCCATTAGGGAGGGGTCAGTACTTTGTAGTTTCCGTAAATTTTATATATTGTGAGTATATATTCGCATGATTTGTTTTCTTATTAAAAAGAAATGACCTCAGCATCATCATCATCAGCAGTAGCCTTTCATCGTCAACATCTGGACATAGACCTCTCCCAATGTACCCCACTGTGCTGGATCGTCAGTATGCTCTGTAATTTGTATTACCTGTAGTTTGCAAATATTAATGCACACACTCACACATACACACACAATGTTACTCTTATTATCGTCACAAAAATGACCCAAAAAAATAGAGCTGGATTGTTCGCAAATCACAGGCAAAGTCTATTTCTCTTATAATCCACAGGAGACTAAAGACTTCTCAATTGCAATTAATATAAATAATAACACAAAATATCTGTGTCGTATAAAAACAAAAAAAATAAAATGTTATATACGTTGAGCATTTAGCATACCAAGCTGTAAATTGAATTTATTTTCGGGAGTTATAAATAAAACCATTTACATTTGTTGTTCTTGTCTGTCCATATACTCCAAGTTTTCGTATCCAAGTCCCAAAACTGGACGGATGATCGCAATATACTTACCCCTTATTACGTAAATGGGACTAAATTATAATCAGCAAAGGTGTCCGGCATGAGTGTATGTATGTATGTATGTATGTATGTACATATGAAAGTGTACAAGGACTTCGTTTATCCGCTCCGACATGTACTACCCGAACCCTTGTATTATTAGGGCAAACAAAAAGGGTTGGTTTTTGTATTGCTCGTAGCTATTGCGTTCTTTAGTAATTTATTTAAATCTGTTAAAATATGTAATTTAAGTAAACTATGTAAGAGAATACACAAGAATTACCATAAAATAGCAGTATTAGCTTTATTTTATTTTAAATCACATCAATACTGGTGATTATCTAAGTAAACACTTTTCTTATTGACAAAGAGCATAGGAGGGGTTTGGGCCTCTAGTGACCCAAACCCCTCCAAGACAAAGAGAATAGTAGATTATTTTTGTCTTCTTCTTATGGATATGCTCGTCACCTCAAATGCGGGTAGCACACTCATAACTCTTAAGTTCAAGATTTCCACGAGCGGCCCTTGTCACTTACTAGCAGGTTTACTCGTTTGTTGCCATATGGCATTACAAAAAACATATTTCAAATGTCGGTCTAAAATATGAATAAAATAACTCGAGTCTCGGCTACTAGTAAAGCCATCTCTTTGAATGACGGAATACCGTCAGTGTTTAAGGTTATCGTTGATATTACTTTGTACTGCGAATAACACTTCAAAAGTAACATCCTAGATGGCGTTGCCCTCTATACTAGCCGTATTTTAACTCTGAAGATATTTTGTATACTTATTTATTAAAAGCTTGATGCACAAATTTTTTACAAAGCTGACTTAATGTCAAAGGCTGGTATGTAAGCTCTTAGGGTGGTATGTAAGTTCAATAGAGATATTTTATACCTCGTTCTCTTAAATCTAGTTCTATATTCCCCCAACACTTTACTGTAATCTCTAAGATTCATATTAACGCCTCCTGATAAACTCCATGCTTATATTAAAGTGTAGGTAACTGTCTGTTTTGTAATGTGTGTGGTCTGAAACCGCGACCACTTGATCATACATACAATGCTTTACCATTTTGCGGCCTAGCTAAGAAGATATATCTTATAAAGAAAAAAAAACTTGGCCTCTTTTGTGCCACATAATATAGTTACCATAAAAAGTGTTTTAGTAACGTCAATCCCTTACATGGATTAATTAAAATGAAAAAGCTATTAAAATACAGAGATAATATATTTGTAAGATTTATGTAAGATTGCTGCCACAAACGATCACAAACTTATATGCATTCCAATTAAATCAAAATAATTTCTGTAACAAAAACAAACACACTCTGTAGCTAAACCTGAAATAATACAAATTTAATCAGAGAGCTATTCCGTTTTCTCGATGCCGACAATCGGGCTTCAAAATTATTTCAGAGATTCAGTATCAAAATTCATCTTTATATAGTATGAATATTAAACCGAACCCAATTTTGCCAAAATGTCTCATTTAGTTCAACCCAATTGATTATAATCCGATATCATTGACTTTCAGATACTCTGTATTCGATTTTATAAAATAAAACCTTTATACTGAACAAAATCCTTTACCTACACGTACACAAATCATGAAAATTAAAATACTGAATATATATTATTGTTCTACAAAAAGTTTTCAATTTCTATAGTAGCCTATCGTATCGTCTTGTCGTAGTCGTAGGACTGTAGGTACGCCATTTATAAATTAATCTAATCCTTCTTTCTAAACGTGTCACCAACACTCCGGCGAAAATTGGATTAAGTGGTTTCAATAGATATCAACGCCCTAAAACATTTGTTTAGAACTCAAAACTTATTAATTTTTTATTATTATAATTTATTGGAATTTATTATAACTCACTTGTAAAATATAAATTAAACACATGATTTGATGTGTTATAAAAAACCGAAATAAACGTTTGGAATAGCGTAGCCAAAAGCTTGGATGAGCTTTTTGTCGGGAATTATAGCTTCGAGAGAAGATTGAATTAGTTTTTTCTGAAAAAGCGTGTCGAATTATCGTCCTAATGGCTACTTTTCATCGGATGACATAGAACACAAAAGCGTGTTCCGATTACAATAAAATTAGATCTTTTTTTATTTCATTAATAACTAAAATAAAGAAAAATGAATATAATAAAAAATATATACATGAAACTATTGAAATACATGCATTGCAAAATTCTTCCGTAACGTGGCATACTGGTAGCGTTCCCAAGGAGGCTAAATATAATTGGTACGTACCAAATGGTACCATTTTTATTCAAATTCCAACTTGAGGTACTCAAATTTCTATTTGTTACAATTCTCCGGCCAGAAATTAAATTAAGTGTATTTTACAAAATATAAATATAGAACTGAATATGTTGTATTAGATTTTAACGAAATTATCATTAACTTGGTGACTGGTTGTTAGTTTCATACCCTTGTCACGTTACTGTTTATTTTTTATGGTTCATGACACATTCTACATTAAACTAGTGTAATGGTAGCTACACGATATTTATGCTCTTAAAACTTCTGTGCTTCATTGCTCAGCACTCGTAATTCAGATGAACTGAACAATATTTGTAAAATTCCTAAAATAGACTTTATTTACTTGAAACAAATACGTTTTTGTAACATTGATTGCTAACGGCATATACCGTTACAATTGTATATTACAGTATTACAGTATTTTAAAATATTAAGACTCTCACTAATTCAAATGCTGTATTTTTTTCAACATGGGCTTTCGTTCGAGTCCGAGATATCAATTCACCGTCAGGTTCGGTGAAATTATGACCCGTAGGGGTTTCCACACGAACGAATAACAATAACCTTTACCTCACTTGTGTTAACAGTAATATCTTACAATTTTTTTACGGTTTAAAAGGCAAGGCCGTATTTTCGTATATCTCCCTATATATTAAACTCTGTTCGTGTCAGTACGTTATTTTTTAAACTGAAATCCATTTTTCGAAACTTCATCGGTAGTCCATCAATCATTACAAACTTTCATAATATAGGAGTGTAATCCTGGACTATACAACTAAAGCTTTTACCAACAATTATAAGTTCTTTTTATAATAAAACTGAAAGTCCGTGGACGAAGCAAAAAAAAAATAGTACAGTTATTACAATTTAACAGAAATAGGAAACTTCAGAAATAGGAACTTCAGAAAGGACATTAATCAATTTTCTTAACCTTTTTTCTTGGTAAAACTCACTTACTCCTTTTTCGGTTTCTCTGCATCACCCAAGGTTCCCAGGTAGAGAATGCCGTAGGTATTTAGTCCGCCTATGTAACCAACACGTGAGTGTTATAATGAAAACCTGACAAGGACATAGCCCAGGAAGGTCCAGGTCCCAGGTCCCAATAAAAATAACTGAAAATCTATATTCCTCTCCTACTCAAACTGTTACTCTTCTTAGAAAAAATGCAGGTATCTGTACCGTAAATTTTAGTTTTGAACAATCAACCCCACAGTACTCTTAACAGCTGAAGATTTGTGAGGAATGTCAATCAAAACTTGCCATGCTATTATTGAAACACAGTAAAGTTATACTGCTTTAGTTAATCCGGAGACAGTAAAGATTCTTACAATTATAGACCTGTTTCAGTCCTGCCCGTATTAAGCAAGGTTTTCGAAAAAATATACACAATCAAATGCTACTACACTTTAATGCAAATAACATTAGGCTTCACTAAAGGGTGTTGTACAACTGACGCCGTTGTGACTTTGATATAGCATAGTTTTAGTGCCTGGGAGGAAGCTAAGGATGCTCTCGGTATATTTTGTGACCTCTCAAAAGCATTTGATTGTGTAGGGTATTGTGTGAAACACCACAATAAAATACCTTGTTATATTCTGCTTTTAAATGAGTAGAAATGTAAAAAAATATTGCATAGCACGCTTTGTAAACAAGCATATAACAAAGTAGATGACTATTTGGCTTACAAATATGTTTGGCAACTTGCTGGTCATGCTCAACAGATACTGTAACTATGTATTCGTTTTTATTTTTAATTTTTCATCTATATTTTTTGACATTTACTTATTTAATGAAGTTTTCAGTTCTTTTTTTTTTTTTTTATTTTTTTTTTTATACTATAGGGGGACAGACGAACAGACGGGTCACCTGATGGTAAGTGACACCGCCGTCCATGGACACTTGCAACTCAAGAGTCGCAAGTGCGCTGCCCGCCTTTGAGGGTGATGAGGGATGGGGGATGCAGGGAGCGGAAAGAAGAGAGGAGGGATGAGGAGGTGGAAAAAAAGGAGAAAGGAGATGAGGTAGAGAAAAGGGGGAGGGGGAATTGGGCCTCCGGAAACCTCACTCAATTCGGGGAAATGCAACGCAAGCGTTACTTCACAACCGGTTTTCTGTGAGGCCGTGGTATCGCACCGGTCGAGCCGGCCCATTCGTGCCTAAGCATGGCTCTACCACTGAAGATTAGTATTACTGCTAACATTGATTCGTTTTATACAAAATTGATATACTGTTAAAAAAATATGACTATAGATTGTAGGTATTTTATGATTGTATGTTTTATGTAGAAATTTTGTGAGTTGTACATGTGAGAACTGTGACTGGGTAAAACTTGCTCAGATCTATTTTCTATATCGCCTGGCAGTTCTGAGTATGTTATGCTCACCTAAAAGTCCTACCAATGGTAGTGTATGTGTTGGGACGTTCGGCTCCCTTTAACATGGTTGAGGTGGATGTTTGCTGACTCATGCTTGTGAACGAGTGCCGTTGTACGGCGCTGGTTATCTCCGGACTGCTATTACTTAAAGTATACCCGACAGTAATAATTACAATTTACATTAAATTGTCCTCACATTTTGTTATACACTTTAAACTGTAACAAGAAAACTGTATAAAATATTTGAAAAAGAGTATGATTGGAGTTTAATGCTTGTTGTGTTGCTTTAGACAACTAGCTTTACGACTGACTTAGTCTGACCAACTTTTTCTCTTGAAATTTAAAAAATACCTATGATTAGTTTAATTGAAATAAGTAGTTTTGTTTTTAATTTAATAAAAAAACCGAATAAATTGTAATAAAATAAATGTTGCAAAGCGTGAAATACCAGCGGTAGTATGAATATAAACTAAAGCCTACATAGCTACAAAGTAGAGCAGAACCAAAAAACAGAACGACCTCACAATATGTCTACCACAAGTATGTACACACACAATTCAACACACCTTAATAAAAAAAAATCTATAAAAGTACACCAGTGCAGACTTCACACATACAAATCGCAACTATACCAAATGAAAAATATCTTCTAGTAAGCTTCATTTTCTTGCTGTTTAGTGCGAGTAGCTCTTATGTAGTTTAAGGGTTTGTGCATAGTAAAAATACTATGATGTCTCTATTTTTCTGTTTCAGTATAGCAATAAAGATATTTGGGTTTAAAAATATAACTGTAATATAACTGCTCTAACATTTCATATAACGGTTTGACTTGGCGTATTTACTACACTATAATTTAAATATATACAGTTGTAGTACAGAAAAGGAAGATTACTATATAACTTATTCACATTTTATTTCCTTAAACGAGTCCTTTCTACAGAAAACCACGGATTATTCAGACAGTTTTGTAACTTCGAGTCGCCAGATCTCTTTTCTATGAAGAAAAAAGAGTTGGCAACTCACTAGTTAGCAGTAACATCGATGACTACTGTATTAAGTTGGTAAGTTTATCTCTAGGGAATTTTCCTAGTAACTAAACCATTGTTCCAAACGACGTACAATTTTACAGACTATCTCCATGAGGTCCTGATGTAACATGAGTTTATATATAACGAGTTGCTAGAGCAAATTTATTCAGTTTGTGGAGTTTTTGGATTTCGTACACTTCTGCTATGAACTTTTAATATCTAGTTTCATTAAACGGTTGGCATTGGATAATTTCAATTTTACTTTTACAAAGTTTTCTGCTACCTCGACGGACTCGAATGTTTTCATTTTAACGCAATAAATAAAAACGTAGGGATCTATTTGAACTAGTACTATTCCTGGGGCCCTAAAATTGTAGAAGTTAGTTGCAAACTATTTGCGGCAACGGGATCTCTGCGAAGGATTCGAAACTTCCTTCCCACCAACACGAAAATTGCACTCGGACAATCTCTTCTTCTTCCTATTCTGGACTATGAAGCTGTCAGCTATTTAGATCTCGCCGAAGAGCAACTGAATAAAATTGAGCGGCTCAAAAATGTCTGTATTTCCCTCCCACTTTGACCCGAGAGTCTTTTAAGCGGGACGTGAAAAAGCATTTCACCAGGCCGCCATGGTCACCATGCTACATTGACTACACTTGCAATGAGGATGGCGACCACCACTCTTAGACTGCACTTGTTGCTTTCCATCAGGCAGAGTGGAGTCATTATGGCAGGCTAATATGTATAAAAAATATGTCATGTCTCTGCGCCACTTGAGCTTCGAACGATGCTCAAGTGGCTTCCTATACGCCTTCCCGGAATGTTCATATTCTTTCACTATTATACAGTATTATGTTTCATCCTCATACGTGTAGAGTTCCTCAACAACTCACATTGCAGGGACCTGAGATCATCAGAGAATTAACAGCTAAAAATCGCACAGCACTCCACTCAGTTTACAGACAAGTCCTTTACGGTGCAAGCGGTTAGATTATGGAATAATTTGCCTGCTGCCTGTTACTATCCGACGAAGCCAAAACTTCGCACGTATTTAAGAAATAAGTTAAGGACTATTACTTACTACTACTTGAATAAATCAAACAATTGCGCTAGAAATCTAGTAAGATGATCTGAATCAAATAGACATTTATCTGATCCTGAATGATCCTGATTTACTCAAGTGTGAATATCGGAGATTCCCAACTAGTTTCGGACCTGATGAGGTACTTTTCAGAGAGATCTTAACTTCGCGTCACTTAATTAACTATTACTACTGAAGTTATTTTAATGTTTATATTTGTAAGTCCTATGTGTTTAATAAAAAGGTTATGTTTATAATACTAACATTGAACTTGAAATGTATTGAAAAATGTATTACCGTATCCTACTTTTATTCTAAGAAACTTCATATTTACAGGCCATTAGCTAAAAGCTGCCTTCAAAAAGATTCGTCTGATTTTTATTACAATTTCCTTAAGAGCGTAGTCAGACAACTGAACCATTTTCGAGATGAACTTTGATTTATATTTCACCATATGTACCTACAGACATACTACCTACCATATTCCTACATTACAGTTATATTACAGTTCTTTATCGTTGTAGATGGTAAGGAATTACCACGTTGCCCAACTGGTCGAGTACTTCCATTGAACAAGGTTCCATGTATTTCATAGGTAAGAAGTTAACTCACCATCAGACTGGTCGTGTGCTTGTTGCAAAAAAGAAGAAGACTGTTTATAATACAAGAAGTATCAAATGTTTTGTGTGATACTTTTGTCAGAATAGGAATAGAAAATATTGGTATTTTTCCGGTGATTTAGAACAGTTAAATAAAAACTATACCAAAAATCTTATATCAATTTGGGTAATAACTATGTAAAAGTATACCCACCTATAGCTGACGGTACCCAACTTACGGTAACAAATTGATAGAATAACTAACGGTTGTTTAAATTATTTTATTAAATTGAAGCCGGAATTATTTTGACATTAATAAGTTTTAACACCTAGAGCTGGTAAGGACTGTAGGGATGAAGGACTAATAGGATGTAAATCGAACTCGTCGATCCGCAGTCCAAGCCCTTTAATAAACTGTATGAAACATTGCAGAATGGTTTTCATCTAAATACACGTAATATTGAAACTCGTTTACTATAAACTATTTGTTTTCATAATAATAGATATATTGAACTCTTTTCAATAATTTATCTGTTTGTTTTTAAATGACAACCGCCGTCCAAGGACACCTGCAACTCAAGAGTCGTAAGAGCGCAACCTGTCTTTGAGGATGATGATCGATAGAGGGATGCAGGGATGGGAAAGAAGTGAGGGGGTATGAGGTGTTGGGAAGGAGAGGGGGGTGAGGGGAGTGGAAAGAGGAGAGGGGAGGAGGGGTGTCGACCCTGGACGACGGGGGAAACGCACCGCTGACCATACCGCAGTGCGAGAGCTGCATGCCGGAAGTCCGGTTTACACAAAGAGCAGTGCCTAAAGCGCTTCTTTCCCTCGACGTTCTTAAGTCGAGTGGGCCCGATAAAATCTCTCCTATCGTGCTGATGAAGACGTGTGCTCCTGAGTTGGCACCGGTTTTAACGCCCCTTTATCGGCTTTCCTATTCTCTTGGGGTAGTCCCGAACTCATGTAAGACAGCTCTACTGCACCCAATCCCTAAAAAAGGAGCTCACTCGGATCCGTACAACTACAGACCCATAGCCATCACCTCCTTGTTCTCAAAAATAATGGAATCTATTATTAACTGCCAGCTCCTCCGGTACTTAGAAGACCACCAGCTCCTCAATGATCGACAATACGGCTTCCGTCGGGGTCGTTCAGCTGGGGATCTTCTCGTTTACTTGAGTCACCGGTGGGCACAGGCGATCGAGACCAAGGGGGGAGCATTGGCCGTTAGTTTGGACGTGGCGAAGGCCTTCGATCGGGTCTGGCACAAAGCGCTATTTGCAAAGCTTCTTTCCTATGGGCTTCCCGAGAAACTGTGCAATTGGCTCACCAGTTTTCTTACAGACAGAAGCATCAAGGTCGTTGTTGACGGTGCATGCTCCGACTCCAAGTCTGTTAATTCTGGTGTCCCACAAGGCTGTGTGCTATCACCCACCCTGTTTCTTCTGCATATCAATGACATGCTGCAGATTAGCAGCATCCATTGCTATGCAGACGATAGCACGAGTGATGCCCTTCACACCAGCCGCGCTAACATTTCTCGGGTAAACATCATCGAAAGCCGATCCAAACTTGTGTCTAAAATCGAAACTTCTATATCAAAGGTTTCAGATTGGGGTTGACTTAACCTAGTCCAGTTTAACCCCACGAAGACAGGTTTGCGCGTTCACCGCTAAAAAGATGCCATTGGTCGTATCACCTCAATTTGAGAGCACTTCCCTAACTGCATCAGCCAGTATCGGAATCCTTGGCGTTGATATACCAAGCGAAGTCCAGTTTCGCGGTCACTTAGAGAGTAAGGCCATATTAGCCTCGAAGAAGCTTGGTGTGCTAAACAGATCGAGACAGTATTTTACCCCGGCCCACCGCCGGCAACTTTATAAGGCGCAGGTTCGGCCGCACATGGAATACTGTTCTCATCTCTATGCAGGTGCACCCCAGTACCAACTTCTCCCTCTTGACCGCATTCAACGGAGAGCGACTCGCATCATCGACTGCCAAGATATTTCTGATCGACTTGACACCTTGGCGTTGCATAGAGATGTAGCTTCACTCTATCTCTATCGCTTGTATCATGCGGAGTATTCAGAGGAATTATTTGGACTTATACCGGCTGCTGGTTTCCGCCATCGTCCTACGGGACAAAATATCCATCCGCATCACCTGGACGATTGGCACTCCACCACTGTGCGCTTCTCCAGAAGTTTTTTGCCTCGCACAACCAGCTTATGGAACAAATTGTCGCCTGCTGCTTATTTCCAAACTGATACGACCTTCAAACCTTCAAGAAGAGAGCGTACCTCTACCTAAAAGGCCGGCAGTGCACTTGTGACCCTTGGGTTGCGGGTGTCCATGGGCGGCGGTAGTCACTTACCATCAGGTAACCCGTTTGCTCGTTTGCCCCCTATCGCATAAAAAAAACGGGGAGTTGGACCTCCGGAAACCCGCTTCACAACCGATGTACGTGGTACGTGTGAGGCCGTGGTATCACTCCGGTCGAGCCGACCCATTCGTACCTAAGCATGGCTCTAACGATGTTAAAAAAATAATAAAAATTAAGTTTATTTTCTTTTACTATTATATATTTATTTATTATTTTTAACATTCATTTTCATTTTAACATTTCATTCAACTGATTTTAATGAAAATAGGAATTCCTGATACGATTTTTCAATTTAAGATTGCTGCAAAAGTATGTATGTCTGTATCCTCTAAGGGGCAATAAGGTAGAGATGTGTCTAAGGTGCATTAGACACCCAAATTACATTCTTTCTAAATAAAGTATCTGTTCACCCAATACATATTTATTTTACCACAAGATTAAATCGTAGAAATATTATATACTTAGAAAGTCACTTTATTTGTACATCATTAGTAAAACAAGAATTGGTTTACATGTACGTGTGACACTGATAATGTACATAGGCGGCCTTATTGCTAAATGAAACCATAGGACGTATCAAAACGTTTCTAAGAGAGTGGTAGTAGGCAGAGCATTTCAAAGAGAATTTAAAATGACCTATTATCATAATATACAGAAATTTTGTAGCATTTGTGTTTTAGCCTATCTATTATTATGTTAAGTAAGTACAAAACATGAAAAGTACCAACAAGCATTATGAACACAGTATGTATATATACCGGCCGGCTAGTCCGTTTCCCTTCTCCACGTTCCCCTATCCCTCTTCACCTTCAAAGGTGGGCAGCGCACTTACCCTGTCCCTGAACTGCGGTTGTTACTTACCATTAAGTGACACGTCTGTTGGTCTGTCCCCCTATAATATATAAAGACATAGCGCTAATGTGCCCCTTTATTACGTGAATAGATTGTATATATTTATTTAAACTATATAGATGCTCACCAACGTGTATTTTCCATCAGCGTATTGAACTAGTGCCATACCAGGTTGAAAAACGCATGTTTCTTAACTGAAACGAACTTTGTAACAATGATAGCGTTTTGGAAGCATCCATTTTGTATCCAGCTAAAATAATTGATCTTATTTAAAACATGAATTTACGCTTAAATATTATATTTAAAATATTACTATTACTATACTAACAATTATATACATATATACGTATATATCTACATATATATATATAGCATATAAAATACATACGTTACTATTACAGAGAGAGAGAGAGAGAGAGAGAGAGAGAGAGAGAGAGAGAGAGAGAGAGAGAGAGAGAGATATATATTTAATATTATATACAGCTTACGGAAATTATTTAGATTTGAAGCGTCTAATATTAAGAGGCAACGCATTGCACAAGCGAGGTAGGCTAATAATTAATTAACATATTTACATAAAATAGTTTAACTAATGAGCGTCACTTGAACTTCTCACAACTACTCGCTTTAAGAATATTAAGCAGAACATAAATTAATTCCTGATACCTAAGAACCGCGCCACTAGATTTTAACTTTAATCGTTATATTAGGTTGGCAACCAAAAAACCTGCCTTCTTTGTTCACAAATTTATTGATTTTTTTAAGTATACAAAATAAAATTATTTCTCCACTATATAAGCTCCGTCGTTTTCTATCACCTGTCGCCAATTAAGACATTATGTCTTGCCTTCCTCGTAGAAGTTTTTAGGCTTTTGATCAAGAAAAGGTGCTAAGGTACTTTATCCAGTTTGTCACCATAAATATTGGCCTTTATTGCATTGTTAGATGGCAACAGCTCCCAGTATATAATTCCGTTTATTCCCCACCACACACTTAAAAGATTTTTTTTACTCGTGTCACATTTTAGCGTCGGTACTCCTGCTTCTCCATGTCAAGGTCAAGCCACTGGCGCTTACGTGAAAAATGTATGTACATAACGCACTTTTCATCCCCCGTAATTACATCATTCAGCCACTTATTGGTACGATGATA
This sequence comes from Tyria jacobaeae, assembly GCA_947561695.1. Lineage (NCBI taxonomy): Eukaryota > Metazoa > Arthropoda > Insecta > Lepidoptera > Erebidae > Tyria > Tyria jacobaeae. The sequence goes on from OX387214.1 coordinate 1,310,726, forward strand.
ATTAAGTAGTTCCATGCACACGTAAGCTCTCTTCTTAAGTTGAAATGGCGTCAACTCATGTGGCACCCAAATTGAATATTTACAGGTTTTTTCTAAAGCGTGGAGTTGTTTTTCTACTGCAGAATGAGAACACTGAAGTTCCTCTGCCAGACAACGTAAAGTGAACCTGGGATCCATTTCTATGAGTCTTTTTAACTTCTATTGTAGGAGGTCGTTCTGGACTGGAGGTTCATCAGTTAGGTCATTATTTCCATCCTTAAATCTTCTGAACCAATGTTTGGTAGTATCATAAAAGAGCACGTCTTCGTCCATCGTTGCACATATATTGCGCTGCACATACATATACTGCTTCAGTCGCTTTTCGACCTAAGCGAAATTCGTGAAATAAAAGCAGCCGAAGTTCTCTACGAGAAATATCCATAATTTACTGTAGTTTTACTATTCGTGATCCAGTTGTCAACTGATCTGAATAAAACTCTTGCTTTATTTATATACTACTCCAAGAAATTCGAGATAGTTCTATAACTTTTTAAAAACCGTGGCGTGGTGCAACTGGCGGGTTTATTAGGTGCCAACCTAATATTTAATGCCTCATCTTAAAATAGATTTGGTTAGTCATTAGGCTCGGACTTAGATAGTAAGTAAGTAAGTAGACTTAGATAAATAGATAGAAAAAATCAGGTTTGCTGTTTATATACATATGTATGTGGTAAATGGCAAATATGTGATGAAAAAATAAATGAAAAAATAATGTTTTCAAAGTAATTTTCAAAATTTTTGTGGTCGAACTTTTTAATTACGCTTACAAAGGAATAAAAAAACACAGAACTAAAATAAACCGAAACAGAAATAAATTAAATAGTCACTTCTAATATACATATTTACTACCCATATGTTTTCAAAACAGTGACATTATAATAAAGGTGCGAAAATTTATGACGTGAATAAATCAAACTGTAGCTAGAAATTGTAAGACTTTTTAATATTAATATTTTCAGGCAAATTGTAATAAGCAAGTTCTTATTCGTGTTAGTCTGCTATTGACAGAAAATTCCCACTTGAGAAGTTATTTGTACGCCTATTCCAAAGAAAAAAAGTTTAAGCTTTTCATGTATAATTTTTCAATCCTTCATGTTTTTGATCTGAAAGATGTAAAGAACTCAGATCCAATCTAAGAATATATGAGAATTGAACACGACTTTGACGAATAAGACTATTTCGTATCAACAATTTTATTAAGACTCGAAACTCGAGCCTTCTCTTGAGACTAACGAAGGTACAGGATTCATATATTGTTTTGTAAATAACCAGACGAGTCATACAAATATCAGAGGTGTATGTTGATATATGAATGTCAAATAATAATCTTATAAATACCTGTTGGAGACTTATTCGTCATCTTGGAACTTGAAAAAGCGTCACCAGGTGTCGAGTTGCCCTGAATAATTTTACTTTATTTTCCATTCGTCAACACGTCCCAGGTATGAAAGTACAACTGATAAAGTAATGTTTAATTGATTTTATACTAAATATTCATGCAAAAATATTACAATCCTATTATGAATCCAAATGCATCCTATGTGGTGCAATAATTTCCTGTCTGATATCTATTTTCAAGTATTGTAATTAATTTCGGAGACAATTAATTTTAATTGTGTCGATCCCATTTTGTTTATTGTGGTGGAGGCAGGTCTTTGTATTATATTTGCCAGCCACAGGAAGTTAAGGAAATTCGGGTACGCGACCATGGCTTCTGCGAAATACTGCAGTTTTAGTCCCGTGAAATGAATGAAAATGAAATGAAATGAGGGATCATTTGAGACTTACGGTAATCCCTTACCCCAAGTTCCTATCACCATCCATATTTGTTAAAGTCAGCTTTTCTTCTTTCTTACCCTTTATTGAACGACACCATTCCATAAGAGGGTTGGAGGGTTGGATAAAAGAAACCAGCCGAAAGCTCTTGCAACGTTCACATTTCACCGATCCTAAATAAACTTGGCTCTTTAATCTAAGGTCGCAACGATTAACGATATTAGGTGACCCTTTCCATAGCTATGAGATCTTAGATTTAAGAGGCATTAAATAGATTTTATAATCCCTGAAACAAATAAGTGTTGTCGAAGTTGGGCCAATCTATAGTTACAAGTTTTCTGGGTAAAAGTGATAGTACCTAAAAAGAAACATAAAAATGAAAAAGATATTTATTAAACTTCAGTGGTAGAGCCATGCTTAGGCACGAATGGGCCGGCTCGACCGGTGCGATACCACGGCCTCACAGAAAACCGGTTGTGAAGTAGCGCTTGACATGACAATGCGGCTATGTGGTTTACATACATTTAATGTCAAGGATGTTGATGTCATACACAGATTTTTATGACACATACATGCATATATACATAATATCACGCCTTTTTCCCATAGGGGTAGGCAGAGACCACTTCCTTTCATTTGCTACGATTCTGACATTACTTTCTCGCTTCTTCAACTTTCATTCCGTTCAGCATACTTTTGACCTGGCCTTTGCTTAGATTGTTTTGAACTAGATCCAAAAACATTCCCCTAGATCTTTCTCTTCCAACAACTCCTTTTACCTCTGCCATATAAATACCTTTTGTCAATCTTCTTTTATTCATCTTTTTCTTTTATTCATCATCCGAACCACTACATCATACTTTTTTCTATTTTAGTCACTACACTCTCTTTCACACCACACTGATCCCTTATCACACTATTCCTCATACACATCAGCTATACTCCACAATGCTCTCATTTCTTCAGCATTAATTCTACTTTTGTGCTTCTTTTTTTTATATTTTTATTTGTAAGCCTACCATAATGACTTCACTTTGCCTGATGGTAAGCAATAAATGGAGTCCAAGAGTGGTGGTCACCATCCTCATTGCATGTCTAGTCAATGTAGTATAATTATAGTATAATTCTTCTGCCTTACTTTCACTACCATACATAAGTGTTGGCACCAAGACACCTTTATGCACAGCCACGCTTGTCATAAAAGTATGCAATGTGCCATTGATCGCATTACCCGCACTCACTCTTCGTTCTATATCTCCATCACACTATCCGTCCATATTAAACTTTGATCCCAGATACACAAATTTATCCGTTTGTTCCACTTTTTTACCACCTATCATAATTTCACAAAACGTTATATTTTCATCTCTTTCAAAAACCATCGTTTTGTCTTGCTTACATTCATTTTCATAACTTTTCTTTCTAATGCCCCATGCAAGCTTGTTACCATCTCATGTAACTCCTCAGCTGATGACGCACGTATTACTTGATCATCCGCATATAGTACACTTTTGACGAGAAACCTATTATTCTCAAGCCACATTCTTTCCCTTTTATTTTCTTCGGATAATCATCAACGAATAAGTAAAACACTCGCAGTACGCACCCTTTCCTACTTTCAAATTCTTAATTGCTTCCATTATTTCATCTACACTAATTTAGATTTCACTCACATCGTGATCATCACAGCGTGCTGTCCTTTTTCAAAAAAACTTTCAAAATATTCCTCCCATCTCTTTTTCACACTTCCTTCCTTCTTCACTCATCAAATCACCACTTTCACTGCTAATTTTGCCAAGTTCCGAGTCACCTGACTTTCACTTCTTATGGACTTCCAAAATAATTCTACATTAGACCTAAAGTTTTAGTCCAACGCGTCTGACCATTAATTCTTCTTCCTATCCACAAGACTATTTTTTTTTTACTTTTACTTTGAACTGCTTGTAAAGTTTTCTTTTATCCTGTACGCATTTATCCGTCACCTTTCCTATTATCTTGCTGACTTTTGCTGCTAGCCAGTTCAACCATGCTTTTAACCTTTCTGATATAACCTTCCGCACTTCCTTATCAAACCATTCACCCTTCTGCATTCTTCCTATCGTTCTTTTGGATACACCACATACTTTAACAGCAACATTCCCAATTTTACCCTTAAACGTATTCCTTAAACCTTCCAATTCTCGTATCTCATCTATAACATCAAACCGATTATTCAATTTCATACGAAACTCTTCTTGAACACTTTCATTCTGTAAGATTTCTACTTTCACTCGCTCTAAGATAGTCTCTTGTTCGGATACTCGGTGTCGCCATCGATTAAAATCTAAGACAGTCTTCGCATTCTACTGATGACTAGATGGTGATCTGTGTCAATACCAACACCTCGGTGGATATACCCGATGGTATCCATAACTTTATTTCTCGAACATCCTTCTTCTCTAGTGTACATATGAATCTCTTTGTATTTAAACATCATGTTTGTCACAACAAGATTCCAATTTCAAAAATTTCTAAACAACTCTGCCCATTTACATTCACTCTTTTGTCAACAAATTTGCCAAAACATTTTTAAAAACGTCCCTCTCATTTGCTACTCAACCATTAAAATCACCTAACATTACAACTTTCTCAATATACTTACACTCATTTAATACACCCCTCACACCATCCCAATAGTCCTCCCTTTCTTTGCTTTCATTAAAGGACCCACCCGAACAAACATCTGTAGGTGCATAAACACCCAAAATGAACATTCGGATGAGTCCAACTTTATCTCTTATCTACAGAAGTCTGGGACCTACACTTTTAAAATCAGTCATACACTCAGCCATTCTTTCCGATAGGGACTTCAACACCTTAACAGGCTCGGTTGGTGTCAGGTACACCATCCCACCGTTCCATGTTTCGTGGAGCCACACCCCTTCGTCTCGTTTACCCACAACACATCAATTTGTCTTTCTTGCATCAACTCACATACATCACCTAATTTATTTTTTATCCCTCCTCTGACATTCATTGCTACTGTACGCCTCTATTAGAAACGGGAGGTGATGGTTTGTGAACCACATCGCCGCAATATTTAATTCTTTTTTTGCAAAACCATTGTATTCCCACGAGTAGCTAGGGAATATTGTCCATCCTAACAGAGCCCCGCTTGCTGAGATAAGGCTAGCCCTAAATCTGAGTTTACCGAGTCCCATATTCAGCACGCTTATAACTAGGCTCGCCGTGTAACTTACCTATAGATTGGTGGATTAGGATAGTAAAAGGAAATGGAAGGAGCAGAGATAATAAAGATGGGATATTAGGGGGTGGGTAGGAAAAGGGTACAGGATACTATCATCTCGGAAGGAACAGGATCAGACAGACAGTAGTTCGGGAAGCCTGGTTCGCGTACCCGTACATTAACGACAATCTACCGGACAGGTAGCAGCCGCTCAATCCCCCTGACTGAACAACAACAAGTTCTAGTAAATATAGTCAGAGTGAGGTGCAAGAAAGCTTTTGTGAAGAAACTGAGGGGAAAATTTACTGGAGGAATCATTAAAACTTCAGATTACATTTTTAGTAATTACCTAGTATGTTTCTATTGCATTCAGAACATGAACAGTGTTACTCTTTGTGGTAAGTTTACAATTGAGACAAAATAATTAATGTGTAGTACTGTTTTCTTTTACTACGAGGGGCGGAGAAAATAAACCCTTTTATTTCCTCACATTAAATTTAAAAAATATGTAATCTTGGACAATAAAAAGAAAACTCCTAATACATTGTTTAGAAATAACCCAGGCTGTTTAACAGAAAAAGTATTATATACTGAAGATTTTTCAAATTTTAGTAATTCATTTTTTTTTCAAGCTTAATCAACGATTTATCAGCTACACATGACACTCCTAAAATTTGAACATACTTTGCTAAAACATATTTAGGTCATAACAATGTATAAAAGAATGTATAAATGGTTGAATGATCAACAAACAAAATCATCTCTACGTGAATGTAAGCAAGATGAAATTCTATTGTATTTTCATATTAATACATAGTAATACTGACATATTACTTATTACGTGTACTATTAATACGTGTACGTTTTTCTTGTTCACAATTTATACTGTTAGTAGTGGTAAACTATTGTATCTTATAATATAATATGTGACTGTGTTAGTTTGTTTTTTAGGCATGAAAAGTCATGGCTAAACCTAAACGGATTTCTTACAGCGCTTCCACTGATGTAAAATGACAATTTTACTTTTAATTATGAAACAGGTAGCTAAATGAAATATCGATTATTTTTTATATTTATTTATAATGCAATCTCTCTGGCGATATTCGGAATTAGGCCAGTAACCTATTTATAGGTATTTGACTTATGCTTGCTATAATTTGTTAATATACCAAGGTGGAATTGTTATCATGAGTACATTTTAGATTGAAATCGGTGCAGAATTTCTTTATTTATTTCATTTTTGTATTTGTTTCAAATAAGGTACATAAATATTTGTTACAATTTATAAAATAGAACAAGAGGTACTTTACTGAGAGCTTCACAAACATTAAATAAACAGACAAATGAACACTGAGACTCGGGACAACTACTTGTGGATCACAAAATGTTTTGTTCCGTGCTGGAATCGAACCCTAGACCAACAGGCCCGTCAGCTAGTTTACATATAAAAGAATCAATAATAGTAACAAAATGGTTTCTTCGGAAAAAAGTGAACAATTTATTCGTTGCTCTGATTAAACACTTTCTATGGTTTTAAAATCCTTATTAAATTGTTCAACCTAATTAACTGTTTTCTATTGTTGTAATATGTTTGAAGCAATTGTGAAGTCAACCCTCTTACACCATATTTTTCTTACTTCATGAAGAAGATTGTGTGTTCAACATAATCAAACGCTTTCCTAAAAACTAAACGCAACGCAAGCGTTGCTTCACAACCGGGTTTATGTGAGGCCATGGCATCGCACCGGTAGAGCCGACCCATTCGTGCCTGAGCATGGCTCTGCCACTGTTGCTAAGCACGGCTACTTAGATGTAGGTAAGCATGAAAATCATAAAAAGGTATTAAAACTACTCTGATTAATATAAAACTATGGTACTAAACATTTTTATTTTATTTTAAATAATTTAATACATGTTTATCATGGCGCAAGCAAGTGGTGCTATTCTAGTTACCCCCTCTATCACACGAAGTTACTGCTACGAACTATTACAGCCTTAGTCTCGTGTCTCTTACCCCAAGGTTCTTAGCTAACTTATTTTACAACAAGTTGCCTCTCCTTCCTTCTTTGTCTTTCTTAAACGAATAAATTTCCGACAAGAGGCGGAATCATATCGGCAGTTGGCCTTTAAAAAACTAAACAAAACTGTATGGCAATGTACCGATCCCAAAATAAATTGGAACAAATGTAGAAAGATTATGATGAGGCGTAAAACTGGTGCTAAATTTAACTCTTCGATTAACCCTTTTTTTACCCATTTTTGTGAGACATTAATGTTTTTAAAGAATACTACTTTTTATGCACCGAAATGAATGATTTTCAAAAGTTACCTAGTAAATTTCGAACCCTATATTAGACTTCTTCAAGTTGGACCTATTTAAATGTCTTATACATTTTGTTTTGAGTTGTTTTGAGTAGACGAACTCGTACCTAAAAGAAAAATAATCTGAAATAAGGATTTCGCATGGCATACAAAAGTGTTATTAGAATTTCTATCCCAACGACTGTCTTAGAAATAGACCTGTTGAATACACATTAGTGAATAAAGGCATACTAATGCTTACTCTACTCTTAATTTGTTATGTTGTGTATATCAAGTGCAAGTTTTATTTCAGAATATGATTACTTCTGAATAAATAGATATTATATCTCAAGACACACCCAAAGTTTCATAAAAATAATCACATTAATTATTTACTTTTTAATCTGCTACGCTTTGGTTCATGTATTATTTATAATATAATAATCTAATATCGTTAATATATATACAATTTGCAAGATATTTCTCAAATTTATTATATTAGATTGAAATAATGTTATCAATAATAGTTTTTTTTTTTTTTTCATATTTTAGGGAGATTAATATTTCTAGGAGTCGAGAATGGTAACAATTTCATAGAATTTCTGATGTGAAATCCATTTGTGATTAAAGTAAGAGTAAACCTTTTACGGTTTAATCACAAATGGATTCAAATCATTTGTACTCGTATACACTAACATGAGTTTTTATTACCAGTCATCTATAAAGGACTAATGAACTAATACATTTCGTAGGCCACCAGAAATACACCAGAATAACACCAGAAATATGAATTTAAATTTCGAGTACGAGTATTTCTACACTTATCTTCATATTTATGATATTAATAAAAAAATACAAATTAAGAATAACTTGGAAGACTTCTAGAACATAGAATATTGTATTAGTGTCTATTTAGAGCTTAGTGACCGGGTTTCTGAGCAGTTAACTGCGTAAATGATTTTCAGATTTGTAATCAAAGTTTTACCAAGAACCATGTCACTATGATTAGATTATTCCACATATGTTATATATATATATATATATATATATTGTGAGATATTGGGAAAACGAGCAGATGGGCAGCAGATATATATATATATATATATATATATATATATATATATATACATATATATATACGTACATATATATATATATATATATACATATATATATATCAACCTCATTTAAAATACTGAGGTTTAATTATGTATGTATTTCTAGAGTAATAAGTAATTATTATACTATTTTATCATATATATATATATATACATTCCAATAAACTAGAGTTTAGAAATTAAAAAATGGAACGAACATATTTATTTTTCCTTACACTGTAACCATAATTAACTGAAAGTAAAATTTTCTGAAATATCAAATTATTTATTTATCCACCGTAAATCTTACAGCACTTACGGCACTTACAGGGAGCGAGTGCTCTCTCTACCGCAGTCATTGCTCATAATAGCGCAAATGTGGCGTAGGACACCAGCCATAGACCCAGGACACCATAAGGAGACCACAAGCTCCTCGTCACCAAGGGATGGTACTAAGTGACGGCAAGGTGACTGTACACCGACATATGTAAGGTGACGTGTATGCGATGGTGTGGTGTGCACGATTTATATATATATGTATGTATATATATATATATATAGGTATACCTATATATGTATCTATAGCATGTTTCTAGAGTTGCTGTATGTATGTGTTTCTTATTTGATCTATAAATTCTAAATGCTTAAACAAATTCTGATATATGGCGTTTCGTATATTTTGTTAGATTATTATCTAATGTGGTAATGTTGGTTGCATCTATTAAAAGATCTGAATTTATGCAATCGTTCTGAACAAAAAAAAAGTATTTGTTACGGTTTTGTTTAAAAACCTGTTTGAAAAATGTACAATTCATAGGGATAAAATACGGTATAATGAGTGAAATTATAAAGTTCGTTAAATTTCATAACGAAGAATTAAGAGCTTCAAAATTTTATGAAAAGTAAATCAGTTGTTTTCAAACTTTCCAAATGAGTAACAATAACTTTGAATTGTGGAGTTATACAAATATATGAGGAATTAACTAATGAGAAAGTCTTTACGAATTCATATTTAGTAGGGAAAAATTAAATAATAAGTAATTTTCAATAATAATAATAATAATAATTTTGAGATATACGATCTCGAACTAAACGGTTCGGCTCTTCATTTCTGTGCCAATCTGTGAAAGCCTGTAATTCACTACCAGCACGCCTGTTTCCCTGCCACTTTGATCCGAGATCTTTTAAGCGGGGCGTGAAAGATCATCTCACCAGACCGCCATAGTGTGGGTCACCTTAGTTCATAAAAAAATGTGATAAAAAAGCATTCGGGATTATAATTTATCAAATAAAATGATTTGTTCTTCTGTGATATAATTTGCACATGACTTCATCAAAGTACCACAGTAGTGGAAAAATGTCACGAACAGATTCGCCACACACACGTTCACTAGAAATATTGTTTTCACACTGCAACAATTAGAAACGAACAGAAAATCAATAAAGATGCAATTCATCTTCATCTTATTGAAACTTCCCAATACACATATTAAAAAGAGAACGTTTTAGTATCTAGGTGTATGTTATGATACTAAGAGTGAATCTTGAAAACAGGAAAAACAATTGTCACCTATGGATTTGGTTCCTTATACATATATTCAATAGTCCATCAGATCCCTTATTTATGGCAGCCCTCAATAAACACGAAAGTCTAAACACTATTTCACTTTCAATTACAAGAGAAATCCAAAATTACAAGAAACCAGCACAGTTTAAATATTCCTACAAAATATTGGGCCAAAATCCGACTTTAAGTGATAAGAGTCAATTTATAATTATAGTTAAAAGGTTGAATTCAAACCCATAATGTTCTGAGAAGAGGAATGACATAAAAATTATGTAAATAACATATTTCATTTAAATAAATTCTTGTGTCTGTGATATTTCTGTAATTTCAATTATTGGGTATTGTTCTCTTAAAAGGTAAAAAATAATACAGAAATGTAATGAATTTAGCTGTATCTTATACAATAAAAAATCTTTTATTCTCGTTTTTGTTTAGGTACTTGACCCTGAGATGTTACTCTTCTGTTAGTCCTAAAACCCTATTAAGCACCCGCAAACCCTGCATACGTATTTAGTAACTATAAAAAAACTCCATACATATTATTAAAAAAAAAATGCCGACAGAAGTGAAAACTTATTTTGGCGCATTATACATTATATATATTTTTTATATGGATACTAGGGTTATTGGGTAATGAATTGCATTTTATTTATGAATTGTATTTTATTAATTATTAGAAACTTTAAAATACATTTAATATTATTTTGTGAATCATCGTTAACAATTTCGACAAATCTTGTATCATTATCATTATCATTAAAATTATTACAATCTAAAATAGAAACTATAGGTTCATGTTTACTAAAATTAGAAGTAAACAATTTTGATTCGAAGTTATTTAAATATCTCGTGAATACCGCATCAATTGTACTTTTATATCTCGTTGTGCTAATATTGCGTTGATTAGACATATGCGTCTCGTAACGGTGTCGCGAGTCCATAGATTTTATCTCATCTAAAAGGTAAGTGACGTTACATTCTCTGTTATTCACTATTCGGAACATTTAAGAGCGTTTTCCACGTATTCTACATTTATTCAATTCAATTCAAATTAATTTGCTTAACAGTATAATATACATATGTCTAGTTAACTTAAATGAGTATATTGTTATATACGCGTATATATTCGCTCACATGAGTTTTATATTTATATTGCTTGGGAATGTATTTTTTGTGACCCAATCTGTATGTATATCAAAGTTAAAACGTTAATGCGCGGTGTAAAAACATGCAAAAGTCTGTAATAGGTCTGACATAAATGTTACAAAATAGTGTACAAAACAAAAATTATCAGTAAGATGCCGCATAAACTTTTTCAAGTTTTACCGTAGCACATTTATCACAATATGTCACTGGTCATTAAAACTAAATATTCTTTGTCCTTAATCTAAAAATACACATTTACAGATAAAAATATTTTTTCGCTTTGCTATCTATACGTTTAAAAACAATTTTATTTGATGTTCACCTGTGATATACCTGCTTCTTTTCATAATTATCTTTTATTGCTTCATATTCAACCATGTTGTATTGAGGGACCTCTTCACCATAATAGTTTCTTTTTGTTTTGTAATACAAATGTTAACCAAGAATGATAGATAACAATTGTTGAAAATTTTGATAAAGGAAAGGGAACGTGAACAATGTCAACGTATAATTAAGGCTTCTTTCATATGAATATTGTTATACACTCTTTGAATAAAACAGGTACAAATATGTTTCTAGTTTTTCAATACATACAGTAATTCTTGTAGCAGTAAATTAATTGGCGGGCGGTTTGTTTATTTCCTAACTCAGGTATCAGGTATAAAAGAAACGATGTGTTTTGACTGACCTGTTGGTATAATAGTTTATGATCCTGACTGCTAAACCGAGGTCGTGGGCTCGAATCACATACATCACCGATTCGGAATAATCTTTGTATGCGTTGTTATATGTTTGTTAGATAGCAAGCTTTGTATCGTGTATAATATACATATTTTTATTTTTTTTTTCTCTGTTTAAACTGCATTAAACGTGGGAGAGAAACGCTTCGGCATGTATGGGCCGGCTCAACCGAAGTATTACCACGTCATCACAAAAAAACAGTTGTTAGGCAATGCTTGCATTGTGCGACCTTTCCCCTCCTCCCTTCTTCTCTTTATACCTCTCCCTTTACTTTCCCCTACCCTAAAAGTCGGATAATACTCTTGTGATTCTTGAGTTGCAAGTCATTATGGGAGGCGGAAGTCACTTAACATCAGGTGACCCGACTGCTCGTTTGTCTCCCTATACCATAAAAAAAAACTTCACTTACCATTTAAATATTTGCTTATATTTCTTGTGAATATGTATATAAGTATATATAACCCATAAAAATTTCAATCTTACACGATGCGTCATTAAATACAAACGGACGTGAATATTGTAAAGTGGTTTTCATATGTAGCCTTAATTGTATTTGCTTTGTCATTCATCAAAGGAAGGGCAGATAATCACCAACCTTTTTCAATTGAAACCATTAATAGCGATGTGGGGTGTTATGTGTACTGGTAGATTATGAGTTTATTATTATTCGTTGAATGGAGGTGAAATAATTATAAAGGTCAGCTTTCAAGATGATCTTGAAAATAGAGATAACAAAAAAAAATACCCTATTACGCAATAAGTAATGTTATGATTTTCGAGTTTATACGGCCTGGAGCGTAGAGGGTTAGATGGACTTTAAGAGAGATGTAATTTGAATCATCTTAATAACTAAGTAAACATATTTATATACGGTCAGCACAAAAAAAATAAAGGTAAAATTCATAATACACTCGGTTTTTCACTTTTTTTTATCATTTTACTTGTTACCACTAAAGTTACTATTATATGGTAAACGAGAACAAGGCGGCCTACTCCTCTAGTTTAAAGATTTGCTCAAGCGTCATATAAGACATTCCATCCTTGACCCGCCGCAGTGAGAGGCAGTGGCGGTGGACAGGCCACAGTGGATGCGTATATCGGCGATACGCCAGGATTTGTTTGGTTTAGAATCCATCGCACAAAGTTTTAAGGTAACTTTATTAATTTTCAAACCACCGCTAGCACAATACTGCCTTGATTTTTACAGTACAAATGTTTTTATAAATTACCTCACATAGGATTTGTAAACGGTTATAGCAAGTATAACGTCTTTTACATCACACAAATGAAATTACTATACAATCATTCTTAAAATGTAGGTTAATATTTAAATCGAATTTTAATGAATTTTACACTACGTTTTAATATTTAGTTTAACAAGTTATATTTATTTAAGATTATCATTGTTGATAGCGCTGTTATCAAGACTTAATATAAAGTGTATATAAGAAATAATAAAAAAATTAACTTTATTACATTTACAAAATTATTTGAATAAATGATTGATATGTTTTTAAAATCAGTGTTTGAATAATAAGTTCAAATGACACAAATTACTTTTAACAGTCAAAACAGTGTTTATCAGACCACAATATTAAAGTTTTATAAATGATAGTTTTAATGTTTAAGAATGATTGTTATTTCTTTTTGAATATATAGTTATATATTTTGAATATTTATGTAATATAAAATCACTTTACATAAAATCGATATATGACGATTTCCGCCTGTATATGCATATATTAGAACTTGATGTTATGTTAAAAATGTTTATATGTTTACGAATAACGATTTGAATATTTGTGCATATTTAAGATATGTATTTCTGTAATAATATCAATACAAAAATCACTATATGATGATACGCGTCCATACGTACTATGCTCACTAATACATTTTTGGAGTTTGAAAAACGATGTTCGTACATAATTTGATGAATCACTTTACAACATTCAATACATTTATACATTTTATAAACAGTGTGCAATATCGATCGCCGCACTAAAAAATAAACATCGCGTGGTAGTATAAAATCGCTGAGTAGGCAAACTTGTAATGATTGTGTTAGTGAAAATAAATCGCGTTCTATGTTAACTGCAGCACACTCTTGTTTCATATGAACACCATCTGCGACGTATAAAACCTCTACTGCTCCACCCTATCTGATGTCACTCTACTATATATAATAATTATATTATTTATGATATGAACTAATTTCTTAATATTAGTAGAAAATCAGGGTGCCTTGTATCGAGTTTATTTTAATTGGTTTATTTACCTGTCTATCAAAACTATAAAGACACGACCTCAAAGGTTGTTTATTTTTATATATGTACATACTAATGACTGCTATAAAGAATTTGAGAGTACATTAACAAATAAAAGTTACATTCGTAGGAATTATATATATAATAAAAAAAATATATATGGGCAGTCTTTGGGGACTGCCGATAGAAGCGATGACTATGTAACTTGTGAATTGTATCGTCGAGCTATTAGATTATTCACAGTATACATATAGCTCATGGGAAGCGTGCGGTGACGATGAGGGGAGTTTTACGCTTTTTGTTCACCCTAAAAGTACACTTATATATACACAGTACACGTATAGCTCAATGAAATCATTCTTTGACAATGACGCGATTTCCATGAATTTAGTTTACCCTAAAAGTGCTCAACGCGCCTAAAGAAGTTTTCACTTCAAAAATATACAACAAGACACGCTTTATATATGTATATAATAAGATATTTGTAATAAGATACACGTCTGCACTAACAGATTACTATATACAGATTATTCTTGTGAAATAAAGCGTTGAGTATAGACTGTGCGTTGACGGATGGATCAACGGACAACCTAAACCAATAGCCGTAGAGACGGGAAATTTCGTAATGTGTATTTCTTATATGACGCAGGCATCTGATAAGAAATTGCTTCACGAATTCTATCCTCCCTTTGCCGGACATAAAAAGTTTATTTTGACTAACGGTTACTCGGATTAGAGTGTGTGTGTATATTAATATATATATTAATAATGGATTAAGAAATTAAATCAAATTTAGAGTATGTTTTTACTGTTGTTTATTGTCTCTATACCTAATGACAAAACGTACCTTAATTTCATAAATAAAATTGCGGACATACCAGGTTTCTAGTAATCTGATTTTGACAAATCTCATTGTAATAGTAGTAAAGGCTATTTACTCAATACAAACTGAATACTTAACAAAAAAATGTATTAAATTGAAAATTTGAACAACATTCTAACTACATAGAATTACATGGGTAAGCCATTTTGTTATAAGGAAGATAAAAAGTTGTTTTCGAGGAATAGGAAAAACATCTGTTACTCTATTAAAGAATTAATAAGAAATTACACAAAAAAATGCAATTGTTGTATGAATATTTGCTACTCAATTACGCGGATTCCAAGATATACCCAGAAATCAGATAGATTGCACCCTTGGAGGTTATCAATAGAAGTGCTACCATTTGTACAATATAACATGAGTAAGTGTTATTCCCATATTCCCATATTAATAGTTTAATGGGAGAATCATAACAGAGCCTATAACTTATTACTCGGAATGAAGGACTGCAACTTAAGGGATTAAAGTGAAATATGCCTAACCTCGAAAGCCCAGTATGCCATTACCGAAGTCTATGTAATCGCCTTCTACCGACCACGGTAGGTATCTCATTTATAATTTTGATGATGTTGTAAAATAAACTAAAACATTGAAGGATGGTATAAATTAGCTAACTCACGATAAATGTAAATATATCTACCAGTAGAATAATATTTTAACAAAGTGTGTTTCAGTGTCATCAGAATTATCAATACGAAAAAAAATACATTTCGCCGATATAAGAAAAAAAACCTTCCTTTCCCAGGATATCAAAACTTACAGTACAATTATTTAGAAAATCCACCGGGATGCGAATAAAGATTTTAACTCATTGAATAGCTAAACTTGTAATTCCGACTTACCTTATAGTAATGTTCCATGCTTGAAAAAAAAAAAATATTTCAGTAGGTACCAAGTTTATTACTCTATCAATTCCTTGAATTACATTCCTCCAAAGGAATCGAAAATCTAATTAACTATAAAGTGATTTTGGTGGATTCGGAAGCCTTACAGCAAACGTTCGTTGATATTTGAACTTTTTTATCGGTCTTGATTAACAATTTTTTTTTCACAGATATTTTACACAGTAATAAATAACTCTTACTTCATTGAACTTGATTTTATTGCTTCAATAATGCACCCAACAAAGGAAAATCCCTCTCGATTTCTCGTACTATAAAATGAGATTTATTAACAAAGAATGTCCAACTCTAAAGCATTTTTTTTTATGCGATAGGGGGCAAACGAGCAGACGGGTCACCTGATAGTAAGTGACTACCACCGCCCATGGACACCAGCAACTCAGGGGTCACGAGTGCGTTGCCGGCCTTTTAGATAAGAGTACGCTCTTTTCTTGAAGGTTTGAAGGTCGTATCGATTCGGAAATACGGCAGGCGACAATTTGTTCCATAAGCTGGTTGTGCGAGGCAAAAAGCTTCTGGAGAAGCGCACAGTGGTGGAGTGCCAATCTTCCAGGTGATGGGGATGGATATTTTGTCGCGTAGGATGGTGGCGGAAACCAGCAGCCGGTATAAGTCCTAACAATTCCTCTGCGAATAGTGATAGAGGATGCGGAGTGAAGCTACATCCCTACGCAACGCCAAGGTGTCAAGTCGATCAGAAATATCTTGGCAGTCGATGATGCGAGTCGCTCTTCGTTGAATGCGGTCAAGAGGGAGAAGTTGGTATCACATAGGCACAACAAGTTACATATTTCTGGTACTAAAATTAATGTGAAACATAAAAGTTTTATATCAGCTGACGTATACATTTATTAAAGTAAAGTTAGAATAGAACATGATCGCATCAGTCATTTCACTGCTTATTCCCTTTCCTTTCTTTCACGTAGTCCATCCTTCTTTTCTTTGGCCCTGCCAACTCCAGTATCCGTCAACTTTCATGCATAAAAATTTCTGTACGACATTTTATTCATCCCTTCGCATCACATGCCCATACCACGATAATATATTGCAACAATTGCAACTTTCATCCAATGACGCTACATTCAGGCTCCCTCTAAACATATATTCATTGCTCACCTTGTCCTTTCTAGTCACAACATTCGCATTTCAGCTACATGCTGGCATCTCTAGCCCCATCTTTGTGGGCCAATTTTCAGATCCGTACAGGACAAAAGGTCTAATGATATTTTTTTAGATTTGTCCATTCAAGTGAACAGGAAACCTGGGATCGCATATCATTCCTGTCACCTGTTGCCACATCACCCAACCTATATTGAGTCGATGCTGTACAGTTCGGTCTATTTCGCTATTAGACATATCTATGATATATAATATAATATATGTATCAGTTGAAAAAAAATAACCCACTAGATATTACAACCAGCCTATTGAATAAATTGTCGCCTCCCGTATTTCCGGACCGATACGACCTTCTAGAAAAGAGCTCGTGACTCTTGAGTTGTGGGTGTCTATGGGCGTTGGTAGTCAGTTACTATCAGGTGTACACTATACCGTACGTACCATAGGTAGATAGATGTACAATTTATTGTTCACTAATAATATACGCCTTCAATACGCCTTTGTATTTCGTTTTGCGCAATTCCTTTCAATATGAAAACGTTCAATTTAATTTATTGTTCACTAATAATATACGCCTTGAATACGCCTTTGTATTTTATTTTGCGCAATTCCTTTCAATATGAAAACGTGCAATTTAAAGATGTAAAATAACATAATTGAAAGAATTATTCTCTAACTCCTAGCCTTTAAGGTGTAGGCTTTTTCACCATCAGCTAAAGATAACAAACCTTGTAATGTATATTTTAAGGGTTTCCTCAACTTATTAAAATTACTGCAAAAGTATATTCTTTCGAATAAAAAAGAATGGCCTACAATTGGCAGAGAAATTAAGTAACATTCATAAAAAAGAAATACATACAGTCGAATATATTTCCTCCTCCTTTCAGTTCAAATTGTGACAATGTTATACTTTTGTCTAAATACCAACCTTACCACAGTTTGCAATTTACTAGACAACCATTAGATACAGAAAGAAATATAAATAAAAAGAGGGTGTACAATAATAGGAAACTAATAACACCACACATGTTGAAATTTTTCCTAAATAAAACAAGCCTATGGGCTATTCTCTGTGCCAAATTTTATTCTGATCCGCTACGTCATTCAGGCTGGCTGGGTTGATGATCAAATATCAATCAAGTGCTTCGGTATTAACCTTCAATTTTTAGAATTCTGTGTTACTCTTATCTCTGAAACCTATGATAAAGAAACTTAAAACTACAGTAATACTCCAGATTTAGCGATAGCCGTGTAAGTCGCATTCGCGTAAGTCCTGGTTCGACTTTGCAAATAAATATGTATAAAGACCATACCAAGTCTAAAGACGTCTAAAACAATAATTTAGAGGAAACATGTTTAATAAAGTGTTAGATAGTATAAACAATTGACATGAATATGAATAAAACAATGAAAACCGAAGTTTTTTTTGATGTCCAAGGCTTCATATAATCTAACAATGACACCTGACGAATTAAGTTTTTGTTCTTCTCACGAAAACTTTCCTTGTAGCATGCCAGTAACATTTTTATTTCTCGTTATTTAGTAGAAACGAGCTCTTCATTGGAATATATTTTATCTATAATTCGTAACCCCTTTTCAATTGTACCGGGGCCTAAGTTTGAAAACTTCATTTGATTTTCCGATGTAACTGGGTCTAACATGGGGATAAAACAATTCCACTCGGAATACGTTCAAACTTGTCATAAACCAAGCATGTCGATGCGCGTGGTGATCAAAAAGAAAAACAGCGTATCTCCGAGTTCGCGTAAAACGGGTAGCGTAAGTCGGGGTATTACTGTATTGTGTCGTGATCGGAAACTTCAAGCTAGTAGTTAGAGAAATGTCGCCACAGTGCTAGATAATTTTAAAAATAAACAGCATCTTTGTAATGCATTTACTACTACTGTAATATATTATTTTTGTAATCGCTATAGCTTTTATTAGAAGGACTTAAGAACATGCTTAGTCCGATTTTATATTCTTATCCGATTCAAAAGGCGTTGTGGCATATGTTTTAATAAATACCTTTTACTACTACTTCTTTCTGAACCATGTTTGATGTTAAAAAAAACACAACTATTAAGGCTATACAAAACCCGTATTAGAAAGCCAAGTTTATAATTTGATAGAATTAAAATTTGACATTTTCTTTTTCTATATTTCTTCAAGAATTGGTTAATTTGCGAAAAGTCTACCAATGTAAATAAAACTCGATAAATTTATAAACAATTTTGTGACAAAGTAATCGTATATGGATTTTATTTTATCGTTTGAAGTGCAGAAATCTAACGACTCTGATAGTTTATTTATTATATACCATATTTTTTTATCCCTGTCTATCAAACGAGGAATCTCTTTACAAAAACTGTAATAAACGGAACATTTTTCCTGTACATCGCAATTATTTGAGCTTTATCTCTTGCCTTATCTTTGTGATATGGCTGGGATTATCTATACAGATCAATTTATCGAGTCTTAGTATAATCCATCTCAAGAATAATTTAAAAAAAATGGCAATTATAGTAGAGCCAGGCTTAGGCACGAATAGGCCGACTCGACTGGTACGATACCACGGCCTTACAGAAAACTGGTTGTGAAGCAAGCAAGGATTTCTCCGAATTAGTAAGGTTTCCGAAGGCCCAACTACCCCTCTCGTCTTTCCTCCACCCTCACCACCCACTCCTCTTTCCTATCCTTCATCGCCCTCTCTATATTCCTCTCCCTGTATCCCCCATCCCTTATCCTCTCGTGTAAACATCAATGAACATTTTGTTAAAACAGTGCTATAATCAGTTTGCTTACTGAGAAAAAAATATTTTTTAAGATTTTACATACATTCACATTCAATATTTCACTAAAGCTGCAAACTATAGGTAGTAAATTTTTAATTAAATAAAAGTACCATTTTTTTTGTTTTGAAACCTGACCGAAGTTACTATTTTAGAAAAAAACAGATTATATAATGTGCTTTTTTCTAAAATTGATCTTTATAATCATAAGTGTGTAAAGTTACCACTATCAACATAATGGTCACTCAGCCTATCGCAGTCTAGTACTGGACTCAGACGCCATAACAGCAAGTGTAACAGCCGGGTGTAAAAATATATTCCCTAAAATTCGTGACTTCATATGTCTCTTTAAGATTCAACGTCAGTTATGTTAATGACCTGTTTACAAAAGCAGTAAAGTGACAACAAAAGGCTACACTTAAACTTTTATCACTTTTTGTGTAAATTCGAGATAATGTCCTACCATTAGCTTACTAAGTACCTGTATGTATTGCTAATAACCTTTGTTAGATTAATTTCGAAACATATTGATCTAAGACATGATTCTGACTTTTTTATTAATATGCATATATAACTATTGAACCGTTTAAAATCAGTCTGTTTTGTGCTAACAAAGTGTTTGTTTATTACTAAGACAGATCCATTAGCAATGCGAATCTATGAGTTTTTTGAGAAATATGTAAACACAGATCATCACCTCTCTGGAGCTAAGAGTTAAATAGTATGTCGGTCTCAAATCGACTAAAACCACACAGTGTTCTGAAACAAGTGGATCTTTTGAAGGGGGCCCAGAATACCCTAAGAAGGATGCTTCAGACAATCAGATATATAACTTATATATTGTACAGTTTATTTATTTGTATACACACGACCATGACGCTGTAAAAGATGGAGTTTAATTTCACAGGTATATTTTTTCTTAAGAGGAGACTCCCTCTATTTCTAAACCGGTGCATTGTTTTGAAATAACTTTGTTTGTTTGCATATCTCTATGTATACAGGCATGTGTCTATATACGAACGAAATAGATGATAATCTGAGGCATGTCTGGAGAGTACATTGGGTGAGGAAGGACAGCCCAGCTAAGCGAAAGTAATTTTTTACGAGTCGCTTTTGCTACATGTGGTCGAACATTATCGTGCAAAAAGTATACTTTATTTTGATTTTTTCGGTAATCTCGCTGCTACTTTATCCAGTTGGACACAGTAAATATTGGCTGTGGTTGGTGTGTTAGATGGCAACAGCTCCCAGTATACAATTCCGTTTATTCCCCACCACACACTTAAAATAACTTTTTTATTCGTGTAAGATTTTGGCGTCGTGGTTGGTACTCCTGCTTCTCTAGGTCCAAGCCACTGGTGCTTACGCGAAAAATTTATGTACATAACCCACTTTTCATTCCCCGTAATTACATTTCTCAGCCACTCATTGGTACGATGTTAACTAAGCAGTTACATGCACACGTTAGCTCTCTTCTGAAGTTGAAACGGCGTCAAATCATGTGGCAACCAAACCGACAACGGGAGTTGTCATTATAAAAAAATCATTGCTGTCTTGATTATTGACAAGTTTATTTTTTTTTATATTTTTGTAGCACGTAATTATATTTCAAACTATTTCATTTTAAATGTTAGAGTATCATTATGATATAATAACAGCTGTTCATTTTTCAAAATTTATTATATTTTCGAGGATCTTGTGCAAATACAAGAAGATATCTCATTCTGTCACATTGTTTTCTTTTATATTTAAAAAACACTAATATATTATTATTAATATCCATTCTATAGAATAACGTACACATCTCGTAAGATACCTGTCGCTGTTCTTAAGGACAAATTCTTTTACACTCACGACACATAAATAAATTCACCTACCTTTTTACGAGTGCTTTGGATTTAGCTATCACCCTAGCCATATAAAAAGGTTAAGGACATTGTAAAAATAAAACCTAGGTAATAAAATGCAGACGTGAATTATTAAGCTCATGACAATATCCCAGTTAAAGTAATAAAAAAATATTTTTACGCTAACGACATGACTTTATTTTTAATTACGTAACGTACTAAAGAGTGCGGCTGTTATGTACTAATATGAAAATGACAGTTTAATTATCCAAATGCATCATTTAGAGGGATACATTAGTTCCTATTGCATACTTTAAAAAAATATAAAAAATACTGTAATCTGGAGGCACGGTAGTGACCCCACCAAGTCAAATATTTTGACTAAGATGTAGAGTTTGTGAAGTTTGTTTTTGTGAGTTAGGGCGTGTAGAGTTAGAAGCTTGGCTCTACATGAGATGATAACTTTTTAACAGTGTGAGTATATATGGTTTATATCATATATGGTTTCGTCTTGGAAAATATTGCCAAAATACATGACAATATTTTTGGTGGGATAATTAATATTGTAGTAATCAACAATAGTCCTGTGGCTCTCGGTTGAGTGGAATAAGGAATAGGATTTTTTTTTTTTTATGCGATAGGGGGCAAACGAGCAGACGGGTCACCTGATGGTAAGTGACTACCGCCGCCCATGGACACCCGCAACTCAAGAGTCACAAGTGCGTTGCCGGCCTTTTAGGTAGAGGTACGCTCTCTTCTTGAAGGTTTGAAGGTCGTATCGGTTCGGAAATACGGCAGGCGACAAATTGTTCCATAAGCTGGTTGTGCGAGGCAAAAAGCTTCTGGAGAAGCGCACAGTGGTGGAGTGCCAATCGTCCAGGTGATGGGGATGGATATTTTGTCGCGTAGGACGATGGCGGAAACCAGCAGCCGGTATAAGTCCGAACAATTCCTCTGAACACTCCCCATGATACAAGCGATAGAGGATGCAGAGTGAAGCTACATCTCTACGCAACGCCAAGGTGTCAAGTTGATCAGAAATATCTTGGCAGTCGATGATGCGAGTCGCTCTCCTTCCCCCTTCTCAAGTAAATAAGTCAGAAATGTATAAAAGTACAGGAGAGACTGGCCAACAATAATAATGATACAGCAAGTAAATAACTTAAATATGAAACAAACTCCATTTCACAATCAGGTAATCAACTTATACTTTTAAGTAACTGTAATAAAGCTCAAGATTTACTTAACACTCAGTATTTATTTAAATTTGTACGTGGAGGGCACGTAAAGATTTCTGAACGGTAAAAAATATAAGGTAAAAACTTTACTCATCCTTGGGGTTTGGTTGCAATGCATAATATTTGATTAAAACTATAGACTAGCCCATTTCTTTACATTAAAAATTATGCCGATTCGATTCCCTGTAGTTCATGTACAAATTCAGATATTCATATATTCGCATTAATACCATAACGTTATTTAACTACTCAAACTTCACTGATTAATTATTGACATTTATTTTATCCAGTATTATAAAAACTCACCGCAAGCGCACATGTCATACACAAGACAACACACTCACGCTACTGCACGGATGGCGCTATGGTTTAAGTGGTCACCTCGCCACGATGCTGCCACGCCGAATGTTGTGGGTTTGATTCCTCAAATTATTGTATTGAATCAGTCGAGGATTAACGTTTGATTTTCGACAGTATATACATATGTATGTAAATACACTTTCTAATACGACTCATATTGGTTCATAATTTTACAACACTTGAAATAATTGAACTGTAATCAACAATTGATCACAAATTAGGACTATTGTATTAGTCTAATATTTTAAGCCATATTGTTACGGAAACCGATGACTTATACTTAAAATGTAATTAGAATCAACAAAGTTTTTGAGACGGTAGTTCAGGTCAGCGTTCTAAATTGAGATAGGTATAATTTATGACACACTTATATATAAAATAAACTTGCCCATAACGAAAACAGAGATTAATTTAAGTACATGAGTTATTGGAGGTAAAAAAATTGTCTGTGTTGTTTTATAATGTTAGATGATATAAAATCAAATCCGACACTACAATTCGCTCGTAAATTATGCGTTCTGCCTCTGACTCTTCCGTTTCAAAGAATACGAGTGAATGTGAATGAACTGTATTTCAACTGTATTTGTATTGTCACCCACTTCTCTATTTATATCGCTGGCGAGATTTTTGCCGTCCTAGTAAATGTTACATGTGTCATAGATTCTATGTTGGAGCCTTAGTTTTAGGTATAATTCAGTGACTGTTGCCATTTCCCTCTTGGTGTTTACAATTTGTTTTATAACATTCTACATCATTATTGTATCGCCCTTTTCTATATTCAATTCGACCTATGGCATTGCATTAATTTTGAATTCCGATATCTTTTAAACGTGGTCTTTAGATTTTTATTTGGTGAACGTTTCATTTTAATACACAACATATGTTATACTCTATTTCAATAACAGGTTTATTTAGTGATTAGTGATTGAATTTTGAAGTTATCGAGATGGAGGTCGATAAACTGAAAATATGCTTAGTCTGGCCATAAATACTGTTACAATTAAAAAAACACAATATTACATGTGAATTGGAATCTGTCATTCTTTTATGAATATTTATTCTGTTTCGTCTAAAATATTTTTTTTGAGGATTATATTTAGAAAAATTAGACACGCTGGTCATTATTATGATAACTTAATAATGAATAGGGCGGTAAAATCAAGAGAAGTACGCAAAGGGAGTCCACAGAAAAACAATCTCCACTGAATCCACTGGATTATGATTTATGGTTAGTTTAACACCATGATAATTTAGATACATATTCTTGGCAGTCAGACTTCACATATTTATGGCAAGACTAGGTACATAATTCGTTTCTAAGACGTCGCATATACAATTTGCGTTCATAAAATCACCAAAACATCAGCTATATCATTCTTGACATTATGTACATCACGACTCGCTAACTTTTAAAATATTTCTAGTGGTCCGGAAAAATTTATAGCCATCTCATGTTGGAATGTTTGGGTTACATACTAACCGACATTCGATTAGTAAAAAAGCGGTAATAGGCCAGACATGTTCTCAGAGATACTTCGGATATTTTGTGTTAGTATTTTAAGGGGCTTTCCGTTGTTGTTAATTATACACATTTTAGTTCATATCTTAGTGACTAATATTTGTAAAAAATTAAGTAAGAGTAAGATTTTATGGTATTGAATGCTTTATTTAAAATATTGAAGGTAGGTTCATTTGTTATTTTGTGTAAATATTTGTGGATGTCAAATATTTCAAATTGAATTGAAAAATAAGTTATTAAAAAACAACAAAAGTTTTATATCGGCTCCACTTTCAGTAAGATTCAACTTAGGGGGCAACCCTGTTACGTAAATGGGACGTATTAAAGTTGGCAAAATGTAGTTTTATTAATAACGCCTCTGCCTTCACTTTTGGCGATACAGGCGTGCAGGTATGTAAATTTAAAACTAAATATAATAAATACGGGATTTATTAT
This sequence comes from Tyria jacobaeae, assembly GCA_947561695.1. Lineage (NCBI taxonomy): Eukaryota > Metazoa > Arthropoda > Insecta > Lepidoptera > Erebidae > Tyria > Tyria jacobaeae. The sequence continues at coordinate 1,335,978 of OX387214.1, forward strand.
TTTAGTGTTGGCATAAGACGGGGAACTTAAAACATACTTTTTAATTTTATTTTAACTGAATCTAAATACATAATATTTTCACTTAATAAGTTTAAACTGAAAAGAAATGAACCTAATATGCAGCTGTGTATACCTATCAGTCATTTATACAATCAGAATAACCCACACCAACACCAAAAATTGTCCGTGAGATTAGCAATATCTACCATATCATCATCTACAAATCCCCAATCCCACAACCACGGTGTGCCCACTTTGCGGTGTTCTCGGAGCGGGCAGGGGCTTGGTGGCTAGGTCGGAGAGAGAGATCGCTCGTCGCATCCCGGTAGACTCTTCCGTGCGATCGGACGCCGAAGGATGAGTACGGTTTGCTGTGTATATGTGTTTAATATTGTAAGCATGCAGATAGACTATATATACATATATATAATAGATTTATTTTTAATACATACAAATAAAGACAAATATCTATTATTCTTTTATATTTACAAAGGTTCTTCTTAAAAAACTTCGTCTTGTTTGAAACTCGATATCGAAAAATCATAATATTGTTAGCCTCAATTCGATTGCTGTAAATTTTTGGGTTTAACAAAACGAAGTCATTAGTATGCCGCCTACAGTTATATAAAAGCTTAGGATCAGACTTCTAAAAAATCAAATTAAATAGAGGGCGTACAAACGTGAAACTGTATTTTTTATTGTGGACGTATATTTCTTCAATTTTAGAGATAAAAGAACAAAAATGGATTAGCAATTGCCTATTGAATAACTGCCAGACAAATATTGGCACTTATTATTATCATCCTACTTCTAATTATCCTATTGTAGCATTATGTTAAGTAAGTAGTACATGGAAGCATATCGAATGCTAAAACCCAGACCGTCTGTTAGATAAAACAGTTGAAGGGTAAATGTGGTTTTGGGTGAAATAATAAAGTAAAATACTTCATTTGGTGTAACGTTACGGGAGGAAGTCGGGCACCTCTTTTTTATATTAACGTGGGAGAGCCATGTTTTGGCCCGTATGGGCCGGCTCGACCGTAGTATTACCACGGCCTCACAGAAAACCGGCTGTTAAGGAATGTTTGAATTGTGTGAGCGAGTGAGTTAGGTTACCGGTGACCCAACGCCCTTTCCCTTCCCCTCTTTCCCCTTCCTTAAAAGGCGGACAGCACTCTTGTGACTCAGGAGTTGCAAGTGTTCATGGGCGGCGGAAGTCATTTACCATCAGGTGACCCGTCTGCACGTTTGTCCCCGTATACTGTAAAAAAATATATAAATATTTATGAAATCTACTTTTAACTTAAGTGCGTTTCACTTTTTTCACGCGAAACAGAGGCAGAGATCCAACACCACCATAGCTCCTAGCCTCAGACTATTCTCATACTCGCTGTAAGAATGGCTCTAAAAGTATCTTATCCCGCATAAGAACGAACGAACGAAGACGAACAAATATTTTGAAACCCCATTTCTTTGGTTTTTTGGGCAAGTATTGACGATGGCTTCCCGCTCTTGTTCTTTTGTATGAAACCATCATTTCATCTACACTAAAACGACCCTCTTCATCAAACTTCAGACAATTTTGTCTTATCTTTTCCATAAGTGGCCGAACTTTAAAATACCTATCTTCATTAAGTTCGTTATTATCCACAAAATGTAGATATTTTCGTATTTGTTCATATGTTTTTAACGGCATGACGTCTGCAATTGGTGGAAATCTTACCTCTTTAGACCAATAATCTCTGTATAATGGCATTGAAACAACACCCATCAAAATTGTTATAGGTTTGTGTTTTCAGTAATAATAGTAAAAATTTCTTCTGATAAAAATAAATTGAAGTAATCCAGTAGAGGCTTCTTATCTGCATCGAATTGTGGGCTAAATTGTACTGTATCAATAATAGCTGAGTATTTAAATTTAGCCGATTTCCATTTAAAAGCTAAAGGTGTTCTGGAATACCTTTTTACTTTTTTTGCAAATGTGTGATGGTCCAAGCGCTGGATTTTTAGGTTTTCGTTTAGATCTAGTTTGCTTTGCCATAATAGGAGTTAAATATACTGAATAACTTTTTGAAAAATGGTGATAAAACTTTATTCTTTCTGTACTTACGGGGCTCGATTCATTCAAGTGTTCAGAAGCTACTAGAATTTTTTCAAATTTTTAAAATAACATTTTATGTTATAAAAAAAATATTTCTTTTGATAAACTCTCTTTAGCGGCAGCGCGCGCATGCCGTAACATTCTCAACGTCAAATTAAAATTATAAATAATGGAGATAGAGTTTCGGGAGTCGAAACTTTTTTATCGAAAATTTCCTCCTCTTTAACGAACTTTTTTCAAAATTGCTTAAATATTAATATTTTTTGAGTTATTAACGAAAAACTAAATATTGGTTTTTTTTCATCTTATTTTATTAATAACAATTGCAATTTTTTAGCTGCCCCAAAATCCTTCAAAAACATTTTTCTAGAGGTGATTCCGAATCGAATGAGCTATCGCTCATATTTTTAGGACCTTTTTTGAATCACGTTTTTGAATTTGTTGACTAGACTCAGTTCAGTGGTAGAGCCATGCTTAGGCACGAATGGGCCGGCTCGACCGGTGCGATACCACGGCCTCACAGAAAACCGGTTGTGAAGTAACGCTTGCGTTGCATTTCCCCGAATTAAGTGAGGTTTCCGGAGGCCCAGTTCCTCCTTTTTTCCATCTTCTTTCTCCTTTTTTCCATCTCCTCATCCCTCCTCTCTTCTTTCCGCTTCCTGCATCCCCCATCCCTCATCACCCTCAAAGGCGGGCAGCGCACTTGCGACTCTTGAGTTGCAAGTTTCCATGGACGGCGGTGTCACTTACCATCAGGTGACCCGTCTGTTCGTCTGTCCCCCTATAGTATAAAAAAAAAAAAAAAGACTATAGCAGAAGCTGCCCTTTCGGGCGGTATTAGTGTCATTATTTTTCTTAGCCGTTCCCATTTTAGTGTAGTCTGAAGCAGGCAAAAAATAAACGTGCAAGAAACATTAGAATACCAATGCAAAAATGTGAAAAACATAGAAAATTAATATAACATATTTTTATTAAAAGTATCTGCGATCTAAAAAATAATGCGCAATGTAGAATATACAAAACATAAATAATAAACGCAATTTCATCTAAACTCTCGCACTGTATAGAATACTTAATTTTTTTTTTATGCGATAAGGAGCACACGAGCAGACGGGTCACCTGATGGTAAATGACTACCGCCGCCCATGGACACCACTCAAGACTCACAAAAGCGTAGCCGGCCTTTTATATTTTTATTTATTATAAACTTTAAGTACTTTACTCAATATCTCGCAATGTTAAAAATACTCAACGTGCGTATTTATATTGTTTTTACTTGTTATTTACAGACACAGCCACCAACCAAAATATTGTGACATATGTACAGCATAGGCATTACTAATTCCATTGAGAAACAGCGTGCTGCTAAAGTTATGGTAAAACCCCGAATATACAATTACATTATTCTTATCTTATGTCTACTTGCCACTTGCTGTGTTGGCGCCATTTTCGCTATAACTGTCAAACGACGCGTGTTATTTCAAAGTTTTATTTTTTTCCAGATTCGTTCCGATTTAGATAAATATGATATTAGAAAAAAAATACGTTTTTAATAAAATATAGGTATAGTATTTATGTTTTTCGAACGTTAAGTATTTTTAATTTGTAATTTTTTTTACAATATAGGTGAACAGACGAATAGTCCATTAAGATCTGCAACTCAAGAGTTGTAAGTGGGCTCCCCACCTTTGAGGATGATGAGGGGCGGGGGATAAACGGAGGAGAAAGAGGAATGGGGAGTTGGTTTGCATCATTCGGAAGCACCCGCTTATCTGGCATTATCTAGCTTGACAAATTTCCTCTTCATGTCCCGCCGAGGTATTTACCGATCGTTAGCTTTATAAATGTGTATACAAATTATTAATTAATACGAAAAGGCTAACTAGTACAATGACACTAACATAAAATAAATTACGTCAACTACAAGCTGCCAACAAAATGAAAATGTAGAAAAACGTTTGTATATAAATAATATCTATAACCTAGAGACTCTCGACACAAAACGTTTGCAAACTACCCAATGTTGTCAATAGCTGTCAATTATACTTTACAATTTAACCGAAGGAAAATACTGTTAACGGTTATGATCTATTTATATTTCATTAATTTAAAATATTGTATACAGAAAAAGAAATTTGGGTGTCTATAAAATTAATTGATCAGAAGCCTATAATTGTATGACTGCTCCAAAAAGGGAGTGTGATGTTTAAAATATTCATATATGTACATTTGTATATGAGCTTCTTTATTTCACCATATATTACTTATAGGTATTCGATATTAGGTTCTTGTTAGAATTTTATGGAAACTTTCATTCGGGATGACGTAAGTACCGAGTGATACGTCCTACAAACATAAAATATATAAAAGTTATTTATTAAATTTGTTGAGTATTAAGTATTGTTTCGTTAGTAGTCTTTTCAAAAATGTCTACTTGTTTTAATATGTCAAAGAACGCTAAATAAAAGGTTAAGTACGCTAAAGGTTAATCTTCTTTTTTTTTTTTTATGCGATAGGGGGCAAACGAGCAGACGGGTCACCTGATGGTAAGTGACTACCGCCGCCCATGGACACCCGCCGCAACTCAAGAGTCACAAGTGCGTTGCCGGCCTTTTAGGTAGAGGTACGCTTTCTTCTTGAAGGTTTGAAGGTCGTATCGGTTCGGAAATACGGCAGGCGACAATTTGTTTCATAAGCTGGTTGTGCGAGGCAAAAAGCTTCTGGAGAAGCGCACAGTGGTGGAGTGCCAATCGTCCAGGTGATGGGGATGGATATTTTGTCTTATTTGTTATGTCACAATAGTTTTGTATATAATAATAGTTATTAAAATCACAGGAAAAAAAGAAAAGATGCTTCGCTATATCCCTAAAACTCATAGATAAGTTTTATGGGATGTTAGGTACTTAATTGTTTAATAACTTCCTTCCTTTGACTAACTTGTTGGTGTAGTGGTTATTGATCTTCAGAAAATCTCTCAGAGTTCGTGGTGTGGATTCCTAATGTGGCTTTTTATTTACACGCGAAGGTACTTAAACTAACGTCATAAAATCTAACTTATACCCCATAAAGTCTAATTCATCTTTCTTCATTAGTTTCAAGTCATAGAGAATTGCTTTTATATTTATAGCCAGGATCACTATATAAGAGAACCTGATAATAAAAGCTTACGCTGACTTGCTTTCAATAGCCAGTAAATACTAAGACTGTTACATATCTTAATTTTTTTATGTTATATTTAGTGTACAACATAAACCTGTTCACCTACCTAGTCCTGCCATAAATATTGTTAGAAGTAAAAAATCTTTTTTTTTTGTATTGGATAAAATATTTGTTATTACTGTTTCTTACTTACTCTTTCTGTCTACTATTATATGTTACTTTATACATCAGTATAATAGCATTATAAATATATGAGGCTCATTGAAAATTCTCTTCAGTCCTTTAAATGTTGAAGCCATAGAAGCCGTAGAATTCAAAGAAATAAACATAATGGCATGCCACTGTCATTATGTTTATTTCTTTGAATTTCTGCCTCAGCAAAAATGGATTATTTTATTTAGAAATTTCTCGCATAGCCCTCTTTTGCAGCGAAAAGATGGACTGAATATCAGAGGCATTGCCCTACATTCGAATACCATAAGACCATATGCTATGAAAATAAGAAAATAGACTAACCTGGCGGTTAAAATGTCAGTCAGTTCACGATTTATTTTGACTGCTGGAGAGCTGAGTCTATTTGACAATTTATCAATATCCCATTGTAGCTTTGAATCAAGATAAATGCCTAAGAATTTTGTAGTATCAACTAGTTCTAAAGCATCTACTTTAATAGTTATCGTACTTTTAACCTTATTTAACGTTTGGAGGAGTGATTTGTATACATTTGGTTTTCTGTACACAAACAAGTAAGTTATTGACGTGAAACCATTGAACAACTTTCGAGACGGCTCGGTTTACATCTTCAAAGTTTGCAGTCATATATATAATTATATATCTTGAATAAGAGTGTAGTATCTGCAAACAACACTATCACGTAGTGGTTTTTAACATGATGAGGTAGATCGTTAATATAAATTAAGAATAAAAGCAGTCCTAGTATAGAACAGTGTGGAACTTTCGGTTTTACCACAGAACCTGGAGATAGCTAACCATCAATATTGACTTCCTGAGTTTTATTACATAGGAAAGAAGTCAGAAGTTAAAGCGCTGTGTATCTAATACCGTAGTGATATCATTTGCCGATCAGAGTTTCGTGAACAACACAATCGAAAACTTTGGATGATTTTTGGACTAGAATTGGAATGCTTTTCGTATGAGGTTGCACAATACAGTGTATCTTTTGATATTAATAAGAATGGATCTTATATAGTTTGTCAATAGGTTTGGAAAACAAGACCTACATAAGCAGGCTATATCTATGGACAATCGGATTGAATGGGGACTGAGGGAACGAATCTGAATAATGGCTACCAAAGCGCCATTGTCACAGAGATTTCACTTCTTTTGGGATTAAATCCTATGACATCATCTTATCAGTACTAGTGGCAAACGTATTTACAAAATAGCATGATAAAGTGTATTGTATTTTGTAAGGAATTATATTTTGTAACATTGTTTTACATGATTAGTTTAACCCACACACTGACTTATGACGTGTTAATATTCGTTATAAATCGTATACTACTTTTACTAATTTTGTTAATGTATGAGCACCATGTATCTATCGTATCTCTTTTTTTCGTTTTTTTTTAAAAGACAACTCCCCGCACTAGGATTAATTTCTGTATCGCGGGGGACTTTACAAACATTCAAACAACGGACACAAAGTACACCCAGACTCAGAACAACAATTCGAGGATTACACAAAGTATTGTCCCGTGCGGGGATCGAACCCACAACACTCGGCGCGGCAGCGTAGTGGCGAGGTAACCACTTAAACCGCTACGCCATCCGTGCAGTTAAATCGTATCACAAAATTATTTTATCTGTCGTTGCTTCGATTTAATTCTTTTTACCTATTTCGGTATAGTGATATTGTTCTGGGTACATTGTTTTTACACATAATTCTAATTACATATAATGATTGTATGTAAACAAAACATTTTAAAAGAGTAACGGTGGAGTTTCGTGCCCATACTTCTCCATACGAAACTAAATTTTAGAATGGGCGACTAGAATCAATTCTATTTAAATGTAAATGTAGACGTTCGAAAGTGCCTTTTGGGCCTATTTGCAATAAATGCTTTGACTTTGTGGTCAAGATATGTGAGCGTAACAAACTACGTTAATTATATTCGGTTTTAAAATAGTTCTAAACAAGATCAGGATAAGGAGTCACGTAGGTAACTTACTTATTGTGATAATGGCTGACCTACCTGGTATTCTTATTAAATTTTTTGTATACAAATGTACAAGTTTATTGTAAAAGCAGTATTTATTTAATTGATTCAAAGTAATTAATAATGAATAACAGAGATAACGATGGCTCTCAATATCGTTCTATGTTCAAGAGGCTTCCCATATGCCTTCGCCGGAATTTCATATTCACTCTCTTTTATACAGTATTCTGTTTCATCTACATACTTTTACATATCTCTTATATTAAGGAACGTATTGAGTTCCTCTACAACGAATATTACAGGAACCTGAGATCATCAGATAATTTACAGATAAAAATGCCGCAGCGCTCCACTCAGTTTACAGACAATTACTATTCGGTGCAAGCGGTTAAATTTAAAAAAAAAACCTGTGTAAAAAGCAAGTAAAGCATTTTTTTTTATACTATAGGGGGACAGACGAACAGACGGGTCACCTGATGGTAAGTGACACCGCCGTCCATGGACACTTGCAACTCAAGAGTCGCAAGTGCGATGAGGGATAGGGGATGCAGGGAGCGGAAAGAAGAGAGGAGGGATGAGGAGATGCAAAAAAAGGAGAAAGGAGATGAGGGGAGAGAAAAGGAGGGCGGGGGAATTGGGCCTCCGGAAACCTCACTCAATTCGGGGAAATGCAACGCAAGCGTTACTTTACAACCGGTTTTCTGTGAGGCCGTGGTATCGCACCGGTCGAGCCGGCCCATTCTTGCCTAAGCATGGCTTATTCCTGGTTTCACCATCAGAGAAGCCGGATAATGTCCACGTTGTGTTCCGTTGATTAGGGAAGCTTCTATAGAACTTTGAGCACAATCTTGATCATTCTGCTTTGTAAAATATTGCTCAATGGTAAAAAAAAAATCTTCTCAATATTTTTTTTTCTCTGACCTCCTTTTGGGTACCGCTTAAGTTGTTTTGATTTTACCACCATATTATTTTTAAAATTATCAGTTAAATAATGACAAGGACTTCTTCTATGAGCTGCAAGTCTTAAGTCATCTTTAAAAATACACGACATAGTCCTAGGTGTTATATCCATTTCCCGAGATAAAGTCTTTTGCTTTCGGACAGGATTTCTTCGAATTTTTCCTACACTACTTTGATCGCTTTTTTATAGAGATTTTTTTTTTATGCGATAGGGGGCAAACGAGCAGAGTTGTCACCTGACGGTAAGTGACTACCGCCGCCCATGGACATCCGCAACTCAAGAGTCACAAGTGCGTTGCCGGCCTTTTAGGTAGAGGTACGCTCTCTTCTTGAAGGTTTGAAGTCTACTAAGTGGACTGCCATATCTTTTTCTGTCACAAACAGCGGAAATTTCATTGTACCTATCAATAGACCGGTACACAAATGTTCGACTAATACCAATTGGATGTAGAGTTAAAAACATTGCATTTGGCTCCATACCTACTTAGTGTAATGCTATCTCAGCAATTCAGTTCTCTTTATAGCTTCACTCCATTTTAATATCACAAAAATATTTAACACCGATTGTATACATAATATTAATAGGAATACATAACATTGAATTACATTGACCTTATCGTATTGGTCTGGGTGTGTTGGAAATAAAAATAACTGCTGCATTTGCTGTACGCGCTTCACTATGTTTCAAAAAGATTTCGAGAAAGAATTGGAATTATTATATATTATTGGCTCGCTTTACTACTTATTGTAGTATAGCGAGCCTTACGTAACATTATATAATGAAGGAAATGTAAAGAATTTATCGGGCACAGCGTAAACAAGGACGAAACTGAATGCACCGCATAATTTATTTTTAATCGAGTCCGGCCATTTGTGCAAAATTGGATACTGTGCTTCACCCATGTCTGCGTAGTCAAATTTTAACTATCGTTTAAGGTATTTTTCTTTACGGGATGGAAGATCCTCAATCCTCATGGATGTCCTTTCCCATTGGGGAGGGTAAAAGGCGAGTCAGGACGATTCTCGACGTGTATCTGTTTATGCGACGAATTCCTTAACATCTTCGCCCGGTGCCCCTTCTGCCGACAGACAGGGCTGTGCTACGTTTTCCTTCCCGTTTCTCCAGTTCATTTGAGGATATTACCTCTTCACAGAAGGAAGTGACAGAGCTCCATGCACTCTAACTCTGGACTATAGAGAAAACCAAGGTCAGAAACTAGAGTCTTTCCAGTAGAACGGACAATCGTTTGATCGAGCTAATCAAATGTCAATGCCGGTGTCTCTACCCGGCCTTCTAATCTTTATATTATGTTGTAAAATATTATCTTAGTTAATAGCTATTCTTAGTCATAACATAGTTCATAAATAACTAGATTGAAATAGTTAATTTTCAAATCTGTAAATAGTAAAATTTACATTTTACTATTTACAGATTTTAACATCACGTTATATAATTTGTTTTTTCACCGCCGCTTTATGTATATTGGAATCAAACTTTGGAATACGATTGATAAAAAGGAAACATAAGAATATAAACAAATAGATGCTACTAAAAAAGTCGTACAAAATATATTACATTTTTATAAAAGAGTAAAATAATATGGAGGTGCTAATGTTTATGACGCAACGTTAACGATTCAACAGAGATATTGAAAGGCTTCTAAAGGTGAATATATTCCGGGTAAATTGTGAAAATAAAAAAATCCCCTTGTCTACTTAAGTTCTTGTATGTTTACTCCGAAAAAAGAAAGATTAAACTTTTCATGTGGAATTTTCCAATCCTCCATGTTTTTGATCTGAAACTTAGATCTAATCTCAGTATACATGCGAACACGACTTGGACAAATAAGACTTCTTCGTATCAACAATTTTGTCAAGACAGTGTCAAAGAATTATCTTGAGATTTACGAGGGTACTAGATTCTTGTAGTCCTTCGCTTGTTAAAGAATCAGACTGATACATATAATAATAATAATAAAATAAAATAATAATAATTGAAAATATGTATATATCTATACATATTTTCTGTAATAATAATTTTCTGTAATTGTTGTAAAAAAGTAGATATATTTCTTTGTGTGTAAAAAGTACATATATTTATTATTTTAATTTTTGTTGTTTGTTGCTGCAGTTTTAGCCACTTTCCCTCATTTGAAACTTGTGGTATTTATTTTTCCAATTTCCTCTTTGTACCCAATTTTCTTCAAGTTGGACTTTTTATTAATAGTTTAGGGGAACAAAGGATCTCCGGCCTCCATGAGCGCTGGCCTGGGGGTAACGGGTAGGGCTGCCCGTGCCCTAGCAGAAGCAGGCCTGAGACGGTGGCGTGACGTGTTCCACGCACGCCTCTCAAACTTGAGGGGGGGTTATGCCCCACATATTGCCATGGTGTGGCCGCCCTGGAAAAGAGGCGGCCAAGGTCTGCAGGGGTTCCTGGAAGCATCCCTTCTTGGGTATACCCATGTCCCTTGCAATAGACCCACTTATGACGGAACACCGTGTGGTTTTAGTCGGTTCGAGTCCGACATACCACTTCACCGTCAGCTCCGGTGAGTGAAGACCCGTGGGGGTTTCCACACGTAAAAAAAAAAAAAAAAAAAAAAAAAAAAAAAAAAAAAAAAAAAAAAAAGAAAGGGGAACAAAGGAGCAAACGGGTCACCTGGTGGTAAATGACTTCCGCCACCCATAAACCTTGCAACTCAAGAGTGACAAGATTTCTGTCCGCCTTTGGGTAGGGGAAAGGAAAGAAGGGAAAGGAGGTTGGGTCTCGGCAACCTCTCTCACTCAACACAATGTAAGTATTGTTTGTTTAAGAGCCGGTTTTCTGTGAGGCCGTGGTAATACTCCGGTCGAGCCAGCCCATACGTATCGAAGCATGGTTCTTCCGCTTCGTGTCTGACACAATTTTCATATCTTTCATTGAATTTCATGGAATTTAGTTTGACTATGTTAAACATCTGAATATAGATTATCTCGTAACCACATTTTGTACTAAATTAGGAATAATAATTGTTAGAAGATATTTGTTACTTGAGATATTTGTTCCTGCTACCCTTGACAGCCAGGATTAATGACTTTACCGCCCCAACCTATTTACCAAGGACCTTCCTGTTTGTAACGTGCACCTATCTAAGGTCCAGTCTGCTTTAATTTCCATTAGTTTATCATTTACACCGGCTAACTTATATGTGTAATATAAAAACTTAAACTTAAATAACTATAGCAGCAACTTTTAATCACTAATTCCTATTTTTTACTGATAGTGAGTATGTTTCTTACAGTTTATCTATTTTAATGCTTATTAAACCTGGAATTAAAGAACTGGGTAAATTAACTTAAAAAAGTTTCATTTTCTTTATTTCACAACCACTAACATTTTTATACATAATATTAAAAGCAAAATTTTAAAGCTGTCTCAAGTATAGCGTTTAATATGTTCAAATATGTTGTTTATTGTATCGTTGATTGTAGAAAACTTAGTAAACTAAAACGTTTTATAATTTTGGTTCTATAATACAGTTACTTTAAATAGCATTTAAACTTTTTTTTTCGTGTGGAAACCCCCACGGGTCATCACCCCACCGGAGCTGATAGTGGGGTGGTATATCGAACTCGAACCGACTAAAACCACACGGTGTTCTATCACAACTGGGTCTATTGCAAGGGACCTGGAAATACCCTAGGAGGGATGCTTCCAGGAAATCCTGCAGACATTGGCCCACCTCTTTTGCAAGAGACGGCCACACCTTAAGTGCGTGGGGGTCTCACCCCCCTCTCAATTTCAATAAAGAGGCGCACGCGGAACACGTCGTGCCACCATCTCAGGCCTGCTCCGGGCTAGGGCAACGGGCAGCCCCACTCGTTGTCCCCAGGCCAGCGCTCATGGAGGCCGGAGATTGTTTCTCGCTCTCCGGCACCTGGGGCGTCTTCTGCGGGTCGGTAGAGTACTAGTCCTCTTCCGTGTCCTCTCCGCTAGCATGACCTCTTCTCAAAACGAGGCAGCGGATACACCCTTGCACTATCGCTTTGGACCATGGACAGAACCATGGTCTCCAGCGAGAGACTTCCCGCACCGATAGCCGTCGCGAGGTTGAGCCTGAGGCGCTGGTGCGCCCACGCTGTGCACTCATCACGACAGCCTCCGCAGTGGTGACACGCAGACGTTGGCTCCCGGGCCTATGCGACACAGGTACTTACCAAAGCAGCCGTGTCCGGTAAGTATCTGTGTCAACCAGTAGGAGAGGCTGCCATGTCGCCTCTTAGGCCAATCCTCCATAATATCTATGGAATGCGTTGCTCATCAGGCTCGCCAGGATTCTAACCAATTTTAAAAAAATAATTAAAAATCACTACTTGCTTGCCAAGCATTTCTTAGATATGTATCAGGTATATAATAATTAATATCAATTATATGGATATGTGTTTTGTGTGTGTGTATTGTGTATCTTAGTATTTATGCGTATGAGTGCAGAGTGTATATGTGAGGAAGTTAGATAATTAAACAACTCCTCCTGCCGTATATAAACTCTCTCTTCATCCAAAGGTTGCCTGAAAGAGATCGCAAAACGCGATAAGACCGCAAATTTTACAAATTCTGATTGTAATGTAATGACAATATTGTAATGTCTTTTATTTGGACAATAAAGAGTTTATCAATCTATCTATCTATGTATAATTAAGCTAAATTTAGACCTAATACCACAGAAGCTAAAATGTTTACTATTTTAATAAACTACTATTGAAGGTAATAATTAAAACGTGTAATGTCACGGTTCCGGGCCGTTAACATTGCTGGAAACTATAAATTTTAGTGATTGTTGGATATTTAGATTAGTAAAATCACTATAGGAAATTTCTCTCTGCATTATCCACGCAACTGTAATTGTATTAAGTAGGCTAAAAATAGGGATTCAAGGCGCTTGTTCCTACAAATTTAGGGTTATATTCATTTATTATGACACTGTAACGAAAAATATTTCTTTATTATTTATGAAATTAATAAAATTAAATATATGTAAGATTAAGAGTGGTCACCTGCTCATCAGGTGGCCAAGGCATGCAGGAGTTCCCGAAGGCTTCCTTGTTAGGGTATCCCGGGTAGCTTGCGAAATAGCCACTGTGACGGAACACTGGGTGGTTTTACTCGGTTCGAGTCCGACATACCATCTCACCTCAGAAAGCTTTTTACACAATTAAAGATTACATTGAGGACAAAGAGGCTTGAGAATGAGCTGCCTTATTAATGTACATGAGCCTTTGTTTTTCGTTTATGTTTTTCGTAATACTTTTTGCTTTTTTTATACATATAGGCATTTTATATTTTACTTTTTGACATGAATACTTACTTTGTTAAGTATAGTATATATACTAGTTATATTGTTTTTTTATTGTTTTAATCTTTGTACTTTTTGACATGAATACTTTGTTAAGTATAATATATTTTTTTAATTAAAAAATTTAATGATTGATTATTTATGGTAAATGTGAGGACTATGTAGGTTATTTCTTTTTTTTTTCTTTTCTCCTTTTTTCCAGTAATTGTGTCTTTTAACGATGTCTGACTGTTTGAGTACTTTTGCGGCCTACCCAAATGTCCTTGCTTTGGTACTGTTCGTCGGTTCGTTGAGCTCCTTAAAGTTCACTTAAGGTCCACTCAAATGAGCGTGGTGCTTTCTTCGAAAGCTCATCTCAGACGTTAGCGTGCATGGTTCTCATATGTTTTTGACTAGTACATCTGTATGGACTTTAAAACAGACTGACCTCTGAGTTTGTTTCGGTGTTTCTTCTCAGGGTAGTCATCTAGCTTAAACTGACAAAAAAATATATATTGACGTGTCAAAGTGTTGTTATAACGTATTTACAAAAGATCATTTATCATTTATCACCCTCAGCTCCGGTGAGGTTATGTCTCTTGGTGGTTTCCACACGAAAAAAAAGGAATAACTAACAAAAATTAATAAAAATATAAATGAACTAGGTCTATAATTTCTTGAGATACCAGATTGAGCTATGAAAACACTGTTCATCTTATCGAGTCATTCTGAGTCTTGAAAAGCGATGTCACCTGCTCCCTCTCTACCATGGCGACAGCTAATTATAGGGCAAATATGGCGAAGGAGTATTGTATCGTCTCGAGGGTATCCAAGGTTGCCGGAGTGACTGCGTGATGCTTAGGTGCCTGACATAGCTATTATTATACATTATTTTTAGCACGAATTCTATATAATTATAAAATCTTTATAATGATATATATATATGTATATATAATCTTTATAATTTGTAATCTTTATAATTATATAAAGATTACAAATTACGTTTACTAGCTGCAATTGTCAAGTTTGGTACATATAATAATAACATAACGTATAAAGAGCACCCAAAATTCTTAGAAAAGTAAATGAGTTGTTTTCAAATTTTCAAATTAAATAACATAGTAATTTTGACTTGGTGAGTTATACAGTCAATTTAATTATAAATAACGAGTTTGTAGGTTATTGGGATCTCGTAAAATTATTTTCGCGGTCAGTATTATAAAAAAAAAATACGGGTAGTCTTTGGGGACTGCCCATAGAAGTGAAAACTAAGTAACTTGGTGGTAATGGTCGAGGTATTAGATTATACACAGTATACATATAGCTCATGGGAAGCGTGCGGTGACGATAACGCGAGTTTCATGATTTTTTTTTCACCTAAAAAGTGCTCAACGCGAATAAAGAAGTTTTCACTTCAAAAATTGAAATCATTCTTCACAACAGCACACACAAAGCCTTTACTATATTCAATTAAAATGTTAGCATTATAATTAAATTATTTAATCTAATGTTATTAACCTTGTAAAAAGTTAACAGTCTTCCGTATGACTTCCCAAAACATACTTGGCGATCTGCACCGTCATGGAAAACACTGTCACGAGTAGATCCGCCACAGACAAGGTCACCAGGTGTATATTTATCACACTGTAATAATTAGAAACAAACAGTTAATAAAGAAGCAAGTCATGTTGGAGCTTGTTGAAACACGGTATACCCATTCCCCATTCAACTTAACCTATAACTTTTAATATCTAAGTGAGATGGGGAGATACACAACCAAGACAATTGAATGGAGTCTTAACACTTTCCATTCCATGTATTTGATTCTTTATACAGGTATTATTGTATGATTATTCAGTACACCAGATTCCTAATTAAAGATGGACCTCAGTGAAGCACCTGGCCTTACAAGCCCAAAGTCTAACCAATTTAAGTATTGGTTTTCATTTAGTTAAAAAGTTATATTAAAGTCACTAGCTATGATACCCGGCTTCGCTCTGTTCGTCGCAATCTTCGTTGATATGAGATTACGTGGTAGTTGAAATAAAAAAATAAACTATGAAGTAAAAATTAAACAATATATTGAAAACATTTTCTCATTATTTACTTGTTTATAAACAACATTTTTCATTTTATTGTCCGGGGTATATATATATAAATTTTCCGAATTTCCTACTCTTCAGCAAGCTACATTTAGCTGACCATGAGAGAAGCAGGATTCTTTGAGGTTGATGCCACAATATTTTAAAGTTTGCCCTTGCGCTTTGTTAATTGTAAAACTAAAGGCTAATTCAACCTTTTAATTGCCAAACTGCAATCTTTTTTGTGGCCAAAATTGCTCTTTGAAATAACCACTCTACGTTGGTATAGTTCATTTTCAGTATTGGCTATGTTACAGTAATCACTACTGAGTTCAATGAGGCCGGTCGTTTGGTCAGTAGGATATGTACCTTCGCCTATTTGTAAAAGTATTTTAGCAAAATGTGCTGATTTTCCATCTTTTGATAATTCAACTCTCATGTTTTTTGTTAATTGCAGTAATTGTACTTGTGGCCAGAGATGTGACTTTTTTAAGCATGCATTGATCTCGTCTGCTGGTGTTGACTTGGGAATAACTGGAAGTGTTTGTCGAAAATCTCCTGAGAATATGAGTAGAGCTCCCCCCATTATTTCAGAGTTTTTTCGCAATCCTTGTAATGTTCTGTCCATGTCTTCTAGTGATTTTTTATGCGCATGGTGCATTCATCCCAGAAGATAATTTTAGCTTGTTTTAGAAGTTGACCCCGTCCAGATTTTCCTGAGATTTTACATACCGGAAATTGTTGTTCGGCTATATTCAATGGTAGTTGAAAGGCAGAATGGGCAGTTCGTCCTCCTTCCATAAGTGTGGCTGCAATGCCGGATAATGCTAGTGCCAGTGCGATGTGTTTTTTAGCACGTATTTTCGCCAGTATTAGATTTATTATGAACGTTTTACCGGTGCCTCCTGGTGCGTAAATAATTCCAACAGGTTTGTTATTTATTCGGTTCATTATAACGTTGTAAACTTTTTTTTTGATTGTCATTAAGGAGTGGTTTGTTGTGAGCAATGTATTCAAGTAGTTCATTGACGTTGTAGCTTTTTTCCGTTTGTGATTTCGTAGTTTAGCACACTGAGAGCATTTCTTTGTGGTGCTGGCATTCCAAGTTCTACTAAGGCCTGGTTATTTATTGCTAAACATTTATCTTCTAAGCGAATGAGTGTTTCATTGAAGATGTCGTCATTGAATTCTATGGTCAGTTCTGGATTAGTTTGATATGGTACAATATATCATCACTCATACTCCTTTTGAAAGAGTCCCATAGCTGTTTTGGGTTTGATGGGTTACTAATTGGTAATGTTGTTAGAATTATGGCGAATAACTCTTGAATTTGTTCAGCTGAAGCTGTGAGTGTGGCTTCTTGTAGTGTTAATTCCCAGTGGTTATCGTTTTCCAATAATCCTAAGCGTTGACATGCTTCTCTGTACGTCTGGCATAGGTAGCCATCAATGGTCCTGAGTCCAGAGTCCTGATCTGTAAAACTTGTTGGTCCCCGTATTTCGTGTAACAACATCCGGAGATAGAACCATTTGGCAATGTTTGGATGTACAGTGTATACTCGACCTATTGCGTTAGTTTTAATGATTTCTCTAGCCGAGTCTTTTGTGTAGTAAACTCTCTGTCCCTTCTCCAAATGTACTGCTAGATGTTGCACAGCTGGTTCGCGTTCATGTATGGGAAAACTAAAAATCCTCCAAGCTGCTTCGTTACTGTTGATGTATCTTCTAATTTTTTACATAAGGATATCATCATTTCTGTTATTTCGTTTTTTTTTTTATACTATAGGGGGACAGACGAACAGACGGGTCACCTGATGGTAAGTGACACCGCCGTCCATGGACACTTGCAACTCAAGAGTCGCAAGTGCGCTGCCCGCCTTTGAGGGTGATGAGGGATAGGGGATGCAGGGAGCGGAAAGAAGAGAGGGATGAGGAAATGGAAAAAAGGAGAAAGGAGATGAGGGGAAAGAAAAGGGGGGCGAGGGAATTGGGCCTCCGGAAACCTCACTCAATTCGGGGAAATGCAACGCAAGCGTTACTTCACATCCGGTTTTCTGTGAGGCCGTGGTATCGCACCGGTCGAGCCGGCCCATTCGTGCCTAAGCATGGCTCTACCACTGAAAAAATCGCTCTCTCTACCGCTATTATGGACTATTTGAAGTACTGCTATATCACTCCCTTTGTTTACGTACTTACATATATATTTACTAGATTTTACTGAATTGCAGTATTCAACGTTTATGTGTGCTTGGAACATTTTGGAAAGTAGTGGGTTGTATGGTATTCCCCATTGATTATCTATTTCCAGTTCGTCTCTGCCTTATATTCGTATTTTTGCCGTGAAGGCACAGTTTAAGAAGGTTATCGTCTTATATATTTGGGATAGCCGTCATCTTCCAAGTATCATTTTTGGATATTTTTCTTAATAATATAATATTATATTCTTTTCTTTCTTCGCTTTTTCTGCTTCTCAGGGTGCTCATTCTGGTTCGTTGATTTTGTAAACGTGCTTCGTGCTCTTCTTCCGTTTCATTTCTTTGATATTCTTTTTGTTTCCGCCGTTTCGCTGCAAAACTGGCAAGATCTCCTGATCTTTTAAGTCTAGGCATTGTATTTTGTAAAATATAAATTGAATAAGATTTTATAGACAAATATATTGTTGGGTACGTAAATGTGGGGTACGTTGAGACAAAGACAAAAATTTATTTAACCTTTAAGCGATCGCGTGATATTTTGTTTACGGCCAAAAGTATATAGAATGCATCGATTCAACATCGCGCGACTGCTTGAAGGTAAAGGTAATTACAATTAAAAGAAAAGAACAAAAAAACATTAGAATTAAATAAACATACTATTAAAAATACTCACTCACTCACTCACGTGATCCTTAAAAATAAAGGCTCACAGATAACTTCTATCCTTTTCGTTTCGAAATCGCTTGTTTCGGAGTTAGGCTCTAGGATATTCGAGAAAGTTTTAGAATATTTTCTTTCTCACACCTTCTAGAATGTTCTCGACATTATCCTCCGCCGTAACAATAGGTTCTGCAGTTGTAGCATACGTAGTAAAGTATGAAAGCGTAACAAATAGTCTCACGTTCGCATTAAATAATGGATCTTTGTAACTGTAAAAACTTTATATTGTCTGTAATCTGCTTAATATAAATAATTGTGTTTTTTTTTTCAAACTTGCCTATCCGTTTAAATGCATTGCAAGCACATTTCTTACAATACATCTTAGACATTTAATACCGTTCGTTCTCATCTTGAAAAACTACATGCAAAAGATATTTATGCTTTATTGTCTCTCCATTAAAATTGAATTTTATTGGATGTTCTCCTGTTTAACAACTAAGACAAGAAGCTATTTAGCTATTTTAGACGTCCCTTACAGACGTCACTTTTATCTTAATGTTTTTGAATTCAATCACATTGTCTAAAGCGATCTTATCCAAGACACAACAATCCTCTTTTGTTAACCAAAAGTACATCTATTTGAGAGAAAGGATCCGTTTGCATTAAACGTGGACAAATAAAAATATAAATGAAATAGATCTATTCTATGTTACCAAGTTAAAGCTTCCTTCTTAGGAATATTTTTAAAACATTTTAGTGAAACTTATTTCTAAAGTTCTCACTAGCTAAGTAGTTGTCAGGGGCCAATCATAGGCGTTAATTAATCAGACTGTTGGCTTGTTTCCTGACTCAGGTACGAAATAAACACATAATACATTTCGAGTGGCATGTATGTTTAGAGGTTAGTGACCCTGGATGTTCAGCCGGAGGTCATGGTAATTAAAAAAAAAATATTTTAAAAAAAGATTAATAGTTTAAGTAAAACTATAAACTATGTTTAATTATTTTAAAGAATTTGAAATTGTTATATACAACTCATTACTAGGATTTATTCCTCTGTCGTTAAGAACTTCACAAACATGTACACTGTGAACTGTTTATGGATCCCAGAAATTTTAATCCAAAGTACACTGGTCACATAACGCCTCTTTTGAAAAGTGTCGAGCCAACTTGCTGTATGTGATCCATAGCTAAAATGAACTAGTCTAGGAGTAAATTAACCAAAAACTAGACATTAATGGCACTGAGAAGATATTTTGAGGTAATCAGTATTCCAGCATCAATAATTAATCAATAATAATTTCAATGAATTCAATAATAATTTATTATTGCAGTTTCATCTAGCATTTAAGCCACAAGCACACAGTTACTCCAACTACATAACCATTTAATGATCCATTTGAGATATTAAAAAATAACCTACTAACGAAATAAAGTACCGGGGCATTGATATCGGTAAAAATATATTCGTTCACAGATGTAAAAAGTATATAAAAATGTTAGTAGTTTCTGTACCAATAAAACAACATAGTCACCATATTTTGTACACAAATGCCTAAAAAGGGGAGGAATACAATGTTGTCTCGGTTCATCTGTTGTATGAGAGTTTCTTTTATCACAATAACTTCATCATGTGTAAATATACATATGTATTTGGATGGATCGATAGATTGCTTACATGAAATCGAGTGACAGTTCAAACCATTTTCTTGCTTGCTAAGTGGGTTTAAACCCCTTTTCTTTCCTGTGAATACATATTGTTTAAAAATGTTTACCTATAAACGATGTGTCATTAAATAAAAGAAATAATGAAGAACGAAAATTATTTAATTTGTATTTAAGACAGGAGAACACTAAAAACATACTTTAGCACTCGGTATTAAAGGCCAAATAAGTTACCTGCGTGTTAATGCAGATCTCTTTGCAACATGGTATTCTCGTGGGCCCCAGTTACGTTTATAAATCATTTGAAAAACAATTAAAACAAACGTGTATACAAATTATATAAGGTTATTTATGATTCATAAATAAATAATATTAATAAATGTTATATAAATAATCATACATATACTTTAAACATTTTACTTTACATAAATACTTTTATTTTACACAATTTAAGCAAAACAATTTTTTCTCCTAAAAATGTCAATAGCAGCGCACCTAAATATTGTTATATTTGCTTTGTTATTTGTCAAATAACAATAATTACCAAACTTTTTGGTAATTACAAACCATTAAGGGGGGTGTGGGGTTGGTACTAAATACCGTTAGATAATGAATTTAGTCGTCGTGATCATTAAATGATGATAGGTCAGATTTCATGATGTTCTTAAATTAAAAAGTTGTAAGGAAAAAAATACCCAGTGGAGCAATATGTAAGACTACGCATTATGGAGGATATGCTAGAGAGGCGATAGACTAGGCCAACCGTGAGGGGGTGACGTCCTCGTGTGTAAGGACGTCACCTTATTGACAGGTTACCCGTAGGTGGTGCCCGCATAGCGTGGACAGGCGCTAGGAGGGTTCCGGATGTCTTAATAAAGCTGTTCCCGAATTCCTCCTATTTGAAGCCCCATCATGGCACACCGTGTGGTTTTAGTCGGTTCAATTCCGACACACCGTTCCACTGAAAATTAAATGTGGTGGTGGAATGACGGCCCGAGGGGATTCCCACACGAGAAAAAAAAAAACAGATTCGCGAAAAACCGGATATGCCAGCTTCGGTTAGCACCTACCTCGATAAAGTCGATACCATTTTTGAAAAGAGTTGAGAGATCGGCATCTTCAACTGAGGATCGACCACAAAACAATTTTGACCCGTTTGAAAAAGTCTAGTTATACAAAAAAACTCGATATATGGTTACCCCACAAACACACAGCTCACTGAAAGAAGCCTAATGAATCGCGTCTCTTATACGATTCTCTATTGACACGGAATGAAACCTAACTATTTTGGAAAAGGTTGATTACTGGTGATGTAAAGTCACCATAATCTATGACAAGAACGTGCGAAAAAGATCATGATCAAAGGATAGTCAAGCTCCACAGACCGTAGCCAAACACGGATTAATAGGCAATGAAATTTTTTTTTATCAAAAATCCAAAGATGTCCACAGAGATAGGATTATGTAACTACCTACAAAATGGCAACAAGTTATCGAACAAAATGGTATATATGTATATATGTATGTATATTATTTAAAAAAAATATGTTGAATTTCTATATTAAATATGAAAAACTTTCCCCGAACTTGTATATATTTGTTTTACGGGGCAATCTAATTTCATCTCCTCGCATAACCAGCCTGTGGAACAAATTGTCGCCCGCCGTATTTCTGGACCGATACGACTTTCAAACCTTCAAGATATGAGCGTACTCCTACCTAAAAGGCCGGCAACGCACTTGTGACTCTTGAGTTACGGGTGTCCATGGGCGGCGGTAGTCATTTACCAAATCGCAATAATAAAAATTACCTAGTATTTTTTTTTGTTGGTTACTGTTAATCAATGTCTTAGAATTCTTCAATAAGGTCACGACCTCAAGGTGTAAAGGTTGTTTATTTTACTGTTCTTCCAATAATATAAAGTTATAACACCCAGGCTTTTTATATATTAACTGCTATAAAGAATTTTTGGAAAACGTAAAAAATAAAAGTTACATTTGTAGGACCGGTAATGATACTAAAATAAAACCAACCAAGTACGAGACGGACTCGCGCACGAAGGGTTCCGTACCATTATCGTGTTTGTTCTATGGGAGCCCCCTTAGCTATTTATTTCATTTTAATTGAATTATTTATTTTTAAGTGAATATAAGACGTAGACGTATAACTTAACTATCATTATGTAAATATTTCAAGCGTCTACCTGTTGCCGCTATCAATAAAAAACGAACAAAAAAACCACGTACAGCGGCAACAGAAATACATAATCATTTCAACTGTCTAGCTGTTCATGAGATACACCCTGGTGACAGATGGACAGACAGACAGACAGACAGACAGAAAGACAGATAGACAGACAGCGGAGTCTTAGTAATAGGGTCCCGTTTTGTCCTTTAGGTACGGACCCCTAAAAAAGATCAAGTGTCAACGAACTCTCACTGTAAGGGTTCCGAATCGATTTACAGTTAATTAGATTTTCAATTCCTTTGAAGGAAGGAAATTCATGGAATCGATAAAGTAATTAACATTGGTACCCACTAAAATGAGTTTGTTATTGGTAAGCATAGAACAATGCTAACCAAAAAAAATTTCAAGATTCATTTTTTATGTCAGCAAATCTTTTTTTTAAACATTGCTCGGCATCGGAGCGAATTTTCTAAGTAATTGTACTTATAGTTTTTATTTCCTGGAAAAGGTAGGTTTCTCTTATCTCTTATGTAGGTGAATAGTATTTTTGTATTGAAATATTTATTTTATTAAGATGACTCTTTAACAACCTTTTTTTAAATATTATTATATTCAATGTTTAACTTGTAATATACAACATCATCAAAGTTATAAATAAACTTACCTACTATGGCCAGTAGGAGGCCAATACATAGGTTGAAGATTTCTCAAGAGACTGACGACGAATATTCATTCAAGTTTAGTAAGCAAAAGTAAAAGCTTCCCTTGAACTATTTAAAGACTGTTTAATGCGAAAGATCCCAAAAATCTAAAACAAAGTTTAACAGTGTTAGAGCCATGCTTAGTCATGAATGCGCCGGCTAGACCGGTGCGATACCACGGCCTAAAAGAAAACCGGTTGTAAAGCAACACTTGCGTTGCATTTCCCCGAAATTAGTGAGGTTTCCGGATTCCCAACTCCCCCACTCCTTTTTCCTCACCCTCACTTCCCTTTGCCCGTCTCCTCATACCCCTCTTCTTTCGAATTGCAGGTGTCCATGGACGGCGGTTGTCACTTACCATCAGGTGACCCGTCTTTTCGTCGACCCCCTATAATTCAACAAAAAAAAAAAAAGTAGTTCAAAATATGTAAGCTAATAAAACTTACCTTGTACCGGATTGTAGTTTGGAAAAGCGCAACACTCGTCAGAATTTAGTTTCCATTTATTTTTTGTGTATTACCTACTGACAACACCAACACAAGTGTATTAGAAAAACATTATAAAAGAAAAATTAAGTAATTCTAAAATCAATTTTTGTATAGAGACCAACGAAATATTTTTGTAGACTCGCTCCTTAGTTACAAAGGGTAAGTCGTTAGCTTCGTCTAAATCTTAACTGAGCGCTTTGATGTCCGTGACGTAGGACGCATCATAATTTCATTGCTATGTAATTTTATCTCATTAAGGTGAATTCGAGTGTCATCTTGTGCTAAGTAGACTAGCTCCATCAGACGGCAAAGACGTCGTTAATGGCTTCCTAACTATAAGGTCACAATTTTTGTCTAGACTCAGTAAGAGCAAATAAGAAAAGATGTGTTATTATAATAATAATTATTATTATTGATAATTATCAATGTGATTTACATTTCATAAAATCATCTGTAAATGATCAAGACTCACATATATATGTTAAAGTCCACAAAAATAAGGACTATCATCAACATTCCGCATTAATTCTTTCAAGTGTTGTAAAATTTGATAATGTGCCAATACATTTCAATCAATTGACCTTTGCATTAAAAATTTATTTCAATTAAAGTTTTAAAGTTTAAAACTTTACACATTGTGGTATATAACAGAACTTTGTTCAAAACTTTACACATTGTGGTATATAACAGAACTTTGTTCAAAATTTTAAACTGCTTCAGCCAGGGAAAACCTGTTTCAGGTAATCGCATGACTTCATTATTAATCTAAAACGTCATTATTAATCTAAAATAAAAATAACAGATTCATATGAATAGAAGATAAAAAAAATACTTCATAGTATACACGTACAAGAGGAAATCTATAAAAATAGTATTTAACAATAATAATTCATTAATTTTGTAACGATCATAATGTTGTGTTGTATAGCAACATCCAATCCTTATCATCCTCTTGTAAGCCGAACTTAAGTCAAGTGACAACAGGAATGCGGCGAGTGATAACAGCGATAAGATCAGGAATGCAGTGAGTTATTGACGAACGGCGAACAACACTTGGCTCTAGTATAAAAGAACGGTGCCAATCTATTTTAAGGCAGTTCAATTGAAATCACCTCTGTCTTCGGTCACATAAGTTAGCAACAATAAAATTACGATCAACATTTGTAATTTCCTTTACAACGCCCTCACGTCAGATTAAGCCGTCCGCAGCCACCACGTCAATTCTCTGTAAGTGGTTTAGGAGTAAACTCATAACAAATTACAATTTGATAATTTCAAACATAATTTCTGTCTGCATAATTTATTTACCTAAATATTTTGATAAAACAATCATACATTTTTGTTATTTAGCTGTATTATACAAGGAAGATCCTTAAAATAAATTAAATCTATTAAGAAATGCGCTTCTAGCTTGAGGTCTGCTACATACTATTTCCTACTTTCCTTCTCTTATCTGTTGGTATGCGGTTATAAGAAGGTTTCGTGTGCAATACAAATAACTGTCGCATTGTTAACACATTACTCGTCAAGTAAAGTCGATGTGTGGGAGATACATGCTCACGCTACCTTACGAATGGCTCTTTGAGCGCCCTGAAGGCAGTAATATTCACTATGCTGCGCCACCCCATGAAGTTATGACTAGCACAACGACAAAAACACTTGTTACATTCGGTCCCATCGTCCCTCATCATCCCCTATTCCAACTCCTTTACAAAGCCAAGTCACAGCCTGTCTGAGCGAGTCCAAAAATCTCATTACGGGAATTTGCTGTGAATAATAAAGCTGTTTCAACCGCATAAAATATTATGACAACATTTGTAGCAGTGTGACCAGATTCAGTATTTTAATACTTTTTGAGTATATTTTAGTAAGTTTTCCAAGAGTCAGTATTTTTAAAGGTATATTTGCAAAAGCCAGTATTATTGGGTATATTTTGGAAAAAAGTTATGGAATACCATAGCCATGTGATAAAATTATTAAAAATAAAACTGCGTACATTGATGTTTAGGGGAATTTCCTGATTATATATTTCATTTTGGAGCAAAGATCAGTAAGTTACAGATAGGACATGACAGGTGGGCCCCCTAGAATTACAAATAGTATCGAATCATCTAGTCACAAAATGATTATCTGTTCTGCACTTGGCTTAATCTTTGAAGGTTTGGTTTCAAACTTTCAAATTGAAACTTAGGGAAATTCCCGAATTATTGAATGTTTCAATAATTCGGGATTTTCCCTAAGTTTAAATTGTACGTGTTCGTCGTAATATAAATAGAGCGCGCGATTTTTAGTGGCCATTTTACTTCATGCTATTACGCTGTTATCTGATAAGCAATTCAGAATCCAGAAAACATGTCTAGTTTTCAGCAAAGTTATTTGGCTAAATGGGAACAAATTGCGGAGTTTTCTTCGTGGCTTTCATGTTATAAAGATGACGAGTACGCTGCGTTTTGTAAAGCGTGTGTGCAGTGCGAAACTTCAAAGTAGATTAGCATCTATAAAACAACATGCAAATACTGAAAAGCATAAATCGAACTTGAACAAATATAAAGGACAGTCAAAGGTAAGCTTAACTTGTGTTTAGTTTTTAGTAAAATATGAATTACTGTACCTAAAGTCGAGAAGTTCGGAAGTACTTTATTTAGTGTATGATCATAATGTAAAACTTTATGTTTTACTTGTTTCCAGGTTGATACATTTTTCAAAAAGGCACCACTGAAAGACGAAGTCAAGAAAGCGGAGCTGCGTTTATGCGGTTTTCTTTCAGAACACAACATCTTTTTTAGAGCTATGGATCATCTTAGTGATGTTCTAGTGAAATGTTTTTCTGACTCCGAAATTGCAAAATAATTTTCCTGCATAAGAACAAAAGCAGCAGCTATTACCTATAACGTTTTAGGACCCGAATTTGAAAAAGTTATGATTGAAGATATACTTCGTACTGTATCTCCATCAGGTAAACCAATATATTCAATTGTAATCGATGAAAGTACAGATGTCACCACAATCAAAGTGTTGGCGATAGTAATCAAATACTTCTCTGAAACCAAATGTAAAGTACAAACCAAATTCCTTGATTTAGTTGATTTAAGTGGTGAGACTGCAGATCATTTATTTGATGCTTTGTCATCAAAGTTATCCAAGTTAGGTTTAGATATGTGATGGGGTTCGCTGCTGATACTACGAATGTCATGTTTGGTTAAAACTCTGGCATTGTTATAAAAATTAAAGAAGTGAACCTAAAGCGCTTATTCATAAAATGTGTTTGTCATTCTGTAGCATTTAGTGTTAGTCATGCTTGCAAAATACTACCTAGAAATTTAGAACAGATAGTAAAAGAAGTATATGGATATTTATCTCAAAGCAGCAAGCATCAAAGAGAATATGTTGAGCTCCAAAATTTCACTGACACTGAAAAACATAGACTACTGCGTCATTATGATATAAGATGGCTATCGCTTCATGCTTGTGTTAATAGAATTATAGAGCAATGGAGGGCACTGCAGTTGTTTTTTCAAGACCAATATTTGAGTAATCGCATTATGTCATCAGAATTTTTGTATCATTCTTTTAATAATGATTTAAACAAATTATACTTTTACTTTTTAGACTACATTTTGCCCATTGTAAAAAAATTAAATATAATTTTTCAAGGTGACTATCATCTAAGCTATATATAATCTAAGCATCATCATATAATCTTTAAATGCACGGGCATTGAAAGATTATATGATGATGCTTCTAGTATGTACTTGTCAATTTTGGGTTGCTATATGAAAACTAATTATATAAAAAGCACGGACAACGTATTTACATTAGACCCAAAATCTAGTGTGAATTATATGCCATTGAATAATATGTACTTAGGGATTCAAGTGGGTCAAGAATTAATTAAACATAGGGGAAACATAAACATGAAAGAACAAATTGCTGATTTTTTCAGAAAGTGCCAATCTTTTTTAATTGAATTGAGCACGCAATTGAAATCACGTTTGCCTTTTGAAGATCAAATTTTCCGAGAACTGAAATTTCTTGACCCACACACTGCCGTGAATAAAGAATTTAGTAGTTTAAGAAATGTTATGGAAACTTTCCCATACGAACTACTAATAATTGACGAAGAATGTAGAACACTCAAACTTGATCGCGAAGTAAGTAATTTATTACAATCTTCGAGTACTGGTTCACCCCTTTCTTGTGAACAATTTTGGTTGGAAGTTGGGAAAATTTCTAACAGTGATGGTACATCAAAATACAAAAATATATCTAGTTTCAGTAAATCTCTGTTATGTATGCCAGTGTCGAATGCTGCATGGGAGCGCATATTTTCACAGATTAATTTAATAAAAACGGAACAAAGAAACAGATTCATAAATAAAAATGTATCTGCTATTTTAAAAACCAAACAAGGTATAAAAGATAAAGGAGGCTGTGTGAATTTTAACCCATCAAACAGAATGTTAAAATATAATTCTAATATTTATTGCGATGATGATGATGATTAATAAATAAAAATATGTTTTGAAAATCAGTATTTTTATTGGTATATTTTCCCTGTGCAAGTTGGTATATTTCAGTATTTTTTTAAGTAGCTTCGGTTTTCTTGTAAAATTTAATCTGGTCACACTGATTTGTAGTTTTCAAGCTGCAGGTCATTTATGTAAACAAATACAACCCATTTCAGAAACGGTTAAAGATTAAAAGGTTAATGGCTTATTTAAAATCCTTATTCACGTCCACGTTTAAAGAAAAGTCGATTCCTTTAGGGTCTGACAGGGGTCCCTCCTCTTGCGTTAAACGATGCGTTGTCGTAGCGACAGGGCTGAAAATGTAATTCAGGGACTTATGAAAGAGTAGGATGAAATGAGTTGGGTGCTACAAACATACAAACTTTTTTACGACTGCTTACATTTAAATATAATGATATTGCTTGTTAGATTCACTATTTGGGTATTGGTAAATGAAATGAATCTATATATCTAACATTTTCAGTAACTAAATATTCTAAATAGTTTTCTATACTAATGTAAACGTACATTGTTTGAGCTCAACAGAAATTAAGTTAACACGTACATAAATATATTCACACAAATGAAGGTAAACACAAATGTGTATAAGTCTGTTATATTTAACAAAATTCGTCTTCTTCCCAAACTTCGTCTTGTTTAAAAGTCGATATATATATTGAGAATTCATATCATCGAGTCTTCAGAGTCCAGAGTGCTGTAAAATTTGTGGCTTTACCAAAATGAAGACATTAGAATGCTGCCTACATTAATATAAAGGCTCAAGATCAGACTTCTACAGGAAACAAATTAAATATACCTAGGGTCAAAATAATTAGTACAATGGAGCTGCTGAATCCTTTATCGTGTAAGTATTGTATTTATTTTATTTATTTATTTAAAAATCTTTATGCACTTTTCGTACACAGGCGGACTTAATGCCTAAGGCATTCTCTGTAAGTCAACCTTGGGGTGTTGCAGTGATAAAAGTG
The DNA here is from genome assembly GCA_947561695.1 of Tyria jacobaeae. Lineage (NCBI taxonomy): Eukaryota > Metazoa > Arthropoda > Insecta > Lepidoptera > Erebidae > Tyria > Tyria jacobaeae. The sequence goes on from OX387214.1 coordinate 1,365,162, forward strand.
GTAGGTGCAAAAACGCATAACTAATTAAGGGAAATGGAGATATATATATATATATATATATATATATATATATATATTTATATATATAAACATACATATACATATTCTAAAGGTAATATTATAGATAAGTGTACATGTGATTGGATTGTATTATTCAAATATAATATTCAAGTAAAATCACACACAGCTATACAAATACATATAAATAAACACACACACACACATACAAATACAAATACAATAAAAGTTTTAACAATCATTCAAGAATCATATGCTAATGCTGCGACAATTCTGCCAATTCGTTTTGAAGGAGATCGCGTACCCTTCTTTTAAATATAAAGCGTAAGTAGACATCCTGATTTCGAGCGGGGAACATTCCAGAGAAGAACTGACTGCACGTAGAACGAGGAGTTCACAAAGTCTGAGTGATGAGGGGGACACAAGAGAAGTTTATTGTTTATGGAACGAAGGTTTCTATCGTGATTAGAGCACAAGAAACGAAGGTAGGGAGTTAAATAGGAAGGGGGAGATGGGGAGTTAAGAAACGAGAAAAGATAAGTTAGTGCTTGCAGATTACGACGCTGGCGAATAGGAAGCCATTTTATTTCGGAACGTAAAGCAGGCACGTGGTCATACTTGCGAAGATTGGAAACAAATCGAATGCAGTTATTGAGAAGCCGGTCTAGTTTGTTTAGAAGATCTGCATTCAGGTCGAAATAACACACATCACCATAGTCGATCATAGGAATGATTAAGGATTGCATGAGGATAGTTTATTTTAGTTTGTTTTAGTTTTAGTAGTATTTTCCTCGATATTAAGTAGGACGTTTGTTGAACGAGACTAATTGATTAAACAAAAGAGCAAATATGGACTGTTAGCAAGCTTTTATTAGCTTAGCCTTATAGCTAAGTGTGTACACATCAAATCTTGGAAGTCAAAGGTAATCTTTTACTAATTATTTTGTTTTAAAGCTAGGAGTCAAAAAATTAACTTTTCTGTGTCTTAAACCCCTCGAGTTTAGGCCCAGTTTTTTGTTAAAATATATCTAATAGATTATTTGAGACTGCAAAAAGTTCACTACGACTCTGAAAGTAATTACTTTTAATCTTATTTTTTTCGGATGAAATCATAAACTGAAATACATCTTAACATATAAGCGGAATTCTGATTTTTTGATTGAAAATCGGACACCTTATTTTAATAGAAACAATTTAATGTCTATTAAACATTACTAAATAAGGTTTCCTCTTACCCTAACTACTTAAAGTAAGACAGCTAACGATAGTTAAATGAATTCGTTTAGTCCAAAATGTTAGGTAGCCCTAATGAAACTTATAAAATAAAGTACCAATTTCTACCAGCATCAAGTTTAATTCAGCTGGAGGGAAATTTGAAATTTCATCCTTAATTTAAAAGGAAATGTAGATGTTCTCTCAAATTTAAATGGGATCCGCGTTGATCAAATTAAAATAAATCATAAAAATCAGCTTACCGTGTAAAAAATTTAAAAATCTGTGAGCAAACATTCAGAACATCGCTTCATCGTTCTATTTCCGAAAGCATGTTTTTATTTTCTGCTTCTATTAGAACAAGACATCTTAAGCATTATTCATAGTGTAGATAATATGGTGAATTGTTTTCCATGTCATTATTTTTACTATTCAGTTGCAATTAATTTCGTCATTATAATGATTCTATTTTCATAAATCATTTCGAACAAAAAATCTAATGAAGGAGACTTGAAATAAACAGTCAGTGTCAGAATTTGACGGCAAATCATATCCTAATGTCTATCTATTGTCTTCGTATTCAATGGTAGCTCAAACGTAAAATTCTCGATATGGTATGACAATTAAGTATTTAAACATAATATTTCGTACTAAGCCTAATGAGAGTCCATTCCATTAGTGAATTTATTCAATAGCTGGTTGTTATATATAATGGACTAGAATACCGCCCTTGCATATGCATACTTTTTAATTGTAAACGAGTGTAGTATTAAAGTGTAGCGTAAAGAGTAGGCTAAAATGGAGTAACCTGTTACCGTACCACCCACCGATTTTATTTAGAAAATACATACATACATACATACATGATATCACGCCTCTTTCCCATAGGGGTAGGCAGGGACCACTTCCTTCCATTTGCTACGATTCTGACATACCTTTCTCGCTTCTTCAATTTTCATTCTGTTCCGAATACAGGCTACAACTTTCATTCCGTTCCGCATACAGGTACAATATTTTGTCAACGTTTCTGTAATAGAGTACACACATATATTGCTTGGAAATTTATGATTTCCTAGTTACTGTGTACATACATACGCTCACGCCTGTATTTTTTCACGCCAGATTAAACACCAACATTTTGCAATATGGAAATGGTCTCACTAACTTAATTAGGGGCAAAGCCTATTGCCATCAACCGGGCACTGCATGACTATACATACTGCCTCATGGATAATCGTCTTCGTCACCTTTTATGACACCACCGGGAATAGGGTGGCCTTGTTCTACTCCGCCGCGAACTGTGAAAGAAGTTCTTGTAAAAGGGACAGAATAGAAAGTGATATTTTTTTATTGTAATGGTACATACCACAAAATTAGGGAACACAGTTAACTGAGAACTTGAGAGAACGACGAATACGAAAACACGATGAATACGAATAAACAGAACGAAATTTGAGGTAACCAGGATTTAATACTATTAAATTAATGTAGTTGGGACGGGAAAAATGGAGTTAAAAAGAAAGAACAACCAAATATAATAAAAGACTACAATAAATGAGAAACATTAGCTGATTATTTGAAATAGCCTGTGAATAGTACTTGACTCCGTCACTACTTTAGTAATGACCTTTAAAGCACAACTTTCGTATTATACTGGACTTAAATTTATTTTGACTTGAAGTTTGTATATTATTAGGGATTTGATTATAAACATTGACCTATTTGACATTGACCTAGAAACGAATGGTTAGTTTTTTGGAGTTTAGAGGCAGGTACAACAAATCTATGTGTATAACGTTAAAAAAAAAATACACCCTTGTAGGGTGTATTTTTTTTTAATAAACTGGCCTTTATTTTTATGAAAGTAAATTAAGTTTTCATAGATTTACTGATATGCTACTGTCATTATATTTTTTTCTTTGAATTTCTGCCATAGGGAAGATAATCAATAGATTATCTAAATTACAAATTGATCGCATAACCCTCTTCTGTAGCACAAAGATAGACTAAACATCAGTGGCACTATCCCACAGTAAAATCCCATATAACATTATATTATGAAAATAAGAAAAGTAGACTAATTTGGCAGTTTCAATATCAGTCACTTCAGGATTTTTTTTTATTTCGTACGCTGCAGAGCTAAGTCTATTCGGCAATTTATCAATATGAATTTTGATATTATTTTAATGATTTTTTTAATCGAGAGTAATGTCTAAAAAATTTGTTGTTTTTACTGGTTCCAATTCATCTACTTTAACAGTTATCGTACTTTTTACCTGTTAACGTTTCGAGTAGTGAATCGTATACACTTGGATTTCTCTCTATTAAGAAGTAAATTGTTAACGATAATCCAATGGACTACTTTTGAAACAGCGCGGTTCACATTTTCTAAGTTCACACTGCAAACAAAGCTATCTCGCCGGTTCTTAATAAGATGAAGTAGATCATTAATATAAATTGAGAATAAAAAAGCTCCTATGATGATTTGCTAATGATTAAAGAATTTCCCAAGAGACTCGGTTGTTTTCTTTTTAATAAAATGTATTAAAGACTAATGATTTCTCGAGGATTGAGATTTTGAAACTTAAATTTACAAAATTGATTATGCAAGAGCAGGTGAGGAGTTTAAAGATTTAGTAGTCAATACAGGATTTTTGTGAAAAAGTTCTCAAAAGCAGTTTACTTCTGTAGAACCAACTTTCAGCCCGCGATCGCTCCTAATCCGGAGATTTAGGAATACGCACAACACGTTGCTGTTATAAGTTTTTTAAGGAAAGGCTGATTTGCTTTTTTTTATTTCATACAGGTCCTAAGAGTGTTTAGTTTCTCAAACTTTGACTTAATCCTGCTGGACAGGGCTGTTGGTCTAGTGGTTAGTGACCTTGACTGTTAAACCGGAGGTCGTGGGTTCGATTTCCACGAGGGATGAAAATTTGTGGGACCCACAAATAGTTGTCTTTTAAATTTATCCTTCATTCAACCTTCTATAATGTGCCAACAGGGAACAGTGAACAGTGGGGGACAAACTGATTCTGCTTACTTCGATTTCAAGTGTTTGATCTGGTTAACAATGACGTTCTGCTCAAAAAAATAGCCGCTGTCGATTTTACCCGCCCCCAGCTGCTCAGATATTTTGTTAGTTACATGCCGATCGCGGCTTAAGTATGTAGAATATGCGAGACAAGTGTGTAAACCATATTTTACGAGGTCTGGTAGAGCGGTAATCATCTGCCATTGTTGCTTATAATTATGATAAATGACACGATAAAAGTAGTTCAAGCCACCAAATACTGCCTGCTTGCTGATGATCTCAGTCTTTAGCTGTGAGAAGTGCGGATGACTGTTCAGAATTACATAGATAAGGTAGTTGATTGGATTAGAGATAACCCTTTACAATTTAACAAATCAAACTTTGTTATAATTAGTTTCGCTCGCGCGCAAGCTCCCGTGTTACATAACTATTATATAGACGTAATGTCACAATTTACCAATGTCACAATTTAACACTGTACCGTTCCGTAATCACATCATGAAATTTTGTAAGATGGCATACTAGAAATTGGGTTTTACTTTTCGCACGGTCCGTAATTATTATCCGTCCGGTAAGTAATTATATATATGCAGTGTTTTTATGTATGTAAATGATTTAGAGATAAGTTTGTAAAGTACATATGTTTGTAAAGGTGGCTAAACTATTACATAGTACATGCAGTGTACGGCTCGAAGGACCAATGTCCAGTAGGGTCATGCGACTTTGTTGTAAATAAAAGATAGTGGACTGTATAAAGTAATACTTATATTGAAAGCGAGTATCGCGGGCGGATGTGTTGCGCGGAATGGTCTCACTTCAAAATAATAATTCATATGTGTCTCGCACTGAGAGGGCCGCCTCCCCGCACCGCCGCAAATCATCAATATAGTTTCTAGTAGATTATCTAGTATCATAAAATCAACAGTAGGTATGATTTACAGCCAGGAACCCATACAAACTAAGCCAGTAGTTATTGTTATAAAAGCAAAACTTAATTTGCTCTCATCTTTGAATAGAATTGGATTAACATTTATTATTAAACTTTTTGCCGGTTAATCTGCAAGACACTGAGAGGCATAAACTCACGATTTTATGCATAATTTATTATATGGTACGTTTAGTGACAACTGACCATTGACTGCACGGTCCTGGTGTTGTGGGTTCGATCCGGGGCACGGGACAACACTTTGTGTAGTCCTCAAATTGTTGTTCTGAGTCTAGGTGTTTTTTTGTGTCCGTTGTTTCAATGTTTGTAGAGTCCCCCGCGACACAAGAGTTAATCCTAGTGCGGGAATTGTATTTTTAAAAGAAAAGAAAAAAAGAACTTGTTTTTTTTTATTTAACAGTTTTACATAAGAATATTTACATTTATTTTATTCATAAATCTGATATTGTTATTATAAATAATACAAAAATATAGAAACAATTGGATTTGGCACATTTATAAAACATAGACAGGTACATAAATAAATTATACAACAGGGTAAAAAGCATTTACTAATTATGAGATTACGCAAAATTTCATTTGAAAACAATATCTTAAAACTTTCTTTAAAATACGTTAAGATATCAATGTAGCAAAAGTGAAAATAATGTACTAAATAAGTATTAAATAATTCTTTTTAACCTCTTTAATTTGATTTTAAAGAGTTAGAAAATAAAGTAAGTTGGTGACGGGAGGGGGGAGAGGACCAGTAGAGTAGGGTACCCTCACTCATTTTTCAATAAGTTATAAGCATTGTTGAATCAATGCACAAAAATCTGTGTGTGAAGAAAAGACTGTAAAAAGTTGTAATTTTTCATGCAAAAACCGTAATTATGTATACCAGAAAAACTAATTGGAGACCATCATTGTTATTGCATTGCTTCGCCGCATCAAAACAATAAGTACTACCTTTAGGTACTACCGTTAGGTAGTATTTATCACTTTAGATAGTATTTATCTGTTTTATATATAATTAATATAATTAATTTATAATTAATTAAATATATAATTAATAGTAATAAATAATTTGATACTTACCAAAACTTATACCAATTTTTATCAAACAAAAGGCAGAATAACGAAATATATTGCAAGATGACCTGCTTACATAATATAGAAATTATTGCGAAGCCTTTCATGTCAAATCTCTAAAAATATAATATTTATGAATGAAAGCATTTTATATCATACAAAAGAAAACTTTATTAAAGAGCTTCTCAGGTAGAGAATAAATCATTAGTAAATATAATAATGAGTAATAACATATAGTCAAAACTAGCCATAGCCCATACAATCTCATTCACGAAGCAGTTTGCCTTCTCACTTACTGACTCTGCTTTCAAACCCCAAGTCTAATGCTGTTAACATGTGCATGTATGTATATCATGTCTTAGATTGTATGCAAGGGACATGATCGTCTAGATCCACATGATCAAAGCGGAATGTAGTAAGATAACATGAAAAAGTTTGTTACTCAATCACGCTGTAATTGACAAAGTGAAGGTGAAATTAGCTACAGAAATACGTACCTGTAGTTCAATGTAAGTAACTGGGAACCTAAAGCAGTGGCTTCATAGCAGCGATAATTTACGATGAATAGTTAATTCTCTAGTATGTACATTAGTCAGTCCTAACCAGTTCTGAGATAACGAATATTCATTATGAATTTCAAGTTTATGGTTAGCCTTTAGGTCATGATGAGGAATAATAGGTATTGTTGAATCGTAATTCCTCAAAATCTGTTTAGGCTTTTTACTATTTCCTAGCCTAATCCCAATTCTAGGTGGGGTCGATGCGTTCTCTCTCTCTCTCTCTCTCTCTCTCTCTCTCTCTCTCTCTTATTCTACTCGACTTTTTATTCGTAATTTCACTATCCTTTTTTTTACGCATCCATTCATTAGGGTTCCGTTTTTAAAAGGAAATAAGGAAACCCTTAACCCGAGGATTACTCGGTTGTCAGTCAGTACGTCTCGTCAGTCTACTCTTACTTGAAGCTGTAAAAAGTCAGGCTTCAAGTCAACGCAATAAAAAAATATCATGAATGCCTTCAATATCAACACATTTTAACATTTTGTGGGTAAATCAGATTAACCTATAATCATGATTTTTTTTTCAAGAAGCAATATCTCATAGCGCAAGTAAAGTTTTTAATATTTTGTGTTATAAAAAAAATACTTTTTATAATTACAAACATATATTTTGCGGTCATAAGCCATGTATGGGAGATAAAGGCAAAGTTAAGTTTGTGCTAAGTTGTGAAATTAATTTAATATAATGTCCAAAACTCTTATTACTGAGTTACAGCATTTAAAATTTGTCTGTGTATGTTTTTCAGGTGTATGTATATATGCTAGTATCTGTGTGTAAACTTATGTATGTATATATAATGTCTTTTGCCCTAGGGACCTAAACGACTTGCTGGATTTCGAGATGTGGGGAGTCATTTAAATTCTCTCGATAGTGATAGTGACACTGGGTGTAAGATATTAAGATTAGGTCAGTAATAAGAAGACAGTGAGATATAATACTGCTGAGTTTTCAATATTTTTCAACTAACTTTAAAAAGGAGAAGTTTTCACATTACACTTTGTTGTTACTTGATATCTGCACCATGTGTAAACCGAGTTCGACCGAGTCGTTTTTTTAAGTTGACTTGGTTTTACACAGAGTTGACCACTTAAGTTTGAGGAAAATGTTGTAAAATTGCTCTAAAGTAATAAAGTAAGAAATGAATATTTTACGCAATAGCTGGGTTAGGGCGTTAGGGAGTCGATTTCAATTCATCATTTTCAACTTCAAGGTCATGTTTCTCTATATATCAGGTTTTGTACTTTTTTAAAGTTCATTTAGATTAATATTTCAAATGATTTATACTATATTTACTTAAAGTATATATCATGTGCATATACGAATAACTTTGTTAGTTTACGGAACCCTTGGTGTGTGAGTAACACTCGCAGTTGTCCGGTTTTATTTTTTCTTTGGTCGTCCTCTATTTTTGTATCCACCACTCACATACATAAAACTTTCTTCACCACAGTTTGTCATCACATCATCTCTACTCATCACACTTCCACACCAAGATAATCTATCGCTTCCCAGCCTTTTTTTTCTGTTTATTTCATATTTTATTTCATAACTGATAGTAAGTGACTACCACCACAACTCAAGAGTCAAAAGTGCGATGCCGTCCTTTTAGGTAGAAGTACGCTCTTTTCTTGAAGGTCGTATTGGAAAAACATTTCATGGTAGTATGCTTGTAGTTTACTACATGCATACTGCCATGTCAAAATGTCACGATGTCCGGTTCTGTAGTTAAGAAATATAAGCGTTACAAACAAACAAACTTTAACATTACCAAACAGTTAAAAAGATTGGGATAAAGAGACACTTGGTAAATTATTATTATAACATATTTTGATGGCTGATACTGTGTGTATTCTTAGTACATTTTTCTTGTAATAATATTTTTTGTTTAATTTATTCAAGGATAAATATATATTTGGGTAAATAAATAAATTGAACAATAAATTTCATATATATTTTATATTTCTCAATAATTTTACATATAGTTAATATCACATCACCTTTGGTTTAAACTCTTCATTAGGTGGTACAAACTTATTTATAATAATCGTCTGTGTGTATTCTATTACATGAACGATATACCAATTTGCATATAAATAAACCAATTATTTAGAAAATTAAATTTTTGGCTTAGAGCGTCTACCATAATTTTACAAAATTAGTTTATGCTTCATTATATAAAACGACTAATATTTAACTAAATTTATGAATAAGATTTCCTAAACTTAACTAAAACTAAAAGACCTGGTTCCGACTTCAAACAGACTTACTAATATATTACAAACTGTACAACTAATAGATTTTTCTTCAGATTTTGCTTTTCCTTGTATCGAAACAGACGACCGTATCTAAATTGGTATCAAAACACATTAAATAATAATGATTTCAATATAAATACTGATAACAAGTTTACTAGATAACTCAAGGTTGAAGAAAAAATTACTAATTTAATCAGTGTCTGTAAGTTTTCATTAGTTTAGGCATGTTACTATCCGCAGCATCTAAATCGTGTCCCCCTAAACTAGATTAGGGTTTTATTCCCACCGCGGACATTTTTCTTTTTTAAATATAGGGGGACAGGCGTGGTGATGAGGGATGAGGGGATGCGGGAAGAGGAAAGAAGAGAGGGAGATGTGGAGATGGGGAAGAGGAGAGGTGGGAGAAAGGCAGAGGTAAGAGGAGAGGGGGTAGATGCGTAAATATAATCACTTGTTCCATATCTGGGTGTGATTAATAGCTATGCATTTACAAGTATATATTTATATTTATATTTATATTTATTAACAGTTAGGTTGACATAGTATAAGCTCTGCTTAGCTAGGGGATCAGATGACCAAATTTAAGTAACTGAAGTTATAATTCTATATTATATTTAGACTTTCGTATTGCTTTTGTCAACTGTATACGGGAATATTTTGTACAGATTTTAAGGAGACGAATATGTTCAATTTTATTAATCAGATTACGTCATATGAAGAAATAAGAATGTAATAGGTAACTAGATTCATAGAACTATAAAAATGATTACATTGTGTACAATACATATGCTTTTATACAAGTGCTTTTCTGTTTTCATTACAAAACATTTTTTTATTGCAAATATAACGACTAAATAATATCTTTCAAAAGAAATACTTCATAAAAATTGCGGTGATTTCTGGCATCGATGATCTTTCCACCCGTTTTCCGTGAAAGAAGAATTTCTGTTCACCCTCCCGTACTGTGTGCCCGGAGTGACATTCTTCCCGCGCTGTTTGTTACTGAATGTGACCGTAGTGCTAGAAGTGTTGGATTTTTGACGTAATCCTTGCATCTGAAAGTAAATAATAAAATTATTAACAAAAAATCATGTATGAGAACTGCAAATGTGCTGAAATTCATTAATTTTACTGTATTATTAAAATTATAATAGTACTGTTGCTTAGGCGATCATCTCGAAAAAAACAAAGAACAGGAAGTCCATATGAACCCGGTTCTGGCTTATCTTATCTTATCTTAACTTCTAAAGAACGACTATGCAGATAAAATTTAAAGCAGGAATATTTATTTCGGAAAATAATCAGTGTCTATAAGTGAAATAGGAGGAACTTCCTTTAGAAATAAAACGCACTCTTTCTAAGCACAGAGGATTGAAGTATACTGTCCGAAGTAAATAACACATTGTAAAGGCGATTTAATTATGTACATACATACAAACTAAAACTTTATGGTTTAATTTCAAAAGTTCTAAAATCCATCAGAAATACAAATTGTTATTTTGAAGAAGAGAAACTTTACAAACAAAAGCGAGTTTAGTCGACTGTTTTGATTTGCGAGATAAAAGTAAGATTAAGGTACCTACTTAAAATACCCAATTTTAACATTTATTTAAAGTTACTTTCTTTGCAAACAAATCTTTCTACTTTTTTCTATTGCTTGTTCGGGGTAAACTTACATGGAGATGAGTATTAGAGTGTATGTTACCCGGGTCGTGACAGAGTAGCTTGCGCAGTGAGCGGCGAAAGTTCCGCGTCATCAGGCAGTACACGATCGGATTTATTGCTGAATTAGTGTGACCTGAGAAAGTGAATAGTAGCTCCAGCTTATTACTCGGCTTGTACACTAAACTAAAGATAAGAAAACAATTTCAACAGTAAATGGCATCTACCATTAAATACAATTAGTTGACTAGGCAACATTCTGAAGTTTGAAGTAATTTGATAGAAAGAATAAAATAAATTTAATACAAACAACTTCGTAAGGACTATAAAATGTAATTGCAAATTCTCTTGTACGAAGTTATAAATAAACTCCTAGAACAAGATGTGTTGCATCAAAATCAGTGACGCCGCGTAATTGGGAAGTTCACTCAATCACTCAATAAAAAGGCAAAAGATCACGATAAGATCTTTGTGATTCGTCACCTACGTGGAGAGCAATATAAATGGCATGTATTTTACACAGCAAAGAATATATATACACACGTATCATGCCCTAACTTGCTCGTCATTTTTGCACATTCGTCACAACTTTTGACTAGAATCTTCTGGAAACATTTCTAACCTAGTAACAAAGTGTAGGGCAGTATGGCAGACACAGACTCGACTTGCACGGCGTTGACATCGATAAGCAGCTGTAGGATATTGTAAGGCAGCCAGCACAGAGCGAACAATACTGCTAGCAGCAGCAGTATCCACGCCACTCTCTTCCTTTCGCGGACAATTCTAAGTCTCTACGGTGAAAAGAAAATGTTTGAATGTTTCTGGAATAGATTTTATAACCAATTTCAAAGCCTATTGCCGTCATCTGGGCACTCTTGGAAATTATAGGGGAAGATTTTTCAAAATTGAAGGAATAAGATATTGTTTTTACAAAAAGATTGGAGAGTATAGGCAATAGCTCCAGCAATTCCGGGTCTCATACCTATAGCTCGAACTAGCTGGTGCCGGTAAGTCCGAATCCTATAACTTGAATTATATTAGTAAAAACATACTACAGCAATGCGCTGAGAGAACAGCAATTAAAATTGTTCGTTAGTTTAAAGTATTTTATTTCAGAAGTCTATCTAGGTGAAATGTAAGACTTGGTAATTTAGATTATAGTTATTATAGTCTGTTTATTTTATATCCAATTTTGGAGGAGACAGAATCAGTGTAAGTTAATAAAATTGATATATACATATATTAACATCATGCAACATACTACGTGTTTTTAGACTACGTTACCGCATTGTATCACTTTGTAAAAAAGTTATTTAGCTGATTTCGTACCTGTTGACTGTTGGCACTACCCTCCGTCTGGTCACATGGAGGAAGGACGGAGCACAGACGTCTTCCCATTAGTGAATAAGACAGCACAAGTATACAACCTGTAACAAAAAAAATATATGTATATTTAATAATAATTTGGAATTGAGGATGCTTTTTGTTTCTGACCGAGATACCCCGGCTGTGGTCAGTGAAGAATGAAGAAAAACGTGAATACAAGTTCTTACATTTAAAAATTTGTATTATTACTTAGTTAATACATATTGCCTTGCTGAGAGATAAAAGTTTAATTTGTATATGGTTGTATTACTTTTATGTAGTAATTCTTATCGTTGCTAACTATAAATTTGTTTTCTTTTGGAAACCCCCACGGATCTTCAACTCACCGGAGCGGTATGTAGGACTCAAACCTACTAAAATCACAAGGTGTTCCATCACAGTGGGTCTATGGCAAGGGACCCGGTATACCCCCACCGCTGCAGACATGCATCACTGTGTTGCAATACGGGCATACATAACTATAGATAGTGATGGCTATCGGTCAGCAGGTCAGCAGTTACGAGGTCAGCAACCTGTTGAGCCCACGCATAGCACTTTTTTTTTTTTTTTTTTTTTTTTTTTCGTGTGGAAACCCCCTCGGGCCGTCATCCCACCGGGGCTTTCGGTGGAACGGTGTGTCGGAATTGAACCGACTAAAACCACACGGTGTGCCATTCTGCGCTTGAAATAGGAGGAATCCGGGAACAGCTTTATTAGGACATCCGGACCCCTCCTAGCGCCTGCCCGCACTATGCGGGCACCACCAGCTAATTAACCTATCAATAAGGTGGCGTCCAGACACACGCGGACGTCACCCCCTCGCGGCTGGCCACTAAAGCAGGTGGAGGGGAAAACCCGTCCCGACCACCCGCGGCCACACTCAGGGTGGCATGAGGCGCTGGTAGGCGCGCCTCCGCCGCCCGGTTCGCCGGCGGCGGATTAGGTCCGAATGGAGATCGTCCTCCCGGGCCCGCTCCGCCGCCTCCTTCCGCGAGATAACGTCCTCGCAGAAGGTTGCAACCGCGGTAAAATTACTGTCGCTACTGGCCATGGAGCGTATAACAGCCAGTAGCGACAGATCCTCTCCGATGACTGCAGTGAGGGCCCGGCGCTGCGACGCCCAAGAAGGGCAAACCGCAAGCGTGTGCTGAGCCGAGTCCTCACTACAGTCGCAGTGGTGACAGACGGGGCTCATTTCCCTCCTAGCGACCGAGTGCAGGTACTTCCCGAAGCAGCCGTGCCCGGAAAGAACCTGCGTCAGTCGGAAGGAAAGAGTCCCGTGCTGCCGCCCCGCCCATTCGACAATGACCGGCTGGAGCGCCTCCACGGCGGCAAAGCCAGCACGTGGAGCCTCCAGCCGGGACGACCAACGAACCATTGTGGCTCGGCGTGCGGCCTCACGCCACTCGCGTACCTCTTCGGGCTGGGGCCGACTGCCACCAACCGCCCGGAAATCAGCCGTTCGCCGATAGACCTCGGCGAGCACTTCCGCCTCCAAATCCCACGGGGGCGTTCCGGCCAACGCGCATGCCGCCTCCGTTGATACGGTGCGGTAACCGCGTATGGCTCTAACCGCCATAACTCTCTGAGGACGCCAGAGGCGTGCCTTATTCTGGGCGGTCAGAGCCTCCGCCCACACCGGTGCACCGTATAGTGCCATTGACCGCACAACCCCCGTATACAGCCGTCTTGTTGCGACGCTGGGTCCTCCCAAGTTGGGCAAAAGTCGCCCAAGGGCGGACGCAGCGCCGACCAGCTTTGGAGCAAGCTGTCGGAAGTGCTCGTCGAAGAGCCACCTCCCGTCAAGGATCAGGCCCAGATATTTAATGTGGGCCCGAACCGGTACGAGAACCGAGTTGACCATGATTGAGGCGCCAGGGGGCGGACCACGACGGGGCCCATGGAATAGAAGGGCCTCCGTCTTGTCCAGGGCCACCCGCAGGCCCAGCGCCTCGATGCGCCTGACCACCAGTGAGGCTCCTCTGGTGGCCAAACGCACCGCCTCCTGAAAGTTCGCCCCCCGAGCCGTGACCAAAGTGTCATCAGCGTAACAGATTACGCCCAGCCCGGGGGGGAAGTCACCTCGAAGGGCCCAGTCGTACCCCATGCTCCACAGGAGTGGTCCAAGGACAGATCCCTGCGGAACACCGCACGACATGGGCCGACGACTCAGATGTCCCTCTCGGTCCTCGTACATGACGGTACGCTCCTCTAAATAGTCTGCCACTAGTCGCCTCAGGTACTGTGGCACCCCGTGATAGCGGAGTGCTTCCCTGATGCAACTGAATGGCAGACTATTGAATGCGTTGGCGATGTCCAATGACACCGCCAACAGCACGCCGCCACAGCTCACTGCCTCTTCGGTTACGGCCCTCAGACGCAACACAGCACCAATCGTCGAACGACCAGCTCGGAAACCGAATTGAGCGTCCGACAAATCGGGGCCGACCTCGTCCAGGTGCCGGACGATGCGGGCAGAGAGTACCCTCTCAAACAGTTTACCCGCCTCATCCAGCAGCACGATGGGTCTGTAGGCCGCAACCGAGTCGGCAGGCCGTCCCGGCTTCTTTAAAAGCACCAGCTTCCCGCTTTTCCAGCAATCAGGAAAGCGTCCGGACGACAGGCTAGCGTCGAACACCTCCCTGAGGCGGTCCGCCATGTGGTCAAGGGCCAGGGCCAGGACTCGGGCAGGGATTCCGTCTGGCCCGGGGGCGGTTTTCTTGGAGCGAATCCGTAAAACAGCCGCCCCTATCTCCGCCTCTGTGACGGGTGAAGCATCCTCCTCCTCTAACTCCCCGTCGTCACCGGCCAAGGGGGCCATCGACGGGGGTGAGTGCTCCACCCGTTGCGGGAAAAGGCCCTCAACCACTTCTCGCAGGAAGCTGGGATGGAGAGTCTCGGTAAGGGGGGAGCCCAACGCGCGGAGCTTTTGTTGCGCCGCACGATAAGGGCGACCCCAGGGGTCACGATCGAGACCCTCCAGCATCTCCTTTCTTTTCTCCTCTTTGGCGCGGCAAATGGCCAGCTTCAGAGTTTTCCGTGCCTCTCGGTACTCTTCATGAAGCCGGTCCTCTTCCCCCTCTTCGCGGTGACGCCGACGACTGCGGGTGTAGGATCTCCGGGCACAAATGCAGGCCAAGCGGAGATCCGCCAACTCCTGGGACCACCAGTAGACCTCCTTCCTTGGAGGCCGACTACCTCGAATCCGGGGCATTGCCGCATCGCAGATATGCGTTACTGCAACGCAGAAGCGGCCTGCCCCTGTGTCTACCTCAGTTGGAGGCTGTGGAGGCAGCCAAGAATAAATGATGGATGCCTCCTCCAGTAGGTCCCTATCTAATTTTGAAACAGCCCACCGCGGAAAACGGGATGATCGCCGCGCCGTGTGACCCCTTCTGGGGTCCTGGGTCCGGGAGAGCTCAAATCGGATATAGAGATGATCCGAGAGCGTCTCAACCTCTTCCAGGACACGCCAGTTCCTTACTCGTGCGGCGAGAGCAGGGGTAGCGAACGAGAGGTCCACTATCGACCCCCCCTGCTGCCGCACACACGTGTTAGTGGAGCCTCTGTTTAGGAGACAGAGGCCCACTGATGTCGCCCTCAACAGCATCGCCCCGTGCGTCCGTCCTGGGGGATCCCCACGCAACGGACTTGGCGTTAAAGTCCCCCAGCACTAGGACGTGCCCAGACCCTAGACGCCGTATCGAGGTTTCCAGGTTGTTGAGGAAAACCTCGAAGTCACTCAAACTCCGGTTGGGGGAGAAATAAACACCATATATGGTGACCCCCCCCCCACTCGACAGCTACATATCCAGAGCCCTTGTCTTTTAGTGACAAGGGCGGGGAATGCACCGTCGTAGAGCTGACGACTGCCACAGAGCCGTCCCGATCACCCACCCAGTTTGGACGGGGAGGAACGTAATAAGGTTCTGCGGCTACGGCTACACCGATTGACCACTCTGCCATGGTTTGCAGGAAAAGGTCCTGCGCACCGGCACAGTGGTTCAGGTTCGTCTGGACAAGGAGGCTGGAGACGTGGTCCATTACTGGATCGTCTCGAGACCGGGAGCGGCACCGGAGTCGGCGCGCCCCTTAACTTATCCGCAGCGAGCGGCGGCCGAACAATGGGTGCCGGAGGCAGCCTAGCCTCCAGGCCCGCGAGGCGCCCGTCCATCATCCTCCACACTGCAGCAATGACTTCGCGCAGTTGGGAATCCGTGCCATCAGGCACCCCGGGGGTTGATGGGACGGGAGCTGGTCGCGCAGCCGGGCCTGGGAGCTCAGAACAGTTCGTCTTCACCCGAAATTGGGCGAACTGTGTGCCGAGGTCAGCCACCTGCTTGGTCAGACGGTCGTTTGCCGCTTGGAGTCGCGCGACGTCTGTTATCAAGGACCCAACGATACCAGAAACGGCGGAGGAGGAGTCCTTAAGGGCCTTTACAAAAGAACCCTTAAGATTTTTGGACTTGGTGGCCACTTTGTGGATGATGGCCACCGCCGCGTCTGCTCTCTCCTGCATGATTGATGATGTTTGGGGAACAGAACCCACCACCTCAGACTCACGTATTTTTTGCAGGAGATCCGCAATCTCCTCCTCCGCTACGTTTTCACCCTCCTCTCTAGAGCGGGCTTGAGCTCCCCTCCGAGAGAAGGGGGAGCTTGTCTGGCCCGAGATCGGTGTTCGCGACCTCCCTCGCTGGCTGCTGGGGACCTTAGGTGGCAACATGTCTTGGGAAGTGTCGCCATCCGAGTCTTTTGAGCGCCCGCGCTGGCGGCTCTCGGTGTCGCGGAGCTCCAACTCCATTTCTTCCCCTGAGTCAGCTATAATACTAGCCGTTATGCTCGCGGCCCTGGAGCGCACTCGCTCCGAAATTCTTCTGCTCCCAGAAGACAAATTAACTTCTGGGAGCTCCTGCGAGATAGGCGTTCCTAATGAAGCTCCTGCGTCGTTTGATGTAGCGACTTCTACTTTTTTCAGTTCCTCCTTTCTCTTCTCCTTCTTTTCTTCTTCATTGTATATTATTTTAAATTTATTATAATCCATAATTGAACCCACGAGTAGGGGAGAACTAAAGGTCCACCCGGGCAGAGATCCCCCAATACCCGGGCAAGCGTAAATTTATGCCCAACCGAGGGGTCCGCAGTTGCCTCGGCTGGGAGTGCGCTTGCGACTGAACCTCCCATCAGCCATGCATCCCATGGTCACGCACCAGAACACGAGATTCGGGGTAATTTATTATAGAGGTATTCTTCCTCGCAGTCCGGGCGGTTAAGCCAAGACCCTCGTTCCCGATCAGAGCCGTGAGACTTAACCACGACACTCCTTTCGGGATTACGATATGCCGACGGTGGCATCGAGACAAATCTCATACCTGCTCGGTGGCAGTGCGAGTGCACGCCGAACCCGTCCTCTTTCTCCGCTGTAAACAGTGGAGAAACACCGACCCATGAAAGGGTCCCACTTAGGTGATTTTTTATTGAGGTTTCTTTCCTCACAGCTCCGAGAAGCGAAGAGCCAACAGAGGGATCGGCATACAAGCCCGCTCTGTTGGGCCGAGCCTGGATCTAGTGGCTGATGAAAATGGCCACCTCTTCTTGCCAGAATATTAGCCGTTTGCGATGACGCCCTCCTCGAAAGTAGAGGAGGAGAAGGCTGCGTCATCGCCAACGTTGCCCAGGGTACACCACGTGGAGGTTTTCTAGCCCGCACCCCGCCCACGCATAGCACTGCGCCAAGGTGTGGTGCGTGGTGTCCTCGCGGCCTATCTATAGTAGTACATAATGCATAAAATAAAACGCCTATGTATCCCCGC
This sequence comes from Tyria jacobaeae, assembly GCA_947561695.1. NCBI lineage: Eukaryota > Metazoa > Arthropoda > Insecta > Lepidoptera > Erebidae > Tyria > Tyria jacobaeae. The sequence continues at coordinate 1,383,093 of OX387214.1, forward strand.
TACAAAATGGTGAAATGAATTAAACAATTTATTTTCAGCGATAAACTTCAAGATTTGAAAGGAAACAATAAAATAAAATGACATTAATTGTGCTCGAGATTTAAGATTCAAGGCCTGAACTACGAATGATTAATACCCTAAACACTTAAGATCTTGGCCGTACTATTTCAGCTGTAGTTAAAGTATTTACTGATCAAATTTTTTAACACAAAATGAGAAATAATGATATACATTTTTTTATTTAAATTAATTAGAAAATGAAAGATGCATAACCATCGTTCGTGAGTAAGAAATATATTATATGTGCATATGATTAAAGTACCAATGTATGCATATTTGGCCATTATGCAGGTAGTTAAAACAAATAGAAAATAATCAAAGCAAAATTAACATGCCTTCTTGTGTATTTGTATGCTTCTCTAGCTCATTGGATAGAAAAAAAAGCTTAATTGGGGTAGATTCTAATCTATACGTTTTCTCTTGGGTTTGGTTTGTTCACTTTGAGCAAAAAAAAAACACCTTGGCCTTAACGCTACGTATCCCTAATAGGAAATTTCAATGCACTTCAGACCAAATATAAGGTTAATCTGACCAAATGCTTACGAGAAAAATGTGCCTGTTTATTACAGCGCATATGTATATAGGTGTATGTGTGAGCACAAACTATACATATCTCTAGTTGGGAAACGGGCGCTAGGTAGGTTTCTTTTTATTTTATTTTTTTATTTTTTTATGCGATGGGGGCAAACGAGCAGACGAGTCACCTGATGGTAAGTGACTACCGCCGCCCATCGACACCCGCAACTCAAGAGTCACAAGTGCGTTGCCGGCTTTTTAAGTTGGAGTACGCTCTTTTCTTGAAGGTTTGAAGGTCGTATCGGTTCGGAAATACGGAAATACGTAATAATTATTTTATCTTTTAGTTTTAATTTCGTTAATGTGAGGTGACGCTGTGTGTATTGATCTATAATTTTCAATATGTCGATCTATCTTAAAAAAATGATGACCAATTTTACGCAATATAGAAATTTAATTTAATTTTAATTTGAAATAGATCGTTAAGGGCTGCACTAAGGTTCGTATTGTGTAGGATTTAGATATTTTGTAATTTATGACCCCGCAAAAAAACAAACTTGTAACACGACAATATGAGACGAATACCGGTGCGATACCACGGCCTCAAAGAAAACCGGTTGTAAAGTAACATAACGTTGGATTTCCCCGGATTGAGTGAGGTTTCTGGAGGCCCAATTCCTCCTCCCCCCCCCTTTTCTCTCCCCTCATCTCCTTTCTCCTCATCCCTCCTCTCTTCTTTGCGCTCCCTGCATCCCCCATCCCTCATCACCCCTTAAAGGCGGGCAGCGCACTTGCGACTCTTGAGTTGCAAGTGTCCATGGACGGCGGTGTCACTTACCATCTCTGGTGATTCGTCTGTTCGTCTGTCCCCCTATAGTATATAAAAAAATATATTTACGTTTACGTTGGCGAAACTCCATTTTCGTTTATTGAAGTAATATAAATTCATCGTTTTATAATTTTGTGTATTTTATTCGGCTGATAAGAGTGCCTATTGTTTTTCTCTTTTATTTAGTTTGTCGTACAAGACTTTCATGACAATGTGTCTTGTAAATGAAAATACATTAATAAATAAAATTGATAATATAATCAACCTAAATCTAAAACTACTTATTCAAAAAATATTGGAATCAGAATTGTAACACTCATTTATTGCAGTATTACAAAACAGCGAGCCTTATACACAGTGCATTCTGTCAAGAAGCAAATGAAAAGGACTCACCGGGCACAGCGTAAACAAGGACGAAACTGAATGCCCCGAATAATTCCTTTTTAATAGAGTCCGGCCACTTCTCTGTGCAAAATTCGATACTGCGCTCCACCCATATCTGCGAAATAATTTTTGAGATAATTACATTATAGTTTCATTACATTATAGTTTGATATCTACTGATTGAGCTAATCAAATTCTTCGATGCAGGTTTGTTGATCTTGCCATCTAATATTCATCTTATGTTCATTGATAATAATTGTAAATGACATAATTGTACACAATTATTAAACGTGTGGTAACTTAGCCACGTGGTTCACGGTGAAGTAGAATACGTTTAACCCATCTCCTGATCAGACTGTTGTCTATCGTATGTACCTGTACTTGCCTCCAATTACGTTAATAATAAGTAAATAAATGGGATTAAATTCTTATTGGCAATATATAGGTGTTTTATACACCTCTTCCTGCTTCTTGATATATACCGGCGTGAGCGTATGTATATATCAGGTTATTTATATTATTAATAGTCAAAACGGTAGGTTTGGTTCATTTTTATATGAAATAATTTTAATTTAAAAAGTGTAATGTTCATTTGGCAAATATATAAAAAAAAGCAATTAAAAACGTTACAGTAACACAGAATGACACTAATTGTAAACTGTTTTTAGTAACGTTATTGACCAACTTAATGAAATCATTTAATTTAAGCATAGTCATCAAATAGTATGCAATTCAAAATCTAAATACAAATCTTTATTGAAAATTAATACAGTAGTACAATAACAATATACGAGAATTTCTGCATTAGTTACAAATTGTGTCGCTGCCATAAACGCCCCCGCCTGCCTGGGGCCGTCAGAGATACATCAAAAACAATATTATAGAAATAAAAGACATAGAAACTACAGTATTGAGTAAAATAAAAATACTTAGTATTATTAGTAGATTTAGTTAGTTGTCAGTATGTTTGGTTGTAAGTATATATATGCATATGATTTCGGTACGTAAGTGCGTGTTGCGTGAGTGTGAATGTGGGAGTGTGAGTCTTAGCGTAAGTAAGTGTGTGTGTCAGTGAGATGTTTGTTTTTAAAGACTGACTACTGTAGGGGTTTTTGGAGGAAATTTACAAGACCTGTTGTTGCACATCCTATGTTCAGCCATTTTGCTGCCATTTTATTGGTAATCAATATGCTACTAAGTATCTATGTATGCATGTGTGTATGTATTAGGTCTTCCGGTTAGTTTTGAGGGATTTTTTTAAAATGAAATATTCTTGTATTATAAAAAGATAATTTATATTTTAAACAAAATATACTCCATTACTAGCTATAACCTTTCGCCATTTTTCGGGCAACAAATGGATTCCATCATAAAAAACTGATCATCCTTTGAAGCGATCCATTCATCGATCCATTTTTTTTTAAACAATCGTAAAATTTGCAGTGCTGATCTGCAAGGCTGTGTTGCATAAATCGAAATAGGTGGTAATCAGTAGGAGCACAATCTGGTGAATATGCGGGATGCCGTAACACTTCCCACTGAAGATCCGAAAGTGCATCTCTTACAGGTTTTGCGATGTGTGGGCAAGCATTGCCATGCAGTAAAATTACCTTTTGTTTTCTATGTGCAATTCTTGGACATTTTTGGTTCAATGCATGACTCAATTCGATTAATTGATGATGATAACGCTTAGCTGTGATAGTTTCATTTGGTTTTAACAATTCATAATGAATAACAAAACCATATCCCACCAAATGCATAAAAATACTTTATTTACGTGAATGATACCCTACGGAGTACGTTTTGGATTATCATAGTAGGTCCGTTTTTCATTGCCGGTAACGATTTGATACTTAAAAGATTTCTTTTTGTGACGAGACAGCCGTAATTTTTTAATGACATTTGGCACATACGAATAGACGGTTATTCTGATGATGAGTGACAACTACTGCTCATGGATACATGTAACTCAATAGTCGTAAATTTGTTGCCTGCCTTTGAAGGTGATGCCTCCTGTAGTCTTTCTCACTCGGCAATGCAAAGAATAAATATAATATTGTTGTAGTATGGAAATCCTCATGAGTGATTGCAAGGGATTGTAGAATATTCAAAACAAAATACGGGACAGGTGACGCTGGAGCAAGCGACGTATAATTGTCCGTGTGAGAAGTAGCTTGTCCTGAGGTTGACACCATCAGCCTTGAGTGTCTGCTCCTGTGACTTGTTAATAGTGATGGCAAAGCATACGCTTGAGTTGGAAGAAGTAATTGTGAAGAATGATAGGAATACGTGGTATATACAATGCCTTGCTGATGCCATAACCCGTCCGCCGCCTCGCTGGTATTTCTCTACAGTGAAACGACTTTAAGCCGGTTATTTTGCTTTGGAGTAAACAGATTTCGAAGCATAATTGGATCCTGACTTTCACCAAGTGCAAGAAGCACACACCATCAAGCTTAAGGCCGGAGTCCAATTTCAGCAAGAGAGTTGAGGAATTCTACTGGACAACACTTGGCGTCATCTTGATTAACCAAAGTGTTTATGGAGGTATAAACCACTTCATTCCTCTCAACTTCCGAGAGAAGGTTTTTATCGATGGCCGCTACATGATCATTTTGGGGCGCGTTCAAAGGACCCGTCCAGAGATACAAGAATTCTGGTGGTGAGGTATTTGACTGATGAGTGTGATACACACGGCGAATGAGGTCTTGAGCTAGCCCTACCTATCTATCTCTCTCCTCTAGGCAGTAAAATGCCTTTGTCTAGATTTAGAAGAACTTTATAAACTGAGAATTCTTGAACATGTGAATTGCCGCCAATTGAGTTCGTTTTTCCACTAGGAAGCAGTGTGGCAGCAATTCCAGACGACGTTATAGCAAAAGCATTTTTGACCGTGACCACTTCAAGAATACTAGAACGACTTTCCTGTTTTACCAGGAGCATCTAAGAAAAACATACCCAGAGCCTAAAAATTATGAGGGCTGTTTCATAAATTTTGTATTTTTGGTAGTAATATTAGTTTTCCCGTTTGCGTTTTACCCGGGCTTATATACAGACAAACAGGCAAAACTTCTAATAAAATAATTTGTGTTTTTAAAGTCGTTTCAGATTGTTGGAATGTAACTTCCAAATGCTATTGCTAATAAAAGAAACTTAAGAATAATTGCGAATCGAAATAGAGATACACGCTATTAGGAATATTGATCCCTTTATCAGGTGCGAAATTTGTTCACGTGAATATATCAAACAGTAGCAAGGACATTGTAAGGCATCTTAGAGTGAATGTTTTCGTGTTAGTCTGCTAGCGACAGAAAATTTCGAATTTAATTTAATCGCTTTAATTTTGATGAGGAGTTTTCCAATTCTTCAACTTTTAGAGTAACTTAGATCCAATCTCAGTTTATATGAGAATAGAATACGATTTTGAAAAATAACATTTTCGTATCAAAAATTTTGTCGATCAAAGTAAAAGTTCTATCTTGAGATTAATTTACTAGATTCTAATATTATTTCGCTTAGTAGAAAACAAAATAACTTTACAAACCTCAGAAGTATGTGTTTAGATGTACGTATGAAAATCATAAAATAATGTTAAAACTACTGCTTCAGGTACATATTGTTAATCATTTTAATTATTTCATTACACTTTTATTTAATATCTTAACTTATTGCTTTTCCGATTATTATAGCATTAACAGGCAGTCCTGTTCTAGTGGTCCCTCCTATCATACAAAGCTACTATTATGAGCTACTGCAATCTAAGTCCCGTTTCCTCATCTGCGACTTGCGGTTTTTCTTGACCCAAGTACCCTACCCTATTTCCTCCAAGCCGCCTTTTCTTCCTTCTTTCCTATTTTTAAAAGAATACATTTCCAAGGAGAGGCAGACTCGTGTAGACAGTGGCTTTCAAAAAAAAAACACCAAAAATATATTACAATGTCCACATTGCAATAATCCCAAAATAAATTGGAAAAAGGTTAAAAAGATGATATGGCGTAAAAAACTGTTGATGAATTTAATGAATTGATTTTTATTTTACATCTCTTAATGTCTCATATTTACATACATACATACATACACTTACGCATATGTCCTCGAAGGGCTAGACTGAAGCCCCGCCGTCCGTCGAACGCCCATAATAATAATTATTATGGGCCTTCGACGGATTAGTCACTTTTGCGTAATAAGGGGTAGGCGTAGGTATTGAAGTCATCCTTGCACTTATAGGAATATGATGGGAAAATTTAATTTGTATTGATAGAAAAGGGAGGTTTGAAGGGGAAGGAAAGGGATATTGCTTGACCAGATGGATTAAGGAGCGTAAGCTATAGCTCAACCATGTCAGGTTAGCATAACTGTAACTCGACTGGCTGTTACCGCGAATTCCGAGTCCTCTTACTACTCTTAATGTCTCATCAATTACAAAAATTAATTAACAATTTCCATAGCTATTTTAACATATTTTAAAGGATACTAATCTTTAAGCACTGATGTAAATAAGACCGTAGGTAGAGTTGTAAAAGTTACCCAGCTGAATGACGAACTCTATATTAGACTTCTTCGAAGTTGGTCCAATCTAAAGGGACAAGTGTTTTGGGTAGATGTACTCGTATCTCAAAAGAAAAATAATTCTGAAATGAAGCTTTCGCAATGCATATAAAAATGTTCTTAGAATTTCTCAAGTAATAATATTTATAATTATTTTTATCATATTATAAATATTATTACTTGAGCTACTGTTCCTGTTATCCTTGACAGCCAAGATTAAAGACTTTACACCACCCTTACTCGCTAACAAGGACCGACCTGTTTGTAACTTTGAGATATCTGTGGATTATTGATTAATTTCCTTTTTTTTATTACTATACGTTGGCTGACTTTGTCATAAAATCTAGGAACTTAAACATATAATATTTCAACTTTAAAGCACTATCAGAAAACTTTAAATACCATAACCAAATCAAAACCAATGGATGTTGTAACTTATAAAGATTTTTTTATTATTTCTCAAAGCTATATTTTTGATTTGGGCCCAATATGGCTTTCTCGTTGTTAAATAGGAAGTTATCCAAAAATAAAGTAAAATCGAATGAAAAGTGATACTTTGAATTCTGTGCTGTGCTAAGTACATGTCATTGACATACCACGCAAGGTACAAATCTTCTGGCATACTCACTTATTTAAAATGACAATTTATTTCAAAATTAATATATAGTTAAAATAAAGCTCAGATTGAAGCTAAGCTGTAAAATATTCTTATGAACTACATGTAAAGGATGATCGCGTTATAACTAAAACGGTTTATATTAAAGTTTCGGCCCTTTGACATATCTGGAAAAGCCGTCTCTGCATTCTCTACTCAACTATAACTGTAATAAGTAGGACATAATACGTAAGTCAAACTCAATTACTGTTGGCTAAACTACTAAACTTGAGTATGTCTGTTTAATAAAACTTTCAATAGGCTTGATAGCAGTACATACGAATTTGAGGAGGATTTGAGCCATGTAACCACAAATTATAATAAGTACGGTTACTTTGCAGATGGTAACTAAAAGTATTTTCTTGAATTTGATATTGACTTCTTATTGTGCATATCTCTGTTAATACATGTATATACTTGGTTAGATGTATATACTTGGTTTGACTATGTTTGAAACTCATTAAACTCTCGTTTATTATTATTGTTTTTAAGTCATAATGTACTGAAAGTATATTATGACTTCGAGTTGATTTTGTTAAGGTTGATACAAAAACAGGAACTCCCGATAATGGTAAGTGATCATGCGGAAGGTAACTAACAGATGGAGTTGAGAAGTTTTGTGTGTGTATTAATAAAGCTATAAGTTCTAAGTATATTTTCTATTATGTCATTTCAATGTAATTAATTTAATTTCTATTATGTCATTTCAATGTAATTATATTTACATGACAAATCAATGTTAACATATTTGTATTTCCTATATAATCGAGGTATTGAACTGAACTGAACCTATCAGGCATATATGTAATATATGTATATACAGTTATACAGTTTCCGGATGACGACAGTATCTTTGCTTTCTGGTAAATTAATTACCTGCTATTCTTTACTACTGACAGATATGGTAAGATTCCTATGTATTCATAACAGTTCTGTTAGAAAAAAGCTTTCGTGAGTTACATATTTATTTATTTAAATATACGGTTTTACTCACGTATGTATTTCGGGGATGCCCAACTAGTTTCGGTCCCGACAGGAGACGTTTCTCAAGGAGTATATTTAAATAATTATGTCTGTTTGTCAAAATTAACTAAGTCTTTTAGTTTATGTATTATTTATGTACTCAAAATCCTATATAGTTAATATGTACAATTTTCAAGACATTTTACAAAATTCATTATATTTATAAAAGCCTCGCTAAAAATTATAGAAAGAGATGAGAAAGATAATGGTTTCAGTCCAACCGATGAAGTAAAAAGTTTGGGTAAAATAACAAATTGTTTACTATGAGTTTAAATAATTTGTACACACTTATATTTAGGTGCCTTTAAATATTTTTAAACCAGTAATCGATAAAGTTATGAGGTATGAGATACTAATAAATATCGTCGCTCATTATACCCACATTTTGCAAAATTCAAATTCATATTTCTGTTATAAATAAAACGTTTACAATTTAAGTTGTAGTTTTATAAGAGTTAAGAAAATTGTAGTTCTGTCTTTGTTGAGTCTAGTGACCGGGTTGCTTTAAAGTTTAATATATAGATAAAATGCATATTTGCAATCAAATTTTTACCAAGAATCATTTCATTGTTATTGTCATGCTGAATATAGTTACTTAAAGTATAAGCTATTGGGGGAAGTAACTTTCAAATAACATAAAGATATTATAACAATCTCATTGAATTAAAATAATGTGAGTGTTGGTTCTGTGCAAATTTGTTTGTAAGTATTGCATTAGTGTATATACAAATTTTCATCAATCGAATGAATATAAATGTGACGAAACACACTGGTGATGATTAATGATAGCAGATATGAGATGCGTGTATGTAAAGAAACTTGATATTCATAACCTTATTTTTTCCTTACACTGTAACACTAATTCTTTTTATTTTATTTATCATATTCATAAAGTAAAATAGGTGTATGAGAATTAATTAATTATTATATTAACAGCCATGAATTTGAAAAATATAAATAAACTAGAGAAAACCCATCAAATTATGAATCAAGCGTTAATCTTACAGAGTCGTTCTTGGTTTTGAACACCGATGGCACCTGCTCTCTCTCTACCGTGGCGACAGCTAATAATGGTGCAAATATGGCGAACGCCACGAGCCATAGCCCCACGAGGAGGCCACAAGCTCCTCGTCTCGAAGGTATCCAAGGTTGCCGGAGAGACTGCGTGATAGCAAGATACCTGTCCACTGACATAGCTGTGATGGTAAACACGCTTGAAGCGACTGCTACACCTGTAGAGACAAAATCTGTATAATAGTTTATATTGCATTTAGCAATAACGCCGCCCTTTGTACAATATGTGTGTTAAACTTAAAATGTGTATAATTCTAATTCTACCAATGTTGTACAAATAAAATTGTTATCTATATATCTAACTATATTCTTTTTGGTTCTTTGGTTTGGTGTATTTAAAAAAACCTATATACGGAATTTCCAATATAACTTTTAATGCTTAAACAAGTTTGGACGTATGGAGCTTCTTTTAGAATAATTTTACTTTGCCAAGTAGCACTGACTATATATTTTGCAGCTTCAACACGGCGGCTCCATGATGCGTTATACTTTTTTTGATAGAAGGATTCCCATTTTTACCTATTTTTATTTAAATTATTATTATAGGCTTATACATAAAAAAGTACATAAAGTCTGGGACATATTTACTGAAATTGTTAAGATCTGTAGATCATCACGGGAGAGCCATGTTTAGGAGCACATGGGCCGGCTCGACCGGAGTAATACCACTGCCTCATAGAAAAACTGTAGACAAACAATGCTTGCATTGTATTGCCGAGTGAGTGAGAGTACTGCAGGCCCCATACCCCTCCCCTCTTTTCTCTCCCCTCATTTCCCTTTCTTCTTTCCCATCCCTCATACCCCTCTTCTCTTTCCCTTCCCTTCATTCCCGGTCTCCTCTTTGCCCTCACTTCCCCCCCTTCATCACCCTCAAGACGGAGAGCGCACTTACGACCCTTAAGTAGCATGTGTCCATGGGTGGCAAACTACATCAGGTATCCCTGTCTTTATGCCTTTACTAATTAAACAGAAGAGCATGAGGAAGTTTAATACATAGTAATCTGTGACATAAAATTATTTGCTCTTATGTCACCTACCTTGTAAAAAGTTAACGGTTTTACACATGACTTCGCCGAAGTACCACAGCAGCGTGACGGACTTGGAGATCTGCACCGGCATGCAGAACAGCGTCACGAGTAGATCCGCCACAGACAAGTTCACAAGGAATATGTTTGTAACGCTGCAACAATTAAGAACAAATTTAAAATTAGCAAATAAGCAACTGGCGTTATTAAAAAATAAGTTTTTAATATCTAAATTTTACACACATGTGTTAATATCCTATGAGTGAATCGTATGGACAGGAAAAGATGTACAGAAGCAAATAAAAATTAATACAGTTAACACACCCACGACCTAAATACATAACGCATTTAGGTCGTCATATGTAATGAGCATAAGTATGTATTTTTTTGTTTCTTTTTTAATTATATTATAGGGGGACAGACGAACAGACGGGTCAACCGATGGTAAGTAACAACCGCCGTCCTTGGACACCTGCAACTCGAGAGTCATAAGTGCGCTGCTCGCCTTTGAGGTTATCGAGGGATGAGGGGAGGGAAAAGAAGAGAAGGGGATGAGAAGATTAGAAAATAGGGGGGGGGTATACGGGTGAGGAAAAGGGAGAGGGGGTCTTGGGCCTCCGGAAACCTCACTAATTTCGGGGAAATGTAACACATATACGTATGAATTGTTACGGAAGTAGGTACTGATAGGGATTGGAATGAAACTAATGTCACTGACGAGAGTAACAATTTATTTACGTTTCACAGTCTAAACGCATAACAATATTCCGAACTGCTCAACACTATCCCCGCGGACTCCACTTAGACTACACTATTCACTTTCACTGTTCACTTCACTTTACTACTTTTTCACTTCTACTTCTTATTCTTCACTTGAGAGCACTTTCCACTGAACTGCCCTGTAGGCGCGTCTGGAGCTTTTTATATACCCCTAATTTCAATAGTAATTTCTTGAATTTCGACTGTCATTGTAGAATTTTCTATAAAACACCGAAATCACAAACAAAAACCCATAGAGTCCGCCGGGGCTTGAACTCAGCAGCATTCGGCTCGCAGCCGTAGCCAATACCGCTTAGCTACTGTGACTTGTCAACTTTCGAAAAAAATCTATGTGTCTATTTAAAGTAAAGTTAAAATTCTTATCTTCTCACCAATGAAATGCTTTGTATAAGACTTTCAATTACAAAGAAATAAAAATACAATTAATTCATTTACACAACAATTAATTACATACAATTAATTCATAATCATGCTAGCTTTTGCCCGCTACGTCGTAAGCTTGGAAATTAGAATCAAGTATTCTAATAAATATTCTTATTTAGATTTAAGCACTAGTTTTGCACGATGTATGTACAAACATACAAATAGAAAAAAAAAACTGTTGTAGCTGCGGTAGCTGAAGGAATATATTAGTTTTTCTTTAATTTATGTATATAATGTGCAGATATAGCCTGTTAAAACTTTATTATCTGTTTAGAAAATATTAGTTATAAATAAATTATCCAGAGCAGGAGTAAGTTAGACAAATTCAATCGTAAAGCTGTTTGGATGCTCTAAAGTGTGGGAGAAAATTTGGAACTTGTGTTCTCTTGAACTGTTTCTTTTTTAATATTTTTATAAAATCAGAGTATAGCTAAGTATAGTAATACCCAAATAAACCGTAATCATGTTAATGTTATAATAAATGATGTGATTAACGAATCGACAATTGCTTTCGCTTTAATACTGTCAGTAAAGTTATAGTGCAGTTTTTTTTTTTATGCGACAGGGGGCAAACGAGCAGACGGGTCACCAATGGTCGCAACTCATGAGTCTCAAGTGCGTTGCCGGCTTTTTACATTTTTGCACTATAGCAAAATTGGAATGTTTTTAATGTATAATGAAACTGATATGTAATCATACACGTAACTTATAGTGTTAATTTAATTTAAACTAATGCAGTATCTCTAGCGAATTGTCTGGCAAGCAGCCAGCGCAGTCTATATATATCTTCAAAATGTCGTGGCCAAAACCTGACGTTTCGTAGTGTTAAATCATAATACTTTTATTTTGAAATCATCTGTTTCTGCAAAGACAAATAGTATGAAAATAATGTATTTAGTTTACATATTTCTTTTAAATAAGTTCTATACATATCTTCGATTTCTGTAAAACTTCAGATAGGTATGTTCTGTAAGAAGGTTATACATTTTATAACGGTAAAACTTTATGGAAAAGATTTAATAATTATTTACAATTTGCTGTAATATATTTTGGGACCTTCCGGACGGCCTTCGAAGAGACTGCAGAACTCTCGCGGGAAAACGCTGCACTTCGAAAAGAGGTAGAAGAAATGCGGCAGGAAATAGTGACTTTGAAAACTGAAATGGCTCTATACAAAGAGCGTGTGACCCCTGCCACAGAACCGCGTTTCCACGCGACGAACAGCGACGATGGAGCGCGCCATCATGGTCCAAGTAGGGACCATGGTAAATGCCCATCTGGAGGCTTTAGAGGACTGACCCCCTCCCCCTATCAACAGCCGTCCACCGCTTGCAGCGGATAAAAGGGCCGCAGCAGCAGATAAGGGAAACTCCCCACTCCCCTCAAAGTCTGGGAGCAAAACAAAAAAGGGGAATAGAAAGAGAACAAAAGTGCCTGGGAAAACATTAACGGTGCCAAAAGATGATCCAAAGCAGAGGTCTACAGCTGCAGTGCCTACTACCACCAGCGCAGGTGCACGTACCCAGCAACCAACGGCTGCAGGAAAAGACCTACCGCCGCCGGCAAATTCCATGGCTGAAGCCCAGACCTGGTCAAAAGTGGTGGGCAGAAAATCCAAAAAGACCCATAAGCTTCGCGCCCCACGCTCTGCCGCTGTAGTCATCACACTACAGCCTGCAGCGGTGGAGAAAGGCACTACGTACGCCTCAGTATTGGCTGAGGCCAGAGCCAAAGTAGACTTGCATAGCCTGGGCATAAAGGGCCTTAAGGTTCGGGTGGCGGCAACAGGTGCCCGAATACTAGAGATCCCCGGTGCCAGTAGTGGGCAAGTGGCAGATCATTATCTAGCCTCAAAAATAAAAGATGTCCTCCAAACGGAGGACGTTAAGGTGTCCAGACCCACCAAGTGCGCAGAAGTGCGCGTTAGTGGGCTGGACGATTCTGTATCAGTAGCAGAGGTACTAGCGGCCATCACCCGTGACTGCGGATGTCCAGCGCACAATGTGAAGGTGGGCGAAATCCGCCGGGATGGCACTGGTCTTGGTACAGTGTGGGTGCGCTGTCCAGTCACCGCAGCCAAAAAACTGAGTGATTGTGGGACTGTGGGCGTCTTCTGGTGGGCTAGGTATCTGCGAGAGTGAAGTTGTTGCAGCCCAAGACTATACGGTGCTTCCGCTGCTTAGAGGATGGTCACGTCCGGGCTAGGTGCACTGCTGAGATTGATCGCAGTGATCACTGCTATCGTTGAGGCAAACCTGGTCATAAAGCGGGCCAGTGCTCTGCAACACCGCACTGCCCTATTTGTTCTGCAGTAGGTAAATCAGCGGGGCACAGAGTGGGCAGTAAGGCCTGCTCATCCACAACTGCCAAAAGTAAGAAGAGGGAGAAGAAAGCTGTCGGGAAAGAAAATGCTTCCGCGCAGCCGAGTCACCCACCAGCTGAACTAGTGGTCCAGGACGAGGAGGCAAAGGAATTGGATTGCCAGTAATGACCCTTCACTTCCTCCAAGGGAATATCAATCATTGCGCCAGGCTCTTCTTCTCCAGAGCATGGCGGAGTGGTTGATCAGAGTGGCAGTAATCGCCGAGCCCTACTTCGTCGTACATGGTGAGACACTCGAGGAGGGGGCACTGACTACTGGTCTGTCAGTCCTGAATCGAGGTTCAGTCAGCACGTGCGTGAGACAGCAGGGCGAGTCAATAGTGGACGTATCATTTGCTAGCTCTGCTCTCGCACGCCGTGTCCGGGGTTGGACTGTCATGGAGGGAGTGGAGACACTGTCGGACCATAGGTATATACGGTTCGACATCGCCACCCAATTACTGGACAACCTCACCCCAATAACAATACGGAGGAACGGCCCACGATGGGCTATAAAGCGCCTCAACAGGGAGATCCTTAAAGAGGCTGCAATTGTTCAGGCCTGGTCCCGGGAGACCACTGCAGAGTGCCCCGTCGACGTCGAAGACGAGGCGCAGTGGTTTCGAGAGGCAATGACGAGTATCTGCGGTTCGGCGATGCCTCGCGTCCACCGACAACCAACGAAGCGTCAGGTGTACTGGTGGTCTGCGGAAATCGCGCAGTTGCGTGTCGTCTGTGTGGCAGCTAGACGCCGGTACACCCGCTACAGGAGGCGGCGTAGGCGGACACGCGAAGAGGAGGAGCTCCTCTATGAGGGTTATCGCCAGGCGAAAATATCGCTGCAGCTAGCCATCGGCGCGGCCAAGACTCGAGCACGGGAAGAGCTGATGGAGACTATAGACAGTGATCCGTGGGGGCGCCCCTACCGTATGGTGCGGGGCAAACTTCGTCCTTGGGCTCCCCCCCTGACGGAGACCCTCCGGCCACAGCTGCTGGAGGAAGTGGTGGCAGCGCTCTTCCCAGAGAGACCTGAGTACACACCACCGCCGATGGGTCTGCCTATCGCTACAGGGTCGGAAGAGGATCACGTTCCCGAGGTGACGCAGGGGGAATTGAATGCCGTAGTATTGCGGCTTCGGGCCAAGAAAACGGCCCCGGGGCCAGATGGCGTACCTGGCCGAGCCCTGGTCCTTGCTCTCGAGTCCTTAGAGCTCCGACTTAGAGGACTATTCACGGCATGTCTCGAGCAGAGTCGGTTTCCTAGTGAGTGGAAAACAAGCAAACTAGTTCTGCTTCGGAAGGAAGGCCGTCCGTCGGATTCACCGTCAGCATACCGGCCCATTGTGCTGCTGAACGAGGTGGGAAAGCTGTTTGGGCGCATTATTGCAAACCGCCTCCTCAGACACTTGCACACTGTGGGCCCGGATCTGGTTTACTGCCAGTACGGCTTTCGCCACGGATGTTCCACTATCTCGGCGGAGGAAGAAGTGTCCCGAGGGGGCGTGTTGCTGGCTTTGTCGCTTGACATCTCCAACGCCTTCAACACCTTGCCCTGGTTTTGTATAAGGGAGGCGCTCATATATCACCGTGTACTCTTACTCCGTGTACTCTCATTACCTACGGTGCATCGTGGGGGCGTATTTGTCGGGGAGGTGCGTCACTTATGCGGTACGGGGCGGTGCAGGTAAGCGACAGATGTCGTGCGGTGTTCCACAGGGATCAGTCCTCGGGCCACTCCTGTGGAACATCGGTTACGACTGGGTTTTAAGGGGTGTCCTACCCCGGCGCGTGCGCCTGACGTGCTACGTGGATGACACGCTGGTCACGGTCGGGGAAAAAACCTACAGGGAGGCAGCGTTGCTGGCCACGACTGCGGTAGCGCAAGTGGTCGACCGCATACGAAGCTTAGGCCTGGATCTCGCCCTCAACAAATCCGAGGCTATGGCTTTTCATGGACCACGGAATAAGCCGCCGCCGGATTTACATATCGTGGTCGGTGGGGTCCGGATAGATGCTTAGGAAAATACCTGCACCGCATAGGTAGGGAGCCGGTTATAACACCAGTGAAAAAAAGTGTTACCTTTTTAATTGCTGATGCGCGAATCATGAAAATATTATATTCGATTCATCTTTAATAACTGAAATTGAAAAATGAAAAATCACTTCCAAAAACCATTATTCAAACACAAATTAGTTTATTTTTACATAATATTATTACACGTTGTAGACCCATGCTTAGGCACGAATGGGCTGGCTCGACCGGTGCGGTACCATTTCCATACAGGTAAAGGGTTATGAAGCAATGCTTGCGCTGTATTTGCCCTCCCTCTCTCCTCTCTCCTCTCCCCTCATCCCCACTCTCCTCTTTCTCATCTCCACTCTCCTCATCTCCTTATCAACCCTCTCTTCTTTCCTCTCCCCACATTCCTCATCCTTCATCATCCTCAAAGAGGGGCAGCCTTACGACTCTTACGACTTTTGAGTTGCAGGTGTCCATGGACGGCAGTTGTCACTTACCAGGTGACCCGTCTGTTTGTCTATCATGAAAAAATAATTATTATTTTACAATTCATAATATCTAAATTTGACTGATATCAAATTTTATGCAACATATTATTAAATACTGTGGCTTTGGTCTATGAAACCGAAATATATATTTTAATTAATTTAATTTACCTAATTGAATTGATTTTATTGTTTTGAATAAATGTATAAGATTACTTAATAAATTCGTTTGAAAAATAGATAGTATTATCTGTTTTCATTTTTTTATTACAAATATCATCCGGTATTATTTCTAAAACGCTCTTCAGTCATTGCCTTGCCATCGAACAAACCGAAATTCTCCTAACCCGGTTAAGCCCACTGTAATCCACAATTTTGTAGAAGTCATTGTCGATGTCTTTTTGCATTCGCTAATGATGCGTAAGTAATACCTATTGTTTCCGCATACACTAGCAAAAGTCATTGTTATTATACTTTTTATCACATAAACTTTAAGTATGTAGTTTAAATACAAATGATAGATAGATAGATGAACACTTTATTGTACAGACAGATACAATATTTCACTTATAAATATTTAATAAGTAATACCATGTAAAATTGGCAGCAACCATTGGATGGAGAAAGATACATAGGTATATGATTTAAAAGATGATTGTATGGTACAAAAGAAGCATCAGTATACATAGACACATACAAACATAATATTAATACGATACGCTTACATATTCATACAAAAGTATATAAACAAGCTAGTGAATATGAATTACGTATTACTGCTTCACTAGCTTATTAAAAGCTAGTGGAGTAGTATATATGAATCACGTATTACTACTTCACTAGCTTATTAAAAGCTAGTGCAGTAGTATATAGGAATTACGTATTACTACTTCACTAGCTTATTAAAAGCTAGTGGAGTAGTATATATGAATTACGTATTACTACTTCACTAGCTTACTAAAATTGAATAAGTTTCGTGCACATCTGATGACCAGTACAATACATCCCACTGACTATGGTTGTTAATGAGGAGGACATTTAAGTTCCAAGGTACTTCAACCAATTGATGTGTAAGTAAGTCAGAGAGAGAGAGAGAATACTTGCATAGTAGCTCTCATCACCACTGCTTGCCCACAAAAAGTCTATAATTAAAGTAACACTAACATGGCGACAGCATTTTAGTGTGTTTGTCAAAAAAATATTTTTATTTTGGTTCTGCGTTGTTCTATTTTTGCAGAATATAGCTTACATAGCCTGTCTTTGAACCAGTATCAACTATCTTACAACACAGTTATCTATTCATATATCTGTAATAATATCTATCTTATTATGATTTTTTTAGTGGAGAGAAGTTTTCCAGAAGCTTAAAATAATGTAATGGGTAACCAGAATCCCTATTGCAATTAGGCGAACGATTGTGTTTGACGCGCATACATTTTCTAAAAGTGACTACAAATATTTGATACTAGTGTGGTGACTGTGGACTGCATGTCGCTGTCACTATATATTCTATCTCAGAACAAGTTTTATTATTCATATTGGTACATACATTCAGTTTAAATATTTTAGTAAAGCTGGAACTAAATATAAGTATATAAGTAGCAAATTAAGTAAATTGAGTTAAAATTAAGAAAGAGTAACAACTTTTTTCTTGTCGCAACTCCTAAGTTCGGCACAGATTTTCACAAAAGTTAATTAAAAAAAAAACACATTGGTTTATATAATCTCTGTGTAAAAATATTCTCATTTACATTTCATACCGGCTATCGCAGTAAACTGCTAAACATATGCCCTTCCTTAACTGCGGGGCAGGACTAAATATATATTTAATAAAATTTTAAGACGCTAATTCAAAGAATACAATTCAATATATATCATCAAACGTCACCGTAAACGAGGAATCAATATCAATGCATAACATACCAATACATCTCAAACTAACGTTTTGCAGATAATATAGTATCTTGGCGGATTTTTTAAATAATTTGGAAGAAATGCTGATCAATTTGAACGACTGTTGCACACGAGTAGGACTTGAGATGAACAAGTGGTCGAAAATGCCACTACTCTCGAAGTTTTGCAAGAATACGTATATCTTGACTAATTTAAACAACTGGGACGACATAACTTCGATCGAGAAACAAATAGATGAATTTATCTAGGCTTTGCGTCATATGGGAAGCTATGTCATATCTTCCAGATGTCGATTCCATAATCCCTAAAAATCCTATCCAAAGTGACATACAGAGCCGAAATGTGAACATTCATCGTTGGAATCGTCCAAAAGTTTAAAATGCCTCAGCATGCTACGGAGCGTGCGATGCTCAGTGTTTTTCTAATCGATAATATTCGAAATGAAGTCATTCGGCAGAGAAGTAGAGTAACCGACATCGCAGTAAAAATAAGTACGTTGAAGTGAAAGTGGTCCAGTCATGTCTTCAGCCGGACTGATGTTCGCTGGAGTTGACACGTGCTAGAGTGGAGACCGCGATGAGGGGGCCCTGCGGCACGACGGAGAAACAATTTAATAAAGGTGACTGATAACGAATGGATGCGGACTGCCCAAGACCGGGATAGGGACCGGGATTGGTGCTCTGTGGGGAAGGCTTTTCGGCCTGAAGGCAATAATCTGACAACGAACGTTAGCTATAAAAAGTAAGAACGTAGGCTTGACTAATTTCATACTCTTTGATTTCAGATTTTGGGCTAATCTTCTAGCATTTGCTAAGTTTGTGTTCGATCACATAATCAGTGGCATTTTAGGGAGTTGTAGATAGTTTTGTACATGTTCTATTTTCTTATAACTACTGAGAAATAAATATATTTATCTTCATGCCATTTTATTAATATAACCTGTTTTGTGCAAAACAGGTTAATTAATAAAGTATAAAATCATACCATGGGTGATAAATTTGTGGGTTTATAATAAATGTACCTACTTCTAAACTCATGCAATCATAGCAACAGTCAGTAGGCCATAACAAGTAATTTGTTGTTAACATTTTTATATTTTTAGTATAAGAAAAACGTAGTAGCTTTTAAGTTTTAGCATTTTTCCTTTCCAAGGCAACTCTGTACCTAAAAAGTAAACCTGTATCGACCTTCAAATATTCAAGATAAGAGTACTCTATTGAAGTACACTATTAAAGTCGAGTCAGCTGAAAGGGCAGCAAACGTATTAGCGACTCGTTGAGTGGCAGTAGTCACTTATCTTCTAGTAAAATAAGACCCTTAATATTCAACAAAGCGACAGTTGTTTAGGCAACAAATTAAAGTTGGAATATGCTCCACAGATGGTAGCTGAAAGTAACACAACAGTTGATAATATTTAGTTTGTAAATCCCAATTCAATACTGTTAAATCAACAGTGGAAGAATTTCTCACTATATACTTAACTGTCTGCACTAAATATATATTAAATGTAGACGTTCATCGAGGATATTCAATTTCAGTTGTGCCAGTCGCTTTTTGTCTAACCTCGAAACTCTACCGAAAAGTTAAAAAAAAAAGAGAAAAGAGATTCCTCACCGTTATATTTTCTTATATTAATTATTTTTCATAAATTTAGTAGATACAACAGGTGTTACGTGATCAACGTTTAAGTGCAAACTACTTTAGTAAAAATTGGTTTGCCATGCAAATATAATATATTTTAAATTAATGACACTACATTAATCGGGATTAATGTAGTGTCATTATTAATTGCAATAATTTTATTATTAATTGTTGTAAGGAACGTCAAAATTAACAAAAATAAGTCCAATTAGGCTGCTATTTGTCTTCGAATACAGAATGCATAACCAAATCAAAACTTTAAAGCTCTGAAATTTTATATTACTTATTTATTACTTTCAAACACTTATTTAGCTGAACATGATTCAGAAACTCCTTGACCGCATAAAACGCGTTTTGCAAAAGCCACTTACTGAAACATGCCACAAACTTGTTCAGAGCAACTCTCTGACTTATCTGGAATCTTCATGTGCGTATGCTCCGAGGAACCACTCTGGGGATTTGCAAAATAACTTACTAAGGATTTAGAAGTAGACTTTAAACAATTGGAGAATTAATATTGTAATTTAATTCAAACAAATACATAAATTAAAAAAACTACAGTCCTTTAAATGTGGTCCCTCAGTTCTCACATCACAGTTATCTCGATCCCGATAAGTATCTTATAAAAGAAGGTAATGCTAATATTTAGTTGAAAGCATAAACTCCCGTACTAACGCGCTTGTATCGCCTGTCCTATTCCTCAGGAATTGTTCCGGAGGCCTGGAGAGAAGCGAATGTTCAACCCATTCCCAAAAAAGGCGACCGCTCCGATCCAGCCAATTACCGACCTATAGCCGTCACTTCCATACTCTGTAAGGTGTTCGAGCGGATCATCAACACCCAACTAATCCGCCACCTAGAGGATCACTCCTTGTTAAATGATCGGCAATATGGTTTTCGGCCGAACCGATCCACGGGTGATCTTCTAGCGTACGTCACACACCTTTGGGGTGAGGCTATGGATAGGCATGGGGAGTCCTTGGCCATCAGCCTCGACATTGCCAAGGCCTTCGATAGGGTGTGGCACCGCTCGCTTCTCTCCAAACTTCCTGCATTTGGTCTGCCACCTAAACTCTGCAACTGGGTTGCTGCCTTCCTCGAAAAGCGCCGCATTAGGGTTCTCTGCGACGGTGCGGCCTCAGACTTCCACGAGGTAAGCGCTGGTGTACCTCAGGGCTCCATCCTATCGCCTACGCTGTTTCTTCTGCATATCAATGACATGTTGGCCCTTGGCAATATACATTGTTATGCAGACGACAGTACAGTGCACGGGCGATATTTTGGGCATCCTACTGCCAAGCTGGCAGACGTTGAGGAAAAACGACAGGAGCTTGTCGCTGAGCTCGACCGGGTCTTGAGCCGCATTTCCCAATGGGGCTGTGAGAATCTGGTCGAGTTCAGCGCCAAGAAAACACAAGCGTGTGTGTTCTCTAACAAAAAGTCTCCATTCCTTCCCCTTCCTACTCTTCAGAGCACTCAACTGCCACTGCAGGATAGGCTTAGTATTCTGGGTATGGATATTTGCCGGGATCTCAATCCGCGCGATTACATCGAGAGTGTCACTAAGGCGGCCTCGCGTAAGCTCGGCGTTTTGAACAAGGTGAGACGGTTCTTCTCGCCCGAGCAACTGTGTCTTTTGTACAAGACCCAGGTTCGCTCCTGCGTGGAGTACTGCTCTCATCTCTGGGACGGCTATGCGCAGTATTTGCTTGACGCTCTCGATCGGTTGCAGCGGCGCGCAGTCCGCATTATCGACTGTCCTGAGATCACCCAGTCTCTTGAGCCTCTGCAGTTGCGAAGAGATGTCGCCTCTATGGCAGTCCTCTATCGCCTACATCACGGGGAGTGTTCTGATGAGCTCTTCCAATTGGTCCCACCTTCTCCCTTCCTCTACAGGACTACACGTGCTGGCCTGAGGAGTCACCGTTTGTGCGTCGAAAATATACGTACCCGAACTAAACGGTTTGGCTCTTCTTTCTTGTGCCGATCGGTAAAAGCCTGGAATTCTCTACCAGCGCACGTGTTTCCTTCCCACTATGATCCCGGGTCTTTTAAGCGGGGCGTGAAAAAGCATCTCACCAGGCCGCCATAGTGTGGGTCACCATGCTGCATTGACTACACATGCAATGAGGATGGTGACCACCACTCTTTGACTTCACCTATTGCTTTCCATCAGGCAAAGTGGAGTCACTATGGTAGGCTAATATAAAAAAAAAAAAAAAAAAAAAAAAAAAAATAAACAAAAATACTGGAATTATTACAAAAATATTTTTGTTAATCAAAATGAGAACAATTCATTACGGGGCATCAACAATATTAACTTTTTTAAATCAATCACCAAAACTGACGAGAGTTAATGAATTGGTCGTTACATAGCAGATATCATAAAGTAAATTATGGCTATACCGACTTTGTTTTTCTTTTACATCTTTTTATCCTAACAAACTCTCACAAGAATCTATTGTTTTAATATTCCAATAAAAGGGGTTACTCACAATATTGACATTACTACCTATATGACAGATTTTAATTTAAAACGAACATTAAAATATTTGTAGAAAACTCTTTCTTTCACTCTCCAACAATCAATGGAGGTAATTTCACGAATGAAACACATGCAGGCTGCTCCTAAACAATGCTTAGACTCGAATTAATCACGCCCTTTTGTTGTGTCGAATACGAAGAGATATTTTATAAAATATTTTGTAGGACTCAAAATTTATCATCATTAAGACGATAAGCCTGTTTGGTATCGTTTAAGTGAACCAATATGTGGTTAGTTTAAGCAATTATTTATGCGAACATTTGACTGTTGTAGAAAAAAGAAGTAAGTAAGTTAAAGAAAAAATATGAAATATTTTTATTTCGTATTTTTTTCTTTGAAAAGTAAGACAAATTAATTAAGTTAAAGCTAACTTTAATTACGTGAAGTCTCAAAGCAAACTCTACTTTTTTGTTAAATGATTTTAGTACGTCACCTTACATCATGAGGTTCGAAGATTGACCAATGTTATGTATTTTGTGTTTACGGAATAAAAATAACAAAAGTTACAAAGATTACAAATTCAAAACTTAGCTATTTCATTTTTATTTATTAATTAAAATACAACAGCTAAGCTACCGGATTTTGTAGACTTTTTTGAGTGTAAGCTTTGGTATGGTACCATCATTTAAAATTATAAGTAATTTTATTTTCTGTTGTTTTTTATAAAAAATTAGAAACAATCTTCCTTTCTATTTCTTTTTCCATATTTATCTTAAATTGATTATATATTTTACATTTTTACATTCCAATTTAAATTTAAAAAATCAATCACTTTTTTTTTGTTTCCATTGCTAAAAGTCGCAGACGGGTCACATGTTAGCAAATAACAACCACCGCCCTTGGAAACCTTGAACTGAAGAGTTATTGCACTGCCCGGCTTCGAGGGTGAAGAGGGAGACCATCATTCACATCATATTTATGTACATTTATTTTGATGACGTCTATTCTCACCATACAAGACAGAGAAGACAGACAAGTGGATTATTGTGAAGTGATGCCTCAGAAAATAAATGAAAGTCGTTTCACTGGTAATAACTTTTATGGTATATATACGATGTTTCAAGTGTCGCAGTGTTAGTTTCATTAATCAAGGGGTTGAATTATATAATGTAACAATTGATTTGTAACACCGTGTGTACCTTACACAATTAATTATTTAAATTATTTAAGGGGCACTGGTTTCTACAGCCTCTATAAGCAGACCACTTAAAAAAAAGTTATTGCTAGAACTATTACTATTCGGGGTGCTGCGCTAAAAAACCTCCTCGTGGTGTACCCTGGGCAACGTTGACGAAGACGCTTCTTTATTCCGGAGTGAGCGTCGTCGCCAACGGCTAATATTCTAGCAAGGGGGACCTTGCTTGTAGGGTCACTCTGTGTTTCTCCCACTATCCTCTGATCCGAGCAGAGGTCATTGCGGGTAGAAACAGCATGGCGTGACGAGTAAACTTTCATTGGATCCTCCCAGTGATATGCTTCTTCGTCCCAGCCGTAACCCTGCCCGGCATCGAGCCGGCCCGGTGGCTCTTAGGGGCTGTGAGGAAGACAACCTCTTTAAAAAATTACAACACGGGGCAGACGGGCTCACTGTCTTAGACAATTGAGCATGGTCTGACACAGACCACCGTCTGGCCAAACCGCAACCCTGAATTGACAGGAGCGGTGGCTCTTCGGAACCGTGAGGAAGAAAACCTCTATAAAAAATTACCCTAATCTCACGCTCTGAAACCCGGCAATGAGATGAATGGCTGAGAGGAACTCAGTCCCAAGGGGGTCTCCGTCGGAAGACGTTAAATCTCAATTTAAAACATGGCAGAGGTAATTACAAGTGTAGCTACCCAGGTGGGTCCCGGGGGCTCTTCGTCTGGGGAATCCCACTCAGCGCCAGTCGGCACTGACAGCCCCCATTCGTATTCTGGTGGGGGGGGGGCAACCAATGCCTTACGAGCCCTGTAGCCAGCTCTAAATCGGCTATTAACACAAACGCGGAGGTTGCGATAAGAGATGCAGCGGAACACATGTCTGACAGTAAATCGGACTTTAGCAACAGTAGAAGCCAAGTACCTAAAAGAGGCGGAAAGCGTCCACATCCCAGCAAACCTAAGTGTGGACGGAGCAGAAGTAACTCAGGAATTGGTTCGGATACTTCAGCATGTGACGAGATACAACCAGCAGCGGCAGAGGCCGACCGCCAAGGACTGGTGCCTACATTGGAGTGGAGAAGGCTCGCAAAGAGGCTGCAGCTCTCCGAAACTCCGATAAAGTCACTCAGGAATAAGACGAAAAGCGCCTTAAAAACCTGTTCCTAGACCTAGCATCAAAAAGAGCTCAGAGAGCTGAAGCTAGGAACCGGAACCCCGAAAGAGAAAACGATCGTTCAAATTATGTTGAGATTAATTCACCGCTACCAGTAAAACTGAATGAAGCGCTAACACGCATAGGGGAGGTTGCCAAGGTCTCCAAGGACCTTAAAGCTGCTAGCCAAAGAGCGTTAATAGAAGCTGCTTCTACAATAAAGGAGACAATGGAGGCACTGCAGAACAGCTCACCATCTCAGGAAACTACCAAACTTCGGCAGTATGTCACACAACTGGAGTCCCGACTAGCGAACTCTGAAAAAGTAAATGCAGAGCTTCGAAGAGAGCTGCAAGCGCTACAAAAAGATTTTTATAGTCATCGAAGTGCAAGAAGTGAGACTATATCTGTGCAGCAAAAAGAGCCGACTATGACCAGGCTTTAGATCGGAGTTAGAGGAGCGCCTCATGAAACGGATTTCCGCTTTAGAGGGCATTAAGCTCCGCCCGTCCTTAGCATCTAGGCCGACTACATATGCAGATGTGACCAGACCTTTTAAACCTGCAGCTCCTGCGAATAAAGTTACTACTACGTCTTCAGAAACATCAACAGGCACAGTAACTAGGGCAACTAAAAACAGCAGGAAAAGCCAGCCTAAAAAGAAAGTGGAACGTCCTGCATCTACCGCTCCTATAACACAGCCCTCGAAAGAGGCAGTCTGGGAGGTTGCTGGAGCTCGGAAAAAACATAAAAAGGCAACCAAGAAAGCAGCCAAGGCTGTTGCAGCGAAAACACCACAACTCCGTGCACCGCGCTCCACAGCCGTCGTGCTAACGCTGACAGCGGAAGCTACGGAGAAGGGAATAAAGTATGCCGAGGTCCTGCAAAAGGCGAAAGCTAACGTGGACCTCAAGGCTCTCGAGATTCCCGGAGTCCGATGCAAGTTAACTCAGACAGGAGCTCGTCTTCTCGAGATTCCTGGGGCCACCAGTTGTGTCAAAGCGGACACACTTGCAGCCAAACTAAGAGAGGTACTGGATGAGGCTGACGTCCGGGTATCGAGGCCTACCAAGTGCGCAGATATGCGTATCCTGGGATTGGATGACGCAGTCACAACGGCTGAAGTTAAGGCTGCTGTAGCGGAGGCTGGGGGATGCTCTCTTAATGAAGTTAAAGTCGGAATTATTCGCTTCAGCCGCAATGGTTTGGGGACTGTGATTATCAGCTGCCCCGTTGCATCTGCACAAAAGATTGCAGATTTTCGGACTCTTCTACTAGGTGGCTTTTCAAAAGCACAGGTGCGTCTACTGAAGCCTCGGATAACGAGGTGTTATCGATGCCTGTCTATAGGACACGTCGGAGTCCAATGCACGGCGGAGATAACAGCATGCGATCGGTGCTTTCAATGTGGTCAGCCTGGTCACAAGGCCGTTTCCTGTAATGCTCTACCGAACTGTTTCAAATGTGCAGCTGAAGGTAAGCCGACCGGACATCGCCCAGGAAACAAAGCGTGCACCACAGCGAAGCCTAATTCAAAAGGCAGAGAGGTCAATGAGGCTTCTAGTTCGCAGAGAAATGTAGTGATGGACGTCCAATAATGGATCCATATCTGCGCATACTCCAGGGAAATATAAACCACTGCGCAACGGCTCAGGACCTTCTGCTCCAGAGCATGGCACAGTGGTCTGTAAATGTCGCCGCCATTGCCGAGCCGTATTTTGTTCCCCCTGGAGACGTCTGGATCGGGGACCTCGACGGCTTGGCAGCCATCGTACGCGGTACTGCTGCAGTTACTCCTTCCCTAGCTCACATAGCAAGGGGAAGGGGATGGGTTGCGGTGACGATTAACGACATTGCGGTCGTGGCAGTATACTTTTCGCCAAATCGTGTCCTGGCTGAGTTCGAAGACTGGCTTACTCAGCTGGCTGTCGTCGTCGAAGGATGCGGCCCTCGACCCACATTGTTCCTGGGGGACTTTAATGCCAAGTCAGTGGCCTGGGGTTCCCCAGCCCCTAATGTCAGAGGCGCGGCACTGGAGGAATGGGCCGTATCATCTGGTCTAGTCCTCCTAAACAGGGGCTCCGTCCCCACGTGCGTGTGTCAGCAGGGTCGTTCGATTGTGGACATTTCGTTCGCAAACCCTGCCCTAGCACGCCATGTTACTGACTGGCGCGTCTTAGAGGAGGTGGAGACATTATCCGATCACCGATATATTCGATTCGAAGTCTCCACCCTGACCTCTGATGCGTCAACTGGGACGGTTCCACATAGTCGGCGTTGGGCGCTTAAGCGTTTAGATCGAGAGCTTCTCCTGGAAGCCTCCATCGTACAGGCCTGGGTCTCTGCACCGGACAGGCCTGTTGATGTTGATGTAGAGGCAAATTGGTTCCGGGAGGCTATGTCGCACATATGTGACGCGGCGATGCCTAGGGTTCAGGCCAGGCCTCCCAGACGCCAAGTGTACTGGTGGACACCAGAGATCGCGCGTCTGCGGGAAACTTGCGTGATCGCGCGCCGCCAGTACTCAAGGTTTCGCAGAAGGCGTCGCCACCTACAGGATGCGGCAGGTCAGGAGGCAAATTTGCTTTCAGAATACAGGGTTGCCAAGAGGACCCTTCAGGTAGCGATAAAGCGGGCAAAATCAGAGGCCAGCCGCGAGTTATCGGAGACTCTGGATAGTAATCCATGAGGCCGCCTATACCTTATGGTAAGGGGTAAACTACGTCCCTGGGCTCCCCCACTGACTCAGAGTCTCCGACCTGAACTGCTTGAAGGAGTTGTTGGCTCCCTGTTTCCAAGGCCAGCGGATCATATACCTCCACCAATGGCTACACCTCATGCGTCCTACGCCGAAGACGACGACATGCCCGAAATTACTTGGGTAGAACTGAGGGTGGCGGTGCAACGGCTCCAAGCCAAAAACACCGCTCCAGGACCTGACGGTATTCCAGGCCGTGCGTGGGTTCTGGCCCTCAAGGCTCTCGGGCCTCAACTAAGAGGGCTCTTTAACGCATGCTTAGAGCGAGGCCAGTTTCCAAAACTGTGGAAGACGGGGAAACTGGTTCTTATCCAGAAGATGGGACGTCCGGAAGACTCGCCATCTGCCTACCGGCCCATTGTGTTGCTCGACGAGGTCTGTAAGCTCTTTGAGCGAGTCATTGCAGAACACCTCATCGAACATCTTTCAAGAGTGGGGCCGGATCTGGCCGACAACCAGTTCGGTTTTCGCCAAGGGCGTTCCACTGTGGATGCCATCATGCGTGTAAGGGGCTTGGCGGAGGAAGCAGTGTCACGGGGTGAGGTGTTGATGGCGGTGTCGCTTGACATCGCCAACGCCTTCAACACCTTACCCTGGAATAGCATCAGGGAGGCACTCATTTATCACAGAGTGCCTCATTACCTCCGCCACATTGTCGGGGCCTATCTGTCGGATAGAGCCGTAATCTACCCAACACGGGCAGGATACGGAAGGCAAGAGATGTCGTGCGGTGTCCCACAGGGTTCGGTGCTAGGTCCGCTTCTGTGGAACATCGGCTACGACTGGGTGCTGCGCGGTGTGCTCTTGGGAGGTGTCACCGTGACCTGCTATGCGGATGACACTCTCGTGACGGCGCGAGGTAAGACACACCTTGAGGCAACCATAAAGGCCACGGCCGGGGTTGCTCAAGTCGTCGGGAGGATTAGGCGGCTGGGTCTTGAGGTGGCTTTACATAAATCGGAGGCCCTCTGTTTCCATGGGCCCCGAAAAAGACCACCTTCGGGATCCAGCATAACCGTGGGAGGTGTTTGCATCGGCATCAAGCCCTCGATGAAGTATCTAGGGCTTGTCCTAGATAGTCGATGGGACTTCTCATACCACTTTCGGAGTCTGGCCCCCAAACTCATAAGGACTGCCGCTGTTCTATCGCGGCTGCTCCCTAACTTAAGAGGGCCCGACACCTCCTGTAGGAGACTCTATGTCGGAATCGTGCGGTCAATGGCCCTTTGCGGGGCCCCAATATGGGCGGAGAACCTGACGGCCCTTAATGCCGGGCATTACGGCTTTTACGGCACCCGCAGCGGGTGATGGCCGTCAGGATTATAAGAGGATACCGCACGATATCATTCGAAGCGGCGAGTCTCCTAGCCGGATCTGCACCATGGGACCTGGAAGCGAAAGTCCTTGCGTCACTTTACAATTGGCGCAAGGGGGCGCTGGAAAGGGGGTTGCGACCCATGCCTTGTGAAATCGAGGCAAAACGGTCCCAGCTCCGCCAGGTCTTATTAGTAGAGCCGAAAGAACGACTTGAGCGACCGAGCGCAGGCCACGCCACAATTGCGGCGATAAGGCCCATCATGAAGGATTGGCTAGAGAGGCGACATGGCAGCCTCTCCTACCGGTTGACGTAGATACTCACTTGACATGGCTGCTTCGGTGAGTATCTGTGTCGTATAGGCCGGGAGCCAACGTCGGCGTGCCATCACTGCGGAGGCTGTCGCGAGGACACTGCACAACACGCACTTGTGGAGTGCACAGCGTGGGCGCACCAGCGCCAAAACCTCGTGACGGCTCTAGATGTGGGAAGCCTCTCCCTGGCAACCATGGTTCTGTCCATGGTCCGAAGCGAGAGCGAGTGGGATTCCGCCGCCTCATTCTGCGAGGAAGTCATGTTGGCTAAAGAGGCGGCGGAGAGGATACGGGAGAGGACAAATACTCACCCGTCCCGCAGAAGACGCATCAGGCGCCGGAGAGCACACAACGATCTCCGGCCTCCATGAGCGCTGTCCTGGGGGTAACGGGTAGGGCTGCCCGTACCCTAGCAGAAGCAGGCCTGAGACGGTGGCGTGACGTGTTCCACGCACGCCTCTCAAACTGGAGGGGGGGTTATGCCCCACATATTGCCATGGTGTGGCCGCCCTGGAAAAGAGGCGGCCAAGGTCTGCAGGGGTTCCTGGAAGCATCCCTTCTTGGATATACCCAGGTCCCTTGCAATAGACCCACTTATGACGGAACACCGTGTGGTTTTAGTCGGTTCGAGTCCGACATACCACTTCACCGTCAGCTCCGGTGAGTGAAGACCCGTGGGGGTTTCCACACGTAAAAAAAAAAAGACCTATTACTATTAAACCCATTCACAAGTGGATATGCACCATTCATATACATTACAATTCAGCCAAATTAAAAAAAAGTACATATTACAGTCATCAGTACATTTTTACAGAAATCACTTGGTGCACAATAAACAGTTCAGATTCACTAGGGCCGCTCAACAACCGATACCGGTATTAAGATTTTAAATTGTATATCTGACGCCTGGTAAGTCAGGTTTGGATTTCAGTAAATTTACTTAAATCTTATATCTGCAAGGAAGAGTTCGGAGGGTGGATGTGACTTTGGAACAATCACAGGTATCATCGGCTTCCTTGGTGCCTTAAGTAAATCAACGATTTACCGAATTTTCGTAATAATAATTATAGTTTTATTTGCAGAACACACTTCACATTAGTTTGTTGTTTATTATGGTAATAACTTATTATTAAAGAACGTTTCACTGGACCTAGTCGATACTACGAGATTTTGTTATGTATGATTCTAGATAGTAAGTTACAATGGTAAATTATATACGTTAGAGGGCTAAACCTTCATGTCAGGTTACAGGGGTAAGACCCTGACGTGCTCGAGCTATTGCTTATACTTTCCATTCCGTCCGAATAAGCAAACGTGGTTCAGATTCTCAGGGAAGTACGTACGAGATGATGTGATTTGCAGTGTAAGGGCAGGAAGTCGAAGCTTTCGGCAGGGACCCTAGGGTTCATGAAGGAACCCACTTGTCACTTCGTTGGCGGACTCTAAACCGAGAGATTAGTAAGCTAGTACGACAAGACCTCCGGTGCTTCAACGCTCTTTTGATTGAAAGAGCGATCGAGCAGAATCGGAAGTCAAAAGTGTTCGTACAATCTCTTGGGAGAAGGCACCTGACAAAGTTGACCACAGCAACCGGAGAAGTCGTTGCTTCTAAGCCGGCAGTCCTTTTGGAAGTAGAAAGCTTCTATGGGCGGTTATACGCTTCGCATGCATCTCGACCTGATCCCTGATAAATGAGGACCCCAGAGTCGCATTAACACACCACTACACCAATTCAATCCTTTCGTACCGCACGAGCTTCCTCAGCTATCATCAAACCTTTCATACAAGCCCATTCATTCCGCACTCATTGTCTCCGCATGCTCAATCTATCTATATATATATATAGCACATACCCTCTTCAATATTCGTCACTATGTCTTCCTTCAAGTCCTACTCAATGTATTGTTGACATGAGGTTACAAATTCAAATTTGTTTTATTGTGATTCACAGGTACAGAGGATGTTGCACAATTACATTCTCGATCAGCTGTGTTGACAAAAAAGTTTGACAATTTTGATTTTATTATTCGCTTAATCAATCTTTTAAAAACCGGTTGTCATATTAGGGAGACTATACTTACTTACCGGTGTTATACCATAGACAAATCTACTATTGGCCGCATCCACTCAAGATTTTAATCGATAGTGCGAAACCCTGTAAGCGGATTAATGACAGCTATAAGCTCATCACATATACTATCGATTGATGGGAATCACTGTAAATGGAAGATTTGAAACGTAGCGACACACTGCTGAACTTTGCTATCCACCTGTTCATGTATTATAATTGAATATATACTATGATGTATATGTAATTATATAGATGCATGATTATATGTGATCCTGTTTAGGACATATAACGTTTGTACAGTACATTGACCTTACTTCTTTGTTCATTTTTATTTAATTTTATCGCTTAATATTTGAGTTCATTGCATAGTTGACTGTTGAGGAGTTCATATACTTTTTCATTTGGACGCACCTTATTATATTTTAAACGTTTATTCATATTGTCTTAGGTGCTCATTATGATATAACAAAAACTGTTTCCTTTTCATAATTTTATGTTGTTATTTGGGTTTCGTAATTTCACTTTTTGCTTGTGCAATAACAAATAACGATCTTAATTTCGCAACCGACTGTTGATTCCCATTCCATAAGTATGTAGCAACCACGAATATTTTTTCATCTTATTTATCAATAGAATAATGTTGACAGTTCTTAAGAAATCTATCGTTATACTTAAGTAAAAATCCTGTTACGCTTATCCTGTCACATACATATATATGTATATAAAAATACACCTCCATTTTACGAGTGCTTTAGATTTGACTCTCACCCCTGCAATATGAAATGGTTAAGAATATTGTAAAAAGTAATACTAGGTACTAAAGTGCAGACGTCTTATGTTATATATTGCTCATGACAACATCTCAGTAAAAGAAACAAAAAGATATTTTTTTTGCTAACGAAATGGTCTTCTAAAATTACGTAACGTACTATATGTAAATTAAATTTTACACAATTGTATTCGACTGAGAATGAACTATCTTTTCTATGTGTTTATTTTATATAACGATTCACTTTGGGCATGTATTTTTGAATGACCGACCGATGATTTAATACCTGTGCGACTCTATGTAGTTGATGTAGAGATTCAAATGTCACTAGTAATTGCCCATTTTTTACATATTTAATGCTTATATTCTACTCGGTAGACAGTGAAAGCTTATTATGTGACTTTTAGAAGGACAACCAATTAAAAGTAACTCATAGAAATCGAAACAAATCGGATTGTTAATAATTATTAATATCAGCACGTGGATATATTCTTCTACCGCAGTGAAGGTTATACTTGGGTGTTTTTTTTTTTATATTTTTTATAATAAAACAAGTTTTGATGAAATTTGTACAAGTATCTCTGCCAACTAAGATAAAATATATTGTTTTTGTAATAAAAGAAGACGTTGCTAGAAAAGTGGTTGGTAGAACTTGGTGGATCAGAATATGTTACTGCATCTTTTTCCGTGATTTTAGGATCGGCAACCGAAGGGTTATTTTTTTAAGGAACAGTAGCCTAAAAATGTACTAATTTGAAAGTTTTGTGTTATCCAATTTCATTCAAATCTAAACAAAGTTTTATATATAAATATATTTGAAACGGCCTCCTTTAATTTAGGCTTTTAATCTCTCTGTTTGAAATGTTCGTAGATTTATGCGCTGTCTCATTGTGAAACTTAACAACTGCTCCTTCCAAAGATTTCTCGAAAACAGAATATCGTTGTGACGTTTCACAAGATGAAATTAACACTGCTCCCGACAAATTTTCGTTTTATGGTAGAGGGCAAAAACAAAATGTTCTTCGTAAATATGTAACGGCTTGTTTTTTCTTATTTGATTTCGTGAAACACCAAAATGCGTAAAATTCAAAAGGATAGGAACAACAGACAACAGCTTTACATACTCATCACTAAATATTTGTTTGTATTTACTACATAATAGGTTCCAACACCAATGAATTAGAAGACACTGTAAATGAAATTTCAAGTACTTATGAAATTTGCTGTTGTATCTTCCACTCGTATGAACGCATAACTGAAAGACATTTATATTTTTTGTATACTTGCCCCTTAGTTACTTAATAGAGTAAGTCATTATCTTCATCTGACTCTTAACTGAACGCTTTGATATACGTGTCGTAGGACGTATCACAATTCCCTTGTTATGTAACTTTATGCCATTAAGGTTAATTCGAGTGTCAGTGTCAGTGGACTAACTTCATAACACGGCAAACATTGCCACGTCTTAATTGCTTCCTATTTGAGAGGTGACAATCTTTTTCTAGTTTTAGTTAGAGCAAAGACAATATGAGATCTTATGTAAATCAATCACTAAATAATTCATTTAAAAATTTTAAAAGGAATAGGTAATAAGGTCAATGTGCCTAATTTTCTTTATGTTTTAAGAAAACTCGTTCATTTCGTGTCCGACAGGGGTGCCTCGTCATGCGGCAAAACGATGCGCTGCAACGGACTTCGAAGTGACAGGCACTGCACATGTCATTCTGTCACTTAATAAAAGGTAACTAAAAATACAAACTTCATTATAACTGTTTTTAAATTTAATACATATTGTTTACGGGTTTTTTTTTTTAGTATTAGTAAAAGACGGTGAATTGAATACCCATTTTAATATGTTATTTGAACTGAATCTATGCACATTATGTCTAACATTT
Source organism: Tyria jacobaeae (assembly GCA_947561695.1). NCBI lineage: Eukaryota > Metazoa > Arthropoda > Insecta > Lepidoptera > Erebidae > Tyria > Tyria jacobaeae. The sequence continues at coordinate 1,416,793 of OX387214.1, forward strand.
TCAGTAAATAAGTATTTTTCATAGTTTTTTTATAAACGCAGTGTTTGAGCTCAGCAGAAATGAACTTAGGTAAACACAAAGATAATAAATATAACAGAATACTATTATTAATAATATTAATCTATTATATTTACCAAGATTCTTGTTGTTACCAATTTTTATTCATACTATAGGGATAGACGAACAGACTGGTCATCAGATGGTAAGTGATAACCGCCATCCATTTGCACCGTAATTGCTTAAGATTGATGGGGGATGCAGGGAGGGTAAAGAAGTGGAGGATGATGATGAGAATGGGGGATGGAGGATATATAAAGAGGATATGAGAAAGAGGAGAGGGGGGATGAGGGGAGAGGGGAAGTTGCGCCTCAGGAAATCTCACTTATTTCGGGAAATGAGATGTCATTAGAATGAATGAATAGAACCAAAAGAAATAGAGGGTAAAAAAAAATAGTACAAATAAACTGAACTGACTGACTGACTGACTGAACTGAACTGAACCCTTATTGTGTAAGTTTATTTCTTCGATTTTAAGTAAAACGTATTTTGAAAGAGACTATTGGAGGAGATGAAAGACAAAACTGGATTATTTTAACACGCATTATTAGCTTCACCTATAGCTAACTATATGTGCATCTAATCTTGGAAGTCAATTTAAAGTTTCTTTGTGTGTTTATGCACAGATAAATATAGAAGTTCTTGTCTGTGGCTACTAGTAAACCCCTCAAGTTCTGGATCATTTTTTTTTAATGAAGTCTAATACATTACACTGTTGTCTTTTGTACTATGGAAGCAAGGCTCTGTTACGAATTCACTACGACTAAGTAATCACTGAATTTGAAAATAATCAGTGAGATTAAACAGTCAAAGGGTGAATGTGAAACTGTTTTGCGTGAAATAATAAACTAAAATAAATCTTAGCACATGGGCGAAAGACTGAATTTGTGGCAATCCTTTGGAAGAAAATTGGGCACCTCGCTATAATATATACATTTAAGCAATCGTTATTATCAATTACTAATCTGGGTTTCCTTTGACCCAAATTATACGTATAGTTAGATTGCTAAGGATATGTGAATGAAGTCGTTCAGTGTTAGGAATTTCTAGTGAAACTTACAAAATAAAGTACTAGCGCCAGGTTTAGTTCAACACAAGTGAATTTTAAAATAAGATCCATAACATAAAACGAAAGGCAGATGTTCCTTCAAATTTAAATGAAATTTGCGTTGACTGAGTTAAAAGAAGTCGTAACAATCAGATTACCGTGTAAAAGGTTGCCTATGCATTATTTTACGTTCATAGCATAGCTAACATGATGATTTGATTTTCTTTCTCATTATTTTTACTATTTAGTTGAACTTCTTTTCGTCATTATAAAAAAAAAACCTTTCATCAAACATATTAGCCAAAAAACTCGTATAAAGGAGTCTACGAAAAAAAGAGAATTTAACGGCAACAGTAACTTCACATCGTATCAAAATCTTATAAGTTACAAGTTTGAGATCAGTTAAGAAGGAAAACGATATTTGTAATATAAATTAAAATTTATATTTATTAATCAAGTTTTATTTTATATTAAACCCTAAACATTTGAACACTTCTATACAGTGGTATTCGTTAAAGTTATAATTATGTAATTAAAACCACATTCTGTTATTAATAAATTGCAAACTTTACTTTTACCGAGAAGATTTATTATATTTACATTTAAACATTTCTTTTGAGTTTTTTTTTTTAATTTATATACCTATCTATACTTCAATATAATTTGTATACTAAAATAAGAAAATTAAAAATATTTTACTTTGTTTGTTTTGCTTGTTTAAGCTGCAAGTGTTTAACTGGACCTACAGGTCTTATTCGAACATTTTTTTTTCTAAAATATATAAATAAATCATGGAGCCAGGCAATGACCATAAAGGCAAGTGAAACAGCTGGTAACTTCTAGGCAAATATCTAATCATCGATGATATACGTTATCTATTCCCTAAATCAACATATACATATTATGGTTTACTCTGGGTTTTAGAATACCCATATAAACATTTAGATACCCAAATTTCTTGGTGTGATTCAGGGTGGAGAAGAACAGGAAAATCCCATGTCCTCCCGATGGTGTCGTACAAAGCGAATAAGGCATTGGACTGTTATCTATCATACAGTATGTATTAAGTCATACAGTGATCGGTTTTGTGTTATTTAGAAGCCTTTACCAATTACACAATTGCTATGAAAACCTTGTAGCTCTTGGTACAAATTTATGACTAAAACTAATACAAATTAAATATAAAGATGAAAATTACGGCACAACGTCAAATCACGCTAACTACTAATGGACAAATGGTAGGATTGAAGACAATAAAACTGTAGAAAAATATTTGTATATGAATTGTAGCTATTAATGAGAAAGTCTTGACACGACACGTTTAGAAACTAACCGATGACGTCAATAGCTGATAATAATATAGTATATAACTGAATGAAAACACTGTTACACAGTTTATGAGGTATTTATGTTCCATTAAAAATAAACATCTGAGAAGAATAATGTATACAGAAGAAATATTTGATGTCTATAAAAATTAAACAGATCAAAAGCCCATTAACTATATCATTAAAGTCCATTACTACATGTCTGCCTAAAAATGGAGTGTAATATTTAATATTGATGAACGAATAACAATGTAAGCCTTTTTATTTCATCATAAATAAGTTCTAACGATAACTCATACATCCAATTTGATCCATTGTATGTATGAGTTAAACAAAACAAAGTAAAATTAGAACTTATTAGCCACTGTCATTATAGATAGACTAGTTATAATTAGTATTAGTAGTAATTTTTTATGCGATAGGAGGCAAACGAGCAGACGGGTCACCTGATGGTAAGTGACTACCGCCGCCCATGGACACCCGCAACTCAAGAGTCACAAGAGCGTTGCCGGCCTTTTAGGTAGAGGTACGCTCTCTTCTTGAAGGTTTGAGGGTCGTATCGGTTCGGAAATACGGCAGGCGACAATTTGTTCCATAAGCTGGTTGTGCAAGGCAAAAAGCTTCTGGAGAAGCGCACAGTGGTGGAGAGCCAATCGTCCAGGTGATGGGGATGGATATTTTGTCGCGTAGGACGATGGCGGAAACCAGCAGCCGGTATAAGTCCGAACAATTCCTCTGAACACTCCCCATGATACAAGCGATAGAGGATGCAGAGTGAAGCTACATCTCTACGCAACGCCAAGGTGTCAAGTCGATCAGAAATATCTTGGCAGTCGATGATGCGAGTCGCTCTCCGTTGAATGCGGTCAAGAGGGAGAAGTTGGTACTGGGGTGCACCTGCATAGAGATGAGAACAGTATTCCATGTCCGGCCGAACCTGCGCCTTATAAAGTTGCAGGTGGTGGGCCGGGGTAAAATACTGTCTCGATCTGTTTAGCACACCAAGCTTCTTCGAGGCTAATATGGCCTTACTCTCTAAGTGACCGCGAAACTGGACTTCGCTTGATATATCGACGCCAAGGATTCCGATACTGGCTGATGCAGTTAGGGAAGTGCTCTCAAATTGAGGTGATACGACCAATGGCAACTTTTTAGCGGTGAACGCGCAAACCTGTGTCTTCTTGGGGTTAAACTGGACTAGGTTAAGTTGACCCCAATCTGAAACTTTTGATAAAGAAGTTTCGATTTCAGACACAAGTTTGGATCGGCTTTCGTTGACGTTTACCCGAGAAATGTGAGCGCGGCCGATGTAAAGGGCATCACTCGTGCTATCATAGCAATGGATGCTGCTAATCTGCAGCATGTCGTTATGATGCTGCTGATATGCAGAAGAAACAGCGTGGGTGATAGCACACAGCCTTGTGGGACACCAGAGAGTCAACAACGACCTTGATGCTTCTGTCTGTAAGAAAACTGGTGAGCTAATTACACAGTTTCTCGGGAAGCCCATAGGAAGGAAGCTTCGCAAGGAGCGCTTTGTGCCAGACCCGATCGAAGGCCTTCGCCACGTCCAAACTAACGGCCAACGCTTCCCCCTTGGTCTCGATCGCCTGCGCCCACCGGTGAGTCAAGTATACGAGAAGATCACCAGCTGAACGAGCCTGACGGAAGCCGTATTGTCGATCATTGAGGAGCTGGTGGTCTTCTAAGTACCGAAGGAGCTGGCAGTTAACAATGGATTCCATTATCTTGGAGAACAAGCAGGTGATGGCTATGGGTCTGTAGTTGGACGGATCCGAACGATCTCCTTTTTTAGGGATTGGGTGCACTAGAGCTGTCTTCCATGAGTTCGGGACTACGCCAAGAGAGTAGGAAAGCCAATAAAGGCGCGTTAAAACCGGTGCTAACTCTGGAGCACACGTCTTCAGCACGATAGGAGAGATTCTATCGGGCCCACTCGACTTATGAACGTCGAGGGAAAGAAGAAAGAAGAAAGAAGCCCTTTGTGTAAACCGGACTTCCGGCATGTGGGTCTCGCACTGCGGTATGGTAGGCGGTGCGTTTCCCCCGTCGTCCAGGGTCGAGTTGGACGCAAAGAGTTTGCCCAGAAGATCAGCTTTTTCTTTAGCGTCGTGGGCAAACAAATTATCTCCTATGCGCAGAGATGGAAGGGATGGCTTACACAAATTTCCCCTGGACAGCTTTGGCAAGAGACCAGAATGCACGAGTTCCGGAGGGGAGACTCACTTGTCTCTCGCCAATTCTGCCGATGTGAGCCACTATAAAAAAACCTGTGAATTTCATAAAACTATTTTTAATAGTTTTATGAAATTAAGTAGACTGAAAGACAGATATACAGAATCTGTTTCATGAATACGAGTAGCATACGCATTGATTTTACATTTATAAATGTACATTTGTACACTCATAAATGTGATTGTACACCTATTCCTTTTTTTAAGTAAACAGAGAAAGGTAGAGATTTTTATTATTATTAGGGAAAAGGTCAAATACACACACAGATAAGGTCTAAAACCTATAAAGATGTGTAACCTATTTTTTTTAATTGTTAATCATTCAATCTACGAATCCATTGCATCTGTCCATCTAAAGGTTGTCTGTAAGAGATCGCAAGCGATACGACCGCCGTTTGTTGCACTGTGAAATACTGTGTCCTATGTTATACTAAACCTTTATGGTGTATAATAAAGAGTATTGTATTGTATTTTATCTTTCAAAAGTTGATATGCTTACATGAAATTTACTGGACGACTTACAAAAAATACAACGAATTATATGAACTTCCTTTAGCCTTATTTTTTTTAAACTAGGCAAGGCTAAAGGGCCTTAATTTTTATTTGCTTCTTACAATATTAAATAAAACGAAAATAAAGAAAAAAGTTGATAAAGAGAATCTAATTTGAAGGAGCTTAGTACAAGTTGGAAACACTCTTGTAATTATATATTTTTTTCTTTAAAAACTATTAAGAGTTAAAGCGATTTAAATGTGACAGTAAATAAAAAAAAAATGAATCTTTCCCGATTCTGCCTCGTAGTATAATGTTTATGATAAAAACTAAGGCATTACAGTTTTGCTTTAATTTTTTATCATAAAAATATAAAAATATACATAGTAAAATATTCTGTTACTCACATCAATTGATTCCATTGCAGAAAAACTTGCCGTAGCAAGAATTGTTAAAATCTTTGAGGGCGGTTTGGACTACCTCATCGGAATTGAATTTTATTCCTTGTAAGAAATTTTTAAAATTCTTAAAAGAAGTAGTAATCCGTTGAAGCAAGTCCGAGGAGTATGGCTAGCAATTGACCAGTCACCTTAGCTTAACGACTAGCTTTTCTATCATGGTATGCTATTGTTGACAATATAGATCTGCCGTAATCGTTTGTAAATATCTTAGAAATTATGAAACCAGCACTGGTACACCAAACATTCACCAATACTATTTTTTGAGACAACTTTCGCTTGGGACAGACTTTTGGTGGTTCTTCTGGGTTCAAAATATGTGAAAAATGTTTTTGATTGGCGTACAGGATCTATTTTTCATCACAAGTAGTGATACGATTCAAAATTCCCTCTTTATTGTGTCGGTTGTGTAATGTAACGCAGCACTCAATGCAGGTTTTTTGGTGTGCTTCACACAATTAATGCGGTACCCATTTCTCATTTTTTTTTACTTTTCTAATTTGTTTCAAGTGAATTAATATGAGTTTTTTCACTTACACTAAAGCCTACCACTAACTCCACGGGATTTGTTCAGGTCAAAATTTCCAGAACGAAAATGTTAGAATCAAAAGATACTGCGCTTCCTTCTATAGTAACTGCCTCATACACATTTTTTTTTTTCACTAAATACGAAACATAAAGTTAATATAAATTTGATTTTCAAATTCTTTAAACTTAACGCCGAATATGATATAAATATGAATATGATCAAGTGGCTAGTTTGACAAAATGCCAATTTCATTAGACCTTATGTATATCTTACATATATTGTATAGCTATCATATATCAGCTTACTTCGTATTAAGGTTCATTATACTGTTGTACCTACTGTCATAATTTAATGATACTTTTATAAAATATCATTTGTCTGTTTACAACATCGTTACAATTTTTTTGCTTTTTGTAGTAAATCTATATGGATAGGTATGTAAAGGAGCAGGATAGGAGGAGCAGGGATATAAAGGAGCAGACCCTTTCAGAATACAAGGGTATGGACCCTTGTATCCTGAAAGGGTCTGCTCCTTTGAGGATACATGCGTTGTGCAAATCTAGAGCATGATGAACCTGAAAATCAGAAAACTCAAATATGTTTTATTTTTACATGAGTGCTTCAAGGCTTTAATAAGTAAATTTTGTTGAGGAATTTCGCTTGTTTTCGAAGTTCTTTGATGGACTCCACACAATTGAAAACAATTTATTACGATAAAATTTGCCAACTTTCGGCCCCTTGTGTCTCCTTATCGGGAGATTTAGGTACAACACGCTGCGGTTATAATTTTATTTAAGTTTTATATTCCAAGGCTGATTTGCGTCTTTTTATTTTACATAGGTTCTAAAAGATTTTAGTACGTATTGTGAAATGTAAGATATCAAGCCACTAAGTACCTTGTTACTCTTCAAACTTTGACTTAATCCTCATTAATATCCATTATCCCATTTGTAAGTTATTGGTGAAGAGAATAAAAACTAAAGCTTTTAAATATTTAAGGTCACGGAAAACAAAGCTGAAAAATCATCTAAACATACCAAAGAAACTGATTACACAGGAAAAGTAAGATTAGACAGCAAAGTGACTTATTAACCAATATATATAATCTGTATGATCCACATAGTAGTAGGTACAATTCACATTTTTTATGGTGTTGTACGAACAAACCTGGTGACCCACCAAACGGTAACAGTAAGTGACTACCACTGCTCATGAACACCTTCAACTCGTCGCAAGTGTGTTGCCAACTTTTCCAACAACAACAACTCCCAGAGTTTGGCTTCCGATATTCTCGCTCAGTGGTGAAACACAACGCTAGCATTGCTTCACAACCAGTTCTCTTTAAAGCCAGTACATTGTCTTTTAAACAAGTGTTCGAATGGTACTGCATGGGTAGAAATAAAGGTAATGAGTTGAAAAATAAAAGAATGTACTACTCACCTCCTCATATACTGGAACTTGATGACGACAAATATGAGCAGCGTATTTGCGGAGAGCGAGGCAGTCAGCACCACCACATATAACACTATTATCAACAAGTCAGGATTGTAAAACACATCCAAATCAAACTGTGGCACACTCCAAAGCCCTGATTCATTTATACCGGGTCCAAATGTCATGTTAAATGCTTTTAAAGACATATTTTATTTGGTGTCACTGTGAATAAAACTTTAATAATCTAGCGTTGAAGATATATAGTATTTTTTATATAATTATTGTATTATTAAATGGTATACTTAAGGGCTGCTTTGAGGTAAATAATGAAGAAAATATGATGCCTACTTATTTTACTATGTAGAGATTAACGGGAATTAGAGCAATAATTATATATTTAATCGCACACACAGCCGTCTAGACCCAAACTAACCAGAGCTTGTACAAGGGTAAACAACAGTATGTTTGTGTGATAAACAGACTGTTGCTTAAGAAATAATCGTATTCATCACACAATTCGATACCTTTCACAACCAAGTCACAAAGATATTCAAAAGTTTAATAGTATTTTGCTTCTTTACTCACGCTATATCCAAAAATTGTAAATGTGATTTTGTAATTATTCTTTACCAGCGGTAGAAAAAAAGGATATCTGAGGATTTCTATTCAGATAAAAAGTATTGTGTTCGGGTGATAGAATAAGTCAAAATTAACTTTCAGTTTCAACTGCGTTTATGGTCACTGCTACGCTCCTAATAGTGTCAGCGTGATGTTTTATATCGTATACACTTCACAAAGGGGCTATCTAATTTAAATATCTTTTTAAATGGTTTTAATAGTTTCTGATGTTAACGCGTGCAAACAAACAAACAAACTATTCAGCTTTATTATATTAGTATAGATAACTAATTAAAATTATTACTTCTTTACGCATTGTATTAAGATACAACATACATATTAGATACATTGTGTTTATCCAGTATTTTGAATATAAACTAGCGACTTACAATCAGATATCTGTCGGCTATCTTGATTTTTATGACTAATGCTTAGCCTATGCAGTACAGGTATTTTCAGAAGCTCCTGTGGCCGGAAAACACCTGCGTCGCCCGGAACATTAGGGAGCCATGTCTCCTCTCGAGCCATTCTGCCAGCACTGGCCGAATAGCCTTCATATTAATAAAAGACGCTCCTGCCACTCAACTTTCACTTTGCACCGATCGTTCTCCATCCTCGGTCATAATGTTGCGCCACCGTCGTAGAGATGCGAAGGCCCTTTGTGGAAACCCCCTCGGGCCTTCATCCCACGGGGGTTTTCGGTGGGACGGTGTGTCGGAATCGGACCGACTAAAAACACACGGTGTGCCATACTGCGCCTAAAATAGGAGGAATCCGGGAACAGCTTTACTAAAACATCCGGATCCCTCCTAGCACCTGCCTGCAATCGCGACACCACCTTGTTACAACTCTCAATTAGGCGGCGTCCAGGCACACCAGAACGTCGCCTCCTCGCGGCTGTCCACTATAGCGAGTGGAGGGGAAAAGCCCGTCCCGACCACCCGCAGCCACACTCAGGGCGGCATGAGGCGCTCGTAAGCACGCCTACGCCGCCCGGTGCGCCGGCGGCGAACTAGGTCCTAATGGAGATCGTCCTCCCGGGCCCGATCCGCCGCCTCCTTCTGTGAGATGACATCCTCGCAGAAGGTTGCGACCGCGGTAAACTTCCTGTCGCTACCGGCCATGGAGCGTATGTAGGCCGGTAGCGAGAGATCCTCTCCGATGACTGCAGTGAGGAACCGACGCTGCGCTGCCCAAGCGGGGCAATCCGCTAGCGTATGTTGAGCCGAGTCCTCGCTGCAGTCGCAGTGGTAGCAGGCGGGACTTCATTCCCTCCTAGCGACCGAATGCAGGTACTTTCCGAAGCAGCGTTGCCCGGAAAGGAACTGCGTCAGTCGGAAAGAAAGAGTCCCGTGCTGTCGCTCTGCCCATTCGACGATAACCAGCTGGAGCGCCTCCACGGCGGCAAAGCCAGCACGTGGAGCCGAGGCTCGGCGAGCGGCCTCACGCCACTCGCGTACCTCTTCGGGCGGGGGCCGATTGCCGCTACCAGCCCGGAAATCAGTCGTCCGCCGATAAACTTCGGCGAGTACTTCCGCCTCCAAGTCCTACGGGGGAGTTCCGACAACGCGCACGCCGCCTCCGTTGACACGGTGCGGTAACCACCGTTTGGCTCTAACCGCCATGACCCTCTGAGGGTTCAAGAGGCGTGTCCTATTCTGAGCGGCTAGAGCCTCTGCCCATACCGGTGCACCGTAAAGTGCCATTGACCGGACAACCGCCGTGCTACAGCGACGCTGGGTCCACCCAAGTTGGGCAAAAGGCACCCAAGAGTGGACGCAGCGCCGACCAGCTTTAGAGCAAGCTGCCGAAAGTGCTCGTCGAAGAGCCACCTCCCGTCAACGGTCAGGCCCAAGTATTTAATGTGGGCCGAACCGGTACGAGGGCCGAGTTGACCATGATGGCGGCACCAGCAGGTTTACCACGACGGGACCCATGAAATAAAAGGGCCTCCGTCTTGTCCAGGTCCACCCGCAAGCCTAGCGCCTCGATGCGCCGGACCACCAGGGAGGCTCCTCTGGTGGCCAGGCTCGCCGCCTCTAAAAAGTTCGACCCCTGGGCTGTGACTAGAGTTTCATCGGCGTAAACGATTACGCCCAGCCCGGGGGGGAAGTCACCACAAAGGGCCCAGTCGTACCCCATGTTCCACTGGAGTGGTCCAAGGACAGACCCCTGCGGAACACCGCACGGCATGAGATGGCGACTCAAATTTCCATCTCGGTCCTCGTACATGACGGTATGCTCCTCTAAATAGTCCGCCACTAGTCGCATCAGGTACTGTGGCACTCCGTGATAGCGGAGCGCTTCCCTTATGCAACTGAATGGCAGACTCTTGAATGCGTTGGCGATGTTTTTTTTTTTTTTTTTTTTAATGCGATAGGGGGGCAAACGAGCACACGGGTCACCTGATGGTAAGTGACTATCGCCGCCCATGGACACCCGCAACTCAAGAGTCGCAAGTGCGTTGCCGGCCTTTAAAGGTACGCTCTTTTCTTAAAGGTTTGAAGGTCATATCAGTTCGGAAATACGGTGTCCAACGACACCGCAACAGCACGCAGCCACAGCTCACTGCCTCTTTGGTCACGGCTCTCAGACACAATACAGCTACGAACGTCGAACGCCCCGCTCGGAGACCAAATTGGGCGTCCGACAAATCGGGGCCGACCTCGTCCAGGTGCCGGACGATGTGGGCTGAGAGTACCCTCTCAAACAGTTTACCCGCCTCATCCAGCAGCACGATGGGTCTGTAGGCCGCGACCGAGTCGGATGAATGAATGAATTGTAAAGTCCCCCGCGACACAGGAATTAATCCTAGTGCGGGACTTGTCTTTTAAAAAAAAAAAAAGAAGTGTCCCACTGGCTGGCTTCATAAATAGCTGATTCATAGAGTAGTATAAATCAACGGTTGTCTGTAAGAGATCGCAGATTACAATAAGACCATTGTATTGATATTTACGCATTATTCTTAGTTTTTATAATACTCTTTGGTCGGAAAAAAATAATCTATGTAACTGTTCCACGAACTAAGCCTGTAATTCAGTGTTCCGAAAGGAAAACTTATCTTTCGCCAATCTTCGCATAGAATTGGATTGAAATTTATTATCAAACTTTTAAGTACGTAGGCGTTCCCTAATTGCCGCTTAATATAAAAATACACCGAAGGGCTGCCATCGGCTCTGTGTAACCATAAACAAAATAGTGGTTTATTGCCGATTTGTTTTTACACAATTTTAGATAACAGTATTTAAATTTAAGTTTATTATATTGTGTAAACACGTATTCATATTAATACAACACACTTATATATATATGTACATATTAATGATAATCATTCGTCTAAAAGAAAATTCACAAAAAAGTGTGACACCTGTACCGTCTCGGCTGGACGGATGTGTATTATGGGTATCCCCGAAATAAACACGTGAGTAAAATCATATATTTAAATAAAATTAATATGAAAAAAAATGTTTGATTACAGTGTCTTGAAATTTACATCTCATATGTCGACAAACTTATAAGCATTCAGGCAACAGATGATAATAGACATACATCAGGCCCGTTTATGCCCCATAAAAACCATGCAGCTTTTTACTCTTCCATATCTCTTTACGATCTGTAATATTAACTACTCCAGGTCTGGGCAACTTCTCTTTCCCAAGACTAAGCGGAGTAATTCCGCTATCAACTACCACCACAGCCCGGTGTACCTCCACGTTAACAGAGTGAAAGTAATGTCTAAAATTGCATATCTCGCAAGTATGGAGAGCCCTGGCACTTAAGAAACCACGATCCCTACATTTTCATGGAATATACAATCTCATCACTGATAAACGTGGATGGTGCATTCGATATGTAACTAGCAGTGGACTCTTCTATCCGGGGCATCCAATTCCGTCTGAGTCCATCTAAGTATGCTAAAAGAGTAGGTTAGGACTAGTATGAACCAACCGTTACAAGCCACGCACCTTACCGCAAGACATAAGTTTTATTCTATACTTTTTTCAGGTGGTCAAAGAAGCGCTCCTGTTACTTGTTTCATAGTCATTTTATTTATACCCAACGCCTGTGACATACTACTTGTACGATTTATTTGCGGAAAGACGTCTTCTGTTTTCCACATCAATTAGAACGTAAAGTTCGATTAAAGACGTACAAGAGTGTCAAAAGATACTTTTATCTTTATTAGAGGGATTTTATTATATGTATATGTATAGGTTTTGAACCTGTATTAAGGGATCAGCGTAAGCTTATGGTGGTAAAATAGAATATGAAAAGTCTACTACTCTATTTTAAGTATTTTGTGACATCTTTTAGTTTTATTGTTATACCTGTATAATGGCTGTACTTTGAATGTGATCACTATTGTGCTACAGCTCTAAGTGTTATTATGGTATCACTCGATATTCATTTTAGTACAACGGTATATGCAAACTCCACTATAAACCTTATTCTCATAGCACAATTGCACACTCTTGTGAATACAGTGGTTTTGTAACTTCTGTCTGTAAGAGTGATTTAAAACTAAAAAAAATATATCAATAGTATAGCTTTAGCCCGAGTTACTGACAGAGTCGTCACAATATGCCAAGAAAGAAATAGATCTGGTGCTGTTAAAAGGAAAACGGAGAGCGAATATAATTAAATCAGGCTAGGGAATCATTAAATGATGTCGAATGTGTGGATTTAGTTTAACCTTTGGATGATGGTGATGACGATTATTTATGAAGCAGCACAAGACTTACTACTATTTAGTTACTTCGTACTTGAAACAATGATATTGACGAATTTTCAAAAAATATATTTTTTCGTCAGCGAATAAAGGAATGGGCTACAGAAAGAAATATATCTTAAATAGCTCTAAGTGATTTAGCCGTTATATAAAATTTTAGGTTTTAGAAGATATTAGAAGACCTAGAAGAATTACCACGTAACGCTAGAAAAAGTTTAGGTAATATCAAACAAATACGTAATAAAACGATCGAACAAGGTGAATACTGACATAATGGCCTCACAAAATCTTTAAAGAAATCATTAGAGAAATGGATCGAGTTCCAACTAAAATTAATTCAAATTTCAATTTCGACCGTCTCCCAATTTTGGCCAATTTTGGGCACTATATTTGAAAGATCAGATATTCAGCCGTTTGTAATTGGAATCCATTATGGTATTGGAAAATCAAATCAAATTCACGAATATTTAGATGACTACGTGAAAGAAATGGAAGATTTAATTTAGGACGGAATGAATATTGAAAAATTAAAAAAGAAAGTTGCTTACATAAAAATGCACTGAACTGTTCTTATCATGCTGCATAGCAATGTTATGTGTTTTGACACTGAGTGACCAAACATTCTAAAGATAAAAATTAAGTCTTTAATATTTTGATATCCATTTATATTAAAAAATAATTACTGTTTTATTAATGTGTTACAGTAGGAGAATATTCCCATGTATCTCATATAGTGACTTTTTTGAAAATTAATTCAACCAAGAGGTCCAACACGACAAGAACCAAGAGGTCGGCAATAATCCCCGAAAAAGGTATAGGCCCCATAATAAAACACGTATGGCTCGTTTCCCCCACTAATTAATCGATAGTCACAAATTGCTCATAAATGAAGCGTAATCAATTCTTACACGCATCTCTAAAGAAAAGTACAAGTTCAAATCTTCAAATGTCATATACAGCCTAAATAATATAAATATACTCTTATAACAGTGATTAAAAACCATTGTTCAAAATAAAATCCATATTCTACATAGTACAGCTAATAAGATTATAATTCTAAACTATATAACAAATTGTCGATATTTAAGAACGAATGAAAACAGAATTTTTGAATATATTCAAACCTATACTTAATAATAGCTTGAGCTTTCATGATGATGAACAATGTAAATGGTAATATAATGATCACTTTTTAAATACAATTTATTTATATATTTAGCATTTGCCTTATATTTGACTCGTTGGATTTATTCGGGTCTAAAGGCTGCATGGAAAGAAAGGACTAGATGCATCCAGTATCGCAGATGGAAGGACCTCTGAAGAAGCTGGCCACTCGTGCTAGCGAAACGTTAGGAAGCAATTCCAACATACGACGGCCTTTAGACCCGAATAAAGCCAAGGAGTCATCAATCGGCCGCGAAAGCCTCAACCAATTTCCTTTTGATATTTTACTAGCGCGTGAAAATATTTGTAATAACCAACCACATATTGAATAAAATAAAATTAGTTTTGCACTTGCATTTTACTTGTTACCTACCATCTTTTGCAGATTTCCCATAGATTTACCATACTTATGATTTCACTTTGAAATTGCAGCTGTCAACATTTAATTCAATCTCTATACAGCGAAAAAATGTTTATCGTTATTTTTATACTTTTCTCATTTTCTTCAAACTCCTTTTTATTTTTTTAATCTTCATATTTATAAATTATTATTTGGAGTGTAAAGGTTTCTCCTTGCGCCGAATAACAGCTCTTATGCAGCTTTTATATAGCTCGTTCATCGCTTGTACAGCTCTACTAACGCAATAAGCCGTAAGACGTGGACCTTTTATGCACTTAAAACTGCTGTAGAAGCGCTTATACAGTACTTACACAGCCTCTATGTGCAGCTTTAAGTATAAAAATGAACTCAAATACAGCTTATGTATAAGTTGTTATGCTACGTGCACACTTTTTTTTTTCTTTTTTCGTGTGGAAAACCCCACTGGTCATCACCTCACCGGAGCTGAGGGTGAAGTGGTATGTCGGACTCAAACCATTAAAACCACACGGCATTCCGTCAAACTGGGTCTATTGCAGGGATCGCGGGACACCCTGCGAAGGAAGCCTTCGGGAGACCCCTGCCGACCTTTGCCACCTGATTGGTAGGTGACCACGCCGTAGACTTTGAGGGCCATACCCTCCCTTCACATTAGAGAGGCGGTCAACCAGTAGGAGAGGGCACAATGTCACCTCTCCAGCCAATCCTCCATGACGGGCCCCACCGCTATGATAGTGGCGTGTCCTATGCTACGTATGCTACTAACTCCTTTAGACTCAATCAATCCTACCTTTTTTTACATGCATTACTACACATTTATCAACACTGATACATTTACTACTTTCAGTTACCTCTAGTATTCTTATCAATTAAAAGTGCTGAAAACCTCTCCGTAAACGATAGCCTAGCTCTGAGCCTGAGCCCTACAAAATAGGGATTTAGAACTTAGCAGAACCACAAAAAACTCAAACTGTCATCTTTATCTATGTAAATCGTATACTACTTTTACTATGTTTGTTAATGTGTGAGCACCATGTATCTATCATAAAATTAATTTATCTGTCGTTGCTTCGATTTAATTCTATTATTGTTCTGGGTGCATCGTTTTCACACATAATTTTAATTATATATAATGATTGTATGGATACAAAACATTTTAAAATAGTAACCGTAGAGTTTTTTGCCCATACTGTTAAATACGAAACTACATTTTGGAATGGGCGACTAGAATCAATTCCATTTAAATTTAAATGTTGTCGCTAAAAAGTGCCTTTTGGGCCTATTTGAAATAAATGCTTTGACTTTGACTTTGACGTCCTCAAATGGGGGTATACCTCGCCTGATCTTTATATACTCGCTGTCACTTTGAGATTGTCGACATCTTGGATAGTAAAAAACCGTTTTCCATTGCTGCAAACATGCCTCTAAATAAGTGTATAGAATTGCATCAATCTTATACAACTCCATTACCCTTGGGAGCGACGTATGCGGCACAGAGTGGCAGGCATTTTTGTAATCTATCCAGCATATCGCCAAATTTTGTCTTTTCGGTTACGGCGAACTTGTTGGTTAATAATCGTGTCAATAATAAGAAATTATTAATTATATTATTTGTGGTAGAGCCATGCTTAGGCACGAATATCGACCGGTGCGATACCACGGCCTCACGGAAAACCGGTCGTGAAGCAACACTTCCGTTGCATTTCCCCGAAATTAGTGAAGTTTCCGGAGGCCTGACTCCCCTCTCCTTATTCCTCTCTCCTGACCTCCCACCCCTTTTCCCATTTCCTCATCCCCGTCTCTTACCCCTCTCCGCATACCCTCATCCCTCTTCACCCTCAAAGGCGGCAGCGCACTTACGACTCTCCAGGTGCAGGTGTCCATGGACGGCGGTAATCACTTACCATCAGGTGACCCGTCTGTTCGTCTGCCCCCCTATAGTATAATTATTATAAAAAAAAAAAGTTTATATCTTATGTGTAAGCAATTCCCTTCCTTCCCTTCCCTTTTACGAACCCTTTTTTTTTTTGTTTATGTGTAAGCCTAACATAATGACTCCACTTTGCCTGATGGTAAGCAATAAATGGAGTCCAAGAGTGGTGGTCACCTTCCTCATTGCATATCTAATCAATGTAGTATGGTGACCCACACTATGGCGGCCTGGTGAGATGCTTTTCACTCCCCGCTTAAAAGACCCAGGATCAAATTGGGAAGGAAAAAAGTGCGCTGGTAGTGAATTCCAATCTTTCACCGATCGGCACAGGAAAGAAGAGACAAACCGTTTCGTTCGGGATCGTATACATTCGACTCGCAAACGGTGACTCCTCAGGCCAGCACGTGTAGTCCTGCAGAGGAAGGGAGAAGGTGTGGGACCAATTGGAAGAGCTCGTCAGAACACTCTCCGTGATGTAGGCTATAAAGAACTGCCATAGAGGTGACATCTCTTCGCAACTGCAGGGGCTCAAGAGACTGGGTGACCTCAGGACAGTCTATAATGCGGACTGCGCGTCGCTGCAACCAATCGTGAGCGTCAAGCAGATACTACCATCCCAAAGATGAGAGCAGTACTCCACGCAGGAGCGAACCTGCGTCTTGTTTTAAAGACACAGATGCTCGGGCAAGAAGAACCATCTCACCTTGTTCAGTACACCGAGCTTTCGCGAGGCCGCCTTAGTGACCCTCTCGATGTAGTCACGCGGATTGAGATTCCGACATATGTCTATACCCAGTATACTAAGCCTATCCTGTAGTGGCAGTTGAGTGTTCTGAAGAGTAGGAAGGGGAAGAAATGGAGACTTATTGTTTGAAAACGCGTACGCCTTTGTTTTCTTGGCGCTGAACTCGACCAGATTCTCACAACCCCATTGAGCGATGCGGCTCAAGACCCGGTCGAGAAAATTTTACAACAACAGTCAGTGGGGTACAATAAAATCCTAGTGTTACAATAGGCTTTATCGCAGGCTGTGATCTCTTCAGGTAGCCACTTGTGTATTATATTACATGTAGGGTAATTAACAATTTACGTACAACTAAAAGGAGACTATTGACACCATGAACATAAAAACAAAAATAAATACATACAAATATGAGCAAAAATACACACAAAAATCTACATACACATCTATATATGTATGTATATGAGACAACGGACACAAACAATACCCAGTTGTTTGTGTCCGTTGATTGAATGTCTTACATGACATCATGAGTCTCCATATTTAATTAGATAGCTAATGGCAATGAGAAGAAGATTAAGCTTAGTCTAATCTACGTTCTCGTATCATTTCTGATAAACTATAATAAGCGGTGATGAACTCTTAAAATGAATATTATAATTATATAGTTTCATATTTTGACGGCATGAACAGAGTTGATAGGTTTATCATAGCCGTATTATTATAACATCTGGTTGAAGATGAAAGTAAAATATGCAATAAAATGGTATTACAGTAGTATGTTTGAACGTTTACTGGTGGATTGATATACAGTAGAAAACTGTACTGTAGTATAATTCACTGTAAAGAATGATGCTAGTAAAATCAGCTTTTATTAATATTAAAATAATTAAACAAAACTAACCTACTATAAGAATGTATTACGAGCTGTACAGTCAACAAACATTGTTTTCTAAATTTATGTCTAGTATTACACACAGTTCATTTTCTTAAAATTAAATGAAATTTAATTTGGGGTCGGTGTAATGTGCTCTCTTTTTCCATTCCACTCTACTATTCAACTTTTAACTGCTTATTTCCTTTCAACGTTTATCCTTTTCCACCCAGTTTTTTTCCATATTTTCTTTGGTCTTCCTTCTGTATCTTTAATACATAAAACTTTCTTTACCATATTGTAAATTACTTCGTATAACATATCCATACCGCTGTAATCTATAGCTCCTCCACTTTTCATCCACTGACGCTACTTCATACGTTCCTACTTTTACTATAACTGTACTATAACAATGTTTGTTTGGGCAGTCGTGTAATAAATAATAAAGCTGTCGACATACTACTAAATGAATGTAATGCTATATATGACAACGCTGAACCTGCTATTTAACATCACACTATAACCTTTAGGAGGGGACCAGTAACTTTAAAGTCATACCAATATTAATTAGCGTTTATAGATTACTAATGACAAGATCACTTTATATTCTGTACAAGTTGGGGCCGAATGGGTATTTAGGAGAGACGTAAAACTCGGTATTGCATCAGGGCTTAGATAATTAAACAAGTCTGACGCAAGGTCAACCATTATGTAGACGAAAGAAATGGCAAGCTTGTTCTCTTAATCTGATTTCCCTCAGCGTGATAAATTAGTACGAAGGGTTTATTTCAACAATATTTTTCCCGTTTAGATTTTTTTACTCTATCTGCCGTGAAAAAAGGTGAAGTCGAGTTTGTCTTATATGTTGATTACCTATCTTGGGAATAGGTCATCCAAGATTTGTGCCCGTGTTACGGGTTCCATACCTCAGTCGGCTAAATGGAACCCTTATTGTCTTTGCACTTTGTTGTCCGTCTGTTCGTCTGTCAAGCCCTTTTTTTGAAGATCGCTTTTAGGTATCAAGCTGAACTTAATATAAAATACTCAAATCCTACTCAAAAAATTAAACTTCTAAGTCAACGCAATCTAAAGATATGGCCTTTTATGCTCCCTTTATGGTGCATATTTTTACACCTTTTAGGGAATCAAAACCTATAGGGTGATCATTATTTAGTTGTTTCATCATATAATTTTCTTATTTTTACGATATCAAATTTATATTTTACGGTCAAAAACGAGGACAATGTATGAGCGCAAAATTCAAAAATACGTTTGTCTTTCAAAAATATCTTTGAAGATCGATTACCGACATAGAAGAACCATTACTCGACTGAAGAAGCTGAGTTATGTTTATTGAGTGTATTTAAGTATGTGCATACGTATGTATGTATTATTATTATTATTTATTATTTTTACAGAATAATACAAACTCAAACATCAGCTAACAAAACACCACGAACGGTCTGTTTAGAATACTCTACATTCTATGTCTGTTTCTATGATTTTTCTTTGTCCCACATCTGGAGCCATAAATGGCCAGACGGATCTATGTGGTGTTATTTAATTATTCTTAATAGTGTCAGTGAGATAGGATATAAGAAGAAAGTGAGGATACATTTAATGAGACAAGCGGGTTTTATTTTATATATTGTTTGTACGTTACAACAATATATAAAATAAAGTCTATTGTCTATCTGATACTATAGTATCTAGTACAATTGACCACCACTCTTTGACTTTACTTATTGCTTTCCATCAGGCAAATTGGCGTCACTTGGGTAGTCTAATATATATATAAAAAAAAATGTTACTGCTACTGTCATTAGCTAACATTTTTTTTTAATTACGTTATATAACAATTAGCACACAGATTTAATGGCTCACCAGGCCGCCATAGTGCAAGTCACCATGCTGCATTGACTAGACATGCAATGAGGATGGTGACCACCACTCTTTGACTCCACTTATTGCTTTCCATCAGGCAAAGTGGCGTCACTTGGGTAGTCTAATATATATAAAAAAAAATGCTACTGCTACTGTCATTAGCACAATTAGCACACAGATTTAATGTTAATAGGTATATAACAGTGGTAGAGCCATGCTTAGGCACGAATGGGCCGGCTCGACCGGTGCGATACCACGGCCTCACAGAAAACCGGTTGTGAAGTAACGCTTGCGTTGCATTTCCCCGAATTGAGTGAGTTTTCCGGGGGCCCAATTCCCCCTCCCCCCCTGTTCTCTGCCCTCATGACCTTTCTCCTTTTTCCCATCTCCTCATCCCTCATCTCTTCTTTCCGCTCCCTGCATCCCCCATCCCTCATCACCCTCAAAGGCGGACAGCGCACTTGCGACTCTTGAGTTGCAGGTGTGTATGGACGGCGGTGTCCCTTATCATCAGGTGACCCGTCTGTTCGTTTGTCCCCCTATAGAAAAAAAAAAAAAAAAAAAAAATCCTCATTGCATGTCTAGTCAATGCAGCATGGTGACTATGGCGGCCTGGTGAGATGCTTTTTCACGCTCCGCTTAAAAGACCCGTAATCAAAGTGGAAAGGAAACACGTGCGTTGGTAGGGAATTCCAGGCTTTCACCGATCGGCACAGGAAAGAAGAGCCAAACCATTTAGTTCGTATATTTTCGACGCTCAAACGTGTAGTCCTGTAGATGAAGGGAGAAGGTGGGACCAATTGGAAGAGCTCGTCAGAACACTCCCCGTGATGTAGGCGATAGAGGACTGCCATAGAGGCGACATATCTTCGCAACTGCGTCTCTTGAGCCTCTCAAGAGACTGGGTGACCTCAGAACATTAATAAGAGGTAATAATAATAACTTTTTTTTTAGAAATTTGTCCTGTAATTTAAGTTATGTGAACATATTTACGGACAAGGAACAGAACATTTTTATACTCGTAGATATCTTCATATATATAATTCTTCTGTGAGTGTGTATGTCACTGAACTACTCTCAAACGACTGGACGGATTTTGATGAAATTTTTTGTGTGTGTTCAAGGGGATCTGGAAATGGTTTAGATTCACAAATCAGCCCGGCAGATGGCGCTGCAGTCGGTATCTAGGTTATTTATCTATACTGCAACTTCAGGACAACGTCTGTCGGGCGCAGCTAGTTTTTGTATTGTATAAAGTATAAAATATCCTAATTTTTATTACAGGCATGTACCAATAATGAAACGTAAAGGGAACTGCGAAAGTAGTTATGAACCTGACAGTTTTTACTCAAAAATATTTTCTTTAAACACAGAAATATCGACACAACCCTCACTTAAACACACTTGGATGAGCATACAACGTAGCTTTCTTATGGTTCATAAATTCGCATTAGCATCATAAGCTTTTCAACCTCTTTAAGGCAGCTGTTTTATCGGCTGTAAGGGTAAATGTTATACATGTTTTAAAGACAACTCCCGCACTAGGATTAACTCCTGTCTCGCGTAGGACTTTACAAACATTCAAACAACGGACACAAAGAACACCCAGACTCAGAACAATAATTTGAGGATTACACAAAGTGTTGTCCTGTGCGGGGATCGAACCCAGAACACTCGGCGCGGTAGTGTAGTGACGAGGTGCCCACTTAAGCCGCTACGCCATCCGTGCAGTCTGTAATTATTTTGATGTAGTTCTTGCTCTGTGCCCTTTACTGTAAAAACAGGTCATATCACGATATTTTAATATTTACAAGCAAATTCATTTTCAATCACTTGTTTTTTTCATGTCAAGCAAGATACTAGTAGGGATTATATTACTTTTCCTTTGTCTTATTAATAAAACATGTAGTTTTTAAACGGGTTTATTATTAAATGGTTTTATTTAGCTTGCCCTGTTTGTTTATTTATTAATTTTGGGTCAAATCTAGTTATTAAAATATGAACTCCTTTCTGTTGACGGATTGATCTGAAATTTGGTACGCACCTTCAGTACTGACTACAATATAATTTGATACATTCGTTGTAATTGTAAATCCAACATGGCCATCCTTACAAAGATGGCGGATTACAAATTTTTTGACTACTTAATGAATATGGGTATCAAAGGAAAGGGCTACGAAATTAAAATTAAAGTCTGATATGGCCGCCAACAAAAGGGTAGCTTGATTTTCTTTTAACAACCCCTTCAATATGGGTATCAAACAAAAGGTCTTGACTAGTAGAATAGATTACTCTATATAAAAAAATCCAACATGGCCGCCAACAATATGGCAGGTGTTTTTTTTTTTCACTTCCCCCTCAACATGGGTTTCAAATGTATGTATGTATATGTAAATAGAATACTGTCACATGATTTGACATATTTTTAAATCTAAGATGGCCGCCGAGCACATGCCATGCTAGATTTCATATTTATTTCAATATAGGAGATGGATATCAAATGAAAGGGCAAATCGAAAGCTGCATAGTGGATCGCAGAGTTCAGAGACAGTCAATACTTTAACAGTAATATAAATGAACAAAAAAGCAAAAACTTAAAAATAACCCTTTCAGAATAGTATAATGTGGTTAATGATATAACGGTTGACTAGAGGAAAATTTCCCACACGCAACGATTTTTTTTTTGTCTGATCAATGCCATACATTGATGAGGAGTGGTGTGATGACTGGTACCTAGGACCTACCGAATTATTTTTAAGCTTTTAGCACATTGTCTACATAATTTTATTCTTTATATATATATCCAATAAAACCGTTTAACTTACTTTTTTTTATTATTCTTAATTTAATTTTATTATTAACAATACTCACAAAATTATATTTGATTTAAAGGTAGCACATTACTAGATATCAATAAAAATATCTTGCAAAAACTCAATTGTGTTTTTTCCAAAAAAACTTAATAAGACATTTCTCGTTCTGAGGCTTGTTGTAACCTTTAGTTTCAAACACGGCCTTCATTGTCTGTTTCACACTACTAAGAGCTCACGCTTATAAGAACCTTGGTCTGTCGGTGAAGTTGAGAAATTCTGTTCAAGTTATTGTGCTGAAATACATTTATCAACATGCTTTGAAAGATAAGTTAGGAATTAAATTAAATATTATTTCACAAACTTGTATTGTACACAGTTAATAGCAAAATTATTATAATTAACTTTCCAGATTTCATTAATTTATGAGCAGAAATGTTAATTAACGAAAGCATATCAATAGAAGATCTCGGGTGAATAACATTTATTATAATAATTTTCAGTTTAAAAGAATAATTAAATAACATAAATAATAATCTTGACACATTTCACACTCGGGCTTCTGATCCCAAACTAAGCAGAGCTTGTACTTTAGTAACCAGACTGCTGATAAACATACTTATAATCTTCTAAATGCATACATGTCATAGTTAAATTACACCCAAACACAGAACAAATGATCATGCTCATCACACAAATATTTGTCCTGGGTGGGAATCGAACCCACGACCTCTGGCTTAGCAGTCAGGGTCACTAACCACTAGACCAACAACATAATTATTTTTATACTTACGTATTATAGATAATTAACTTTATTATTATTATATTAATTACTTACGTATTATAATAATTACAGTAACGTCTAGTCCATTAATAATTTAATGAAATCGATAATCAAATGTCTGATTATAATGTACAATTTTATCTTAAGCAAGTGTTTATTCCTGTCGTAATTTATTTCGATTTCATTTCATTTATTTCGTTGCAAGTGCATCCTGTGTATCATAAAACTGTTGTACTGATTTGTATAATATCTTATTTTGATTTAATTGTATGTTTTATTGACACTATTAATTATATCTTATGTGGTTCATCTTCAATATTGTTTTTTATAATATTAAAATTGTTATATTTTTTATTATTTATTATTTCGACTTTTTTTTTAATTTCTACCACTTGTTGTGCATGCGTTGTTAGTCTATTATTAATGGTTAAACTAGCAAATGTTATTTAGTTGATAAATAGTAAATGTATTGTGTAAGCAATTGTGGACTAACCTAAAATAAATAAATTAGATAAGTATTTAACGTCCCGCTGTCTACATTTATAAAAATTATAAATGTATTACTGACAGACAAGTTTTAATGATGCTACGAGGAGCGATCAAAAAGGTTCCGGTAATGTTATAGAAACCACGAGAACTATACAGACGAATATTTTATTTTACTATAATTTCCTTGTACTTTAATAAATGGAAAATCGCTTTCCAAGTTGTCTAATTCCAGATAAAAAAATCTTGTTATTGAGTCTCAAAACACCTCCATAGCAGTCATGACCTCGCCATTGTTCTCGATTTTTGAGCTTCGGATGTGTTCTTTTCACTTAGGAAATAGAAATTGTTAGAAGCGAGATCTGATGAATGAACGTAATATGATAAAGCATTTTCTTCTAAAGTATCTATAATTTCATTAAAAATGTCTTTGGTTGTAACTTTTTCAGTACGAAGTATTTTATGGCGGGTCCTATTTCGTTTTTTTTTTTTTGGCTTATAGCGACGATTCACAGATTTAACTCACAGATTTAAGGCTAGTACTTTTCATCTTTTCATTGAAAAACTTTTCAAGGTAGAGATAAAATAATAACTACTATTTACACTGTTGATTGCTGGCACTTTTTGGAACTTGCAACACATCTTGAGTAAAATTTTATTTATATATTTATTTTTTACAATACAAAACACTTCCTGCATTGCATTTTCTACCAGCCAACATTTGGGTGATGCAGAGATGTTTGTGGCAGGTGTTCTAAATGATGATAATAAATAGAAAAAAAAAATGTTACATTTTTAGTTCTACATACATATACTAGATATATAAATACAATTTATATGAACTTAAAACCAATTATTCACACATCTGGATATATATACACATACATAAACACACACACACATATACATACATATATACATACTGATACATATTATTCCTTTGATTCCGCCAAAAAATCTCTGCAGAGACGTACGTACTTTAACCTTAAAGGTGAGAAGGTTAGTGGACGTCCTGACTTCTTGAGGGAGCGCATTCTAGAGGTTTACGGCTTGGACCTTGAACCTTGCTGGAGTTATGAGAAGGACAGAGAAGGAGAAGATTATTAGAGCAGCGAAGATTTCTATCATGATTAGAGCAGAGCTATTGGAAGTTAGATGCTAGGTAAGAAGGTGAGTTAGGTGAGTGGAGAAGGGAGTATAACGTAGTCAACGCCCTCAAACTACGGCGTTGTCAACAAGGGGACGTATGATTATACTTTCGCAAGTTCAATATCAATCGAATGCAATTGTTGAGAAGTCGCTCAAGTTTGTTGTATGCATTCAAGTCGAGATAGCACTCGCACATAGTCGATAATTGGGCAAATCAAGGTCTGCACAAGCATGGTTTTTGTTTTCACGGTACGTGCTAAGCTAGTTGTTGAGGTGAACTAATGGGGAAAGTTGCTTATGTACGCATGCTTCTAGGATTTTGGAGAGAAGGGGGAGAATAGAAATGAGATGAAAGTGTTTAGGAAGGATAGGGTTGGGTACTTTAGCTGGTGGACGTATAAATGCCTTTCGCCATAAGGATGGAAAAAAAAAATGGAATCGAGGGAAAAAATAATTATATGAGTAATGACTAGTAAAAGCTGTTCCAGAATAAGGGTCCAACCATGTGACGGCTAATGTCATCGCATCCTGTAGCCTTAGATTTGATGGAAAGTACAATCTGTTTGACCTCGTTTAGTGTCACTGGAGAAAAAATAAAAGAACAATCTACATTCGGTCTAGATAAACTGGCTACGTAATAGATGGTTTGATCCTTGATTTGATGATCTAATATAGTGGTTATGGTAAAACAGCTATTAATATCATCAAGAGCAATGTTTGCGGGAAAATTCACAGATCGTTCTTTACCTATGCCAGGAGTCCCTAATTCCAGATATCGGCAGGGCATAAAATCACTTGTATTATTCCACAATATTTTATTATTTAGTAAACCTGACCGATTTTGCCTTATTTTGAAAATGACTAGGAGCCACTTGCGATAGCCAGTAGCTGTAAAAAAAAACAACAAGAAAGTAATGTACTTATCGTCATCTCATAATGGTCCGGATTCTGCTACAAGTTTAATACGAATATTAATACAAGTCAGGGATTAATACAAGAATTAGGGTAATTTCTCTAAAATAACCAATTTAAAATTGATTGCCAGAATCACTAGCGACAATCAAAGAATTCTAATGATAATATTTTATCTAAATATGCTCAGGCGTTGAGGTATGGTATGCAGGTCATGCAGGTATTGCCTGTCAGACAGCTACAGGTCACAGGTTTGATTACTAAACATGACTAAAATTGTGTGATCTATAGGTAATTGACCCTACTCATGGTATTTTTTGTGTCCCTTGTTTGCATGTTTCTAATTCGAGAGCTGTCCTCATTTAAAGACACATAATTAGAAACATATATATTAAGGAAGTGAAAATCAATGTAAGAAAAATCTCACTCTCTTTTAGGACAGTCAGCGAAATTCTATCCTCATATTCCGAATTCCCAAATTGATAGGAATTGCTAAGTCATTTTCCGGTACGATTCTTCACGTTCAAATAGAAGTGCTAAAAACGGTGGATAAGGGAATAAATTTATGTCATTAATGACACAGAAATCTGCTTTCTGCAACTTAACATTTTGCATACGGGGTGTCAGTCGTCAAAAACTACCATTTTTTATACTTACATACACGTCTACATTTAAAATTTTACTACCTGAAATCACCATCCGAAATTTAAGTAACCTCCCGTACTATCTCCCATAAGAATGCCTGAAGTTTTTTGTATAATGACAAGACTGCCTATGTTGACTAAAGCATTTATATTTTTTAAGCGAATAACAGTAGAAACAAAAACTGTTTTGCAATATTTGAATGCTATAATAGATATAACATGCTCTGATGGTTAGGAAATTTTCATTATTAAAAAGAATCTTACATCGTTAAAATGCATTCATGCTTGCCATTGATAACTAACTGTTGGATTATAAATATTATTATAAAGTTTGTGTACCAAAACGTTTTCTGAAGACTACCATAAATCGAAAATGGTAAATCTTTACAAATATACTCGATATTTGTAAAGATTTAAAACTTTCAGTAAATGAAAATTTTATCAAAATCAATACTAATGTATGTTTAAATATCAGTGATCGTTTTTATTGAAAAATAGCTTGTTTAAAAGCCGATACTATTTTATTGACGGATGGTGAAGCTACAAAATCGATAAATCACCACAGTGTTTAATGGTTCAAGATTTATTGCTTACGTCTGGAATGTAAGCAGATTTAATTCAAAATAAAAGTGTTTCGTGTGCATTGAAACATTCAGTTTTATTGTTATGAGATATCGATTGATTTTATTTCTCCCCATAAAAGTGATTTAAACTTTTTACCTCAGAGCTACCATTATGTACCTATTTATAATTACATAATTATTTCAGTACATACCTTGCGCCAAGAAAAACTATAAGGAACGATTTTTATTTATGCATTGTATTTATTTATAGAATTTAACAAAGTTAATTAATTAAATTAATTAACTAACTTCATTAACACACATTTGTTAAAAAATCCGCACTGCGTTTTGCAAACAATCACACAATTTTGAATGCACTATTACTTTTTTTTTTCTCTTATTATTTTTACAGTATCATAATTTCAGTTAAAATTTAAAAGTTAACTGTTTTTGTTAAATCCGTACTTTATTTTATAAACCTTTTTATTTATAGTTACTTTTCATAGGAAACTTTGTAACACAAAACAGGCAGTCGGGACGCGTCGGGTCGGGTGCCGAGTTCGCGTGCGACTAAGAAAAAGCTCAGCCTGATACTGAAGCTTGTTTACGACAATATCGATTAATAATAAATTCAATTGTTTTGTAAAATATATCGGTTGTTGCCATTTTTTTTTGTACAGATTTTTGAAATGGTTTTAAAATACTTTTGTTTGTGACTATAATATTAATCTAAATGTTTTAAACAATGTTTCATAATTCTCGAAGTTTTGTAACACATATACATACACCTGTATGCCCTTAGTGGTATAAAACACATTTTTTCTAATAACAATCTGGTGCCACTAACGTCATAAGGGACAAGCATATTGCCGTCCATCGGGCACTTTAATATATATATATATATGCCGTGTAACATTTCGACTTTCTTTTTTTGTAGTGAAAACTTCTTTTAGCGCGTAGCGCATATTTTTAGATGAGATATAATCTATGGACTCGCGACACCGTTACGAGACGCATATGTCCAATCAACGCAATGCGGTATTCACGAGATATTTAAATAACTTCGAATCAAAATTTTTTATTTCCTATTTTAGTTACTATGAGCCAATAGTTTCTATTTTAGATTGTAATAATTTAAATGATAATGATGATGATACAAGAGTTGTCGAAATTGTTAACGATGATTCATAAAAGAAAATTAAATGTATTTTAAAGTTTATAATAATTAATAAAATACAATTCATAAATAAAATGCTATTCATTACCCAATAACCCAATAAACCTAGTACCCATCTAAAAATGTCTACCGCGCTAAAATAAGTTTTTACTTCTGTCGGCAGTCCATGAGTGCATTTTTTTTTTTCGGCGGTTTATTAACTGTACGAACTGACACCTAATAGCGTATGTTGTTGAAGACCTAATACTTCTACATAACCATACTAATGGATGTGTGAAAACCATAATGATGGTATTATGAGGCCAAATTATATATACTAAGGGACTACTAAGGGATCAGACTGTTATATATCAGACAGTATATATACAGTCATGCCGTGCCTGGCTGACGGCAGTATATTTGCCCTTTATTACGTTAGTCAGACCTAATTCTAATCAACCCCTTAAGGGATACAAGCGTGAGCGTATGAGTTGATTGTATTTTTTTGTGTAACAACAATCTTAAATTTTCCTTTCTTTTGTAAAAGTGTCTATTATTGTAATCAAGAATAAATAATTTCCAAAGTTAGCAAAAAAACAGTTTTGAATATTTTAAAGCGCCGACGCAAAAAGTGGGGTGGAAGTAGTTTGCGTGTCTATTTGTGTGATTGTGTAATTGTGTCTGCCCATGGCACCGTAGCTCCCAAACGGCTACACCGATTTTAATACATTTTATTTGGTTTGAAAGGTAATTTAATGACGAGTGTTGTTTTATATACATATTTATATTTCATAGGAATGAGATCAGCTGTTTACAAGATTTGGGGGGGTAAAAGAGAAGATGATAAATGGAATGTTTTCAAATATACCCAAGTAAGGTATCAAATGAACGGATGTTGTAGTGGTTTAAATGGTTACCTCGCTACGACGATGCTGCAAGTGTTGTGGGTTCGATCCCCGCACGGGACAACACTTTGTGTGATCTTCAAACTATTGTGCTCCATCTGGATATTCTTTATGTCCTTTGTTTGAATGTTTGTAAAGTCTCCCGTGACACAGGAATTAATCTTAGTGCGAGAGTTGTCTTAAAATAATTCATTTAAAAAAAGTAGACCTGACTTCAATGATTTTATTTTAAAATTTAAGACTTATATGGTTTTCTCAATTATGCTATTTTCAGAACCTAACCAAACTCTCATCTAACTACCCTTTAAGTACATCCTATCCAACAAAAAAAGAATAATCAAAATGGGTCGGCGTGATATTGAGTTATTCGTATTGTCGCGCAAATAATAATACTGAAAGCGGCGGTAGCGTGATGGCTGAGGCGTCGGACTTGCGATGAAGTGGTTGCGGGTTCAAACCCGGCCCAGTACACTACCGTCGTAAACCCACCCCCCCTAACACAAGCATTTAGCTAAGCTTTGGTGGTTACCAAGAATACTAGAAATGTGTGACCCACGTTGCTAGTATAATCAGTGGTAGAGCCATGCTTAGTCAGGAATGGGCTGGCTCGACCGGTGCGATACCACGGCCTCACAGAAAACCGGTTGTGAAGTAACGCTTGCGTTGCATTTCCCCGAATTGAGTGAGTTTTCCGGGGGCCCAATTCCCCCTCCCCCCCTGTTCTCTCCCCTCATGACCTTTCTCCTTTTTCCCATCTCCTCATCCCTCATCTCTTCTTTCCGCTCCCTACATCCCCCATCCCTCATCACCCTCAAAGGCGGGCAGCGCACTTGCGACTCTTAAGTTGCAAGTGTCCATGTACGGCGGTGTCACTTACCATCAGGTGACCCGTCTGTTCGTCTGTCCCCTATAGTATATAAACCAGCTTAAAAATAAAAAAAAACAAAATCGGTTACCCCAGTCAAAAGTTCTGAGGTAACAAAAAAAATATACAGTCAAATTGAGAACCGCCTCCTTTTTTGAAGTCGATTTAAAAAATAAAATAAAATAATTAGCTAATATACGTCTATTAAAAGGTGTACGTGAAACGAAAAAGTGAAAATGATGATCCACCTAGATAGAATACACTTTATTTGTACACCATTCTTACAGTAAAATACAATACATATAATACACGTGCCAACTATATAATGTACAAATGGCGGCCTTATTGCTATATGCAATCTCTTCCAGGCAACCTTAGTATGGATTATAATCATTCGGAGAGACAGAGGTAGTTGGAGGATCATTTCAACATTTTAATGAAAAGTATACTAACTTATTTTAAATATAAAACTTATATAAAAACTAAACATATTTATGTACAACATATAACATACATACTAATACAAATACAGATAAACATACATACATACTATCACACATACAGATAAAAATACATACATACGCATATAAATACATACAACAATACATACACCTACTGTAAGCTAACATTAGTCCCCACTATTGTACAGAAATTAAAGTAATCGAAAGTCGTCTGCGGTGGTCTCTAGTCTGTGTCGATAGATATACATTGGTACATTTATTTTATTGTTTAGTAAAACCAAAGTAACTGGAATTAAATATCCTTATATAGAGAGATGATGAATATACTTATATAGAGAAACTGATGAGAGCGTTATAATCTGATTCCGACATATATAATTGCATCTAGGACTTAGAAAATCGAAAATTGTTTTTGTTTGTCCTGTCCTTGTGTGCCCTAATTATTACAATACATTACTAATATATAGTTTCAGACAAGACAGTGGTATTAAAAACCGGATACCAATTTCATGCTCTAGGTTAAATTACTAAATTGTGATAAGAAATGTTTCTTATTATTTTGTAGGCCCGCATTGACTCATTATATAAATATATCATATATCATCACATTGGCAATTTATATAAATATATCATATATCATCACATTGGCAATTTATATAAATATATCATATATCATCACATTGGCAATTTATATAAATATATCATATATCATCACATTGGCAATTTATATAAATATATCATTAATAGACACAACTAATCAATTAATAAGCAATTAATACGTTCCTTCTATAATACTCTGCAATAGTGATCGCACACCACTTACTATTTTAAGATATCATTGAAGACATCAAGGGCTGGTATGTACTTGTAACACAGTATCGGCGGGTTTTGGAGTGTGATTTGATTTAATGAAGTTCTCTCTTATTATAAGTACATATATATGTATATATTAGCCTACCATAGTGACTCCACTTTGCCTGATGGAAAGCAATAAGTGGAGTCAAAGAGTGGTTCAAAAAAAAGTCAATGCAGCATGGTGACCCACACTATGGCGGCTTGGTGCGATGCTTATTCACGCCCCGTTTATAATCCCTACTATAGAAAGTATTGAACTATATCGCGATGAATAATAGAAATTTATATATAGATATAACAACATACGTACATAGCCACTTAAAAGAACTGTTTTATTTTGCCAATAAGCCTTAAGTAGAGTCCTTATCTCTTGGGGGAGTATACATGTATGTATGTAATTTAGTCCAACTAACGAAAGGAGGAAAGGGCATGCCTATTGCCGTCAATCGGGTACTTTAGGAATTGAAGAGGGGAAAACTGGGAGTACATTGTAAAGGAAAAAATATTGGAACAAAAGGTATGTGATTTATACGATTTATAAATACCATAAATGTTCTATGGGGTCAGGTCTGGCGATTGGGCAAGCCAGTCTCCATTGATTTCCAGAAACCATGCCAAAGTGTGGACAGATGTATGACTTGTGCACTATCCTGCTTGAACTTAACGCCGTCTATGTTCGTATCGCCAAAAAGTGCAGTAAATGAAGGCAGCAATACAGATACTAGTACGTTTATGTATTTAGTAGAGTTCATGCGGTCCCCACATACGAATAACTCGCCAACTCCGCTATCAGCATGTAGTTTCAGACCATTATGCTGCCGCCGCAGTGTTTCACGACTGTTCCAAAATCTGCAATAAATAGAGAAATATAAGAGTCCCGGAAACTAAAACAGCTTTATCATTAAGACATTTTTGTGTGTACACTGTTTAGGTAATTGTGAAGATACTAACGTCAATATAACTAAATTGCTACTAATACACTAACCCAGTGAACTGTAGCTATCGCTAGACTAAAATAAATGACTATCACAATTATTATTATTACATGGTTAAACTTTATCCGAACAGAGACACTTATGATAAACTCGTAACTGATTCACAGTTGTGTTAATGAGTGGGTCCTTAGTCGATGCCGAAAATATTAACTTGGTGTTTCATAATGAACTATTTTTGCTCCCTTTCTATAAGATATGTTAATGACTTGAACATGGCAGCAGAAGTATGACAGAAGAGGGGAATGTCACTTATAATGCGATGACGATTCAAGATGAACTAAGCTTGTTAAACAAATGACAAATGAAATAAAGAAAATATATGCGGACACGTCATTAGAATACATCGAAACTTTATGGATTTCAAACCTTCCATAAAAACTTTAATAAAGTTAAAAGGTCGACGACGAAACGATCAACTTGCAAGTAGGTGTTTTTCGGATTGTCGACTACAAATATTTTTAAATTGTTTGCTTATTTAACTCGCGTTAGGTCTTACTTATTAAATTTCCAGATGTAAAAGTATTTTTGTTGTAACTACGGCTCGCTCCAAATATAATAGCTTCATTTGACGACTCTGTGTAGGTGTTATTACCGTTATAACATAACATAAACCGGCAACGTGCGACCTTTATTTAACTCTTAGAGATTACTTAGATGGATGGGTCACACGCCCTATAGAACAGTGAGATTAATATTTAATTTTTAATATTACAATGAATATTACTTTTGTAGGTTATTGATAGTCATACGACGACGTAACTATTGAAGTAATTGTAAAACGATGAGATATTCGTATATGAAAGTCTGATGTCGTTGCTTATAAATTAAAAAAAAAACTTAATACTGTAAAATAGGGGATGTAACATAGTATGGAAATCCGTCATTTTTGAAGTTAAATCCATAAAAAAATATTTGGTCTTTCGAGCAGAAGGTAAGTAAGGCGTACTTTAGGATTTCCTGAAACGGGTAGAGTTTCAGGAAAAGGTATAAAGGTATAAAACAGAATGAAAGTCGTCACTGGTTTTAAAGTGACATACCTATTATTTTCATACACCATACTTACTTTTAGTGCAAGACTATAACCTAAAACTGTGCCTTTGACTTTTTTGAGTTCTTTATTTATCATTTATCTTAAGTATCATTTACCAAAATGTTATTCATATCTTTTTCAAATTGAATTGATTTCATTAACAAGATAATATTCTTTTTATACAGTGTGCTGTAGACGCAATTATTCTTTTTTTCTCCAATTATTTTAAAGATTCCTGCAGACCTGCAACTGTCTCAATTAATAATAGAATAACTTTAAATTTTAATATGGACAAGAATATTGCTTGTACTTTTAATATTTCATTTCATCTTTTTGTTAATATACTTACCGAAGTTACATAATGACAGCTCGACATTCGTTTTGTGCGTGAGCCATGGTTCAGTAGGCCGGCTCGACCGGTGCGATACTACGGCTTCACAAAAAACCGATTGTTAAGCAATGCTCGCTCTGTATTTCCCAGAAATGAGTGAGGTTTCTTACGACTCTTGAGTTGCCTGTGTGGATGGACGGCGGTTGTCACTTACTATAAGATGCCCCATATAAAATTATATACTAAAATATTTATTGGTTCTAACACAGCCGCTGCTTTGTGGCAATTAAAAAAAAACGGTGTATGGCATGTCCACTTTATGAGTAAATGTAATAATATTAACATAAGAAGCGGACAGGGCATCGACAATTATGGTATATTCAAAAAAAATATAAATATTTTTTCTATTGCATATTTAAATCTCCACGCACTCGTTAACTTTAGTTATTAACAGTAGTTTTAATTATAAAAAAAGTAGCAAAAATAGCAGGGCTTTAAAACTAAACACTGCTAGTTATGTTTTCTTTGGTATTGTTATTTTTGTGAACCCTGCATTCTTTAGTTGCGTAGCTATGCATAGTCTTGCCTTTTAAGAGATACTATGGTTATAATCTATTTTTGAACTTTGTTAAGGATTTTCCAATATTTACTAGCGACGATGACTAGCTTTTTGTCACATCTCCGGCTGTGTAATCGTTTATTTGTCTATCCATCAGGAACAGTACATATTTCTTGATAAAACGTTTTCTGTACCTTGCAGTACGCAACATTTCATAATGATTGGTTCAGAAGTTTGAGAAACAAATAAATAAAGACACTTTTGTATTTGTATTAGTAGTTAGGAAGTAAGAATAAATATTAATCAAATATTTCAATACATACAAATTACTGACTTAACATACTGAAAATGAGATAAACAAAATAAAGAAATTTATCAGTGACTTATTCATGTACAAAAACGTAAAAAGTTTTAAAGTACTATATTGTCAAAAGTTGAAAGTTCTTACCAACACGATTGTTACTATTTCTTTTTGCACACTTAGCCCAAATCTAAGAAAAATATGTTAATATATACAACTTTGTACTAGAAAAGTCCCCAAAGGGTCGAAAGGTATGAGATGAAACACAAATAAAGGTAAAACCAATATCAAAATTCCGCACAAGAATCTGTGATTTGTACAATTGTTGACGGTGCGGGATTTGAAATTTTAGAGATTGAAGAATCGTATCCTTAAATATACATATAATAAAAAAAATTGTGTTGTAAAGAACTTATTAAGTTATTATATATGCTTATGATCATTCAATATGTAAATAATATTTTTTAAATCTATTTAAGAAGTATCCCGCTATTAATTAGCTATTATCATTTTTATTTATTTGGATAGTAATAAAACTATTAAACCGATATAAATAACTTAATTGCATTGTTAACTTACCTTCTTTCTTGATAAGATTATCTTGAAATGTTAGGACTGTTCAAACCTCACATTACGTGGGCGTTTCAAAGAAACAATATAAATACATACATAAAATCGAAAAACATAACCCTCTATCTTGCGCATTCGTTTAAAAAGATTGTATTGGCTATGAATGCGGCACTTCTTCGCTCAGTAAAGCTCTCATTATTTTCAAGCAGAATTGTAAAGGTAGTCTACAGCACCGACCTCATTTCAGAACACTGCTTGTTTTGTATAAACATCAACATACGCTTTTTTGAAATACTGCATATAAATAAAGTTTCGGAATCGTCTTGGCATCTGAATCCGATTTAAAAGACGCAAGGCTGATTGCCAAATACTACTACCAATACTCGTGGCACATATTTCATAGCAGATCAAAATATTGTTTAAAATGTTAAACATTCACACTTTTTTTTAGTAAGGCTTTGTAAGAGTTAAGTTGAGTTGGGTTTCGGGTAACCTCACGTAATAAGTAAAACCCATCATAGGCATTTCTTCACAACCGATTTCCTGCGAAGCCGTGGTATTATTTCGGATAGACCGGCCTTTACTTACCTAAGCATGGTTCTCACACGTTACATGGCAAGGCAGAAATAATATTCAATATCTGCCTTGCATTACAGTATTATAGTAGGATACAATACCAAGGCAAGAGAGGCGAGATGCTTTAAGAACTATTGTTTATCTGATGAAAAATTTACTCACTACCTTAAAAGAATTTTCTAAAAGATTCGAACGAATATACATAGTTTAATGTAAAACAACTTAAGTAGTGGTAGAGTCATGCTTAGGCACGAATGGGCCGGCTCGACCGGTGCGATACCACGGCCTCATAGAAAACCGGTTGTGAAGTAACGGAAGTAACGCTTGTGTTGCATTTCTCCGAATTGAGTAAGGTTTTCGGAGGCCAACTTCCCCCTCCCCCTTTTCTCTCCCCTCATCTCCTTTCTCCTCTTTCCCATCTCCTCATCCCTCCTCTCTTCTTTCCGCTCCCTGCATCCCCCATCCCTCATCACCCTCAAAGGCGGGCAGCGCACTTGCGACTCTTGAGTTGTTGTCACTTACCATCAGGTGACCCGTCTGTTCGTCTGTCCCCCTATAGTATATATAAAAAAAACGAATAACAAACTAAGCTCCAAATATAGTTTGTTATTCGTGTATGTTATTTATTATTTCTACATAGTTGTGGATCTT
This sequence comes from Tyria jacobaeae, assembly GCA_947561695.1. Classification (NCBI taxonomy): domain Eukaryota; kingdom Metazoa; phylum Arthropoda; class Insecta; order Lepidoptera; family Erebidae; genus Tyria; species Tyria jacobaeae. The sequence continues at coordinate 1,453,320 of OX387214.1, forward strand.
CCCACAGATTTCAATATCGGAAATATTAATCCCAATAACAACATCAATATGTGTATATTTATATTTTATTTCCTCTTCAACATATAACGGTATGCAATAACATGAAATATCGGGGAAGATTTTCCTCTGACAAATATTACTTCTAAACATTCCTGTACAAAAGAAAATCACTTTCTTATTCTATAAATGTATATGTCATGTTATAGGAATTTGTAACTTTGTTCCGAGTTGATACCCTTTATAGTTTTTGTCTATCTAAAATTACTTCAGTTCCTTCCGTAAGGACCGACATCACACACAGATCAACTTCAACTACAGGCAAACAATAATAATTTGGCATTGCATTGCAATATTATGGTAATCGATCTATATATTGAAATTTCTGTGAAGTCACCCCGTTCACAGAAATCAATCGGTTAAAAGATAAGAGCTGTTTAGGATGCATAATGTACTGTTCATGTTCTGAGAGTAATAAAAAAAGGTGGATTGCAATATGCTAATATGTTTGACAAAACTATGTCACTCAGCTTCGCAACTTAGCTGTATAATTTACGTAAACTCTTGGTTATGTTATTATTACATACATACATACGCAGAGCCTGCATACGCAGAGGTGTATTAAACATTCACATTTTGCCAATTAGAATTGGGCTCCGTATGTCTGTAATTATTCTGCTGCTTATACCATCAGCTTAAAGACCACCAGGATTAATCAGTTATCCCTTCCTTAGTTTAAGTTCAAAAGACATTCTGAGGTTCTCCTTTTTCTCTCTGGTAGGTAGACACAACACACGCACCACTTGTTTTCTTTCATACATAGCTCGCGAGTTTCATCTACTGTCATTGAAACATTCATATAATCACACTGGTTGTGAGTTATTCTTATGTGCCCGTTTTTTCAAGACCTATTCTATCGTTGTTGACTCCTACCGGCGATCCCACTAATCCTTATTTTGTATACTTGTAATGTTTGTAAATTGTATTGTAAGTATTTAAGGTTAACACATACTGTATACTATTTTATTCTAATTATACATTGTTTCGCTTCCGCTTTTTTACAGATAGATATAAAAAATACTTAATTTTAATTACTTCATTTTTAATTTCCTTGTACGTCCAACCAACTTATACAATAAGTTGGGTTTACTCTAAATAGCTTAACAAATACTATACTATACTAATTTACATGTATGCACTTAAACTGCTCCTGTCTTACTTTCGTTTATGTGATAGGACCACATTATACGGCAACGCACTTGTGACTCTTGAGTTGCGGGTGTCCATGGGCGGCGGTAGTCACTTACCATCAGGTGACCCGTCTGCTCGTTTGCCCCCCATCGCATAAAAAAAAAAATACGCACACTATGGAATGTGAAACTATTAGTATTATTAAAATATACATATCATGTGTTATGCAGGCGGCCTTTTTGAACTCGTTAAATGAAAAAGAAAATAAATCTTTACAAACAGCAACTTCGTTGATTCGCCTCGTATTATTGGCTCGGTAGGCAGAGCTTACAGTCGCGGAGGCTGCCAACACCCCACGCGGACACCTACTCATCCGGTTGTACTACATAACAAACTGAGGTCGATCACGCAAGTAGCAGGCGTAGAACATTGGCGTGAAGGGCGTGCAACCTACCGTAGCCAGTTTTAGTTCCAGAACATCGTTTTCGACGGAGTCAAACGCCTACCCTACCTAACCAAACATTCTGTATGAAACACACACACATAAACTGATATCTATGTCCGTAAAGGAATAGAAGTACAGTAGACGTATTGTACATTTTGCAGACAATAATTTAGTCCTACTAACGTTGCTTACGCAGTAGTACGCGTTCTTTGTGATATAGATGGGAAAATTGTGAGTAAATGAAAAGGAAAGTGAAGTATAGAAGGTAGGAAAAGGGCTGTAGTAAACAATAGCTAAAGTAGGCCAGGGTAGCATATCGTGTAACTTAAACTGGCTGATGCTGGAAGGTACGAGCCTTGAAATATACCCGGACATATGTGTACTCGTGTGCATCTAAATAATTCTAGTAGAATATCTAGTATATTAGTAAATTTTTGTTTTTGCCAATAAACCTCATCGGTCACAATTCTACCAGTAAGTCAAGCATAGTGTCTGAAAAGCTTTGCTATTAATCTCTTTCTATTACTGTTAGCATATACATGGTACAAAATCGGTTTAAAACAGTTAACATACTAAGCTATTGTCAAGCCTCTACAAAACTCTTAACCGACCTTATGTGTAAATATTTGTAGTACCTTTCTTTTCATTAAGAACAAAGATATTGTCGAAATCGACGCCGCTTTGAATATAGGAGTAATAAATACTTTGTTATTATTATTTATGAAATTTTAACACGTCAATTTTGATAAATTTTAGCACGTCAATTTTGAAAAATGTTGTCTGTACGTTCGTTCCGGTTTGTTGTTATCTTTAAATAGCTTATATATAACTTAGGGTACGTTTTCTTTGGCAAAATAATTAGAGATCCATTCAATATTTTATTTTACGTATTATATGGGGACAGACGAACAAACGTGTAACCTGATAAGTGACAACCTCCGTCCATCGACACCTGCAATTGGACAGTCGTAAGTGCACTGCCCGCCCTTGAGCGTGATGAGAGATGTGAATATGCAGGGAGGGGAAAGAGAGGGAGATGAAGAGATGGGAAAGGTGGAGAGGGCGCAGGAGAGAGGAAATGGGAAAGGGGGAGTTGGGCCCCCGGAAACTTCACAAACTTCGAGGAAAAGCACCGCAAGCGTTGCTTCTCAACCGGTTTTCTGTGAGGCCGTGGTATCGCACCTGTCGAGCCGGCCGATTCGTGCCTGAACATGTCTCTACCACGTATAAAAAAGATATGCGCGCTAGTGAAGCGAGGTAATAGTTGATTCAGCGGCAAAAAAAAAATACGTTTATACGTTTTTCTTTATCTGTAAAATTTTAACTGCTTTGTTTTTACAGTTTTATATGTATAAATGTATCAGTATCTTTTACGGTAAATACTGCTTTTAAAATCAATGAAACTTGGCTACTTCCTTTGTTTATGGACCAGCAGGTAAGAAGCAAACGGTTCGTCGGCTCTCCACCGTTGAAATCTCTGTCCGGAAGTAACTGCATCTATATTATTATGATCCTATTATACCAAACGAATATTTAGAACAGACAATTCGATTTTGGCAGAATAATATAATTTCCATATTTAAAATCACAAAAAAATATAATCCAGTTGTGGCGTACCTCCACCTATTTATTGTTAAAATAATGTGTTATTGTGTTAGTAATAAGTACTTAGTTAAATATCACTAAGTTAATGTATAAAGTTTAGTAGGTTAGTAGGTAATAAACGTACATACACTTAAATAATATTATTAGTAAATTTATTTATAATATGTAATAGGTTAAGATTACCTTAGCGTTAAGTAATAAAACATATAGGTACTTAATTAAGTACATAAATATAGTATTGTATAAATAATTATAACAAGAAATATGTATTAGTATTTGTATTAGTATAAATATATATTGTTTGTATAAAATAGTAATATTATATTAAAATTAATTGGTGCGGACGGACGGACAAGCGAACATGATTTTGTATCTAGTGATCTTGACGCGCGAAGCAACGACGAGAGAACCGGTTTCGGTCGCCGTCGCCTCGGGCCGGCTGCTAAGGCAGTCCGCTAAAATAACTCACAGTGATCGCATAGCCGCCGCGCGCGCATCTCGCTTGCTTGCCGCTAGTGTTTATGCTAATTGTACGCCATTTTTTTTATTCTGTCGCCTTTCCTCCTAATACACCTTATACTTTCTGCAGTTCTTCTTTACTTATTTCCTATCCTATTACCTATTACTTATCGAGACACTGCTTCACAGTTATCGGAGCCTAAACCCCCTATAGTGCGATATAGATTGATATGTGCAATTATTGGTTTTATTTCGTTTAGCGGCAGGATAAAACAACATTCTCCGTCTATAGCTAGATCATCTGGGAACAATTTGCATAATTGTGAATCCCGCCTAGACGGCAATGTAGCTTTTGTTCCGATTATTTAATAACCTTTTAATACATATGTTAATCTATGTCTTTGGTATTTCAGTAGTATAAAAAGAATATTTATGTCATAAAGTTAGTTAATAATACGTCAAAAAAGAAGAAGATTAGAATAATTAATTAACATATATCAAATACTCTTCAGTTTATTTAAAAAATAAATTTGAAGCCGGCATAGACTTTTGAAAAACATCCTCGTCAGACAACTGATGGCGATGTATCTATTGTGGTGACAAAGTGTACGCCTGCTGCGTCCGAAGTCAAAATGCAATTTTTGAAACTGTCCATCCGCTTGGTATTAGTGGATTTTTGTATACTGGACTATTGATAGACTCAATGAAATCTCATCTGTTTGTAACAGTAAAAGATCTGACCGACCGCTTAGTATTCGTAACAAAAAGGCGATCAAAGCAGTGAAGAAAACCACTTGAAGAAATCCGCTCTGAAAGCAAAAGATTTTATACAAGAACTATACTTAAAGTACCTAGAACCATGTCACGTATTTTAAAAGATGAGTTAGGACCTGCAGCCTCTAAGAAACGCACTGGTGTTAAAATCGAAACAACTTCTTACGATGTACGCAAAGGGAGTTCACAGACAGAGGTCAAATTTAATTTTACTGACAAGATTTTTTTACTATTGAGTAACATTTTGATCACCAGAATGACTGAGTTTCTACTCAAAGCTTTATAGATATACCCGAAAAAAGTGACTAAGAAATTAGACTGTATTATCTATGTATGTATGACGGCAACGGCACGGCGGTTTGTCCCCTATTACGTGGGACTCAATTATGGTGTACAATGACTTTGTGTACAATTATGGTGTACAGTGACTCAATTATGGTGTGAATGCTTAAGACCTATCACGGAGGTGACTTGACATCGTCACAGATGATGAAAGCTGAATATGTTGGTGAATCCAAAAGGCAATCTACGCCGAAACGACCAACAAATGGATGTTTCCATTCAAAGATTTGTTCACTGACAGACGGACGGACACAAACGGACTGTCCAATATTTGTCTATCGAAGTTGTTAAATTTGTGAGTCATCCTCCTTGCAGTCTCGACCTCGCACTTACGAATTTAGAGAAATTCGTTTTATAAACCCTGAAGATGCCATGACTGCGTTAGAAAAAGGCGTGGAAGAGATCCCTGAAGAAGAGTGAGCTCACTGCTTCAGTCAATGTTTCCATCCCAAGCGACGGTGAATAGAAAGGAACAGAGACTACTTCGAAAAGCAAAAAAATATTAACAGGCTTCTATATACTTCTGTTTTTTATTTTTAAGAATTTTATTTCTTCTCTCAACTATCTTTACCCAGAATGCGTGTGATGCTACTTTGTCGCGGCATAGAGTCTTGATGGGTTGAAGGATTTCGATATGTAAAGTGTCATTTCAATTTTCTTAATAGTAGGAGTGACATTCGACAATATTTTTCGAGGTAACATAATCAAAATAGTAGACTGGAAGTTGAAGCAGTCACATTAAGCAACTAATAATACATTTTAAGATATTATTTAAAAATTCCTCAGGGTTGTTAAGATATACTCATGTAGAGCCCAATAACGGAAAGATCTCTCTAGATAAGAGCTCCACAACCTCTTTTAATATAATATCATCTCCAGTAACAGAATCATGAATTAGAATATATTACTCGCACTGTAACTGTTCACTAATTTGATAAGATATATTACATTGTTATACGTCATATTTTCTTTATCAGGCTTACTTGTAAAGCGACGATCCTTAAAATCAATTTACTACCTAAGGATTTTATTTTAAGGTAAATTACTAAGAAATATTTTTATAGACCTGAAATTTTCGTTCCCTTATCGAACTCACTACGTTTCCAATCTCGGTTAATCTCAAGTTTCTTTGTAATTTGTTTACGCTATCGAATAAACAGAGGATTGTATTTAGTGTTGAGAGTAATATTTTGAATCTTCGCTATGTTCGACCACTCGAATAACGGGTCACCTGATCGATCTTTGTCATATATTAAAATGCTCGACAACCAAACACACGCCACACACCAGTATGCCAAAGCAAAAGCTCTTTTTCCGCTTGACATTATTTTCTTTCCGATTGGCTTAACATCCAGTTTCAGTACCTATACTATAATCCTTAGTTGTTGTCTATTTGCACATATACATTTGTGATGGGTGTTTTTTTCTGAATGTCGATGCGTTGCCGCGTTGCAAGTCATTGCATGGCGCAGGGTCATGCACTTCTTCTATTATGTTCAAATCTTTACTAGATTTTCTTAAATTTTCTTCTAAGTTCTTGTATTTTTTTTTCTTTTAGTGGTAGCTCCGGTTGTTTATACGTACGTACTACGTATAATTTTAGAACACCCAATCGCAATGCTGTCCTTAACTAGTTTATCTAGTAAATTTTGTTTTCCATCTTTAATTTCGTAATTTGTGGCGGATTCCGTTTTCCCGTTCACTTTTATTGTATGTTCAAACGAACCTTTATTACGTCATTTTATCTTACTACAATAAGCTAATATTAGGGTTACAACACCTATGGTAATGTCCTAATTTCCCACAACCGTTACAATTTTTTTATCGCTAGATTTGATTTGCCGCCTGATCCCTTGGCTTAATAAGAAATCTCTCAAAGCTCTCGCCGTCTTCTTGCTTGATAAGACGAAAAATATAACGCTTACATGTCTTGTTTTGTTTTGGAAGGGGGATTTATTCAATTTACTAATGGCATTATCAAAAATATATAAATTATCTTCTGATTCTACGTTTGTTCCCGGTAAATTATGAAATATTTCCTGTAGTCTTCCTCCACCTTGAACTAGCATTAAAGTTCTTTTTTTGGAAGAAAAAAAGAAGAAAAGTTCAGCGGTTTCTAAATAGATTTGTAGACACTGTTTCCATTTTTCCAATCTTAGGCAAACTGATGCACTAAGTATCACCCTCGAGATCCAATTTTTAGGCGGCGAAAGTTGATTTGCCGTCATTAATCCTACGGCTGTGACCTGCTATTTAGAAGAAGTACAAATATTTTAAGTTCAATTTAATGAACCATCTACTATTGTCAATTCCAGTTTAAAAGACAAAGCTTATTTCCAAAAGAATGAACATCTGCAGTTTTTTTTAAACTTCCAATTTAATGAAAATTTATAATTTTTTATCGATTGAAATGGGACGTTTTCTTTTTTATTCAAGTAGTAGACACAACATTTGGTTATGAATAATTATCTTATATATTTTTTTAATATATCATTAATAAAGTCAAGTCAAGGACCTATTTAATATAATAAATTTAATAACTAAAATATGTATAATTGATTAGCGCTTGATTCTGATTTACTACAAATCAGAATCAAGCGCTCAATCAATTAGCGCTTGATTCTGATTTGTAGTAAATCAAAATCAAGCGCTCAATACTGTGTTTCCAAAATATAATGACTACTCATTTAAAAAAAAAAAGTAAGGTCGGCTTACAGATAACTATTGCAATTGCGGCCTTCTTATCACTAAAGTTTCAATGATAGGTATTAGGAGCCGTAAGATTAGACAGTCTAGCACTTAACAGGCTTCTATATACTTCTGTTTTTTATTTTTCAAGAACTTTATTTCTTCTCTCAACTATCTTGACCCGCAATGTATGTGATGCTACTTTGTCACGGCATAGAGCCTTGATGAGTTGAAGGATTTCGACATGTAAAGTGCATTTAAATTTTCTTCATAGTAGGCGTGAAATTCGACGTTATTCTTTGAGGTAATTAAGCAACTAATAATACATTTTAAGATATTATTTAAACTACCTCAGGGTTTTTAAGATTAACACCTTACCGTGGAGTTGCATCAGAGAGGCGCTAGTGTTTCACAGAGTGCCTCTTTACCTCCGTTGTATTGTCGGGGCATATCTATCGGAGAGAGATACCCGAGTCGGGCAGGATATGGTCGGTGAGAAATGTCATACGGTGTTCCACAGGGATCGGTGCCAGGACCACTCTTGTGGAACATCGGATATGACTGGGTGCTTCGCGGTGTGTTTCTGGGAGGTGTTGCTGTCACCTGCTATGCCGATGACACCCTCGTAATGGCGCTAGGTCAAACAAACCGTGAGGCAACCATAAAAGCCACGGCCGGGGTCGCTCAAGTCGTTGGAAGGATTCGACAGCTGGGTCTTGAGGTGGCCCTGCATAAATCGGAGGCTCTTTTCTTTCATGGGCCTCGAAAGAGGCCACCAGCCGGATCCAGTCTTGTCGTGGGAGGTGTTCGCATCGTCCCAGCTCCGTCAGGTCCTAATAAAAAAAAACAACGACTAGAGCGACCAAGCGCAGGGCACGCCACTATTTTGGCGGTAAGACCCATCATGGAGGATTGGCTGGAGAGGCGACATGGCAGCCTCTCCTACCGGCTGACGCAGGTGCTCACCGGACACGACTGCTTCGGTAAGTTCCTGTTTCGCATAGGCTGAGATCCAACGTCTGCGTGCCACCACTGCGGAGGCTGTCGCGAGGACACTGCACTCCATACTCTAGCGGAGTGCTCAGCATGGACGCAACAGCGGCATGACCTCGTGACGGCTATTGGTATGGGAAGCCTCTCGCTAGACACCATGGTTCAGTCCATGGTACAAAGTGAGAGTGCATGGGAATCCGCCGCCTCCTTCTGCGAAGAGGTGATGCTGATCAAAGAAGCGGCGGAACGGGAACGGGAGAGGACTAACACTCCCTCGTCCCGGAGAGGACACACCAGACGCCGAAGGGCGCAGAATGACCTCCGACCTCCATGAGCGCTGGCCTGGGGGTAGAGGATCGTTCTGCCCGCTACCCTAGCAGAAGCAGGCCTGAGACGGTAGTGCGTCGTGTTCTGCGCGCCTCTCTAAATTGGAAGGGGGCTAGGCTCCCCGCTTTCCACGGTGTGTTCACCTGAGCATCTGGCGACCAAGGTCTGCAGGGGTTCTCGGAAGCTTCCTTCTTAAGGTATACCCGGGTCCTCTGCAATTGACTTCGTGACGGAACACCGTGTGGTTTTAGTCGGTTCGTATCCGACATACCACTGTTGGCTCCAGTGAGGTAATGACCCGTGGGGGTTTCCACACGAAAAAAAAAAGTAACAGAATCATTAACTTGGAATATATTACTCGCATTGTAACTGTTCACTAATTTGAAAAGATATATTACATTGTTATACGTCATATTTTCTTTATCAGGCTTACTTGTGAAGCGACGAACCTTAAAATCAATTTACTACCCAAGGATTTTTATTTTACTGAGAAATATTTTTATAGACCTAAAATTTTGGTTCCCTTATCGAACTCACTACGTTTCCAATCTCGGTTAATCTCAAGTTTCTTTGTAATTTGTTTACGCTATCGAATAAACAGAGGATTGTATTTAGTGTTGAGAGTAATATTTTGAATCTTCGCTATGTTCGACCACTCGAATAACGGGTCACCTGATCGATCTTTGTCATATATTAAAATGCTCGACAACCAAACACACGCCACACAACAGTATGCCAAAGCAAAAGCTCATTTTCAGCTTGACATTATTTTCTTTCCGATTGGCTTAACATCCAGTTTCAGTACCTATACTATAATCCTTAGTTGTTGTCTATTTGAACATATACATTTGTGATGGGTGTTTTTTTCTTAATGTCGCAAGTCATTGCATGGTACAGGGTCATGCACTTCTTCTATTATGTTCAAATCTTTACTAGATTTTCTTAAATTTTCTTCTAAGTTCTTGTATTTTTTTTCCCTTAGGGGTAGCTCCGGTGGTTTATACGTACGTACTACGTATAATTTTAAAACACCCAATCGCAATGCTGTCCTTACCTAGTTTATCTAGTAAATTTTGTTTTCCATCTTTAATTTCGTAATTTGTGGCGGATTCCGTTTTCCCGTTCACTTTTATTGTATGTTCAAACGAACCTTTATTACGTCATTTTATCTTACTACCATAAGCTAATATTAGGGTTACAACACCTATGGTAATGTCCTAATTTTCCACAACCGTTACAATTTTTTTATCGCTTGATTTGATTTGCCGCCTGATCCCTTGGCTTAATAAGAAATCTCTCAAAGCTCTCGCCGTCCTCTTGCTTGATATTATTTTATATATTGTTTTGTTTTGGAAGGGGAATTTATTCAATTTACTATTGGCAATATCAAAAATATATAAATTATCTTCTGATTCTACGTTTGTTCCCGGTAAATTATGAAATATTTCCTGTAGTCTTCCTCCACCTTGAACTAGCATTAAAGTTCTTTTTTTGGAAGAAAAAAAGAAGAAAAGTTCAGCGGTTTCTAAATAGATTTGTAGACACTGTTTCCATTTTTCCAATCTTAGGCCAACTGATGCACTAAGTATCACTCTCGAGATCCAATTTTTAGGCGGCGAAAGTTGATTTGCCGTCATTAATCCTACGGCTATGACCTGCTATTTAGAAGAAGTACAAATATTTTAAGTTCAATTTAATGAACCATCTACTATTGTCAATTCCAGTTTAAAAGACAAAGCTTATTTCCAAAAGAATGAACATCTGCATTTTTTTTTAAACTTCCAATTCAATGAAAATTTATAAATTTTTATCGATTGAAATGGGACGTTTTACTGTGTTTCCAAAATATAATGACTACTCATTTAAAAAAAAAAAAGTAAGGTCGGCTTACAGATAACTATTGCAATTGCGGCCTTCTTATCACTAAAGTTTCAATGATAGGTATTAGGAGCCGTAAGATTAGACAGTCTAGCACTTATAAAAGTAATGACTATGCAATCACAACTATTTATTTTGAACTCGATATTATCGTAAAAAAGTTAACCCCCTATGTAGGATGTACAGAATTGAACTATTGCTTTTAATATCTTTACACAAACATTAAATATGGATTATTTGCCTATATGCTGGGCCTAGAACAAGGTAGAATTCAGTTGGTACTTAATTATTACTTTCAAATTCGCTACTGGAAACCAAGCAGAGTGGGCTTTGGTTAGAAACCACATATTATTTCAGCACAAGAGAATTTCTTTTGTTCTCACAATTGACGAACACAGTTCTAAAAACAGATTTCCAGGAATAAAAAAAGTGTAGAGTTTTAATAACTTAACCACAACCCACATACACTTTAATTTTGCTTATTCTTGTAAATATATACCTAAAGTAATTACGTGTTGTAGATTTTTGATATATTCATTGATTTTGATATCTGTATGCTGGTGTTTATTTGAAGCATGTTCACACATACAAACGATCACGCCTATATTCCCAAAGGAATAGGCAATAGTGTATTAAACACTAACATTTTGCCGATTAGAATTTGGACTTACTAACGTAATAGGAGGACAAGCCTACTGCCGTCAACCGGGCACTGTATGACTGTATACATATTGTCTGATAGATAACAGTCCGATCCCTTTTACGACATCACCGGGTAGGGATAGGGTGGCCCTATTCTACTTTACCGTGAACCACACGACGAAGTATGAAGCATGTGTTAAATTAAAATGAGATCTTTGCAAGGCTTTGCAATGGTGGCACGCAGGCGTTCAATCTTGGCCTATGCGACAAACGTACCTAAAATTAGTAACACAGTACTTGTTATCAACGAATATCTATGTAAGTAAGTAAGTAAGTATTATTTATCATTGAATTTAATCGAGAAGATTTCGAAAGCCCAGGTTCTTAATGCAAGTCATTAAACTAAATATAGGCGAACTAACCATTATTTCTGGAGCCTGTATTTTATTTTAGTAATATTTATTCGTATCTAGCCTAGACAGAAATATTTAATTATATTTTCAAATTCTTTTTTGAATAAAAGAATTTGAAATTATAATTTTTAGATAAAAACCGAGAAGGAAAATGTGACCCTAAAATAACAAAAACGTGCCTACCAGGTTATCTAGTAAACAATAAAATGAAAAGCCAGCATCTTTAGAAGTCTATTAAAATGTCAGCTTTTACGCCATGCTGCTGTGAACATGAAAAGTATACAGACCTTTAAATTCAGTGAAGATTAAAGAATTTATGTTTTTTTTACGTTATGTGATTTTTCAATAGCTAGAAATGCAATAGCAGAAGATTTTTTCAATAGCTTTTTTGCTACACGATGACTCTGTCATTTGTTAATTGAGAAGGACGATTATTTTCATCGTAGCTTCTTTTTTATGTTAAAATGCCCTTTCTCCACCTCCAAGTTTCAAAATAAGGGATTTAAAAACATTTATTAATTATGTTTACTATCAGAACATAATGATCATCAGAGATAACATAGACATACATAAGTTACCTTTACTGTTAGTCATAAATAGGTGTACATACCTATTTATGAGTCATTTACAGACAATAAAAGCGAACCTCTAAAACTCAAATACTAAATTAGTCTAAGAGTATTTAAAAAGAAATACATATATACTATATACTAGTCGTTTCCATTTTTTCTTCTTCCTTGGTCTTCACCTCACCGGAGCTTACGGAGAGGTGGTACGTCGGACTCGAACCGACTAAAACCACACAGTGTTCCGTCACAAAGATTCTATTGCAATGGACCCGGGAATATCCTTGTTAGGGACAAGGAAGCCTCCGGGAACTGACTGAAAGTGCTAGAGATTAGCGCGTTTAAATAAACAAAAATATGTCTTGCTCTTCCTCTTTATTAAAAATACATACTTTACTTACATACTATTATCAACAGGCGCTATTACCTCCCAAAAATACAAAATACCCTAATGTAACATAACATATGTTAAAAAAATATATCACATCTGCTCTTTGTTATTTTATTCCATACTTAATCGGAACATGTCTTCTTTACAATCCAATAAAAATATCACAACTCTTTCATAAGATACGTGTTTTTATTTTAAAATGAAAAAGTGCAATCATACTGAGACACTTTTTATATATATACTTCGGTCGAATTGGCCCAAAAAGGCTTGCTGCTTCCTTCATTCACTATCGTGAAATAACACCGTGTGGCCGATATCTATAACAAAAGTCTTATGTGACTTCGCTTCTCGCTCTTCTGATGACATAAGTATTAATGAAGTTTGTGTCTGGATATACAAACTTTGTCCTATTGTTTTATTAAGACAACGAAAATAATCCTTTCCGATATACTATGTAGTATTCCATGTATGGGGTTTTTCAACAAGAATTTCGTTTTTTAAAACAAAATAATACAAAGCATTTAAATGAAGATGATTCAAATTTTTATTGTATCTCAAAGAGTATGGTTTGGCAATTATTCATGAAAAATTATATCTGGCAAATCGACATCTGCCAGAGCGGAGCATGGTGGACCCATGACCGCTCTGGCAGATGTCGATTCTTTCAACAAAATTTTTAATCACTTTTTGGCAAAATGGCGGGTCTATTTCGTTAATCGTGTTGCGGATTTTTAGTTTTAAGGCAGCAATCGATTCGATTGGCTCTGTACAGACTCTTCTTTAACATAGCCCTACAAAAAAAAAATCCGGTGTTAAATCACACGATCTGGCTGGTCACTTAACAACTGAATGTCGTAAAATTATGCGATTGGGAATTTTGTTTTGCAATAAATTGATCGTTTCGTTGGCTGTGTGACGTGCGGCACTGTCCTGTTGAAACCACATGTCAGTGATATCCACTTCATCATGGATATGGACATGGACATAGGGACATCTTCACCTAAAGTCTTTGTTTATTTTCTTTAAAAAAAAAAAAACATAGTTCTTGTTGAAAAATCCTTTATTATATGCCGTTGCAGTAAGTGGTAATTGTTGAAGGTTACCAATGTGATGTTATATAAAAAACCAGCTATACAAAAATCTTGCAATTTATGTTCACTCGCCCCTTGAAATTTATAGATTCTAGTCTAACCCCGACTGTACTACAATATTTGGAACTGGCGCAAAGGTTTTACGTCACGTTTATAGTGATGAAGTTTCACGAATACTTCTACGTCAACTATTAGATCGCTTTTTTACACCTAAGATGGTTGCAATCTAATATCACGTGTAAATCACTATTGAAAGTTATCGTTATTTTTATTTCCTGATATATGTAATACTGATTGATCTTCGAAGGAAACAGATTAAAAACTTTTATAATAAATGTTTTGCCTTAGTAAAATATGGTTATATGATTTTAATAACGAAATCCTTTCAAAGTAGAGATTGATTGAATTTATAAAGTAACATTTTAGGACTTTACACACTAGTAATGCATTTTACTACTAAACATCATCACAATTGTTTAATAATTTAATAATGATTGTAATCACGTTTCACTTACATCACCGAATGTTAATGTGGTTGAGAGCACCTCGTTAACATGAGAAGTAATTTATATATCTACTTTATTTATCTGCGAAGTAGTGCACATTATAAATAAAAAAAAAACAGAAATACCTGATGATGTTTTAGGACCTATCTATGACTCTTTGCACTGTATCTCAATTCTTGATTCATAACTTGAAGATGGGTGGATGTGGATGGGTACTATACTAATTATTTTTAATCTTTATCATCTGCAAGTTTTGTCTTTCTGACTGATCTGTTAAAGAGCTATTTATAAAATGGCCAGACATTGTTTACAATGTGTAAATGTGCGATCGGCTACTATAGAGTTTATGCCTATGTACATACATTGTAAAGATGTAACTGACAAAAACTGAGAAACAAAACTTATATTTACTTGTATATAAATATAAATACTACTTTTAGTGGACATAAAATAAACATAACCCAACTTTTGGGAAGCTCTGGTTATTGACCAGCTGGAATTTAATACCAAGTTTTTAAACTAATTTCTCCACTTTTAGTAATATTGTTAGTATTTTTAGTTTGAAATAGTTACAACACTCCACTTAACATCGACTCGTACATTATTAAATCGGTATCATTATTAGTTTTAAATAAATTTCAGTCCAGAATAGGTATTTCCATTGGGATCCAATGGATTTTCCGTTAGTATCATTTAACTGAAAGAACAATAACCATATATATTTAAAATATATATTTAGGAATAATGCAGCAGCTGCAAATTAAGGACACAGTTTTGATTTTAAATTGGATCGCCTCTCGGTGACGTTTTCCGCAGAAATGTCGAAATGTTGTGAAACAGTGCTTGAACGGTAATAGCTAAGGCTTTTTAGCCTACTTCTAAAATTCAGCCCTCGTTATACAGATGTATTCTATATAAACAGAATCAGCTACCCGAATTACCACAAGGAACCTACATACATATGTCTTATAATGAACTATTGAAGTAATATAACAATGCACTAGTCTTGTAATAAAACATAAGCCACATACAAGCACATGAACGCCAGCTACAAATTTCAAGCGATCGCAGTCAGTAAAATGTAATTATCATCTGAGCTTAGGATTGTAATCATCAATCATCGTCATTATCAGTAACAGTTTAAATCTGAGGTCGATGATTTACACATAAAATATATATGAAAATAACCACAAAAAGCTTTGTCGTTCTTAACAAATGTTTTATGATATGTTACCCTTTGATGACAGAACGGCATAAGTTGAGACGACTTTCAATCAGCATTCACACCTTTGTTCATAAAATTCAGATTTCATTGTCTTGAGCTTGGTAAAAGCTTTTAAACCGCTGTGTGTAACTGACAACTAAACAATAGAAATGGGATGTGATTTTGTTTTCTTAACCTGATTTTTTCTTTAGTAGCTTGACTCAATTATTCCCCACGTAAATAATTTCCATGTTTTATTACCTAGCCGTGCATTATGTTTATGTATGTGTTTTGGTTAATCTGTCGTTTGAAGTTGTCTGGGTGTAATTTTATGTAAGTATGAATACGCATTTATTTAGAAATATACAAAAATGTAAATATAAATATACATACAAAAATATAAAAAATGTGTGAGATGTCTAAAATTATTATTAGTACCTTCTTTATTTTACTTTACAAATATAAATTACATTTAAAAATAAAAAATAAAACAAAATATATTTATTATTCTCTTTATTCATATTAATAAACATACAAATTACATTTTTAAATATAAAATAAAAACAAAATATATTTAAAAATATAAAAAATAGTGCCCCACCGGTATCGGGTACAGGGATCAAGCTACCGGTGGTTAGGGCTACAGAGACAGGAACCTCCTCACAATACGTGCCGTATCAAGAAGGACTGCCTTCTGCATTAGGCCCTTAACCCAGCTGTGTAACGTGAGCCTCTGCAAATGTTGGTCGAGGCTATTGGCAATCAACCCATGAGCTGATATGACTATCGGCCCAATGATTGCAGAACTCACATCCCACATGTCGACCACCTCATGGGCTAAATCCAAATATTTTATTTGTTTATCTTTTTCTGCCTTTATGAGGTTGTCGTCATGTGGAATGGTAATGTCAACAATCATTGCTCGGCGCTCTAGTCGTTCTATCACCACTATATCAGGTTTATTGGCAACAATAGTCCTGTCAGTGATGATAAATCGATCCCAATATAATGTTGTACGACTATTTTCAAGAACGGGGTCGGGCACATACCTATAACACGGTAACTCGACATCCACAAGGTTATATCTAAGAGCAAGTTGCTGATGGACTATCCTGGCCACTTGGTTATGTCTGTGCAAGTACTCACCATTTGCAAGACGAGAGCAACCGGAAATTATATGCCTGAGGGTTTCACCAGGGCGATGACATGCCCGACAAATGTCAATTGTGCCATACTTCAGGATATGTCTCCGATAATTGTTCGTCATAACAACCTCATCTGTAATTGCACAGATAAAACCTTCAGTTTCTCCAAAGAGGTCACTGAAACGTAGCCAAGACACAGATGATAATAAATCTACATCGGGCCCGTTTAAGGCCCGATAAAAACGTCCATGCAGCTCTTTGCTCTTCCATATCTCCTGACGGTCTTTAACATTAAGTATTTATTATTATTATTAATGTTGTTAGAAATGATGATTAAAATAAACTTAATTCGGTACCTTTTTTATCAAAGGTTGGGCGAAATAGATCGCAACATTCTACGACTTCTGTATTATCTATGTGCTTGTAATTCGTAGGTACTGCCGTGACTTTTTTTGAAAGATACAGTACATAACGCCTTTGTTCTATTAACTTCAGGTAAACAGTGTGCCTACAGTCAATAATATATTCTTAATTACGTTACGATTACCTTAGACATCAACCAATACATTTTTATGCAGGACAGGAGTATTATTAACGGGTTGTCAATTTTATGTACTGGGTTTGTTTATTTTAATAACTTGTAGAAAGGAAGCAAGAGCTTACAAAATAAATGAATCGAAACTGTTCATTTAATATAAACATGTATTGGTTCCTCCCAGTAGGCAAAAAATAATATTGATTTACTTGACACAATAGATAATAATCTTAGTTTTTAATTAATTTGTATTTAATTCGGTTTTAGTTTCATCTCCTTGAAACAGAGAAAGTTATCGAACACCCCTTACTATTTGTTAGATATCATCGAAAACATCAAGGGCTGTTATGTAACTCCGCATCAGCGGGTTTGGAGTGCGACTCGAATAATGAAGTTCTCACTTCGTGGAGGTGCTTAATCCCTACTAAAGAAGGTCTTGAACTATAAATAATAAAACTTAATAATTTAAATAATAACATACATACATACCGTCACGCTGTATTTAAGTTTTGCTGTAGGGCCAGAATTATGTATCCTATATGTCCTTTATATCTCTCATATTCCCTTCTTAACTAACCTTACATTCAATTCTTCCAATTTATTCATCTCTAATTTTCGAAGGGTACGATTATCAGCAATAGGTTTGAGTCCTTTAAGTAAAAAAATCTTGCTGTTATCGGCATATTTAACTTTTAATTACCGATATATATGTATGTATATATAATATATATCTTACGACGATGATTGTTTTACTTACCTGGATTTAAATAAAGAAGGAAGTGCTTAATTTATGTAAGAATTTTTCACAAAATTTAAATAATATTTAAGTCGAACATAAAGTTATACAAACGGCAAGGTCCGATAAAGGAATGGATAACGAAGTAATTGAACTCCTATATTTATTGAGTACATACATTCTTTTCCGTAATATTGTATGACAATTCATTTCACTACATTTATTAACACTTTAAATAATTTTGTTGAGTATTTATTGAGCAAAAGAAACTTGGGGAATATTGTGTTCGTGGGAGACCAAGTACTTAGTTTAAGGTCAAGTGCCTCTAAATATTAATCCAACCAATCCTATTCTAAAGCATTTATTCATGAGCTCATTTCTGGACCCTACCCGCCTTTATTTACTTTGTAAGGGATGTTTACTTATATTAGATTGAACTGATTTTCTTATTGGAGGTTTGCTACCTTGTTTTTTTTTTAAGGGATTTGACTATTTTTGGGTTTTGTTTACTCAGCAATGTGGTGAATAATCATAAAATCAAGATTAGTTCTAGAAATTATTGCTATTAATAAGATGTTCATGAAGCCATCTAAAGTTAATAAAAATAAAATTCTCAATCAATCAATGCATTATTTGGTTTTACCACTCGCCTAATGTGAATTCTGTTGGGACAGGGAGGATAGTTCGCCTTTAAGAATCTATGCACATAAAACATTTTTCGTAACTCTATATTAGGTTTTTTTTTTGTTTTTTTTTTTTTAACTTAGTTTGTGTTCCATTGGCCACTTTTATTTTCTTAAGAATTAACAATCATATATTTAAAAAAGCACATTGACGTATAAAAACTATTTTTTTTTCGGTGAGAGAAAAAACGATTTTAATGCCGCCATTTACTCGTCTGAACATTTAGACTTATAAATGGAATACTAATACGACACGTGTTTTTTTCTACATCCTTTTCTTACTGATATATATATTTGACGGTGTGTCAAAAATGTTGGCTGCTAGCAAGGAATATGCTTTTTACTGTAAGAGTGACACTGGGTATATCATAATAAAACAAAACAAAATAGCGGATTTTTGGCACCAAATTCAAATGTTTGGCACGCTCTGCGTCCTGGACCGCTCGATGGATTTTGGCTTCAAAGGTGTCGTTAGATTCGTATTATTCGATATAGATTCGTATTTCAGCTCTTAGTCGAGTTTAAATGAGCTTTGCTTTTAGCTTGATTAGCCATCACGCGCTTACGCTTGATCCTAAAAAGCTTTTGAATCGGCCACAATACTCGTATCAGATTTCTTTAATAGAACTTCAACATTTACGAGAATATTATTCCATCAACATTAAAATCACTTACAAAAAGTCAGAAGGAATACTTGGGTTCGAACCTAGCACCTCTATTCTCTTTCAATGAAATAGGCATATCCCTTAAACCAAGAAATTGTAAAAAGGAATATGCCTGATATATAAGTATCCGCAGTTTTGCTCCCATCAACGTGCAGTTACACGTGCAGTTACGTGCCTCTGAAACATTTTTTTTTTTTCTAATTGGACGGTACCCTTGACCCTTTACTGTGTCCCTGACAAGGTCTTTGCAAAATTCCATTCTAAGCGATTGAATAGTAGATATGTGAAATATTAACAAACAGACAAACTTAGATTCCTATCTAATGATTAAAATATTAGTTTTGATTTCATAGGTTTCAATATAAATTTATTTTTAGCTAATCAATATTTACGAAAAAAATCAATGTCTTTTGAACATATATACATATATACATGTATGTATATGTTAATGTAAAACTAAAAGGCCGGCAACGCACTTGTGACTCTTGAGTTGCGGGTGTCCATGGGCGGCGGTAGTCATTTACCATCAGGTGACCCGTCTGCTCGTTTGCCCCCTATCGCATAAAAAAAAAAAAAAAATGAAGATCCATTAATTTCAGACATACCAATTTATTTCTTTTGAAACTTTATAGGCAATTACACAAATCCAATAATAATACTAATACAAAGCACAGACGTGCTTTGTATTATGTATTATACTAATACATTCAAATTGATGTTATGCCTATTTGGTGATCATGTAAATGCCGTAAATATAATTTATCACCAGAAAATTTCATTTGTATTTTTTTAAATTTTGTCTTATATATCTTTATAATTAACGTAGTTACAAGAAAGTGAAAAATTGCATTTCAAGCTAAGGTTAATTTAAAATATGACGCCATAACACTTACAACTTTCATATTCCAATGTAACTTCATCAGTTAGTCAGCTCCCACAAAATAATTCCGAAAACCATTTTTGACAACAATGAAACAAGGAGAATTAAAATAATGCTGCGATTTATTTTGACCCAAAATGTTCATCTTCTTCTCCTAATAAAACTGTCAATTTTTATTTTGTGGATACAAAACTAAGGGAAGGGACTAGGGAAGGGATAAGGGGAACAGCTAAATTTATTTTTAATTATTACAAGCAAGGAGGATTTAGCAGCCGTTTGCTTTTAGAGTGGATCTGCTGGCGGCCTCGACGGCTTGACAGCACAAATCTAAAAGACCTACTTTGGTAGTGGCATCATTGACATTTTATACGCTGCCAATTTATGTACACTTCGTAAGATTTATTGTGGCATTCGTCGCATTACCGCAGGATTTACTCTGTGACGTACGGGCAAAATTTGCTGCAAGGAGCATCGAAATTCATGCGTTTTCAATTGGGATTTGGATCAAAATGCTTGGCTGCTTTACATGCCCTATCCATGTACCTGAGCAATGAGGAAAGGGAGGTCATCTTGGAGGTTGACCTGAAAAATGCCTTCAATTCTGTAAATAGAGAAATTTTGTTGACCCAAGCAACACTAGAAACATCAAAAAATTCTTTGGCAATGTTTTTTTTTATGCGATAGGGGGCAAACGAGCAGACGGGTCACCTGATTGTAAGTGACTACCGCCGCCCATGGACACCCGCAACTCAAGAGTCACAAGTGCGTTGCCGGCCTTTTAGGTAGGAGTACGCTATTTTCTTGAAGGTTTGAAGGTCGTTTCGGTTCGGAAATACGGCAGGCGACAATTTGTTCCATAAGCTGGTTGTTATGGATATCCTTTAAATTTGGTATATAAAGACAATCTTTTGGGACCAGTCATCTTTACTTTAGCAATACAATCCATTATAACTCAAAATTCAATATTTGGCACCTCGATGACGTGCTTTGGAATAGACTGTTTTACAAGTTTTGGCAATTTTTCAAAATAAATTTAAAACCATTGGGTTGTCAATCAACAGTGATAAATGTGAAATATGTATTTGTAAAAAGACGGACAGACTCTTGACTGTACAAAAATTCAATTAGAAAAAACATATGTCTGACTTCTTGGGTCCCTAGTTTTGGAATAAGATTTTCAATCGTTTTTAGAGGAAAAAATCAAAAACTTTGCACATGAATTGCGATCACGGCAATTCTGAAAACATTTAGTACTTTTATAAACAAATGAGCAAAATTTTAAGTGATGATTTGAAATATTGAGC
Source organism: Tyria jacobaeae (assembly GCA_947561695.1). Lineage (NCBI taxonomy): Eukaryota > Metazoa > Arthropoda > Insecta > Lepidoptera > Erebidae > Tyria > Tyria jacobaeae. The sequence goes on from OX387214.1 coordinate 1,474,780, forward strand.
CTGACTCCAAGCATCGATACTGGATAGATTGGGGGGTCTCTGTCTTCTCTATTAAATATTAGTGAGTCCTCTCAGAGGCTATGGGACGAGCTGCTATGCACTTTAAAATGGGATGATTTAATTGAGCCCTCATACTTGCGCCAGCACATTCAGCTGGGTGCTCGTAGGTCCGCAGAAAGCCTCAAACTGTGTAGATACAGTTAACTTAATGGGAGTTATGTTTTAGAGCCGTTCGGGGTTGAGACGTAAGAGTCATATGCATATAACAGCCAACGTGCGACCACTATTTTAATTCTTTTTCTCAGAGATCTCTTAGACGATAGTGACACAGTCCTCGCGTAACAATGATATCAATATTTCATTTATGATACCACAACCGATTTTATTCTCTTTCCTAGATTATCGTTAGTGACACGAAATAATATATCATTTAATGGCAATATAAATCAGTACGAAACTTTGGCTGTAGTCCAAGATCCTGTAACTATGGATGTTATTGTAAAATGATGAGGTATTCCTATATTAAAGTGTGATGTAGTTCGCAATAAATTAATAGTAAATATGTATTAATACCAATGTAATATTTTAGCAAATGATACACTTTGAACGGTACAGTGTTGAAATATAATTGTATTTTGTATCTTAGGCGATATTCACAACGTTCATTTCTATTAGACTGTTCAGTTGTGGCTTAAAATTTTAAAGAATTATTATTATTTTTGTAATTTGTATCCTAAGTAAAAGACAAAAGACATACGATATTAAACAAAACATTCAAACATAAGGGACAACTAAACTGTGAGATGTATCTCAGATAAGGTAGTTATGGTTACAAAGGGTCTGTCAAATGACATTCAAAAAACTGCCTAAACTCCAGCAAACAAGAAATAGTTTGCGAGACTTCCTCAGGCAAACTTCGACCAACATTACGTTTGCCAGCTGCATTTTCGCTATCAACGGCAAAACAACGGTCGGTCAACGACACCATATACGTCACACAATTATCAAATGTCATGTTGTTATTTTTTGTTTTTTTTTGTCGGCTAAAACTACTTCTTCCGCGGTATGTCATGCTCACCTTACAAAACAAGACAGTCAACGAAGACAACAACAACAAAGAAAGTCAACCACGAGACAAAAATGCTTTGTGCACAAAAAGCTATAGTCGTGTGATGGTGTTTTCCACAGAAGAAATATGAGCATAAAGTAACTGAGTGCTTCCTATGTAGATCTGAAGAAAGTTCTGAAACGTGAAGGAAAATACTATACCACCCAGCTACCGAACTGTCCTTCTAACTACAGACCTTCTTACTCGTCCCCCTTACATCTCATCTGATAACTTACCGTCTACAAACTTATATAAATTGTTGTACTTTAATATATTTTAAAATCTTTTAATTTGAAATGGATTATTGGTACTTTTTTAACTACAACTTCGGACTAGTATCTCCATGCATGCCCTTTCAGTCACACCCCCGTTAAAGCAGCACTGCTCTACGGATATTTATAAAAAAAAACGGCATCAATTACGTTAAGCTAGTGCTCATTATCAAAATAAATATCAATAAGCTGCACCTTTCCAGTTTATAGTTTGTAAAAGCATCGCTACATTGGGGCAATTAAAAATGCACTAAATCTATTTTATGAGTAAATGTGCATTACCATACGAAGAAGCAAGCTATATTGTATAACATTAAATATATTCCAATTTTAATATTAATTTATTTATTCCCAATTCATTGTTTACTTTATTTTCTTGTGAATAAATAAGAAAATGACGAGCTTAACTTTATAAATAAATGAATTCTATGTTTTGGAAAAGTAGCAGAATTTTAAAATTAAACACTAAGTTGTGTTTACTATGGTTGTATGCATCCATGACTCTTTATATCATATATGTATATATGCATTTTCTGTCGAACATTAAGTGTCAAATAGATCGAATAACAAATTCACTCATATTTTATTTTTCTCCACACCGATTGAAATAAAGTCAACCTTAGTGCAATGAATAATAGTATTGTGCTTTATGTGAGCTAGTGATGCTGCAGTTACATAACTAATGATAGTCTTGCCTTTTAGTGAAATATAATGGTTATTAAGACAACATTTTCTTTGAGTATTATATTATAAAAATAAATAGGTAACTAAAATTATACCTTCAGAAATTACTATATTGTCAAAAGCTGAAATGTCTTACCGACACAATTGTACTATGTATTTCTTTTTACACAATCCGCCTAAATCAAAGAGAAATATATTAATATTATTCAACTACCAACTAAAAACGTTCGGCAAGGGTCTAAAGAAACACAAATAACACTAGAACCATTATAGAAATACTGCCCAAGAATCTAAGACTTATAGAATTATTTGGGAAGTTTTGAGTTACAAAGGAGTAACTCACTTTTAACTATGTTCTTTACCAATATATATATTTTTTATGTTCTATTTTCTATTTAATATGTTCTATGACAAAATATTTATGATCAACTGATCATTATTTTAGTTACCAATATTCTTTTTAAAAAGTTATGGTTGTTCTTGTTATTTATTTATAAAAAAGTAAAATGAAAAAAAATATTTAAAACTCTACTACATTATTGCTTTCCCCTATTTCTTTGCTGACTTTATCTCAAAATGTCACGCCCTGTGTCACTCGCATTATTAAGATTTTTCAAGTGATAGCGTGTGTGAGACGTGTCAAGTTATTATTATACGTCACATGTTGAAATTTATCGAGCCGTATACACATTACATAACTCTCCTGCTTACGCAGTCCAGTCAAAAGCTTATATTTATAAAACTTACAAGTAAATGTTACACTTTTTCGTTCAGTAAAGTTCTCATTATTTCCGAGCAAAACTGTAAAGTTTGTCTACCGACCTCATTCCAGAACAATACGTGTTTTGAATGAACATTAGCATACGCTTTTTCTACACACTGCATTATAAGTTCCTAAAAGAAATGTCTCATCATTTGATTTCCAATTTTTATTAGGTTGGCAACCCGCCATCTTTTTATACAAATTTATTTATTTTTTTAAGTATACTAAATCTAATTATTTCTCAATTACATAAGCACCGTTGTTTTCTATCGCCTGTCGCCAACGCTCTGGCAGAGACATAATGCCTTCCTCGTAGTAAACTTTTTAGGCTTTTGATCAAAAAAGGTGGTAAGGTCACTTTTAAGCTGGCCTTCATTTTTAATTTTTTTATCTGTTAAGTAGTGGGCTAGAGAAGGAAATAGATGATAATCTGAGAACATAATGTCTGGAGAGTACGGTGGGTGAGCAAGGACAGCCCAGCCAAGCGAAAGTAATTTTTCACGAGTCACTTTTGCTACAGGTGGTCGAGCATTATCGTGCAAAAAGTATTCTTTTTTTTTTTTTTTTGGTAATCTCGCTGCTACTTTCTCCAGTTGGTCATTATTAATATTGGCCGTGATTGTAGTGTTAGATGGCAACAGCTTCTAGTATATAATTCCGTTTATTCCCTACCACGTACTTAAAAGAACTTTTTTATTCGTTTCAGATTTTGACGTCGGTACTCCTGCTTCTCCAGGGCCAAGCCACTGGCGCTTACGTACACTGGCGTTTATGTACATAACTCACTTTTCATCCCCCGTAATAACATCACTCAGCCACTCATTGGTACTAAGTAGATAACTAAGTAGTTACATGCACACTTAAGCTCTCTTCTGAAGTTGAAACGGCGTCAACTCATGTGGCAACCAAACTGAATATTTCCAGGTCTTTTCTAAAGCGTATAGTTGCTTTTCTACTGCAGTATGAGAACACTGAAGCTGCTCTGCCAGACAACGTGAAGTGAACCTGGGATCCATTTCTATGAATCTTTTTAATTCCGTCGTCCTGGATGAGGTTCAGCAGATAGGTCATAATTTCCATTCTTAAATGTCGCCCATCGTTGCACATACATATATTGCGCACTGCTTCAGTCGCTTTTCGACCTAAGCGAAATTCGTGAAGTAAAAGCAGCCGAAGTTTTCTACGAGAAATATCCATAAGTTACTGTAGTTTTACTATTCGAGATCCAGTTGTCAACTGCTCTGACATACAACTCTTGCCAAGAAATTGGGGATAGTTCTATAACGTTTTAGAAACTGATCGAAAAAAGTGGCAGGTTCATTAGGTGCCAACCTAATATAATGTATTTCTAAAAGACGGGAGTCCGGTTGACCTCCACCCCTTGGGATATATTTCAAATTTCACTTAACATTTAAAAAAAAATTAACCAAAAAAAGTAAGTGAATGAGAGAAGGAACAAAGAATTTATTTTTAAATGTTAGGTAAACGCTACGTCATCATGGACACGTGCAACTCGAGAGTCGCAAGTGCATTACCGGTACGCTCTACTGATAACCTCACTCAGGCCTCACTCCACGGTTTTTTTGTGATACCGTAGTATTATAACGGTCCAGACGGCACATACGTGCTCTTGCTTAAGCATGGCTCTCACGTTTAAAATTGCGCACTTAAATAAAATTAAAATATTAGAAGGTACGAACGCATGGTACTGCTTTTATTATGCATGTTTTACTATTTAGTTCACCTGTCTAAGAATATATTAAATAATATACTCTAGTGCTACATATAATCATAAGAGCTCTCATGGGCTCTAAAGAAATCTGTAAGGCAGTACTAACTATGAAAACAATTTCCAGTATAAAAAAATGTCGGGAAACAATTTCCTCTAAAAATATTGTTCTTTAACATTCCCGTATAAAAGAATATACTTTTCTTATTTAATAACAAATTTCGGTTCACATAATTTTAGAACATGTAAAGTTGTTCCGAGTTGGTACCCTCTATATTTTTTGTCTATCATTACGACACTTCGTTTCATTAGCACCCACGTCAAAGACAGACCAACTTCAACTACAGGCAAACATACAATAACATGGTAATTGATAATAAATTTACTGGCCAGTCCTGGCTACCTGGCCACATTGGCTGGTCCAGTGGTTAGTGACTGGCGAGATGAAAGTCGTGGGTTTGATTCCCATACAAGGCAAAATTGGTGTTATCCAAAAATAGTTGTTCCGAGTGTAGGTCTTCTTCATGTTGTCTGCTGTTGTTCTGAGTTGTTTACGATACATATTGTACTCGTAATGTTTATTTTATTTATCAAGTATGCGACAGAATGGATTTGACTTTTTTTTTTTTTAATAATGCCAATAAGATGTATTGCAAATTACTTGTAAGTTTTATTAAATAATGCAACTCGGCTTCTTAACTTAGTTGCTTAACGTATTTAAAGTCTTGGTTATCTAATTATTTTGGTGCTTATGCACAATCATCCAGGTGATGGTGATGGATATTTTTACTTTTATAATATGGTCATTGCCCATTTCATGAAATGTTTGGCTACTGTTTAAGGTTGGCCTTATGCCAAATTCCTTAATTATAATTATATCTAGTTACTGATTTGCATTTAATTTATTACGCACTTGGATGGGAAAATTGTAAGTACATATATTGAAAGAGAAAAGGAGCGTTAAGTGGATAAATTGGAGAGAGTCAGTGTGTCAGGGTCTGCCTAAATATCAGTTGAATTGAATGAGTGCCGGGAGTGCAAGCCCTGTAACCGAGTCCGTCTGAAATATGTATGTTTATATATAATAACACTAGATGGTCTAGTGTGTTAATAGGTTTTGTGTGGTATTTACCAATAATACCTATCGGTTAAGGCCCTCTACCCGTAAATAACCGCAGTGAACTATCCAGTGAATGGGTGAATAGCTTTGCTATTTATCACTGTCTATTGTTATTGCGATACATAGTAAAATATCGGGTTAAGAAAATTGACATACTAACCTATTATGAAGCCTCCACGATACCCTTAGGCCGAACGCGTGTAAATGTTTGCACTAACCTTCTATTCAATAATAACAAAGGGAATGCTGTAATACCCGATACTGAATATGCGAGTAATTAATGTGCCTTTTCAAGTATAACCAAAGGGCAACACTACGTTTACGTGCGTTTGAGCCGAGCAAGGGCTAAACAGATTTTTTTTTCATCTCCATACCAAAGCCTTTTATGTAGAGAATAGACCGATAGAATGATCTATATAGTAAAACTAAATACATTTAAGTGTCTGTTTGTAACATTATAATAATAGCTGTTTATAAATTGCATCTATCAGTCTATATATTGGTTTGTTCCACTCGCAGGTTCATTCTAATCTCTGCAATGGATGCAAATCAGTAGATTTGAACGGGACTTTCACTTGCCGATAATAATTTTATAATAACTAATATAACTACTTATTTTTGAAAAGTAATAAGGGTACCGAGCACTTTCACGTGAGCTAAACATGAACTAATTTAAAAAAATATTTTGTTTGCTGGTCCATTATCAACGTTCACTAGCAAGGTCCTTAAATCCTAACGTTTAGGAGATATAAATTTTAAAAGACCTATGAAAAAATCATCAGTTTGGAATTAATGATGATCTCGTACACTTGCTTCGTCGTTGCAAGCTCGTTACTTGTAATAAAGAGAAAGGTGGATACATAGAACGTGAAATTGATGGTATTTAATGTGGATCATGTTTTTCTTGTATTGTGCTACAAAACATTGCTGAAAAAGACAAAGAAACATCATCATTGTAATAAACATAGAAAAAGTATGGGAATCTGATTTTAAACCACCATATAGTCGGTATATATTTGGTACTTTAGACAGTTCTAGATTTATACCGACTATATGGTAAATCTGAGTAAAAGATCAAAGCCGAATTAATAACGGTTCAAGCTAAAGATATATTCAGTTTTGCCCCGACGAAAAACAACAATAGCAAGAAACACTACACTCTGAACATTACACACAAGTTACACTACACACAAGCTTTAACGGACAACGAGTTCCTATTTTTATAGCTAAACATCTCCCACCTAGCATCAAAAAACTCTTTTAATGGGTACGTCAGTTTGCCAAAGAAAATGATTACAAATTTTGCTGGTATACGGGAGGAAGGATTTTTTTATGCAGAGACAATGGCAACAATCCACATCATTTGATAAAAACAAATAATATTTAACGACGGCTAGCGCTGTGGATTAGTGAGTAATAGTGAGTGAGAGAGAAGGAGCCTGCCCACCGCTGTCGTATGCCTGAGAGAAAGGGAAGCCAGACAGACTGGCGACGACGTAACGCGTTACGTAACGAAGCGGTTTACATTCCCATAAGAAGTTATCACTACAAAAAAGCACAATTTTACCTTGAAACTACAGTAATAAAATGTATTTCCAAAAAAAGTAAAAGGTTTATTTGTGTTCTAGAACACATCGTACATGATATGCTTGGTTAAGGTATAGAAACTGCTACGTAATTTGACACATATAAGTGCATCAAAAATATGCCTGTATCTAGCAGTATAATAAAGTAGCTCAATGTTTAGTTACCTACTTGTAAGTAATACTGAAGTGAACAGCGAAATAAGATCTAGGTGGCAAGGGAATCCTTTCTCCTATAGCCACTGCTCGAGTGATTCGGATTCGATACCCTCAAGTGACTTTTTTTTTTATTTCGTTTAAGGGGGGAGCTGACGGTGAAGTCGTATGTCGAACTCGAACCGACTAAAACCACACGGTGTTCCGTCACAAGTGGGTCTATTGCAAGGGACCTGGGTATACACAAGAAGGGATGCTTCCAGGAACCACTGCAGACCTTGGCCCCCTCTTTTCCAGGGCGGCCACACCATGGCCATGGCAATATGGGGGGCCTAACCTTCCCTCCAGTTTGAGAGGCGTGCGTGGAACACGTCACGCCACCGTCGCAGGCCTTCTTCTGCTAGGGTACTGGCAGCCCTACCCGTTACCCCCAGGCCAGCGCTCATGGAGGCTGGAGATCGTTGTGAGCTCTCCGGTGCCTGATGCGTCTTCTGCGGGACGGGTGAGTATTTGTCCTCTCCCGTATCCTCTCCGCCGCCTCTTTAGCCAACATGACTTCCTCGCAGAACCCTCAAGGGACAATATTATTATTATGTCGTAAGGATTTACAGATAAAGTTTCTTACCTCATATCCAAATTATTTAAGTTAATTAGTTATTTTTCCGGATACGTAGAACAAGTTTTATATCCGTATTCTACAAACTGTTGTTTATTTGGAAGTTTAGGCAGAAAAAATATCGTATAGTAGCTTATGAACATATAAAACGAAAACAACAGTTGACACGACACTTCAATCATTCACTTTCAGGCGTTGATATTACTTTAGCCGGGATTGCTGAAAAAAATATATTTGCGAGTATATGTATACAGTTTTATAGCTTTATCCTCGTGTGAACTTTCGGTCAAGACAAAATTACAGCTATAAAGTTTGAGATTCAGAGAGGATTTGCGATATCTTATTTTCTTTTATCTCACCTCTCGGCAGGACGACTCACTCCTTTATAAAGGCCCCCCGTCGAGATCGAAACAGTAGTTATGTAGCAGACAAATTATAACGATCCTTCTCGAATATAAATTAATTATTAGGTATACACCTAAATTTAAGAGTGTCTTTATTTGTTAACTCAGTAAAGGTACTTTTAAATAAATCTGCAATGTCTTATTCAGTGTTCCGGTAAAATACTTTTCTTTATTTTCAATTGAAACCATCAACCTCAAGTTGGTTATCTAACTTGTCCACTATACTATAAAATTGAGGAAAATATTTATTCGGAATATTAAATCAAGTAAGTAGGTAGGTATAAAATTATATTTTGAATCATGTTGCCCACGATCGTAATGTACTACAAAAAAAAAATGATGACCTGTTATTTTTCAAATTAGATATATGAGTGACTATTGTTAGTTGAAAGTGTTACATAAATAATTAGATACACCTGTAGCAGTCATTAAAAAGCTCCATAACAAAGGTACAATCCTCCTACATGTTTTTTTACACAATTTCGGCTGCTTATCCAATATCGTATAGGTACAATACATATATGTATGTATGCTTACACACATGACAGCCTTTATCTGCGGAGGGTTAATTCAAAGGCGTAGTAGGGGACAGACCCCTTGCCGTCATTCAAATACTTTTTGAAATTACATGGAAAAATTTGGAGTACGTTGACAGGAATGGGAGGATAGATATCTAGGTATTTTATAAAATAAAAACATATTGTACACTTATACAAATTACCAGTTAGATACACATGTTATCAACATGCCCATGACATTTTATACATATGTATGTAATAAACTTAACCTATACGTTTATAAAATTCGCTCAGTCAATACACTACTCTAGCACGTCTATAAGGTCGCGCGTATGGTGCAAAGTTCTTTTCAATATACGTATACAATTAGCGCATGTGTTTCCTTCCCACTTTGATCCAGGATCTTTTGAGCGGGGCGTGAATAAGCATCTCACCAGGCCGCCATAGTGTGGGTCACCAAGCTACATTGTCTAGACATGCAATGAGGATGGTGACCACCACTCTTGGACTCCACTTATTGCTTTCCATTAGGCAAAGTGGCGTCGCTATGGCAGGCTTACACAAAAAAAAATGTCAAGTTAACAAAAACTATATTAAAAATAATAATTTTGTGACTTTGTACTAAATTTAACATGTAATTATATTATTACAAAGTTTGTCTGTGCAATGACGTAGATAAACTTGGCGAGTCAAATTATAGACTAGACTCAAGAGTAATTAATAGACACTCATAACTGAGTATATATTAAACTTTGAATATATAATTACTCATTTGTTCTCTATTGTTAGCGTTTTACAATCACAAGAAGGTTGCTTCAGCCTTTGAAATACGCCGCAGTCATTCGCATTTTCAACCAATTTACGCTGATAATCACGAATGATTACATTCAATACAAGTTTTGTATACAGCAGCCCTTGCACCAACATTACTTTTGACGGCTGCCCTATTAAATTAATGGTTTTTTAAATATTTTTGTTAGAAATACATATATGTACAGTATTCCCAAATTAATAATGCGCATGCAGATCTTCGCTAATGGTCGTATTCCCGGAAACACCCAAATCATTGAATCGTAAGAGCCCTAAACAACGCACTTGCATTTTCCACTTTGTTCGAAAGGAATAGGAGTCAATATCATGAGTACACAATCGAAAACAATTCTAGCGGTCGGCGGCGGTCGCCGGTCAGTTAAAGGTCCGTCAGTCGTCTTTATATATTGGTGGTGACTGCACTGCACTTATTACTTTGGGAGACCTGTATATTGTTTTTAGACTTTTAACAAAATCTTAAGTTTTAAACAAACCTATCATTATTTGCTGGTCTGTTGTCAAGATATTTTTTTTTAAAGGCAACTCCCGCATTATTGATTATTTATTTTATTATTTATTTTGAATGGACACAAAAAACAACGAGACTCAGGACAACTCTTTGTGGATTGCACCAATTTTTGTCCCATATTGGAATCAACCCCACGACCTCCAGTTCAGCAGTCAGGGTCACTAACCAATAGGCCAACAGGCTCGTCAAGTGGTAAGTAATCCTCACTGCTAAGCCAGAGGGTGTGGATACAATTACCACCCAAAATAAATAATTATGTGATAAGCATGATCTTTCTGTGTGTGTAAAATATCCGTTATATGTATGGATTTACAAACATGTAAGTATGTTTATCAGCTCTGGTTATTTTAGGATCTAACTATAATAATCTAAGGTTAATTTAGGGTTGGAATGGGGCTTTTTAGCTAATAACTATTCCATATCTCTTTAGGTAAATATTTAGGTAAAGTATTTATTCGTAAGCAATTAGTATATTGTATTGATAATGTAATAACAATAATTGGTGAACTTTTGTAGAAAATTGTCTCCACGATAAGCGATAATGTGAACGTGCGGTGTTAAAGTGACCGTGATTATACCTAATGAACTTGGATTTATGTACTTAACACTTACTTATGTACTTTAAACATCCTAAATCAACAACATTTCCAGAAATCGTAACATCGAAATCAATACCTATACGAATCTAAACCTACCGTCCAATTAAAAAAAATACAAAATTGGATTTGGAACTTGACAAAACGAGCTGATAAACTAACAACAAAATCAAAACATTAAGTATATATCATAAATTCACAACAAAATTCTATGATCGAGTAGTCGTAACGGTACACCATCTTATTAGCATTTCAAAGGTAGTGGTTTCGAATCTCTAATGGCGTATTTAACAATTATTGTCACCGTAAGCCAATTATTCTACAAATACCTCACCAGATATCGCTGTGCGATATAAACTGACAAATTAAGTTTAGTGAACCTGAGAATAAACATTCTTGGAGGACAACAGATCATAAATTGCATCAGTTTTAATAGCTACGCGAGTACACTCAATGTACAAAAGCTACGAAATTTCAACTTTTTCGAAGCGAAATGCACCTTCGTTAGTTTTGAAGTCTTGCAATAACATTGTGGATTCCACTCCAAACTACTTAAATAATCAATCTTAGCGAGAGTGACAGTGATTCAACCAAATTGTCTGTAGAGTTTTTCGTATTATTTACTATCATGATCTATTCTGTTTGAATCCTTTGTGAAAAATATTTTTTACTGAAACAGGTCCATGAAAAATAAAGTCAATAAGATGCCAAAGAAAAAACTAGTTTTATATTGAGCTAAACAAACAATCCACGCGAAGATAAGGCGTTCCTGAAAAATGTAATAGATTAGAAACAAGCTAAGATTACATTAAGCTCAATAGATTCATACTATCTATCTATATGGTATCTTTGGTTCAATTTTTAAATCAAAGAATCAGCTTGCTCTTTATAATTCAAAGACTTTTTACGTATTAATAATTTCATGAAGAATAATCCAAGTCTTATATACTTATCATTTTACCTCAACGATATAATTTTAAAAATACAAATTTTATTTTAATTATCTATTAATTTTCCTAAAAAGGTCTTACGGTGGATCGCTACGATAACTGGACATAGCATATTACAGATGTGCTAGAGATTTAATAGATTTTTCTTGCGTTTTGCGAACCCTTCGGAGGATAACATCAGAGAGTACAGCCCTAACAGCCTATCATGGCTATGTCGGCTATTTTCGCTATCGGGTAACTCTCATCTTATTGCCAATGCTTTTATAGCCCAAAAAAAATGCAAAGTGCAATATGTAGTGCTGGTCTCTTTGGTTCATGCAGGCCATTTTTTATCAAAACAAAAACCTTAACAATAGCTGGGCTATATACATACTGTAAACTGGACTGCTAAAAACTTCTCACGACTGTTTAAAAGAAATTATGAAAACAGTCGGTATACCCAAAAAACCCGACAAAATTAGTTATTCGATATTTGAGAACCACACTATGTCTCAACAAAATCATTAACATATGTATGTAAAAAAAAATATATAAAACTGAGGTATTTTATATATTTTTTATTATATATTTTATTTATTTTTTTTACCCTTACGTTAAAAGTTTATTTATGAGGAAGTTAGACATTTTATTTATTAGTAGTAGTTTTTTTTTGTGGTAATTTAAACTTAACTTTAACACCAAACTTGCAGCGAAATTCCAGCCTTCGAAATCAGGATCAAAATCTTATTTATCGAACTCCATCATTAAACACATATAGTCGATTAAGTTAATAATTATTAATTATCATTTTGTTATGAAATACTTACATCAAAATGATCTTAACGACAAAAAACATAAATTGTTTTGGGATTAGGTCGTGGCACTGCTTGAAACAATTTATTTCGTTCAACATCGTGTGGAATATTTAAAAACATTTTTGGGGAGTTGTTTTTATAGTATTCGTACATAATGGTACGGAGCAAACGCTATTTCTTTTAAGGATCTACCTGTTTGATATATTTATGAATATGTTGAATATAACAAACTATATACAGGGTCTGTCGTTAATAATGGATAACCTGTTAGCAGGGGGTTAACCTGTTATTAGGCTGTAAGAAAATAATATTTTTATGTCAGGGTTTCCAACAGTGTGAAAATGGCGGTATTTTTGTGTTTTTGTTTTAATTTGTGTTTTTGTTTAAATTTCACTTCTTTGCCCTTTCAAATGATTGCCATGTTGAAATGGCAACCATTTAAAAGGGCAAAGAAATTTGATTTATTTCTGTAATATTTTTTGGCGTCGTACTTGTATTATTTAATTTAACTAAATTAACATAAAACATTATCAAATTTAACATTTTCAGCAATTTTATTTTTTTTTTTCTGTGCCTCTAGTTTTAACCACTGATTGTGAAAAAAAAAACGTATGATGCTATAGCTGCCCATTATCTCAATAATCTCACGTTTAGTGTGTGTAGATTGTACAAAGGTAAATAATGTATTACTTTAAGTAGGAAATTCTCGTCAAAGAAACCAAAGAACTAACTAACAGCAGGACTTCGATTTTTCAAAAAACTCTACAATATGTATGTAACTCTCTATACGTTAACATTGAGTCCAAAGCATCAATTTAAAAGTAACTTAAAACTAACTTTTATATGGAAACAAATAAGGTATAAAAGGATTTCAAAAATGTTACAGGCAATTACTGTTTAAGCCTACACTATACGTTAGGTAAAATATTTACTTATAAAAAATGTAAGAAAGGAAAGCATCAAAAGCAATAAAAAAAAAAGTTTAAAAAATTTGACTAACAGATAGAAAGATAGAGATGAAAGCAAAAGCTAGTGAATAATAAATTAATAATATAAGAATAAACCCTAACCTTTCATTATACGCGCTCAGCATTACAAAAAGAATGAGTTAGCAATATAGAGAAAATAATTCAAAGGCTAAATTTACCTATTATAAGAGAAGTGATCTACATGAATCAAAATGCCTTTTATCTCAAATATTTAAATATGGACGCCATAATCAAAGATTTTAACAAAGAAGTCATCTAATTGAAATATTTTATTATACTCATATTGTAGTGTTATTTCAGAACGATACCATTTTAAAACAAGAATCTCTTATAAAGTTGCCTCTGATTATATTATGTATACAACATTTAAAATGGTGTAAATTGTATCACTTCTAATTTGTCTGCTTTCCACTACTATTATTATTATACATCTGTTTGATTAATTATATTTATAATTAAATCTCTTGTTTCGTCAATGCAGGTTTCCATGAGCGTCGGTTATCGCCACGCAAAAGGTGTATCTCAAAAAAAAATTATAATGACTATATCAGACTGGGTAGAGGTGTAGTTAACATCTGTATTTTGACAATTAGAATTTAGTCCCCCCAACATAATCACAACAAGCCTATTACCGTCAACCAGGCATTGGAAAATTGGAAGTACATTGAAAGAGAAAGTTACGAACAAGGATAGGCAATGAAGAAAAAAGGAATTGACTTATTTATCTATCTGATTGGAAAGTGTAAGCAACAGCTTGTAATTCGAAGTGAATATATAAAAATATTGTAGGTATATTTTGAGTTTTCACAGCAAGTTCAAGTTTTAGCTTCCCGGAAAAAAATGATCATGCCTGTTCATGTCTAATCATTTTTTCCCGGGAAGCTAAAACTTGAACTTGCTGTGAAATGAACAGGCCTGATCTGAACATGTCTGATCAGGCCTGAAGCGTAAAATACGTTCAGTCCTGATCATGTCTGTTCATGCATGACCGTGCCTGATCTAGCCTGAAAGATTGAAACCCCTCCTTCAGCCCTATAATCAGGGCTGCATGATCTCATAGCCCAATCATATCTGATTCAGTCTGGAAGATGAAAAAAATAATTATTAATTACTTTTTCAACTCCAACGATAATTTAATGTCTTCTAGATTCATGATATGATCTTGAAATTTTATATAAAAAAATATTTATTTAATAAACATTTATTATAATATAAAATTTATAATAAATAACCGGTCATTGTACATTTCTGTTATAGAATGACCTTGTATCCATACCTTCAAAGTTAATATTTTAATTTTATCTGCTCAAATATTTTTTTAATTTTATAATTATAATTCAAACTTGTGTTTGAAATAATTGCATATACATATATTATGTATTTACAATGTTTATACATAATATGCATGTAATGTGTATACACACAGTGTGTATATACAGATTATATACACACACCTACAAGTCATCTAAGTAAGATGGGCAACGGTGCTATATATGAACGCCCTCATATTTAGCACACAACTGTATATATGCGTCACGTGATACAGCGGTGTAATTTACTTTCAACATGGCTGCCATGGCATAATCTAGGAGTAATTAGTTAGCTCGCTCGCTTACATTGTGTTATTTGATTATTGTGGATCGAATTATAGGTGATTTGAATAAAGTTAAAACATTTGGCTCTAAATTAATCTGTGTAGTGGTTGTGTGGACATCGAATATGTTTTTAATTCAATGTTTTGATGACAATTATGCCTATATCGTCGATAACGACGACATACAGCATCATCATTTTTCATGTCTGATCAGGCCTGGAGAGTCATGCTTGTTCATGCCTGATCAGGCCTGATCATTTTTTCCCGGGTTACTGCTTCGCTCCTCAGTGTGATGTTTATAGCCTATATATTTTCTCAATAAATTCTCTATCCAATGTCAAAATGTTCTTTTAATTCTACTGATGCTTACAGAGATTACCCCATTTTTTTAAGTTATAGGGGACAAACTAGCAGATGGGTCACATGATGACACCTGCAACTCAGAAGCCTCAAGTTAGCCTTTAAACGGACAAAAAGCTCTTCAGCTTTATTATTCAAAATATATTACTGTCTTTAAATTATCTTATTTAGATCACAGTTTTATTTTACCTCATGTTTATATTCTTTGTCAGATATTGCAGAATATATCTAATTTTATGTAAGGGTTTTTACACATTCACATTTCCAAGGAAAATCATTAGACCACTTAAAGTATGACCCACTTGGGCTTAAGCTATAAACCCGATAATAAAAAAATAAAGTATGTAGTAATTACATAAGCTACACGAAATTAAATTAGTTTAAGTTACATTTAATTTTGGGAGAAATTTCTACTAAAGAACTTTAAATTCTTTAACTAATTATGTTCCTTTGTAGACGTAAACTTGAAATTGTAAATGTAGTTGTTAATTAGTTCAAGTGAGTGAATTTAAATTATTGTTTCCTCTTGTAATTACTTTAAATCCTAATAATTTAAATATATTTAATTGAACTAATAGTAAATTGTAATGTTTTTAATTCGTAGGTCTCAATTTTGATATAAAAGTAAACAAAGCCAAAAGAAGTGTATTTTAACGGAGTATTTAAGCACAGTCAACGGAGAGCGTATCGCGTCATCGACAGCCAAGATATTTCTGATCGGCTTGACACCTTGACGTTGCGTAGAGATGTAGCTTTACTCTGCATCCTCTATCGCTTGTATCATGGGGAGTTTTCAGAGGAATTGTTCGGACTTATACCGGCTGCAGGTTTCCGCCATCGTCCTACGCGACAAAATATCCATCCCATCCACCACTGTGCGCTTCTCCAGAAACTTTTTGCCTCGCACAACCAGCCTATGGAACAAATTGTCGCCTGCCGTATTTCCCAACCGATACGACCTACAAACTTCAAGAAAAGAGCGTACTCCTACCTAAAAGGTGGGTTGTGACTCTTGAGTTACGGGTGTGCATGGGCGGCCGTAGTCACTTATAATCAGATGACCCGTCTGCTCGTTTGCCCCCTATCGCATAAAGAAGAAAAAAAAGTACATGGCTCTCCCACGATAAATATAAATACAAGATTGTTACTCAATAAATACAACAGGTGTTATTTGTCAGTATTTATCAACCCATACGTTATAAAATATAGCAACCTCTGTTTATTAGGTTTTAGGATAGTTCTATTATAATTTCTTGGTAATACATGAGAATTATAAAACAGCAGAAAAACACTTTAGTAACTAGGGACTAGTTTTAGTCCCTCCAAGGAGTCATGATCGACGTGATATAATCTTTTGTTTTTTTTCTTTGTGCATTACCCGGGCCGGAAAAGTGGTATGTCGCACTCGAACCGACTAAAACAAATGTTCCGTCAGCGGGTTTTGTGGAAAACTTAGAAGGAATTTGACCTGTATCAGACCCATGTCCACAGTCTTTGGAGAGATCCATTGACTGTAGACCCTTCTGCAGCACGTTTGTATTTTTTTTAAAGAAGTTTCGCTTCTTGGCAGCCGTTCCCGGCAGGACCAATCTCCGCTGGCTATGAACCAACTCAGAATTCGTGAACTCGTTTCTCCATACTGTTCCCTCTTCATCAATCAGATCAGGCGGATGGATAAACACAGCCTTAGAGGTAGACCCCTTCTTGTCAGAATATTAGCCAACGGCAATGACGCCCTCTACTTAGGGAGGAAAGAAAGGAATCTCCGACATTGCCCGGGGAGGTTTTCTCGGCGACGACTTAAGTTAACCTGCCATTTATGAAGGCTTCGAAGATATAATGAATTCGCATTGGGAAATTGTAACCGATTTAGAAGTAAACTGTTATGAACAAATATTATGTAACAAATTATATATAATAAAAAGTAACTACTAATAAACAATATTTGCTTAAAATTAATTACTTACTTATCTGTAAGATACCTTCGAAATTATTTCACGACAAATATTCATCTACAATAGAATAATTTTAATGTCCTCCATTTATTCTTTAATGTAGGTTTGTTATAAATGAATCAAATGAACAGGAATATAAATCTTCCGAATGAAATGTATAATGGCCTACCTGTTGTATGTTCCGTATTTTGGTACATTTCATTTTCAATGTCAAAATTATAAAGTTTTCGATTGTCAATGTCAAATCAGCTGATTTGAAACGGTACGAAGTGATTAGAAGTCATGTTTTTTATATTAGGCTAAGATGAAAAGAAGAGACTGAATTTAACTGTATAGTACGGTATATTAAATCTTGAGATCAGACGGCCGTGTGTGGAAGTCTGAAGTTATTATTATTACTATTACTTTGCTGAAATGGATTTCTTTGGGAAAAATGTGAATATAACAATATTTTAGTATATTAAATGAAGACAATTAGTAATTTTGATTTATTTTATAGGGTTTTAAAATAATGCAAAGCTATTAAAATAAAATGTTTGTAATGTAATGTATTTTTATATTCCTCGTGTACTTTAATATACCTCTGCTTTCCCTTCGGGGATACAGACTTGAGTGTTTGTATGTAAGTATTTTTATATTTAATTATATGTACATGCTAAGTAAGACAAGATATGTAATAACTATTTTCATGATAAATAATTAATTACGTAAAAAGGTTAATTTCAACAAAAACTCATTTAGAATTTGTAAAGCGAAATTAACTTAGGGTTTATCCATCAAAAATTATCCCTACATTTTAATGGAACTTTTAATTAGGCACCTTTAAGTAGGCACGGTAAGTCAAACACACGTAAACAGTAATTATAGAGTACGATTTTGGAGGAGATGAAGGTCTGCAGACTATGTCTATCTTTCAAATTAATAATGGCTTTACTAATCCATCCGAAGTATGCTAAAGATAAGGAAGCTGGATAAAATAAGACACATAAAAATAAGAAAAATAACAAAAGCAACAAACGCTCTGACTTACGCACAAAAAATGAAATGGAAGTGGGCAGCACATGTTTCGCGGCTAACTGATCTTGGATGGACCAAAAAAGTATTATTCTGGAGCGGCCCATAGGCTGAAGAATAAGAGGGAGACTTATTACAAGATAGGAAGACGAAATTAAAACAATAGCTGGTCCAAACTGGAGACAAGTAGTTCAAGATAGAGTCAAATAACGTTTTGTGTTCGTTGTTTGAATGTTTGTAACGTCCCCCGCGAAACAGGAGTTATCCTAGTGCGGGAATTGTCTTTTTAGAGAAAGAGAATGAGTATGAATGCCTTTAGCTATTGTTTTACCAACATATCCCCTATGTGTATATTAAAGTATTTAGTTAATTGAAATACTTAGTATTATTTGATTTTTTTGGTTACTGATTTTTTAACAATTTGGTTTTCATTAAAACTGTTGACGACATTAAAATACATAAAATTAACCTTTTTAGATTAAAGTCCTAAGCATAGTATAGTCTTCATGGAAGCATTCCACCCAGGTGGTATGTGAAAATCAAATAAAAAAATCGAAGAACTCCGGCCCACCGCCTGCAACTTTATAAGGCGCAGGTTCGGCCGCACATGGAATACTGTTCTCATCTCAATGCAGGTGCACCCCAGTACCAACTTCTCTCTCTTGACCGCATTCAACGAAGAGCGACTCGCATCATCGACTGCGAAGATATTTCTGATCGACTTGACACCTTGGCGTTACGTAGAGATGTAGCTTCACTCTGCATCATCTATCGCTTGTATCATGGGGAGTGTTCAGAGGAATTGTTCGGACTTATACCGGCTGCTGGTTTCCGCCATCGTCCTACGCGACAAAATATCCATCCCCATCACCTGGACTATTGGCACTCCACCACTGTGCGCTTCTCCAGAAGCTTTTTGCCTCGCACAACCAGCTTATGGAACAAATTGTCGCCTGCACTTGTTTTGTTGACTCTTGAGTTGTGGGTGTCCATGGGCGGCGGTGGTCACTTACCATCAGGTGACCCGTCTGCTCGTTTGCCCCCTATCGCATAAAAAAAAATTAGAGTGCAGGTATTTTATTACTGTATGATATGTTTTATGTAGAAATTTTGCAAGTGTAATTGTGAACTGTGTAATCACTTGATTAGATTTATTTTCTATGCCGCGTGGCAGTCTTCAGTATGTCATCCTGGCCAAAAAGCCCTGCCAATGGTGGTGTGTCAGGTCATTCGGCTCCGTTTCATATGGTTGAGGTGGACGATGGCTAGCGCGTGCGTAATGCGCATGAACGAGTGCTGTTGATCGGGGCTACTTAAAATATACCTGGTAGTAATTATCAGAATTTATATTTCAGAATTATGTATTGCATTGTCGTCACATTTTGTTTGACAATTATGACCTGTAACAAGAAAATTGTTTAAAATATTTGAAAAACACGGTGCTTGGAGTTTTTTGCCTGTTCTTCGTCGTAGGATCTACGTATTGAAGTAGGCAAATAGCTTCACGACTGACTTATGACCTGACCGACTTCTTCTTCCTCTTTTGACTATTCGATTGGTTGAATTGAAATAAATGGTTTTGATTTTGATTTTAATTTTAATGAATTCCAGTCCGACATACCTCTTCATCGTCAGCTCCGTAGTGGTGATGATAAGTGGGGGTTTCCACTTAAAAAAAGAAATTGTATTTATACTGTAAACGTTTAAGGGAGATGCAATACTGTAGTATCGTGTATAACAATCGTCGTCTAATCAAACAATGCGATTTTTTACAGAAACACTAAATAATACTACTAAATTAATTAATATCTGTGTTAAAATGTATAATACATATTATATAATTACATCAACTAATATATACAAAACAATTCAGTGAATATATATATACCTACAAACATTTGTGCCTACGCATGTGTAGAACAAGTTCAGCTTTTATCCTTCAATATTTTTTCAATACAAAAAATATTTTACAAATTCGATCACTACCAGTAATTAAGTGAATATACAATACACCAAAATCATAAGCAATATTATTATTTCGTTTCATGATACTGAAGTGGATTAAATAACAATAGATTTCAAGAACGTTCACACAGAAATTATTGTAAACATCAATCGATCCGTCATCTTATATAAAGCGGTTTAATTAAAGTATTTACAAAAATCTATATAACACCATCGTTCTTAAACCAGCTTCAAATTCGAAGATAAATGATTGAAATTCTTCAGTATAGAAATCGAATTGTTCATATTGATTATAAGTTTACCGTTAAAATTTTGTTTTAATTGTTAGTGCTATGTGCGGTAGTATTTTAAATGTAGTTATGATACTTTGGTATCTGTTGTAACAGTTCGTTTTGCATCGATAGTAAGAAATTAAAGTTATACTAAGTTAGTATGTAACCTAAATCAAATTTTAAACTGGAATGAAACCTGCCAAATTGTATGTATGTAGTCTCTATTTACTAATATTTCTTACCAAATATTTAAACGACAACAAAGCAAACTACACTGTTTGAGACATTATAAATATGTAAATACTGTTTCAATTTTCTTTGACTCTACAGAATAATCTCTTTGAGAGAGAAAGTTTGTAAAACATAAAAATACATTTAGTGTTTGCAGAAAAGATTAGTTTGTGTTGGTTAACTTCTGTTTCTGTACACGTCAGATGGTATTTTTTTTGTTACCAGCATCATGTTTTTATGCTATGTAAATGAAGGAATTTACATAAGACTTGTTAAAATAATATGTTTTTTTGATATTTCAGTAAAGTTGAGGTAGAATAAGTTTTTTATTTGCAAACATTTTAATATTTCCGTACTTTGACAACAGAGTAATTGCTTTTACGAAGACTTGATTCTGTTTGCTGACATGTGAAACTTTCTTTATTCCGTACATTATAGCCTAAAGGTTTGTCATTTACCTGGTACGTCTGCCTACCTTAGTTAAGTATGGTAACATATATTTTACAATATTTCTATTATAAATTTTACCTATGACCATATATGACTATTACCTGGGACATAAAATACAATACTACTAAGTCTCTAATTAAGCATATCTTAAACTTTTGATACTAAAACACCGATAAAGTTCCTGAGCTATTCAGATATCTTTATGTGACTTGAATCCGTTGTTCTCAAATATATGTATTTGCACTGAGTATAAATCGGTCCCTCAATCTTCGAATATACTATCGCTGCACCACACGCAAAATAAACACAATGCTGTAATGGTAACATATATAAATAATAAAACATTTACATAAATACTAGCTATGTTTGAGACATTGATTCAAACTTTCATATTTGTAATAGTTTTATATTAGAAAGTAAGTCTACTTGACGAGATGAATAATAAATTTAAGCTCAATTTACTAAAGGTCTAATTTAAGACAAAGTATACAAGTAGACTGTATTTACATTTATTGTTTCTCAATTGTATTGAGTACGTATCAGTTTCAGTGAGTTTATAAAGTGACCCCCTATTATCTCCTCTTAATTTAAATCTACTGAAAGTGCCTAAACTAGTGTTGCAGGCTTCTCAATCCTTTGGACTCATTACTGAGGGCTCCAAAAGGGTTCATTTTGAATGAATGAATATAAAATTCAATAAGTTAGATGGTTGCTATAGGGGATTAAACTCAAACTACCACATGCCAAGACAATGGTAAAACTACTCGTCTATTACTAGTGCGGGAGATATATTTTATATGTTAAAAAAGAAAACTTCCGCACTAGAAACCTTTATTGTATCATTACAACCATACAAGCAACAGACACAAATGACACCCTGACTCATTATCTCTTGTTTTTATATATATTGTAGCGGAGTACACAAAAGAATGACAGATCCCAATAAATGTTACATCGCAAACAGATCCCCGTGACATAAGTCTAAAAAAATATTTTTAAGCAAACGTCTGAATTACTAGTGTTGTTAATATCATATCCAGTAAAAGAAACAAATTGTTATCATCATTTAACAAATTAGAGATTCTATCTTTTTATGTTATAATATACTCGTAGTACTCGTATTGTTTACTGTTCACTAATTTAAAAATCTATATTACATTCAGTTATACGTTATTTTTTCTCTATTGGGCTTATTTTGTGGCAGTCTAGCCGAAAAATCATTAAAACATGTTTTTATAGACCTTAAAACCTTACTTGATTTAATGCTAATACTATTTAATTAACGGAATCCACATGGCGATGATTGTTACGGTCAATAGACAGACTTCCCAAAAGATAAAGCCAGATGCACTTTCATTTTATTTATTTTAATACATACACTCATGCCGTGATCCCAGTAAGTTCACAAAAAAAGGAAAATAGAAAAGAATGGAAAGGATGGATATTGCTCATACAGATAGATTGAAGAGTATAAGCAATAGCTCAAGCAAGTCAGGGCCACATACCTGTAGCTCGAACTGGCTGGTGCCAGGCAATCGGACTCCTCTGACTTACTTATTTTTTTATTTGTAAGCCTACCATAATGATTCCACTTTGCCTGATGGTAAGCAATAAATGGAGTCCAAGAGTGGTGGTCACCATCCTCATTGCATGTCTAGTGCAATGTAGTATGGTGACCCACACTATGGCGGCCTGGTGAGATGTTTTTTTTACGCCCCGCTTAAAAGACCCAGGATGAAAGTGGGAAGGAAAAACGTGCGCTGGTAGTGAATTCCAATCTTTCACCGATCGGCACAGGAAAGAAGAGATATGTAAAATTAGTTCAGTTTGATATATTTATGCAACATAAAATAAGTATCACTTTAATGTTGGCGTTTATTTGGAGCATGTATTATACTGAAATGAGCTCTTTGTTGTTGCAAGTAATGAGAAGCTAACGAAGCATATCAACGTACGGCATTCATAGACGAGTCGCTAGTACACATTACAAACTCAAGCTAGTACTGTACTCTCGATTGTGTGAGCATGTCTTATTTCATCACCAATATCCCCGAAGGGGTCCACAGAGGCGTATTTAACAATATTTTTATTTCTCTCAGTTCTCAGTGAAGTAGCATGGGGTCTCTCCAACTCTTCCCTTGGGTGTCGTGAGAGGCGATAAAAAGATCTGACTATTATCTATCAGACACTAAAGAGACAATAATACAGTCCCAGGTTGATGGGAATAAGCTTACTTATTACGTGAGAACAAATAAAGGTGTACGAATGTCTTTCGTTTTATATTTTGCCTTAAAAGAGCAAAGGCCTTAAACTTCTGACTGTAGAAATATGAGTATAATAAATAATGAACAGAGAAACAGAACAAAAATATATTCAGGATAGTAGTATTTCTTTTTTTTTACTATAGGGGGACAGACGAACAGACGGGTCACCTGATGGTAAGTGACAACCGCCGTCCATGGACACCCGCGTCTCAAGAGTCGCAAGTGCGCTGCCCGCCTTTGAGGGTGATGAGGGATGGGGGATGTAGGGAGCGGAAAGAAGAGAGGGGGGATGAGAAGAAAGGAGATGAGGGGAGAGGAAAGGGGTGAGGGGAGTTGGGCCTCCGGAAACCTCACTCATTTCGGGGAAATGCAACGCAAGCGATTACTTCACAACCGGCTTTCTGTGAGGCCGTGGTATCGCACCAGTCGAGCCGGCCCATTCGTGCCTAAGCATGGCTCTACCACTCTTAGTAGTATGTAACACAGTAAACATTACATACCTTAAAAGTCAAAGTCAAAGCATTTATTACAAATAGCCACAAAAGGCACTTTCGAGCGTCTACATTTACATTTAAACAGAATTTATTCTAGTCACCCATTCCAAAATGTAGTTTCGTATTGAGATGAATGGGCAAGAAACTCCACCGTTACTCTTTCAAAATGTTTTTTTTACATACAATCATTGTATATACTTAAAATTAAGTGTGAAAATTATGCACCCAGAACATATGTGTGAGTATAGCTCTAAGAATATGTATGATACATAATATATATACATATATACTTAAGTAGTTATGAATATTATGTGTATGTACGTTTAGTAGTTTGGTATAGTACAAGTAAATTAAACGTATATAATATTTCTATATTAATATAGTCGACAAGTATTACTTAATAATTAAGTGCTTAATAGTTAAGATTATATATAAGATACAACTACCGATGTCTCTTCGAATCATTTTATCTCTGTCTATCTGACTAAGAATAAGATCAGTAGTCAATTTTATAGACAAGACTATGAATACGCAACTGCAAAATGCCTAGTTGACATTCACAAAACATGCAATTTAGTGTTTGCATCATATTTTAACGGTTTTTATATATAAATGGGTTTAAGCTTTATATAAGAAAACGTTACAAGTATCTTTTTTATATACAATTAAGAACATTATCGTCAACGAACAACTAATGAAAATATTTTTTAATTGATTTACTCGTAAGGATTGTGTAGGTATAACAATTAAATATTCTAAGGTTCGAATGGAGTTTTTTTTAAAATGCCAGGGTTGAACTTAACAAAATTATGCTTCTTGTACTTTTTTACAATTTTTGTTAACAGCTAGCCTTTCTACCCACCCACGGGTTATGTCATTAGCTAGCTTAGTGAACTGAAAGATTATCCACGATATCTATTAAAGTGTTCAAAAAATGTTACAAAAAAATATTTATTTCCATTTATTTTTAAGCAACAACCAGCAGGAGAATTATTGGCTTTGTTTTATAACACACAACAAATATAGTCACAATTATTATGAACCGATATCAATTGTTCTATTTTTAATTTAAAGGAGTAAACCTGCACTAGGTAAGGCAAATATTATATTTACGAAAATTCCTTTTCTTTTTCCCTGGCAGGCTGAAAATTAAAAAAAAAATACAGCTCATCACAATTACTTTATATATTAATAAAAATAATGTAATCTAGTGCTACGCAATACAATGTTAATTAATATATTGAATATTGTTAAATAATGTAATGTTTAATGTTTGTAATGGTGATTGTTATTTTTAATCTTGTATACATTTGCATGCCAAAACAAGAGAGAATATGGCGTTGATCCAAAACCACTCATGAAATACCTGGTCCTACCTGTATTCTACGCAAAAGAAAATGATTTCATTGCATTTTAAATGTATTTTACTACTAAATGCCATGTTTGTCTAGTTATAAGTTTATTTTTTTTTAGTTACGACCACTCAAAAAACTTTCTTAAAAAACAATTGTGTTACAGCGCCTAGAATCTGTTGATGCATTTTTTTTTAAAAGGCGGTTGATAATGAGATAGTTAGATTATCTCATTATCACTACATTTTTTAATTTTTTACATTTTTACGACGACGACATTTTTTATTGTCAGCTTGTATTTTTATTAATGTAATTTATTTTATTATATAGTATACTTCTTATATAGAAAATTTACGATGAGTTTAATTGCGTATGCTCAAATTAGCTTGAGTAAGCAGGATTGTTATTTTTATGCAGTAATCGTACTACTGTAAATTTACCTATGGTTTCAATCTAGACCAGCTGGGACTTGAAATCCAATGCAGAAATAATTGTGTAGTAGGAATCTGCTATTTTGACTCCAAGACTAATAAAGTTACCTTTTGAAAAAAGTACATAACCGACTTCTATGCATGTAAAAATAATATACTGGGTAAACGTCATCAAAAGCCGATCTAAACTTGTGTCTGAAATCGAAACTTCTTTATCAAAAAGTTTCAGATTGGGGTCGACTTAACCTAGTCCAGTTAAACCCCACGAGGTTTGCGCGTTCACCGCTAAAAATATGCCATTGGTCGTATCACCTAAATTTGAGAGCACTTCCCTAACTGCATCAGCCAGTATCGGAATCCTTGGCGTCGATATATCAAGCGAAGTCCAGTTTCGCGGTAACTTAGAGAGTAAGGCCATAGTAGCCTCGAAGAAGTTTGGTGTGCTAAACAGATCGAGACAGTATTTTACACCGCCTGCAACTTTATAAGGCGCAAGTTCGGCAACACAAGGAATACTGTTCTTATCTCTATGCAGGTGCACCCCGGTACCAGATTCTCCCTCTTGACCGCATTCAACGGAGAGCGACTCGCATCATCGACTGCCAAGATATTTCTGATCGGCTTGACACCTTGGCGTTGGTAGAGATGTAGCTTCACTCTGCATCGCTTGTATCATGGGGAGTGTTCAGAGGCATTGTTGCAGCTTTCCGCCATCGTCCTACGCGACAAAATATCCATCCCCACCACCTGGACGATTGGCACTCATCCACTGCGCGCTTCTCCAGAAGCTTTTTGCCTCGCACAAACAGCTTATGGAACATATTTTCGCCTGCCGTATTTCCGAACCGATACGACCTTCAAACCTTCAAGAAAAGAGCGTACTCCTACCTAAAAGGCCGGCAAGCACTTGTGACGTGAGTTGCGGGTGTCCATGGGCAGCGTTAGTCACTTACCATCAGGTTACCCGTCTGCTCGTTTGCCTTCGCATTACGCATGCCTTTTACCCATAAAAAAAATTAAGGACTATTGTATTTAGCTCTATATTTTATCGACGAATACTTTCTCTAAATTCATATTGGAATAACGTTGAAAAATTACAATGGCTTAGATATCACGGAACATACACAAAAAAGTCGAAATGAGATCTTTATCCTTTTTGAAGTCGGTTAAAATATCATTTAAATTGGATTGGAACCGCCTGGGAATGATCAAAATCTGCTCTAGTACGAATCCGGACTGCGGAGGCTATAAAACTACGTCGGGACCGATATCATTATGTCAGAACCAATACTTTATACGTAGCCTAGTTTTATTTCAGTGGAACCGCTTTGGTATGTATGTCTTTGAATAAAAAAAAAAATGTTTTGGCCTACCGATCTAAAAGATGTACATAAATATATTTATAGATATTAAAGTTGGAAATAGGTTCTACGCTACTGTATATAGAATAAAAAACGTAGTCTGTTAATGTGTTTTCTTTTTAAATAAGCGTGTACCTAGTTATGTTAAATAACTGAAATAGTTATTTTTTAACGCAGGTTTGCTTCAACAGATTTTTAAAATTTTAGCCTTTACTTTTAAATTTCTTACTTTTTTCTTCTAGGGTTTAAATGTATTGCAGTCTTTCTAATAAGCTGGACAAACGTTATAAAGAGAAAGAACTCATAAAAACAAAAATATGTTGTCTGGTTGCGACAGCCGTAAAACTAACTTAGCAATCGTTTTGTAAGTTACTTTTACTCGTGAGAGGCTCATTATTTCAGGGCAAGCTGCCATAGCGGTGGTAACACCCGTCCTACGCGAGTCTTTGGAGAGGAAACATGGAGTCCTCACCTTTCGGATGACGCAGGTGCTTTCCGGACACTGTTGCTTCGGCAAGTACCTGTGTCGGATCGAACGGGAGCCGACGTCACGGCGCCATAACTGTCATAATTGCCCTGATGACATTGCACTTCACACGCTGGCGGAATGCCTAGCTTGGGACAGCCAGGGTCGTTATCTTGTCGCGGCGCGGTTGGTTCTGCGGTAGTGTCTTGTTTTCGACCTTGGTTCTGTCCATGGTTCTGTCGCCTACTTCTAAAGGAAGCGGCGGAACTGGAGAGAGAACGTAAGGCACGTACAGTTCTCTCTGCCCGCAGAAGGGTCACCGGGCGCCAAAGCGCATTCGTCGATCTCCTTAGGAACCACCACCAGGCCACCTTAGGAAGTGGCCTGCGGTCGACGATTTTGGGGATTCGTCATCCCAACAGTTACAGGCCTAAGAGTCAGCCAGCCGCCCAGTATTCCGTGCGTGCTTCTTGGAGGACTACGATCGAAGAGTGACGGTCGCATCGCCGGGGGGTGGCGGAAGAATACAATTGTGATTCTCGACCGCCCCCCCCCCACCCTGCCAATCATTGGCAAGAAGAGGAACACCGGGTTGTTTTAGTCGGACCGACCTATTCGCCCTCCCCAATGGGCGAAGCACATCCATATATAATTTCGGAACGCCCTCAGAGTTTGACTACAGAATAGGATATGAGTATCTTGAATCTACAAAAGGCGTACTCACAATTTTTGATATCAAAATAAAAGA